>CM062919.1:78374000-79658500 GCA_031878705.1 Tapirus indicus
AACAAAGGCAAATCTTGTTGTATCATGAAGTTTCCAGTTTCCTAACTCCTTTGACTGAGCTTTGAACCAATTCTCTCAGTTCTATTTCCTTCTTTGCCCCCTTTTCTATGCCACCAATGTTGCTTGTTCTGAGGGTTTGTTATAATTATGGAAGTTTTGTGATATTTTCTGGTAGGTTTCTTGTGGTTCTTGCACAGAAAGCATTCTGCATGTGCGCATAACTTATTTATGTGGTAGTTTCTTTATGTGAAACAATTTAATAATCTCCCTTTGAAGGATATCACATTTAGAGACAAAGCTAAAAATCTGAGTTCTAGCATGTTCCATGATAGGTGATCTAAGCAGGAATCTATAAAGTGTCGGGACAATATGTGTTTACTTAATGGGTTTTTTAATAATCTAGAAATTTCTTCAAATTGGGGGATTTGATCATTAACTCAGCTAAAGGAATACTACATGAAATAAGTGTCTAATATTAGATTCTATATTGCTTTGGGTTAGCCTATGTGCTGTGTAGCCACTAGTAAAATAAAAGGCAAGTAGCCTAGATTAAGTTCACCATTATTCCGTGAAATATGCTAAAATTATATCCTGAAAAATCAGAAGGTGAAGTTGAGTCATGTCAGTAATTGACTGCAATAGAGTAGTGCTATCATGACAGAGAGAGGTGACCTGAACCACGTGTTTTACAGGGGGAGGAAAAGAGGGCACGTATTCATTAAGTACTTGCTATGTGACTGGACATCGCTGAGTGTTTTAAATATGTTGTTTCATATCATGTTTCAGAATGCTATGTGACTTCCATTACCATGACCTTTGTATAAAAGAGGAAATGGAGAGGTTAAATAATTTGCCCAAGGCCATATGGCTAGGATATAATGGAGCTGGAATCCTTACCAGTCAGATCAGATTCATAAGTTTATCTTTTTGCCACTAAACCATCAGATATATAAATATATAATATAAGGAAAAACAAATTATATATATATTTTAAAACTTGCTTTGGGGCCGGCCTGGTGGCATAGTGGTTAAGCTCATGTGCTCCACTTTGGTGGTCCGGGGTTTGCAGGTTCAGATCCCGGGCATGCACTTATGCACCGCTTATCAAGCCATACTGTGGCAGTCATCCCACGCATAAAGTAGAGTAAGATGGGCACAGATGTTAGCCCAGGGCCAATCTTCCTCAGCCAAAAAAAAAAAAAAAGACAAAACCAAACAAGCAAACAAAAACTTGCTTTGCACACTTATTGGAATGGTCAAAATCTGGAACACTGACAAAACCAAATCTGGTGAGAATGTGGAGCAAGAGAAACTCTCATTCACTGTTGGTGGGAATGCAAAATGGTACAGTCCCTTGGAAGACAGTTTGGCAGTTTCTTACAAAACTAAACATATTCTTACCATACAACCCAGCAATAGCGTTTCTTGGTATTTACGCAAAGGAGTTGAAAACTTATATCCACACAAAAACCTGCATGTGGATGTTTATAGTAGCTTAATTCATAATTGCCAAAACTTGGAAGCAACCAAGATATCCTACTGGTGAACGGATAAACTGTGGTATAGCCAGACAATGGAATATTTCAGCACTAAAATGAAATGAGCTATCAAGCCATGAAAAGACATGGAGGAACCTTTAATGCAATTTACCAAGTGAAAGAAGCCAATCTGAAAATGATACATTACTGTATGATTCCAACTATATAACATTCTGGAAAAGGCAAAACTATAGAAACAGAAAAAGATCTTTGGTTGCCAGGAGTTGGGGTGGGGAGGAGGAGGAATAGGCACGAGTGTGAAAATACTCTGTATGACACCATAATGATGGATACATGTCATTATACATTTGTCCAAATCCGTAGAATGTACAATACCAAGAGGGAACCCCAATGTAAACTATGGACTTTGGGGGATAATGATGTATCAATGTAGGTTCATAGATTGTAATAAATGTACCACTCTGGTGGGGGATGTTGATATTGGGAGAGGCTATGCCTGTGTAGGGGTGAGGGATATATGAGAAATCTATGTACCTTTTCTTTAATTTTGCTGTAAATCTAAAACTGCTTTAAAAAAATAAAGTCCTAATTTAAAAAAAACTTGCTTTGTACTGGATAATGGACAGCTCAATGTCAAAACAGATAGGTTTTATTACCTTGATGGAGTACAGAACTCATTTTAGGATTATATTAGCGTGCGTACAAGTAGAAGAGAAAGTATGTACTATTTATTCTTCACTGAAGAACCCAGCCTGTGCTTTTTACATAATGGGTTTCTATGAATGAATGAAATCTAAACAGTGTCTCTGCCTAGATTATTGTTCCCTGAACTGAGAGAAAATATATTAAAAGAAATACTAAAATATTTGTAGATGTCATTATTTACGAAATTCTTAGGTCAGCTAGGTTATTAAAATCCCATTGTAACTCATATTGACCCTTCTTTTTAGAACGGAGCTGTATTAAAGCTGGGGCTTTCGGAGGTGCTTCATGCTCCCAAAAAAGGATCTTGGAATCTGTGTGACCGAAAGTGGCTTAACATCTCTGAACCTTACTGCCTTCGTTAGTGAAATGGAGACAATTCCTTATTTGGATAGATGATTTTTTGTTTTTTCATTGTTAAAAATATTTGTTTTGATACAGTCTATCATAAATAAGTCAGAAGAGGTTCCACCTGCCACAGATGCATCCATGAAGTAGGATCCCATCCAAGTGGTGAACATCTGAATGATGTGCCATTTCTTATCCTTGTCAGAGCACACACCTTCCATGTTGTTTCTGTTCCTTGATTGCTTCCAAATCCAGACGACCAAATAGTTCTTTATCTCCAAAGTAGGCTCAAAACGGTTGCTTCAGGCATTTCAGGATCCGCACTCCTCTTAAATCTCAAGTAAATCACAAGAGGAACGAAGCAGATAGCAAACTGACTGCCCTTAAAGAACCGCTGCAGCCCCTGCTTGGCTTCTTTTCTCAGCTTCACAGCGTGGGGCGCAGTGGGGCGCAGTGGCGCGATGGACGGTTTTTGATACTCCTTTGGTGGGATCTGCGGTATGAAAGTCCCATTTCCTGACATGTGATATGATCCCACCTTACTGTCCGACCTTTTCTCTTGCACTCCCCTTTCTGCCGCCCACGGACTTCAACCAAAACAAGGCTGATTCACTGAGCTCCAAACATGCCCAGCATGCCCCTCTCCCCCGGGGCTTTTCTCCCATGAGACTCTCCTTCCATCCACATGCACTTGTCAGCTCTCTCTCAGAACCAAGTTTCTGCAGAGCAGAGGGTGAGCCTCGCCGCCTCCGCGTTGCCCCACATCTAGCATCTCTGTTGCCTCACAGCCTGGTAGATACACAACCAGTATTTTTTGGATAAAATAAAATGGACAAAAAGAGAAACCTAGTGAATGGAGAAGGAGATGGCAACATCACCTGCTGGTGCCAGAATAGCGCTGCTTTTCTACCTGGCGATACCAGTCCCTTCCGCACACGGTGCACACGCAGGTTACGTGTTGTCCTTAAACGTCATCTTACCACTTTCCTCCCCCTTTCAAAGCTGCCCTTTCACGATTTCTCCTAAACCACAAAGTTAGAAGTCAGGGCACAGTGCACTTACCCCCACCCCTCTCTACCCAGAATCCCTTTAGAAACAATCATACTTGAGAAAAAAGATAAGTGTGGTATATAGAGAAATGGCAGAGAGGGGTAATTATTGATGTGGGATAGAATTTAGTTTAATAAAAACTAGGGTAAAATAACGTCTTCCTCAGATAGTTATTAAACTAACGAAGTGTCTTGAAACACTGAATGTTCAGAACTCTCTGTCCAAGAAAATTCTTGAGAATGAGTCCCCAAGGGGAGGGGAGCAGGGGGATGGGTGAAATAGGTGAAGGTGATTAAGAGGTACAAACTTCCAGTCATAAAATAAATAAGTCATGGGGATGTAATATAGAGCATAGGGAATATGGTCAATAATATTGTAATACCTTTGTATGGAGACAGATGGTTACCAGATTTATCATGGCGGTCATTTTGTAATGTATATAAACGTCGAATCACTATGTTGTACTCCTGAAACTAACATAATATTGTATGTCAACTATACTTCCAAAGAAAACTGTGAAATGGAAAAAAAGTTAGAATGAGTTTGCAGAAATGTCTATGGAAGCAGAGCTGCCCCCAGGAGCTCAGGCACTGGTCACCAAGCCTGAGGGTCAGAAGGTGTGTATACTCCCAAGTGTGCATTTACTAAATAGTCACTGTGCGGTGGACACCATCCTAGGCCGATAGCTACTACACACTGAACCCATCATGGTGCTAGGGAAATAATAAATATCATCTCATTTAACCCTTCCAGCAACCCCCAGGGGTAGGTATCACTATCCCCATTTTACAAATAAGCAAATTGAATCTCATGGAAGGTAATTCAGTTGCACAAGATCCCACAAGTATAAGTGGCAGAGCAGGATATGAATTCAGGTTTTTTGGATTCCAAACCCATCTCTGATCTACTTTACTTCTTGGGGAAGACACTGCAACATAACTGAAGAAACTGCTCTCATAAAACAGTCACAGGGCAGGATAATATATAATAAAGTGCTAAATTTAAGCATTGATTAAAGTTGCTGATTTCTGATAGCCCTCTAAAGCAGTAACTATGACCAACTCACCCATATCTGAAAGTGAATTAACGATGAGTAAATTCTTATTAAGTGTGTACTTTTGGTCAAATCCTATGCAAGTTGCCTTTATTTTATTTTATTTGTTTTCCAATAAGACAATTTTTAAATTGAATTAATTTGACATATAACATTATGTAAGTTGAAGGTGTACAGTGTGTCACTTTGATACATTTATATATTATAATATGATGCTGATGTAGCAATGTTTCTCAGGTTACATAATTATAGTACAACATTATTGTCCATATTCACTATACTGTGCATTAGATCTCTGTGGCTTATTTACTACTTGTTACAAATTTGTACCCTTAAACACCATCACTCTAATCCCCCTCCCCTACCCCCTGGTAACCACCATTTGGCTCTGTTTTTTACAGGTTTAATTTTTTAGATTTCACATATAATTGATATTATACAGTACTCATCTTTCTCTGTCTGACCTATTTCACTTAGCATAATATGCTCAAGATCCATCCATGTTGTTGCAAATGGAAGGATATCCTCCTTTCTAATGGCTGAATGATAGTCCATTGTGTATATATACCACATTTTCCCACCCATTCATCTGTGGATAGGCATTTGGGTTGTTTCCATATCTTGGCTATTGTGAATAATTCTGCAATAAACATGAGAGTTCATGTGTCTCATCGAAATCTTGTTTTCATTTCCTTTGGGTAAATGCCCAGAAGTGGAATTGCTGGATCATATAGTAGATCTCTTTTTAATTTTTTGAGGACCCTCCATATTGTTTTCCATAGCAGTTGAATCAATTTACATTCCCTCCAGTAAGTCGCCTTTAGATAGATCAAGCAAATTTTCCTTACAGTGATCTGTGAAATAGGTATTATTATTAATAACCTCAATTTATAAAAAAGGAAACTGACATTCAGATTAATAATTTATTTGGGACTGTGTTTTTCAAAATGTGGTTTGAAATGTGGCTAGAACTTTTGTGATAGGCTCTCTTTCCACCAGGTTGCTACGAGAGTAGGATGTTAGTTGGAGCCTGGTGTCCATCATTGCCCCTGTTTGGTGACAGTGTATCTGAGAATGAAGGCAATATGATGAAAAGCATGGTGGAAAGTGAGGAGGGACTGGCTCCTGATGATGTTGTTTGAGCCTCTGAATCCAGCTGTGCCTGAAACTAGGCCTGCTTTTGCATTTCTCCTGATTTGCTTACTTTGGTATGAATTAGGTTTCTGTCACTTTCACATGAAAGGGTAACTCATATCACAAAACAGGGGCCTACTCTGTATCAGACCCTTCAAGTATATGAGAATGTAACTCTTGTAATGGCAGGGACCTGCTGTATTTTTATCCATAGCACTTGCCACAATTTACCATGCTACATGTTTTAGCTATGTCATTGGCTTGTGTGTATCCCTACCCCCGACAGAAGGTAAGCCTCATGTCTGTTCCATTCACTCCTTCACATCTGGCTTTGGTGCGAAGCCTCAAGGGCATGCTTAGTGAGCTGAGGAGCAATGGGGGAGTTCTGAGCAGAGGAGTGGCAGGACCTGACTTACTATTTAACAAGGTTACTCAGTGTTGAGAAGAGCCAGAAGAGAGGAAGACGGGAAAGCAATTTGGAGGTTGCGGCAATATCCAGGCGGGAGGTGATGGTGACTTGGACCAGGGTGGAAGCAATGGTGACACTGGAAAGTGATCTCACTCTGGATGTATTTAGGGGCCGAATCATCAAGATTTGGTGAGAAATCAGATATGGAGATGAGAAAAAGGGAGGAATCATAGATAAATTCAGGGATTTTTGACTTAATTGTGCAGGCATCTCTTTCTCCTCTGTCAACTGATTTGTTTAAGGGTAATCACATCCTCCTTGCCAGTTACTGAATTAGGAATAGGCGTGTGACTCTCATTATAGCCAACGGGATATGACGAGACATCTGCTGGGAGCTTCTCCATGAAAGAACCACAGGAAGAGAGTCACCCTCTTTTTCCTCTGGATGTAGTTGTGCCTGGATGTGATGCTGGAATGTCAGCACCATCTAGACACCAGCCTGGGGATCAAGCCAACCTGGAGACCGGCAGAGCTGAGAGGTGGAAAGAACCAGCACCCTTGGCGATATCAGTAAACCACTGAGTCAACCAAGCCCTGAACGTTTTCATTTTAAGATATTATATTTCTGGATTACTTAAAACAGCTCGAGGCAGGATTTCAGTTACTTTATAACCTAAAGCATACTGATCCAGGACCCTGTTTGTAGGTTTTACAGCTTACCCTTTTTAGAACGAAGTACCAAAGGATTTAGAAATGTTTCCAATGTGTCCAAAACAATATATCCTACATTATAACACTCTTGGCCAGAGGAAAAAGGTTTGGTAGGAGGAAAAAGGCTGGATAGGAAACCAATTCCACTGTTCCAGGAGGAAACAAATTATGCGTACATTGATTTATGACATGAAAGGAAACAAATAGGTTGAGGACTGGTGAGAGCAGAGCTACGGTGCCCTAGAGCAGTGTTTTTCCAACTGCAGTTTGTGACCAGCTTGTAGGTCATATAAACAACTTAGTGGGTCTAGACTAGCATTAAAAAAAAATGGAATAGAACAAATAGAATAGGATAGAAGAGAAAATATCAGAGCACATAGTAAGGATTGTTATCTTGTTGAACTTTTGTTTCAGTTATATATTTATACATGTGTCTACTGAGTCATCATGTAAAATGTATGCCTTCTTTTAGGTCATGGCCAAAAAGGTCTGAGAAATACTGTCTAAGAATAAATTGAGGCACTGACCATCCCTCTTTACACAACAACTCTTTAAACCACCGGCACTAACTGGTTGATTTGCTTTCATTATGCAAGTAAATATAACATCTTTTCTAATGAGAAATACTGTCATCATGTGACTGTAATAAAATGTTCCTTCTCAAATATAAATGATGCCCCATATGCAGGGACTCAACAGGGGATCCAGGACACCCAGCTGAGCCCTGTGTGTTCCTTGGTCCCGGACCGAGTCATTTGGCAGAGCCTGCTCTTGTGTTCTCTCCCAGGAGTCTTTCTGACACCATCTTTGGTTTCTGCCTGATTCTTGCTTCTTATGCTGACACTGGGAGAAGAGGCAAAAGAGATATTTATTTCCATGGCATTGTTGGTGAAATTACTATTGTATTGGTGTAGATTCATATTAAAGATGAATTTTTTTAAATTCCAAAGAGATTAGAAATCGCTGTCCAAATTTCAGTTTCTAGTGCAATTAGTTGTTCATTAGGAGGCCGACTGTGCATCACATACTCCCATCAAGTGGCCCACTTATTCTGAGGCTCTTATAAATCAGACTTGTTCACGACATGAACGGCTTGATGAGGTAAGGCGTCTGTGCTCTGTGTCATATGCCCTTATCCCACCTCTAATGTCAGTGCAGGGCAAGGGACAGTCCTGTGCAGGCTCAGACCCCCTCAGGTACCTGCTATGGCATCCTCAGGGCCTGTCCCAATACCTGCCATAGAACATCTGCCTGGGTACCTATCAGCCCAGAAGTACTGGGGACTTAACAGCCCTGGGAGAAATCCTCAAATAAGGAGGGATGGGTGCTGATGGACACATGCTCTGGCCTCCTGTCCTTCAGGAAACAATCCCAGGAGGAATTCCGTTTGCTTCTCAGAGGTCCTTGAATCTCAGAAGTTGAATTCCGCTGCCTGCAGCTAGACCTTGATCCCCTCCTTCCCTCTCCCTCTCTCCCTTGTCCCTCCCTCGTCCCTCCCTCCTGCTCCTTGGGATGGCCTCCCAAACAGAATATCTGCACCGAAGTCCTTGGATGGGACTCTGCTTTTGGGGGAACTAAAGAGAATCTAAACTAAACAGAATCTAATTGACTTAAGGAAAAACACAAGTAAAGAAATTATTTCATGAACGCAAACGAAGCCTTTGCAACATGATATACTTATATACAAATGTTTTTAAAAGAATAGGAAGGGATTTGGTAACAGAAATATTTAGGGGAGTAGTTCTTGGAAGAACAAAAGAAAATGAAGTGGAAACATAGAAAGCAGGAGCGAGGTTTAGCAATCTTATAGAACAGAGGTTAGCTGTCTCTGAACCCATTTCTTATCCACCTGGGACCTGAAAAAGTTGAAAGTGGACGGGCAGCAGCTAAGACAGTAGAAAGGTCCACCAGGGACACCCTTAAACCCACCTTCTCTCCAGAGAGAGGCCGACAAATGCCAGCTGCCCTGCTACACTGGACCATATCTCCAGATAAAACCAGCCAACTGAGAAGGTAAAAATCTATTCTGGGAAATAATCTTTCTCAAATAAAGATCCAGAAGAAAAAAGAGAAAAAAAAATCAGAAAAATAAGTGCTTTAAACATTTTTATGTATAAATAAATATGATATTATTGTTTGATTTAGAAAAATCTACACTAATTTTAAGAAATTTGGAAGGCAATTGAATTAACAAAAGCTCTAAGGTACAAAATATATTAGAGTGCCAAAGTGCAACATCATTTTCAAATACTCACAGAAATAACAATCTGATTTACGAAACCAATGCTTAAAAGACTTCCCTAGGCAAATTGGTCTAGTAAAAAGTTAAAAACAGCTTATAATGTGTGATATCAATTATTTTGCAGTTAATGAATGCTTGCTATAGTATATTGTCGTAAGAATTTTAAACATTTTTCTGTGCTTCTCTTTATGTTATTTATGAAGAAAAAGATATTTTTAAAGTGTTAAATCCTTGTTCAACCTTGTTTTAGAATATCACAAATGATGCTTTAGAGATGTCTGGATTAATGACATTCTCCTGCCCTGACATGTATTGACACAGTGTGACACACAAAGGCTGAGGAGCTGTAATTTTTCTATAATTAGTGTTGGTCAGGCCCTTATTAGCATTGATCAAGTTTTGGTTTCTGAATTTCTAGAGAGCTGCAGAGGAGTTGGAAAAGGTCCAAAGAGAAGCAACAGAAACTTAATAAAGAATGGAGGAGAGAACCTCTGAGGAAAGGTTAAAGACGCTGAACTGGCTTCGCCTTGAAAATCACAGGCCAAGGACTGATTTAATAACTTTCTTCGAGAACAGGATGGTTCACTTGGAGGAGGATGCTGTCTGGCTTTTCTCCATCTATATAGAGATGAAAACCAGACAAAATTGGATTAGAATGCAACAAGAGAGTTCTCTGTGACCTAAGGCAGAACTCAGCTGCAAAGGTGATCAAACTCTGTCATTACCACCTCTGGAAAGCTTTGAAAATACATTCAACACCATTAGCTACGGGCAGTTCAGGCAACTAACTGGAGAGGAAATCCCGCTCAACTCTGTGCTTCCGTGTCTTTGGATTCTCAAAAGCCAGGTTAGAAGTTTGGTCAGTGCAGAGGGGAGAGCAGATTTCCCACACTTGGGAAAGAGGGCACCAGAATATATCATCTTTCATTCTGAAGCTAGAAAGAGTCAACATAAAATGAATGATATTAACCATATGCTAAAGTAATGCAACTCTAAGAGACGGTTTGCAAATATTACTAATTAAACTAGCATTTCCCAATTTTCATAAAAAGACCAATGGAAACCATGTTGAAACATATCTAAGAGAAACTGTAGTTCAATAATATTCATTACACATCCATTGAACACCTGTTATGTTTCAAGCAGTGTGCAAGGCACTGGAGATTCCAAGTCAAACCCAACATGGTCACTGTCCCCGGGGAGTTTACAGTCTGGTGGGGAGAGAGACATGTTACAGCTAGTCCCGTGACAGAGAGAAGCACAGCATGTGGTGGGAGCATCTGAGTGGGACCCCACAGAGACGGTGGATGTTAAAGGAAGAATAATAATACCAACAACAAATATGTGTTCAGTACTGACTATGTGCCAGGCTCTGTATCAAGTGCTTAACCAGCCTGATTTCATTTAATCATCATGACCTCCCTCATTTATTCATTCATCAGATATTTGAGCACCTGTTGTGTTCCAGGAACTGTGCACACAATGGTGAGTTGAATAAACACAGACTCTGCTCTCCTAGAGCTTAGTCTGTAGGGGACACTATACAATAATCAAACAATCACAGAAGTGTGATGGAAAAGAAAAGAAAAGTTAATTATAATATTTGCAATTTCCTTCACTCTTTCAACCATCAAAGAGAATTCTGCCTTTGTCTTCTAAGCTTTGCCCTCTCACTCTACACCTGCCCCACTCCAAAAAGAATATTCTCTCCATCAGCTGGGGTCCTGAGCTGTTGTGATGCCAAATCCAATTAGTGGGGAAGGAGAGACTAGACTTTAGAAGTAAGGATGAGCAATTCATGCAAGAAAAGAAAGAACAGAGGTAGATGGAAATAATTTATTAAAAAATAAAAATGTTTAAACTACTTTTATAACTTTAATTGAACACTTTATTTTTCAGGAACAGTTCAATGCACTTTGCTAGCACTTCTCTTACAGTTCTCCCCACACAGTGGGAGAGGTACTGACTTTATCCCCATTTTACAGATGTGAAAACTGAGGCATAAAGATGTTAAGTAACTTGCACAAGTTTACAGAGTTAATAAGAGGTGTAGCCAGGATTTAAAACCACGTGGTGTGACCCGAAGCCCACCCGGCTACAAGAGAGAAGATCCTCGGGGCAGTCATGCGAAGAGTGATTGAGTGAGAGGAGTGTCAAAATGGATGTTACGAAGTGTAATTGTGAGTTATTAACTGGATCCCCTTGATAGTCTCTGACTGGTTTTAGTAGAGAATTGAGTTGCTTTTAATCACCTACTTTGAGTTGATGTTTCTTTGACAGTGGCTCTGCACTGGGACTAGACCATGTGGGGCCCCAGTTTGCATTTGGGACATACAATGTGTGATTGTGTGTTATGAAGGAAAAATACAGGGGACTGTGAGAGCACAGGCAGGGGTCCCTCAGGGAGCTCTCCTGAGGAAGTCACACTAGGGTCTGATCTGAAGGCTGAGTAGTGGTGACCGGGGTGAAGAGCCTGGGGGAGGGAAGGTGCGTATTCCAGGCAAAGAACCATATGCGCAAGGCAGTGAGGAGAGGGTGGAGAGGAACTCTGAGAAGCTGAAAGAAAACGTGGAGCTGGAGCACTGAGAGTGAGGGAGACTCAGTTGACAGGGCTGGTGAGGTGCACAGACGTTAGACTGAAACAGCACAGAGAACACTGACCAGCTTAAACTAGTTTTCCTTCCTTAAAACAGGCTATTGATTAATCAAACCTTGCTCAATAACAGAGACAGCACTGCGCATGTGCCAGGCGGAGACCTACAGCCCCGGGGTGACCCTGGAACCAAGAATCTTCAGAAATGTTGCCCCCTGAGCCCTTTACAAAGCAAGATGTCTTTCAATAAGGAAAATCCGGCTTCCAGAAGCCCGAGTAGCTTGATTACCGTCTAGGGACGGATTCAGGACTAGCCAATCAGCTTACGTGGGCCCAGCTGTAGCTTCAGTAGCTCCCAACTCCTTCAACTTCACCCGGAACCCTGGACCAGGGAGAAGGATTTGAGAGCCTTGCCTCCTGACTCCTTGACAGTCGACCTCGCAATAGAGCCTTTTCTTTTCTCAAAAGCCGGTGCCCCAGCATTGGCCTCTATGTGCATCAGGGCAGCAAGTCCTTGCTTGGTAACACGACCACGGTAACATCCCTGAGGCAGGGAGACTGAAAGAGGGCCAGGTTTGCAATGTTCATTCAGATTCCTCTCGTCATCCTTCCATCTTGGGGATAAGGATGCTCATTCCCTCCAGGTAGAGGGAGGGTGCCTCTCACATGAGGGTCTTATGATCTGCTTCAGGGGAAGGTCAGAAAGTCCTTCCTGCACCCGCTGTTTCTCAAATTCCCTCAGCTTGAGATACTCAATATGCCAAGATGCCATATTTGGGGTATTGTGTCCTGAACCTCATCAATAGGAACACAGACTCTGGAGCCAGGCTGGCTGGCTTTGAATCCCAGCTCCACCTCTCATTAGTTCTGTGACTTTGGGAAAGTGACTGCCCTCTTTGTGCCTCAGTTTTTCTCACCTGTAAAATGGGGTTAATAATACTTACCATATGTAGGGTTGTATGAGGATCGAACGAGTTAACATATGAATATCTGCTGTTATTATTACCAGATGACTTTTGAGACAGACTTTTAAGTATGAGTAAGATTCTGTGGTGGAGGAGGTATATAAGTGGAGGAAGCAATATTCAAAAAGGATGGATATGGGAAAGTGGAGGGTATTCAGAAAACTACTGGTTTTCCAGTTTGGCTGAGGCAGAGGGTACATAATAGGAACAAAAGACACAGAAGCTAGAATGTTTGGTGAGCATCACATAAGATGCCCGACTGAGGAATTTCCACTTAATTCCAAAGAGCATATAGAACTTCTGAAGGTTTCTGAGCAGGTATATAATAAGACTAGGGTTGTATTTTGGGGAAAGTAATCTGGCAGTCACATAGTGTAAATTATCGTGGGAAAGACTGACTTTGCACTAAGAAATCTTCTTGCTGGAAATTTTTTTCTTAAGCAGACTCTCCTACTGGCAAACAAATATATTGAGCAGCTGACAAAATATGCTGGTCTATTTGGCAGTCATATTTCTCAGGGTAAATTAATATAATCTATGGTTCATAAATCAATCTATGTATCCATCAATTGACCTGCATTTCCTTCCAGATGAATCTCAGAACACTTATAAACATATGCGAATACAGCAGTTAAATAAATCAGAAATGAAAATCAAAAACCATATAGGTGAAATGGAAAAGTAATTATCTAAGATAAGAATCCAGAATAAGATTGTAAACTCAACTGATCATTGCATTAGCTCTAGCTTCCTAAAAGCCCAGGCATAAAGGGAATGTGAATTGTGCAGCTCTTAATGCCTAATAAAAGAAAATTTATTTGTTTTTTAGGTAAGACTAGCTCTTTTTTCCTGGAGAGTAATAGAAAATTAGCAGTATACTTTCTAGTGAAGTCCAGTTTTTAGACAATGAAAAGTCAATCTTCATTTTTAATGACTAGTTGACATGAGCAGTCCCAGAGCCTGGTAATTCCCCTGAACTGATAGAGAAGATTTTTCTGAACTTACAAAATCAAAGCCTTGAAAAGAAGTATCCTGGGTGCTTGTCATGTGTATACAGATGCCCAGGGGAGAGAAGCAACGGGAAGGCTGTGTTGTGTCTGTCACAGAGGATGAAGTCCAGGAGGTATCCTCACCACGGAAATAGTTTGGCTAACTTTCTATTAGAAAAGTGGTTATTTCAACTTAGTTTTAAAATATGAGCTATTTTAACATACAGAAAATGATTATGAACATCCACTACCAATATTTAGCAAGGATTTCTATATTTTTATATTTGAATCCTTTTTTTTTCTTTGGAAAGAAATAAAGCTTTAGAGAAAGAGTTGAAGTCTCCTTTTCACTCTTTCTGGTCCCAGTTGCCTCCTTTCTTCACTGGAGTGAACCAGTGTCATGAAGTTGGTGTGTATCCTTTCCATCTGTGTCTCTCTAGTTTTACTATAGAGACATGTATGATACATGTATCAAACAATATGTGACATTGATTGGTATCAAACTGTAGGAATTATTCTGCAACATTTTTATCCATTATTATGTGTTTGAGATTTAGTCAACCACATTTAAATGTAGATGTAGTCCATTCAGTATTCTAGTGTGAAAAAAACCCATCCATATAATCCTGACACCCAAATAATGTACATATAAGCTGTTTCCAATTTTTCGTTATTATAAATAATGCTGCACTCAACACCTTATATATGTCTTGTTGAGCACCATGCAAGTTTCTCTTGGGAATATACTCAGAAATGGAATTGCTGGATGATGAGGAATGAATATCTTAAACTGTATTAGATAGGGTCAAATTGCTCTCTGAACTGGCCGAACTGACTTAGACCACTACCAGCAGACTGTCAGAATCCTGTTTTATCCTAATACTTGGTATTATCATACTTTTTAAAATAAAAATAATGTGTGAAGTGGTAGCTCATTGTTTTGATTTCCAGGATTATTTGTAAAGAATTTCATCTTTTCAAATGTTTATTGGCCATTCATGTACGCTGTTCTGTGAACTGCCTTAACAAATCCTTTATCCATTTTTATAGCTGGTCATTTATTTTACTTTTTTCCTACTGATTTGTATGAGTGCCATACATGGTCTTCTTATAATCTATATTTGGATTATATGAGTTTTAAATATGTTCTCCTGTCTGTGACTCGTTTCCAAAAATATTAGTGGTATCTTTGGTCTATAGAAGTTTTAAATGATACTACCCTGAAATCTAATATAAGATAAAACTCACAAAATGATGCGTATTTTCCACTTTTTGTTAGATAAACACAATCCTCCTTTTGCTAATTTCATTACTCTTGAGAGAATAACTAAAGTTTGGGGTGATCAATCAGAATAGGTGGGGCCCAGGAAATACACCTGCCTTCAGGAATATCTTACATGCAGCAGCCTGGGGGAGGGGTCTGTTGGGCTAAAGCAGATGGGATCTAAGTCCTTTCTCATCAGCATGAAAAGGAATTGCTGAAAAACACACCCTCAGGCGTTGAAGAAGATCTGAAACTTTTCCAAATTATATCATGCTCTAGAGAACATAGAAAAAAAGTTGTTTCTTTGGAAGCTTATGGCTCAGATTAGAAGGACATAAATTTCATTTTTCCAGTGAGCTTGCACTTACCTTTCCTCAATAACAGGATGTGCCAGAGGCCACGGTGTGTTTACAGCCCCTTGTGACAGTGCCCTGGCTGGGTTTAACTTCCTTTGACTAATATTCCTGAATTCACCCCTCTAATACGCTTTCCATCTCTTTCCAACAATAACCAGCTAGATATCTTGATAGAAAAAAATGACCCAAATAATAAAACTTACAAAACTCCCAGGAATATATTTAGTAAGAAATGTCCAGATGCACTCTAATGAGAAACATAAAAGATTTTTAATTGCTGGAAAGAAATACTGTGGTCCTGGATGAGAACAATCATTATTGAAAAGGCGTCAATTGTCCTCAAATTTATATATATGCTTAATAAAATTATCAATAAAAATTCCTCTGAAAAATAAACTGGTATGAATAGCCAGAAAACTTCTAAAAACAAGAGTAACAAATTATAACTGTTTTGCCCAGTCTTTAAATGTGCAAAACTGGTGCCAAACACGAAATCCAAAAGCATGGAAAAGGAATTATTAAATGACGAACGTGACTTTTGAAATCAGTTTGAAAGGGATGGACAATTCAATATATGATGTAAATAACCATTTAACCAATATAAAGTTAGGTCACTACTTCACACCATATACCAGAATAAATTCTAGATGAACTAAAGGGTTAACTGTACAATATGAAGCCATAAAATTATCGAAAGAATATAGAGTTGGGTATTTATATATCCTTGAAAGTGTAGATGGCCTTTCTAAGAAAAGCCAGAGAACATAATAGAAAAAGAATCAATAGAAATGATTACAAAGGTTCCTCATGGTCAATGATGATGACGATGATAAAGTTGAAAGAAAAATTACAATCTTATCTTTATCTTTAATATGCAAATAAGCCTTATGTTTAAAAGGATGCATATTGAAGGATAGCAGTTATATTGTCGGGGGAGGAAGGGGGAAACAGTCACTTTTTACTTTGTACATGTTTAAAAAAAGAAGAAAACGTGGTGGGATCATGCGCTATTTTTTACTTTCTTTCTTTGTATTTTCTAGGTTTTAATTTTTCTATAATAAACAAGCACTACTACTTTTTTTTTACCAGAAAAAAACCCATCTTGTAAAGTAACTCTAAAGCTTTAAAGCAGTGTAAAGGCTAACGTAACTCTAAGAAAAAACACTCAAAAGTCATTTTTAAAAAGTCAGTCATCCCAGTTGAAACACAGGCAAAGGACTGGAGTAGTTCATAAAAGAAGTAAAAGAAAGAAAGCAGTTCATAAAAGAAGTAAAAATGGCCAATAAGCATAATAAACTACATTTAATTTCACTAGTAATCGAAGAAATACACACTAAAATACTCCTGTGATATCAGTGGGCTGTGAAATTGGCAGAGATTCAAGGAAAAGACGATGTTCAGAACTGGTGAGGGTTCAGGAAACCCGCTCCCAGCAGTGCTGGGGGACACGAATGTGTGCAATGGCTCCAAAGAGCAATTTGGAGATTATACCAGAAGTCTTTAAGTGTGATACCTTTGACCCCCAAATTTTGTCTTCAGCAACTTTTCTGAAGAAAATAATCAAACAAGTGCACAAAGACTATTAAAGTATTGTTTGTAATAGTGGAAACCGAAACTGTTTAAATGTCTATCAATAGTGGAGCGGTTAAGTGAATGATGGAAAATTTACAAAATGCAATACTATACAATCCTTAAATGGTTATGTAAATCTATATTTAGTCAATGGAAAGATGTCCCCAAAATAGTGGAAAAGGCAGGTTATAAACCAGAATTTATAACACAATCACGTTTTTAAAAGTGTGTGTGTGTGTGTGTTTATGTGTACAAAGTCAGACAAAAAACAAGACATGCCCAGCCCCCTGCAATTTTTAAGGTAGTTCTGTCTAGATGGTGGGATTACAGGTGATCTTGTGGTTTTTCTTTTTGTAATTTCCTTTATTTGATTTTTCGTTTTTTCCGTAAGCATACATTAGTTTAATTTATAATTTAAAAAAAGTAATGCTTAAACAAAACGAAAGCCTCCACCATCTGTGATGCACACCTTACCCTCTGGGGTGTCCCAGAATCCACTCCTGTTTGCCAGGCACGTATCTAACTGTGAAGCATTACAGGTTCTGGTTCAGACTGACCTGATGGACTCCAAGCACCCGCACTGATGAGAGAAATGCCTCTGGGTAAGTCTTAGTCTCTCTAATGTTCAGTGAACTTATCTGTGGTTTAGGGATATGTAAACTATGTCAGAAGGTTATTACAGGAGTCAATGACCAGCTGAAAATCCACGGGCTGCCCCTAACTTCTGTGAGGCTCAGAGAAGAGTATAAGTGCAAGTCCTCATCCCAGATGTTAAACAGAGTACATTACACTGTTCATAGGCAGAACTTCATAATGCCAAAATTGAAATTTTGGTGTAAAGCTATGATTTTTATGTATCTGAAAGTTGGTAAAATATCAGCAAGTATTGAATTTAATTAGTATTGCATATGTATAGGTGCTCTGATAAGTTGGCCATGTTTGTCTTAGTAACAAAATAAAAATACACGTACTCAATAAATCATTATACATTTGTCTCATAAAATGTATTTTTCTTGCCGTCATTTCATACTTATTTCTACAAGTCTGACCACCTCATCTGTTGTTATAATGAAGATTTTTACCTAACTTGTGTTCTTTTGACAGTAAATACCTGATAGATTAAATGTAAAATGTAATTTTATTCAAAGTGCGGACAATCTCCATACATTTTCAGTTTAAAAGTACATTAATGGAAATATTAAAAATTTAAATTATTTTTATTTATACTTTTAAAAAGTTGTCTTTCTTCTGAGATATTTAGAAGTAGATATTAAATTAAAAGGCAAATACAAATTATAACAAACGGTTAACAATTTTAAAAACTTATTTAAATATAGCTGAATTTTTAAATATTTTGGTAAATTTAATTCAATCATATTAAATGCTTTTATAAAACTAAAACCATTTGCAATTTCAGTACTAACTATCTGTCGAGTTGCCAGTGTAAGAGCTGGTATCTCACTTTCACTCATGTTATACCTAGACCAGGGGTTCTTGAACTTTTTGGGCTCAAGACTTCTTTAATCTAGTAAAAATTATTCAGGACTCCAAAAAGCCTTTGTTTATGTGGGTTACTTCTATCAACATTTACATGTTAGAATTAATACTGGAAAGTTTTTAAAACACAAGAATATATAAGCACAGATTTCAGTAGTTCTCGAGCAATGACGGCATCACACGTCCTGCAACCTCTAGAAAAATCTCACTGTGTCCTAGTGAAAGTGCGAGAGCGAAAAGGCCAATAACAGGTTAGTATTGTCAAAAAAAAGTTTGACCTGAAAGAGTTTCTTGGACTTCAGGGGTCCCCAAAATCACTGATCTCGAACAACATACTACAAATTGAAGAATAATATGAATTGTTAATTTTGTGACATGATCCTTAGTCCTCATGTGTCACTGTTGCCAATACTGTGCCACTTTGTGAATGCCTTTGCATCCATGAATTGGAATCTGAAGAGAAGCAAGAAGACGGGCACTTACACTACTAATAAATGACACTGCGTTATGCAGGAATCTGCTGCATCGGAGCCATCCAACAGGAAGGCTCTGACGAGTCCATTTTGTCTCTCTCTTACTGAAATACTTCTTCCACTTGCCCTCGCGCCCGGAAGGGTGTTAGTCCCTAGAGCTGAGCCAGCTCCCATTGTCACATTCCTATTTTCTGGGTCTTCTCAGCCCTGGCCAGTGGCTTTTTGGTATCTTCTAACCTGAAATTCAGTTCTGTTCAAGAGTTCCCCTTCCTCAGGGTTTTTCCTACCTCCCCCTCTTTCTGATGCCTATCCTAAACTCCTGGGGGCTTATACAAAATACTGAGTGAGGTCTTTAGGGGAGGAAAGTGGGTCTGCTCTGATCTTCTATAGCAGCCTCACCCCCCATCCCAGGTAACCTGGGCCAGCCCAGTTCTTGGCACATCGCCCATGGGTCTTGCTCCTGGAAATGGTGAGAGCCCATCTCCATATGGGTGCCCATCCTGCTCCCACTCAGCACCTTGGGGTTGAAGATGCCTCCAAGACCGCAGCAGTGACCTCCTTCCATCACCAGCATGGGCCTCCTCCCCCAGATCTTCTTGGTCCTTCACTTGGACTAGAGCAATCCTGGAGCAGACCTGCTCCCTCTCTTTCTCTCTCAGTTAACTTCCTAACCTGAAAAATCTTCTGAATCCCCTTCCGGGCCACTTGGAAGTCATCAGAAACTTGGGGGTAGTCTCTGGCCTTCTGCTTAGATCTTACACGTCATTGTCCTGTTGGCCTTCCCCATACAGATCTCAAAACTCCAGATGAAGGACAGGGCACGAGTTGTCTCTGCTCTTGGACCCCCACCCTCACCCCTGCTTCATGCCCCTTCATGGGGCACTTGGTCATGTCACCCTCTGCCCAGGGTTTATTTCAGTGTAGGAACACAGTGCCAGGACTCAAGGACTTCACGCCACACTTTATAATTTTCCTCGACTGCAAACTCTGCTCCCTCTCTTTGGCTCAAAGCTCTTTATCCAGGTTGGTGGCAAGGCAGATAAGGTACCTGTTCTATTTACATTCCCTTTATATATCTTTCCAATCTTATGCCAGACCCCTCAGCGTTTGCCCTAAAAAGCTACGGTTGCTTTTCTCTTTGCCTCTCTATTCTGTTTCTTGCGAGGCTCCAGTTAGCCCCATGTCTCTGAGTCTTGATAGGAGAGTGGTCGAGGAAACTAACCTTGGATGCACGTGGGTTACCATTCTGCCTCCTATACCTTATTCACTGGATTTTGCTTTCTTTTCCATTTCCTTTACTTTTTTAAATAAAAAAAACGAATTCAACTAATTACTGCTTATTCATGAACATAAATCAACAAAGGATCCTTTGTGGTTTGGGGTACTGTCTTTGGGGTGGTTGTAGCCATTCTGTTCCCGGGATAGGCGCAGGAGCAAGGACCAGGCTGAAGCAGGACGCATGCGCACAGTGCTGGCCGCTGCCCACTCAGCTGGGCCATAGCGCTGGTTACCTGAAGAGCGCTCAGTATGGCTAAGTTTTTAAGTCACCTGGTCTCTCTTCCAGGCGGTCTCCCCACAAGCCTTCCGGGCTCCCTCGTCCTAGTCACCTTGCCATTGGCCCCTGCTGAGCCTAGCTCCTTTCCCTAAGGCTTTTTCCAGGGGCCTCTCATGTGCACATCCTCCTAGCTTCTCACACTGAGGCTTGCTTCAAAGGCTGGCAGCCCTGGGAAGGGAGGAATAACAATAAAAGAAATCTCAACTGGAGAAAGGTTTGCTTTGGCAGCTGCTTGATTGTTCGGTAGGTGGGGAGGCACCTGCCCCAGCCTCTGCAGCTCGCTTCTCCTCACAGCTCATTACAGATGTTTTCTTTTGGTCTGGTTTCCTCTTGTCCCTTCTGGGCCTCGGAGCCCCTACTTCTTGCTGGCTTATGTAAATTTCCACCAGGCCTCAGCTGCTCCTGCCTCCATTGATCACTTTATCTGTTGCCAGCACAAGATCCTCCTAATCTTGCTCTGAGTCACGCTCAGGAGGGGAGAGTCTCAGTCACTCAGAAGGTGGAGCCTTTTGCTATTTAGTTCTGCGATTTATTTTAAGGCCACTGGGCTCAGCAGGAGGGAGCGGCTGAGAAGACTCCTCTGTCAGAAATCCTGCCCCCTCATGTGCTCAGGAAACACTTGTGGGCCTCAACCAAAATCCTGAACTTTAGCAAGAGTGTTGTTATTGCTTTGTGCAGGGGTTGCAAATTAACAAAAATGAAAACAAAAGCACCCTGCAAACCAAACCAATCACCAGTTGAACTGATCTCGCTGGTCGCTGGTGTAGGACCATAACTGACTTGCCTGAACCAGGAATTCTCGACCCTGTTGAAATAATTTTGACTATCTCTTGCAGCCTTGGTTTATTTAAAATGCTTTTGAAAAGGCCTGAACCGCAAAGCACAGACACAATCTGCACAGCCCCCAGGGTGTCTGCTTAGACATCCATGGAGTGTCTGCCCTTGGGGGGAACTTGGACGTCCTGCTAAGTTAAATACTGGCTTCTTCTCTTGATGAAATGGGGACCACAAACCGCTGTATTTCCCTGCAGACCCTGAGATAAACTGCTGACTGGGGGCTCTTTTGCTGTCACTACTGTCGTGTAGGTCCATCAGGTAGGGATGTGAAAATGCAGACACCCATCTCTCTTTTGGTTCTGTCCAGAGGCTGCTGTTCCCTCCAGAAGGGATCCCTAGGCTTGCCTTCAAGGGCTGCTGCCTCTCCCTGTCCCACTGACGCTGATGCACTGGCACCAGGAAAGCTCAGAACAGCTGGACAAACACCAAGTGCCCAAGTTAAAGTAACAAAGGCCTTTTCTGGGGCTGTAAGCTTGTTGATGATGAGAGATTGTTTCCTAAAAGAAAACAATCCCACAGAGTCTATCAAACAAACGCTCCTGCCTGTCTGATACAGTCGAGAACAGAACCTGGAATGGAGCATTCTGTAGATTGCTCTGAAGTCTTAGGAGGTGGTGTATTCTGTTTGCACTGAGCTAACTCAAGAAGTCAGAGGGTGATAAGTGACCTGCGTGCAGTTCTGCTGGTGCAGAATTATAGCAAGACAGGCCAGTAGAGCAGTTTCCAAGAGTCCCAGTCCAAGAGCCCTGTGTGTGTTAAAAAAACAAAAAACAAAAAGCACTAGAAACATAATGAGAGGGTGAAACTTGTACTCACCAAACTCCTCTCAGGGAAAGTACTGTATGTGGTTCAAAGTCATAAAGTTCTTACATAGTCACTTGGGCTGGGAATTAGAACCTCTAAGAGGCATCCTTGAATAAAAATAGTTGGTCGACTACCTACCTTCTAAGGAAGACAAGTGCAATTAATTACTAAGCTTTCATTTTCCTTGGTGTGGCTCAGCCAGAGCAGAATTTCTGGGTCGGTAGAGGAGATGCTGAGTCCTGCCACTCGTCAGCCAGAGCATTTGGCATCTCCCTCAAACATGGAACTGAAAAGTCTAGAGTATTTTTTAAATATTAGTTTGAAGGAGGGCCAACATGTTAACTTGCCAAGGAGCCCACACATCTGGCTAAGACCCTGGACCTCATGAGTTTGCCATCTTGACTGAAGGTAGGACTGGTTCATACTGTGGAGACAGCATTGCTCATCTGGACAGTTTTTAAAACTAGGTGATTTGAGTGTGTCCTGATTCCAGACCTACCTCTTGGAGAGTGGGTGGTAGTGTTACTAAACCAGGCTCATTCTGCCTGCCACACAGTATGCCAATCGCCAAGACAACGGGGTTTGCAGCCGAGAAAGGGTTTATTCACAAGGCAGCCGAGCAAGGAGATGGGAGAACAAGTCTCAAGTCCGCCTCCCTGAAAATGGGGATTAGGGATGTTTATGGGATAGAGGGGTAGTGTGGTCTGAAGTGTGGGGATTGATGACTGGAGGTAAGGAAAAGTGAGGTAATCAAGTTCTGCACAAGCATGGTCAAGCTTCATGGCTCTTCATAGAACACATGTTCACAAAACTATGGCATTAGCATGATCTGAGGTGGAGTTTTCGGCCCCCTGATGTCAAAGCGTCACTATCGTGCATTCAAGCAGGCCCAGTTGATGAGTCAGTGGTCTTAACCAGCCTGAACTGGACAAGGAGTCGACTCTTAGCTCCTGAAAAACTTAAGCACCTATTACCATGGTGCCCCAAGCATCAGAGACGTCATCTATAGCATGGGCTTTAGTAATGCATTATCTAAATACTTTTGCAAACAGACAACTAACTGAGTATAGTTAAAGCAAGTTGCCGCTGGTTTCAGTAGGAGGGGAGATCTCAAAGCAGATCTATATTCTAGGGATAAAAGAGGAAGCAGGACATCTGTGCAGTCACTCAGCCAATTTTCACTGAGCAGTGAGTCTAAAGTTGCTAAACTCCCTAGTTCTGTTCCCCTGACGTTGTCTCATTCTGGCCGAGACCCACCTGACATGACTTGGCCCCACATGAAGCCATTGGAGTGTCTCTGGGACCCACAGCTGAGGCTCCCACCAGTAGGAATTAGGAAGGCTATGGGTGAAGGGACAAGGTGGAGGAAAATGGGCCTAGTGAATGAAATCCTTTCTCAGAGAAGCTGGCAAGGAAGCTGGGCCATGGGTAAGGCGCTCTATGGAAAGCCTAAACGTGACGGACCTCCTTTGTGCTCAGTCCTTTGCTTGAGATCCCTTGACCTAGAATATAGCCAAAAAACCTACCGAATCTATGTCTTCACAATAAATTCAAGTCAAAATTCGTGACTTCTGCCCCATGTCATTTGGCATTCCTATCACCCAAGCACCTAGCTCTAGAGCTGTAATTCATTATTCATGTATCCGTCTTATCTGTTAACACGGATGAGTCATTTCCTTGCCCTTTCTCCCCAGGAAAGCTTAAACTCCTTCCTCAAAGCTCAGGCTCAGAGCAGAGCTCCACGCACTGTGACAGTGAGCGCTAGAAGCTTATGTTCACAGCAAATGCGGTTCTGCAGTCCTCTGCCTCCCCACAGCCACCCCTGGTCCCCTCCACGGTGGGATCCTCTTGGGCTTTGCTCAAGTTTTTCATTAAAATAAAAAGTGAATTGAGTGTATTACAGTTGGTCCTTGTTTAGGCAAAATAAAAGACATTTTGCCAAAATTAAAGTGGAAATTTTGGAGTCAACCTTAAACATGTTTAAAGTGAGGGAGTATGTAGGTGCATACACTTGTGTGTGTATGCTTGGTCCTCAATTAGTGTCACTAGTTGCTCAAATGTTCTTGAACACCAAATAAACGTAAGAGAGATGATCTTGATTTGGTCTGCATATGGAGTTGGGATTGTTCAATCTGGAAAAGAGAAGTCTGAGGGACAATAGCTTAAAGAAAGTCATCATTAAGTAATAAGTTAAAAAAAAAAGAAACAAATTGCTGCATGAGAGATTTTTATATTAATGAAACTCATTAAATATTGGAATAGGTTACATCAAAAGAAGATATGGAATCTTCTTAAAGAGTTACCAAAATAAAGCTTGTCAGTTACTAGATAGTCTAGCACTGGTCCTAACTGAAGGAAGAAGGCATATCTTCCCCTCTAGTCTTAGTTGAAGAAAAAACTCCCAATAATTGTTCTTCTAGCTTTAATCTTTTATCTGCTTTGCAATTGTAACCAAGTGCAAACTGGTTCTACTAGAAGATCTTTCTCAATAATACATTATTCATGAAGAAAACTAGTGTGTCCTAGTACAGAAAAAGAATTTTAAAATGTATGTGTAATTATTAAATTGGGATCACATTTTAAAAACCAACCACGTCAAAGAAAAATTGGGAGAAAACTGTATCTCAGCATCCTTTAGACACTTGAAAATAATCATCTACACATTTAAGTTACACTTCTGGCATCCCTTATTTCTAGTCCATACTCACACTCTGTAGCAACAGACATAACAAGTGACTACAACCCTGGCCCTGTCCTAAAGGGCTCATCTTCCCTGCTCTCCCTCTGCAATAAAAAGAAAGGCCCATCAGAAACAGACCTGAGGATTCATAAGTATTTAGTGTATGATGAAAGAAGATTGTTCAATAAATGATCTTGGGAAAATTGTTTAGCTGTTTGGAAAAAGAATGAAGATAGATCCTTACTTCAAAGTATAAACCAAAATAAATTCCAAGTAAATTAAATGTCCAAAATAAAAACATAAAAGATCTGGCTAATCAGTCTTTGGATAGGGAAACCTTTTGTAAACAAAACACCAAAGATGGAAAATATTACAGAAAAGATTACTAGAGATTCACAACGTAGATGTTAAAAACTTTTGTTGATTAGACACACACACAAAATAAAAGATAGATGATATACTAGGGAAAATCTTTAACATGTGAAAAATGGTTGTTATTGTTAAAATAAAACTGGTCTTTCAAGTTAATAAGGAAAGGAGGAACTCACCAATAGAAAAATAGATATAGGACATAAATAAGCAATTCTCAGGGGAAAAAAAAGGCAAAGGATGAATACAAATATGAAAAAAACAATGGTCAGCCTCACTGTTCATTTAAAAATAACAGAAGAAAATTTTATAAATAATTCAATGAACTACCTTTTCAAACCCAACACATTGACTAACATCAAAAAGAACACCACGTCAGTGGCAAGGGGATGGACGATGGGCTCTCATCTCTCCAACTGGTGGGAGTGAAATGTGTATCTTTCTGGATGGCAATCAAGTGAGATGCACCAACAACCTTATAATATACTAACTTGACCCACAATTTCACTTCTGTGGATTTATGGAAAGGAAATAATGTTTATACAAGGATAATTATCACATCATAGTTTAAAGTAGTGAAAAATTGGAAATAATCTAAATGCCAAAAATGAGGGGATTGGTTACATTGATTATTAGATATCAATAGAGTAAAACACTAGTCGTTAAAAATCATTCTGCAGATGGATACTTGTTGGCATGAACAACTGTTCAATCCATTGCTAAGGCTAAAAATTATATGTGAGGTATTAAGTAGGTTCTTGTGTGTGAACTGAAACAGGCACAAAAAAGGGTTTTCTGGAGTGTAAGTATGGTGTTTTGTTTCTTTTGGTTATTTTTGCTATAGTTTTCTGAAATTATGTCTGTGCTGTGCGTATCATACATATGAGAAAGTAAAGATCATTTTAACAATAATAATAGAAAGGAACAAAGTAACCCTAACCTAGGTCTACTGATCAACCAGTTGGAAGTGCATTGGTGATCCCATAATTATTTTGGACTCTAAATTTTAAACAGCTTTGAAGTCAAAGGTAAATCCCTGAGCTGACCACAAGGCACTGCTCTTGCCCTCTGAGCTTTTGTTATCTCTGGGCCTCCTTTCAGCAGGTATGGGTAACACTCATCTTTTCCACACGCCGACACGCCAAGTGCTGGGCCAGAAGGAGAGCTAAGGTCTAACCAGTCAGGGAGAGGAGGCACTTGAAGATGCCCATACTGCCAGGAGGGATCGCGCTGCTTCAGGCTTCTACATTTCAGAAGCTGCGTGTGTGAAATGTATGCCGGCCCGCCCTGCCTGCCCTGTCGTTATACGTGTTCTAGTCAGAGTCTTGCATGCTGTAGCAACTGAGGAATTATTAAGGAATCAGTTAATAGAATTCGTACAGTTGCAAGAAAAATACCAAATGAGAGAGTGTAAATCAACAAAGTGTTGATTACTTGTAAAGAAACTGTGATTACCCAAAATCAAGATATACGTCAACTTTTAGAGCAGATTTCTCAAGCAAGAAAGCAGGAAAATATCCCATTCTTTTCCTCCCCCTTTGAAGTGTTTTTCTTAGGTTTTCCTAGCAGATAATATGTTTAATTAGTAACTTCATCTGACAGACAACAAGCTTTGTCTGTTTGTTAGTGTCAAGAGGTTGCAACTTTCTATTGTATCATCTTGGTGAAAAAGATTATCGAAAGCCACTGGCAACAGTATATTGTTATATGACCTTGATTTGTAGAGCGTGGGAGTATAATGGACAAAGAATAAACACAGGATGTTTACTTCACTCTGAATTGTTTAGTGTTAAAATAGCACACTGAGTTAAGCAGCTGGTGCCACAGTGATAGGCATTTACACGCGTATGTGGTACCCCATTTTCAGGTCTAGGGGAAATCTGTGTGCAACCGAAAGAGGTCCAGACCTAAGTACTTTCCTCTTTGCTAGGTACTTGGGAGCCCTGGGGCACAGCCCCACCCAGTGCTATATGGGACAGGGTTAAAAATTTCTAGCATACATTGTGAAAAAAATTATGTTCACATTAACAACTTGAATTTGTTTAAGGAGGCAGCATGTGAAAAAAAAGATTAGAGGCTCTGGAATTAGAGTTGGTTCAAATCCTTGCTTTGTTTCTTATTAGGGGTGTAGCCTTACTCTCAATGAATTTCAGGCTCCTGAGTTGTAAAATTGGAATAAAATTATGTAGGAGAAAATATTCATAAGGTGCATAGAGCTTTATGATGTTTTTTCAAATACTTCAATACTTTGAAATACTCATTTGATCTTTGCAATTATCCCACAAGGAAGATATTACGCCTAATTTACCATTGAGGAAACAGGCTTAGAAATTGAAATGCCTTGTCCGAAATCACACAGGATAAGGACACGTATCTTCTGATTCATAGTCCTGTGCTCTTCCACAAAAACACACAAAGTATAGTCTAACCAACTAGCAATAAAGGAAATGGGTTAGAAGGAAGGTGGGCAAAATGCAGCTATTTGTCAGCAGCCGGGCAGTGCTCTTGCTTCTGACTAAGTCTGCAGGCCTGGTCAGTGTGGCCTATCACATGTGCCTGGCTGCGACGCCCTGCAAACAAAGCTGTCCTCCTGACTGTCCCAGAGAAAAGGAGCAGTCAGCTGGCTCTGAATAAGGCCTCTCTCTGCTTGACCCCAGCCTCAAGTCAGCCTGGACTGAGCTGGGAAAGAGGCAGGTGGGCTGCATCCATTTGCACGTGGCCATGAAGGTGGCCCTCCACATGCAGAGGTAAACTCAACCTAAGTTGGCCACAACAATTAGGAACCTGCTTCTATCTATAGGAAGAGCAGTTTATATATCAGCACTCATAAAATTGTATAAGTGGAAGATGATCTCAATTAACTTGTGTACCAAACACTGAATATAATGTGAGACCAAGGTTTCAATCTGAGTTGCTGTGAAAACTCAGCACAGTGAGAGCTCATTCCGTGACTGGCTTTGCCTTTTGCACTCCTGGGTAGTTTCATGACGCTGGTCTGAATCATTAGCTCATTTTATTACCTGTGGGGTCTTTTCACCCTCCATTGGGTCCTTTCCCTGCCAAACTCTGCCTGGTATTATAATTCAGGAGCTTCGAGAAACATGAAATTTATGATCTGGGATTTTTCTAGTTGTATAATGCAAAGCTCTCAATTTCATTTTCAAAAAAAGACTGCTTCAAAATAACTTTGGAAGATAAATTTTGTGATGTGAGACCACATTAATGGTGAATTCTTCGCTGTATCAAGTGTCCATGCTTCAAAGCTAAAATTCCCCTTCTAGTTACAATTCTCTTGATAGCAAATAAAAGCTTAAACTCCAAAGTGAGACAGAGCTGGGTTTTAATCTCAGCTCTGACTGTGGGATCTCAGATAAATTACTAACTGTTTTATGCTTAGTTTCCTCATCTGTAAAATGGTGACAATAATTGCACTTGCTTCATAGAATTATCATGAGGATTTAAATGAAATAATGTATGCAACATGTCTGGTAACTCCTGGCAAATAGTCATCATTCAAAAATGTTACTGCCGTCATCATTCATCAAGCCCATATTATTTCCTGCCATGCGTCAGACACTGTGCTCCCCATTGGGGACTGCAGCAGTAGGAGACGGTTCTTCTAAGGAGGCCAAGTTAACCAGTGCCTGATGCACAGGAACTGCTGAAGAGCAGTTAGCTTTTCACAGAATTAAAGCAAGTCAATGAGACGAACTACCGGAGAACCCACCTCTAAGCAGAGGTCCTAGCCACAAAACAAGCTCCCATCTAGAAAGGTCAATTGACTTGAGGCAATATCCTTAATTTATAAAAAATTCCAACTATTTAACTTAAAAAAAGCAATAAACCAATAGAAAAATGGTCTAAGGCTTTAGACAGAAAATTCACAGAAAGAAATATAATGATAAAAAATGAAAGCATAAAGATTTTGTAAAAATAAGATTCCCATACTTTCTACTTTTATGGGTTTTCTAAACTTTCTGTGAACATGTATTATAAAAATTTTTTTAAATTATTATTTTTATCTTGCTAAAGCCTCCATAGAACTAGGACTTAAAATCTCTATAATTGAAGCAGATGCTATCTTGCTCCACAACCCCTCAGTTACAAGCACATGCTGAAATTTCTGTATAATCTAACTGCAAAAGAAAAGGCCTGTTGTGGTCATTTCAAAGACTAAGTCTTGGCAGGGCATTTTGTAGGTAAAGAGAATGTTAAATCATCATTGTTAAACAACGAAGAGAAAGAACAGTAGATTTGGTTGTTGGTCACAAGACTCTTGAATGGTAGTCAGCTGGGTGGGGGGTGTTGACTGGTTCCCAGAATAAGTGTTGATTTCATTAAAGTTTATCAGAAAATTGCTTATGCATTTTATCAGGGAATGCATTTATTTCTTCCCAGAATGAGGTTGTAAGTTAAATCAGACCCAGAAGAGGTTTGAGACTATTCTCCTTTCACATCTTCCAGTCCTCCTTTTCTTCTGATAGTTCTTAGCTCTGAGATGGGCTCCCTTTCTGGGGGGGTCACCTGATCCAGAAGCCTAGACATTAATCTCTCCCTTGCACTTTCAGGTCGAATCACTAAGTTCTGGGTCCCATCTCTTAAATAAATCTCTCGACTCAGTCCCCTCCTTTCCAACGTTGCAACCACTACCTTAGTTGAGGCCCTGACGATTATTTCACCCATGGATTCCTGGGATAACTTCCTGTTTGGTCTCTAAGTATCCGAGTCAAAACAGCCTGGTCAAAGCTCATGGTTTTTGTGTGACCAATAGATATTGCTGACACTTATGTGTTTCCTGATTCCCCAATTACAGGGACTTTTATTTTGTACATTAGTCACATCTGTATTATTTAATATTACTTCATGAATTCGTTTGAAAGATGACTATTATAATCAGGGAAAAAGATGTTTTAAATTCTGATAAATCAAGGTTAACCTATAAAAAAGGCATCAAAGCCATCAAACCATGAATGAGTTTGATATTATTAAATATAATGTGTATATATTATAAAAGTACTGAAAGAACTGTTAGAAATTTAACTGAGGATTTTCTGTGTAGTTTGGAGGAAAAAATAAAGGATCACGTTGTACGCAAATAGCCTCTCCTCCATAGGTAGGATGACCGTACATCCTGCGTGGCCTAGGACAACTCCAGTTCACATCTGTCGTCCCGGGGTAATCATTATCTATCCAGCCTGGGCAATGAGTTATATGGTCACTATACCAAGAGGGATATCTCATACAATTTTCCCCCTTTTTTTCAGGTAAAAGAACCCCTCTGCTTGGGATTCCAGTAGGGCTGAACTTGCACACCGCTGCTCCCCCAACCCCCGCCCTCCTTAGATAGACACCTGACTCCAGCCTGGCCAGGTAGAATACCCTCTATCTTGGACCACAGTTTAGGGATTAGCCTATGACCCAAGCTAGTCAATCAGTCTTTCCTGGGACAGTTTTACAGAAGCTATCTGGAAAAATTCTCTTTTACCTGGATTTGCTCAGCTGGTCAGATATGAATGTTGGGGTGCCAGTGACTACTTAGCCCGCCATCTGGAGAAAGCCTGTCTCAGAGCGAGAGAGCCACAATGATATCACTGAGCCCCTCCAACCAGCCACGCCTCAAGTCAGCTGCATTCCAGACTCCCCAGTTCAATAAGACAATGGCTTTTTTTTTTTTTACTAACAATTAAAATAGTCCTAATTAATATACCCTCTCTCCAGCTTCCCTTCCAGTGTATAACATGAACCCTAAAAAGAAATTGTGTTGTAGCCCATAAAAGCAGAGGTTTCCATTCTTGAGATTTCTCTAATGGAACATAGAACACATATTAAAGCACTTAATATTTATTAACTAAAAGTAAATCATTGTTACAAATATAACTGCAAGGTAGTAACCAGGAAATTTGAGGTGCAGCTCTTGCAAAATACGAGGGAGCCCTCAGAGAAGGGGCAGCATGCTTACTGCACACGGATGGCTCTTTCTGAGACAGAAGCCGCAGTGAGCACGGGGTTCTTGGTTACTTGCAGCTTCTCTGCCAGATGCTGTCGAATTCTCACCCTCCTATGACCCCTCCCCAACCTCCACAGTTTCAGGAGCTGGTGTGGGACAAGGTTCTGCAATGAGGCAAGATGGCTGTTTTGCACATCACTTGGTAATTTTTAAGAGCTGAAAATGTAATTACTTTTAGGCCACCTCAAAATATCCCCGAGTCAAAACACCTGCATCAAAGCAGCAGCTTCAAAGTGCAGGTCTCCGCTGCCTCTTCCTGTCTGGCCTGGCGCCCTTCATTTAGTTTCCATCCAGACTCCTGGGGGGTTTTTATAAGATGAAAATCTGATCTAATCATGACCTCATTTAAAGTCCCTCTGGCTCCTGTTTTCCTCTCTCCCACCCCTTCCCCACATGGCTTCCTGGCTCCACTTATAGCCAGCTGTACGCATTTCCCCCAAAGCCTGTGATATTCCTAACATCACACTTACTCCTTCACTGGAATTTCGTGCTCCCATATTTGTCTCTCTCGCTAGGCTGTGAGTCCCTTAAGGGCAAAGAATATGTCTTTATCCTTGTAGCCTTTGAACTTGGCATAGTACATCGCATGGCACTCATTCAATAAAAGTGTGTTGAATGAGTGAATAAATAAATGAATGTATGAGTGAATAAATGAATAATTGATTGAGCAGACGCAGTCGACCATAATAGGATGATTACACTGGGGTCTCTCTCGCGATGTCTGAGTTGTTCACGTGACATTTGAAGTTGCTAGTTTCCTGCCGTCCCCTCGGGGAGAAGGAAAGCTTGTGTTGTTCTTTAGGGTTTGGGAATAAAGTTCCGTTCATTTATAGTTGTACTTGAATGGCATGAGAGTTAATATGCCAAAACTTTAAAGACTCCAGTCTGATCCAGATGAGATGTTTCCTGGATATTAAATTAAATAACACATGCAATACTGCAGGTGAAGCACAGTGCATGTCACATGGAGGCATTAAAAATATTAGCTATTGTCATCATCATCGTCATCTTCACCATCACATTATCATCATCATCATCATCACCGGTGTTAAAGAGTCATGTCCTTGGATATACAGCAGTAGAGGAGACGTTGGAGAGACAGGGTTTGGAGTTCATCTGCTTGGGTTTATATCCTGCTTCCACCACTTACTGGCTATTGGCCTTTAAAAAGTAACTTCATGGTGTTTGAGTCTTGGTTTCCTCATCTGTGAAAGGAAGATGTATTCATTTAACAAGTATTGGTTGGTTGCTTTCTCTGTGCCAGGAATCGCTCCAGGTGCCTGGGATCCACTGTGAAAGACCCCTGTCCTCATGGGGTTAAACTTACCAAAATGAAATGTATCCAAATAAAGACGAGTGTCAGAAATATTGATGGTGATGAGTGTTGTGCCTGGAAGTTAGCCGGGACAGGCCCAGGGCATGGGGCAGGACTGCAGTCTTCAATAGGGTGGCCAGGGAAGGCCATGCTGAGAAGGGGACAGTTGAGTGAAGACCTCAGTGGGAAGGGAGCGAGCAGAGGGGGAAGGGCAGGGGTGTGTAAGGAGGCAAGCGTGCAGAGTCGGGGGAGGAGGAGGAGGAAGCCAGCGCAGTGGCACGGACAGATCTCAGACGTCTGTCCTAAGGACTCTGACTTTTCTCTGAGGGAAGGCCCATCGGAGGGTTTTGAGCAGAGGCGTGGCTGGACCTGACTTACAGGCCTTGCTGACTGCAGTCCTGAGAACGGCTGAAGGGGGTCAAGAGTGGAAGCAGAGAGGCCATGGTAATAATTCAGTGTAGATGGTGAAAAGGACCCTGTGGCCTGTAATTATGACATTTTCCTTCTGTCTCTCAGGAAATTATTATAATGTACTTATTTTATTAGAAGTGGCAGGTGCTGGAAAATTATTGTACTTAGTACACAAATCTGTGATGCCTGCAATGTGAATGGCAGCTCTTTATCTTGTGCAGTGCACAACCTGCATAACCATATGTATTGGTCCTGGGAGAGAGAGAGGGAGAAATTAAGGATGACTTCCAGGTTTTCCTTGTGAGCAACAGGAAGGATGAAATTTCCATGAACTACGAAGGGTAAGACTATGAGGAAGGTTTGTGTTAGGGGCAGGCAGGTCTGTTTTGTTAAATTTTAGATGTGTGATGTTGAGAATAACAGTAGAATCTGTCTCACGACTACTGTGAGGATTAAAATAGTATGTGTAAGCATCAAAAGCAGTTCCTATAGTTGCTCACTATTTCCAAATATAATTCCAAAATTTCAACCCAGGCTAATCTCCTATCATCACATTATAAACAAGGCAGTTGTTATTTTATACACACACCCACACGTATATAATATATGTTCTGATAAAACGATGTAAATGTGTGTGTTTGGGGGGTTTTGTTTGTTTTATAAAGTCCTCTCTCCTCTTCCTCTGGTGCAGATAGGGTCTCTCTGTCCTGACAGTAATGATACACAAACAAGTGAGAAACCACTTCAGAAGAGACTTGATTACCCTTCAGAATGTCTTTCTGTTTCTAATCAGACCTGAAAAACTAGGAATGCTCAGATCTAGGTTGTAAAAATGAAATTACATTTTTGTATTTATTACCTGAAATACCATTGAAGCAGAATATTTTGATGTGACTGTTTAAAAACTCCCCTGCCAGTGTGGAACAACATGCTTATTGCAGTCAAGTGTGGCAGGCGTCTCTCCTGTTGACCTTCCTGTTCTCTGGACCCACCAAGCTAGACTAATAAAAGAGGGTTTGGGGGTAAGATTAAGTATAGGAGACTCTTTTGAAAAAAACAAAACCAAAACTCTGTAGAGTTAAGTTAGGTGGCAGCAATTCTGGAAGTCTTTGACAAGGGAAAGAAAAAGGACCACCATGCTAAATGGTCTAACATTAGGACATTGTAGCCCCAGACTGTATGGGACATAGCTCAGGGGTCACAACAGCACACGGTTGGCAGGCACTGTCACCACCTCCAAGCTTTAACCAGGTGGCCTGTTTTGCAAATTAATAATTTTTAAAGCTATTGAACAGCTAATATTTCTAAAGTACATTTATCTATACATATAGAAATATACAGTTTGGGGATACTTTTTGTTTTATATAAATATGTCACATTTTAAACAACTTATTTAAAATTTTTATAATGAAGCATTCATTTTGAGAATATATGTTTAATATATATAAATAGTATAAGTAATAAAGAAATGAATGCCTGTGGCATCCAACCGAAGAAATAAAACAAAACCGATGCCTTCAATGCTCCCAGTGTGCCCCTTTGTGATCACACTGCCTTCCCTCTTCAGGTAGGGTAATTATTATCCTGCTGTCCCGAAACTGGCATTACATGTCCCCTTGCTTATCTTTAGTTTTATCACATATGTATCTATGAATAATAATTAGTTTAAGTTTGCAAGTTTTTGACCTTTACACATAGGTAATTGAGCTGTAGTTATTTTTCGGTGACATGCTTTTTTCATCAACATTATATTTATAAAATAAATCCACACTGAAATTTGTAGCTGTCATTCAATTGTCTTCACTACTGTATAGTATTCCATTCAATTGTCTTCACTACTGTGTAGTATTCCATTGTGTGAACAAATGGATAGGTATGTTTCTTTTCTCCATTCATTGGACATTTGGTGGTTTGCAGTCTTTTACTTTTACAAACAATGCTGCCATGAATATTCTTGTCTCCTGGTGTACATGTCCAAAAGTTTCTTGGACATATACCAAGGGTGGGCACATATCAAGGACATACACCAAAGATGGAATGAACGTGTTATAGGTTTATCAAGTACTCTCACATACTGACAAAAATGTCAAGTTCTGACAATGCCAAGTCTTGGCAAGGATGTGAAGCAACCGAAACACTTTTACAGCACTGGTGGGAGTATAAGATGGTATAACAATACCAAATGGCAGAGGCTTGGTGAAAAATGAGTGCTCTAATACATGAATCTTATGCAAATAGCATTTTACTACTGCAAGCTGAAAGAGTACATTGTTAATAAGAAATTCCAGGGCACATTAAGCTGGGGCTGTTCGGTGAGCATTCTGTTAGAGCCCTCCGACTCCCTTATGAAAGGTATGCTCAGGCTGGTGGCAGTGACCTTTCGCTTGTCCACAGTAAGGTCCCTGAGGCCATGAGAGCCTCATGGTTGAGAAAAACTTCCATTAGCAAGCCAAGTCACCTAGATCTAACATATGGGTTCCAGGTTGTATTTCCTACCACACCCCCGAAACTTCTTGCCACACACCTGCATGGTTACAATGCGACGAGGTGCAGTGACCAGACTGTGGACAAGCTAAATCAATTCCAAGCCTAGGAAGGATGCTGCAGAAATGCACCATCAGATTTTATAAGTACCAAATTCCTTTCAAAAGTGGTTACACATTTTTATACTACCACAGACTTAGTATATAGAACATATGTTGCAAATACCTTCTCCAAGATTCTGGCTTATCTCTTCACTTTCTTTATGGTATCTTTTGATAAACAGAAGTTTGTAATTTAAGGCAGATTTATCAATGTAGTTAATTTTATCAGTCATTCCCTTTATGGTTTGCACTTTAGAGATCTTGTTTCGGTAAGGTCCTTTCTTACCTTGAGGCAAAAAAAAAAAAAGAAAGAAAAAGATTCTTTCCTAGATTTCTTCTAATGTTTTACCTATCACATTTTTAAAACAGCTTTATTGAGATATATAAGATTCACCCATTTAACTTTACAATTCAGTGATTTTTAGTATATTCACAGAGTTGTACAACTATCACCACTATCTAATTTTAGACCATTTGTATCACCCCACAAACAAATCTGGTACTCATTAGCAGTCACTTCCCATTCCCCCTTACTCTCCACCTCTAGTGCAGCCCTGGGCAACCACTAATCTACTTTTTGAATAGTTTTGCCCTTTCTGGACATTTTATACAAATGGAATCATACAACATGTGATCTTTTGCAACTGACTTCTTTCACTTAGCATAATGTTTTTGAGGTTTATCCATGTTGTAACATGTGTCAGTACTTCATGCCTTTTCATGGCTAAACAACATTTCACTGTATGGATATGCAGTCATGCATTGTTTAACCATGGAGTACATTCTGAGAAATGCATTGTTAGGCAAACCTCAAAGAGTGTATTTGCACAAACCTAGATGGTATAGTCTACTACACACCTAGGCTATATAGTGCTAATCTTATGGGATCATCTTCTTATATGTAGTTCATCGTTGAATGAAATGTTGTTATGCGGTGCATGAGTGTACTACATTTTGTTTATCCATTCATCAGTGATGGACATTTGGGTTGTTTCCACTTTGGGGCTATTAGGAATAATGCTACTATAGACATTTGTGTACAAGTTTTTGTGAAGACTTATATTTTCATTTTTCTTGGCTGTATTCCTAGGAATATATAAATGGGACATATGGTAACTCCATGTTTGACTTTTTGAGGAACTGGCAAACTTTTTTTCACAGTGGCTACACCATTTTCATTCCACCAGCAATGCATGAGGGTTCCAATGTCTCCACATCCTCCCCAATATTTGTCATTTACATTGTTCTTACTATAGCCACCCTAGTTGGTGGGAAGTTATATCTTACTGTGACTTAATTTGCATTTCCCTAATGATTAATGATGTTCAGTATGTCTTCATTTAGCTTATGGGACACTGGCATATCTCCTTTGGGGAAATGTCTATCCCAGTCTTTTGCCCATTTTTAGATGGGGTTGTTTACCTTTTTATTATTGACTTCTAAGAGAACTTTGTATATTCTGGATACACAGCCTCAATATCTCTTAATCTCTCTTTTACTGTTCATTTCCTTGTGTGTATATGCTACACTCTAGATAATTTTTCGAAATCTATCTTGTAGTTCAGTAATTCTCTCTTTAACTATGTCTAATATGCTATTTAGGAGACCTAAAGACATGACCAGGTAGATGTTAAATGATTCAAAAAAGACTTCATCATACTAAAAATATAATAATTGTAATTCGAAACTTAATTTATAGAAATGTTCTGCTTCTTGATATCAAATTGTCAAAATTACTCGAACAATACATTTAAAATCTGTACATAAACTGTACGTAAGTTATATCTCAATTAAATATATATATATTTATATATTTATATATATATATATAAGTTGAGACTCAGAACCTGGTGCAAACACTTGATTGATGGCGTAAATAGGGTGGGGTGGAGAAGGTAACGGCAGAGACTGTAGTAAGTGTGAGTAGAGAGAAATGGTCATTCAAATAAATGTACATTGAAGGATCAATACATGAATGAACAAATGAATAGATTAACTTAACAAGATTGTTTTTCGTGAACATATAGCTTTGCAAAACCAGTATCACTATTTTGTGCTCAAACCTCATACAGTTCTAGCCTCCACGTCTTCCTTGGTTGCTACTGGTGAGTAACATCACCGTCTCCTGGGCAGAGTATTCTCTGCTCTTGCAATGCAGAGAGAGCTTCCAGCTGCAAGGATGTGAAACACCACTGCTGGAACCAAGGGAACACGGACAACCTCCTTTCCAGATTTCTCAAATCTCCACGTTAGAGAACATGATTTTCTCTGCGCTAAAGTGATATTTCAGCATGACGCCCAGGAGAATAACTTTCAGTCCTGTAGTTTTTATGCCTTCCTGGCCAGCAGAGGTCAATATGTAGGGAAACTGTTCCAAACGACTGCTTCTGCCCTTTGAGGCACTGTTCTAAGAATGTGTTCAGAAGAGTGTGAGTCCCCTGCTGGTTCACAGGGAAAAGCAAAGAGATTTTGGTTGATTAATTGTGATTTTCACAGAAATGCTGTTATAGTCTTAACAACCAATTCATTCTCAAAGCTTGCACTGTGCTTTATCAGAAGCGTCAGCTCATATCAACATTACCATTAGTTTTATTATTTCTCTGATAAAAATGGACCAGAGGCTCAAAACGGCTTTCTGAAATGAAAAATAATGATAAAAACATATCATAAATATAAGAACTCATAAAAATGTTATAATCATAAATGGTGATCAGAAACTCAGTGCAAATATAGAACGTGACTTTATATGCTCTGGTTCAAGGTCCTCCACAAATGAGTAATTTCCTACATGCAGCCTAAAAAGAAAATGCAAAAAGGAAGTACAAGTGATGAAAAAATTAAGTTGAATTTTATTGAACCATTAGTCCATTTATTCCTATTCCTTGATACACTGTTTTGAAATTTTATAGAACAGTGGTATGAAGCCAGCAGAACTTTCCCATAATTTTCAAATAAAGCAGAGTGACTTCCATTGCAAACTAATGAATTTTTTCCAGCATAAGCCCTAAATAATGCATTTCAGAAGGGAACTGATGTATTTTCTCACTAAAAGCAGAGACCAAAATTACTAAGACATCGTTCATAATTTTACTCCTTATTGAAAAAATAGACACAGGCCATACTATTGCTAAGTTTATAAAACTTCTGTAGATACAAAAATACAGTGCTTGAAAGGAAACAGAATGAGCTATTAAACATAATTCCTTTATCAAATGGAACCACTGGATGTCATATAATGACAATGACATATGATGTGGAAGCACTGTCATGCATTCATGTGGTGTGTGTGTGTGGATGAAACTACAGACACCCTGAGTATGAATCCACACTTGCACATGTGCTGTCCATCCCTGAGGGAGGAGTCTCGATGGTATTTGTTCCACTTAGTACTGAAGTCCCATGCTGCTATAGAGAAGAGATTTTCTTTAACTGAAAATTCCTCTGTGAGAAGTGACATGGACTGGGAAAAGTGTGTTTGGGTCAGTGTTGGCAGGTGTGGACATCTAGGAAGGGGGTTTTATGAGAGTAAAAGAATTTGCTCCTGGATACCTGACCCCACATTACTACATTCACTCATCGGCATTCAATGCTGCGTGACTTCTAATCTTGACCTGGGGCCGAAGGAAATAATGACAGGTATAAATACGATCAAATTACATCCACTAATGATAAAACTGTTTAGCATGCTTTGTGGAAAAAAAAATGGGCAGTGACTAAAAAAATTCCACCTTTCCATACTGTCATAGGAAAAAAAAACTCACATGAGACCATATATAGAAATTCAACTTCACTCAAAACTACTCACATGAGACCATTTATAGAAACATTTCTACATTAAATAACACTATTAATGCCAGGAAGGACTAGGGAGACCAACTCATTTATTGTCTGATTAAGGACATTTTTAAGAGTGAAAGGAGGCACTTTTAATAATTTTATTGGGATAATAGCCATAATCTGAGACTGTCCCAGGGATGTATGGTTACCCGAGTAAAGATTATTTCTATGATTTCAAGAGATTTGTTCAAATACTGTATGTATAATATTTTCAACATATGGAATAGCTAGCATAAAATTATCACTTCAGGGATGAAAATCATGATTTTTAACGTTGAGGATAAGCTATCAAGATTTCTCCAAAAGACTGAATTATGACATAAATGATTTGACTGCTGAGCGTTTCAATTTTTTCTAATCCTAGATGATTTTCTTCACTCGTCGGAGAAACAAACTGATCCTACATAATGAACATATTTAAAATTTTTAAGAACAAGCTAAAAAAATACTTTCTGAAGTTGCATTTACCCTGAATGGATTTAATAATCCATTCAGAACCATCTCTCAAGATGAAACATCCAACCTTGAGTTTCTAGTTTATTGTTGATGGAGTGGAGAGAGCATTAGTCAGAAGTCTCGCCATAATTTCCCCATAACCATTTGAAAGATCCACCATACACTTGCTAACTATCTTCCAAACCTTTCATTGTGAGTTAGAATGTTGTAACTTAATAGAACAAAGAGAAATATAAACTGGATGTGAAATCTGGCCAATGGCTCAAAGCATCTATAGCTCCCTTCGTGAAAGATGGTAAACAAGTATCATCCCTCTTACTGACATGAAACTAACAGTAATAATGATAACAGTGATGTTTACATATTATGCTTTAGTTCATTCTTTAAATTATGATGCCTTTTGAAAATGTTTACATTTGTTGGTGATCTGTATGATTCATATACAAAGTAAATGGTCCACAAGTGCTGAAAGTTTTAGAAACTTTTTTAAAATGATGGTTGCATGCCACAGTTAAGGCTTGCAGCTTTAACCGCAGTGACTAAGCCATAACCAAGTTGCAAAGGGTTGAGAGAACAGATATCTAAGGCCTACATTGCTCAAGCTTATCCTGCCAGAATCAACTCAGGTATCATCTTTTACAAACATTTAAATCCTTTCTACGAGCCAGAGTTACAACTGTGTGGAAAAAGCAGACCTCGTCCTCAAGGAACTTCAGAGAACCTGTGACACCTCAGAGGTTTAAGCGCAATGTGAGATAAAACTCAAGAGGCTCTAAAAATATACAAGGGAGCACCAACCAAGACTTGGGCAAATCAAATCAGGCAAGTGAGCCCTGAAGGCTGAAGGGGTGGTGAGGGAGAGCATTCCCTGCATATACAACACAATTTGCACAAATCTGGGAGGTGAGAAAGCACATTCCATACTCAGAACCTGCAGATTGTTCAGTACAGCAGAGCACCGACTGGGACGGGAAGAGACATTCTGATTCACGTGGTTTTTACAAGGCGTGTCACGGAGCTTCACCCTGGGCACCATGGGCAGCCAATGATGGATATTAGCATGAGAGTGACACGATTAGATTAGCGCTTTAGAAATACTTTGTAGTGTAGAGAATGAATTAGAGGGTGACAGGAAGAGGCAGGGAGACTTGTCAGGAGGCTGCCATAGCAATGGGATGATCTAAAAGCTATGATAGCAATAATTATGGAAATGCAAATGAAGGGGAAATTAGAGAATGGGAGTGAATTTTGACATTCAATTTGGGTCTCAAAGGATGAGTAGAAGTTTACCAGGCAGGCAAATAGGAAAGAGTGTTCGAGACACAGCAAAGACAAAGGAAACTGAAAAGAAAAAGACATTCCTGGGTATTCATACATAGAAGAAATGAGATGTAAAGAGAAAGGTGGCTTGAGAATAGGTTGGAATGTCACTTGGTTTTTTTTGAGCTGGGGAGTGACATGCTCAGGTCTATATTTTAGAAAAATGAAAATAGGGCGAAGGATAGATTTGGAGTGCAGGGAGATGCCACCCTACAAAGCCCCTTTAGGACAGCACATCTGGTCATCCCACAACACCTCTGGATCTCCATAGGAATCCCTTCAATCCCAGATGTGAGCAGAAAAAGGGCGGGCCAAGTTTCCGTAACAAAATACTTTCAACATGCCTTTCAGGAACGAGGCCAGTGTGCCAGGTTTCCGGGTGTCACATTGGGTCTAGCTCTTTGTAGCAGAGCCTGTAGGTTGGGAACCAACGGTCCTCCCTCTCACATCTCTGTTTTGTTCAGGGACCCCTTTTATCTGTGTGATCAGAGAATCCTGACTGATCCAAGCTAATCACAGTGGTATCCTTTCCCCTCAGAGTGACTGTTTTATTGATAACACCTGTGACCCAATTCTGGCAAATGAGATGGGAGAGGATCTGCTGGATGGGTGGGTTTCTTAGGAAAAATTTCTTAGCTTTTGGAAAGAGATACAAGAAAAAGATTGTCCCTTTTTGTGCTTCCATCAAGATATGATGCCTGCTGATCCTACAGCTTTCTTGGGATAAAAAGGGAATGCTGAGGAGGACTGAGGAGTAAGATGAAAAGAATCTGGGTGCTTGGTATCATCAATGAGCCTCTGAATTAACCAAGTCCAGAATCACCCCACCGTGGAAATTCTTGTTATATGAGCTGAGTTTCTCCATGGTTTTAGCCAATTTGAGTTACATCTTCTGTTCTTTGTGCCAGATAAAATCCCCTAACCATTCGGGACTCCTTTTGGAGTGGAGAAAATAAATGGATGGTTTAGGAGTAGGAGGGAAATATTCTTCTATATTGACTACATCTCTTCAAGTTCGCCCTCCCTTTTCTTCTTCTTTTCCTCACTGACTAATATGAATCAATCACCTGTTCTGGACCCTCTCTGTGGAGGGAAGCAGAGTGACGGGAAGAAGGTCAGGAACATTAACTGACTATGCTTCCCACCCTGGAGTGTTTGACTGACTGATTGCAGGAGTTGGTATGTCACTCTGGCTGTTCAGAGGAGCCCTGTGAGCACCTGTTCTTTGTACGGGGTATGGAAAAAGAGTCATCATCTTAATGCAGAGCCAAGTTTATCCCAAGGAACGGGATGAAAATGTCACAAAAGGCCATTGTGAGCAAAGTTTCCCTTAATTGGGTGGCATAGCTAATTCGCAGCATCCTACCAGCAAGCCAGCTCCACTCCCACACAAACACGAGAAACAGTGACAGGCTGTGAGCTCCTGACACAGGCTCAGATCTGTGATTAGATACACAGACAAGATGCCACAGAAAATGGTCCCTCGTGTCTCTTACAGCACAGCAGGGACTCCAGCAAAGAAAGCTGTTTGACAACTTTTGATTTCTATGACTCATCTTTTTTTACATCTTAATTTTCTGAAATTGGGATGCATCTCACAACTGATATGTAACATTTAATGTGGTATTCTTTTCTGAAGATGTTCTTAAATAGATGTATGTCAGCTAACTTGCTAGGAAGGGCAAGGACGGGGGTGGCAAACGTGCTGGTCAGCCGGTGACCTCTGCAACATTGCTTATGGAAACCTCTCCCGGGGGAACGGTGCCCACTGAGCCTCGGGGCCTGGGAGGTCTGACCTCTGGGTGGACAGGAGAAGTGCCTCTAGTGGCACGACTGTGGGGCCCCTGAAGGTGGGGACCTTCCATGCACCCTATTTGGCCAGAAATTCCTGCATTATAAAGTCATTCTTTTGGTTCTTAAAAACTCATTTGTCTTTGACGGTTTCCCATTGTATGTTTTTCGAGTTGAACAGCAATAGGCTCTTTTTTTTCAAGTGAAATGTCATTGCAAATAATAGCATATTTTCAATGGATTCCTTACTTACTGGAAAATATTTTATTCTCTGCAGAACTTCTGAATCACCTCCATGGAACACTGTTTGAAAAATTGCTACTAAAATCCACTGATAGGTATATGGAAATAATAAAGTTCTGGGGAAAACTCAGATATTAGAAACTCTCAAATTTACCTAGTCCAACACCCTCGTTTTACTAAGGAGGCCACTGAGACAGGGAGAAGTGAAAAGGCTCACCCTCAGTTAATACTTGCCCAGGCGGTAACTGCGGGGGTCAGATCCTAGGCCAACTGACTCCAGGCCCAAGTACTGGTAGGACAGTTAGGGGGCCATTTCCAGGAGGGGGCAGGCAGAAGTCCACACCCGAGTCACCATGTTGCCTGGCACTGGCCCTGGGTTCTCAGAGGAAATGCCTGCCATCCCAGCTGCTGGGGCTTCTGCAGCCATCCCCTGCTTCTTCCGCCTCTCCTCTTTCACTTGTGCCAGCTGCTGTCCTCAGGACAGTGGCCATCTCCACATAGAGGAGACAACCTCACGTAAACAGCCCCAGCAGTCTCCCACGAAGCAAGGTTGTATGGCTGAGTTCCAGAGAAGGCAGAATCTTTCCCTGCTTATCTCTCAGCCTGGGTTCTGGGAAAGTCTTCACAGAAATGCCTGGTGGACTCCTTGGATCATCCATCCTTTCTTTCCAAGAACCAGCTCTGAGGCATAGTGGAATTTGAAGCCTGATTGGAGTCTGTGCCACATTCTAACTCTGTGAGGTGGGCACATTACTTAATGTGGCGTCGGTGGCCTCAGTTATAAAATGGGATAATAACACCACTGGTGGTGTGATGAAGAGTCAACGGGATAACACAACTAGAATACTTAGCAGGTGGTGAGAATGCAGTCGTACAGGTACCTCTTATTAATACTAGTCGCCATCTAGTTTGACCTGTTGAGTAGTTGTTTTGTGTAAGACAAATACCTCTTAACACCAAAAATACTTTTGAAAAGCTGCATCTTTTACATTAGGTTGGAGGGTAGGGGGTAATCTGGTTGGACTCTACTGCAAACTACTTGTCACCAAACTAAGGAAGATTCAGCTAAGATAATCCCCTATAGATGTTTTTCTCTAATCCCTGCTGATAAGAGTCAGCCCAATTCCTGGACACTGTGATGCTAAAATACCAACTCTGTTCCATAGGGAGTTGGGTGATTGACTTTCAAGCAAGCAGCATGTGATATTGTGACTTATAAGAAGAAATATATATTTGGTCTTTTTCTTCTTCCTGGCACAGAGCTCCTAAAATCTTGGAATTTATCAAGTGATAAAAGCGATAAAGTTTTTATTCATGAAGTAGGGTATTTTTTGTTTGTTTTTTCGTTTTTTGTTTTTTTTGCAGGGAAAGAGTCACCCTAGGCTAACATCTGTTGCCAATCTTCATCTTTTTTTTTCTTTCCTCCCCAAAGCCCCAGTTCCTGGTTGTATATCCTAGCTGTAAGTCCTTCTAATTCTTCTATGTGAGCTACCACCATAGCATGGCTACTGACAGACAGGTGGTGTGTTCTGTGAATGGGACACGAACCTGGGCGGAGGAAGCGGTGAGAGCGCCGAACGTGAACCCCTAGGCTGTCAGGACAACTCAAAGGTGTTATTCATAATAAGCCCCTTTCAACCACACCTGAGCTTACGTTAATGAGGTGAACTGCAAAGCCACTAAGGATGGGGCTGGTAGCTGGGGGAACCAACCCTGCGATTAGGGGGTTGGAACTTTCAGCCCCACCTCCTCACCTCCAAAGAGGGGACAAGGGCTGGAGATTAAGCTCAGTTACCAATGGACAATGATTTAATCATTCTTGCCTATGTAATGAAGCCACCATAAAAATCTCTGAAGCTCTCAGAGCTTCTGGGTTGGTGAACACGTGGAGGTGCTGGGAAGGTGCCTGGAGAGGCCGTGGAAGCTCCGTACCCTTCTCTCATAGCTTGCCCCATGCATCTCTTCCATCTGGCTGTTCCTGAGTTATATCCTTTGTAATAAACCAATTATCTAGTAAATAAACTGTTTTTCTGAGTTTACAGCTGGTCAATCAGAAGCCCAGGTGACAACCTGGACTTGTGATTACTGTCTGAAGTTGGGGTGCAGTCTTATGGGACTGAGCCCCTAACCTATGTTATCTGATGTTCTCGAGATAGACGGTGTCAGAGTTGAGTTAAATTTGTAGGACGCCCAATTACGTGGTGTGGGAAAACCCCCACACACATTTGGTCGCCAGAAGAATTGAGTGTGTTAGTAGAGGAGAAAAGAGTGTTTTTCCCTTACACATTGTCTTGGGGGTTCCTGGTTACCTTGCACTCAAACTGCACTTAAAACTAAAGTTATTGACAGAAAAAAGCTAAACATGAGAGTGCTCTGGAAACATGGTTTACAATCTCCTCTGTCTTATACCTAATTTCCACATATTCAGATCTGTTGCTGGGCTCTCTATTCTGTTCCACTGGTCTATTTACATGGTCATCAATACCACCCTGTCTGCGTTACTACAGATTTTTAATTTGGTATGTAGCAGAGTGAGCCCCTGACCTTTTATTTTGCCAGAATCTTCTTGGCTCTTCTTGGTCCTTTATGCTTCCATATACATTTTAGAATTAACCTTTCAATAAAAGGGGGAAAAAAACCCATTGAGTTTTGATTGGAACTATATTGATTTATTCTACTAATTGGGGGACATTACATAGCTTTAAGATATTGAGTGTTCTCAGCCCAAAACATGATATATGTGTTTACTTAGATTGGCTTTAATTTTTACAACAGTTTATAATTATCTCCAAAGCAGTCTTGCACATCTTTTGAAAGATCGATTCTGATTCTTAAGTATTTTTGTTGCTACTTAAAATAGTATCTTTCTTAATTACATTTTTCATATTTGTTGCTAGTGTGTAGGAATGCAATTGATTTTTTATGCACCCACATCCAGCAATTGTGGCAAACCCCTTGGTTGGTTCTAACAATCAGATATAGGGTCCCCAGGACCTTCTATGCGGACTTTCATATAATTTGTGAACAATAGCAGTTTTGCTTCCTCCTTGGCAATCTGTGTACCTTTCACTTGTTTTTTTATTTAGCATTTTTTAAACTTACTCTACTCATTGGATCTCTAGTAGATTATTAAATTGATACAGTGAGAGTGAGTATTTTGTCTTGTTCTTCATTTGTAATGAAATGCTTTTTGCTTTTCATGATTACATATGATGTTACTGGTGAGTTTTGGTAGAAATCCTTTATCAGATTAAGAAAGTTTCTTATATTACTAGTTTTCTGAGTGATTTTTGTCAGAAAGCTGTGTTCAATTTTATCTAATGCTTTTTAGGTTAGATTTTGAGACGATCATGTAGTTTCTCTCCTATCAAATGTTAATGTGGAGAATTAGAGCAATAGATATTTATCAAAATTACACATGAACATGGTTTAAAGAGTCAAATAGCTCAGTGACATACCAGGTGCACACCCACAGCAATGCATGAGAGTTCCCATTGCTCCACGTCCTCATCCAGACTTGGTTTTATTCTCAGTATATTGCATTTTAGCCATTCTATGAAGTGGTATCTCATCATTTATAAAATTATGAGCTCTGTAGTTCCTGCGGGGAGTAAAACTAATAAAAATCAACCAGTGTAGGGTGAGCCACACCAAGGTGTTCGTAAATTGGTAGATAAATCAACTTGTATAACAATAGCTCAGCCCAGAAGTCAGTCATAGCGCAGATTCCAAAACAACTGTGACTGACTATTCCAAGGGCTTTGTGAATCCACTGTTTGTAAACTAAATTAATAAAGTTATAGCTTTATGTGAGTTCTAGGATTTTTTTTTTTTTACTTTAAAAAGGGTGTCCCATGCTGGCTAAGAGCACAGGCCAAGGCCTGGGTGTGAATCCTGGCTCTGACAACTATTCTGTGTGGCCCTGGGTAAAGTCTGAAACCTGAACTTCAGTCTTCACACTTGTAAAATGGGTATAGTAGTAGGATTCACAGAATAGGGTCATTTTGAGAATAAAATTAGATAATCCATATAAAGAGTTCAGTCCAGTTTCTGATTTGGAACATATGCTCATTAAAAGTTTAGTTATTATTCGTCAAAAAGTTTGGGTATTAGTTGCTTCGCTAGTAGAGGGAAAGTAAAGCAGTCATGCAAATCTCTAGCAGGTACACACAAAAACTGGACAAAATTTAAAACATCTGAAAGGCATCCCAAAGTAGACAAAAATCAGAGGAAAGTTTAGTCTCAAGAAACTGCAAGAAGGGGGCCGGCCCGGTGGCGCAGCGGTTTAGTCCGCGCTTGGCAGCCCGGGGTTCGCCGGTTCGGATCCCGTGCGCCCGCCGACGCACTGCTTGTCAGCCACGCCGTGGCGGCGTCCCATATAAAGTGGAGGAAGATGGGCACGATGTTAGCCCAGGGCCAGTCTTCCTCAGCAAAAAAAGAGGAGGATTAGCTACAGATGTTAGCTCAGGGCTGGTCTTCCTCACAAAAAAAAAAAAAAAAAAAAAGAAACTGCAAGAAGGAGGGGTAAAAACTGCAGAGACTGCACTTCTTGACCCAAGGAAATTGCCCAATTCCCGTGGTGATAGCTGTGGGAAAATTATAAAATTAAAGAAAGCTGTTACATAATTGATGGCCTTGGAGCATGTCTAAAGCAATGATGTTACGAGTGCTGGTCTTTAGATGTATAAAGAAGAGGAGATGAAAAGAAAAAATGTTTATCCAGAATCACCCCAGAACTCCATACCAGGAAGAAACTATGATAAAGGATTAACGAGTATTGCCTGGTTGGGCAGTGACCAGTCAGTCATTCATGAGTTCACTCACCTTCCCATTCATTTATACAACAAATTTTTATCAAGAACCTACAATTTTATTACTAGATGTTAACAATATATATGAATTTCGGGGTTTCCACTATTTCCTTTCTAGACAAAGACTGGACCAATTCCCGAGGATTTTAAAGCTCTGCCTCAAAACCCTGCACCCAGTCTTGGCTTCCACCTGCCTCAAATCATCACTTGCAACAGAGACAGCATGGCAGCACCTGCATTTATCTTGAATTTCTTTCTACCCATATCCACAGACTTGACAGAAAGGGTCTACGTCCATGACTGTCAACCTTGGCTGCACATTAGATTCACCCGGGGAGCTCTAAAAAGTCTAATGCCCTGGCTGTTTCCCAGAACAATCACATCAGAATCTCTGAGAGTGAGACCTTGGCATCAGAATTTGTAAAGCTTCCTACATGATTCTGGGTGCAGCCAGGATGGAGAATCATGGGTCTACGTGAACAACAGCCTAGCTTACTTGCATCAGAATGAGAAAGCTACTGGATGGTCTTCCAGGGAGCGGGGAGGTAGGGAGTGGTGTTATACTGATGGTAGCACAGGCAAGCTAAAGGCCGGAGGAAGGCTTTGTGGTCGATTCCACATGCCTGCTCCACACTGGTGGGGATCAATACCTATTGGGAAATGTTATGGGCTGAACTGCTTCCCCCAAAATTCATATGTTGAAGCCCCAACACCCAGGACCTCAGAATGAGACTGTATTTGGAGATAAGGTCTTTAAAGAGGTGATTAGAGTGAGCCCTCATCCACTGTGACTCTTGTGCTTATAGGAATAGGAGATTGGGATATAAACACGTATAGAGGGAAGAACATGTGAGGACACAGGGAGAAGATGGCCATCTGCAAGCTAAGGAGAGAGGCCTCAGAAGGAACCAACACTGCTGACACCCTGATCTCAGACTGCTAGATTCCAGAACTGTGGGAAAATACATTTCTGTCGTTAAGCCACCCAGTCTGTGCCACTTTGTTATGGCCGCCCTAGCAGACTAAATACAGGAAGTGTAGGCAACATCTTGATGACATGGTTGTCTGAATGTCTTATTACTACTGCTATTGTTAATTAACACATATTCATGATATAAAAATTATTCTAATAGTGGAAAAGGGTATAGAATGAAAATTTTAATTTCCCTTTTCTCCCCTGAGCCCCCTATAATCACTCCTCTGGGGTAAGTACCGTTAGCAGAGTTTTGTATTAAGTCATACACACGTGAGAGTGTCAGATTTATTTATTAACTACTCACCCAGCATTGATTCCCACCCACGGGCCAGACACTGCGTGGTCTGCATGCAAAGAAAGATAAGGCGCTATTCCGAAGCTGAGCGCGGCCAGTGGGTGGGGCCCAGCCTCCGCCTCTGGGGTCAGGGCCCCCAACAGGAAGAGGAGGCCAATGCTGGAGCCGGATGGGAACGAACGCGGTTGTTACCTGGAGAGGCCCGGAGCGATCACAACCGAAGGGCAATACCAGCGGGAACTAAAATCTCTGCTCAGGCCTGGAGGAAAGATACCCAGCCACAGGTCCAGGACGAGAGCCCAGGCCCTGGATGGGGCCGAGGCAGGAAGTCGGGAGCCGCGGAGGAGCCCAGGACGTGGGGCCAGCGTGGACGGCCGAGGAGGAGGGCTTTAGGGCCCGGGCCGTGAGCAGCGGGGTGCACGGTGTGGCTGAGGGCCCGGGCAGCCCACAGGCCGCAGGTGTCCGGGCGCACGTGGCGAATGTGCACTTCCGAGGGGAACCGGCGACGCGGTGACGAGTAATTACAGCCGGGGACCCGCGCCAAGTGCCACGGGACGAGGTCAGGGAATCGGGGCAGTCGGGGCGGTGTCGCGGAGGAGGTGAGGTTTGATCTGGGTCTTGAGGAAGAGGCATTGCCCAGAGGATCGTGCGGAAGGACCTTCTAGGAAAAGAGAGCGCTCTGCAAAGCCCTGCTGTCGCCAGGGGTAGGGTGTGTTTGTGGGGCAGACTCGTACTGTTGACGGTAGGAGAAGGGGCTGGAAAGAGTCAGGCTGGACAGCGTGGATAGAAGCAACTTTGGGCTGTATCCTGAAGAGCTTTGATCAGGGAGCGATGTGCTGGATCTGGGTGGCAGGCGTTGAGCTACCTGGTCCTACTCAGGGCAGTGGGGAGACAGGCCTGCCCCTGGGAAGAACGCAGTGCCAGCCCTGGGCACACGCATTTACTGTCACCCTCTCTCCCTTTCTCCACACCCGGGGGGACTTTCCTTGGCTCTCTTCTTGCTTCCATTTCTGCAGCTCTTTTTTTCCAAGCATGTCCCTGCCTGTGACAAAGGCGGGTGGTGTCTGCAGTGCTCCTGAGGAGTGCCCTGGCGCAGACTGCCCACCCTGAGTCACACCGATGCCTCACAGATGTGGACAGCTGCAGCCTGGGCTGTGACCGTGAGCCCTTTCAAAGCGTGCATGGAATGAAGCACATGTGCCCCTCTGCACCAGTCCAGCCACGCCCCTCATGCATGATTTAAGAATCTTGCCCGGTGAGTACACGTGTGTGTGGATCTCCACCATGTTCTTTAGGTTGGAACCGAGGCCTCCTGTCTCTCGAGGGTTCTCTGCATGGCTCTTTCACTTAGCATTCCCAGCGTGTCAGACAGAACCTTTCCAGAGTTATCTCTGGTCGAGGATCAAACAGCTGCTCCCCACTGTCTCAGTGGAATAAAATGCTTCTGCTGAAGCAAAACTGACACCATCGCACAAAACAGATAAGCGTGAGATCGGGGCTGTGGGAGGCATGGTTATCTGGAACACTTCCTTCCCCGAGAGAGAAGCATTTATCTGAGGAGTACTGTAACCGTGTTCTTCCAGATAACGAAAGTTCCTAGGGAATCCTTCATATCAGAAGCTGCTCTCCATCCCCTGGACTTAAAAAGAAAAAAATCACTTAAAAAAAATTTTTTTTAATTTCTTTGCCTTATATGGCTAAGAGGAAGTGTATGAGTGTCGGAGGAGAGGAGGATTTGAAAAGAACTTGTCCAGTGTGCATCCTAGTCCCCGCCTTAGCAAGAGAAAAGGAGAAGCCACGAGAGACATGGATGGGAACTGTCTCGCAGTGGAAAGGCATAGATGAGGTGTGACTTGAGGGCCCTAAAAGGCCACTTCCCTGTCCCCTCCTCCCAGAGGAATCTCTTCCCCAGGGATACTGCCTTCGGTTCCCTCATTCATCACTCCTTTGGGCCAGAGCAGTGGTTTTCAGTCTGGGCTGCAGGTAGCTCTCGGGGTTGCTGGGCAAGCGAGGGCAGGAGAGGGAAGCGTTCTACTCCTTCCCCTACCCTCTACATATGGGCGCCCCCAATTCCTCTATGTGGCATATTAGGCTTCCCTTTGAGATTTCTTTTGAAAAAAGTTTTCTTCTTCTTAGTAGGTGTGATGGTTAATTTTATGTGTCAACTTGCCTAGGTCACAGTACCAAGGCATTTGATCAAACACCAGTCTAGATGTCACTGCGAAGGTGTTTAAAAAATGATGAGATGAGATTAACATTTAAATCAGTAGACTTTGAATAAAGCAAATTACTCTCCCTAATGTGGATGGGCCTCCTCCAATCAGTTGAAGACCTTAAGAGAAGAAGTCTGAGGTCCCCCACAGAGGAAGGAATTCTGCCTCCAGACTGTCTTCTGACTCTAGCTGCAACATCAACTCTTCCCTGGGTCTCTAGCCTGCTGGCCTGTCTTGCAAATTTGGGACTTGCAAGCTTCCACAGTCTTGTGTGCTAATTTCTTAAAGTCAAAAGTCAATCTTGCTCTCTCTCTTTATTCACATCCTATTTGTTCTGTTCCTCTGGAGAACCTGACTAATGCAGTAGGTTTGTTAACTTAGTGGTATGGGTGAAACAACTTGGGAAATATCTTAGGTGTAATACAGAATTGAAGAAAAGAATAAATGTGTTGATGTTATTGGGTTCTCACTGAAGGGCCATACAAAAGGGGAATGGCCAAGGCAAGAAAGACCTCTGGGATAGAAAAGAATTGGAGGTATTGTGCAAACTCACTATTTGTAAAGTGTATATCTGCCTGTGTATATATGTGTTTGTGTGCTTATGTGTGCATATTTGTGCGTGTGCATATAAGTGTATATATGTGCTTATATTTCCTAGTTCTGCCTGCTGAGAGCACTAAGAAGCAAAGCCACCCCAGCAGCAATAAGTACACTTAGTGCCCAGGTAGTGATCTCTAATATTCCCCACAAAGAGGGATCAGACTACTCCGAAAAATGGCTGATTCCAAGGCTAAGGCAGGAGAGGGACAAGATAAGCCTGGGACATCTTGTGGAGCCAGAAAGTAAAGGAATGCACAGAAACTAGTGAAGCATGTTACAAGGACTTGGGAGACAGCTCAAAGGTGTCCTACGGGCCAAATTGGCTGCAAGTGGAGGAAAAAAATATTCAATGCCATAGTAAACTATGAAAAAACAGGAATACATCAATCCGTATCAATGATTTTAAAAGATACACAAATAAATGGAGGGAAAGGGAGGGCTCTTGCTTACAGTAGAATTCTGAGGGCTGAATGGCAGTGTAGAGAATGCTGGAGAGGGAAATCATCATTTTGTAGCTGCAGAGTAAAGGTTAGGTCAGCAAGAAACAGCAATGGAAGATGAGTCCAGGAGAGATTTTGGGGAGGAGCAGGACACTTGCGTGTCTAAAGCATCTCCCCCCAGACTGCTTAGTAGTTCAAGGGAGGAAAAAGCCTAATAAGTGTTCAGTGGAGACGAGAATCCCCTTCACCAGTGAGCATCGTCTGTCCCCTCATGTGGTGCCTGGTGAAGGACACAACTTCACCTGTGCTGCCTTGTGGCCGGAAATGCATAACCCCAATCTAATCACGAAGAAATGGCAGACAAACACAAATGAGGACTGTGCTGTTTTTAAAAAGAAGGGCACGTGTGTGGGAGGGGGACTCTATTTTTCAAATATGTCAATGTCATAAAAGACAATGAAAGGCTGTGGAAATGTGGACTAAAGGAGATTAAAAGAGCATGACGACTAAATGCAATTCCCGACCCTAGAATCCTGTACTGGAGAAGAGTGAAGTGCTAAAAAGAGCATTGTTAGATCAACTGACAAAACTGGAATACGGCTGCCAGATTAGATAAAAGTATTATACCAATGTAAATGTATGGAGTTGATAACTGTCCTGTGGTTATGTGAGAGGATATTTCTGTTCCTAGGAAATACACACTGAAGTATGTAAAGGTAAAGGGCCGTAATGTAATTTACCTTCAACTGGTTCAGAAGAAAGAATTCTGTATTCACACACAAAAATATGTATGTGCCTGTATACACAAACACATAGATAGATAGGTAATAGATAATAGATGGATAATAGATAGAGAAGGAGAGAACTAAGTTCCTTGGGAAAAGAGAGCACTCTGTGGGGAAGAAAGACATTTGTTCCCTGTGCCTGTAGCAGTATACATTCTAGGGCCATGCCCACGTTAAAGCTGGATGAACTAGTCCTGTGGCCTGAAGAAATGACTACAAATGTATGAGGTGAAGTTGGGGCACTGGTTAGATCAGGCAGTTCAGACTAAGTGAATACACCTAATGCACTAGCCCCCTTTTGGCGTCCACGTGGTACATTATATACAATTCCAGCTTCATCACTGTAGCAGCCAGTTTTCCTGTGGGAAACCGATAGCACGCTGAAACTAGATAACTGAGGCTAGTTTAATAAAGGGACTATTTACAAAGGTGGGGGCAGAGTAGAGAAACCAACAAGAGAAGGTACAGCTCCCCATGAAAAGTAGCAGTGGGGAGCCAGTGCTGTCAGAAAAAATGCAGGGAGGAAGCAGTTACCAGAGTGTGAAGCCCAGAGAAGAGCTGCATGGAGAGCTGGCCTGGCCACCTGATAGGAGCTGTGGTCTTTGGTAGAGGGATGTACCTGACTCTGCAGCCGACCCTCAGAAACTCCCAGGTGGGAGGTGTGGGGGACAAACACCCTGAGTGTACTTTCCTTGCACCCTCTGGTCTCCTGCCAGAGTCTCCCATAGGCTGAATTCACCTGGAAGCCAGAGGGCAAGGGAACGTATTGATGTAGTCTACACAGGTCAGTCTCCCAGGGCACAGAGCAGGGTGGAGAAGGGTAGAAAGTGAATCTGGAAAGGCAGATGGATTTAGCAATCAGTGATATGGGGCTGCAGTGAATGTTTAACTTTGTGGAAGCACAGAGAGCTGACTTTCAACATCACCAAGCAAAAGAGTTCTGATTGTATGTAGAAGATTCTTGGAACTAGAGGGGTTAAAAAATTTCATAGGAAAGTTAAAAAAAAAAAAAGTACTGCTTTCCTGATTATTGGAAATAGGATTTTAAAAAGTCTTTATTTTCTCTAAATAAGTTGTTTTCCAAAGTGTCAACCATAGCCAGTAGGAACATAAGTATGGGAGGTTGGTTAACAACATAGCGGTAAAATTCACTATGGAGAGAGAAATTCTCCCATTAATTTTTCCTGGAAGTAGAATACCTGTCAGATTTGACAAAAAGGTGGTAAATTTCTGGAGTGCACCAAGTGTGGTCCAGGGTCTGTAGTGTATTCAGTAGGTCTCTGCGGAGGGCAGGAGGGACAAGGCAGGACACTGACAGGACAGCTGGTTCACAAGGGAAATTCACGGGGAAGGTGACGCTTTCGACTGGAAGATGAATCACAAAATGAGAAGTTGGGAGGTTTGGAGGAAGAGCAGAGGTGTGGTGTGTGACAGTGCATGGCCAGGGATTCAAGACCAAAGCCGTGAGAGGCCAGTGTTGAAGTGTCGCTCGCTGTTTGGTTTGGAGGCAGGACTCACTATGGGAAGCAGACCTGGCTGCAGACCTCTTAAGATGAAGGCTGTCTCTACACAGCCCATCGTTGCCTCTTTTGTGAGAAATCAAACCCACCATGATTTCCTGCACACAAAATCACAGTGTTTCCTGCCGTTCCAACCTTTCTAGCCCCACCTCCCACCACTCCCCAACTCGTTCCTCCACGTTCCAGTCACAAGGACTTCCCCTAACGGATCATTCTGTTTCACATCACTGTGTCTTTGAGCATTGTATTAGACTTCAGGGTACATTGCTGTAACAGAGAGAGAATAAAATAGACTGCTTTAAATTAGAGTTTTTCTCCTACAGCAGTCCAGAGGTGAGTGGCATGGAGCGGCAGGGTAGCCCTGCTCTGCACGGTCATCCAGGGACTAGGCTCCTAACGTCTTGTTACTTCTCCATCTCCTGGGGTGTTGCACAGGGTTGAAATGGGCTTACCTTCATGTTTGGCAAGAGAGAGCCCAGGGTCAGTGGCTTTGTCTCTAAGGAGAGGACTCAGAAGTTGCACACATAACATTTGCTCACATCCTGTTGGCCTGACCTAGTTGCATGGCCGTGCCTAGGGGCAAGGGAGGCTGCAAAGGATAGTCTCTACCTGGTGGCCCTGTGCTCTGTCCAAACACATGATATTCTTTCATGAGAGGGGGGACAATTAGGAATTTCTGCCATCTGTCTGCTCTTTTCTTGTCCTGGAAAGGCCTTTGCTCACCTTGCTCACTTCCTTGACCTTCCCTTCCTGCCCTTTTGTGACTTACTTAAAAACAAACTTTCTCTGTTCTCCAATCCCAGCATTTTGTTAACACCTCTCTGTTATAATTACCTGTGTACAACTTAGACTGTGAGCTGAAGAAGCAGCCAGCAATAAATTACTGAAATCACTCCTGAAATATAACACCTCCCAGTTATTTCAGTCTTCACTTGGTCACCATTCAGAACAGTATTAATATTGAAGAAAATTTGTTTACAAGCCTGATCACACTCTTTCACATACTCCCAAAGTCAAAGGCCTCCTGTGACCAGGAAATGGTCTATCTTAGACACTGGCTTTACTATCCTTCTTAGATGTTGTTCCTTGCAGCAAGTTGTGCCCCACTCTACACTGTCCTATAGGATCATCTCAACTTTAGGGACCGGATGTCACTGTAATCATAAGATGCTCTCATCTGTAACAAAACAAAATTTTTGCACCGATCAAAATTTGGCAGCTAATTTGTGAAAAGTTTGTGGCACAGAGAGCTGAGGTCCTTTGACTAAGGATCCCTGAAGTAGGCATTCACTGAGTGCTTACTGAGTGAATGATTCATTCATTGAGCAAATGAACGAATAAGGAAAGAGTAACATTGGTCAATATTTGATCCAAAAGTTAGTTATAAGAGTCTGGTTCTTTCAGTTGTCTTAACTATCAAATGGCATTTGCAAGCTGTGCATCTGCTCAAAGCAGACTGTCATATTGCGTAGAATCTGATCTTGATGAAGGGTTAGTACAGAGTTTCATGCTTACTAGAAATCTTGGAAATTAAAAGGAATGAATCTGATTGGACTGCTTGTGTGGAAGGTGGTCTAGGTAGAATCTGCTTTTTCTGGCCTATGAGATAGTCCTTCTGTGGCTCTCCCCCAACCCTTTTGGTGTGGCCTTTATTTAACGTGAGGAGGTGACGACAGAACACACAGGGTGCCTGTCACCTCAGAACCTACCCAGGGTCCCCGCATGTGGAGGGAGGCCCTGAAGGCCATCATGACAATAGGCTGGCATCTCCACCCAAAACAGGCTTGCTTGGGCCTGAACATTGAGGAGAACAAGGTAAATCAGAAAAATGGTCTGACTTCAAGGATTTATATTTAAAGACAAAATAACCAACTGGCTACATTCTGGGATCAATAAACATTCAGCCCTGTCTACATTCATATCCAAAAGACTCTAGAAAGATCACTGGTTCCAGTAATGATGTCTCTCAGGCTCTGTAAGACCCCAAATCATCCTAGATTCAACATTGTTTAGATTCCTGTACTTCCCAAACATTGGACTATGGGCTTATATTTTTATAAACAAAAAGTGTAAATGAAAATTTCACTTTTACTCTATCCCTGAGTTTCCTACATTCATTCTGTCATGAAATCTGTTTCTTCCTAAAGAAAATAAGGTCAGAAGCCTGCCAAGCTTCTAAACCCCTAATCTAGAGAAACGGTAAGCTACTTGGCACATTTTCATAATCAAATCAGATGTTTGGTGTGTTTTTTTCCTGAGAATAACAGGAAACATTCTAAAACATGAGTTTAAATTTTTTAAGACCACCTTAAAAAACTAACAACCTTTGAATAACTCCAGAAGTATCAATTGAATTATAATAATTTATGTCACACTTTTTTTTAACAGGGGAAAAATAAATTAAAGTTAAAACATGCATACCACCTGTATATGTGAGAGAGACCCAGGAAAATGGAGTAACTCCAATTTATGTTACACTTTTAACTGGGGGAAAAAACGCCTTTGCTGAATGCAACTGGAGAGATTTTCACATAACTAGAAACACACTAAAGTTTAGTTCAAATGAGAGAAAAGGTTGTTGAGAAGAAGGTCCAACATTCTTGTAATGAGTGTTTCAAGCAGATAATATACCATGTGCTGTTACAGAGTACTGTAGGTGATGTCTGACTTACAGTCCAAACGGGATTCAGACACATCTGAATTTAACTGTTGAGTAGTAAGCAGGTCTTGGAGTTAACAATTTACGTAAGAAGTTGTAAACAGGGTTTGGGCACATGTGCCTGGGGGTGCAGAGTAGGAATGGAGGACCAGCATGATGTCAGGGCCCTGAACAGCTGGTGAGACATGATAAACTCAGAGGACACCTGTTACTTAGTGAAATGGACATGCTACAAGGAGAAAGCAAAGTTGATATGAAACATTCTGGGCTGGGAGCTGCAGACCTAAGTTCTAACCTCTTTCCCTTGACATCACTTCCCCAGGCTTCCATTTTCTCATGTGTTATGTAATTGGTATGGGCTAGATGATTTCTTTGGACCTTCCAGTTATAATGTTCTCTGGCTCTAAGGAGAACTGTGACCAAAAAGGAAATTAACATGGTGTGGTATAATATCAAGATCAATAAATGAATGGCAGGCAGAAAGGCATGGAAAAGAAGCGGCTGGGTATGTCCTCTTGATCAAATGGAAGCAGGACCTGAAATTCATTTCTTTGGACACAGACAGAGGGCAGCAGTAGCAGAGGAGTCGTGGATTTCTGTCATATCTGCAGATCCCAACAAATTCTTGTTTCCATGGGAATGAGAAAACAGGGCTGCCTCCTAACAGATTGGTGGTTTTAAAATCCCATTTCTTCCGAAACTCTCCTTCCATCTGTTTTTGTTGTGCTGAACTCTGCTTTGGTAGCATGAAAGTGGAAAGGCAAGCAGCAGCTGAAAGGAAGAGAAATGATCCCCTCCTATTCTACCATTACATTCTATCCAAAAGGTAGGCAATGGGGAAAAATAAAACCAAATAAAGTGATACTGAAAAACTTGAACATTCTTTTTTTTTTTTTTTTTTTAATTTTTTATTGATGTCTTAGTTTATAACACTGTGGGGTTTTAGTTGTACATTTTTGTTTGTCCGTCACCTTGTGGATGTAACCCTTCACCCCTTGTGCCCCCCCCACCCCCCTTCCCCTTGGTAACCACCAATCAGTTCTCTCTGTCCGTGTGTTCACTTATATTCCATATATGAGTGAGTTCATGCAGTGTCTGTCCTTCTCTCTCTGGCTTATTTCACTTAACATAATACCCTCTAGGTCCATCCATGTTGTTGCAAATGGGACAATTGTGTCTTTTCTTATGGCTGAGTAGTATTCCATTGTATGTATATACCACATCTTCTTTAACCAATCATCAGTTGAGGGACACTTGGGTTGCTTCCACTTCTTGGCTATAGTGAATAATGCTGCAATGAACATAGGGGTGCATATGCCTCTTGTGATGGTTGATTTCACGTCCATTGGGTAGATGCCCAAGAGTGGTATTGCTGGATCATAAGGTATTTCTATTTTTAATTTTTTGAGGACTCTCCATACTGTTTTCCATAGAGGCTGCACCAGTTTGCATTCCCACCAGCAGTGAATGAGGGTCCCCGTTTCTCCACAACCTCTCCAGCATTTGTTGTTATTTGTCTTTGTGATTATAGCCATTCTAACCGGTGTAAGGTGATATCTCAGTGTCGTTTTGATTTGCATTTCCCTGATGATTAGTGATGTTGAACATCTTTTCATGTGTCTATTGGCCATCTGTATCTCTTCCTTGGAAAAATGTCTGTTCATATCCTCTGCCCGTTTTTTGATCGGGTTGTTTGTTTTTTTGTTGCTCAGTTGTATGAGATCTTTGTATATTACTGAGATTAATCCCTTGTCGGACAAACGATTTGCAAATATTTTCTCCCAGCTGGTGGGTTGTTTATTCATTTTGATCTTGGTTTCATTTGCCTTGTAGAAGCTCTTTAGTCTGATGAGGTCCCACTTGTTTATTTTTTCTTTTGTTTCCCTTGTCTGGGTAGACATGGAATATGAAAGGATCCCTTTATGTCCAATCTCAATGAGTGTACTGCCTATATTTTCTTCCAGGAGTTTTATAGTTTCAGGTCTCACTTTCAGGTCTTTGATCCATTTTGAATTGATTTTTGTATATGGCGATAGGAGATGGTCTACTTTCATTCTTTTGCATGTGGCTGTCCAATTTTCCCAGCACCATTTATTGAAGAGACTTCCCTCTCTCCATTGTATGTTCTTTGCTCCTTTGTCAAAGATTAGCTGTCCATAGGTGTGTGGTTTTATTTCTGGGGTTTCAATTCTGTTCCATTGATCTGTGTGTCTATTCTTGTACCAGTACCATGCTGTTTTGATGACTGTAGCTTTATAGTATATTTTGAAATCAGGGATTGTGATGCCTCTGGCTTTGTTCTTTTTTTTCAGAATTGCTTTAGCTATTCGGGCTCTTTTGTTGCCCCATACGAATTTCAGTAGTTTTTGTTCTATTACCGTGAAGAATGACATTGGGATTCTGATTGGGATTGCATTGAATCTGTAGATTGCTTTAGGTAGAATGGACATTTTAACTATATTTATTCTTCCAATCCATGTGCATGGAATATTTTTCCATTTCTTTATGTCCTCCTCGATTTCTTTCAATAGTGTCTTATAGTTTTCATTGTATAGGTCTTTGACCTCCTTGGTTAAATTGATTCCCAGATATTTTATTCTCTTTGTTGCAATTGTAAATGGGATTGTCTTTTTGAGTTCTCTTTCTGTTTTTTTCATCGTTAGTGTATAGAAATGCAATTGGTTTTTGTAGGTTGATTTTATACCCTGCCACTTTACTGTAGTTGTTGATTGTTTCTAGTAGTTTTCCGATGGAATTCTTTGGGTTTTCTATGTATAGGATCATGTCATCTGCAAATAGTGAGAGTTTCACTTCTTCATTGCCTATTTGGAGTCCTTTTATTCCTTTTTCTTGCCTAATTGCTCTGGCCAGCACTTCCAGTACTATGTTGAATAAGAGCGGTGAGAGTGGGCACCCTTGTCTTGTTCCTGTCCTCAAAGGAATGGCTTTCAGTTTTTCCCCATTGAGTAGGATGTTTGCTGTAGGTTTGTCATATATGGCCCTTATTATGTTGAGGTACTTTCCTTCTATACCCATTTTGTTGAGAGTTTTTATCATAAATGGATGCTGGATCTTGTCGAATGCCTTCTCTGCATCGATTGAGGTGATCATGTGGTTTTTATTCTTCATTTTGTTAATGTGGTGTATCACGTTGATTGATTTGTGGATGTTGAACCATCCCTGTGTCCCTGGTATAAATCCCACTTGATCATGGTGTATGATCTTTTTGATGTATTGCTGTATTCGGTTTGCCAATATTTTGTTGAGGATTTTTGCGTCTATGTTCATCAGTGATATTGGCCTGTAGTTTTCCTTGTCTAGCTTTGGTATCAGCATGATGTCAGCCTCATAGAATGTGTTAGGAAGTATTCCATCTTCCTCTATTTTTTGGAATAGTTTGAGAAGGATAGGTGCTAAATCTTCTTTGAACGTTTGATAAAATTCTCCAGGGAAGCCATCTGGTCCTGGGCTTTTATTTTTTGGGAGGTTTTTGATTACTGTTTCAATCTCTTTACTTGTCATTGGTCTGTTCAGATTCTCTATTTCTTCTTGATTCAGTTTTGGGAGGTTGTACGCGTCCAAGAATTTGTCCATTTCCTCTAGGTTGTCCAATTTGTTGGCGTAAAGTTTTTCATAGTATTCCCTAACAATCCCTTGTATTTCTGTGGTGTCTGTTGTAATTTCTCCTCTTTCATTTCTAATTTTATTTATTTGAGTCTTCTCCCTTTTTTTCTTAGTGAGTCTGGCTAAGGGTTTGTCAATTTTATTTATCTTCTCAAAGAACCAGCTCTTTGTTTCATTGATCCTTTCTACTGTTGTTTTGGTTTCAATTTCATTTATTTCTGCTCTGATTTTTATTATTTCCCTCCTGCTGATTCGGGGCTTTGTCTGTTCTTCTTTTTCTAATTCTGTTAGGTGCAGTTTAAGGTTATTTATTTGGGATTTTTCTTGTTTGTTAAGGTGAGCTTGTATTGCTATGAATTTCCCTCTCAGGACTGCTTTTGCTGCATCCCATATGAGTTGGTATGGTGTATTTTCCTTTTCATTTGTCTCCAGATAGCTTTTGATTTCTCCTTTAATTTCATCAACGACCCATTGGTTGTTCAGTAGCATGTTGTTTAGTCTCCACATCTTTGTCCCTTTCCTAGTTTTTTCCTTGCAGTTGATTTCTAGTTTCACAGCATTATGATCAGAAAAGATGCTTGTAATGATTTCAATCTTCTTAAATTTATAGAGGTTTGCCTTGTTTCCTAATATATGGTCTATCCTTGAGAATGTTCCATGTGCACTTGAGAAGAATGTGTACTCTGCTTTTTTTGGGTGGAGTGCTCTGTATATATCTATTAAGTCCATTGCGTCTAGTTTCTCGTTTAAGTCCATTACTTCCTTATTGACTTTTTGTCTGGATGATCTATCTATTGATGTAAGGGGGGTATTAAGATCCCCTACTATTATTGTGTTATTGTTAGTATCTCCTTTAAGGTTTTTTAGCAGTTGTTTTATGTACTTTGGTGCTCCTGTGTTGGGTGCATAGATATTTATAAGTGTTATGTCTTCTTGGTGAAGTATCCCTTTTATCATTATATATTGCCCTTCTTTGTCTCTCATTACCTTTTTTATCTTGAAGGAGTGATTATTGATATATGAGGGTTTAATGTTGCTATTTTATTGTTCATCTTCTGGTTCTTTTGCATTTCCTTCGTTTCTTGTCCCTTGTGTTTTGGACTGCAAATTCAATTTGGTATTTCTGCATGCTCATTCTGTTGGTTTTCTCTTTATTTGTCATGTGTGGTTCTCTTCTGGTTGTTTGTTTAGTGGTTACTGTGCGGTTTATATAAGCGATCTCCTGGATAAGAAAGTACATTTTCAGATGCCTCCTTTTTCCTGAAGCTGGGTCGATTCAATCCCTTACCTCTTCCCCTCCTTATTTGTTATCTCTTTATTCCAGATTGTGTCATGAATGTGTGTTTCCAGTGATGAGCTTGAATTAATTTTTGATGTTTTCCAACTGTATTTTGTTCTGGTTTAGTCTCCTTGCTTTTCTCCTTGCTGAAATCTTTGTATCCCCTTTCTCATTTGTTTTTTTTTCAGGCCTAAGGGCCTTCTTGAGCATTTCTTGTAGTGGGGGTCTTGTGGTGACAAACTCTCTTAGCTTTTGTTTATCAGGGAGGGTTATTATTTCTCCATCGTATTTGAAGGATATTTTTGCTGGATAAAGTATTCTCGGCTGAAGGTTTTTGTCTTTCATGATTTTGAATATATCATCCCAGTCTCTCCTAGCCTGTAGAGTTTCTGTTGAGAAATCAGCTGAGAGCCTATGGGGTTTCTTTTGTATGTTATTTTGTTTTTTTGTTTAGCTGCCTTCAATATTATTTCCTTGTCACGGGTATTCTTCAAGTTTGCTACTATGTGGCGAGATGATTTTTTATTCCTGTTTATATATTTAGGTGATCTGTTAATTTCACTCACTGTTATTTCCCTCTCGTTCCCTAGGTTGGGGAAGTTCTCAGCTATTATTTCTTTGAACAAACTCTCTGCTCCTTTTTCTCTTTCTTCTCCTTCTGGAATACCTATTATCCTTATGTTGCTTTTCCTCATTGAGTCTGATATTTCTCGAAGAATTTCTTCATTTCTTTTTAGTCTTAGCTCTCTCTCCTCCTTTATCAGGAGCATTTCTGCGTGGCTATCCTCAATAGTGCTAATTCGTTCCTCCATATTGTCAGTTCTGCTCTTTAAAGACTCCATTTTTTCCACTATCTCGTTGATTTTGTTTTTCATCTCCAATAATTCTGATTGGTTTTTCTTTAGGGTTTCAATCTCTTTTGTGACATAATCCCTGAATTCGTTGATTTGTTTCTGTGTGTTCTCTTGTATTTCGTTGAGTTTGTTTATGATAGCTATTTTGAATTCTCTGTCATTCAGGTTATCAAATTCTGTGCCTTCAGGGTTGGTTTCTGGGTGTTTGTCATTTTCCTTTTGGTCTGTAGCCCTGACATATTTTCGCAAGGATCCGACAGGGACGGCTTTATTTTTACCCCTCATGATTAAAGTTAGTCCTGCAGTTTCCCCCTGCTGCCACTGGATGGAGATCGCGAGCGGTTTGCTCTGAGGCGGCTGCAGCCCCCGGAGGGATTATGCTGAAACGCCAGGTGTGTGGGGGGAGGGGTCCTCTCTTTCTCCTGCTTGACCCGGGGGTTTCCTTTCTGGCTCTCTTAGGGTGTTTGCTACACCCCCTAAACAGTCCATCATCACTTCCCAGTGGGGATCTCGCGACAGTCTGTGAGAGCACCTGGGTGGCGATAGTTTTCCCCGCTGTGGGCTGCCCCTCCCCCCTCTGTCCGTGAACCGCGCTGTCTTTGCCGATCGATTGGGAAGGGGGAGTACAACCTCCTACCTCTCCTCCCATCCTCCTGGGCTTCCCGCGCCTCCACCGTCCGATGTATGGCAGCAGGGGTTTCTCAGAAGTCCTTCGTAGTGTTTGATTGAGCTCTGTTGGAATGTGAATGATGTTTTCGTTGTGTCGTAGGGGGCAGAGATTCAAAGAGGGAATCTCACTCCGCCATGATGCTGACGTCACTCTCCTTGAACATTCTTACTACCTATATTTTAGTATCTGTTTTTTGTAATTTCCCTACCATGCTCTTGTCTTAGAAATTTTCTCAATCTCCTTATTACCTGCAACAAAACTATATAGCACAGTGATCAAGGAAACGGTACAGATAGGCAATAAGGGGAAACACCCTCAAAAACATCCCAACAATACTAAATTCTTATCTGCAGTCTCTTGCTAATAAGAGTTAGATGGATAAGGAAGGTGGTGGAGAGAGAGTGAAATGCACTGTCTTCGCCCTTTGCTAAGCTACTGTGTGTCCCTTATTATGAGGCCCAATTTTTTCAAGAAAAATATAGAGTAAACAGTCTGCTCTCTGCCTTTCCTAGATTGTTTTGCTCTAAGATGACTGATATGCTCTAAAAGTAAGTAGATGTGGAAGGAGGTTATTAGTGTAACTCACTAATGAGTTACTTGCAGAATTAAATGAAAATAACAGCGATAATCAAGGATAATGTTGTATGTTGATTGCACTAATGAACCAATCCTTCATGACTCCTATATCCATGCTCTTTGGTAGTGCCCTCCACACACTGACTTTCTGTCACGTGACCTGCTTTGGTCAATGAGGTTGCAGCAATGTTGATGCAAGTAAGGGCTTCAAAAAATCCTCACATTTCCACCTCCTGTCTTGTGCTCTGTCATCATCATGAGAACTAGTCTGCTGGTGGGTGAAACTCACGTGGTAGACCCACCATGGTCTACCATGATAGCTGAGGCCATCATAGATTAGATGACAATCAGATGATCCCCACACATGTGATTGAGTCCAGATGAGCTCAGCCCTGATCAGAAGAGCTGCCAGACAGCCTATAGACTTGTGAGAAACAATTGTTGTTTTAAGCCACAAATAGTGTGTGGGGTGATTTGTTACCTAGCAATAGCTAACCGATACAGATAACAATAATAATTTATTGCACATTCACTATATGCTGGGCACTCTTTGATGCTTCTTTCATAAACCATTTGATCTTTATAACAAATCTGATAGTACTATTATAAACTAAATTTTTAAATTCAGCATATTGAGTCTGAAATATAAATCTTCAAAATGATTTTTCACATACCCTTAAACATCACAAATATCATGTGCCATATACAGGAAGATACTATTTTCTCCATTTTACAAGTGAAAACTTAAGACAGAGAATAGCTGAAAGTCACAATAACAGCAAGTGACAAAACAGTAACTTGAACCAGGATCTTCTGGTATAAAGTCTAGTGCTCCTTCCACTACGTATTCTACTTTTCAGAGTAGAATAAATTTGTAGGAGGTTATTTAGTACAGAGGAAATACAAGAATACCAGGATGCATGATTTTTTTTTCTTTGTGAAGGGGTTTTTTACAGTAAAGTTCACCTTGGTAGGGATGACTGGAAAGTTTCTCCTGCCTTCTTCCTCCACTTTGTTCAAAATTTGGCAGAAAGAGGCTTGACACACCTAAAGGAATCATCTATTCCTGCTGCATAATTTCTTGTTCCTTCCAGAGAACTACATATATTGTTTTTAGTAATAAAATGCAGGCTTACATCATTTATTCATTCATTAAATGAAACAGTAGTGTTCATACAGCTTTTATTCTAGACATGGATGACTTCTGCTTTTAGCCATGATAGAATAACTGATATTGAACTTAATTTCCCACCGTAAACAACCATAAAACTGGACAAAATATATGAGGTATAGGTGACATCAGCATCACGGTAGAGTGAGTTTTCCCCTTTAAACTCTCCCCTTGCTAAGATACAACAAACAGGATAATCACGTACCAACAGAGGACACTCACACAACACAAATGACATATGAGAGACCCACACAGCAGTGCATCTGAAGGTGGAGGTGCTGGAACCCCTGGAGGAAGTGGGGAGAGGTAAGAAATCCTCTCCCTCCCCATTAGATCGGTGACTCTGAGACCTCATGGCGCCCAGAGGTGGGGAGGGGCAGCCCTCTTTGGGAAAACCATCACTCTCAAAGATCTCTCACGGCCTGTGGGAAATTCCCACATGGAGGAGATTGAACTGTTGTGGGGGTGCCATCCAAGCACCCCAGGAGAGCAGATAGTGAGGGAAGAACAAGAAGCCCCCAGAATCAGGCAGGTGAGAGAGAGAGCCCCTCCCCCTGCATGCCTGGTGCTCCAGCACAACCAGTCAGCCAGAGGCCCTGCAGATCACAGTAGGGACAGAATACACAGTGCTTGACCCCCACCCAGTGGCAGCAATATCTTCAGTATGAGAAAAAAATAAGCCAACATCAGCAGGCACTATGCAAAAATATATTAAATTTCTAGACCAGAAGGAAAATGACAAACACCCAAAAATCAATCCTGAAAGCACAGAAATATATAACCTAAACAGCAGAGAATTCAAAATAGCTATCATAAAAAAGCTCAATGAATTACAAGAAAACACAGACAGAAATTCAATGATATCAGGAATTTCTTCACAAAAGCGATTGAAATCACAAAGAAAAACCAATCAGAAATATTGGAGATGAAAAACACAATGGAGGAGACAAAGAAAAATCCGGAATCTTTAAAGAACAGAGCTGACAACATGGAGGAAAGAATTAGCATTATTGAGGGTAGGAATGCAGAAATGCTTCAGATAGAGCAAAAGAGAGAACTAAGACTAAAAAGAAATGAAGAAATCCTCTGAGAAATATCTGACTCAATTAGGAAATGCAATATAAGGATTATAGGTATTCCAGAGGGAAAAGAGAGGGGAAAAGGAGCAGAGAGCTTGTTTAAAGAAATGATAGCTGAGAACTTCCCAAACTTGGGGAAGGAACTGGAAATATCAGTGAATTGAGTCAATAGATCTCTGAAATATAGCAACGTGAAAAGACCCTCTCCAAGGCATATAGTAGTAAAGCTGGCAAAAGTCAATGACAAAGAAAAAATATTAAGGGCAGCTAGACGAAAAAATAATATACAGAGGAATTCCCATCTGGCTCTCAGCAGATTTCTCTACAGAAACTCTACAGGCTAGGAGAGACCAGAATGATATATTCAAAATTCTGAAAGGCAAAATCTTTCAGCCAAGAATACTCTATTCAGTGAAAATATCCTTCAGATATGATGTAGAAATAATAACTTTCCCAGATAAACAAAAGCTAAGGGAGTTCTTTGCCAAAAGACCCCCACTAAAAGAAATGCTCAAGAAGGCCTTCATGCCTGAAAAGAAAAGAGAAAGGGGATACAAAGCTTGGAGCAAGGAGAAAAATACATACAAAAGACCAGAAAACATCGCAGCTCTCTATCAGAATAGGTTAGCAAACATTTAATTATAAACATCAAGATTAAGGGAAGGAAAACAGCAAAAATAAATATAAGCTCATCACTTTAAACACACACTCACAACACATGATAGAATAAGTTGTGACAATAATAACTTAGAAGGGGAAGAGGGAAAGGATCAAATTGACTTAGTCTAAAGAAATAAGAGGCCATCAGAAAATGGATTATCTCATCCATGAGATTTTTAATACAAATCTCACAGTAACCACTAAAAAATAATCAGAAGAGAGTCAAACATGAAAAATGAGAAAACTAAGAGAATCATCACACAGAACTACCAAACTGTATTTGAAGTCTGAACACAAAAGACAAGAAAACAAAGGAAATGCAAAAGAACCAGAAAATGAGCGACGAAATAGCAACATTAAGCCCTCATATATCAATAATCACTCTAAATGTAAATGGATTGAGTTCTCCAGTCAAAAGACACAGAGTGGTGGGATGGATTAAAAGACAAGACCCAACAGTGTGTTGCCTCCAGGAAACACATCTCAGCTCTAAAGACAAACACAGACTCAAAGTGAAAGGATGGAAGACAATACTCCAAGCTAATGGTGAACAAAAGAAAGTGTTGCCATACTTATATAAGATAAAGTAGACTTTAAGATAAAAAGGGTAATGAGAGACAAAGAGGAGCAATATATAATGATAAAAGGGACACTCCACCAAGAAGACATAGCACTTATAAATATATATGCACCCAACACGGGAGCACCAAAGAACATAAAGCAACTATTAACAAACCTAAAAGGAGATATCAATGACAACGCAATAATAGTAGAGGATCTCAACACCCCACTTACATCAATGGATAGATCATTCAGACAAAAAGTCAATAAGGAAATAGTGGACTTAAACGAAAAACTAGATGAGATAGACTTAATAGATATATACAGAGCACTCCACTCAAAAACAGCAGATTACACATTCTTCTCAAGCACACATGGATCATACTCAAGGATAGACCATATGTTAGGAAACAAGGCAAGCCTCTATAAATTTAAGAAGATTGAAATCATAACAAGCATCTTTTCTGACTCTAATGCTATAAAACTAGAAATCAACTACAAGAAAAGTACTGGGAAAGTGACAAAGATGTGGAGACTACGCAACATGCTACTGAACAACCAATGGATCATTGATGAAATTAAAGGAGAAATCAAAAAATATCTGGAGACAAACAAAAATGAAACTATACCATACCAACCTATATGAGATGCAGCAAAAGTGGTCCTGAGAGGGAAACTCATAGCAATACAGGCCTACCTTAACAAGCAAGAAAAATTCCAAATAAGCAACCTTAAACTACATCTAACAGAACTATAAAAAGAACAACAACAAAGCCCAAAGTCAGCAGATGGAGGAAAATAATAAAAATTAGAGCAGAAATAAATGAAATTGAAACAAACAAAAAAAGCAGTAGAAAGGATCAATGAAACAAAGAGTTGTTTTTTTGAGAAGATAAACAAAATTGACAAACACTTAGCCAGACTCACTAACAAAAAAAGAGAGAAGCCTCAAATAAATAAAATTAGAAACGAAAAAGGAGAAGTTACAACAGATACCACAGAAATACAAAGGATTATTGGAGAATACTATGAAAAATTATATGCCAACAAATTGGACAATCTAGAAGAAATAGATAAATTCTTAGACTCATACAACCTCCCAAAACTGAATCAAGAAGGAATAGAGAATCTGAATAGACCAATTACAAGTAAAGAGATTGAAACAGTAATCAAACACTTCCCCCAAAATAAAAGTTCAGGACCAGATGGCTTCTCCAGAGAATTTTACTAAATTTTATTAAATCTTCAAAGAAGATTCAATACTTATCCTTCTCAAACTTTTCCAAAAAATAGAGGAAGATGGAACACTTCATAACACATTCTACGAGGCCAACATCACTCTGATACCAAAGCCAGACAAGGACAATACAAAGAAAGAAAACTACAGGCCAATATCACTAATGAACATAGATGCAAAAATCCTCAACAAAATATTGGCAAACCGAATACAGCAATATGTTAAAAAGATCATACACCATGACCAAGTGGGATTTATACCAGGGACACAGGGATGGTTCAACATTTGCAAATCAGTCAGTGTGATACACCACATTAACAAAATGAAGAATAAAAACCACATGATCATCTCAGTTGATGCAGAGAAGGCATTTGACAAGATCCAACATCCATTTATGATAAAAACTCTCAACAAAATGGGTATAGAAGGAAAATACCTGAACATAATAAAGGCCATCTATGACAAACCCACAGCCAACATCATACTCAATGGGGAAAAGCTGAAAGCCATTCCTCTAAGAACAGGAACAAGACAAGGGTGCCCACTCTCATCACTCTTATTTATTGTAGTACTGGACATTTTGGCCAGAGCAATTAGGCAAGAGAAAGGAATAAAAGGACTCCAAATAGGTAATGAAGAAGTGAAACTCTCACTATTTGCAGATGACATGATTTTAAATATAGAAAACCCTAAAGAATCCATTGGAAAATTATTAGAAATAATCAACAAGTACAGCAAAGTCGCAGGGTACAAAATCAACTTACAAAAATCAGTTGCATTTCTATATGCTAATAATGAACTAACAGAAAGAGAACTCAAAAAAGATAATCCTATTTACAATTGCAACAAAAAGAAACAAGATATCTAGGAATAAATTTAACCAAGGAGGTAAAATACCTATATAATGAAAACTATAAGACATTTTTGAAAGAAATCGATGATGACATAAAGAAATGGAAAAATATCCCATGCATATGGATTGGAAGAATAAACATAGTTAAAATGTCCATACTACCTAAAGCAATCTACAGATTCCATGCAAAACCAATCAGAATCCCAATGATGTTCTTCATGGAAATAGAACAAGGAATACTAAAATTCATATGGGGCAACAAAAGACCCCAAATAGCTAAAGCAATCGTGAAAAAAAAAGAACAAAGCTGGAGGCATCACAATCCCTGACTTCAAAATATACTACAAAGCCATAGTAATCAAAAGGATGGTACTGGTACAAAAACAGACACACAGATCAATGGAACAGAATTGAAAGCCCAGAAATAAAACCACACATCTACGGACAGCTAATCTTTGACAAAAGAGCTAGGAACATACAATGGAGAAAAGAAAGTCTCTTCAATAAATGGTGCTGGGAAAACTGGACAGCCACATGCAAAAGAATGAAAGTAGACCATCTTCTTTCACCGTACACAAAAATTAACTCAAAATGGATCAAAGACCTAAAGGTGAGACCTGAAACTATAAAACTCTTAGAAGAAAATATAGGCAGTACACTATTTGACATTGGTCATAAAGGGATCTTTTTGAATTCCATGTCTACTCAGACAAGGGAAACAAAAGAAAAAATAAACAAGTGGGACTTCATCAGATTAAAGAGCTTCTACAAGGCAAATGAAACCAGCATCAAAATGAATAGACAGCCCACCAGCTGGGAGAAAATATTTGCAAATCATATATCCAACAAGGGGTTAATCTCCATAATATATAAAGAACTCACACAACTGAACAACAAATAAACAAACAACCCAATCAAAATATGGGCTTAGGATATGAACAGACATTTTTCCAAGGAAGATATACTGATGGCCAATAGGCACATGAAAAGATGTTCATCACTAATCATCAGGGAAATGCAAATCAAAACTACACTAAGATATCACCTTACTTCCATTAGAATGGCTATAATCACCAAGACAAAAAACAACAAATGTTGGAGAGGTTGTAGAGAAAGGAGAACCTTAATTCACTGCTGGTGGGAATGCAAACTGGTGCAGCCTCTATGGAAAACAAGATGGAGATTCCTCAAAAAATTAAAAATAGAAATACCTTATGACCCAGTATCCCACTACTGGGTATCTATCCAGTGAACCTGAAATAAACAATCCATAGAGTCTTATGCACCCTGGTGTTCATTGCAGCATTATTGACTACAGCCAAGAAATGGAAGCAACTCAGGTGTCCCTTGACTGATGATTGGATAAAGAAGATGTGGTATATATGTATACAATGGAATACTACTCAGCCATAAAAAAGACAAAATCATCCCATTTGCAACAACACGTATGGACCTGGAGGCTGGAGGGTATTATATTAAGTGAAATAAGCCAGAGAGAGAAAGACAAACACAGCATGATTTCACTCATATGTGGAACATAAACTAACACTCAGACAGAGAGAACTGTTTGGTGGTTACCAGGGGCAAGGGGGATGGGGGGGTGGGCACAAGGGGTGAAGGGACGCATTCATATGGTGATTGACAAACAATAATGTACAACTAAAATTTCACAATGTTATAAATTATTAAGATATCAATAAAAAAGGAAAAATATATATATGAGGTAACTCTTTTCAGGCAGGGATGGGGAGGCAGCAAAGAACTGAGATCTGTGAGGTAAGGGAACACATAAAAAGTGAGCACTATGTTCACCCCTGCTTTCTGCCTAGGGGTACTTTCTAAACCAAAGTGCAAGACAATGGAGACCAAGAGAAAAGCAGTGGCCTTGCTGAGCTGAGGAGACAAAGGTAAGAGTGCAGGGCCTCCAGTGTGTCTGGACTATGCCAGGCAAGGTAACAGAGAGGAGGGCGCTGCACAGAAAGGTGGCCATGGAAGTCTGTATGGGCAGTCACCTTATGTTCTTAATTGTGCATCGGCAGCATGAGACTTCTTGAGGCCTAGCAGAGAGTGGCTTCTGGGGACTAAGAACTGAACAGGGTTACCAGGGGATGTACAGTCCTGGAAGACATTGGAGTTTTGTTTCAGCCAGAGAGGAGAGACCATACTAGCACCTTGGGTAGTCCAATGAGAACCCAAAAAGGCCACGCCTTAAGAATAATGACCATTAGGAATAAGGAAAATATCAAAAGAGACACACCCTAACAAAGCCTAAAATCAAACTTGAAAGGATTTAAAGGCTCTTCCAGTAATTCACCTACCTACCAGAACAAAACTCAAATCCTTTCAAAACCAAACCATAATTTAAACTCCCTACAAAGTAACATCCACAGTATTCACACAATATAAACATTTTAGACATGCAAAAAATCCAGAAAATATGACCCATCATCAAGAGAAAAGGGATCTCAAGAGGACCCAGATGTTGGAATTATCAGAGGACTTCGAAACAACTATTAAGAATATGTTGAAGAATGAAGTGAAGAGATATACATAATAAGTAAACAGGTGGGATTCTCAGCAGAGAAATGAAACTAAAAAAAGGCAACAAATGGGTATTCTAGAACTTAAAACATCTGAAATGAAAAATTCACAGGATGTGTTTAACAGCAGGTAAGATGCTACAGAAGAAAGGGTCAATGATCTTAAAGATAAATCAATAGAAATTAACTGAATAAGAGTCAAGGAAATTTTGAATAAAGAGTAACTCAATGACTTATAAAACAGTATCAAGTGGTCTAACATACATGTGGTTGGAGTCTCAAATGCAGAGGAGAAAGAGAATACAGTAGAAAAATATTAGAAGAAATAACAGCCAAACATTTCCCACATTTTGTAAAAAAACATAAACCTACAAATCAAAGAAGCTCAGCAAATCACAAGTTGGACAAATTGTGATTATCCTAAGGAAACTACATGCAAGCACACTATAGTGAAACTGCCTGAAAATTAAAGATAAAATCTTTGTCAGTTGGAAAAAATTTTGAAATGATGTTACAAAGGAACAACCCTAAGAATGATGTTTGAGGGGCCAGCCCAGTGATGTAGTGGTTAAGTTTGCACACTCTGCTTCTGGGGTTTGTGGTTTCAGATCCCGGGTGCACTGCTCATCAAGCCATGCTGTGGTGATGTCCCACATACAAAAAACAGAGGAAGATTGGCAGAGATGTTAGCTCAGGGACAATCTTCCCCACCAAAAAATAAAAATAAAAAAAAATTTTTTTTAAATGATATTTGACTTCTCATCTGAAATAATGGAGGCCAGAAGACAATGAAAAGACATTTTTAAAGTGCTAAAGGGGGAAAAAAAGTCAATCTTTAATTATATATACAGCTAAAATACACTCCAAAAATGAAGGTGAAATAGACATTGCCAAGTATATGAAAACTGAGAGAAGTCATCTCCAGGAAACCACTACAAGAAATGCTAGAGGGAATTCTTCAGGCTGAATGGAAATGATATCAGACAGAAACTCATCTATAGGAAGTAATGAAGAGCCCCAGAAATGTAAATATGTCAGTATATTTAAAATGCCATCATTTTTCTCTTATTAATTACATTAAAAGATAAATGACTCTTTAAAGTAAAACAAAAATTATATTTATGGTTTATAATTTGTGTAGATTTAAAATATATAACAATAACACAAAGTACAGAGGTATAAACACTTTAGAGACTTCAATTTTTGGTGTTTAATATTTGTTATAATTAAATGCCTATTTATCATGCCAAAGTTTGCCATTTGCTATCTTAGTAGCCAATCAGAGGAACAAAAGAAATGAAAGACATGGTCCTTGACCTCAAGGAATACAAGGAGATGAGAAAGCAAAATACACAACAGTGAATACCTTAGCAATAATTACAAAGTAATGAGTGGAAAATCACAAGAATATACAAAATCCCTGTTTTCTTAGGGTTCATAATACAAAGGATTGATAGAACTCCCTCCTAGCCCATCTGGAGACACTTTGTGAAACAGGAGGAAAACCAGGTTTCCCCTCATAGTTGATGCCGGGACAAGTGTGTGGGAGCTGGAATTTCAGCCCCACCAGCCCTCAGGGAGCACCTCTGTGCAATGAAACTGCACAGTCATCCACAGTGGCTCTGACCTGAGTGGATAAAGAGGTCATTAGGAAAGACTTCCAGGATTCTGAGCTATGCATTAAATAACTCTATAAACAGGTACTGTCCTCGCAACCAAAGGGAAGAAAATAACTCATGCATTAATTTTCAGAAAGAGCTTTGAAGGATCTCAAGCCTGGTACATTTTTTGGAAGTTTCGCGTCCAGCTTGATTAAACTTTGTTTTTGTTTCAAACAATCTTATGGGAATATTTTATATTTCCTCTTTAAATTTCATCTTTTTAGGAGAAATTGTGGAGGCAGGTGTTGAACTAAAAGAGGAAGTATAAATGTTTGTGCTTGTTAAGTGGTATTAAATAGTCCAAGGAATATTTTACTAAGCAAAAACTCTCAGGAATGATCTTTAAAGGAGGCTTTTTTCCACCTTTCCCATTGAGCACACTCATGCATGCATGCACACACATTCCATCTGTGCTAGTGCAAATATTAATTTAAAATTTGGCAGCATGATTATCTTTTAATGAGATAAGTCATCAATTGCCAAATTGGGAGTTAACAGCTCCTGCCATTTAAGATTATTATTAGATTTTTTTGAAGGGTGTAGAAATTTTAATTTTTAAACTAAGGGGAAATGATATTGGTTGTATCTTAAAGAAAATAACAATTTAAAATTTTTCTAATTCTGCCCTCAAAATTCATGTTTGTTAATTATAAAATTATTCATGTACACTATAGTGTTGTGTTTTGAAAACACACAAAAAACTAACAAAACTTTAAAACTCACAATCATCTCACCTAGAAATAAGCAAGGTTCACATTCTTGTTTTCCTTCTGGTCTATCTTTTCTGCGTGAATAGGCACACCCAGACAATAACATAAAAGTTATCTTTAATAACTTTTAGATTATACTGAATTAAAAGTTTTGAATCTTTTATTTCATTTAAATTATTGTTAAAGATCTTCCAAACATATTATTTTGGATATCTGTCATTGTGGTAGCCAAAATGGCTCCCAATGATTATTGCCTCACGGTGTTCACGACCTTGTGCAGTACCATCCCACGCAGAGGGGAGACAACCTGTGTAACCAATAAGACAATTCAGAAATAACAGAGTGGGACTTCCAAGGCTGTGTCATAAAAGCCGTTGCAGCTTCTGCCTTGCCCTTTTTTCGGATTACTCACTATAGGAGAAGCCCGCTGATGTGTCTTGAGGTCTCCCTACAGCATCCCTATGGAGAGATCCACATGGTGAGTAATTGAGGCCTCCAACCAACAACCAGCACAAATTTGCAGGTATTTGAGTTTGTCACCATGAGAGTAGGTCCTCCCCCTCAGCCAAGTTTTCAGCTGATTGCAACCCTGGCCGACACCTTGAGGGTAACCTCACGAGAGGCTCCAAGACAGAACCACCAAGCTAATCTGCCCCTGGTTCCTGACCCACAGCAATTGTATGAATTCACAAATATTTATTGTTTTAAACGTCTAAATTTTTGAGTAGTTTGTTGCACATCGATCAATAATAATGATTTTGGTCCCTGAAGTGGGGCACTACTGTATCAAAAAACCTAAAATGTGGGAGCTGCTTCACCACAGCACAAGGGGAAGACTTTGAGAAGTGAAAGCATAAAGCACATTGAAGAACTGTTAGCAGCAGTCTGGTGACCTTCAAGGACACTTTTGGCAAGGGCTTGGAGGAAAATCTGGAAAATATTATTGGAAACTAGAAGATAGATTCTTGTTAGATATGACAGAAAATTTAGCAACACTGTCACATGGAAAAAAAGAAAATATATCTAATGAACTAAGTGACCTACCTAAGGAGATTTCCAGGCAGCTGTTGAAAGTGAGCTTGATTTCTTCTTGCTGCTTATAGCAACGTGTGAGAGGAGAGATAAGCTGAAGGAAGAACTATCAAACAAAAAGGAGTCAAGCCTTTCTGCTTCTGAAATTTTCCAGATGATAGGAAATGCTAAAATTGCAACGTGGCTTCCAGGCAAAGATCAAATCCAAGTCTCTCCCAAGAAAACATGGTCTACAGATGAAGTGGAGGCTGACTGTAAAATCCTATTTTAATGATTAAGAACAATCTAAGGGAGGGGGCCGCCTAGTGGCGCAGCGGTTTAGTCCGCGCTTGGCAGCCCGGGGTTCGCGGGTTCGGATCCCGGGCGCCTGCCGACGCACTGCCTGTCAGCCATGCCATGGCAGCGTCCCATATAAAGTAGAGGAAGATGGGCACGGATGTTAGCCCAGGGCCAATCTTCCTCAGCAAAAAGAGGAGGATTGGCAACGGATGTTAGCTCACGGCTGGTCTTCCTCACACACACACAAAAAAGAACAATCTAAGGGAGTATGTGGAGAACTCTAGGGGTTCTGAGAAGCTTAAGGGCATTGTCCCTCAACAGTTTCAACAGGAGCGCAAGGTAGAACATGGCTTATCTTGAAGAGATTTAATGGCATGGCTTTTGTCTAATAGAATGAACCCCACCTACAACCCTGTTGCAAGTGACCTACAAAGTTTTTTAAAAAAAATTGGTAGAAACACTATCAGGTTGGACTGAGTGGACAGAAACCATACAAAATGAAAAGAGGCCCTTGGACTCCTAGACTGTGATAGGCAGGAAGCAGGCTGAGACTATCTCTCAGCTACAAAACATGGATTACCTTTAATGGAACAGGAATGAAGAATCAGAGGGCGGAACCAAGAGCTCAGAGGGTAGAGCCAAAAGCCATGGAGAATCATTCCCAGGAAAGAGTAGGTCTGAGTCCTAATTGAGGAACTTTCAACATCTGCCTGGCTGGATTTAGAATTGCTATGAGGCAATGACCTCTGTGTGCCTCCTGTTCTCCTCCAGTTTTGGAAAGGACTATCTACAGCAGTCATCCTATGCCTGCCCCACCAGTATATGTCAGGTGTGGGAGGTGGCAGATAACTTGTCTCTTTAATTCACAGGTCTTCAGATCAAGAGGAACTACACTTGAACTATACTTGGAACTATATAGTGAAGGAACTATACCTGAAGAGCTTCATCTGCCCCAGGACCTGATTTAGCTGGTGAGATTCTGGACTTGGAGCTGATGCTGTAACAAGATGAAATTTTGGGGGTCTTGTGAAAGTGTGAGTGTATTTTGCCTGTGTGTGGGACATGAATCATTGGAGGAGGCAGAGAACAGACTGTAGTAACTAGTTTCCCTGATGACCCCAGTAAAGCTTGCCTCCTGGGATTCATGTCCCTGTTTAACCCCCTACCACAATGAATAGATCTGATCTGTGCAGTGCATAGGATATTGTGAAAATAATGGAGTGTGACTTCATAAAAGACATTGCAGTTTCTTCTTGGCTCTTTCTTGGATCACTCACTATGGAAGAAGCCAGCTGCCATGTCATGAAAAGACACTCCAGTCCTATGGAGTGATCCATGTGGTAAGGAATTGAGACCCCCTGCCAACAACCAGCACTAACTTAGCAAGCATGTGTGTGATCCACCATGGAAGCAGAACCTCCAGCCCCAGTCAAGCCTTCAGATGACCATGGCCCTGGCCAATATCTTGACCGAAACCTCATGATACACCCTGGGGCAGAACCATCCCGCTAAGCTGCTCCTGGGTTCCTGACCCACAGAAATTGTGGGATAATAAATGTTTATTATGTTAAGCCTCTAAGTTTCGGGGTAGTTTGTTATGTAATAATAAATTATACAGCTTTATTTCATTATATGGATATACTATAATTTATTTTACCATTCTTCAGTATTGAACATTTAGATTGTTTCTAACTTTTCATCATTACAAATACTACTACTACCTGATACATAATAAATTGACTGAATCTCTAAGCATGTCTCTAGAGTAAATTCTTAGAGTGAAATTACTAGATATGAACAAGGTATGTTTCCAGCCACATTGTACATGAGTATGCATTTTACTGCAGCTTTCAGCCCTGGTTTTAAAAATCACAAGACAGGAATATCCACTATCAGTATTCTTATTTAACATTGTACTGGAGTAAACACACACAGAAAAGAAAATGAAATTAAAAGTATAAAAGTTACAGAGGAAATATTTAAACGTCCACTATTTTTATTTGAGATGATGAATATTTGGAAAACACAAGAGAAACTATTGAAAAGCCATTATAAATGCTAAGAGAATTCAGTAAAATGACAAGAGACTGAAGAACTACGTCTCCACCCTAGATGCATTCCGGAAGCTTTGAAGAGAGGACTAACCAAGTGTGTTTATAGGCAGTGGTAGGAGAGAACTAGGGCTGCCTCTTGATTGTATCCCACTGAATTCATCTCAGTCAGCAAACAAGTTCACAAATACACACGATAATTTTAGCTGTATAACACTTGAATGTTTCATATGTAACTCTCAAATGTGTGCACACACACAATGCCTAATTATTTGAGGGGCAGTTGTTGCTGATTTTGAAACTACAATTAACAGGAGAGAAATAAGGGAGAACATGGCAATGGAAACAGCTTGTCGACCTGAACTACGTCATTCCTTACCTCAATCCAGGTAGCTTCTCCTTCTCCTTCAGGTAATCTCCTCGGAGACTAATAAACTACTTCAGATTTTCACTGTTGAGCATCTCGCTTCCTGAACCACTGCTGAGTCACTCTCCCACTCCCGGCAAGCTCTTACTTGTGAGAGTTTCTGGTAATTAGCTGGTTCCTATCCTGAAGGGTATGTTCCAGCCCAGAAGCCTAACTAAGTTTCTTCCTGAAGCTTAAGTTTACAAGATTGCATGTTATTAACTCTCAACCACCCATGGTTACAGGTCTCAGGAATAGGTGGATCTTGATGCTGAACCACAAATTAGATTCTGCCTGAGATTTACCCTCCTTTACAAGATCAACTAGCAAGTGATAGATTTAATCAAGATGCGTTGACTTTGCTCACGCCATTGCACATTCCCTGAAGACATCAATGATAAGGAAAAGGGATAAAAATGGGGAAGGGAATAAGGAGGGGGAAGGGGTCCAACGAGTAAACAGCAGATCTCTGAAGCAACGAGGACGGTCCGTAATCCCAGTACTTTAGGGTCCACCTCCAGGCTCAGACCCTTGCAGTAATGTTTTATACACATTTGACCCTCCTGCCATGTCTGACAAATATTTCTAAGGTAAAGTGTGTTAAAACCTAGGAAGATATTAGGGTGTTCATTCCTGCAGCCTTCCCAGACACTAGAGAACTGAGTGTGCTGGTCACAGGGTGGGGTGGGGGTGGGGCACTGAGTAAAGGGGAGGGGTCTTTAAATGGCTTTTCAAGCACACAGAGGGAGAAGGTTTTCTCCATAGGCAAGGTGATGAATTGCCAGAAGCCAAGACACAGACCCTTGCGGTAGTTTGCGCGCTTCTCTGAAGTGAACTACTGAGTTCACAGTCTCCAGTTCCAGCAGGTAAAGGTGGGGCTGTGAGAATTTCTCATTCTTAGCTTGGAGAACTCCATGCTGAAGCACACACCATGTTTACTCACATTAAACTGCAACCTAGGCCTATAGCGAACAAAGCAATTGAGTTTTAAATGGTTGGAAAGAGAGAGAGAAAGTCATCCTCAGCTTTCACCCATCTATTAAGCTATTAAAAAATCCCATCCTGGAATCTCCAGAATGTGCATTTTCCATCATCGTTTTACAACACCTTACCATCTCTCCATTTATCCCATGAGATGTTAAGGAATTCACAAAACAGATTTACAATTAATTTTATTTCAAATGAATTTATGGTACGTCACATTTGGTGAGTCAGAGAGAGGAAATCTGAAATAAAAAGAGAATGTTGTGAACTAAAAAAAAAGTTGAAAATCGTGGCTCTATAGATAACTCTGGCATGTTAAACAGATGTAGAGCAGAAAAGTGCATCAATGTCCTTTTTGAAAGTCAGAGATGTTTCTAATTCTTTCTTTGGGGTTTTAACCTTCATTCACATTGGATTTCAAAAGCACACGTCTCAGCCTGCAACTCAGTGTGATGCAGCCTCTCCTATGAGCTGGGCACTGAGGGAGGCACTGGTGACATGGGAATAACACACACCTGCCCAGAGAAGAGTCTAGAAGATGACATTTTTGCTATTTTGCTAGCATAAAGAGACAGTGCACCAAGTCAGCTCAGCAAACATAGGTGGGCTGACTGTGAGGTCCTGTGTGAGGCCCCGGTAACCCCCCAAATAATGCAAGCAGCAAGTGGCTTTTTAAAGTCATATTCCATAGTGACTTTGTAATGCATAATATGCATCTGGGCACAGCAGATTTACTTCCCTAATTATGTTTTGCTTTTGCTAATAATAAAACTCACCTGTATTCCCTGATCACCTTCAGAGGAAGAAATGGCTTTAGAAGCATGCTGGGGAACAAGATAATGAAGGAGACACCCAAGCAGAGAAGACATGGCTCCTCTGTCCTGCCCGCTATTCCTTCCTCTCCATGCCTTTTCTTTCTTTCTTTTTTTTTTGAGAAATTATTTGTGACTCCTTTGAAATATGGAAAATGTTTGTTGTAATCTTTATAAAATCATAGGAGGAGAGAGAAAACATTATTGAGCCCCTACTAAGGGCTAGATATTGTACTAAATGTTATCTCTTTCAATCCTCCCTAGAGCCCTGTGAAGAAGGCTTTGTATTCATCAGTTTAGAGATGAGGAAAATGAAGCACAGAAGTATTTATATAACCGATAAAAGATTGAACCGGAATTTGAAAATTGGTCCACCAACTTTAAGACCCATCCAATACACTCTAACCTTTAATGTCTCAATTTACCAACAGCCCAATAGAGAAATGGGCAAAGGGGAGGTCTGACAGTTTGCCCAAAAGGTTCTTAAAAATATTTTTTTAGATATTCAATTATACTCATAAAAAGAGAAATGTAAATTAAGTTTTCACCTGTCACAATAGCAGCACTGGAGACCATTTGGTGTCACACTGTGCGGTGAGGGGTGGGGAAGCAGGCTTGTTCACACACTGCCGGCGAGAGTAAAGATGCACACAACTGCTCTGGAGGGCACCTCCCTCCAAATTACCCATCAAAATTACCCGTCTATGATTTTATCCTTCAGACACACTTGCATTTGTGAGAAATGACATATGAACAAGATTATTCACTGCAACATTGTCTATAATAGGAAAGGATTGAAACAACCTGATGTTCATCAACAGAAAATATAAATTATGGTCATCCATACAAGAATTCTATACACAATCATTAAAAAATCAGGATTATTGTTGATATAGTTTGCTAAGTAAGAAAAGGAAGAGGCAGAAGTGCTACGTGCTTTAATTTCTGTAAGGGGGAAATATGTACAAATTTTTGTATTTAACTAGACTATTAAGAAATTAGTAGCACTGGTTGCCTCCAAGCTGGGATCTGGGGGTGGGGGAAAGGATGGTAGACTTATCACTGTACACCCTTTGTGCCATTTGAATTTTGAACCATGGAAATGCATAACCTATTTTTTAAAAGTAAAACAAAAATTAATTGCCCTTAAGAACACCATATTGAACCACTGAATAACAGAAGGAGGGCAATGATAATTTACTGGGTTGAACCTGAAAATTGTGCAAATGTTATGAAATCACCACCAGCTAGCTTTCCCTTTTGCCATTCATGTCTTTGGAACTACTTCTCCCTTAAACTATTGTTAAGGCTGTGAGTTGAGCTCTTTAGTTTTCTTCCTTCTTCTTATAACAATAATATTATAGTCTAGGACTATATGGCAGGGATTGGGAAAGAGAAAGTGACAGGATCTGGCATCAGCCTGCATTTACAGAGCAAAAGACAGTGGTGAAATGTCAAGGACACCTCTGTTTAGTTGAAACAGAGAAACTCACCTGAATAAAGATATATGTCAGTCCAAGTGGCTAGTATTAAAAATTATTAAAAAGCCATACTCTTAAGTGCTCCTCTAACCAGCACAGGTCACCAGGGAACTGTAACTACAGGAACTCACCAGAGCTGTGCACACCCAGAACATGGGGCCAGGCTTCTGGACAGGCAAGAGTAGCCCTGGGGGCAGCTTAGCCTGGTGGTTAAGACCCTGGGTTTTTTTGTGTGTGTGTGAGGAAGATTGGCCCTGAGCTAGTCTCTGTCAATCTTGCTCTTTTTGCTGAGGAAGATTAGCCGTGAGCTAACACCCATGCCCATCTTCCTCTACTTCATATGTGGGACAACTGCCACAGCACAGCTTGATAAGCAGTGCGTAGGTCCATTACTGGGATCCAAACCAGCAAACCCTGGACCACCAAAGTGGAGCATGCAAACTTAACCACTATGCCTCCAGGCTGGCCCCCAAGACTCTGTGTTTTGATGTCAAGAAGGTTGGGGTAGGAATTCTAGTTCCTCTCTTGCTAACTGTGTGACCTCAGCAAACTTATTTAAATTCTTCAAGCTTCAGTTTTCTTGACTGCAAAATAAGGATAATAAAGGTACTTCCTCTTAGTACCTTAGTCCCACACTGGGTGGGTGGAGGGATTTGATGAGATAGCACATGTGTTTTTCTTAGCACAGTGCCTAGCACATGGTAGGTTCTCAGTCCAGTAGGGTCTCAGTGAAGGAGCCTTGAGCTGCCACGATGTGTGTCACCTGCCACTGCTATGCTGACTCCCTGGAGAAACACACAGGGCAACTGAAGGGGGAGGCAGTGCCCTTTCTCTCAAAGCAAAGCTGCACTGCTGTGTCAGAGATCAAAAACAGGAAGGTACACACGTCCCTGCACAGCTCTGCTTCTGGGAAAAGCTGTGATCACAAGCCTGCTCTACCCCATCAGTGAACACAGCTGCTGGTTCCCTCTGCCTTCTCCTCATCCTTGATAAGCGAGATTTAAAAATGCCTAGGGCCAGCCCAGTGGCATAGTGGTTACATTCCTAGGTTCGGATCCGGGACGCAGACCTATGCACCGCTCATCAAGCCATGTTGTGGCAGCATGCCATACACAAAATAGAGGAAGATGGGCACAGATGTTAGCTCAGGGCTAATCTTCCTCAGCAAAAAGAGGAAGATTGGCAATGGATGTTAGCTTCGGGCCAATCTTCCTCACCAAAAAAAAGAAAAAAAAGCCTTAAAGGTAAGTTCTGCTGGGGAGGTGAAGGAGGCCCAAATGGGGACAGGGCAGATTCATTGCAGAAACAATACTCCACACAGCGTCACTCGTTCCAAGCCACCCCATGCATGCTGCATCACCACATCGGCTTCCCTGGCATTCACTGTCTGCTTTGTGACTCACTGATGTACAAAGAGACAACCCACAGAAGAAGCAGGTCAAGATGTTGGTCACTGGAGGATAAAGTGCCTACCAAGGCACCCGCATGGCGCAGGCAAAGCTCAGGGTCTGTCGTGTCATGTCACAGCTGTGAGAGACTCTCCTGCTCGGATGGCACACCCCCACCCTGGGCATTTGGGGCATTGTCATTAAGAGCTAACGCATGACATTGAAGGCAAGACAGACTCAGTAGCTGATAGGTTCAGGCACAAAAATCATCACAGCATAAAGCCACCAACCAACTCTGCTGGAAAGAGTGGTCACCTTCATGGATGGTAATACCACCATGAATCCAAAGAACAATGTGACCGACAAGCCAAACAAATATATGCAAGTATATATAAGGACACATCATCTGTTACAATCAAAAACTGAATACTAATGTTTACAACTAGAAAGAACAAGATTTTGTTTTATGCATACCTCTAATCTCAAAGTCCACTGTTTAGTTGAAGATATCCATTTGAATCCAGGATGTCATCAGCTTGACTTCCTGTTCTAAAATGAAAGACTTCAGAAATCCAAATGTACTTGTAAATCTAAATGTTTTTCATTTAGGCCTATAATTAAGCCATAATCTCCCGCTAACACCCACGAACAACTTATATTTGGAAATAGAAGTATCAAAAGTTCCATCATTTGCAAATTTTTTTAATATGCTTCCTCACTGTGGATCTTTGCCAGCACTCTGTCATTTCTAATCTATAGCATCAGTTTGACAGTTAAACCAAACAAGCTAATGTTGGTAGCAGAGGAAAATAACCAGCACGTCCATACATTAGCATCCTGCTCACATATTCATTGTCAATTATAAATATTTGCTTGCGCTAAATCCTGCCACCGTCATTGGAGCCATTACCACCTATAACTAAGCAATATATTTGAAGAGTCAAGCTTCTGGCATTTTGCAGCCGGGACTCAAGAATAATCAAAATGTTCATAAACTAACACTTGGGTGCCAGCAGAGTGTCTTGCTTAGGATAACCTGATTATCCTAGACAATGGAACTACAAGTCAAACTCTGATTCATGAGTTTCACAATTATGCTTCTGGGCTATATCCATTAGCTTTTGTTGAAAATCCTTTTGCTTGCTATTTGGGGACATTTTTAAGGGACATTCAAGTACATAGTTGGACTTATACATTGGCAGATACTGCAGGTCTTACCATATGTAATGGAAGCTGTTGGTGTCCCACCCTGATTCCCTTTAGGGACAGGTGCACCTGTCTCTCAGCTGCTGTGAGTGGTGGCTGCTAATGATTCACAGCTGCCCCCTTCTCCAGAGAACTGCCCTCAGCCAAACCGAAGACATCTTGACCTGGAAGGTATGCCCTCCCCATTCCCCTCCAGACCTCAGCCAATGACTTACTGACATGGAGTACGAAGGGCAAGTCACTTCTCTCAATGGAGGGATGACAGCTCTGTGGTGCGGTTCATGCTCCAGAGCTTCCCTATGGGGCCAGGCTGAAGCTAGTCTCCCTCGGAGACCACATTCTTGCTTAGTTTTCCTCCTTTGACCTGTCCTGGTTCTCTCGCTCATCTTCTCCTGAAATGACTCTGAAAAAAAATCACTTGAAAGATAACCACCATCTCAGGGTCTACTTCTAGGGAGCCGGACCTAAGACACTAAGAACTTGTCTTTGCCCAGGATGGGACCGTGGTCCTGCCGAGGTCCACCATGAACCCTAAGGCCCACCACTTGAACTGGTTGCTATTTCCGAAATACTTGAAACAGGGGAGTCTTTTTGCTTGTGGTGGTCTAGTGTCTTCCCCACAGACTTGGAGATACCCAGTCCAAGGACTGTGTCTGTCCATCCCGGGCACAGTTCTGGCAGAATTCCTCATCTCAGCCCTGACTAACAAAATCCTTCTCAACCTTTCCCAGGAACCAATTAGAAAAAGACCCAAAACCCAACAGAAAAGTAGGCATGGGGTGCATATGAAAACAACCCCCTGAAATGGAAATAGAGACATGAAAACATGAGATATGCATTCTCACTCATAATAAGTGAAAGATAAATTAAAACTACACTGAGTTACCATTTTTCAACCATTAGATTGGGAAAAATCTGAAATATAATTTTTTATCTGTTCATGTGTCCAGTCCAGTGATAGTAGATTCTTTTCTCCCCTGTTACAAATGAATTGTTAGTCCAAGAAATACCCCTGAGGGATCCCACTGTTGGGAAATGAATCTGATAAGGCTCTACAAACCCTTTAGGGCTGTGGGCAAAAGGAGAGTGCAAATCTTAATTATTAACCTGAACATCTACCTCCTCAGGAATGTTACACGTTGTATTATGTTCCTTCTCCAAGGCTTCAAGAGCGTGCTGCTTTCCTTATTCCTCTGTCCTACCCAGGCATGAGTCCTTATTGTCATGTTTATCTATTTCTCACTTCACCTGAAATCTTTCTTTCTTCAAGACCACAAAATGTCTTGGCAGCATAAGGACCACACCCTTCAGTCTGTCATATTTTTCCTACCCATTTTATTGCAAAGTGGGGTTAAATGGAGCACACGTTTCCCTCCGTCATACCTCGCCTGCTCGTTAAGTGTATACATATGTCTATACATGTCTGTTTCCTCCATATACCTATGTGGTTTATTGCATTATTTTTCCTAAATATTCACTTCCTCTCTCTGTGGAAGGATTTTACCTCTTTGCCCCAATCATGTCAAGTTTGTTCTTCTAACCTGCGTTGGTCAGTGAAATGTAAGCAGAAATGACATAGACCACTTCCAATCAGAAGCTTTAAGACCCATCGTGTTGTTCCACCATGTTGTTCTTTCCTTTACGGCAAGATCATCCCCGGATTAGCACATCCCAGAAATGGTTTGTTCCTTCAGCCTAGGTCCTGGAATAAAGATAACATAGAGCAGAGACACGAAGGACATAAAATGTGAGTGAGAAATAAACCTTTGTGGTCTTAAGCCCCTGAGATTTGGGAGTTGTCTGTGATTGCAGTATAACCTAGCCCAGCTGTTTGCTAGGTCTATAAGCTCCAATGCATCTTATTTTCCTTTGTAGCCCAAACAGCACCTAGTGTAACCCTTTGCCCGTAGTACACATTCAATAAAAATTAGCTGAATAGAATTTTTCTCTTCCTCTTTTGTTTCCCTTCCCTTTCTTTTCTGAACAATTCAGTCCAAAAGCCATTATGAGGGGCCAAGGAAGGTAGGTGTTTGGTGAAGGCATGAACAGGAGCTGTGGTGGCCCAGAGCAGGTGTCAGAGCCTAAGCAGGGTGAAGAGACTTGATCAGATGAGTAAATACATTACGAATAATGGGAGCCAAGCTTCTCACTATCAGAGAAGGGAGTTAGAAATATGGGAAGGGAGAAAATTATAATGAGCCCCATTTTGTTGAATTGGAATTGGAGATATTAATTTTCATGCATGGTTTTCAATATATATAGATAGATAAACAAATAAATATAATTGTACACCTATGTCTATATAAATTCCCTAGCTCTGTCTCCTGAAAGGGCCTGGGAGTAGCAACCCAATGAAAATGACCCAGGTCTTGATTTCTAAATGCCATTCTCTACCAAAGGAATCAGGGATCCTTGGGAAAATAACTGATTCCAGAGCTCAGACAGGAAAAGTAAAAGATGAGCCTGGAACATCTTGTTCTGCTATAACTAAGAAAATGCTCAAAAAAATGATGGCCACATGTCAAAAGGAAACAGAAGCCAGTTTGATGAGGCTCCCACTGGCTAAATATGACATAATTAGAGCATCAAAATAAATAATGAGAGTAGTGAATTAAAACACTTGAAAACCCTTATATATATATAACCCCTATTTATATAACAAATTCCTATCTGATTAGGAATTTGTTATATAAATATATATTTAGATAAATGGAAAAATTGAAAGTTTGATGACCAACAGGATATTTACATAATCTCACAGAACCACCCCCCCCCCCAGAATACTTATTGATTATTAAGGAAAACATAGTAAATTTACATTGGATAAGCCTGGCAAACCTCATATTAATCAAGTGATCAAAGTTAACATCACTGGTAGTGAGACAAAGTAAAATGTGTGCAATGAACTGCACAGCACCACTCACATGATATCCCTGCCAGAGAAACATAACCAGAGTCTACTCGTGAGGAGGCATCAGACAAACCCAAATTGAGGGATACTCTATATAATGACTGGCCTGTGATCTTCAAAATTCTCAAGGTCACGATAGTCAAGGGAAGACTTAAAAACTGTTCTAAACTAAAGGCAACTACAGAGAAATGACAACTAATGAGGAGAGGCAGAGACTGGAGGGATGCAGTCACAAGTCAAGGAACGCCAGCAGCCTCCAGAAGCTGGAAGAGGCAAGGAGTGGATCATCCCCCAGAGCCTCTGGAGGGAGCAGGCCCTGCTGACACCTTCATTTAGGCTCCGTGAAACTGGTGTTGGCCCTCTGGCCTCAAGAATTATGAGGGAAAAGATTTCTGTTGTTTTAAACAGATTACAGTAATTTGTTAAAACATTGGAAAGTAAGACAGAATCACTCCTTAACACTTGTCGCCACATTGGTGATGGCGGCTTACCAAGAAATAGATGTTGCATATCTGGCCTCCTCTCTATTACCAATGAATTGCCATCATGCTTGGAGAGCCAAGGAAAATCACAGATCTAATACAGTGTTAAAGTGGCTTCATCTTCAGAAAGAAGGATAACAATAAAATATTTAATATTCCCGAAGAGGTAGATGTCCTTGTTAATAATGAAGGATTGTGCTCTCTCATCCACAGCTCAAAAGGGGTTTATATGGCTTTATTAAATTCAGTTCCCAGAAGTAGGATGCCAGAGGCATCGCCTGATCTAACAATTCAGCTGTAGTGGGGTGTATTAGTCAGGGTTCTCCCGAGGAACAGAAGCAACAAGATATGTATATATAGAGCGAGAGAGATTTATTTTAAGGAATTGGCTCACATGATTCGGAGGCTTGGCAAGCCCAAAACCTGCGGGGAGGACACTCAGGGAGAAACTACAGTTTGAGTCCAAAGGCTGCCTGCTGGCAGAATTCGTTCTTGCTTGGGGAAGTCCGTCTTTTTCTATTAAGGCCTTCATCTAACTGGATGTCCACCCACACTATGGAGTTAATCTGCTTACTTAAACTCTACTGATTTAAATGTTACTCTCACTAAAAAGCACCTTCACAGAAATATCCAGAATAATGTCTGACCAAATATCTGGGTATCGTGGCCTAGCCAAGTTGACACATAAAATTAACCATCACACAGATGAAAAAGAACCCAATAAGAGCGCATCTTTTTGGATTCAAGGTCATTCACTTTGGTCTAGTGTCATTCAGTGATGTGTACACTTTTATCTCATGTTTTTTTTTTTACCTGGTTTTCATTTTCAGGAGGAAAAGCAGCCTTGAGCATCATCAAAGTTTGGGGCTTGTTTTGCCACAGTGACTAATGCATTTTCTAACAACCTCATTAGCATAAAGACATGTGGGAAAGTTCCTTCCTAGGCATTTCTGGAGCAAGAAATATAGGCCCATCTGCTCTTACAGACCTGAATCAAGAAAGGTTACTCTCAGGACCAGATCTTAAGGGAGCTAGAGAAGAAACCTAAGACATGAGGATGTTTTCACCTAAAAGTTTGCAACTGATTTTATCGAGAACAGTCTAATCCATTCACTATGTTACTGCACAAAGTGCACGATCTGCTTGCCGCGTAACAAAAGCCAGTCGTCAAGAGGCAAGATGGTGGAAAAGAAAGGCTTTATTACAGCTTGCTAGCAAGGGGGAAGATACCAACCAATGTCTCAAAGAACCATCTTATGGAGCAAGACTACACGCTGGTTATATACCAGGCTGGTTTCTGGGTGGTGGAGGCATCTGGTCCACAAAACCCACAGAGCATGTCTGAGCTAGTTAATCAGCAATAGGGTTTCTTTTCTACAATATGACTTCCCTTATGTCAATGTTGTATTGAGCCAGTATCAATTATAGAAAAGAAAGATCAGAGTTCAGCTGTGGCAGAAATATCACCCGCAAACTACTCATTCTGTTTCAGAAGATGATGCTATTTCTTCTGCCAGGGACAGAAAGGACACTCACATCTTGATCCAATGTCCGATCCTGTGACCACGAGCAGGAAAATGAAAGTCAGTCCTCGGCTGGGCTGAGAAGTATCTTTGCCCTCAGGGCTTCCTAGTTCTCTGGTTTCTCAGGAACATCAGCTGGGGAAGGATATGTATCTCAAGCAAGAGAATCAGGGGGATAGTGAACTGAGCCAGTCAATACCCATAATAATGATGAATTAAATACCAATTTGTACCAGATGCTGCTCTGGGAACCCGGGAGACAAAATGACAAAACACAGCCCCTGCTCCTCGGTCTAGTGGGAGCGACAAAAATGAGTGGCTGTGATACATGAGTGAGACAGCTGCATGCAAAGAGTTGGCAAACACAAAGGAGGGAGTGACCAACTCTGTGTGAGGGTCTAGGAGGGTTTCACTGAGGAGGGGACCTTTGACCTGCATCTTGGAAGATGCTTTAGAGTCCTGCAGGAGGAGTAATAGGAAACAGAGAATTCCAGAAACTTGAAGTTTATTTTTTTGTTTATTTACTTATTGGCTTTTTTTTTTTTTTTTTTTTTGTGGGGAAGACCAGCCCTGAGCTAACATCCGTTGCCAATCCTCCCCTTTTTGCTGAGGAAGACTGGCCCTGGGCTAACATCCGTGCCCATCTTCCTCCACTTTATATGGGACGCCGCCACGGCATGGCTGACAGGCAGTGAGTCGGCGGGTGCCTGGGATCCGAACTCGCGAACCCCGGGCTGCCAAGCGCGGACTAAGCCGCTGCGCCACCAGGCGGCCCCCTACTTATTGGTTTTATTATCGATTATTAAAGTACTGAATATTCACTTAGAAAATATGGAATGTACCAAAAAATTATAAAGAAGTCAAAAACAATGACTCAAAAAAATGACCCATAACTCCAGTATCTAGAGGCAATACTGCAGAAATAATTATTTTGCCATAATTCCTTGATTTCCTTTTCTATGCATTTTAACATAAAATTGTGGTTGTATTGTATTTATAACTTTGTATATTGTTTATTCTCAAAACATATTCTATCATTAAAAAACTTGGTAAACCAATATTTGATAGCTTTTAATATCTCACCAGATTTATAATGATATATATAAGCATTAATCTATTGTGGATTTTTGAGCTCCAAGTAAAAGATGTCTTTGTGTGTAAATTTTAGTTGTATTTTAGAAGTGGCAGTGGAGTGACGTCACCATCATGGCGGAGTGAGAGTCCCTCTTTGAATCTCTGCCCCCTATGACACAACGAAAACATCATTCATGTTCCAACAGAGCTCAATCAAACACTACAAAGGACTTCTGAGAAACCCCTGCTGCCATACATCGGATGGTGGAGGCGCGGGAAGCCCAGGAGGACGGGAGCAGAGGTAGGAGGTTGTACTCCCCCTCCCCAATCGGTCGGCAAAGACAGCGCGGTTCGCGGACAGAGTGGGGAGGGGCGGCCCACAGCGGGGAAAACTATCGCCATCCAGGTGCTCTTACAGACTGTCGCGAGATCTCCACTGGGAAGCGACGACGGACTGTTTAGGGGGTGTAGCAAACACCCTAAGAGAGCCAGAAAGGAAACCCCCGGGTCAAGCAGGAGAAAGAGAGGACCCCTCCCCCCACACACCTGGCGTTTCAGCATAATCCCTCTGGGGTCTGCAGCCGCCTCAGAGCAAACCGCTCGCGATCTCCATCTAGTGGCAGCAGGGGGAAACCGCAGGACCAAATTATCATGAGGGGAAAAAATAAGGATGTCCCCATCGGATCCTTGCGACAATTTGCCAGGGCTACAGACCAAAAGGAAAATGACAAACACCCAGAAACCAACCCTGAAGGCACAGAATTTGATAACCTGAATGACAGAGAATTCAAAATAGCTATCATAAACAAACTCAACGAAATACAAGAGAACACACAGAAACAAATCAACGAATTCAGGGATTATGTCACAAAAGAGATTGAAACCCTTAAGAAAAACCAATCAGAATTATTGGAGATGAAAAACAAAATCAACGAGATAGTGGAAAAAATGGAGTCTTTAAAGAGCAGAACTGACAATATGGAGGAACGAATTAGCACTATTGAGGATAGCCACGCAGAAATGCTCCTGATAGAGGAGGAGAGAGAGCTAAGACTAAAAAGAAATGAAGAAATTCTTCGAGAAATATCAGACTCAATGAGGAAAAGCAACATAAGGATAATAGGTATTCCAGAAGGAGAAGAAAGAGAAAAAGGAGCAGAGAGTTGGTTCAAAGAAATAATAGCTGAGAACTTCCCCAACCTAGGGAACGAGAGGGAAATAACAGTGAATGAAATCAATAGATCACCTAAATATATAAACAGGAATAGAAAATCATCTCGCCACATAGTAGCAAACTTGAAGAATACCCATGACAAGGAAATCATATTGAAGGCAGCTAAACAAAAAAACAAAATAATATACAAAGGAAACCCCATCAGGCTCTCAGCTGATTTCTCGACAGAAACTCTACAGGCTAGGAGAGACTGGAATGATATATTCAAAATCATGAAAGACAAAAACCTTCAGCCGAGAATACTTTATCCAGCAAAAATATCCTTCAAATACGATGGAGAAACAATAACTCTCCCTGATAAACAAAAGCTAAGAGAGTTTGTCACCACAAGACCCCCACTACAAGAAATGCTCAAGAAGGCCCTTAGGCCTGAAAAAAAAAACAAATGAGAAAGGGGATACAAAGATTTCAGCAAGGAGAAAAGCAAGGAGACTCAACCAGAACAAAATACAGTTGGAAAACATCAAAAATTAATTCAAGCTCATCACTGGAAACACACATTCATGACACAATCTGGAATAAAGAGATAACAAATAAGGAGGAGAAGAGGTAAGGGATTGAATCGACCCAGCCTCAGGAAAAAGGAGGCATCTGAAAATGTACTTTCTTATCCAGGAGATCGCTTATATAAACCTCACAGTAACCACTAAACAAACAACCAGAAGAGAACCACACATGACAAATAAAGAGAAAACCAAGAGAATGAGCATGCAGAAATGCCAAATTGAATTTGCAGTCCAAAACACAAGGGACAAGAAACGAAGGAAATGCAAAAGAACCAGAAGATGAACAATAAAATAGCAACATTAAACCCTCATATATCAATAATCACTCTAAATGTAAATGGATTGAATTCTCCAATCAAAAGACACAGAGTGGCAGGATGGATTAAAAACCAAGATCCAACAATCTGCTGCCTCCAGGAAACACATCTCAGCTCTAAAGACAAACATAGAAGTGGAAATCCTGGGTTAAAGTATATGAACATTAGTAACACTCTTGATAACTAGCCATATTGCTTTCTAGAAAATTTACAACACTTTAAATTATCACTAGCAAAGTATGAAAGTGCCTTTCTTACTAAATTCCTACCAACATTGCACAGAATTTTTAAAAATGGATTTTAGCAGGCCCTGCCCCATGGCCAAGTGGTTAGAGTTCCATGTGCTCTGCTTTGGCAGCCCAGGTTCATGGGTTTGGATCCCTGGCGCAGACCTACTCCACTCACCAACCATGCTGTGGTGGTGACCTACATACAAAATAGAGGAAGATGGGCACAGATATTAGCTCAGGGTGAATCTTCCTCACCAAAAAAAAAAGAAAAGAAGAAAAGAAATGGATTTTAGCATACATTCAGAAAAGCGCACTAATCTAAATGTATAGTTTACTGGAATACTATCATTTTTTTAATGTTTAATAATTTAATAGGAAAAAATTTGTGTTTCTTTTCTTTCTAGTAAAGTTAAATGTTTTCTTATGCTTATTAGACTCGAACTTGTTGTTTTGTGAACTGGTGGCTCATGCCATTTATCTATTGAGGTCTAAGTTGTTTTTAAAAACCTGTATGTTTTATTTATATTTGTCATATTTATGGTAAATATTTTTCCAAGCTTGTTTCTTTACATTTTATTTGTGATGATTTTTGACAATCAAAGTCTTATTGTTTGTGTGGTCAATTTTTTAAACTTTTTCCTTTGTGATTTCTTTCAGGTAGAATTCAAAATATTTGTAGATTTCTTCAAGACTTCTTCTTTGACTCATGGATTATTTAGAAGCATGTTGTTTAATTTCCAAATATTTGGGGGATTATCCAGCTATCTTTCTGTTATCGAATTCTAGTTTAATTCCATTGTGTTCTGGGAACATTCTTTGTATGATTTCTATACTCTTAAATTTCTTAAGGTGTGTTTTATGGCCAAGAATGTGGTTTATCCTGGTGAATGTTCCATGTGAGCTTGAGAAGAATGTGTGCTCTGCTGTTGTTGGATGGAGTGTTCTGTCCATTAGATCCAGCTGACTGATAGCACTGCTTAGATTACCCACATCCTTACCGATTAACTGCCTGCTTGATCTATCAGTTACTAACAGAGGGGTGTTGAAGTCTCCAATTATAAGAGTAGATTTGTCTATTGCTCCTTTCAGTCCTATTAGCTTTTGACTCCTGTAATTTGATGCTCACAGTTAGGTGCATAAATGTTTAGGGTTGTAATGTGTTCTTGGAGAATTAAACTGTTTATCATTGTATAATGCCTTATTTTATTCCTGATATTCTTCCTTGTTCAGAAGTCAGCTTTGTCTGAAATTGATATAGATACTCCAGCTTTCTTTGATTAATGTTAGTATGGTATATCTTTCTCCATGCTTTTACATATAATCTGAGTCTTTATATATAAAATAGTTTTCTTATAGTTAGTCTCATTTATTTGTTTTGCTGGGGAAGATTTGCCCTGAGCTGACATCTGTTGCCAATCTTCCTGTTTTTATGTAAGCCACCACCACAGCATGGCTACTGACAGAGGAGCGGTGTGGTTCTGTGCCTGGGAACCAAACCCAGGCCGCCAAAGCGGAACAGGCTGAACTTTAACCACTAGGCCATCAGGGCTGGCCCAGGTCTTATTTTTTAATCTGCACTGACAATCTCTGTCTTTAATTGGTATATTTAGACCATTCACATTCAGACCTTCACCATGAAAACCCGGAAGGGTTCCCAGTGCTAAAGACCACAAAAACGTGGGGACTCCTCCCCAAAATTGTGGCCCGCAGGAGTTTCTCACTCATACTAGTCCACACTCAGCCTTTGGAAATTCATTCAAAATTACCATTTAGGTGTACGATTTTTAATTGACCAATGTCAATGGAAATTTAGGCCAAGGAGATAATGATTCAACACATCTAAAAGACCATTTGTTTTCAGATCCACAACATGGCATAAGCTTTCTGTCTAAAAAGTGTCTGCGAAGCATCCCTTTAAATGGATTTCTTCCTATGGACACCAAGAGCATGCTGCCACTTTAAACCTACATAAAACGTCACGGAACCAAGTCCTGCAAGCAGAGAGCTAAGCAGGAGTGACTTGGAAGGCAGAGTGGCTAAAAAAAATGGTGGCCTTTCCTGCAGCCCCTTGGACTATGGTTCTGGGGAGAGCATCTCTAAGAGCCTCTCAGAAACAGCAAACTAAGCATGAAGTTTATATCTTATACTCAAAACACCCTCCATTTATCCTGCTGGTGACTTTGTCTGTATCTATTTAGAGCTGCTCACCTTACAGCTCCAGCCAATGTCACATCATGTCATTATGCCCTAAATGAATTTCACAGTCCCTGTGTACCTTCCTACTGTGGCAAGTGAATAAAGGTTCCAGTCCAATTTGGAGCACAATAAAAATCTGGACAGCATTGGGTGAGGTCACCTGGACAGCCTCTTTCAGTTCACCAATAGGACTACTAAGTGCATTGTGTTAATTATATTACTGCAAGATTCAAGCCACAACAAAACTAAAGTAATCAAGACAGTGAGGTACTGGCTTAAAGACAGACATATAGCTCAATGGAACAAAATTAAGAATCCAGAAATAAACCCTTATATTTTCAACAAGGATGTCATGACAACTCAGTAGGGAAAGAATAATCTTTTCAACAAATGGTGCTAGGACAACTGGATACCCATATGCAAAGTAAGAAAGTTGGACTATTACCTCACAAAATACAAAATATGAAAATTAACACAAAATGAATCAAACACATAATTGTCAAAGCTAAAGCTATAAAACTCTTAAAAGAAAACATAGGCATAAATCTTCATCACCTTCAGTTAGGCAATTGCTTCTTAGATATGACACCAAAAAGCACAACTGACAAAAGAAAAAATAGGTTAGACTTCATCAAAAATTAAAACTTGTGCTTCAAACGACACTATCAAGAAAGTGAAAAGACAACACAAGGAGTGGGAGAAAATATTTGCAAATCATATATATGATTAGGGAATTGGATATTTAATATGTAAAGAAGTCTTACAATTACAATTTATTATTTTATTACAAGCAATAAAATAACCCCAAAACTCAGATCTTTGTTTCTAATACCTTTCTTCAGTGGTATCAGTAAAAGGAACAGGGCTCCTTGAAGAAATGGTTGATTCTAGCACTGATGCAAGAAATACACAAGATGAGCCTAGAGCATCTTATAGTGCCAGAAAGTAGGGAGGTGCTCAAACACACACCCAAGGATGGAGACATAGCAAAGGGACTTATGAGCCACCGGAAAGGGCTCCCAATGGCCTAAGTTGGAACGATTTGAGCAAGGAGCTAAAGTCGTATTGGATCATAAACCAAAATATAACATAAATTCCCACGAGTCCATAGATAACCGTAAGAATGTGAATAAATAAATAAGTGAGGAAGAAGAGACAAATGTTGCATGCAGAAAAATTCCAAATAATTTATGTGTATATTCTGCCCTCAAGAGGTGGCGCATAACTCCTTACTTCTTAGATGTGGGCTGTGCATTGCAACTTTCTTGCAAAAAGTACAGTATAAAAAGGGAGTTGAAAGAAACTGCACAAACACTGCCTCAGCCAGGTGATCAAGGTCATCATCAGCAATGATAAGCCTTGTCAATAACGTGTGATGAAAATGGTATTTTACGTCTGTGGCCTTCCTCCCCAAAACACATAACCCCAGTCTAATCATGAGAAAAATATCAGAAAATCCCAATAGAAAGACATTCTGCAAAATACTTGACCAGTACTCCTCAAAACATCAAGATCATCAAAAACAAGGAATGTCTGAGAAACTGTCACAGACAAGCGGAGGCTAAGGAGACATAACAACTAAATGTAACGTGGTATCATTAGTTGTGACAAATGTACCATACTAATGGAAGATATTAACAACAGGGGAAACTAGATAGGGGGTATATGGGAACTCGTCACAATTTTTTCTGGAGATCTAAAACTGTTCTAAAAAATAAAGTTTATTTATTTATTTTGTGAGGAAGACTAGCCCTGAGCTAACATCCATTGCCAATCCTCCTCTTTTTGCTGAGGAAGACTGGCCCTGGGCTAACATCTGTGCCTATCTTCTTCTACTTTATATGGGACGCTGCCACAGCATGGCTTGACAAGCACTGCATCAGTCTGCTCCCAGGATCCGAACCTGCGACCCCAGCGCTGCCAAAGCGGACAGAGCATGCGAACTTAACCGCTATGCCACCGGGCTGGCCCCTAAAGTTTACTTTTAAAAAGACCCAATAAACAAAGTTTAAAAAAAAAATCCAATTTAAAAATGGGCAAATATTTGAATAGACGTTTAGCTAAAGGAGATATGCAAATGGCCAATAAGCACATGAAAACATGTTCAACACCTTTAATCTATAGGAAAATGCAAGTCAAAATCACAATGAGATATCACTTCACACCCAATAGCATGATCATAATCAAAAGATAAACAATAAGGGGCCGGCCCGGTGGCGCAGCGGTTTAGTTCGTGCTTTGGCAGCCCGGGGTTCACACGTTTGGATCCTTGGTGCCTGCCAATGCACTGCTTGTCAGCCATGCTGTGGCACACTTTATATGTGTCCCAAAGTAGAGGAAGATGGGCACAGATGTTAGCCCAGGGCCACTCTTCCTCAGCAAAAAGAGGAGGATTGGCAACAGATGTTAGCTCAGGGCTGGTCTTCCTCATGAAACAAAAAAGGATAGACAATAACAAGTGTTGGCAAGGATTCAAAGAAATTGGAACCCTCATACATTGCTTGTGGAAATGGAAATTATGCAGCATATCTGGAAAACAACTTGGCAGTTCCTCAAAAAGTTAAACATAGAGCTACCATATGACCTGGCAATTCCACTCCCAGGTATATGCCCAAGAGAATTAAAAATGTATGTTCACACAAAAACTTGCACATGAATGTTCATAGTAGCATTGTTCATAATAGCTGAACAGTAGAAACAACACAAATATCTATCAACTGATGAATGGATAAATAAAATGTAGTATATCCATACAGTGGAATGCTATTCAGCTATAAAAAGCAGTGAAATATTGATACATGCTAATACATGGATGAACTTTGAAAATATTATGCTAAATAAAAGAAGCCAGACACAAAGGCTGCATATTGTATGACTCCATTTCTATGAAATGTCCAGAATAGACAAATCCATAGAGACAGAAAGTAAATTAGTGATTTCTGGAGGCTAGGGGGAATAGGAAACGGGAATGACTGCTAGTGGTTAGAGTTTCTTTTTTGGGATGATGAAAAATTTCTGGAATTCAATAGTAGCACAACTTTGTGAATATCCTAAAATCTCTGAGTTGTACACTTAAAATTAATAAAATGAGAAAAATAAGATTCAAGCCATCCTATGAACTGTCCTCACCATTTTCTTCCAAAGAAATATATTCTATACATGTGTGTGTGTGTGTGTCATATGCTATTCACAGAGAAACTAAGGCACCAAGTGAACAGCCAAGCTGCCATCAACTTGATCAGTGATTATTGGGCATCTGCTTTAGGTAGGGCTGGTACAAACCATGTCCCTACAGAAGACAAGGCAGAAAAAGGCAAAGAACATTCTCTCCCTTCACCAAGTGGGAGTTCCAGGATAAACACAGGTCATATCTAATAAAATAAAACAACTAATGGAAGCTGGGTTGATTTTGACCACTGATTTAGAAACTACAGGCATGTTATGATTACTCATATCAAACAGGCTGTTAATACAGCTGAAAACATTAGATCTACTCTGTGCTCACCATTTCTATAGCTACATAGAGTAGCCCACATTTCCATGGGGAAATAGAACACAAAACCAGATGCTAGGTTTGGGCAACAAAGACCTACAGCAACAAGTGATGCTTTTTATGTTTTTTGCCGAGTACAAAGAACCAATACTTCAGAGTGAGGTTTTGTTCAACTGGGGAGAGAAAGGAGGCTACCTGATCCCCCAATCTTAAGGAAAACAATATGATTAGAAAAGAGGAACAGCACATAAAAGCTATGTAAGAAAGTAACGATGAAAATGCACATGGTGTTAGCATGAAGATCCTCTCATAGTACATCAAGAGGCTGTAGTATGTTTGACCTGCATTCACAGTTGCTGGAGGGGAGAGAGCCCCACCTCAGGCAACCGTGGTCTTCCCAAAGAGGGAATGGTATGAGGTCCAGGCCAGGGAAGGCTAGCAGAGCAGGTAATGGTGGTGAAGTCTGACCAGTATTCAACTGAGGCGGAAACTCCCTGATGTAGCTGTGGCCATGGCCCTGACTGTGTATCAGAATATGAGAAGAGGACTCAGCAAGCCTTAACCTGGGAAATGAAGCCACTGCTGGTTAAATGGCCCAGGCTGGTGGTTGCCATGGAAACCACAGAACTCTTGCTTTCTCAGAACAATTGGAAGAGACATACCCAGAAGTCTGTAGGGGAAAGTAGAAGTCTAAAGCCCACGTTCTAAAGCCCACGTCAGGTTCATCTTCTCTTCCACCCTTGGTACAATAATCCCTGGATTCCTTCCCACTGGGCCTCTGTGAAGAGGCCAACTGGGAAACAGAGATTCAGGAAAAGGTCTTTTTGTACTTGGTTTCATTGACAAAATGCCAGACATTAACCAGAACCTTGCTATGCCCAGAACTCTGACCGAGACTCTTCCCACATTCTAAACAGTGAGGAGAGGTTGGCACTGAGTAGAAATATACGTGGCTACATGTGTAACAAGGCGGATGCGGTGAACAGCTGAAGTTTAGGCCTGCTCTGTATCCGTTCCTCCTTCAACTGGTAAGAGCATCCTGATTTTCCTTTGAGATATCATCACTTCCTCATTGTTGGTCCATGTGGTTCAGGTGGAGCCATCCCCCAGTCCACAAAATACAATAATTCACATATGACTCAGATGTGGCCAATGAAAGCATAGTAATTAGTCGACAATGCCCAAGCTACACCAGCGAGGTCACAGGACTTGGGCTTAGCTGAAGCAGTAAACTTGGAGCTTCCAGGAGATATCTTCCCTAACTGGATGGAGAAAGCCCATCTGCAACAGAAAGAAATGAGGCCAACTACAAAGGACAGTAGAGCTGAGAGAAAAAGAAAGCCCCAAAGACATCATTTGACCCTTGACCTAGCTGCACCAAAGATGATGTACCTTAGATGTCCCAAATACATGAGCCTATCGATTATCTATTAGGTAATCTGGCTGTTATGTAATAACTGGATTAGGTTATTTTTCTACTTCAATGAAGTGAAAGAGCTTATCAATACAGTGGATAAATTGGATCACAATTTTTGCTAAAATTTCTGACACATGATTTGGTATAGACATCTCCAGCATACAAAATGGACCTTGTCGAAGCCTATTGAATGACCACCAACTGACCAACTAGAGAAGGCATATGAAATCTAAAGAAAGGACAAAAATTAAATTCTAGAATTTGAGGAAAAAAAGATCTTAAATTACTTGTGTTTTCTGAATTCATCAAATAATAGGAATTATAATTGTAATGATGGCAAATAAAATGTTAATCAATTGTTAAATTAACAACTATTATTATTACAAAAATTAGCATTTTAGAACCAATTTTTATGTGCTTGTACTGTGCAAATTTATTTTGTATTCATAATCTCACCCTAGTAGGGAACTATTATTATTTCCATTTTACAGGTGAAAGAATTGAGCCTGAGATTATTTACCAATGTGCCGAAGGTTCCCCAGTGGATTCTCAACGTCTGACAGAATACTTTGCCGGGTGCTACCTTATAAAACAAATAAGACCTAACCTTGCCTTCAAGGAGCCATAATTCAGTTAGCACTAGCAAAAAAGGGCAATGTCATATATGGTTAAGTGCCAAATTAATGATACAAACCATGAATGTTATAAGATTTCAGTGGGGAAAAAGACTGCTGTAAGCTGGGATGATCAGAGAACATCAAAGAGGAGAGTTTTGGGCAACATCCCAAGGAAGGAAGGTAGAGAGGAAGCAGACTCCAGAAAGGAGGGGATGGCACCACAGCGGCAGGAGGTAGAGCAGCCCGGCCTTGCGGAAGTGGCTAACTCTTGCTGGGGTAGCATGGGCGATGAGTAGAGATCAATCAGGTAAGCCCCTAGATTCCAGGTTAAGGAATTTGAACTCTTATCTTGTATTGAAGGAGCAAGAACCTTTGAGTTCAAGGGACAAGATCAAGATACTACTGTCCTAATGAGGCATCTTGAAAATAACTTCCACTGTTGGGAGCTGTTCAGAATTGAACATTTAAAGAGTTAAGGATTAGAGCAATTGGAGAAATATGCATAATGACTGCACAGGCGACATTTCAGCACCACAGACCAAAGCTACAAGACTGCTCCAACAAGGGACAGCCCAGGGTAAGCTGTGTCCGTGACCCAAAAATCAAACCAAGTGCTTGCCTAATTTGCTTTCCCTGTGTTTTCTTTTTCCTTCTTTCCTGCTCTCTTCCCATCTCTGCATTTTCTCCCCCTTTGCCATGATTACCTCTGCCACTGCACTTTCTCCAGGCCCTCTCTCTTTCTCTCTCTCTCTTTCACTCTCAAAAGTATTGAGACCTCATTGTCTCTTCCCTCCACCCCATTTCTCCCCCCTTCTCCTCTAGGCTCTTCTTCCTCTGCTCATCTCTCAAAATGTTGATGTTTTATGTCCCCCGCATTCTCCGTGTGTGTGTGTGTGTGTGTGTGTGTGTGTCTGTGTCTGTGTGTGTGTCTATGTCTCTGTGTGTGTGTGTGTGTGTGTGTGTGTGTGTGTGTGTGTGTGTGAAGAGACAAAGGCAGAAGCAGCTGCCAGTCTATGTGACTCTGGTTGGCTAGGGGCAAAAGAGGCTACAAATGTCCCTTAAATATTAGTCCCCTCCTCTCCCTAAAATAGAGCAGAGGTACTTCGAGTGAACGTGAAAAGAAGTGCAAGGAGTTCTTACTGAAGTATTCAGTACCAGAAAAGGAAAATCTCCTTTGTTTATATTATCAGTTCAAGGCAGAGTTATTTCCTGTGAATGGGGGTTCTTCTATATTTCCTATAACTAAATTGTTTTAAAGGGGAGGATGATTTTTTTTTTTAAGATTCATAGAACATAAAAAAAAGACAAGACCAACAAATGAATGTACTATACACGCTCCCTCACTTTCCAGAAGAAAACTACCTAAACCTTTCAAAAGGTGACGACATGAACTCGGATGCACATAACGCATGCCTGTGACGCCCTCCTGCTCCAACCATCTGAGATCCTCCGAGGGGAGGACGCCCCGGGCGCTGCGGAGGGACACTGCAGCACGTTTGATAAGCACTCCTGCCCTTTCAAACGCGCTCGGCGTTACAAGGTTTTTTTCTTGTCTCGAAGGTATACTGTTTAGAAAAAAGAGACTAGATTCAGGAGGGAAAATTAGATACGACTAAACCTGCAAAAGCAGGACAGGAATGCTTTTGAGCCAAGCAGACGGTGGCCCAGGAGGTCTTTGTGAGCTCCCTGTAAGGGAGGGGCTCAGCTTCTAAAACATAACTGTTTGGCTTTAAAATACCATGAAAATTAAAAATACCCTGTATCTCCAAGCATATTCATGTAAGACTGTTAACTTTCTTCTTATAACCTCAATAACCTCAGGAGCAAAATGCATATAAAATCTATGTAATAGATTGTAACCAGATTTAATCTAAAGCTAAATTCTCTGATGAGTTTGGTAAGAATTTTTGGAGAGCCTGCTCTGTGCCAGCACTGGGCTAGCTACTCCCCCACCTCGTCTTCTCTAAGCTTCACAATGGCCCCAGAAGGCAGGAGGCATCATTGCCACTTTATAAAGAGAAAGCTGAGATTCAAAAGGATAAATAATTTGCCCGATTACACTAGTATGTAGCTGAGGTTCAAACCTAGGCCAGACTCCATCTTACCCACTCTTTCTGTACTGTTTCACAGATTAGGGGTTCAAAAAGCGGGTTCCATCTGAACAAGGTCATGTTTCTAACCAACAGTGGAAAGAGTCCTGCACTGAGTTCCCAGTTCTAGCACTGGTTCTGTCCCGTCTCAGCCCTAGGAGGACACTTCTCCTGCCATCCACTCTGCATTGTCAAGGTTGAAATAATCAAGATGATTTTGCCAAATTCCATAAAATGAATGCATGAGGTGGCACCTCAAATCATTATTTCAGTCCATGTGCTTTTTCCCTGATTGACCTTGAGAGATTAAGTTCTCTCCACCACTCAGGCCTTGGCAGTGGAGTGCTTCTGCCTGAATGCTCATCACACGGCTGGGAACTCCACATCCCCCTCGCGTCTGTGTAGTGCCACCTCCTCAGAGGCTTCTCCTGATCATGCTCCCTAAAGTCTGTGCCTTCAGACATTCCATTGCAGCTCCCTTCTTTCCTGACTTCATATATCTAACCTAACCAACGTTATTTTATATATTTACTTGTGTATTACTTGTGTTCCCCACTAGAATATAAGGACTACATCTGTCCTGTCCACCATTGTATCCTCCTTGGGCCAGGCACAGCACAGAGCATGTACTTAATAAATATCTCCTGAATATAAAATGCTGTTCACTCAGTGTCCATTGAAGGTCTGAGCTTCCTTGGAGGCATTTTCCTAATACAAAAACAAACCGACAAAAAACCCAACAGGCACAAAAATATACCTATTAGCATGGAAAGATTCTGAAAATTTAAATAAAAAAGCAATTTACAATATAATCCCATTTTTGTAGAAAAAATGTATATACATATATATATGCTAAAAATATATGAAACAAGAGGTAGAAAGTGGATGCCTCTAATGGTGTGGGATTATCAAAGTTGCATATAATTTTCTTTTTGCTTGTCTAATTTTTCTGTAATGAGCATGTATATTACTTTTGTAATGGGAAAACACAATAAAATAAATTTGGGAGATGGTGGTAAGATTGACTAAGAACAACTCTAAATAAACACAACTGATAACAAAGTAAATTCTAATGGCTACACCAAGAAGAGTGTTTAGGGATTTTTAGTCCCACTACTTTTATTTGATATTCACAACTGATGTTTTCCCAAAATCTTATTATAAGGCACAAAAAAAAGTGTAACTTCAATCCCCCATGTCTAACCAGCTTCCTCACCTAAGCTTCTCTTGGTAGAAAATCTGGAAGCATTCACCACAAATGTCTTTATAATACCATGTTGCAATTTTAAAAATAAAGGTGAGTGGGGACAACAGACCCTCCCCCAAAGGGCAAATACTCACAGCAAGTCCCAGTATTTCTGAGCCACAATTGCCCTGACTATGACATAGAAGAACTGAGCTGGTGCATTTCTAAGGTACCATCAGTTCTATGATTTTATCATCCTATTAACCATACAATAAGTAGAAGAGTTTCTAAGCTTTAAAGAATGATAGATGATGATGATCATGATAGATGATAGATAGACAGATAGATGCTCCTATATATTGAATCTCTTTTATACAGATGTACGAGTAGGCTACACTATATTCAACAATGTTAATGGTGCTAAAACCTACAGCCCTTCCATAAGAAGCAATCCAAATGCTGAAATAACCAATCTATCCTTACCCCCAAAAATTAAGAAAAAATTACCATTTGACAGTTTTAAATATTCTTTTTACTAGGAACATTTTAAAAATAATACTTAGGAAAGATTCATCCCACTCGTGTTTAGAGAATTGGTCACAAAATGCAGAGCTCAAGACCATGAATTCCTGATACAAGCACAGTTATCAACAGGTCCAAGCTCAGTTCTGGAATTTTTAGGAGGAAGGAGTAGGTAGGCACTAGTAATTTCTCTTAAATTATACAAGAAAGTGCCTGGCATATTGTAGATGCCCAAAACTTTTATTGAATTAATAAAGGAAAGAACACAACATAGCAAATACAAAGGACCTCAACCCAAGGAACACTCCTGCACAGGCACACACCAGAAGAAACAGGTCTGGGCTGAGAGAATTGCTGCCTCGCCCCACCCTGATTCCCCTCAACCTTTGCCAGCGTGTTCCTGCTGAGGATAGTCACTCTACTTCATAAACTGTCCTCCTCCTACCCTTGAAAGAACTTATTCCTAATGCACTAAGAGACAATAGGTAGGGAAAGTAGAACAAACGTGAAATCGGCGCTGTCAACATATAGTGTACTGTAAAATGAGGAGCTGGTCCCAGAGCTCACAAGCTAGTTTAAATCTTGGCTCTAGCAGTGACCTTTAAGCAAAGCACTGAATCTCTTCGGACCTCAGTTTTCTCAAATGTCTTACTCAGTTACTGATTATTTGAAGATTTATTTCTCATTTTTTGATATACTAGCCTTATTGAGATATAATTTACATACCATACTATTCATCTATTAAAAGTGTACAGTTCAACCATTTCCAGTATAGTCACAGAGTTTAGAATTTTAAACATTTCCATTGCCCTAAAAAGAAACCCCGTACCCATTAGCAATCACTCACATTTTCCCTCATCCTCCCTGCCCCAGCCCTAGGAAATCACCAATGTATTTTCTATGTCTATAGATTTGCCTATCCAGGACATTTCATGGAAACATGAGGTCTTTTGTGACTGCCCTCTGTCACTTAGCATAATGTTTTCAAGGCATATCTACATTGTAGCATGGAGCAATACTTCATTCCTTTCTATTGCCGAAGGATATTCCATTTTATAGATGCAGCACAGTTTACTTATCCATTAACGGATATTTAAAGATTTTTAAAAATAGTTTTGGGGGCCGCCCGGTGGCGCAGCGGTTTAGTCTGCGTTTGGCAGCCCAGGGTTCGCGAGTTCGGATCCTGGGCGCCCGCCGACGCACTGCCTGTCAGCCATGCCGTCGCGGCGTCCCATATAAAGTGGAGGAAGATGGGCACGATGTTAGCCCAGGGCCAGTCTTCCTCAGCAAAAAGGGGAGGATTGGCGACGGATGTTAGCTCAGGGCTGGTCTTCCCCACAAAAAAAAAAAAAAAAAAAAAAAAATACTTTTATCTACTTGGAGTGATATTTATTTAAGTGGATTGCCTTTTTTCCCTTCAGCTACCTCATCCACAGCAGGGTGCCATGTTGGTTTGGATCACCCAAACAAGTAAGCCATAATGAAATTCCTCATGAACTTTACCTGTCAGTGCCACCAATAAAGTGTTCTTTACTTGTCATCGTTGTTCTTTGCTCTATAAGTCGAGTGACTGTAGGATCCTGCCACTTTTTCCATCCTGACCTCACTCAGGGTCATTTCTAGACACTGTCATTACCAACAACTGTATCACCTTCAAATCTTTGATTTCATTTCACTCCCTCAACTAACATTACTCCAATAATTCTTTGCTCTTCTCAGAATATCCACTCCATCCACCCCACTACCTTCTGACTGTCCAGCAACCCCTTCACATCCTCATTTCCTTCCTTATCCAGTGTAGATGTCAGGATCCAACACCATCACCATCACCATCATCATGCTCTTGCATAAAACCTCCACTCCCAGCCCTTATGCCTTCTGTTTTCCTTGCCTGGCTAGGTTAAAACCCTGATCTAGTGCTCTGCCTACGCTGTTCCCAAATCTAAGCAGTTTCCAGCAGTTTTGGCTGGAAAGAAACCACCCAACATGCTGGGGGGCATTACTTTAAATCGGCAATCACAAATCTCAAGAGGGATCCCAGCATGCCTGGAAAATCCTATTTCATTTTCCTTGTTTATTTACCCTCCTAGTTTCCTCTACAGCTGTTTCATGCTTTCTTCTCTCTTCTTAAATTTCCAGCCCCTTGACCTTTCTCACTCTCACTGATAAAGTTGCTTTTCATTCCACTGAGAAAACAGCTGCAATCAGAAAATAACTTTGTCAACATCCCTCCAACAAATCTACCAAATTACCTTCACCTACATGCATACACTCTGCCTTCCTTCTGATTTTAACGGATGAACCAATTGCATTAATGTGACAGAACCTATAACACGAAAGTTCCGAAAAGAGATTCAGACAATGGTGGAGAGTTCAGAGTTGAATCAGTGCAAGGTACATTAGAAAACTAATTCTAGGGCCAAATTTTCCACTTACATGCTAGATGCCAACTCCTCTTGCATTCTGCACAGCAAAGAAAAAGTAATCATAGTTTACCACCTGGCTCTTCTATGGATAGGGTTTACATAGTCATAATAAAGTAAATGCTGAATATTAATTTAATATTTACTTTATAATATTAATCTAATAATATCCATCTAACCAAAATTATGGAGTTATGCATCCATTATCTATTAACTTCCCATCATGGAAGATGAGAATTTAGCTTTCATTTCTTCCCCACATCCTCTCTGATAAAAATAAAAACTTAAAAAAGCAATCGTCTCTACTTTATCATCCCTTTCTTACTGCCGTGTCTCTATCACTGAAACGGCAAAAGACAAGAAGACTGATGACCTCTCTGTCACCCTATCAGTGACCAAGTCTAAGTCCTCATCTTACTCATACTGGCAGCAGCATTTGCACAGTTGGTCTTTTCAATACTTCTTGAGATATTTTCTTCACTTGACTTTTAGGATGTCCCACTCCCTTGGCTCCCCTCATACCTGGTGGGGGATAGCAGACCCTGCAGTCAGTTAAACTCAAGGCACTTGTGACAATTTGGGAGAGCCACACCAGAGCATTTTTGAGCACTTTCTTTCATGAGGAAGGCTCCAGGGGTGATTCTGAAAGAAAAGATCATTAATGCCCCTCCCTCCCCCATACCACTGGAATCTAATGTCCCTCCCCAGGTGGTGGGTTTGTTGCTCTCTCTCCTCTCCTACAAAATCTGTGTGTCCCAGTCCAATAGCTGTAACTTTGTCTTTTTTCCAATCATACCATACTTGCACCCAGACATTTTGTCTGGAAGGGTCAGATGCAAAATGGACAAGGGCATTTTATTTTATCTTTTTTTATGCAATTCTTTTTTTTTTTTTTGCAGGAGAAGATTTGCCCTAAGCTAATGTTAGTTGCCAAGCGTCCTCCTTTTTCTTCCTTCCCCCCAACCCCAAAGCCCCAGTACATAGTTGTGTATAGTTATAAATTCTTCTAGTTCTTGAACGTGAGCCACTGCTACAGCATGGCTACTGACAGACCAATGGTGTGGTTCCATGCCCGGGAACCGAACCTGGGCCACTGAAGCGGCGTGCGCTCAACTTTAACTGCTAGGCCATCAGGGCTGGCTCAACAAGGGCATTTTAAAATAAAATTTACAGAGACCCATTATGTCCTCCACTTTGGCCCACATAGGGACTCATGAACAGTGTGCTCAACTAAGTGGTCGTTATCCTATAATCTAGGACCTGTCAATCCAAAATGAGAATCCTGGTGCCCGAACCAGACTTAAGTTTATATCCTCTGTCTCCCCTTTTGGCTAGGCTGCCACTTGGAGAGTACACCAACCAGGCTGGCCTACGGTTGCTGTTGCAGGGAAGAAAGGTGCATCATGCCGGAAAATGGTCAGGGGAAACTCCCAACAAGTCTGTATAACCCCCACCCCTGACCATCACCCAGGAAGATGTTAAGAGGGGATGATCTCTTTCCAGGGACAGCTGCATCCAGTGATCAAACTGCCTTACCAAGGAGTGTGGACCAGAAGGAGGTGAAGGAGGTAGAATCAGAAATATTTTTGAGTAGAAGTGTTTTGGAAGGTCCTTCTAACACCCAGCAATACCAGATGCCTGTGGATGGTAAGGAACATGAAAGATTCACTGAATTTCTTGAAAATTAGCCAATTGTCAGTGGCTTTTGTGATAAAAGGTACACTATTATCAGACTGAAAATGATCTAGAAGGCCAAATACATACCACACGTTACTTTCAAGGCCACAGTACTGGACAGTAAATGAACTTCTCCTCGACTCTGGAGGAAGGCACCATCTATCTCTTCCAAGGCTGTTCACTACAACAACTGGAAGAGTGTCCGGACAGGGGCCGGCAGCACCTCTGCTCCCCAGGTGTGCAGAAACTCGAGACACCCATCTCTCCCAACAGGGAGTTGAGTAAAAAACTGACACTAGACGCAATGATAATTATATCTATCTACACACACACACACACACACATATACACATGCATATATTAGCTAATTAGAAGATATAATCAAAGAAACAAGTGGATTAACTATTAAAATTAACATCACCAAAATGAGAAACCAATGAACACAAATGGGCCTGTAAATGTGATATCCTAGAACACAATAGTATTTATGTTGTTTTCCAGCCAAAAGTTCATATCCTGAATCTAACCATAAGAAAACATCAGATAAACCCCAACTATAACACAACTCATCTGTACTCTTCAAAAACGTCATTCTCCCGAAAGACTGAGGAACTGTTCACTAAAGGAAAGCTCAGAGTCATGCCAACCAATGCAGTATGTGATCCTGGACTGGGTTCTGTCCCAGGAAGGAAAAAAAATGCTACAAAGGACATTACTGGGACAATTGACAAGTTGGCATATGGACTTCAGATCAAATAATAGTATTGTATCAATGTTAAATTTCTTGAGTTTGATTACTGAATTGTTTTTATATAAGAGAATATCTTTGTCTGTAGGAAACACAAACTGAAGGGTTAAGCGGTAAAGAGGCATGATAAATGCAATGTACTCCCAAATGGTTCAGAAAAAAAAAGTATTCATATCAAGAAAGAGAATAACAAAGCAAATTAGGCAAAGTGTTGAAAATCGGTGAATCTGGGTAAGGGGAATATGAGAGCTCTGTACAATTTTCACAACTTTTCTGTAAGTTTGATGTTTTTTCAAAATAAAAAGCAAAAAATTTTACAAGATTTAGAATAACAAATATTTGGGAATTAAGAAGAAATGTTCAAAATCTCTAGAATAAAACTTTAAAACTCTACTAAGGAACAAAAAGGAGTCTTGAATAACTGAAAAAACATTTCATAGGAAGAAATAACTTCATTAAGATGTCAATTCTCCTTAAGTAAATGCAAAAATTTAATGTGATCTTAATTAAGATACAGACAGCAAAAATAGTAGGAAATCTTTTTTTAAATACCACACTGGACATTAAAATGTATTATAAAGCCACCGTTGATTAAAGCTGTAGGACCAGGGAGACTGCTCAATGGACTAATTTCAAAGACCAGAAATGCATCCAAATACACATGCAAATTTTGACCCAGCAATTCTAATTGTTTGATTTTCTCAACTAGATAATATTTGTATGTATTCAAAATGACCTATATACAAGGTCATTCATCATAGCATATTGTAATAGCAAAAGATTGGAAATAGCCTAAATGTCCATTAATAGAGGACTGGTTAAATAAATTATGATCCTTCCACACAATGGAATTCTATGCATCCATAAAGAAAAATGAGGATATTCACTATGTACCGATAACAAATGATCTGCTAGATACAAAGCAGTGCATTTAGCATACCACCTCTTATTTTTTAATTTTAGTTAAAAAATTAAATTTTTAAATTTTAGTTAAAAAATTAAATTTTTTAATTTACGTGTGTCTGTATCTCCGGAAGGATATGTTGTGGTTGGTAGGAAACAAAGAGTGGGAGCAGGAATTCAAAATACTATCTTTATTATTGATAAAGCTCATATCAAAGAATGCATCAACTGTGGGTTTCCCAATACCGAAGCCCAGAAGCAAGTAGTGTCGTCCACCTAAGCTGGGCCCCCACAAGCCTCCCCATGTGGGAGCCACCCCTTTACATTTTCCAACACGGAGTTGCAGAGCAAAAGGTCTCTGCTGGAGTCATCTTGGCTCCCAAAAGGAAGGAGTGGAAGGAAAGGACTGAGCTCCACATACCAGTTTTTCTCCCAAACTCATCAATAATGTAACTCACTCCATTCTGAGGGGAGGAGAAAGAGATAGGGTCAAAGGCCAAGAGAGTTAGGAAAAAACCCTCTTCATGTAAACCTTGTGGGTGCACAAGAAGTGTTCTTCCTCTCTGCCTGCCCTAGCAGGGTAGACAAGAAACTAACTCTGAAGGCCTCTAGGAAGAAGTACTAGATGACTCGGGGACGTGGATTAAAGGAGACTAAGTACTGGGTTTCCTTTTGTATTTTCAAATTTTAAACCAGGGGATTATATTCCCTATTCAAGTGTAAATAAAAGTAAAATAAATAAAAACATCTCTATGTGATTCTGCTGAGAAGAAGGGATAATTAACAACTGAGAAGAAGGGATAGTAGAAACAAGACTGAATTCATGTATCATTTGCTTCACAACTGGTGAAAGGAGTGGAATTTTACCTAATTTGATAGTTAGAAAATTAGGTAGTTAGAAAATTTTTCCTAAAAACAGGTAACTTACCGAGAAAGTATGACCTCTCCAGGCATGTTTTTGGTCCTTTGGCATGAAATGCACTGTTTGCCCATCAAGAGACCATAGACAGGGTTCAAGAAGGCACTGCAAACTTGATCTGTGAAGGATCGTGGATCTAGAGAGGGATGTAATATGACCAGTAAACACTTTCCCAGCTCCTGGGGGTCATCCAAGGTGGGCGAATACCCTCACGGATGTTCTGGGTGAAGATCTCAGGTTGACCAACATTTACCATGTTAAAGAATGCCTTTTCCATGCTCTGAAGTGCACTTCTCCTCACTTTACCAGCTGAGATTGGTCGTATATAGTGTGTCTGTCCATGCAAACACAAATGGACTTGGGCTGGTCCCCACTTTGTGCCTCTTCAGATCAACCTTCCCTTTGCCTCTTGGACACTGACCACTGAGAAACGGAGATACAGCTCAGTAGCTCTCACCTTGACTCTGCTATTTGGGACAAGAGAGGTCTAGATTTTAAGACTACTCCTATACCTAAAAGAGATATATTGGGATTATTTATTTTCGTGTTAGTTTTCATACCCTTTTGTACTCATGTTCCCATATTTCTGATAAACTCTGAAGTGTCAAACCAGACATATTTTTAAAACAGGTACTATAAATAGGTCATGAGAGGCAGCCAAGGAAAATGTCACCAAAGCACAGCGACACTGAAAGTAATGTTTCAAAGAATAATTGACTCAAAGTGCTTCCTTTCTGGGCATGCAAAGGCCCAGGCGATGGTGACAAGTGTAACGTACCAAATTCAAAAAGCACATTTAGTACTGACAGCCCACCCTGCCCTCCCGTGGGTCCTCTGACTTCCTCCCACGGAGAAATTGGCATCTGAATTGCTTTCCTGTGTTTGAAGGAGGGTCACGTAACTTTGGTTCTGGGTTTTCCAGTTAGGATAGAGGAAGCAAAGGAATAAACTATGTGTTACTGAAGAGGGGCGAAGGAGAAGGAAAGGGGTGGTAGGAGAAGGTGTAGAAGAAATAAGGAGGGATGTTAAAAAACAAAACAAAACCCGCCTTTTCTTTCACACACTGCAGCATAGATGAGGCTTCTGAGCCACTCGGGGGGGGGGGGGCGGGGGGGAAGCCCCGCCTTGGGCGGGTCGTGCACGACCAGGATCCCAGCCTCCCAGCCAAGGAAGCCCCTCACGCTCCAGCAGAAACAGGCTGGTCCCTGGACCAGAGGAGTTATATCAGTTTTCCCTTGTCCATGTGAAACTGAGGAAAAAGGGAGCAATGCAGTCCACTTTTATGAAGCTAAAACTGAATTAACTCTTTTATTCTGATGTTATGTCCCTTCTAAATTTGTGATGTTAAAACGCTCTTTTTTTACCTTATGGAGATAGATAATAGATGCTAGTTGCTTTGTTTGCGGGGTGGGGGGGGGGGGGTTGCTAGTTGGCTTGTAAATTTCCAAGGAAGAAATACATTATTCTGCATCTTCTAAACTTGCCTGACTTTACAACTCTTTTATTGAAAAGCACCTAAAATAGAAACTATTTTTCTATTAACTATTTTTGCTAGTTGCTTTTATTTTGCCCCATTTGCCAAAATAAAAAGATTGGGAAACTCCCCTCCCCAGTTTTAGAAATATATATCTTACTGACCCATGAAATGCATATAACCTGGGAAACATTGGTCTAAAATGTCTGCCAAAGGGGCACCACAAGAAGTGAAATCCAAGTCTATAAAGTGTGTTCAAAACAGATTATCATTATGGTTAAAATGTACTTCCAAGGAATATTAAAAATAACAGTGGAACAGCTTAGCAGAAGTAAAAATACTTCTTCTAAATTGCAAATGATTTGCAAAGATGTCATTCCTCAAAAAAATCAGACAAGAAAGAAAAGTCTTGGGCCGGTCCGTGGCTGAGCGGTTAAGTTGGCGCGCTCCGCTTCGGCTGCTTTGGCTGCCCGGGGTTCGCAGGTTCAGAGCCTGGCGCGGACGGACGCACCTCTTGTCGGCCATGCCGTGGCGGCGTCCCATATAAAGTGGAGGAAGATGGGCACGGATGTTAGCCCAGGGCCAGTCTTCCTCAGCAAAAAGGGGAGGATTGGCAATGGATGTTAGCACAGGGCTAGTGTTCCTCACAAAAAATGAAAAGAAAGAAAAGTCTCTTTGCTACTAAAGACTACTGGCTTCATAAATCTTTTTCTTGCTTTAACAGTTTTAACAATAACCCTTTAAAAAAACAAAACAGCAATTTACTTTTATTTCGACAAGTTCAATAAAAAGTCTAGCAAAATATTAATGCAAAGTCTAAAACTTCATTCTTGTGTTCAAAAAAATTGTATTTTACCCACAAGTGGTAAAAATGTCAGTAATGCCATAAGTCTCTATATTTCTCTTCTGATATATTTAGGATTCAAGTTTGCATTACTGAAAATTTTGTAAACCCATTTACCTGCATCTCTTACTTCCTGGATACACTTCTAAGATAGTAGACCTAATGTCTGATGCCGAGATGGTGTGGTCCCTAAAGAACATCGCCTGGATTTCATTCAAGAATCATGGTATTGGATGGTAATTTGGAAATTTCTTGGTTCAGCATTTCTCAACAGTGTTTCTATTAAGTGCTTTTCAATAAAAATGTTGTACAGTTAGCCAAGTTTAGAAGATCCTGAATAATATATTTCCCCTTTGGAAATTTACAATACACATTGGCACATTAAAGTTTCTGAGAAGTCCTGCACTAAAAAAACCTCTTTAACTTGGTTTAATCTGATTCTTCCAAACTTTCTTTAGCATTTAACATTCGTGAATGAAATGCACTTTGGGAAACTAATACGACCTAATATACTGGTTGAAAGACTAGGACCAGAGAAATGTTGAGAGACTTGTTCAATGAGTAGTAGCAGTCAGAACCAGAACCCAGGCCCTCTGGACTCCAGTACAGGGCACTTTCTATTATGAAACCAAGCCTTTCTTTCACCTCATAAAAACTTTGGAAATTATTATGGAAAGCATGTTAGGAAAATGAAATAGAGAAAATCCAAGTGGATACGGGAGTATGTTCTTATCAATTTCCATGCCTTTCCAGTTGATTTTATCTGAACATTTTTAAAAACTTGGAGGTGTGGGCATAAATAAAAGAAGAAGGGAGGCTTATAATTGGTGGATGGTGTGGGGAAGTTACTTTTTCCTCAGGCTACTGTTATTCAGGTTATGTGTTTGTCCGTACGAAAAGCTGAGACAAAGATGTTACCTTCTAAGGAACACACCAAAACCCTCTGTATCTAAGGATCAAGTTATAATGGGCCAGACTCACATGAACTTGGATACTCTGTGTCAGAGATCGTTTTAGGCAAGTGTCTGATAACTGACCCCTACAATGCAAAATAATACACCATACCACATAAACTCTCAACAAAACATGTTCATGCTTATTCAGTAATCCCAAATACTACACAATAGATTTTTTTCATTTAGAAATATATAAACCTTAATTTAACAAACCTCAATTTAAAAAAACTCTTTAAAAATGTTAAAGATAATTGCCATATAGCTTTGGTGTCCCAAATCAGAATAGAATTAGTCACACACTTCCTGTTAGTTTGGAATATTGTGAGATGGTTAATTATAGTGTACCTGAATGATTTCCATTGGTCCCTTGAAAAAGGCTTTAACCCATTTTGTACCAATGGGTTAAGAAAAAGAAAAAAAACATACTTCCAATTACATGGTTCTTTTTATTGTGTAGAAACCACTTCTGAGAGATAGTTATTAAGAACGTTTTGTAAAAGTTTTTAGGAAATACATCTCCAAATTATCCCACATAAAAATCTTGTGATGGTGAGAATAGAATTTCAGAATAGTCTTCATATAAATCATATGCTTAATGATAGAAGTGGTTAGTGACATTTTGTTCAAAAAAAATGTGCAATTTAATATTTGTAACTTACAGCCCTCCCCCCCCCCCTTTTTTTTGGTCTTTTAACTCTTTTTCTTTGAGAACAACTTTTTTCCACTTAGACTATTTTTAAATTACAGAGGAAGAATTACGTTGTTAAAATTTCTCAATAGCTTCATGGTATTTCTGTTTACTTGTACACTCCATCTTCAGAATCCTGTCCTTGTTCCTCTAAACTTCTGTTGCACACAGAATTCTAATGGCCTCCATGGTCTCTGTCCCCTAATGTTTCTCCCATGATTATATCAGTTTTATAGAAAAAAAGATTTTTCAGATGTAACTAAGGGTATTAATCAGTGACCTTAAGATAGAGTATGTAGGTGGGCCTAACCTAATCACATGCACCATATAAAAGCACACATTCTTCTCCAGCTGGTGGTAGAAGTGGGAGTCAGAGAGATTCCAAGTGTAAGAAGGGTTTGGCGTGCCCCTCCTGCCTTTGGAAATGGAGCAGGCCATGTGGTGGGGAATATGAACAGCCTCCAAGAGCTGAGAGCTGCCCCCAGCTGACAGCCAGCAAGGAAATGGGAACCACAGTTCCACAACCACAAGGAATTGAATGCTGCAAACAACTGAAGGAGCTTGGAAGAGGATTCTTCCCCACAACCTCTAGATAAGAGCCCAGTCCAGCCTACACATGAGTTCTAAAAAATATGTTAAGGAAATCTCTATTAATTCTTACAAGGTATTTTTTCTTTAAGTCAAGAATAAATGTTAAATTTTGTAAAATGCCTGCACACATCTACAGAGACACTCCTATCATTTCTCTTCTTTTATGGATTAATCTGGTTAGTTATTATTGTTTTGTTAGTGACTGTCCTTGTATTCCTGGTATGAATCCCATGAAGGCATAGACTATTACTGCACTAATGTGCTACTGGATTCTAATTGTTAATATTTTTTTTGCTGAGGAAGATTTGCCCTTAGCTAACACCTGTGCCAATCTTCCTTTGTTTTTTAGTATGTGAGCTGCCAGCACAGCGTGGCTGCTAACAGAGAGGTATAAGTCCATGCCCAGGAACCGAACTCAGGCCACCAAAGCAGAGCACCCTGAACTTAACCACTAGGCCACTGGGGCTGGCCCCTAATTGTCAATATTTTATTTAAGATTTGTGCATTAATGTGTGAGGTTACCCTGTAGTCTTCCTTTGTGATACTAGTTTTGTGAAGTATATTAACTGATATTAATATACCCATTCCAACCTGCTTATGCTTATTGTTTGCATGGTATACCTCCTTCTATCCATTTGTTTTCAACCTGTCTTTATACTTAAAGTTCATATCTTGTAGGTAGTATACAGTTGAGTAAATCTTGCTTTTTTAATCCATTCTGATAATCTCTGCCTTTTATTGGAATGTTTAGTCCATTAGTATTTAATGCAATTAAATACTAATGGCAAATTGATAAGATTTAGATCTACCAAGGTATTTTTTTATACATAGATTCCTCCATTTTTTGTTGTGTTTTAAAATTTTTCAGGACTCTCTGTTGATCTGGTGAGTGTATGGTGCTATCTCATTGTTGTTTTACTTGACATTTTCCTAATTACTAATGAGATTCACCACTTTTTCATAGGTTTGCTGACTATGTAGATATCTTCTCTGTGAAGTTGATCAGGACTTTTGCCCATTTTTCTATTGGGTTATCCTTTTTTTTCTTATTGATTTTGTAGGGATTCTTTTCATATTGTGGTTACAAGTTCTTGATTGGTTACATGTGTTGTTGCTTTCTTCTTCCACTCTATACTTGCCCTTTTACTATGTTAATAATCTTTTTTGATAAACACAGGCTTTTAATATTAATGTAGTCAAATTATTCCTTTTCTTAACATCAGTACTTTTGTGTCTTGTTTAAGAAATCTTTCCCCATTGCCAGAGGCCATGAAGATATCTTCCAAAAGCTTCATTGTTTGGCCTTTCATTTAGGTCTTTATCCCATCTGGAGTCACTTTTTGTGTGTATGATATGAGTTTGGGCCTAAATTTCTTTTTTTCCACAGCAATATCCAATTTTCCCTGCACACTTATTGCAAGACTATCTTTCCCCTACTAATATGCAGTGTCACTTTGTCATGAATCAAGTGTTTATATATGCATGAGTCTATTCTGGGTTTATTCTCTTCCACTGGTTTATTTTCTGATCCTTGTAACAAAAGACCATATTTTTTAAGTTCCTAATACTTAAAAATGTCTTGATACTTGGTAGAGCAAATTATCTCAACAAATTCTTCTCTATGAGTGTCTCATCTATTCTTAGTCTTTTATGTCCATATCAATTTAAATCACTTTGTCAATTTATGCACACAATTTCTGTTACCACTTTGACTAAAATTACATTGACTCTATAGATCTATGGATGAATTTGGATTAATCAACACTTTTAGAGTATTGGATCTTCCATTCCATGAGTATGATGTCTCTCCACTTATTTAGGTCTGTTAAAATTTCTCTCAGTAGTGTTTTTAGGTTTCTGCACATTTTTTTTCATTAGATTTGTTTTATTAGATATACTTTATGCTAATGCCAATATTGCCTATTTTAAATTTCATTTTCTGCCTGTTAGTGATATATGAAAATATAATATGACATTTATAAACTGCTTATGAATCTAAGAACTTTGCCGAATTCTAAGTTCACAATATTAATATCTGCAAATAATGACAATTTTATTTTTCTTATTTCCTACTCCTATGCATTTCCATTTCCAGACTTACTGCTCTTTCTAGGACCTCCAGTACAATGTTGAATAGAAGTGTGCAATTTTTTTCCTCCCATTCACAGAGGGAAATCTTTTCACTTTTCCTGGTTAAACATAAAACCTGCTATATATTTTGATAGATGCTTTCAGTCAAATTAAGGAAGCTCCCTGCTATTTCTAATTTACTAAGAGTACTTTTTAAATCACGGATATTGAATTTAATCAAATTCTTTTTCTGTATCTATTGAGATAATCTTATGATTTTTCTCCTTTAATCTACTAATTGGTGAGTGATGTTGATAAATTTTATGATGTTAAACCAACCTTGAAATTCTCATATAAATCCAATTTGGCCATGATATATTTTTACGTATTGCTGAATTCATTTTGAAATTATTTTGTTTAGGATATTTGCATCGATGTTCATAAATGAAACTGACTTTAATTTTCTTTTCTCATCTCCTTGTTGGATTTTTGTATCAAGATTTTGCTAGACTTATAAAATGAGATGGAAAGTTTTTCCTCATTTTCTATTCTCTAGAAGAGTTTACAAGATTTGGATTGTTTCTACCTGAAAGTTTGGCAAAACTCATATTTGATACCATCTGGGCCTGGATATTTTTGTATGTATGTGATAGATTTTTAATGATGGATCTAGTTACTTTAATAGTATTATGACTCTTCAGGTTTCCTTTTTCTTCCATAAGTTTAGTAAGTTGCATTTTTATTGAAATTTGTCCATTTCAATCAAATCTTCAAAATTACTGGCATAAAGTTGTCAAAATAACCACTTATCTTTTTAGTGTTTGTAGAATCTAAAGTGATACCCTCCTTTAAATTCCTGATCTTGATTATTTTGCTTTCTTTCTTGATCATACTGAGCAGATTAATCAATTTTACCAATCTTTAAAGAACCAATTTTTAGCTTTGTTGATCCTATCTTTTGTGTATTTGTTTTCTGTTTCATTAATTTTTGCTCTTATCTTTAACACTTCTTTTTACTTCTTTTCTAACTTCTTAGGATAGATACTTAGGGCCAGCCCTGGTGTCCTAGTGGTTAAGTTCAGCACACTCTGCTTTGGTAGCCTGGGTTTGGTTCCTGGGCTTGGACCACTTGTCTATCAGTAGCCGTGGTGTGGTGGCAGCTCACATACAAAATAGAGGAAGATTGGCAACAGATGTTAGCTGAGGGTGAATCTTCCTCAGCAAAAAAAAAAAAAAAAAAGATGGATACTTAGCTTTTAATTTTCAGTCTTTTTCTTATGAAACTAAAATGAAGTTTCCTCTAAGTAGTGTTTTAGCTGCATCCCACAAGTTTAAAAAATATAGTATTTCAAGGGCCAACTTGGTGGCATAGTGGTTAAGTTCACATGCTCTGCTTTGGTGGCCTGGGGTTCACAGGTTTGGATCCCAGGAGCGGATCTATGCATCACTTATCAAGCCATGCTGTGGCAGGCATCCCACATATAAAGTAGAGGAAGATGGGCACAGATGTTAGCCCAGGGCCAGTCTTCCTCAGCAAAAAGAGGAGGATTGGCAATGGGTGTTAGCTCAAGGCTAATCTTCCTCACACACACAAATATATATATATATATATAATTTCCATAATCAATTTAAAATACTTTCTAACTTGCATTATGATTTCTTCTTTAACCCAAGGATTATTTTAAAGTATATGTGATAATTTGCAAATATATGGGAATATTTTCAGGGTTTTTTTTACTTATTTCTAGCATACTTGTGATTAAAGAAGATATTCTGTAGGATTTCAATTCTTCAAAATTTGGTTGATACTTTTTAAATGTATCTTATCTTTTAGAATTCCTTTAGAGCAGGTCTACTAATGGTAAACTTTCTCAGTTCTTGCCTGCAATTGTCTTAAGATTGCTCATAGTCCTAGAGGACTGCTGGAGTTCCAGCATCCTGTCTGAATTCCAGAAAGCATGAAGGAAAGACAGAAAGAGCAAAAGAGCACAACCAAGCTGTCTGTCTTTTAAAAGACTTTTCTGAAAATTTCCACCTAACAGCCTCTGCTTATATCTCACCAGTTGGAACTTAGTTACATGGTCACACTGATGAAGGTGAATTACAAATTGCAGTCTTTAAGCTCAGCAATTGCTGTTTGGAGTGGATAAGTTTTGTTACTGAGGGAGAAGGGAAGAATGATCTTGAGTAGGCAGAGAAACAGTGTTTGAAAAATTCTGGTTTTGGCTTTATGTAGCAATGGAACTACATACTGTACAAGTACAACTAGTTCATACATTGGGGAGATTGTCAGGTAGGAAGCACAGTAGAGAAGTTTCTCTCTACACTCTCCCATAGTGAGTAAGTAGGAATGGATACTCATGGGAGGAAACACAGCCCACAGCTCACGGCCTGGCTTCTGGAACCATTTACACAAAGGCCCACCTCTAATATACCTGTTTCCAGTTTATAGACCTCTTTTCTTGGAAAGGTCAGAGTAGAATACTCTCAGTGTGTAGTTGATTCTATCTTCCTTTATTTCAAGTGTCAAGAAAACAGTAGCCAGAATATGAGTTTTGTTTAAAGAATCAGCTATGTTCCTGTTCAAATAATCTCTTAATTTTTCTGGACCCTATATAGGACAACTTGGGTAAACCTCGGGAGAAGAGAAGGCTAATTTCACTTCAGTCTCCTGTATTCCTACAGCTCTTGGGGCACAGGCAGGTCGCTAAGGTTATTCTATCACCCTTTTGTGTTTTTCTACTGCAGAATAAGTTATAATACTGTGTTGATTAAAGATGTGGAAAAGTAACCTAATCAACCAGTAGGGGCAGGCCATAATGATGATATCCCAAGTATGGTAGCCAGCCTCCAAGATGGCCCCCAGTGACCCCTGCTTCCTGGTGTTCATGACCTTGGGTAGCCCCTTCCTGTATTGGGTAGCCAGAGGATACTGCAAAATAATAGAGTGTGACTTCTGAGCCCAAGTCATAAAAGACATTGCAGCTTCTATCTTGCTCTCTCTTGGATCACTTGCTCTAGGGGAAGCCAGCTGCCATGTTGTAAGGTCACACAAGCAGCCCTATGGCATGGTGAGGAACTAAGGCCTCCTGCCAACAGCCAGGTGAATGAACCATCTTGGCAGTGGGTCCTCCAATTCCAGTGAAGTTTTCAGACAACCCCAGCCCCAGCCAATATTTTGTCACCCAACTTCATGAAACATCCCAAGGTAAAGCATTCGGCTAAGCCACTCCTTTATTTCTGACCCACAGAAATTATACAACAATAAATGTTTGTGTTTTAAGTCACTAAGTCGTGTTTTTTTCACTCAGTAGATAACGAATACACCAATTATCACATACTTTTCTCCCAACAGAATTGCTGAGAGGCACCTCTCCAAAATCTCTCTCCATAACAGATCTTTTCTCATTTCTTTGAACATAAGATTGTTGCCTCTCACTCAGACTCTGAAAGTGACAGTCCCTCTTCCTGAATGAGGGTCTGCCCTCACTATCTGCCTGATGACTGTTTTTCCAAACGATGCCCATTCAGTAGGAAAAGCCTGGCCCAGAAAAAAATCATCCAGAAACTTAAATCTTAGAATACTTATCTCTCTATGATCATCTTTTTTCTTCTCCATCAGGATATATGTATAATGTGAATAAATCATTCAAGAAAAAAGCAAATGCACCATTTTCCTTGGTTCTGAGACATAATTATCCTCTAAAGCAGTTATCCCCATTTGGTTGTTTCGGAATAACCTAGAGTTTTATAAAACACAGACCCTGGGCCTGGCCTCACTCTAATGGCTCTGATTCAATAAGTCTGAAGTGAGGTCCAGGAACCAGTGTTTTTTTAAAGAAGTGCTGAAGCTTTTTGATGATCATCACTGTCAGTTTGCTTTTTCTACTAAACCCATATGATTTCCTCATTATATTGATCTGTCTCCCCCCTCTGGAAAATAAGCTTCATGAAGGCAGATATTTTTGTCTGTCTGGTTCACTGATATATCTCTAGCAACTAGTACTGTGCCTGGCATGCAGTAAGTGATCAATAAATGTTGACTAAGTGAACAACAATTTTAGAAGTTGATGAGCACTATGGAAAGAAATAGAGCTGGGTGAGGAAGATTGGGAATGCAACAGGGGCCTTTGCAACTTAAAGAGTCATAGTCATAGTGGGGTAGACTCCACTGAGCCATGACCTGAGGAGATTAAGGAATGTGCAGTGTGGATATCTAGAGGAAGAGTGTTCCAGGCAGAGAAAAAAGCAGCGCAAAGGCCTTGAGGCTGGAATATTCCAGAAACATCACGGGGACCAGAGTGGCTGGAGTGGGATGAGCAAGGAGAGCACTAGGAGACAGGAAATCAGAGGGGTGAAGGGGTGAATCAGATCATGTATGGCCTTATAGATATGAAAGATCTTTGGCTTTTAGTTTAAGAAATAAAGAGCTACTGTGGTGTTTTGAACAGAGGCATTGCATTTTTAAAGGATCATTCTGGATGTTGTGTTGAGAACAGAATATAGAGGAGCAAGGATTGAAGTAGGGAGAGAAGTTAGACGGCAGCCTAAGCCTTATTGAATGGACTTTAAGCAAAACTTGGAAGAAAGAAATTGGATACGATGAGCAAACACCTTTCTGAGCTTTGCTGAAAGGGGGAACAGAGAAATTATTCAAGCAAAGTTTTTTTTTTTTAAGACAGCAGACATAATAGTGTATTTGTATGCTAATGGAAATGACCCAACAGAGAGAAAAGCATGGGTAGCTGCCAAAACCTGAGATTCTAAACTCTAGAAGAGACAAGGAACCAGTGACAGAGAGGGAAGACCAGGAAAGACATAAGGATGTACTGAGGAACAAGTAGCGGAGAAGACTTTTATGTAGACTCTAGAATTGTAGCTACTAGAAAACCATTTCCCAGCAGTAAGTGTGAGAGTAGGGCGGTAAAGCTCCATCCACTTCTGTATAATAAATGCTACAATTACATGTCAGGAGACAATGGTTTCCCACAGAAGAGAGAGTTTGTCAAGCTTTTCTCTAATCTCCATGGGGCAGGTGCTATTGACCCCCTAGTTCATGTTACCACCATTTCCTCCTTCAGTTCTTCATTTTATTCTCTTGTAAACTGGATGTGGTTTATCTTAACATTAAATCCTACCTCTCCACACCCCTCACCCCGTGCCATATTCACTCATCAAGGCGTATGCTGGCTGCTCTCTTAACTTGATTTTGCAAATACTACAGCAGAATTAAATGGGTGGATTATTTGCCTGATGGTCTTTCTGTTAGAGAAAGATATCATCATCTAGATCAGGGCTTCTTCACCTCTGCAGTAGGACATTTTGGGCTGGGGAGCATGGTAGGGTGTTGAGCAATATTCTTGGCCTTTACCTGCCTGAAGTCAGTAGCACCTTCCTCCTGCCCCAATTGTGACCAAAAAAATCTCCTGACATTGCCAGATGTCCCCCAGTGGGTAAAAATCACCCCCAGCTGAGAACCACTGATGCAGATGTACAATTTCTCAATACATTAATAGATCCTGGTGGTGTTGATGAGAATACACGGGATAAAGCTGGGGACTTATTACCTATATCTTTATTCTGTGCTTTTGTCATAGATATCACTGTTAACTCTCCACTTCTTACCACTGTTCTCAAAATGAACATTATGGATCTAGTATAAAGCAATAATTTCACCATTTTAAAAACTGGTACCTTTCTACATGTGATTGGACTGGGGAAAATGAAGGAATAAGAATAGTTGGACTATGGAAATTTAAAACACTATTGGTGAGATTTTGTCATCTGAAGCTTTTCAAAATATTTGCTTCAAGCATTATATAGAGATTTTTTTTTCTATCAATTGATTGCTGATAACCTAAAATTGGTCTTATCTGTATTGGGTCCATAAATATGTATTACTTTGACTTTGAGGTTATCAAGAAAACAGGACCAGAAGAGCCCAATCAAGCTCGAAAAAGAACATATTCGAATTCAAGACTGAGTGCAAAGTTACAGTAGTTAAGACAGTCTGGGATTGGCAAAAGGGTATAAAATAGACCAACGGAACAGAATAATCAGAAAAAGTCCCAGGTTATGACAGATATCAATGCAAGTCTATAAGGAATGAGGTTTTCCAATAATTAGTATTGGAACATTTGGATATTTTATGGAATAAAATGAAACTTGACCCCTACCAAACATGATATACAAAATTTAATTTGAGATATATCACAGTTTTAAATGTGTAAAACAATAAAGCTTTTAGAATAAAACAAGAAAATTTCTTCAAGATAGTCTTAAATAGAACACAAAAGACATTAAAGATTGACTTAATTAAAATTAAGAACTAAACTCTTCAACAGACTCATTTTGATCTCTTTTTAATTAAGCAACAAAAAGGCAAATCACAGACTGACAGAAGATTTTCATGATACACATTTCCAACAAAAGACTGGTACCTAAACCAGTAGGAAAATGACAATCCAATTTTTTTTTTTTAAATGGGCAAAAGACCCGAAGAGGTCTGTCACAAAAGAGGCTATTCAAATGTCCAAAAAGCATATGAAAAGCTGTATATTTGTCACAGAAATAATAATTAAATATGAGATACATCTACCAGAATGGCTAAAATTTGAAAGATTGACACTATCAAATATTAATGAAGATATGAAGAAACAGTTGGAACTCTCATTTATTACTGATGAGAGGGTAAATTAGTTCAACCACTTTGGAAAACTGTTTGACAATAGGGAAACTGATGGCACTATGTACTAAGTGAAACATACACCTACCCTATGGTCCAGCAATCCTACTCCTAGGTACATACCCACAAGAAATGAGCGCACATATCCACCAAAATATATGTTTTAAGAATGTTCACAGCAGCATTAGTCATAATAGTCAAAAACTAGAAGCCACCCAAATGTCCATCAACAGAATAATGAATCAAATAAGGCACAGTCTCACAGTGGAATACTACACAGTAATTTAAAAAAAACCCCAAAACCTATTAGTACTTGCAACAAAATAGATGAATACTACAGATATTGTATTAAGTGAAAGCTGTCACAACAGTACCTACTGACAATGCATTTATATAAAGTTTAAGATCAGGCAAAACTAATGAATCATGATTGAAGTCAGAATAATGATTACCATTTGAGGGTGGTATTGACTAGGAAGGGGCATGAGGAAACCTTTTGGAGAGAGAGAATGTTCTATAAATTTATATCAATGATGGTTTCATGGGTCCTATAGAGAACACAGGTAACTCTTTTGAGGAGTTATGCTGCAAAACAGAGAATCGGGGCAGTAGCTGGTACAGGAAAGTGAGGTTAGGAGGTTTCCTAGAGGATGGGGAAATAACATATTTATCTGCTGATAGGAATTATTAAGTAGCAAGGGACAACTGATGATGATGGAGAGAGAGAATGTGGAGTGATGTCCCAAGCAGCATGGGAGGGGTTGAGATGTTCTGCCTATGTGGAGGAGAGAGGTTCTAGAGTAGGCCAGAATACATGAGTAACTGTATAGGTGAGTAGATGTGGTGATGAGAGCCCAGGAAGTTCTTTTCTGATTGTGTCCATTTTCTCAGATAATTAGGAAGCAAAACCACCCGAGTGGGGATAGAGGCAGTGACTTGGAAGTGTGAGAAAAGAGAAGAGAGACAATCAAGAGAGCAGCGGGGTGAATGGTCCGGGGATTTATACCACAACCAGGAGGTAGCACTGAGGCCCACTTAAGGTTGGGGTGATGAATTTAGTTAATGTGGTTGTTAGTGTTTCTCCAGTTACGTCCAGCTGCACCAGTGCAGGCTCCTGAGAGGTGGAGCACTGGACTTAAACAGCTTTGCAGTTTTGCCATAGAGTAAGTGTAAATTTTGAGTGAGATCCTACATACCTGGGTATCTCATTTTTGCCAATTGGGGCATCATTAGCTCTAGGCTCTTTCCATGGGCAAAACTAGAAAATAGTCTTCAATATTTTTAAGTGAGTTATTAGTATTTGTAATTCATATTTAATATTACAGGGGTCCTTCTGAACTTTTTGTTTTATATTTGTATCTCTTTTCTCTGGCAGTGAAAATCTTGGGTGCTGATAATTCTAATACCAATATTACTATCAGTAATAAAATTGCCTAGTAAAATTTTAAGATTTCTTTGTAGTTCTTTTTGCTCCCAGAATATGTCTCATTAAGGATGTACAGATGGGGTACATTGAACATTCACTTGGAATAATTATTTTCTCTGTATGGATCTTTACCAATATGAAATAAAAATAGGCTTTTTAATTGTTGGAGTTAAATTTGGATCCTTACATTTTACACTCCTTCTAAATTTATTTTTTTAAATGTACAAAACACATTGGTAAAAGAAAATCAAAACCATACAAAAGGTTATACTCAGAGAAGTCTTGCTTCCATCCTTCTCCTTTCCTCAAGCCCTCTTCATTCCTTACAGGTAACCATTTCTTTACTCTGCAAAGGCAAGCATTAAACACTGATTCTGCCCTTGGGGAAGAACTATAATTTATCTCCTGTTGATAAGGGAAAATTCTTCTTTAAGAAAAATGTCTGCTAATAAATGTAGAGGAAATTATTTAATTGGAAAAATCTTTCTGCAAATCTTAGTGAAATAATTAATTCAGACGAGGATGTTAAAACCGTTGGGTAAAAGGCTGATGAAGAAGATGGTCTTGGCACAGAACCAAAGTATCACCCCACAAGATTACCTGCTTATCACAAAGGAAAAACCTGTCTTATAGTTGAGAGATCTGGCATTATCTTAGCTAAGTGGTCAGACTTGACATGACACGCTCACTGATGGGATGCAATATGAAACACACGGCATTAACCATGAAGCACTCTTGCCAAAAGCACTTAATATTATTCTAGCCAAACCTTGGGGCTAAACCTCCAGTCAATTGGAATATCGGAGACAGCAGAACAAGTTAAAGCAATCAGACAAATCCAGAGCATGGCCATCCCACAAGACAACCAATCTGGCTTCCTCTAATAGACAACATCCAGGGGAAAGTGGCAGAGTGTTCTAGGTTAAAAGAGACTAAATGTGACTAGATTTTAAAAAGACTAATGACTCACAAATAGTAAGGTATTTACACCAGGTGCACAAAGTGCAACACTTTGTGATAGTAAGCAACTCATTATTGCTCTTACATTTGTGTATAAATAGCTGTAGAAGTAACACATGTGGAGTGTGTTACTGATTCTTTACATTGGCAACAAGATGGACATTGAACATTAGAATTGCAAAGAGTTTTATTTATATAAACCATTTAGTAACATTTCATTAAAGTTTAAAAAAATTAAAAGTTTTAAATTTTTATTTAAAATTTAGACATTCATATTGTCTTTGAGTTTTAATAATCTTGAATATTTTAAGGCAACTTTATTGAAAACAAAAATAATTTTTAATATTTATTTTAATCTTCATTTTTGATGAAATATATTTAAATATTATACACTTGGAATATATTTTTCATACTTTATATTACTGCCAACAGAAATTATGAGAAAATTCTTATTATGAGAATGTAATTAATGATTTTGCTAGAATGAAGGCAAGACATGAGAAAGTTTCTTCAGAATAAAGATTTGGAAAGACAAGATAAAAACAATGCATGTGTGGGGGTTTCTTTCCTTCAGTTTACATGGCCCCTTATGTACAATTAGACAACCTACAGTATCTGTCACATGTATATCTAACAGCCATTCCCCATCATTCTTGCTATCAAAGTCTATTTCTCAATATAGAAACAGAACATACCAGAAGCCCTCTTTCCAAGCCTCCCTTGCAGTGGAGGCATGACCATATAACCTGACCAATGGGAAGTAAAAATCTGCTAGGGTCTCCTAGGAAAGACTTCTTTTCTCCTTGAAAAGAGAGACACCAAGAGAAGCAGCTTACACATGTTTCCTTGTTTCCTGCTTTTGAACATAGTTTTCTGAGGAAGTTATGGCTGGAACTGTGAGAGCCATCTTGTGACTGAGAGGAAAGCCAAGAAAATCAAGAGAAGCCAATCTAAAACCCTGACTTTGCTAACCTGCTGTAAATTCTATAACTGTCAACCTCTAGCCTTCTTATTATATGTTATATTTTTAATTAATAAACCTCTATTGCTGATATTACTTTTAGTCAAATATTTGGGTCAACTGCAGCCCAACATCTTAACTGGCCCAGTGTTTATGTGGATATTATGAATGCATGAAAATTGACTGCCAAAATATTAACAATAGTCCTCATACTTTGATAAATTGTTTGAATTATTATTAAGCAAATATCATTTATATAGTCAGATCAAAATAATAAAGCTGATTTCATTATTTTAAAAAAATGATGACTTCAGGGTCTGGCAGTAAATAAGACAAAATAGAGGTAAATTTAAATGCCAAAATGTGAATATAAAACACAGTGCAAATTGTCAAAATTACTACTCAATGAGAAAACACAATGTAAAAAAAAAAAAGTACTAAAAATAATCTAGCCTTTAAAAAGGACAGAATTGTGGGGCCGCCCGGTGGCGCAGCGGTTTAGTCCGCGTTTGGCAGCCCAGGGTTCGCGAGTTCGGATCCCGGGCGCCCGCCGACGCACTGCCTGTCAGCCATGCCGTGGCGGCGTCCCATATAAAGTGGAGGAAGATGGGCACGATGTTAGCCCAGGGCCAGTCTTCCTCAGCAAAAAGGGGAGGATTGGCGACGGATGTTAGCTCAGGGCTGGTCTTCCCCACAAAAAAAAAAAAAAAAAAAAGACAGAATTATAAGAGTTGAAGCATTTTCTCAAACAAGAGGGGCTAAAAATATTATATGTCATGAAATGGCTAACACTGACGAAGAATACAAGTTAAAGAATGCTTTGAAAACTTAAAATACTACAAGAATCAAAAATAAAATACACATTTTAGAAAAACAAAAGCAAAGAAAATAGTTTAAAGCAAAACACTAAAAAAATAGGAATCAAGCATTAAAAAAAATTTAAAAAGATGACTATCACCAAAGATGTAAATTATAATAATAAATGAATCTTCTGTATTAAAGATAGATGATCTCAGAAAAGACTAAAAATGACCAAAATCTGGTATCCAATAAAAATAATAGACTGAGGATAAATGTACCTCCCTTCCTTGCCATAATCAAAATGAAATAACAATGAAGAGAAATAAGGACTTCTGATGTGAAATAGCTGTGCAAATCAGCATCTTTCCCTTTCTCCTCCTGGAAACTGGACAAAAACAAAAATATAGGAAGGAGGGAAATCTTGTGACTTTTCTCAAAGAAACACAGGAAAAGTATAATCCACAGACACCAATACATAGATAAGTACTGCCCAAAGCACCTGAGATTGTGCAGAAGAAAGGAACAGAGACAGCCCAGCGGTGGCAGATCTCAGAGAGCACCAGCAACAGTACACTCGCACCCTAAAATGCATGTCCTTCTTTACAACAACCAGTGCAAGAACCAGAGGGAGAGCTGTCACAGGCAAAGGGGAGAGGAAATCTTAGATGGCATTAAGAAAGCCCAGCAACAGAAAATGTGAGAAATGCCAGAAAAGTACACTTAAATTGCAATTCACCAAGTAACTTGTTTTAAGTGGGCACATCAAAGATACTATAAGAAATAAAATGAAAAAACAGCAAAACTGACCAACAGTGAAGAATATTCCTCCAAAGAATATTACAAATTATAGTAGAAAAGAATAAAATGGTTATTTTCTTCAGGCTATTCTGATAGCAACTGAAATTCAACTAACAAGTAAAAAAAGGGGGGAGGGGCCGCCCGGTGGCGCAGCGGTTTAGTCTGCGCTTGGCAGCCCGGGGTTCGCGAGTTCGGATCCCGGGTGCCCGCCGACGCACTGCCTGTCAGCCATGCCGTGGCGGCGTCCCATATAAAGTGGAGGAAGATGAGCACGGATGTTAGCCCAGGGCCAGTCTTCCTCAGCAAAAAGGGGAGGATTGGCGACGGATGTTAGCTCAGGGCTGGTCTTCCCCACACACAAAAAAAAAAACAAAAAAAAGGGGGGAGATTCATTTGCTCACAGAATGCAGAAACCATTGAACCAAAAATAGGAAGAGTAGGGAAATATATGAGCTTCAGGAACAAGTGGAACTAGGAACCCAAACACACGAGTTCTCACACTCTCCTTATTTATTCCGGGTCGTGCACGCACACGCACATGCACACGCGTGCGCACAAACACACACCCCCCCCTTGGGAAAGGACTATGTGGCCACAGTGGAGAAGTTTTATGAGGACAGAGCAGCAATTTTCAATCCTGGCTGCACATTTAATTACCTGGTGACTACCTGAGGAGCTGTCAAAAATACCAGAATGGAAAATAAAACAGGTAAAAGTTGTTTTGATAATAAACAGGTAAAAGATATGAACAGTTTTTAAACACACACACACATACATCCCCAATCCTTAAAATATATTCAACATTACTCAAAATAAGAAAACATTAAAAGTATACCAAAATACCATTTCTCTTCTTTCCACTGGCAAATATTAAAAACATACTCTGTTGGTAGCAATGCACATTGATGCAAATCTTAAGGAAAAGACTAATAAAACTACATATACACTTACCTTTTAACCAAACAATCCCATTTCTAAGAGTTTAAGCCAAAGATACATGAAAATTTAACTGCACAAGATTATTTATGGCAGCATTGCTTGCAATTGCCTGTATAGGAATGCATATGGTCACACATAGGAGACTGGTTGAATAAACTTTGGGACAATGGAGTACTCTGTAACTGTAAATAAGAATCTCTATGAAATGATGTGGACCAATTTCCAGGATGCATTGTCAAGTGAAATAAACAAAATGCAAAAGATATCTATAGCATGTTACCCTTTGTGTTAGAAAGAAGAGGAAATAAAATATACATGTATCTACTTCTTTGTGCAAAAAGAAATAAAGATAACCCTGAGATGCATGAGTTTGGTTACCGACAGGAGGAGGGTTGGAATGGGGTAGAAATGACAGAAGGAATAACGGCAGAGGGGATGATGTCATTTTTCTGAGTATAACTTTAGAAACCATTCTGACTTTTGGAACCATGTTAATGTTTTACACATGCAAGGAAGAAGAAAGGGAAGGGGGAGGGGAAAAGAAAGGGAGGAGAACGAAGGGAAAGAGAAAAGGAAAGGAAAGGGAAAGGAAGAAAAGAAGGGAGGGGAAAAGAGAATAACAGAAAGGAAAGGAAAAAGAAAAGAAAGGGGAAGAGAGCAGAGGAACAAGAAGCAATGGGGACAGGGGGACCTAAGATGGGATACAAATGGAAACAAATGAACAAAATGATTTTTCAGATGAGAACCTAGCAACAATGAAAGAAGAGATGGGTGGGAGGGAGAACTGAAGTTTTGAACACAGTATTTGAACTAAATGCCCTAAATCTAAAGATGAAGTGAACTGTAAACATATCTTGAATTCTTAGAAGGTTTCTTCTTCACAAAGGCATAGGCTAGCAATTGTGAAACTATTTTCTGTTTATTCTAGGTTTTAACAAATAAGTAAATACATTGAGAATGATATCTGCTTTCTCACTGTGCACAGAGAAGAATTAGACATGTGGAAAGAGAGAACAGAAAGACCCCTGTGATGTTGGGTTGAGATTAGAGATACCAGTGTGAACTCATGGATTTAAGGTATGTGTACACGTATAAAGGACATAGAAATAGATTTGTGTGAGTATGTATACATACGTACTTCTATTTCCTAGCTCGGTCTGCTGTGAGAACTTATAAGCAATGACACCTGGTAGCAGTAAGTATACCAACTGCCCAGATTTGTTTACTAAATTCCATTCTCCATGAAAGGAATCAGGGCTCCATGGAGAAATCACCAATTTCAGGGCTGAAGTTGAGAAAGTACAAGATGAATCTAGATAAGCCTGGGACATCTTTTTGTACCCCAAAGTAAATTCCACTCAAAGAATGACATGAACATGTCAAAAGGACAAGGAGCCAGCTTGAAGGGGCCCCGACTGGCCAAATGTGGGTCAATGTGGGCATCAAGATAATGACAGTAAAGGATCATCAACTGAGTAAAATAGAAACCACGAGCCTGCACTGAAATAAACAAATAAGGGAAAGCTCCTTCTTACAATAGGAAGCCAACTAATAAATACAGAAGGATGATCGAAGTGGAAAAATCACCATTTAGCAATCACATAACTGAAGATGAGACCATCAATGGGTACTAAAGCTTTGTGGGTAAAATTTGTGGAGAAACAGGAAGTTCTGCTACAAGACATTTATTAACTACAAAGGGAAGATTAGTTTGTAATGGAGAAACCCACAGACATCACCTTAATCAAGTCATCAAAGTTAACATCACCAGTAAAGGAACAAATTGCTCTCATGTGCTCCCTTGTATGACGCCCCTAGAAAAACACGACTTCTGCTGTACACTTGCCCAAAGTTCATAACCTGATTCTAATCATGAGGGAACATTATTCAAACCCAAACTGAGAAATATTCTACAAAATAACTGGCATGTACTCTTCCAGAATGTTAATGTCATTAAACAAAAAGGAGGACTGAGGACCTGTTCCAGATTAAAGGAGACTAAAGGGATGTGACAACTGAACGCAATGTATAGATGGAGCTTTTCATTTGCTATCAAGGAAATTGAGACAGATGTTAAAATCTGAGTAAGATTATAGATTATTCTAATGTATTGATGCTAATTTCCTGATTTTGATCGTTGTATTATGGTTATGCAAAAGAATGTCCTGGCTTTTAGGAAACATACACTATTTTAGGAAACACACACTGAAGTATTTAGGGCAAAAGATATGTCAGTTTATTGTCAAATGGTTCAGAAAAAAACTTAGAATAAATATGGTAAAATGCTAACATTTAATGAATCTGGGTGAAGGTTATATGGTAATTCTTTCTATTATTCTTATAACTCTTCTGTAACTTTGAAATTATGTTAAAGTAAAAAGTTAAAAAATACTTCTCTGGCATTCACACATAGATAACTCCAATTATTGGTCTGGAGTGAAGATTCTACCCAACACTACAGCACTACGGACTTGGAGTGGGGAGAAGTAGTTCCTAGAGAGCAAGGTTCAGGCAGGTCACATCAGTGCCGTTTACTGCAATGGAGAAATGTTAGCCATTTTTCTGCGTGATAAAGCATACAAGTAATAATGAGAATTGTCGTCTTTTAGCATCAAATAACTTTGTGTTGAATTGCATAAGGCAAAAACTCTCAGAAATGCAAGGGGAAAATGAACATATCTATAAATCTATTAGAACAAAAGCTTGATTAGGTGAGAGATTTTTGTTCCGCTTTGTTATTAGTATAAACTAGCCTGGCATACAGTAACCACTTAATATATTCATTTTCACACATTTACATTAAATAAACTTACAGACTATAATCACCACGAGGGTGGAACCATGTCTGTTTTGTTCAACACTTAGCAATGGCCGTCACACAACAGGTGCTCAATAAATACTTGAGTGGCTAAATCCTGAGTCTGCTCTTCTCTACTTGTGGGCAATTGAGTATTAAGAAACATCTTTCTTTACTAGATCAGAATCCCAGTGGGATAAAAAATTAATGTGCATATTCCCTCTGCCTTCTTTTTAATTTGCAACTTACTGAGTTGATACCACACTTGGATAAGATGAATGCAGGCTCTTTTGCTATACAAAAATAAGTATTCATGTCATCACAGATGACATAGGTGTATTGTCATGAATTGTGTGACTTTAAACAGGCAGGTAGTCATGCAATATAATTATCGCTCCCCCCCCTCAAAAAAAAAAAAAAAACCAAACATATTCCACAGAGTACCTATCTAAAACCAGCATTATCACTTTTGGCAATGTCTTAACTATTTAACTGACTAAGAGTTAACAAAGTGCCACATGCCAAGATAAATCATTCAGTTATCTAGGAATATGTTTTGTATTTATGGTAAGAGTCTAATTAACAGTTAAATTAACCAAGTGTAAACAATGGAGGCTTTAGAGAGACGTTATGGCCCATGTGGCCAACCAGTATAAACTGCTCTATAATTTTAATTGGCTCATATTACTGAGGACACTTTTTATGGTACTTTTTCAAACTGCAGATTGTGAAAGACTAGATGAAGAGGATAGAGACAAGCATAAAAAAGAAATAGACCAGCACAGAAAAATCTGAGTGCATTCCCTATGGTAAAGTTGAGAAACACCTTAGTGAAACTTTTGTTTTGGGATAACATATACACACACACACACACACATAAACTGAGCCTATCTACATACACACACATAAACTGAAACACAATATATATTTATTGTAGGTTGCAGTAAAAAATATTTTGAAAAATGCTGTTTTATGCTTTAGAACTCTTTTCAGTAGAACCTAGACTCATCTCTGAAGATTTGGTGACATTCCATTCAGGTACATGTCTTTATCAAACTCAACTTTCACAAAAAGAATGGCAACCTTATTCTAAACTCTGCACTTAAAGCACATGATTGCACACAGAACTAGTTCTCCACACTTGTCCAAAAGTAAACTATTTGAAACTTATTAAAAGTTCACTGGAGAAACTATGTACACAGCACAGCCGCCTAATAAAACTTTCTGTAATGATAGAAATGTCTGATATCTGAGCTACCATTTTGGACAATGCAGATATAGAGCATTATGCCTTAAAGTGTGGTCCATGGATCACAATAATCATATGAATCACTTGGAAGCTTCTTAGAAATGCAGAATCACAGGCTTGACTCCAGGCATAATGAATCAGAATGACCAGCTGATTCATGTGCACAGTGAAATTTGAAAAGCACTAATCTAACGGACTGGTTCTCAATGGGCACAGTACCACCAAGTACCACCATAGCAGTGGAAATTTATGGGATACTTTGGTTATAACAATTACAGGTGGAGTACTTCCAGCATTATTAGGGAGGAGTAATACACATCTACACACCTAAGAGCAGGTATCCCAAATGATAGTCAAATATCCTGCACAGACATTCATGTAAATACTTATAATTTTAGATTCAAAATTTCAATTTTAACACCAAGTAATTTTTGCACAACCCTAATATACTCTGAATATTCCAGAAATACCACATGTAAACTAAGATACACTTTTGTCTGGAACTTACTAAGTATTGTTCACCATTTCCATGTAACTTAATAGATTCCATTCTGTGTTGTCACATTCACACTGATACTAGGTACAGGTTCAATTATCAGACTCCTCCATTATGTAGTTATGCTTTGGCTAAAATAATTTTGCTAAAACTATTTCCCCTCTCTTATTATTCTATTATGTCTATTATTCTCTAGTTAGGGAACTTATTGATCTTTTTTCTTAAAAAAGTAGGTAACCATGAATTTCACTTCAGAATGAGTATGTGATGATACATTTGCTTTTACATACAGAGTGCTGTGTCTGATTTAAGGATTTATGCACCCATTACCACTTTCCTAGATCAAGGGCCCTTAATTTGGGAATACAAGGACACTCAACCCAAGGAATCCATGGATTGGTTCCCAAACAGTACATACAATTTCATATATATGTATAGCCACCCCAAGGAATAACACATAACTTTGTTCCACCAAAAACTGTTAGATTAAGAACCATTACATTACACCCTGAGACTGTATACAATGGGCTGGATTATAAACTTGGATCTCAAAATGTGGTTGAGCCCTTCACCCAATTACATTTATGAACTGCAATTTGCATCACTTCATCAGCCTCTAATTCAGTGTTAGAATTACTACAGTGTAGTTAGAACTACTACAGAATGTCAGTCATTGCATTACATACAGTACAGGTGTTCTTTTACAAAGACCCAAAGAAAGCTAACATTCATCACACATTTGCTTTGTACCAGGCACCGCACTATACTGTGTATACACATGACTTCATTCAAGTCTCACAACCACCCTCTGATATAGGTATTACTCCTTGTTTCACAAATAAGAAAACTGGCTTAGAGAGCTCACTAACTTGACTAAGTTTACATATCTACTAGATGGCAGAAATAGCATCTGAACTCAGGCTGGCTGACTCCAAAGCACGTGTACTTTTCTGGAGCAGATGGCTGTTTTTGTCTTACTGTGGAATATCTACTGGATCCCGTCTTCCTTTGGCATAGCCTGCTAGGTTACTTACAGTAAAAATTGTGGCCCACAAATGGCAGTTGACATTAGCATCTTTGAATGACTTGCTTTTTCTCTTTGATTTCGTCACTAGATTGGCTTTGTGGAATGCATTTTGCATGCTAATCTTACTTTTGGCTTAATCTTTTCTCACACTTCCTCCCCTCTTCATTTTTTTACTTCCTGTAATAAAACAAGGAAGAAGTTAAATGCATACCACATGCTGCTTTAGGTAATACAGGAAATATATTAGTAAGATGGTCCAAGAGTGAGTGCAAGCTTTGTTGGATGATTCAGAAACCACTTTGCAATCATCTTTATCATTAAAAACATCAGCTATCACTTTGATGACAAGTACTTAAGCTCCAGTATTTTCCAGTTTGAGACAACTCTGGTTACCTTGGCTACTTTCTAAATAGCAGCAAAAGAAGTCTTAACATGCAGATAAACGATGAACATTTGAGGGCATGGGCAAGAAGCAGGAAGGTCAATGAGGATATCTTTTAGCATAAGAACCCAGAATGTAACAAGGACAATCAGGAGAAACTGCAGTAGACTCAGAGACATTGTCTAAGTGGAAGGTGAGAGGGAGTAAATAATGATGCAAATCACTCTCAGCTTCTGCTGATGATAAAGCCATCTGGTAGGAATGGGGTTAGGGGTTTGCTGGAAGTAAAAATGAAATGGAAAGAGGATAAAATGTCTGGTTTTTGCCACCACCACCATCACTATGAAACAAGTGAAGGTCAGCAAACTTTTTCTATAAAGGGCCAGTAAATATCTTAGGCTTTGCAGGCCAGTTTCTATCACAACTAGCCCAACTCTGCCACTGTAGCACAAAAGAAAGCAAGCACCATATGTAAACAAATGGGTGAGGCCATGTTTTAATAAAACTTTATTTACAAAACAGAATGCAGGCCAAATACGGCCTATGAGCTGCAGTTTGCTGGCCCCTGAAATAGAAGTCCAAAGGGCAGGGAGAAACATGGATCTGAAGCACAAAAGGAAGGTTGAAGCTAAGGACCAAGATTTGGAAGTCACTGTCACAAATAAAGTGACAAGATGGACAACCTAAGAATAGCAGAAAAAGATATGAACATTTAAAGACAGAACCCTTATAAATAGCAGCACTTTAAAAAAAAAGCGTGAAAAGGAGGCAAATAATTAGTGGTTTCCTGAAAGGAGAAAAAGTGTGTGAAACAGGAACTTAACGATTCCCTTAAATATCAATCTGGCTCAATTACAAGCTCCTTATGATTGAAAAGGTGGACATTGCAGTATTTAACCATAGTTACTATCTAAAAGGCAGTGCTAGAACACAGAAAACACTCCAAATGCATATATAATACACTTAATTAACTTTGACATAACGAGACAATGCAAAGCAGCGTCAAGCTGGGACAAATCTTATACTTTACATATCTTATGGAGTATAACAAAACAAAATGTCAGACATCACACATAAACCATTTACCCAAAATTGAGTAAAGGTTGAAGACAAAAATAAAGCCAAAAATAATACCCTGAAAAAGGGAAACCAGTCATGACAATATAAAGATGTGTTTGGGAAATGCTCTCGTTTCAAAAATTGTGAAGTTATATTCATTACAAGGCTTAAAAACTAGGTCCAATACCAGTGTGCTTGATTCAAGCCTTTTCAATGTTTACAGGTCTAAAATAGAAGTAATGACTAGCTTATTGCTTGTCTTTGGGAAAAATTACATCTAACAAGTAAACTATTTTACTTGTATTTATGACAATGTTGGCTCATTAGAAGAAAATAAAGCAATTAAAAACCAATCAGAAAAATATTACAAGGACAAGACTGTAAAACTTGCAAAGCAGCACTGCAGAACAAAATCACAAAACTGATGTTGATTCATGTATGTGGATTAGAATGGCCTGGGTTTGCAAGTGGTAGAGAATAAGTGCCACTTAGTACTGCTAAAGAAAAGCAAACTGTTTTCTTTACACATACCAAAAAACTCCAGTGTACAAAGATAAGATTACAACTTACACAGGGGGACTGTAAAGGCAAAAATTACAAGGAGGGAAGACAGACAGGCAGTCCTCCAAAAAGCCATTCATTCATCTAACAGATCACTACACAAATAAAAAAAAAAGTCTTACATGTGCTACGACATGTTAAAATGTCCAAAATTAAATAAGAAAACAATGCTAGCAAAATGATTTGTCTGAAGAAAAGAGTTACACACATATCTGGTGTATACACAGAAAATTTATAGACATTTACAAGAAACTTGAGTAGAACCTTGAAAGACTAGGACTGAAGAAGACAGGAAATTTTCACCTCTACCATTCTGTAGTGAAAATAGAGTAAGTATGCGTTATGTTCGGTCAAACTGTAAAGAAAAATACCACATTCGGTATTTTGGGAAGGTGGCTACACACAGGACTGCTATCTATAAAACCACAGCAATGAAGACACACTCACATTTAAAATGCTTCAACAAAATCAAATAGTATGTTAAATGGTGAAATTTTTAAAAAGTTCAATCACATAACCAAAAAAGAACCTCAAAACTTGGACAATCATATATTGTTCAGTAATATAAAGTAAAAATTAAGTCTTGCAAAAGCTATAATTTGCACGTGAGAGTTTGGTCCAGTCCTATAGTGTGATCTGTTTAGACTCAGTGGTAGAGCTAGAAGGGTCTTTAGAGCAAACCACCTCACTTTATATTTACCTTAGACTACTAATCCCCAGTAATAGAAACTCTAGTTCTATTTCAGTAACAAAAACTATTTGTAGAATCTTATGGAGTGACTTATCTTGAATATATGTCTGCTTTAAAAGTTCAGAGCAGGGGCCAGTCCATTTTGTTTTCTGCTGTACGCCCAGCACCTACATCATAGTAAATAGAGGTACTCTATACATATTTTTTGGAGGAAAGGTAAGGACATAATTTCGGTGCAAAACTATGAGGAATTACAAGTTCTGGAGTAAAAGAAAAACGGGCAAGATTAAAACATGAAAATTGGTTCCTCTAAATTAGAAAAGACACGGTGCCACGTGATTGCATGCCCACAATTTCATTTTTCACTTCTAGCAGTGGAAGAAATAGTCACAAGAATATGAAAATCTAAACTACCCAAGGTACTAGGGAAGACTGCCTAATGTCTACTTTAGAATTCACAGTAAGCAGAATACCAGAATACTAGTGAAAGATGTTACAGATTAGGACTGAAATTTGGACACCAAGTCCATCAGTTGTGAGATGATGGGCAAATGAGATGGCCTGGGCTACTGAGTAAAACAATCTAAGAGTAGTGTTTCTCAAACTATTATATGCTGAAGGACCAGTTTCAACCCCCAAATTGCATTCTGTCAAGAACATACTTTTGTAAAATATATTTTAAAAAATTACTAGAAAAATGATCACATACTTTAATGTCACAGCAATATCAAATTGCTGTAGAAGTTTCTAGACAGTCTCAATTTCTAAAATGGTCCACAGAGACATTGGACTGCACTGACCTAGTTTTTAATGTCAGTCTAACCTAAAATCTTGCATTTGTTTCAAGGGTCTGACTCTGAGTGAGAAAATTCAGGGTTTTTATTTCCCCTACTCAATAATGAAGACATTCCATAACCATTAGAGATAAAAAGTAGCACAGAGACTTGTCATTAACTTGTTTTAATTTTAAAATGTAAAACATTGCATTATCACACCGCCTTAGTAATTTAAAATTAACCTTTTAAATGCAAACTTCAGCATTTAAGAATCTTGACTCCTATCAAGTTGAAATTTTTGCTTAACTTTGTGATTTATCTTAGAAGATAACAGGATATAGACATTCAAAATGGTATAGAAAATATTCATTTAACTTATACATCTATAAACTCCTGTACCTTTGTCTCCATTTTGTCAAAATCCTCCAAATGATTAGTTTAGTTGATTGCTAATAGAATGAGCCTAGGGGACTCTCCATCTATCAAAACTTTCATTACCAAAGGAAGTAAAATGAAATGTTTACATGCCTGGCCTATATAACTGACTACAGTCTGATGCAATTTACTACAGCCTATCAGATAGACTCTATACTACTGACAGTATAATGTGACTTACAGGGTCTCTGGAACCAAATTTCCAGGATTCAAATCCACATTTTGCGACTTACAAGCTGTAAAGTGAATTAATAAAATCCTCACTGCTTCTTGTCTCTTTATCTATAAAATGGAGATAACAGCACCTACATCAAAGGAACATTGTACAGGGTAAAGTGCATGTAAAGTGCTTGGAACACTGCCTGGCACACAGTAAGTACTACAGAAGTATTGTAATTATTTAATTCTTACATAATATACCTCAAACCCTTCTGCAGAATTGGGGTTATTAACAATTAAATTGGTTAAATGAAATATGTCACATCCCTACAATGAACTACTATTCATCTGTTAAACATTATTTTAATTCTCTATTATGAAAATATATTTATTTATAATATCCTGTTGGACAAGGAGGAAAAAGTTAGAAAATCATACACAGTCTAATCTTATATTTAGAAAAGATGTTAATGAAGTTATGAAAAGTTGCAAGTCACTGTAATATTTAAGTGGCATTTGCTGAAAGTGACTCTGTAATTCATCATTTCTCCCTCCCCACTGGGAAAAAGATAAACTAAAACTGACTGTAATTCTCAAATGGTAATGACAGGATAATCAGATGCTATAAATTAAGTTTTTTTAAAAATTTAGAACTGTGTATATTTATTATTCCTCCTCCACCCTGGAAAGCTAATGCTTCTTAAAATGGACTACATCTTAGAAATAAGGAAATAGAGCATTCATTTCTAATAGATATACTACTCCAAACTCATCCATTACCAACACCATCACTCTTAAAAGCAAGCTCTTGAAGTGCTCACAACTACACATATCAACACTGACAATAAATCACCTTAACCAATCACCCAAGCTTAAACAGCAGATATTAGGAACAGTATATTGAGATTATAAACACAAAAGATTCTGTATTTCTGGAATACTGAACAAGAGGTCGTTGTGGTATTGAAAGTACTCAGATGGTAGCCTGAGGTACTCTTCAACTGTTTTAAAATTCTTCAATGAAATCAGTATTATTAATTTCATATTTATTTTATATAGGATTTTTGTCAAGCTGATCAGTTTTTAATAATTCATAACCTTAAATGAAGGTTAACCTCTCAACTAATGATTTTCATTCTACCCATAGTTCACCTTACCCTCGTCTATTATAAGCTATATTTCATTTCACTGGATCTGAAATATACCATTAAGTATTATTGACAAAATGTTTTCAAGTTTGCTTTCAAATGAAGCCTACAAAGAGTAGATCAAGTTTTCAAATTTACTAAAACCATACACCAATTTACCAATATAAATGTCTTCATACCTGTTTATTCCATTCTATTTAGACAGCAACACTAACAAAATTTTTAACACACATGTCCCACATCCTAAACTTTCCCTATGTTATCACTTGACACTTACAAAAGAATACCTCAGTTCAGCAACCAAGTTTTACAACTATTCCTACCAATCAAATGGTGATGCAGCTAGACTGCAATTCTCATGAGCTTTAACATATTAAGAGTACATTATTTACCCAAGAATGAAGGACTGACTGTGCCTTACTTTATAAAAAGCAAAGATAGCAACATAATTTAATTCCATATATATGATGCTACCTATTCAATTTATTAAAAATTGTAATAAACATAATAATTAAACTAGTGCTCCAAACTTATGCTGTTCAGGTGGAAGACACTACAAGAGAAGACACAATAGGGACTGCCTTGCAATAAGAGGTACAAATTCCTTCTATAGAAATGGAGAAATAAAAGGACAAATCTAGTTGTCTAAAAGACAATTCACTGTACACATTTTATTTACAGTTTTGTACACTGTCTTAATATGAATGGGACCGCTTTTCTACTTGAGCCATTTTTTAACCAAAGCAAAATAACCTAAGTAATACAAAGTGTTAAAATACAGCATAAAGATACAAAAACAGAGATACTAATTCTAATTAGGAATGTAATTATGATGTTACATTTTTTATAATCCACAATTATGTTTAGGAAATCACACAAACATAGATCACTGATTTGAATGAAATGCATAAATTTGTAGCAAAGCTTTGTAGTTACAAAAAAACAAAAAAATTACCAAAGAATGCACAAAATTAATGTTTATTCCACCTTTGTGTCATATTCCTGGATCCTTCACCAATGTTACATGAGGAAAAAAAACAAAAGCAAAACAAATGAAAAACTGAAATCAGAATCACTAATGTTATCAAGCAGGGAAACAAATAAATTAAAATCTAGCAGCCATCAGCAAGAGTACAGCAAAGACAATGCTGTAAAAAGAAACAAAAGAAAATTGCTAGAAAACTGTATGCATCATACTCTTTCAAACCAGCAAAATATGCTCCTGCACACAATGGAACACAAATAGAATTTTTTTCCTGTAAGGTATAGAAATGCAAGTTCTTTTTTTAATATTGTGGATGGCTAAAATGTGTTTGTAATGGTAATTCTAAGCTATTACAGAGTGGGCCAGGAACACATTTATGAATTCTGGGGACGATGTGTACTGTAATTCTTTGATTGGGATAGTGGACACTCTAGCCAAAATTAAAAAAAAAAAAATATGAACACAGAAGTACAAGACAAAGGCGAATGAGACTTCTCTTATATCTTAGCAATATTTAGATGGAAATCAAATTTAAATGCAGTCCACTCTGCTTGGAAGAGGCTTTGGTTCAGCTCCCAAATCTCGATTGCTTGACGCAGTCTCCTATGAGAATACTCAGAAGGTGTCTTCTTAAACAACAAACCTATTTTTAGTGGTGGAGCCGCTCTTAGTAGCTGTGTCTGCATGGGACTGATAACCAATCACTATCTTTGGAGGAAGTCCTAACCTTTCCTTGTATACCCTCCTAGAAGAAGAAGAAAAGTAGCCATTAATTTTTAGTCACATACACACACACACCAAAATCTGTATTATTATTCTTCAAATAAAAAAAAATAATACCTAGAGAGTGAAATAGAAAAAAATTGCACACTCTTTTCCTTTTAGCAAAATTTACTCTTCATTTTCACAACAATCTTGGTTAATCACTTAGCCAATATTTGAGAGTCTACTATGTATCAGGTACCGTGATAATTACTAATAAACTGATAATAAAGCAGGGACAGTCCCTGGGCTCAGTGTTTATAGTATCTGATTATTTACAAACAAATAATCACAAATACATATGAGGTGGAGCTGTATCACATACATGATTAATATACATAAAATCAATTACATGCAAATGTCTATTTTAATTCTCTAAGATCCTACAATTATATTTTACATATCAACCATAATAAATATTGTATGTTACTGCATAATTACATTTACCATACCTATTATTGACAAGCATGTACACTCAAAAATTAAACACTTTGAAGATGATTTATGATATTTTCAGGGTAATTTAGAACATACATGATTTCTACCTTATATACTAACTCTACAACCTGATTTTCAAATAACATGTGACTCTATTTTAAGAACAAAATGTGATGGGTGCCAAAGAGGGTAAGTATGGGCTGTGATATTGTACAAGTAGGAGGATCTAATCTCGTCTGTGAAATTAGAGAAATCTCTCCTTTAAAAGTCATGAGATCAAAGTATAATGCTAGGAGAATGAAGCACATCTGAAGGCTGAGGAAGAAAGTAAGACTGTGTGGCTCAGCTCAAAAAAAAAAGTGAACATGACAGAGAAAAGGCTGACAAGGTAAGAATGGGGACAGATCACAGCCAGCATCACAGCTCAAGTTAGGAATCTGGATCTTTATTCTAAAAAAAAAAAAAAAAAAAGCGAAATTTCAAAAATAAGCACCAAAATGAAATAAAGACAAAGAGATACACATTTTCATAGAGTTAAATTCTCCAGTATGATACTAGGACAGTTTTATTCATACTCCACCCTCCTGAAGATTTCACTACCTTCCCTCGAATAAGGTATCTAAAAATAAGTTTATGATAACTAAAATTATAACTATTGTCAGATTTATATTATGATACAATGTATTCCCTTCAATTAAACTTAATCATTAAAAATGCCAGAAAGCAAGAGCACTGAGCCATGTAACGTCAAAGGGTAAAAAAATCTTTCCTTGAAACATTGAAGTCAAATATTTTATAAAGATTCCTCAAAATTTTAATATTGACAAATACAAAATTTTCAGAGGAAAAAAATTCATACTTAATTTCTTTAACTTGTTTTCTAAGAAATATGAAACACGCACAATTAATAAGTTTTGATGCTGACAGAAAGATTAAAAATACAATGACATATCAACAATCAACTGCTTTCTGTTATAGAAACCTTCTGTAGAATGAAACCTGGAAAATCCCCATACCTTTTAATTCAAAAAGGAATTATGTTCATAAGAATTCATCATGTTTGAAAAATCATACACAAAAGGGGCAAACCAAACTTTTTGTGACCTATGACCACTGCTTAATTTTGACACAAAATTTAAAGCCAAATTTTACTAATTTAAATGTAGTAAAAAAATCCTAGTTAACACTGACCAATGTTTGGAGGGGAAAAAAAACAGGCAATTTTTGCAAAGAATATTTACAAAAAAAAAAGTTAACTTACAGGTTGGTTTTAATTATGAACAAAACGAACATACTGTCACCTAAATTTCAATGAAGATTTTATGTACAGTGGACACACATGCACAAAATACACATATACTATTTACCAATACTCACTGAATTACTGAGTGTTATATATTAGCACAGTGATTTTAAAGAAGGAAAAAAAAACTTTTTCTCATTTGATAAATGAAGAAAATGCTATATGCCAAAATAGAGTGCTCTAGTGATTATATACTCCATTACTAGGAAAAAGAAATTTTACAGAAATGAAAAAAATATGTACAAGGCACAATGAATACCAACAGAGCAGTTCAAGATTATAAAAGTGTTCATGAAAACAATACAAGGAAGATAATGATCTACAAATCCCAGTATTTCTAAATCTAAGTAACAGTACTTTTGCTTTTAGTTACCTTAATATTTTAGAAGTACTGCAAACAACACTTACCCTATATGTGTAACAGCATCTCTGTTCTCACATTCAGTAGTCCATATTGCTATCTTATCACCTTTAGCTCTAACATTAACAACAGCTCCACACACATCATCACTGTAGTCATCAAAAGATTCTCCAATAAGGCACAGCAGCTTTAAAAAAAAAAAAAAAAAATCAATCCCAAATTACATTCAGTATATTATAAACAGCTAATGTCTCTCTTATATATTTGTATATATACAAAACTGAAAAAGTATTTAAATCAAGGGTGACTTTTTGAATGTCTAAATTATATTTATGCATATAGTTCTCTGTCCTCACTTTAAAAATTCATTTGTTTGCTTCTTCGTTTAATATCAAGAACATAACAGTTTTAACTTTTTAGCAAATTGGGAAACTGATGTCAGGGCACATATAAAATGTGAATTATTTCATTAATATTTATTTGCTCTGCTGCTGCTTATACTTGCCAAGCAAACACACATTAATGGGATAACTGAAATAGTTGTTTGTGGTTAGATTAATTGACTCTTGTTCTTGCTGTTTTTCATGAACACTTTCTAATGTTTTTTTTAAATTGTAGTAAACATACATAACATAAAATTTACCATTTTAACCATTAAATGTACAGTTCAGTGGCATTAAGTATATTCACAATGTTCTCCATCTCCAGAACTTTTGTCATCTTGCAAAACTGAAATGGCTTTCTAACGTGGAATTCTAAAATGGTATTTACTGATAATCTCTGCCAAAAGCAAAATTAAGTCTCTTCTTTAAAAAAAAAATCGTTTGTTCAAATATTAACTGCTTAATTTAATAAGTGCTAACTACAAACCAGACACTGTGCCAAGTGCTAGAGATACAAAAGAGACTATGATTCCTGCTCCAAAAAGCTTGAGGTTTAGAAGCTGTCACTATAGAAAATGCCTATTATCTCCTATTTAATATGTGTCTTAACCTAAAGTTTCAGGTTACATCACAACATATTAGCTGAATGATATCAAGCTACGATTTCATTAATCTAAAAAGTTTAGCATACAAAGCAATACTCTAAGAGGGTTGTAAAAACTTCCATCACACAAAATGTGAAATTCTATAATTTTGAAGTTAATAAAATGAGCAGAATGAGCTTATTGTGGGAGGTGAGAGTCAACTGCCAATCACTTTATCTTTGATTTGTAATATAGTAGGGGGTTTCACTGTACTAGTAGTATATAAAATACATAGGATTCACATGATAGAGCAAAATTAACTGCTGGCCTAGACTTTCTAGAGTGGGGATCTTTATTTCCTTTTCAATTAAGTAAGTGATGTAAAATGTAATGTAAATTAAGTTTTAATATTCCAAAACTGCTTTATAATTTTAAAATCTTACCGTCTCTAGCCAAAAGCGATCCAGGTCACTTCGTCTCTGCTGTTTGTTCAACGTAATTAGCCATCGTCCTCCTCTTTTGTTTTTCTCATCTTCCCACATAGGCTCAATACCATCCTACAAGGTTAGAAGACAACAATAATAGACAATATTGTTACTTTAACTTAAGAGATCATCACTAGAAACAGCAAGCAACAACCTTGTCAACTTTTTACTTTATTCTCCATAAAACTGCTACTGATGTACTAAGAAAAAAGCATACAAGATTTAAAGCCAGAGGCACTGGATTACAGAATTAGAGTTCTAACTGAGGCACTTATTAGCTATCAAACCTTGGGTTTCATTTAATTTGGAGGTTCTTAAACATTCTGAATAACAGACACCTTTGAGAAGCTACATACATTTCTATACCTAGAAAATATATGCAAAAATTTTGCCATTTCAAAGAGTTAATGAATGCCCCACTCCCTACCATCTGACAAAACCCATTTATAAATATCTCAAGGATCCACTCATCACAGGTTAAAAATTCCTGAAAAACTCTGGACTTCAGTCTACTCAAATATATAAAGAAGAAATTGGATTGGATGGCCAAAGCTCTCTTCAAAATCAATCACACTGTGTACCCACAGAGTGGGACTCTCACTTAATTTCAATTATTTATATTAAAATAGTGCAGGATATATTTATGCTAAAGCCTAGTAAAGTTACTATAATTATTCTCCAAGCGTCAGAGCATTAACTATTGCTAAGTTTGTGGCAAGATTTCTTAATGAATACCTGAATGGTCCAATCTTATAATAAACATATGAAATCACCAATTAAGCATACCTTAAAAAGTGAGTAGTCACAGCCAGGCATTAAATTACTAGATAACTGGATATGGTTGTACAGACTAGGTAAAAGAAAAGGACAATTATAAACACAGAATATATAATGCAGAGTTTAGGTGCTTACATATACATTTAGAGAATATGGTAAAAATAAACAAAATAAAAGTTCATGTTTTTCTATGGAGTCAGTTTCTGAAATGGACCAAACAGATCTTAATAATGGTCAGTTCTAAAATCAACATCTGATGATTTTCAAAATATTTTTAATGATTTTATTCTGACAAAAATATATTTTGGTGTATTAGTTAACTCAATGCATAAGAAACTGAGAACAGATGTATGAGGTAACTTTTTAAGTAGATGAAAGAATTTATGAGGCTCATGGGCAGTTTTAAACACACAAAAAGACAAAACAAGACAAACTTCCTCACCATGAGGATTGCATGACTGAAATAAGCCAACATTATTATTCTTGACAGTATCCATGAGTAGAACAGACCAATGGTTCCCAATACCACAGACTGTTACTAGTCAGTCAGCATAATCATCGTTTGGGGAGCTTTTAAGAAAAAAACAGTTCCAAGCCCTACGCTTTGGCATTTTAATCCCTTAAATACAGGGTAGGACCCTGGAACCTGTATTTCTAAGCTATTTCCTAAATATCAATGTAACAGAACAACATCTGGGATGACAGATACTCACGTGCCTGAAGGTAGAAGTCTAGAATCATCTGATATCCTGAAGTCACTTACAGTAACATTGTTATAAAATTGGCAACAGTAAGAATGCTTTGCCTGTCTCCAATATTAGATGCAGAAATCATGATCTTAGCTATATGTCCACAGCCTATGGATGATGCTATTATCCTTAATCAGAGTCTCTTGGTGCTATTTTAACCCAGTCTAGGAATACTTCTAGCAGAGTTTTAAGAAAGAGTCTGGCATCCTTTGGATCATATCCCACAGGGTAACTTACAAATACAATTTGGGTTGAGACAGCATAAGACTGAATAAGGTTCATTAGTTGTGCAGTCACTCTACCTAATGATCATTCTTACTAAACTACATTATCACTGACAGCTTCCACCAGGCAACAAAAGAGGACTGGACACTCATCAGTAACTCTAGAATTAGCACAACCACTTTTATAAAATTAATAGTGTGGAAGTAACCTTCTTCAATGGCATTCAAGGTAGAAAAGAGCAATATTTCTTTTTGCTGTTTCCCCTTCTCCTTTATGGTGCTCTAAGGTCTCTTAATAGTAAGTTTACAATGAGAATTTGTAACGATACCTTTAAACAGAATCCTAACAGTATGGACAGGTTGGATAAATCCAAAGGGACTCAATGGTTGTTTACCACTAAATTTGCCAGAAAAAAAAAGAAATTAAGAAGTGACTTAGATATTTATAGAAAACTGAAGGACTCCTTCACACCTCTAAATTATGGTATAAAATTCCACTATGCAATGACACTGCTTACACATAACTAGACTGTGGGCCATGTTCTAATCAGAGGCCCACTTGGAAACCCAGTTAAGTAAACTGGGAAAAGTCCAACAAACTAGATAAATGCAAATCTGAATCAGTGGGGGAAATGGTTCAAGACTCTTGTTCCTCCTCCTCCTCCAAAAGGAGACTGGAGACGTTTTGTTTTAGAGAACCTGAATAAATACAATTAGTGAAGAAAAACACTTGATGTTTTGATGAAGGGCAAAACAGAATGACCCTAGTTTAACTAGACAACTAGACCTATGAATTACTTAGGGGGCTTAAATGTAGTTCTATTACTTAAAAAAAAAAAATGCTCGCAATAAAAAGTGACTACTCAAAGTGGCTAGCTCACAATTTATAGTTTTCTCTAATTATTGTATGCTTTGCTTTTTTTCCAGTGATTCAAATTCATACTAAATGCCTATTATGGGCAAAGCACTGGAAATAATACAAAAGAATACTGTTTCTGCTCTGGAGGAAGTATACATGTATGAATTTTCTGACCATAATCTCTTCTTTTGTGTGGGCAAAATACACTCAGGGGGTTACATTAAAACGTAAGAGTAGCATCATGGATTCAGTATATATTATGATCCAAAAAAATACTAGACATACAAATTAGAATATTTAGATAATTGGTAGGTAATTTACAGCTCTTAAAATTTTTTTAACAAGTTCTATCTTGCATGTTCTCAAATAGTTTCTCCATATACATTATTCAAGTAAATGACATACTAAATTTACTTGTTTTTTAGAGAATCAATATTCCAAAAGTTCTTGAGAAAGACTTGACAATTTTAAATTTTATTTTGAAGTCATGCAAAGGTTTATGACCCCCCAAATCTTATCTTCTTGCTAAATCTGAAGCAAAATCTGAAAAGATATTTCAATTATTCTTCTTGAAGCTGATCACAAAATATAATGAAATTAAAAACTATCATCACAGATACTGTCATTCTTGGACTAATCCTGAGTTGCGAGCACTTCAGCTTTTGAAACCTCAGAACCCCTATCACGGGAAATCCCAGATGTCACCCTGACAAGGGTCTGCAGACACAGGGACCTAACAAAGCTCTGGGACACCAACGTCTGGGGCAAAGACATCCAGGCACCAGGGAGGGGACAAGTCCCAACAAGCTATCAGAAGCTCCCAGCACAGTAGAGGATTCTCAAGCAAAGGACATCTCAGGACAAGCAATAAAGAACACGCAGGGCTAAAGGGTGACAAGACTTAAAACTGTAAGGACCAATCACCAATTCAAACAGCTGTGAGGAGATGGACAAACAAAAAGGTAGTTCTACAGATGAATATTCATTAACTGTTCACTTTCCCCTTCATTTTGTGAAAGCGACTTAAAATGAAAAATTACACAATTAATAAAACAAACATCCTAAAATGAATGGTTACTTACGCCCAAAAGTCTTCAACAGTATCAAACTTAGAGATCAGCCGAAGGTTTGCTTGCCAAGTTTTGCTTTTATCATTTTTAAAAAACCAGAGTGCCCATCTAAAAATAAAAATTCAGCGTCAAAAAAATGGCAGTTTTACACTGATGCTCATAGCAGCATTATTCACAAGAGCCAAAAAGGGGAAGCATCCCAACTGTCCATTGAAAGATGAATGGATAAACAAAACATGGTATGCACATACAATGGAATATTAATCAGCCTTAAAAAGGAAGGAAATTCTGACACTTGCTACACATAGATGAACCATGAGGACAATATGTTAAGGTAAACAAGCCAAAAAAGACAAATACCGCATGATTCCATTGTATGACGTACCTAGAGTAATCAAATTCATAAGACAGAAAGTAGAACAGTGGTTATCAGGGGCGAGATGGAAAGGGAATGCGAGCTGTTGTTTGATGGGTATAGAGTTTTAGTTTTGCAAGAAGAGTTCTGCTGGAGATTGATTGGTTGCACAACAATGTGGATGTACTTAACACTACTGAACTGTACACTTAAAAACTGGTTAAGATGGTAAACTTTATGTTACGTGTATTTTACCAAAATTAAAAATGAATAAAAATATTAAAATGGTAGCTCTTATTACAGTTGCAAATAATGAGTAGTTTTCTCTATTTCTTTCATTCAGAAAGTATGTATTTTCTGTCTACTACATAACAGATTCTCTGCTATATGTAGAGATCCACTGAGGTTCTTCCCTCAAGGAAATTCACAGAAATATAATAGACAATTGCAGTGTGCTAAGCGCTATGATAGAGATAATCAAGCACAGTTACTTAAGAAAAAAAGAACAGAAGCATTTAACCAGAAAGGAAAGTGGGGAAAAGGAAAGCGGAATTTTCACAGAAACAAAAAGGTATTAGCCAAGAGGGAGAAATGGGAGTGCTAGGAAGGGAAGAAACTACAAAATGTGATTCTCTATTTACTCAAGCACACAAACGAGAAAACAACAAAATAAAGGGATTCATTGAGTAATGATACCATATGTATGTTCTGAAATAATGTATACCAGTTTCTATATATCTGTATATACGTCTGTTAAAAAAGTTTTACTCTAATACCTTGAAGATAAACTCATGTCACATCAAAGTTACACTTAAATGTTACCATCCCCAGATGATTCATCTTTAGTAGAATTATATTCTCTGAATTACTATACCAAAGGTAACTCAAAGGGAAATTTCATTTTCTCATTGATAAAAATGTGATCTGGGGGCTGGCCCAGTGGTGTAGTGGTTAATGGTTAAGTTCATGTGCTCTACTCTGGCAGCCCGGGGTTCACAGATTCGGATCCCAGGCACGGACCCACGCACTGCTTACTAGGCCATGCTGTGGCAGGCATCCAACATATAAGTAGAGGAAGATGGGCAAGGATGTTAGCCCAGGGCCAATCTTCCTCAGCAAAAAGAGGAGAACTGGCAACAGATGTTACCTCAGGGCTAGTCTTCCTCACCAAAAGAAAGAAATAATAATATTATCTGAAGACAGGTTTCCAAATGACATATATTTCCTACCTCTACGATTAATACTTAATAATCTCAGACATAAAAATGAGATGCATTTCAATACCTACTTGATAATTTGTATTTGCCAAGCCACAGCAAAAAAAAAAAAAAGCAAAAGCAGAAAGCTATTAAACACATACACAAAAAGTCAAGTACTGTACTCTGGATTTCTAAAATTAATTCAGTCCTTCTTTGAAAAATTAAAAATAGAACTACCATATGATTCAGCAATTCCACTTCTGGGTATTTATCCAAAGCAAACAGAAACACTAACTCAAAAACATATATGCATCCTCATGTTCACTGCAGCATTATTTACAATAGCCAAGATATGGAAGCAATCTAAGTGTCCCTCAAGGGATGAATGGATAAAAAAATGTAGCGTGTCTGTGTCTATACATACACACACACACACATAATGGAATTATTATTCGGCCACAACAAAAGAAAGAAACTTTACCATTTTTGCCATTTGCAACTACCTGGATGACCTCAAGGGCAATATGCTTAGTGAAACAAGTCAGAGAAAGAGAAATACTGTATGATCTCACTTATATGTACATTCTTAAAAAAATGAGCTCAGAGAAAAGACTGGTGGTTGCCAGAGGTGGAGGGGTGGGGTGGGGGCTATGTGTCTGAAATGCAGGAAGGGGATCAAAAGGTACAAACTTCCAAACTTCCGGTTATAAAAAAATAAATAATGTACAGCATGGTGACTAAAGTTAATAATACTATAGTGCATATTTAAAAGGTGTTCAGAGAGTAGATCTTAAAAGTTCTCACTACAAGTGAAAAAATTTTCTAACTATGTATGGTGACAGATGGTAACTAGACTTATTGTGGTGATCATTTCACAGTATATACAAATATCAAACCATATGCTGTATACCTGAAACTAATATAATGTTATGTCAATTATACCTCAATTAAAAAATAAAATTAATTAGGTCTTTTCTTTTTTTACTGCATTCAGCCATTAAACATATAAAGATTTATCCTAAGAAAATAATTGGATGACTAGGCAAAAACGTTTGTATAAGAATGTTTCTAATTTTGTAAAATTTGGAAACACTGTAAGTGCCTATTGACAAAGAGTGTTTAAATCGCAGTTCTCAAAGTGTGGTTTGTAGGACCTAGGGAACCCTAAGACCCTTCGAGGAGCTCTGATGAGTAAAAAATATTTTCACGATAATACTAAGAAATTATTTTATTTTTCACTGTGTTGACATTTGCACAAATGGTGCAAAAGCAATGGTGGATAAATGTGCTGGTGCCTTAGCCAGAATCATACAGTGGCCCCAAATTGTACTAGTAGTCACTGTATCCTTTATTATCACCAACTCTCACAGTAACAACAATATCAGTTCAGTTAAGAATGCAATTGATAAGGCAGTAAAAATTATTTGTTTCATTAAGTTTCAATCTGTGTACATGTCTTTTTCATATTCTGCACAAAAAACACTTCTACTGTATACCAAAATACAATGCTTAGGCAACTGAATTATGAGATGAACTAGCCACATTTTTCTTGGAACATCATTTTTACCTGAAAGAATAGATGATAAACCATGGTTATTTCTTGAAAAAGGGAACAGAGTGAGCCTGTTGCTTAAAATTTGAGCTTTCAGGAGAAAAATCAGAATTTTGGAGAGCCTGCATGTACAACTGTAAGCTTGACAAATTATTAAAACTTAAAGACATTTCTGATGAGTTCAGCATTGATATTAATCAATATTATTGTTTTGATACTGTATGATGAAAAGTGCCAAGATTTGGACGATCTGTATAACGCACTGAACCAATATTTTCCAAATGACCAGTAGTGTTGCAAAATCATGCATGGGTAAAAGATCCATTCCAAATGCAAGAGAGACCAATGGATTTTAATCTAACAGGATAGGAAAAGTTCTTGGATATGGTTTCAGATTCCACATTGCAACTAACCTATAAGAAACCTAGTATCAAAGGAGAATATCTATAAATTATTTTAAAAGGCTATCAAAAATTCTCTTCCCTTTTCCAACCACGTACCTGTCTGAGGTCATACTTTCTTCTTATACTTTCTCTGAAACAACTTATCTCCACAGACTAAATGCAGAAGCATCTATGAATATCCAGCTGAATTCTATTAAGTCAAGCACTTAAAGAGATTTACAAAAATGCAAAAATGCTATTCTTCCCACTATATATTTTTGATTTTGAATAATATTTTTTTCATAAAAAATATTTATGTGAACATGCAATGGATTTTTAAAATGTAAATATAATCTTACATTTTATCAAGTTTATTTTCTAATTTCTAACATAGCAAATAGAAATGGATAAAAATCTACATAACTAAAGCTCTGTGGGAGTCCTCAATTAATTTTTAAGAGTGTAAAGGGGTCATGAGACCAAGTTCGAGAACTGCTGATTTAAATAAAATATAATACATCCATACAAGAGACTACTATGCAGCTATTAAATAGGATAATTGTGTAGGTAAAGTTTTCCAAAGACTGACAAGAAACCCAGAAGCCATGGAGGAAATGTGATATTCAACTACAAGAAAACCAAAAACCTCTAAAAAAAACATGTAATTCCACACAAAATGTTAAAAGACAAATGATTTGGATAACTCATTTTCTATCTAACCCCCCTCTTGGATGGGCTAGCATCCCTAATATACAATGCTTGGAAATAAACTTGAAAAGATAACCCAAAAGCAAAAGACAGAAAAAAGAACTGAATAGACTGTCCACAGATAAAAACACAAATGATCAATACAATATGAAATTGTTTTGAAACTTCAATAAAAGAAATGCAAATTTAAAATGAAATGCAAATTTAAAACGATAAGACATTGTTTTCACAAATCAGACTAGGACCAATCCAACTGGCAATAATTAAAAAGACTGAGGGTACCAGTTGGCAAGGATGTAGAAACTAGGAACTCTCAAATGGTTAAGAGCCTAAGGCGATAAAGGAGGATAATTTGGCAGCACCTACAAAGGTTGTTAAAGGGTAGTCTTTAACCTAGGAAACCTGAAATTTTACCCTATAAATATATGCACACACTACACAAAAACATATAAGGATGCATACACTACAGCACTGTTTGTAAATAGAAAAAAACCTATATACCCATTAATGTAAGCCTGAGAAAACACTATATAAAATACTATACAAAATATAAAGTGACTATATATTCATTTACTATAAGGCAGTGGTTTAAAATAATGAGGCAAAATCTCACATACAAACAAAAAAAGTCAATAGTATGGCCACCTGTATAAAAAAATGTATACATATGTCCATTGAAAAGTTTTGGAAGAATACAAACCAAATTTAACACTGACTACTCCATGAAGCAGAGAAAAGTAAAATGGGGAGGAAAGCAGAAAACTTCTACTTTAAAGACTTGTGCCCTGCTGATTTCATCTTTCTGATAATTATTATAGGTTCTTTTTTAAGAAAGCACAGTAAATTCTGCAATATTTATGAAAAGTAAATAATAAGGGAACTACCAAAATCTGAACCATAAAGCATCTCAGAATATTTTCCAAATGGTATTTATTATTTTACACAAGAATTAGAATTTATAGAGAAACTGAAATCCTCAGAGACTCCTTTTTAGGATTTAATCAGTGTATTTACTGATAAGGACACTTTTCAGGAATCTCTCAGATTTCATTCAAGCTGTGAGGGACATATGCTTTGATTACTTCTCCCCACAATATAGCAACACTAAGAACTGTGTTCACATACAACTAGAAGGCATACAAAGTTAGCTTTCATAAGATACCACTGAAAAGATGAAAAAACACTCTAAGGGTTTTAGTGCTACTGTTTGTTAAGTAGAACTATATGAAATTGCCACTAATCAATTATTCAACGTAATACCTTTGGTACAATACTTTTCTGAGGAAGGATTTTATCCTTTATGGACTATTTGACTTTTGATATCTCACTCACTAGCTGACAATCCCCATTGTCTAGAAAACTAATTTGTTCCTCCTGAATGCCGAACCACAGATCTGCTATGAAAAAACTACATAAAACAAGTTTGGACTATTATTTCAGTAGGTCTACCATGATAATGAAAAAAACAATAAAAAAATATTCAGGCCATAAAGGGAAAAATATATTTTTTAGATAAATGAAACTAAATTATAGACAGGCTTGTGGAATCTTTCAAGGAAACGGAGTAAAAGGTCTGGGGCGGAGGTGAGGGGACAATGAAAGGAATTGAAATACTTAAATATCCTCAGAAGTTAATTCCAATTTACTTTCTTCCAGATTCTTACAATGTTTCTGAGTTGCCATTTTCTTCCCACCATCAGGTCTCAGTCAATTCATGTTAATTTTCATTATATAAAACAGAAAGACAATTAAGTAAAAACAGAAACATACTAGGAAAGGGGAGGATGAAAAACTATATAATGAACTACTACACTCTAACTAGAAAAAGTTAACTCATCTTAACCTCTCCTCTTTTCCTCTCCTAACTTGTCTTAAATCCAAACCAACCAACCTCCAGACTCCAACAGACTCCTAGCTCTCTCTCTTTTCTCCTTCACAGCCCAACTTCAGATTGCCTATTCTTGCTCTATACATTTGTATACCTTCTATTCACTCTTCAAACTACTGAATCTTTTTTCATCTTCTGCTCTCTATTAACCTTTCTCCTACATTAGCAAGGACTTGCTTACCATTCAATCCAATGGTCATTTTGAGACTTTTTCTTGTCCAATCAAATGGATATTTGACCTTTTTGTGAAACATACGCTGTTGACCGCCTTGTCCTTAAAACAAATCATCTTCTGGGTTTCCATGACCACCATTCTGTCCTAGTTTACATAGTTTATATGTCTGTACCTTTCACAGGCATTCTCCCTCAAAAAAATCCCCTATATACTGGTATCCTCTGTCCTGAGTCAAGTTCACTTCTTAAAAGAACTCATTTATTAATGTGATTTCAATTACCACCAATTCCTGATCAATTTCAAGCGAATCTCTCAACCAGCTCTCCTTTCTGAGCTCAAGACTCACACTGAGCTCCAGATTTCTTGCTAGACATGGTCATCCAAGTAAAAATGGAATCCTCAACCTAATATAGCTAAAAAGACTCATCTAACCTTTTTCTGCAAATCTGTCCTATTCACCATTTACCCTGCTGCCTAAGTCAGAAAACCTATGTGTCAGAAACCTTACCTGTTTTGTAAAGGATGTTTAATATAGTGTTCTGGGTTAGCAACCTCCTGATTAGATTCTGTTTTCTCTTCTTCTGTAGGCGGGGGATTAGGAGTAGGGGTGGTTTCCTAGTGGGAAATAATAAAATATTATTTAAAATTTCTTAACACATCTATGACAGCAATATTCTAAAAAATCTTAAACCAATATTGCTGCTACTCTCTTTTTAAGAAAAAGGAATTATAGCAGAAGCATTTCATAGAACAGACCACAGACCAACCTCAAAGAGAAGCACAAACTCTCCATTAAGAGCAAAGTGTTTCTTCAACAATTCAAAAAGATTTATGCACCCTATGTTCCTTGCAACATTATTCACAATAGCTAGACAAGCAACCCAAGCGCCCATCAAGGACGAATTGATAAAGAAGACGTGGCATATATAGGAATACTACTTAGCCATTAAAAAAAGACAAAATCATGCCATTTGAGACAACATGGATGGACCCTGAGGGTATTATGCTAAGCGAAATAAATCAGACAGAGAAAGACAAATGCCATATGATTTCACTCATATGTGGAAAAAAAACAAACACATGGATAAGGAGAACAGATTAGTGGTTACCAGAGGGGAAGTGGGTGGGGGGAGAGCAAAAGGGGTAAAGGGGCACATGTGTATGGTGATGGATAAAAACTAGACTATAGGTGGTGAACACAATGCAATCTATACAGAAACTGAAATATAATAATGTACACCTGAAATTTACACAATGTTAAACGTCAATATGACCTCAATAAAATAAACAAAACACAATATACTATAATAGATTGACTATAGAAGCAGAAGTGGAAATACAACTGTCTTCTATTAAGTAGCTATTAAAGAAATTTGTAAAAGTGTAAAAAAAATAAGAGCAAAGTGTTTCTCAAATTTAAAAACATAACAATAATATAATATATATTTATCTTCCACTTACACATTTTAATATCAGAAAGATTGTAGAGACCATGCAACAAAGTTAGGAAAATCAGCTTTCTTTCTTAACATACCGTCATACTCAAGTACCATGTATGGTATTAGGTGGGGGGGAGTACAACTAAAGATTGGAGAGTGTAATAACTATATTACGACACAAAAAAAAAGCTTTATAAAGTGATCAAGTCAATACTACACAGGTCTTTGTCTTCACGTCATACTGTTATTACATATGGTAACTTAAAAGTTCAGCAACTTCTATCATTTTCAACTGGCCCTAAGCAAAAAAGCTGGACACTGGCTTGAACTTAAAATCTTCTTCTAGGTTAGACATAATATTGTCATCAAAAAAATCAGAAAAAAAAAGGGAGCCTGGGGATAATCGGTGTTCTTCACATTACTCCATGTAGCTCTTCACCTTATTATAAATTGGTATCAACAAAACAGATAGCCAAGGAAAAACACCAAAAGCTAAAACAAAAGCTGATACCAAAAAAGGGGCACTGCAACAAGAGTTTGGGTATCAGATTTAAATTGAACTTGCAAAACCATAGAGATATAAGGTCGCATTATGTAAATCACAGATGTATGATCTCAAAGATCTCAGAGAGAGCAGATAAGTGATAAGTGCTCATTTTACAAAATTCACTTTTCTTATCAACATGACATGCCCAGGAACTACTCTCTACTAGCCTATAAAGTCACTCATAGCAGGAGCTATGTCTTGATTTTGCTTATAATTATAATGCCAATGATCACACTGCTATGTCCAATAGGAACTTATTGGCTTTATTACTTAACTGAATAAATTTAAATAGAGTAGTTAAGACCCTAAAATTTACATACAGTAGTCAATGCCTTAAAATCACCATTTTTACCAGCATTTTCTCATCACAGTCAATTTAAATCTTTAAACAGATGATAATTACCAAATGCCATTCCTTATCCCACTAGCTTAAAATTAATGATGGTCTCCAGATAGGCAGTCTCATTGGATACAGAGAATAGGGAATGGTGAGGGATTGCAAAGGCAGGTGGGCTTTGGGGGACAGGATACTAGAAAAAAAGTGAGCTGCAGAGAAGTGAGCCCCAAAAATCCATGTAAAAATCCCTCACAAGTTCTTGGCTGACTCCTAAACTGGAATGTTTAGGAGTGGCAACTCTGGGTGGCCTAGCAGAGAACAGCTGAGTCAAGACTTCTGAGGTTGAACACCATTAGGAAGACTAAGATGAGATCCAGTCAGAATAGGTGTGGGGAAATCCTCAGCTTTCAGATGAAATTCTAGAAAGACCATGCCCTAGGGATTAGGTGAAATACATCTGCCTCACAAATCCTAATGCCAGTCATTGACAGGATCAAGGTAATCTACCTATAAATTAACTGCCTCCAAGAACCAAACTCTGCACTCTTCAGAGGAAGATAATATAATCCTGAGCCTCTATGAATATTATCTACAATACCTAGCAAACAAGCAAACATTAGTAGACATGCAAACAATTTTTTAAGTGACTAATGATCAAAAGATTAAATTTTCCATAGAAAGACACCCAGACATGAACCAGATAATGGAGTTAGCAGACAAGGACTTAATAACTATGATTACTATGGTAAAACAGAAGAAAAGATGGGGGAAAGGAACAAAAACATGGGAGAATTTGAAAAGGAAATGGAAATCTATTTTTAAAAAGAATCAAGTAGACATGCTCAAACTGCCAAGTACAATGTCTGAAATCAAGAGCTCACTGAAGTGTAACAACAGATTGACCTCAGCAGAATGTAGGATTGGTGAACCCAAAGACAGGTCAATAGAAAATATTCACACACACACATAGAGTGGGAAAAATAAATGATAAGAAAAATGTGGAAGATGGTTAAAAAGTTTAAAACAAGATGAGAGAGAACGGGACAAAAGCAATACAAGAAATAATGACCAAAACTTACCAAATCTCATCAGAAACACAAGTCACGGATTCAGGAATTCCAAGCAGTATAAATATAAACAAAAGTACACCTGGGCACATCAGACTCAAACTACTGAAAACTAAAGATGAAGAGTCAATATTTACTAAGGTCCATCCATGTTGTCTTCATCTTTTTATGGTTGAGCAGTATTCCATTGTACAGTATTCCACTATATATATAATATATATAGTATATTGTGTGTGTACATATTGTATATGGTATATATACACACACCACATCTTTATCCATTCATCTGTCGATGGACACTTAGGTATTTTCCATGTCTTCGCTATTGTAAATAATGCTGCAACGAACACAGGGGTCTGAACAGACATTTTTTTCAAAGAAGTAGAGACAGCTAATCAAGCCTTAACAAAGCAAAAATTGTTTTAATAGCCAATTGTTTCCAAGTTAGAATACAAAATATTCAACTACTCTATGAAAATACTCATTCACATGGTACAGACCAAATCTAGTAAGACTTAGGAATCACTTCATGATGGAAATTACTTATGAAAACATTAATATTAAAAACCATAATAAAAGGGCATATTTTCTCAGCACAAATTTTCTCATTTAAATAATATTTTGCTATGACCATCTACTTATCTCAACAATCCATTCTTAATCAACAGAAATTTAAACCAAAAAGCTTACTATAAACCATTCACCCTGTAAGCTTTCTGACTTTGGAATTATGTTGTAAATTATTGCAAAAAAAAAAGAAAACTTCAGACTGTTGAGACATACCTCATTATAAAATCATTTTCTGTTAATTTCCTTCAACTTATTATTTTATTTGTTGCTATAAAACCTCCTAACGGAGATTCAAATAATCAAGATACTTTATTTTCAACTTAGACAAAACAAAACAAAAAAAATAACTATGTATATATGCTGTAATTTAAAACGTTCATGCTAATTCTATGGGGGTGGTCCATTCTATGGGCAAAGTCCAATTCCTACACCTTTTGAATCTATGGCAACATACACAATGAGAATGATGTCCAGAATGATGGCCATGCTGTATTAAATTCTTTGATCAAACAATGATTTAAATTTACAGACATAAGCCAAATCAGAAAAAAATATATTTTATTTTCTAAATAATAATATTAAAAATGCCTTCAGGTCACTCCTCAGTTAAGCACAAACCTCAATTAACTATAACAAATCTCCAAATTATTCGTTATTTTTCTTAATTTGCTAAGTACTGTTAATATAAATTGAATTTAAAGATAAAGTATTTTGAAATTCTATCTCCTCAATATTCTTTTTAAGGCTATTAACTACCGAGGTGTCTGAGACTTAGGATCACCATGAAATAGGTACAGGAAGACTATGTGATATTTATAGCACCAACTTCACAAAACTTGGAGAAAAATTTTCTGAAACCCCTGAAAACCCCATAACAGATGTTTTCATGGGATGTTTAATTGAGTCAATCAGATATTTTTAAACTATATTAGACCATCAAAGAAGCAAGTAAAGGAAAGAAGATTATCCTACGATGTGTGTAGGAACTAAAAAAAAAAATTTTCCACAACTGTCATTTCTAGGGTTGTTTCCTATAGAGCAGACAGTAAAATAGTTCTAAATTTACATTCAGTTTAAAAACAAAATTCTTTACTCAAAGTCCCACAACATCCCTCTACCTACTCTCTCAGCTATGTGGTTTCCCCCATGAGTAAATTTCATCTTAAATATCCATGTTTTACCAATATTTCTAAATTTTAATTTAGATATTTAAATTTTTTATTTTAATATTTTATATTTAATAGTTCAATGTTTTAAAAATTACCCCGACAGAACAGGCAAGTCTAATTTAACAGATTATGGCTAATCCCAAAATAATCAGACACATTTTTAAAAACTATTTTATTGAGGTCATATTGGCTTTTAACACTGCGTAAATTTCAAATGTACATTATAATATATATCAGTATCTGTATAGAGTGCATTGTGTTCATCACCAATAGTCTAGTTTTCATCCATCACCATACATATATGGCCCTTCACCCCTTTAGCCCTCTCCCTACCCCCTACCCCTCTGGTAACTACTAATCTGTTCTCCTTATCCATGTGTTTATATTCCACATGAGTGAAATCATACGGCATTTGTCTTTGTCTATTTCACTTAGCATGATACCCTCAAGGTCCATCCATGTTGTCACAAATGGCACAATTTTGTCTTTTTTATGGCTGAGTAGTATTCCATTGTATACATATACCACATCTTTATCCATTCATCCATTCATGGGCACTTGGGTTGCTTGTCTAGCTATTGTGAATAATGCTGTGATGAACACAGGGGTGCATAAATCTCTTTGAACTGTTGTTTTCATGTTCTTTGGATAAATACCCAGTAGTGGGATAGCTGGATCATACAGTATTTCTATTTTTAATCTTTTGAGAAATCTCCACACTGTTTTCCATAGTGGCTGGACCAGTTTGCATTCCCACCAGCAGTGTTATGAAAGTTCCCTTTTCTCCACATCCTCTCCAATATTTGTTATTTCTTGTCTTGTTAGTTATAGCCATTCTGACGGGTAAAGGTGGTATCTCATTGCAGTTTTACTTTGCATTTCCCTAATAATTAGTGATGTTGAACTTCTTTTCATGTGCCTGTTGGCCAACTGTACATCTTCTTTGGAAAAATGCCTGTTCACTTCCTCTGCCCCCTTTTTGATCGGGTTCTTCATTTTTTTTGTTGAGTTGTATGAGTTCTTTATATATTTTGGAAATTAACCCCTTGTTGGATACCTGATTTGCAAATATTTTCTCCCAGTTGGTGGGTTATCTTTTCACTATGTTTATGGTTTCCTTTGCCTTGCAGAAGCTTTTTAGTCTGATGTAGTCCCATTTGTCTATTTTTTTCTTTTGCTTCTCTTGTCTGAGTAGACAAGGCATTCGAAAAGATACTGCTAAGACCGACGTCATAGAGTGTACTGCCTATATTTTCTTCTAGGAGTTTTATGGTTTCGGGTTGTACATTCAAGTCTTTAATGCATTTTGAGTTAATTTCTGTGTGTGGTGTAAGATAATGGTCTACTTTCATTCTTTTGCATGTGGCTGTCCAGTTTTTCCCATACCATTTATTGAAGAGACTTTCCTTTCTCCATTGTATTTTCTTGCCTCCTGTGTTGAAGATTAGCTGTCCACAGATGTGTGGTTTTATTTCTGGGCTTTCAATTCTGTTCCATTGACCTGCGTGTCTGTTTTTGTGCCAGTACCAGGCTATTTGATTACTATAGCTTTGTAGTATATTTTGAAGTCAGGGAGTGTGATACCTCACTTTGTTCTTTTTTCTCAGGATTGTTTTGGCTATTCAGGGTCTTTTGTTGTTCCATATAAATTTTAGGATTCTTTGTTCTATTTCCGTAAAGAATGTTATTAGGATTCCGACTGGGATTGCACTGAATCTGTAGACTGCTTTAGGTAACATGGACATACTGCCTATGTTTATTCTTTCAATTCATAAGCATGGAATATCTTTCCATTTCTTTATGTCTTCTTTGATTTCTCAAAGTAATCAGATACATTTTTAACCGAAAAGACAAGCTGCACTTGAAAAACCATGTATATAACACATTTCAGGTGGGCAGAATGGAGAGCGCAAAGCCATGAGATGAGGCAGTGCTTATTTAGAAGATGGTAAGGAACCAGTGAGACTGAAAGAGGGTTCATGAAACCAAAGATCGAGCTAGAACAGTAGGCAGGAATGAGATTGCGAAAGGCCTCAAAGGTCAGGCTAAAAGTGTACCTTTCATCTTGTGAGCAATGAAAGCCATTAACTGACAGGTTAAAGTGATTAAATACAGATGACAAATAATGGAAGAGAAAAGACAACCAGTTTAAGTGCAAAATATTAAACCTGGCTTTGGATTTGCTGAGTTTATGAGATTCAAGTAAGAATGTACAGCATTATAATTTAGTGATCCCAGGCTCAGCAGCTGTTACAGCAAAAGAAGAAAGTTGAAGGGGAAGAAAAAAAGTTCAGCAAGGGTGGGACAAGTCTAACCATTAGCTGCAAAGAATCTCAGGTAGCTTTTTACTATATTCTACAAAAATGAACACACGTCAGGCATAATATTAACCTTGTGGGACAATCCTACCAATATTATAAAAGCTAGATATTTCCCAGATCTAGCATCATTTGTGTGGGGTTTTCTCTAATCTAATGTTTAGAGTCTTTCTTCTCGCCATGTTCAAATCTACACTGCTTAAATTCCAAAACCATGGTGTGCTTTTCCACGGTTATGAACATTCAACATTTCTCACCAACCTTCAACCCAAACACATTTACAAACTATCTCTTCCAGAAATAATAATGAGCCTTTCTCTCAGGACACCCAATTTGCGTCCTCCATTACTTCATTGAACAAATATTTAATCCTAAGAATTTTCAGGATTTTTTTTCCAGGTTAGGATGTAACCTAAGCCTTAATTTGAAGTATGCAAAAATCTATAGTTCCCCCTGGCACCAATAACAGTTTGAAGCAGTAACTCAAAGTGTGGTCCTCAGACTTCTGCTGGTTATAGTCTACAGCCAGGTTAAATATAGAAATGGAAAGTTAACAGTCAGAAAATTTTATAGCAATTTGACAGTATTTTTATGTCTACTGAAATTAATAATATCAAATTCAGGCTTATATTTTATATGTATTTTTTCATTTTTCTTTAACCTATTTTTATCATTTTATGAAAACATTAGATTGGAAATTGTTTAAAAGCAAAACAAACTGGTTTTCTACCAGAGTATGAGAAGCACTGGTTTTAGATCACACACTCTGGACCCATGTTATCTAGGTTGGAATCCCAGCTCTGCCATTCACAGTTGTACAATTTGAAGCGAGTTCAATGCCACACCACCTAATAATATTATTGGTAACTCATCTCCAGAAGCACTTCCTTATATTCCCCCCTTCCTTGCTTCACTGTTTTTTTAGTTGAATTGGAAAGACCATTTGTGGCCTTAATAGAAATGTTAATGATATTATGGTAAAGACAGCTGCAATTGTCTGTACAAGTTACTAACCCAACATTTCAGTAAAATGAAAGCAGTACATACATTAAAGATATGAAATAATGAGCAGAAGGGTAAGCAAATTTATAACAGAGAAGGATGACACTTTATGATTTTTAAAGTGGTAACATTGACCTTCACATTTCACCCATAACTATGAGTTTTTACTTGATGGGTAACATTAACTAAGCAGCTACTATCAAGCAATGTCCTACATATTTTTATATACATTATCTCAATATATTATTTCAATATATCCAATCTTCACAATACTGTGAAACTACTATTCTCTCAGCTCTTCAAATTTAAGCCCTGGGAGGTTAACATGTCCTAGCTGGATTCTACATTTAAATCCAGGACTGCCAGCGTTCATTGCTAGGGATACCATATGTCTCAGTTTTACCTGTTTGCTGTTTCAGCATAATGATTATTACCAGAACCCCTGTTCACTCTCCAAAGTGCCCAGAGTTTGATTATAAATTATATAAAGTTATCAAGGTACTCTTTCCAGGCAGCATAACCCTACAGTATGAACTATGCTTTGCATCACAGCCTCAGGCTCAGCACCTTGACTATCTTGAAGCGTATGCCACTACCAATAAACTAGAAAAAAGACATGAACGGTACACCCTCCCCTCCTTCAACACACACCCAAAATTCCACTACCAGGAAAAAAAGCAAGTAAATGCCAATGATTAATTATAGTGAGTTTATATTATTATGTAAGACAGCACAGTAAACGCCTATGTGGTCAAATATCTCAGAAATACGGGTAAGTACAAATAAAAGCCTCTCTTTTATGGATACAAATAACTAACCCCAAGGATAAAATTACTTAATACAATTAAGATATGTAAACAGACTTCATGATACTTTACTCTTCCTTCTAGTATCCAAGCATTCAGTTTCCAGGTCTCTTTTTAGCAAGAGATGCATTTCCCCCAGCACCCTCCCATATATAAATTAGTGTAATTAATTAACTAATACAAAAGAACAAGTAGAGTCTCACCATTTAAAGGAATGAAAATTTGCTGCAAACACTTAAAATTGCCACAAATAATTAAATCAATTGTCTTGGTTTTAAGTATTTAAAAATACATCTATAGTAAAGGAATACCAGCTAACCTGGTGTCACTCATCAGGAAAGTGTGGCTGTGGATTTTGCAGGTCTTCTTCCCTGCCTGTTTAAATAAAGAGTCAAAATGGTGACCTATGTCATAAACTAAAAAGTTGAAGTAGAAAAACAACATATGGAGATTCAGCAAAATACAAACCTTTTAAGTTGAAAGCACTGCTCAAATGGAGAAATTTTTTTCATATAAAGGACTGTGAGACCTCATGTATCAATTTTGATTCAAAAGACAGTACTTTTTAATATTCTTTTCAACCAATGTAAAGTGACATCTAAACAAGAAATCCTGGAGGCTGAGGTAGAAGGAGCGCTGTGATGATCTGTAACAAATTGTGACGTGTCTAAAATACCGCTGAAGTTAATAGCTGTAAAACTTATTTAAATAACAACTTGATTACTTGACTGAAAGTAATGACTAGCACTAGACTCTTAAGTGAACAGAGTTAAGTCTGTTGTACTATAGCTAAAAATGGACGTTTCTGGATAGACAGCAAGCTATATCTAACCACATTTTACTAAAATAAAAAAACTTCTACAAACAGGCAACACTTGAATTTCTGATCTTCTAGAATACAATTTTAAAACTTGGATGCACATATCCTTAACTCCTTACTAGAAAGAATTGTAGGCATCTTATTATATTTAAAATAAACTAATTCTTCAGGTAGCACTAAATTCTGTCAACTAAATTACTACACATCATATGTAGCTTAGGAGAAGATTACAAATTCAGAAAGGAAAGTGTGATGATAGAGACATAGGAAATAACAAACAGACTCCCATATCCAAATATGGTATTTGAGGTGTGGCTCTCGCCATTTTGGCAAGTTACTGAGTTTTCCTGGGTCTCTCCTGTGTATACAGGTTATTAAATTTTGTTTGATTTTCTCTTATTAAAAAAAAACAAACAACAAACAAGTAATTTAGAATGATAACAAGGCTAACAATAAAATTTAAATTTCAATGCTACTTAAAGGTCACCAGAAGACTCATATTTAAAAATAACAATGGAAAGACATATAAGTTGAACATTTTAGTAAAAAGTGCTTCAAAAATATATCAATAATACTACAATGACATTAGGACAAGCCTTTATATTGCACAAAATTATACTGGTTCCGGGAACATGGTAATTTCTATTTTAATTATTCTTTAAAGCTTTATAATTACAATTTGAAAGGCAAACATTTTAAAGAATTTAACTGCTGCTTCTTTTTAAGTTTATTCCTTTTAAAACTTCGAAAAGCATAACTAGAATTTAATGACACTGATTAAATGTAAGTTTAAAAAATCAATCTTTACATGTCATAGTTAAACAAATGGGCAGTTGAATTCTTTCTAAATTCTATGGGCTAGTTTTTTTAAAGTTCTATAATGTTAAAACTTTAAGGTTAAAATTTCTATGTAAACTATAATTTTAATACAAATTAGATGTCCTTTTATACGCCAAGTATTTAAATCTTTCAAAATAAATCAACCTATATTTCTTTAAAAAATGAGAAAATCAGGTATAGTCACTACTTCAAATGTCCCCAGGATTACAGAGTAGGTTATATCCTTCCACCCACTGAGTTTAAGTTAATGAACTATCATGCTTCTAAATATAAAAAGATTCATATTTCTTAACCCAATAAGTACACTTCTAAAAGATTTCTTTAGTGAAACTGTCAGGACACTAACAGTTTTATATATTTTTTATTAGAAAATAAAAATGGAGACTATATATCTATATATCTCTCTCAAAAGATACAACCAGACGGTAACAGATAAATTATGGTGTTCATGTCAGAGGCAATAAATGTGACATTAGGAAAATTATTTTAAAATGCTAATGTAAATGTGAGAAAAAATAGATTACAGAACTGTATAAACAATGAGCACTTTACTCCTGGGGGAGAAGAGCACTTTACTTTTAATTTAAGAAGTCCTAAAATAAACTGTCATACATCCAGACAATGGAATATTATTCTGCATTAAAAAGAAATGAGCTACCCAGCCATGAAAAGACATGAAGGAAGCTTAAATGTGTATTACTAAGTAAAAGAAGCCAATCTGAATAGGCTACATACTGTAGGACTCCAAGTTTATGACATTGTGGGAAAGGCAAAGCTATGGAGGCAGTGAAAAGATCAGTGGTTACCACCAGGGGTTAGGAGAGAAGGAGAAAACAGGATTTTAGGCAGTTAACTACTCTGTATGATACCATAATGGCAAATATATGTCGTCAAACATTTGTCCAAACCCATAGACTATACAACACCAGAGTGAACCCTAATGTAAAGTACAGACGTGGGGTGATAATGATATGTCAATACCATAGGTTCATGCAGTGCAACAAATATACCACGCTGGTGTGACATGTTGACAGTGGGGGAGACTGTGCAGGTGGGGGGCAGAAGGTATACCAGAACCCTCTCTACCTATCTTGCAGTGAACCTAAAACTGCTCTAAAAAATAAAGTCTATTGAAAAGAAAAAAAGCACAAAGAGGGATATGGTGAGAAAGAAGAATCCACAAACAAGTAAACCAAAATATTACCAGAGAACACTTAGTTGTTGGGATTACAGATGATTTTTATTTTCTTCATAATGACCTAAATATTCCAAATTTATTACAGCAAAATTACATTGAAGCCCAAATATATACTTGAATCAGTCCCCACCGGCACCAATATCACATTTTTACAAGTTACCTTTGTTCAATAACGTTTTTTTCTCATTGTAGGACAAGTTCCCCATTCTCCTTTTCAAAAATTTATTGCCAATTCTCATTTGTTTATTCTTTCAAATAAACTTCCCAACTATTTCATAAAGAAGAGGCTTGCAAACTTTTCCTACAAAGGGCCAGAGAGTAAATATTTTTGGCTGGTGATCTTTCTGTCACTTATCCTTTATTTTGTTTTACAATCCGTTGAAATATAAAAACCCTTCTTAGGTAGCAGTCACACAAAAGCAGTCCCAAGGCTCATTTGTGGACCCCAGCAGAAAGCATAGCTCTCCACCCCATCTGCAAAGCTCTTGGCATTCTGATTGTTTATAGAATTTAGGTATTAAATTCAGGAAAAAAGAACATCTTTCCAATATTAAATCTTTTTCAAAAGCAAATTATGAGGGCCGCCTGGTGGCGCAGCGGTTTAGTCTGCGCTTGGCAGCCCGGGGTTCGCAGGTTCAGATCCTAGGCGCCTGCCAACGCACTGCTTGTCAGCCGTGCCGTGGCGGCGTCCCATATAAAGTGGAGGAAGATGGGCACGGATGTTAGTCCAGGGCCAGTCTTCCTCAGCAAAAAGAGGAGGATTAGCAACGATGTTAGCTCAGGGCTGGTCTTCCTCACACACACACACAAAAAAAGCAAATTATGATTCTTCATTTATTAAAGTCCTCCATTGTATTTCCTCAGTAGAGCTGTATAGCTTTTATTTATGAATCCTGCAAATTACTTATTAGGTTTATGATTCCTGGGCACTTGAAGGCACTGGCACTAGGTACATGAATGCTGCAAATCACTTGCTAGATTTATTATTCCCAGCACTTTCTACCTAGTTATAGAAAAACTATAACATTGTATTCTATAATCAGAATGCAACAATAAGTTACTTTTATAAAATGTCATGGTAAGTGTTACTTCTTTATTTCTTTCCTATTCAGTAATTTAGTAACTTGAAGGTCAAGGGAGAGCTGAGTTAAACACTTAAGAGTGCCGGGCACATGATAGGCACTCATAGATGTTTGGATAAATGAATGATTCTAATTTTGTTCCGTCTCACAATCTCACTAAAACTACAGTAAAGAGGTTTAAAAAAAAAAAAAAAAAAGTCCACATCAATGGGGCGAGCAGAGGGAAAAAAAAAAAAAAAAGAGCTGGAATGTAGATGGACAAGTGGTAACTGACCAGTGTATACAGCCAGATCCTGAAGTCTCAGAAACTGGAAGCAACTTCAGAACTGGGAGTGAAGGAAGGGGGTAAATTAAAGAGAATTCACTGAAAGCTGTTTGGGAAATAACTGGATCCTTCAATCTCTCAATCCCCTCCCCCTCTCCAAGTCACTAGAATTGCTGCCATATGAGTTCAAAAATAAAAAGAAAATAAGCAACTTGGAGGAACCAGACAGGCAGAGAAAATGCCTTTAAAAATACGTACCTCTATATCTCCTCAAAAGGCTAAGTTAAGATTTTGCATGCACACAACAGTTACATGCACAAGACCAGAGAGAACATCTGGAAGTTTAACATTATGAGACAAAAAAGGTTGGAAAATAAATGAAATTTCCAAGAAAATAAAGCAGAAAAAGACGGAAAATGAGAGCAAGATTTAAATTTAAAAAAAAAGGAGAGAGAGAACTAGTCCAGGAGATCCGAGTAACTGTTTCAAAGAGAAAAAAGAGGACAAAAACCACGAACTAATCTGTCAGAAGTGGTGGATATGAGGTGCCATATTAAAAAAGTCCAATGATTACCCAGCACAATGGAGGAAAAGACTCATACTAAAGCATGTCATTGTGACACAGGGACAAGGAAAAGAGTCACAAATTTCTGGGGAGTGAGAGGTGAACTGGTCACGTTAAAAAAAAAAAAAAAGAAGAAGAAGAAGAACCAGCCATGAGAATAACATCTGACTTATCAACAACTACAACAGAAGATGACCGTGGACCGATGACTTCAAAATTCTGAAGAATTCTACACCCAGCCAAACGACAGGTATGATATTGTTTAATATGCAAGGTCTCAAAAATCTTTAACTCTCATGTACATTTTCTCAAAAAAACTACTGGAGATGTGATCCACCAAAGTGAAACAAGAAACCAAATAAGAGGAAGACAAGGGACACAGCAAGAGAAGAGGGGAGTACAGAAGTCAGATGAGAGGGAATCAGCACAGTAAAAGGAGACCCAAGAAAGACAGGTGTGCACCAGAAATGAGAGCTACAGGCCAGACTGGAGCCATGTGATCCAGCCTACATTCATTCGATAGCTGTTATGACCAGGACGCCTGTTACTCTACCCTTTTTTAAAAAAACACTGATTGCCATGGTGTGTCTGGCCCAGACTTTTATCTATACTCAACTCAGCTTAATCATGCGTAACGAAGCTCCTTTTCTCTCTTTTGTGCCCTGCTCCCTAAACAGCTAAGAATTTCACACCAGAAAAGTTCAGCTTTAACGTACACTTAGAACAAGACATAAAGCAGCTTACTCCCAAAGACCACTCTCCTAACTGAAGGTCCTCTGCCTGGCCTACACCACAGACCCGCCAGAAGACAACCAGAGTCCTATTCTTCCCAAAACAGGTTCATGATCTTGCCCACTGGTTTCCCCAAGAGAGGCTCCAGTAGAAATTCCAGGAAGCTGAAGTCAAACTATAACCCAGAAACTGTTTTCAGCTTATCTTCTCTTAGGAATGAAACTTCATCTAGCAATACTGTCCTTTCCTCACACATCATCTAAGTTTTTAGTTTTTCAAAACTAAAACACATCACTGAAAGATACACACACTGGAGATTAAACTCTAAAAATAATTAGATTGTAAAAATAAACAAAAGTCAGGACAGTGGATGGTAGAGGGGCCAAAGAAACACAAATGAGATAATGAAGTTGAGGTACTGATGATGTCTTAGGTGATGGGTACATGGGTCTTCAGTTTATTATTCTAAAGTTTATGCACATACGTATTTTACATGGGGGAAACGGGGGAGCTCTAAAAAAAGATTGTAGCCTGATGGCCAACTATAGTCACAGAAGTATTTTATTTGACCTGTAGTTTTTAAATTTTCAATTTGTTGCCAAAACACTTAATTTACCACACTACCTCATACCACACTACCTCATGTATGAAATGATACACATAAAAGGTTATTCATCACAGTACTGAAATAGCAAATGGCTGGAAATAACCTAAATATCAATCAACACAGAAACAATTATGTTTAAAACCAAACCACGTAATATATACCATCAGAAAAAAAAGTGAAAGCTTTATATGTTGATATGCAATGCTCTAAAAGACATATTACAAAATGAAAAACATAATGTGCCAGAATACTGTATATAGTTTCTCTAGCTGGCTATCATTTCTTTTTTAAAAAGAATATACATCATATTTGCTTGCATATACATAAATTTCTATGGAAAGATACAGACTGACAATGCTGGTTGCCTCTAGAGGTTATCCATCTGGATGGGATCAGCTTGAGGAGGAGACTTCTCTGCACCCTTTGGTACAAAATTTGAGTTCTGAACAATGTAAAGTACTGCCTGTTCACACACACGCTTTTTTTTAAATAGCGAAAAAAGACCACAGGACAATTTTAGTTCCATACGATACCAAATAAGTATCTTTGAAAGTTTAAAATATAAAGTTTTCCTAGGAATAAAATTAAACAATGACTTATTCAACCAAACTGGTCATATCCAGTTGTACCTTACAGAGCTAAGCCATATACAATACGCATCTGTGTGTGTTCATACACCAGAATACGTCTAGATTTTAGAGCTATACTGTCCAATTTGGGTAGCCACTAGCTACATAGGGAATTAAATTTCGAGTAATTAAAATTACATTTAAATTAATTAAAATTAAATAAAGTTTAAAATTCATTTCCTTGGTTGGACTAGTAACATTTCAACTGCTCAAAAGCTATGTATGGCTAGTGGCTACCATATTGGACAGTACAAATACAGAACATTTCCATCATCACAGAAAGTTCTCTTGGACAGCCCTTTCCTAGAAGAATCCTCAAAAACTGGTTAATAGTGGATGCTTGGGAGAAAGGAACTAGACATCTGGAGAAGATAGGTTTTTCACACTAATAAGTTAGGACTTAACCTGTGCCAGGCAGCATCCCTAATGTTTCCTGTTAACTCACCTAATCCACACTGTATTTCAATATAATTGGTTTCCTTTGTAATCCTAAATACTTTATTCAATGCATTTAAAAGCTTTATTCTGAGAATGGAGCTCTAGGCTTCACCAGATCGCTAAAGGGATCCATTTGAATTTTGGACCATAAGCATGGATTATTAATTCAAGAAAACGTTACAAAAAATAAATAAAAGCTAAATACCATTATCTATAAACCAAAATCCAAAAGAGATTTTACAGTCTTAAACATTATAAAAAAATTAAGTGTACAAGTTCAAATGAAAAAAAAATGCATCACTCCTAATCCTATCATGCCGTTGCCCATAAATCATCTAGTACATCCTTTCAGAGATATGATTTTATATTTATTTGTGGATAATGATGACCTATGCGTCAATTTTATCCTTAAGGTAGGACGTTTACTGAAAGCAAAGAGATGGATTTTTCAATTTGGGTTGAATTTCTTTCTTTTTTTTTGAACAGAATAGTAACAAAACTTGAGGCCAGGACCTGGGTTTGAGTTCTAGCTCTCTCGCTTAGAAACTATGTAACCTTCGTAGAAATTTAAAAATCACTTGACATATGAATTTCTCACCTATAAAAAGTATTTATTCTAAAATACTGAAGATTAGGGGAAAAAAACCTACAAGAAAAAGATGTACACTTTATCTTTCCAGTAAAATATCAGATTTTCTTGCCTTAATTAATACTTGAAGTTATTAACAGACTTTGTGGCAGTATAGGCTGTTGCCCTAAAATGACCATGTAAAACCCCATAGGAATTTTTTACAGCAATGCTAATATTAATTCACACAAATATTAAAATCTTATTGACTGTCACTGTAAAAGCAGAGCACAGAAAGACTATAATAATTCTGTACAGCATTTTGTAGTAACAAGTTTAAAACATGCAAATATACATTTTAGCTTTTAGGATTACTATAAAGCCATGAGTTTCAGAGAAATCTTACAGTCTTATTACTACTTTCCCCAAACAATTTAGCTTTTAAGACTAGCAACATACTATAACTGAAACTTCTTCAAAACAACTGTTTAAATCTTTGCCAGACCTTTTAAACCCAAATCACTGAAAGTGCAAAGGTACGTCAGAGTAAATTCCATATTTGCAAATTTTTTAAAAATTTACTACAGTTTTCACTAGAAAATATTTTAACTGGCAAATCGTTTGAACTGACAAGGTCCAGAAATCAAATGAGAAGGGGAGAAGGGAAGTGACCATTCACTTTCTTTAGAAATCTGCCCGCAGAGGTCGGGACCACTTACTAAAACATGGCCAGTGTAACTACTGTTTAGTCCTCAGATTCAGATGCTAAGGTGATCTTTTATGATTCTACACTTCGGTTGTCAAACACTGTAGTACAACAGAGACTAAAAACAAATGTCCACACATTTTCTTTTATAGCTATAGCAAAATATCTATTAAGTTTATCAAATTTGTCTTCCTAAGTCACATAAGGAAAGCACATTACGTGCCGACTGGAAAGAAAGACAGTGTCATGGTTAAGAACACATACGCTGGAACTTGGCTACTTTAGCTTGTAAACTCCACCCCACCACTTATTAGCTGTAAGATCTTGGGCAAGTTAGTCACACACAGTTACTTCATCTCTCTGTGTCTTGGTTTCCTCATCTGTGAAACAAGAACAAAACCTACCTCATATGGCTGCAGTAAGGATTAAATGAATTAACATATGTAAAGCACTTAGTGTGATACCTGACATACAATAAGTACTATATGTTAGCTATTATTAAGAAATAAAGATCTGCCTACATTAAAAATTGCTGTTACAAACAGGTTTAAAAGGTCATTTTCATTAAGTCAGTTGCTTAGAACTCTCGATCGGTATCCCTGGAAATTCAGCACTGGTTAGATTTGTCACAACTCCACAGAAACTTACTGAACCTAGTGTGCCTAAACTACAGCTTCCCATTCTTTCTGTGGAATAATGTATCAAAAGTTCCAAATGGGAAAAAAACCTTATTTTTCTGACCACATTCTCAGGTTCTAGAAGTGACTAGAAATGACTACTCAGTAGCTAAGAAAGAAAGTCATTTTTTCTTTTTTCTCCAGACACAAATAGGAACTTTTAAAGGAACACTAGTGATTTTTATGGTAGGGACAGCAGTGAGAAGAATATCTGAGGGTTGTAGATCACAAGCTTTGTATTTCTTGCTAATGGCCAAGGACTCATAAACACAAGGCAGCTATGTGAATTTCCCAGCAAAGAGAGAGAAAGGTGAGTCTATGTGTGCAAGGATACACCTGCACGCAACACGTTCATGGAGGATTAACTTTATCTACTTCTTCATAACTGACAAACTGTCATCTCTGAATACTGCATTTGAGAGATGACAATCAAAATCACTGTAAGGTATCCTCTTAATTTCCATTCTTCAGCTAGACTTAGAAATTTAAGTCTTCAAGGTCACACAGATATTAAAATTAGACTATAACCCATGCTTGTGTCCACATCAAAAAAAGTCTCTATGACAAAATGGAGCAATTCATAGGTCTGAGAAGAACAAGGAAATTTCCAGTATTAGGAGGGAAGGAAAAGTAGAAATTATTCTTGCTAGAGCAAATATTTCACAGGTTTCTTGTTATATCCAAGACTACTGGTACTTTGACTATATACTTAAACTTATATAAACTGAACAGAATTTTTATGAAAATTTCTTTGCCTAAAGTTTTCTATCCGAACTGGATTAAGCTTACATAATTCATTTTACATTTTATTCTCCACAACTTCAGGGTGTAAACTATGTCTATTTCTAAGTTGGATTTCTCAAGTCAAATAATTATGCATAATATTAATTCAAAGCATAAAATTAAATGAAATTTGGAATATAAACACCAGAACTGAATTTATTTGGTTTATGAATCAATTTTTATATACTGGGTTCTTTCATTAAAGCAAAAGCACATATTAATTTGCAAGGTCTGCTTATTAATCAATAATTTTTGGTTAACAAAAAACACTGAATTATATATTTGTCAATATGTATCTCTTATTCGCTTTTAATAAATAAACTCTTTGCAATATAAAGCATGTTTCTAAAGGATAAAAAAGGAAACATTAGATCAGCTGACCATCCAAGTTGATTCCACTTATGAAATATTCCACTTATAAAAATAATTCAAGAGATACAATGTAAAAACAAGTAAAATTATACATCTTCAGTTTAACTAAAGAAACCAAAATTAATCTCTTACCTTGAAAATAACTACAAGTCCAAAAAAAAACAGCCCAATAATGAAGAAGGTAGAATGAAGATAAAGCTACAAAGAAACAAGACCCCCAGAGGCAAGATGGCCTGGGGAAACTGTCGTGCCACCTTCATCAACTAATATTAAGTCTGATTTTGACTTAGCCACAATTCAAATGCCAAGAGAATACCAGGAGAGTACTGTTTATCCCAATGTTCAAAATTTGGCCATATTACCTGTGAAGAGGTAAAATGCTTCCTTTAATTTGCCCTGTCAAGCTTCTTAACAAACTTACTACTGTAAGCCACATCTTAATGTAACTGAACTCAACACACAACACTTGAGAAAAATCACACAATAACTGAGTGACTGAAATTGAAAATCACTGATATTTTATGTAATTCCCAAAGATAAAAATTCCCCCAAATGCCTACAAAAAGTGGGACAAGCAGGAAAAACCCATGGCTCTTTAGGTGCTTATGATTATGCCCAGCAGAAAAGCAATAAGGAAACTCACAAGCTAGCTGAAATAGCAATGAACAAATATGCTTTCTGTAGGCTTCAGTAGGGATACCTCAATTGCAACCAATACTAATCAGCCGCTTAAAAAATTTCCACTATTTAAAATTGTCAAAAAGAATCTAAATTACTAACTTGTGGACAAAGGTGCTTTGAAAGTACTAAAAATTTGCATTTTCACTAAAAACGTACACTTGAATACTATTTTACATACATCCTCAAACTACTATAGTTTAACACGGCTTTCCATTTTCACACGCTTTAGGTTTTTAAGTTCCCTACTCCCCAAATTTAAATGCAGTATCCAAATCTCCAGGTCAGCACTAGAACAAATTCTATACTGTATCACTGACCACATCACTGGGAATTCAGCTGAACAAAGTATAGAATCACATCTTGTGTAACTTCGTATTCTAAAGAACGCTTGGTTCAATGTCCTAAACATATCAGGGGCTTTACTTACTAATTCAAACTAATCCTTCAACACTTCGTAGTTCTGTGCTGCTGAAATAAAACTACATAGCTTTGCAAAATCCAAAGGACCTACATGTTACTGAAACTTCACAGAATACATTATTGTTTTATGTTTTGAGGTATGAGCCTTGGCCCTATTACCAGTTGTAATGCTTTTTAGTGACACTGGTATAGTGGGTAACAGAGCAGATCCACTCCAAAGTGGATAACACCCTGAAAAGGATGTAAGTTAAAATTTTACATATTTATCCTACGTCTTTATCTATGTAACATTAATGTTCTAAAGTCGGTTAATTGTATCAACAACTTAAGAGACAGTTTTGCAGTCAACCTAATTTCTAGGAACATAAAAACTAGTACCAATAAAAGAACAAGTAACCAAGTAGAAAAGCTGCCTTAAATTCGAGCAACAAGGTAAGACAGTTTACATCAATGTAATGAAAAATAAGCCTTTTTGTATTCCATAGGCCTCTCCACCACTAGTTTTTGAAACAGTTATAAAAGTCTTTAAAAAGTCTAGGCAAATGGTAAGCCATTATCAAAAGCACAAACTACCACTACAAATACACAAAAATATCTTGCAACCAAGGTCTAGAGCTGGTTCCAGAGTGTCAAAGGTTTTCTGGTTGTTAATATAATCCATTATGCCTCTAAAACAATGTCACTTAGATGTGACATTCCTAAAACGGCAACATAGGCCTGGAAGTCTTAGTGCCAATGCCGGCAAACTCAAACTATGACAAAGATACTCTCTCCTTTGGGCGGTTAACTACCAACTTTCTGCTCCGGGATCAGCTTGCTTCAACTAAGTTTAAGATGGTGCCTAAATTGAGAGGAAAGCCGGTAGAACAGATAAAGAGAAAATATTCAAATAGAAGATTAATTTTAAAACTTAAATTCTTGATTCCAATAAACCGTGCCTTAGAAGTCTTCCAGACGACAAAGGTTCGGAAGAACAGCTGGATGTAGACCCATTCGCTTCTCGGAGGCCTGCGCACTGCGCGGAAAGGATGAATGAATGGAAGAGAGGCGCGTATGAAATGCAGCAGGTCCGGCCGGCAACCAGACCGGCGGCAGCGATCCGTAGGCCTCGCTCCTCCCCCTTCCCTCCTCCATGACAGCCCAGAGTCAAGCATGGAGGGGCGAGGACAATGTGATCTCCTTCTCACCACCACCACCACCCTTCATCCTACTCAGAAAGCCTTACCGCGCGACACGCGGCTCTCCTCCCCACCCCAAAGCGCCTTCGCCTCCCCGGGCGCTGGAGTACAATGCGCTCGCCCCTCGGCGCCCCTCGGCGAGGTCGACGCTCTCCGCGCGTGCCGCGGCGCCGCTCCCGCCCAACCCACTCGCCAGCCACGCGCGCCCACCGGCTCCCCGGCACGCTGGTCGATGAAGACCTGCGCGCGCCCCGCACCCGAGCCCCCGGGCTGGAGCTCGGGAGGGACGGAGCTCGGGAGGGAGAGAGAGACAGGCTGCCCCGGGGCTCCCTCCTCCATCTCCTTCCAGGCCGGCTCGCCACCCACCCTCCCTGCGGATCCCGGCGCCGCTCGGGGCCGGCCCCGCGCCCTCCTGTCCCGAAGGCACAATCCCCACACACCCAGCCCGGGGCCCCGGCCACCCTGCACCCTGGTCGACACGCCGCGGCTCGACAGGAGGCGCCGCACCGCCCCTCCCCCACGCCTGTCCCCCAGTTCTCAGCCCCCACCAGAACGTGTGCACTCCACGCCGCGCTGCCAACCTCCGGGGCGTCCCCCGTTGCCCGCGGGGAGGTCAGGCCCCAGAAGAGGGGGAGGGGGCAGCAAGAGGTAGCGTGCGCGCCAGGAACGCCGTCCCGCGGGGTCCCCCAGTCCGAAGGCAGCCGGAGCGCGGGGACCCGTGGGGGTGGGGGCCACAGGCAACACTCACCGGTTCCACAGTCGCCATCTTAGATCGATCTGATCGCACAACCGCTCCTGAAGGGGGGGTGAGAGGAAAAAAATGAGATTCAAACCGGATTGGCCGGCTACTGTCCACGTGACGGACGTGTCCGTTTGGCCCTGGCGGCGCCTGCGCAAGACTGCGGCTGCGTGAGTGACCAGAGGTTTCTGGGAAGTGGAGTCTTCTCTCTCTCTCTCTCTCTCTCTCTCTCTCTCTCTCTCTCCGCCCCTCTTTTTTTTTAACGGCAAAGAAGTTAAAAAAAAAAAAAAAAAGAAAGGCCTGGTCACGTGGTCGGTGGGTAGGGTGCGCGGTTCTCTGCGCGGCGACGCTCGCGTGCCGGAGGGTGGTTTTCAGTCCTCTGCTCTCCCACCTTGGTAGCTGCTGTCGCACTTACTGCCAGACATGCCTATTGTGCCCTTTGTCGCCCTGTCCTCCCATCTTCCCCGGAAGGCTCAGCACGCACAATAAGGCTTCATTTGCTTAGTTGCGGTCCTTGGACAAGTTGCCTGTGTGTTTATTTAATTTTCTTTTGACTTCCCACCATTTTCTCTTAGTTTCAAAAAGAGGCGGCGATGGAGAGTCGTTGGTTAAGCAATCAACCCTCCCCCGTCCCGGCTCCGCTAATGGTGGTGGTCACTCGTTGCCATCACTGCGAAGGAGGGTGGTGGAGCTGCCCACAGTGCCCACTTGCCACAGGCTGGGGAAGGGAGGGGTGCACTCGACAAGCTTTTCCAGTCCCAAATCCTGAGATTAAGACCTCAGGGCTAAATCTTGAGAGAAGTAACAGTTATTTGGAAGTTCTGTCTCCCGTTCCAGTATTCTGCTTTAACATGAACGGAAATAGCCTAAGTCCAGGTGCCAGCCAGGGAAGCCACTCCGGGCCCCGCTGACTAAGCCCTGGACTGACCGTCAGGAGTCGTTAGGCCGGGTCAACTATGACTCCGGACGTTGACTCATTCTCCTTAGGCGAGTCACTTAATCATTCAGTGCCTCAGCTTTTTCATTTATGAACCACGGATGATAATACACTTACCTCACAAGGGTGTGCTGTGCTAATGATTGTATCCAGCTTTGAAAATGCACTGAACTCTATAAATGCTTTATAATAAGCAGCCTCGTGTCTTCCTAAGGATCAGTCGCTTCCCCTGCTGTTTTTTTAAACAATGTTTAAAATTTTTCTTTTGTTTACTTTGTTACATTATCATCTGCACCAACGCAATTTTAAAGTTTCAAGACAATTTTTTTGTTTTAAACTATAGCTATCCTCAGTACAGGCTTTAATGTTCGCGAAAATACTGTTATGTTCACAACAATCTCTGACAATTAGAAATTTATCCCCACACTGGCATCCTACATTTCCTTTCCCTCTAAGACTGTGCTATCATTTCTCAAGACAGTGTTATTCCGCAGTCTGCTTATTAATACAACAAATAGAGATAAAAGAAATCTAGTAGAATGCTACTATAAGGTTCTCATGTGGAAGACATTATGTCATTACTATTTTCCATGCTTCTTAAGAATGTTAACACCAGAAAAATCAGTATAAGCAGGGTGCCTGTGTGTGTCTGCTCATAGTGTGGCTGATGTCCAGAGCTGTCACACCTATTATTGAGTACATAATGGTTGCTTGAGTTGACTAACACATAATTGAGGCTGTATAAGAACTCAAAAACATTGCCTGTTCATAAGTTTTGGTTTACCTGGTTATCAGAGGTGATTAATGAAAGCTTTTGTCCAGTCAGCTTAGCTCTAGTAGGTTTAAAGTAGATGAAATTTTAAAAAAAATGGATAAATGGACTTCTACTTACACAGACTGTTACTTAAACTATCCAAAGTAATTACAGTTGATCTCACTGGTACTTTCTGTTGGTTGAAAGTAGTATCTGGTTATGTTCTTTGAGGAGATAGCATAAATGTATTATTTTCACAATGCTGCTAGATAACAGAGCAAAGAATTAAAGAGATTTCAGTCCTCATTTGGACTGAAAGCCAGTGATATTCTTAAAACTTTTTTTAATGATAGCCTGCATTTTATTAACTTTTCTCTTCATCAAAAAACTCCCACTTTTATCACTCGTCCTAGTCCTTCTACAATACTTCCATATGCTCCCATTCTTTATAGCTTAGTCTCTCTCCGTTTTGTATACACTGTTGCATGTGTTTTATGGCACATTCATGTGTGTTTGCTGATATTGCCATTAGATTCTACCATGTCAAAGATTTGGTGATTAGACTTTTATTTATGTGTGTATGTGGTTGTTTTGTTTTTGCTAATCTGAAATATACACAGCAGAAATTTTATACTTTATTTCTCTATTAATCCACAAAAAATTACATTTGTTACCTTACTACTGTATTCGTGCTTATGCTTAAAGAAAGGGTAATAAAAGATACATGAAATCTGATATAGTATTAAAATATTAGTCTACTAGATCAAGTTATCTGGTTAATACATAACTAATGGCCTAGCATAGTATCATGGTAACCATTATTTATAAGCCTAGAATGATTGGTTTTCATTTAGTGTCTATAAATAGTCATGATTTTTTCTCTACATAATATATACCTCAAGCTGGTATATTACTAGTCTTTATAGATTTAACTCATGGTAAAATACTTTAATTTGATGGAACATAACAGTTGTTTTTATCATGTATTTACCTTTTTGTTACTGGAATTTTATTTAGGATTTCTAGATAACCAAAGTCATTGTTTTGCTGGGCATCAGTATTAAGAAGCATTTTTCTTAAAATGAGTGGGTTTTGAGACAGAAGATATGAAATTGCATAATAAAGTAAATGATCCTTAATATTGCAATGTTGAATGTTAACTTAGATATAATCTAAACCAACCTCTAACACTGACTTTTTTTTTTAAACTATTCACTCTCTTTTTAAACTTGGTTATCCTTTACTTTGTGCTCTATTTTTTTTTTTTTTTTGTGGGGAAGACCAGCCCTGAGCTAACATCCATTGCCGATCCTGCCCTTTTTGCTGAGGAAGACCGGCCCTGGGCTAACATCCGTGCTCATCTTCCTCCACTTTATATGGGACGCCGCCAAGGCATGGCTGGCAGGCAGTTCGTCGGCGGGCGCCCGGGATCCGAACTCGCGAACCCTGGGCTGCCAAGCGCGAACTAAACCGCTGCGCCACCGGGCAGCCCCTCTATTTTTTTTTAATTGTTATTGTCACTTTCTACGGTGATGTTCCTTTTGTGTGTGTGTGTGTGTGTGTGTGTGTGTGTGTGTGTGTGTGGAAGACTAGTCCTGAGCTAAAACAGTGATGTTCCCTTAGGAAAGACCTAAGATGATGGCTTCTAACAGGATAAATAATCTTTTCAATTACAGTTGTATAGTTTAGTATTTAAGAACATAAGCTCTGATGTCAAATTTTCTTGGTTCATAATCCCAGTTCTACTGCTTACTGTGTGACCAAACAGATTATTTAGTCTCTTTGTGCCTCATTTTGTCATGAGTTAGATGGGCATAATAATAGTACTTATCTTGTGTAACTGGTTAGTGTGAGAAATAAATGATGTAGTATTATATTAACATAAATTTCTTATTTCTACTCTTTAGTATAGTGTAATATGCTTAAGAATTCTTTTATGCAGAGAACGAACCCTAGCCTATTATCTTTAAGGCTATTCCAAACTTTCAAAGTCAACTGACATTTATTGATTTTCTATAACATACCAAGTATTTTTCATATTGATTACTTCATTTGACATTTATAACAATTATGTGAATTACACATTATCTCCATTTTATAGGTAAAGAAACAGACTCAGTAAAGTTAGGGGACACATGCGAGTCCACACAGCCAGTGGTGAGTTGGAATTCAAACCTAATTCACTTGACTCCAAGATTCTTCCCTCCATACACTAACTGCTTTTCTCTCATAGGTTCTTAGAAATGCCTTTTTCTCTTCAAAGGACTTCTAATACTAAGTTCATTTAGAGAACTGACAAACCATTCAAGAAGTATTGAGTTAGTAATGGGACATGTGAATTGCTGAAGGATATTTAAAGGACATGGGAAGCCTAGGCACTTCCTTCCTGGACTGTAAAATCTGCTTGGCATCCTAAGTCATAGAAATATAAATAGTTCAGTACCCATATAAAGAAGTGTGACTAAGAGCCAAAAGGATGCAGCTAACAAGCCCCATAACAAGCACTCATTCACCTAATGAATGAAGCAGCCTCAGACTCCCTTCCCTCGTCTCACTCAGATCTCTGTTCCCGTGCCATCTCCTGAGAGAAGCCTTCCTTGACCACCCTACCAGAGTTAGCATGGCCACTACTCCTTATGCCCTTACCCTGCTTTATTTTTCTTCAGACCACTTCATAACCCTAGCTCTAAACCCAATATTATATTAAACATTATTTGATTAATTGTTGGTTGTCTCCACTAGTAAAATATTAGCTTCTTGATAGGTAGGAGATTGCTAACAACTATTTGGGAAAAACACAAATCTAATTTTAAAAGCTACACAAAAAAATCTAGCCTCCAGACTAATAATATAAGTAATATGAATTTACTATATGGCAGACACCATGTTAAGCAGTTTACATGCGTTGATAATACCTCATTTTATCTGCAAAACATTCTGAGCTAGATAAGGAAACTGAAGTTGAATAACTTTCCCCAAAAACACAGTTCTGTTTTCATAGCCCTTAACTACTGTATAATATTGACTAGATTATAATTGGATTGCCTAATAAGAAAGATCATTGTCTGAAATAATGAGAAAGAAATAATCTGCAAAGAGTATGTGAAAAATTCATGTAAGCAGTATGTTGGGCCAACAATAAGGTTCTTCCCAAAATGAACTTAATTTACCTTTTAAAATTGAAATTAGGAAAAAATTAAAATGTATGGGACAAGATCAATAGTCTTTAGAAATAACCCACAAGATTGTAAACACCCAAAATTCAGTCAGAGATTTGGGTGGAACTCCGGGGAGGCACAATTGAATTTTCATTGCTCTACATGTAAGTAAGTGCCTGAATTGAACTTGTGTAAAGAAAGAAATATGCTACGTGGGTGGGAGTTGGTCTGCTTGCCATCTGTAAAAGAGGAATCTAGAATGACAACATTTGATGATCTATCTCTAGCATTGTTCTGGGGAGAGGGTGCCCTGGCACAAAATATGGATCTCTGGTCCATTGGTCCTCTTTGGGAATAGTTTCTTAAGGACACCAACTGTACAAATTCACCTTGTTTTGATTCCGGGTTCACCAAGCAACCGTATGATAAACATATCTTCCCGTACTGATTTGTATGTAGGGCTGATATGGAAAGGTGAGTATCCAGACCACAATAGTTGTATTGCTCAGAGTCCATTTTTTAACAGTACTACATTTTTTAGTTTGTTATAATTATGCTCTATGAGCTTGACTAAGGGAAAGCTACCCCTGTGGACTGGATTTTCTCTGTGTCTTCAGATTGTGATGATTCTATTAGGAAATGTCAATCTATAGGAATTGCCTAGGTGGCTAATTGGCCTTTTTTAGGACTTCCCATGTGCCTTTCTACTCCAGTTGTATCTTTGGAGACCTGTGATTCACCTGCCTCTAAACTCTTACTTTAATTGCAAAGTTTGAGAGACACCAATCCTCATTCAGGACATTGTTTAAAAACATGAGATATACTAAAAATGATCAGATATGACCCTATGTATTTCAAGTAGCTAATGGAAAACGTGATTATTGTTTTATAAAAATAAATAATAAAATAATGGTAATAATACTCCAAGAGAGCCATTTATATCTTTTGAAAAAAATGCAAAAGCACTATTAAAGACTTGCTATTTGGGGAGAACTTTTGTCAGCTCTATAGGTGCATTTAGTACAAATTGAGCAACAACATTCAGAGCTCTGAAATGGAAAGTTAGGAAACAAGGGTCCATACTTTATCATATCAGTACCTGAGGTTATCAGGTTTTAAGAAGGGGGAAAGGGTTTGATCCAGGTATGCATATTAGCAAGCTGGTTGTATTTATCTTGTAAAAACCGACTTCTGAGAAATGTCAAAATACCATGCTGGATCTACAGATTCAATGCAATACCAATCAGAATCCCAATGTCATTCTTCACAGCAATAGAACAAAAACTACTGAAATTCATATGGGGCAACAAAAGAGCCTGAATAGCTAAAGCAATTCTGAAAAAAAGGAACAAAGCTGGAGGCATCACAATCCCTGATTTCAAAATATACTATAAAGCTATAGTAATCAAAACAGCATGGTACTGGTACAAGAATAGACACACAGATCATTGGAACAGAATTGAAAGCCCAGAAATAAAACCACACACCTACGGACAGCTAATCTTCGACAAAGGAGCAAAGAACATACAATGGAGAGAGGGACGTCTCTTCAATAAATGGTGCTGGGAAAATTGGACAGCAACGTGCAAAAGAATGAAAGTAAACCATCTCCTATCGCCATATACAAAAATCAATTCAAAATGGATCAAAGACCTGAAAGTGAGACCTGAAACTATAAAACTCCTGGAAGAAAATATAGGCAGTACACTCATTGAGATTGGACATAAAGGGATCCTTTCAGATTCCATGTCTACTCGGAGAAGGGAAACAAAAGAAAAAATAAACAAGTGGGACCTCATCAGACTACAGAGCTTCTACAAGGCAAATGAAACCAGAATCAAAATGAATGGACAGCCCACCAGCTGGGAGAAAATATTTGCAAATCATTTGTCCGACAAGGGATTAATCTCAGTAATATATAAAGATCTCATACAACTGAGCAACAAAAAAACAAACAACCTGATCAAAAAATGGGCAGAGGATATGAACAGACATTTTTCCAAGGAAGAGATACAGATGGCCAATAGACACATGACAAGATGTTCAACATCACTAATCATCAGGGAAATGCAAATCAAAACTCCACTAAGATATCACCTTACACCCGTTAGAATGGCTATAATCACCAAGACAAAGAACAACAAATGCTGGAGAGGTTGTGGAGAAATCGGGACCCTCATTCACTGCTGGTGGGAATGCAAACTGGTGCAGCCTCTATGGAAAACAGTATGGAGAGTCCTCAAAAAAATTAAAAATAGAAATACCATATGATCCAGCAATCCCACTCTTGGGCATCTATGCAGTGGACATGAAATCAACCATCACAAGAGGCATATGCACCCGGGTTTTCATTGCAGCATTATTCACTATAGCCAAGAAGTGGAAGCAACCCAAGTGTCCCTCGACTGATGATTGGTTAAAGAAGATGTGGTATATACATACAATGGACTACTACTCAGCCATAAGAAAAGACAGAATTGTCCCATTTGCAACAACATGGATGGACTTAGAGGGTATTATGTTAAGTGAAATAAGCCAGAGAGAGAAGGACAGACACTGCATGAACTCACTCATATATGGAATATAAGTGAACACATGGACAGAGAGAACTGATTGGTGGTTACCAAGGGGAAGGGGGGTGGGGGGTGGGCACAAGGGGTGAAGGGTTACATCCACAAGGTGACGGACAAACAATAATGTACAACTAAAACCCCACAGTGTTATAAACTATTAAGACATCAATTTAAAAAAATGGTAAAAAAAAAAAATACCATGCTGGGCAGACTTATGAAACAAACTTAGGTTAATTGCCAGGCAGTTTATGGAAATGGCACCTTAAAAAAAATATATCTGACCTTGCTTGAAAGTTCTTATATGCTTTTCCCCCCTGAAAGTTGAGAGTATTTATTTAGATAACAGTTAAATGTGATAACTATTTCATTTACAATAAAATAAGATGGCAAGATGCATAAACAGGATCTTATCTCTTTACTAGAGCTTAATTTTTACATTCTGAAAGAGACTTTTGGAAATATATGGGAAAATATCAGTAGTCATTGTTAAAATTGAAAAACCGAGGGGACTACATCAGATTACAGAGTTTGTACAAGGCAAATGAAACCAGGATCAAAATGAATAGACAACCCACCAGCTGGGAGAAAATATTTGCAAATCATATAACTGAAAGGGATTAATCTCCATAATATATAAAGAACTCACCAACTGAACAACAAAGAAACAAACAACCCGATCAAAAACATGGGCAGAGGATATGAACGGACATTTCCAAGGAAGATATACAGATGGCCAACAGGCACATGAAAAGACGTTCAACATGACTAATCATCAGAGAAATGCAAATCAAAACTACACTAAGATATCACCTTACACCTGTGAGAATGGCTATAATCACCAAGACAAAAAACAACAAATGCTGGAGAGGTTGTGGAGAAACGGGAACCCTCATTCACTGCTGGTGGGAATGCAAACTGGTGCAGCCTCTATGGAAAACAGTATGGAGAGTCCTCAAAAAATTAAAAATAGAAATACCTTATGATCCAGCTATCCCACTACTGGCTATCTACCCAACGGACATGAAATCAACAATCCATAGAGGCTTATGCACCCTGGTGTTCATTGCAGCATTATTCACTATAGCCAAGAAGTGGAGGCAACCCAAGTGTCCCTCAACTGATGATTGGATAAAGAAGATGTGGTATAGATATAAAATGGAATACTACTCAGCCATAAAAAAAAAGACAAAATTGTCCCATTTGCAACAACATGGATGGACCTGGAGGGTATTATGTTAACTGAAATAAGCCAGAGAGAGAAAGACAAACACTGTATGATTTCACTCATATGTGGAACATAAACTAACACACAGACAGAAAGAACTGTTTGGTGGTTACCAGGGGCAAGGGGAATGGGGGGGTGGGCACAAGGGGTGAAAGGATGCATTCATATGGTGACTGACAAACAATAAAGTACAACTGAAACTTCACAATGTTATGAACTATTAAGACATCAATTGAAAAAAAAAAACCAAGGGGAAATTATTGTGTTTTGTTAATTACAAATAAAAGAGTACCTAAATTTAATTAATACTTGAAAGTAAAAACAATCAACAGTACTTGACTGAAAATATTTGAGTGAAAGCATTTAAATATTTTAGCTTATAATTTTTTTTTATTTTTCTCTTAAAAAGGAATGTCACATTGTATGTCAACTATACCACAATAAAGCTGCTTTTTTAAAAAACAGGTGAAAAAGAAAATGTTATTTAACATGGAAATTCATGCTATTTTCTGAACCTGCCTGGGGGTAAATGTATTTAAAGTAGTCATAAAGAAACTTGGAATTATGTTGTTGTTTTGGGAGATTAAATCAAATATCTGATAGAAGACAAGATTACTTAAAAGCCTGGCACTTAGCTCTAAAGAAAAAAGAGAAAAAACCCCAGAGAATTTGTTTTATTATTTGTTTCCTTTTTAACTTGGAGGTGGACTTGAGTGTAAGATTTCACTTTAGGCATGGGACAACAGCTTAAATTGGTTTGAATCTATAAACTTTTGTTTTTCAAAATGGTTAAGAGATCTTGGAGCAGAATCAAAATATTTTAAATTATTTTATTACTCTCATTGGTTTTCTTTATTGTTCTTCCCCTTGGTGACTTGATTTTTTTTAATGTATTTAATCTTATATAATGGTTTCATTTTAAGCACAATATAATAAACAACATTAAAGATAAAAATTTTTTTAAAAAGGAAAATATCTCCTGTGACCCGAGTGTATCCACATGCCAACATTTTATGCTTTTACAATTATAGGGCACATACAATTTGAACTCTGCATTTTTTCACATCTTATTGCAAATGTTTTGGACATTGGTTATAAACTAGATAACAATTTTTAAACACTCTATTTTGAAAAATTATCAAACTTATAGAATAGTTGCACTAGTAACTCCCACAAACCCTTCTAAATTTGCCAGTCGTTAATATGTTACCTTGTCTCTCTCAATCTTTCTCTCATTATTTCTGAGCCATTTGAGAGCAAGTTGCAGACATAATGACCTCTAAATACTTCAGCACGTTCCTTCTAAGTATAAAGACATTTTCTCACAGAGCCAGAATACAATTAACAAAATTGGAATATGTAATATTGATTCAATATTTTCATCTAAAATATAATCAATATTAAAATGTTGCCAACTGTTCCAAAAATTACTTTCATAGAATTTTTTTTTCCAACCCAGGATCATGCATCGCATTAGTTGTCATGTCTCTTTGGTTTCCTTTAATGTGGAACAGTTCCTCAGTTTTTCTTTGTCTTTTGAGACGTTGATGCTCTGAGGAGTAAAGGATAGTTGTTTTGAAGAATAGCCCTTAATTTGCTTTGTCTGATTGTTTCCTTATGACGGTTTAACATTCAATGCTGATAAGGTTACTGTGACTTCGTCACATTGATACAACACTTTTGGATTTGTGCACTTTTGGGCAGAAACATTGCATCAGTAATATTGCATCCTTCCTAGTGCATCACATCAACACTGGTAACGTGAGTGGCTTCGGAATAGAGTAGATATATCACAATTCCCTTACCTGATTTCCCACAGTTACACATTCAGTTTATTTCCAGTTTTCTCCTATTATGAATAACGCTCCAATGCATACACTCATGAGAAATTTGTTTTCATATTTCAGATGATTCCTTCAGGATAAATTTTCAGCAATGGAATTAAATGGTTTATAGGATACAAACAGAATTTTGACTCTTTATACATGTTGGAATTCACATTTGCTCTCCAAAAGTGTTGTGTCAACGTAAAAATTCACAAAAAACTTACCAGCATTGGAGGTTAAAAAGAATATATTGTTAATGATTTTTATCACTAATTTCAATATTTATTTATTCATAGCCTTTTCCTTTGTTCCCCTACTTTTTATTTTGGAAAATTTTAAATCTATAAGCTGTTCTAACAGTGCAATAGACACCCACTTGTAAAACTATTCATCTAGGTTCTCTAGTTGTTTGTTTATTTTTTTTTCTCTTTTTGTGAGGAAGACCAGCCCTGAGCTAACATCCGTTGCCAATCCTCCTCTTTTTGCTGAGGAAGACTGGCCCTGGGCTAACATCCGTGCCCATCTTCCTCTACTTTATATGGGGCGCCGCCACAGCATGGCTTGATGAGTTGTGCCTCTGTCCGCACCCAGGATCCAAACCTGCGAAACCTGGGGCCACCAAAGCGGAGAGCACGAACTTAACCGCTACGCCACCGGGCCGGCCCCGAGATTCTCTAGTTGTTAATCCTTGAATCAGTAAGCATTGATAAGAATATTTGTGATAATTGAAAAGTGTCAGGGGCATGCCAGGATATTGCATACAAACTAAAGGACCAATTATTGCATCTCATACCTCCCCCAATGAAAAAGGAAGCACAATATCAGGTATGCCTCTTCAGCTTCTGGAGGCAGCCTATTCTACATTTGAGATCAAGAGATAAGATAGGCTTTAAGTAGAGCCCAGAGGAGAAAGGGCTTTGAAGTGGGACCAGAGTATGCCTCTTGGACCATATGATGCATACGACACAGAATAGGTATCAATGGGAGGAAAAGATGCCATGTGGAATTTTTGGCAAGCCCCAGTGGAATAAGCACAAGGCAGGCCTCTGGGGTTCTAGAGCAAGGCAATACCATTTGCAGCAGAGAATTTTACTCCTTTTGAAAAACAATTTCTGGCCTGCTATTAGACCCTGATAGAAGAGAAGTACTTGACCATGGGGCACCAAGTGACCATATGGTTGCAACTACCCATAATGAGCTGAGTTCTATCAGACCTATTCCACCGAGTCACAAGGTTAGGAGCCTAGCAGCAACTCATTATGAGATGAAAGTGGTACATCTGGGATCCAGCATAAGCAGGACCAGAGGGCACAAACAAGTTGCATCAGCACCTCTCCTTCAGCTTGCACCATGGCTATATTGGGAATTCCCCACAATCAGCTGATGGAAGAGGAAATGCTCCAGTTTGAATCATGGCTGGGTCAACTCAATATGTGGGTGCAAATTGAAAATAGAATTGTCACTACCGCCCCACACAAGTGCGGCCTTAAAAACACTGGTGAGTGAATTTCCTTCTAATGGATACACTGTGCACTGGGTCTTCCACTTTGTGTGGAAAAATGAGGCCCAGAGTTAGAATATATGTAAACTCATGGCAGTGGTGAACAACTTGGCCAGCTGGATAGAGGCTGGAAAGAAGAAATATTAGAACATTAGAGTTAAGTGGATCTGGGCTATAGCATGTGGATAAACATATGAGAGTAGTCAGAAAGTATGAGACTCTTTGTATCCCATGTTAATGTTCACCAGGGAGCATCCACCATGGAAGAGACACCAAGAAAACAAAATGACTTGGCCATTTGGTGTTAACCAGTCTCTGTCATCAGCCACCTTAGTGCTTGCACAATGGGTGCATGAACAGAATACCCATGGTGGCAGGGAATGGAGGCTGTGCATGGACCCAAGAAGATGAACTTCACTTACCAAGGCTGATCGACCTACTGCTACTGGCAAACCACCTTAGCAGGAGGAGTCAAGCTGTCAGAAGTAATTGACCCTGATGATCAGGAAAAGGTAGGACTGCTGTTAAGCAGGGGGACAGGGAGGATATGCTTGGTGCCCAGGAGACTCACTTCAGTGCCTCTTGGTACTTCCTTGCCCAATTTTGGTGGCAAACGGACAAGCACAGAGACTCTGGTCAAAGGAGGGCATGGCACCCTGGGAATCAGACTCCTAGGATAAGGATCAGGCTAAACCATGGACAAACTACGAAGACCAGCAGAGGTGCTCTCTGAGGTGGAGGAGAATCTTGAGTGGACGGTGAAGGAGGGAGATGATGAGGCTCAGCCACAGCCCTGACATCAGCTGCTGTGCTGGTGGCTGAAATTCCTCCTACTCACCTTACGCTTCTAAATTTCCCCAAGTAGACAGGTCTGCTCAAATCCAGAAGAAGGTGTTCCAGAATGTATGTGAAGAAGTGGATCTGAGCCGCACAAGGATAAACTGCTGTGAACACTCTGGTGAGCCACCGAAATTCTGCTTCAGTGAACGGCTTGTTGCCCCAAGCTCTGTGTCAGAGGCTACTTCCCAGGGAGCCCAACCAGCAACAATCCATATACATAGATATAGTCTAGTTTTGAATAGTTGTGATTTGATATATTGGTGTAGAAAAACACCTATATTTAGTACGTTTTCAAAGAAATATTTTTTAAAATATGTGCCAGCATTTGAATTGACCTGGAGAAGCTTATGATTAAATCATAATTTATAATTAAATTGGAAGATATATAATAGCATAATTTGTCATAAAACCTTGAGTACCTATATTAAGCTGAATATATAAATCAAAGAATGAAAAATATTAAGTTGCATGTGACACATCTGTCAACTTAAGCTGTAACTTCCATATTTTTTTCTAAATCGCTATACAAAGAATTCATGTGTCCTAACCTAAAGGATTATTATTGCTATTTGGGATAATACAGTTAAAGAATATGGCTGAATGTCAGTGTACTTAGATGGATAGCTTACTCATTTCTTTATTTGGAATTGCTAAAATCCTGAAATTGTACAACTTTTGAGGATCCTGTGAGTGAAATAAAGTTCAGAACAGTGTGTATAACCTTAATGACATACCTCAAAATGTTTTATTAGTGCCTAAACAAAGTAATGCTTCAGAGATGGGGGAATGACCAAAATTGGGCAAGGAAGTACCAAGAGGCACCCAAATATATGTATAATTCCCTGCTATTTTTGACTGAGAACAGGTAAAAATTCAGCATTCAGAGGAAATGTCTCTGTGGTCTCTAATCCCTACCACCAAATTCTAGCCCCTGACTGCTAGGACAAGACCTTTCCACTAAGTGACATTATGTGACTGTGTTAGTCAGGGTTCTCCAGAGAAACAGAATCAATAGGAGATACATATATATAATATACTATTATAGAACATATATATGGAGGCTAAGAGGACCCACAATCTGTCGTCTGTAAGATGGAGAACCAGGAAAGCCAGTGGTATAATTCAGTCTGAGTCCAAAGCCTCCAAGAATTGGGAGGCTGATAGTATAAGTCCTGGTTCAAGTCCCAAGGCCGGAGAACCAGGAATACTGATGTTCAAGGGTAGGATAAGATGGATGTACCAGCCCAAGGGGAGAGCAAATTTGCCCTTCCTCTGCCTTTTTGTTCTATTCAGACCTTCAAGGGATTGGATGATACCCACCCACACTGGTGAGGGCGATCTTACTCAGTCTACCATTCAAATGTGAATCTCTTCCAGAAACACCTTCACAGACACAACCAGAAATAATTTTACCAGCTATCTGGGTAGCCCTTAGCCTAGTCAGGTTGACATAAAATTAATCATCACAGTGACGTTAGAATAGCCATCTAAAAATAGTATCTGGGACTCACCAGCTTAAAGTAGAGTTGGACTCTTAACTCACCCAGACTCCTCCAATGTTAACTAGATGTTTTATTTTTTAAATAAAGTGTTGCAGATATTGTTGCAACCCCTTTTGTATTCCTCCTACATCACACTTCCCTCCAACTCTCCCCCATAGTCCTAAATCATCCTTCCTAAATACTGAACCTTTAAAAATCTTTTTATATATTGTTGGTCATTTGTCACTTATAATGGTTAGTAATCTTTTCTGATTTAAAATGATTGCTGTTAGCCAGCTTCAAGAAAATTTTCAAGAAATTAATGTTAAGGTACTTTGTCAGAACCTGCCAAAGGGAATCACTAGTTTAAATACTAGTAATTAATATGACATGTAATTCATCAAGAGATTGTGAATAGAACTGATGAAAGACGTGCTTTAAACTATGAAAATTACAGTTGTATGAGAAGAGGGAATACATTTGCATGACTCTTACTTAAATCAGTCTCCGTGATTTCTAGCCCAAAGAACGTGATATGATCTTGATTGTGAATCTGTTCACTGCATGTTGTCATCCATGCACCTGTAACAAAGAAAAAGTGTTGGTAGTCTGATCCAGCTGATATGACACGGGTATTTCCTGAAGAAATAGCATCCTGAATTTAAAACTTTTGAGGATCCTGTGAGTGAAATAAAGTTCAGAACAGCGTGTATAACCTTAATGACATACCTCAAAATGTTTTGTTAGCGCCTAAACAAAGTAATGCTTCAGAGATGGAGGAATGAAATGGAAGTCTCCTCCAACTAAAGAGAATATGTTTTTTAGGGAACTAGCATAAGCAAAAAGAGAGGAATTACTTGTGAATCTCTTTTAATTGGAAGAACTTGGAAAAGACAAGAATACAAGTAGGTCTCAGGAACAGGAAAAGTGAATGACTTCAAAACTTCCTCTGTCTCTTATTTGTGCTCTGCATGTCTCTTCATTCTCTCTCACTGCAAACTGGCTTTCTCCAAATTGTAGGAGACATGGCTGCCAAAAGCTCTAAACCTCACTGACATCCTACAGGATTTGCCACCACACTAGTACTGACTCCCATGGTCCTGTGTTAAGATAATTCCAGGGAAGGAAGAGTCTAAGTAAGTGCCCACTTCTGGACCAATCAATGAAGTCCACCAGGGCTAGGGGTGTATGATTGGGTTACATGCTCACTTGGACCAGTCAACTGGGAGGTGACATTTGTAACAAGTAGTAGCTTCTGTGTGAGTCAGAGAGTTGGAGGGGAGAGAAGAGCAGATTAGAGAAAGGGGGTAAGAGTGGTGTGCTGGCAAAAAAGGAGTATTTAGTATAGAGGAAAAACCAAGACAAGAGCTTAAGATCATCCACGGATGAGTAATTTTCCAGACTGACCAACCTAGACATTATAAAATGAATAAGCTCTAACAATGATAGAATAAAAACTATAGCATATTTTGAAAGAACAATAATATGAAAATATCCAGAAAGATACATATCAATGTATTAGCAATGGTTTTCTTTGGGGAGTGTGCAGGGAGAAGAGGTCATGGGGAGACTTCCACTTTTTTACACTTCTATAGTGTTGGAAATGTTTATGGATGTATGTACATTTGTAGTATCTTAAAGCTGGTGAAAAAATAGTAAACAAAGATAGAAGGCCCAAGATTCCTTAAAAGTCTTGAAGCAACAGTAATAGGGGAATATTATATACTGGGAAACTAGCAGAAGTGTCACGTGTGACCAGAATCTATAGAATGTAACAGTCACTGATTCTGCAGATTTGACATGAAGAGAGAACAGCCATTCTACTCTCTGGGAGAAGAGTATTTCCTAGAGAAATAACACCCAGCCTGATGAAATTGGTAAGCTACTGATCTGAGATCACGAAGCACATTGGAGTCTAGATAGATAGGAATGAAAAATAAGTGATTAGAGGAGTCTGAGGCCAGATGAAGTGGGCTAGGGATAGTTGAAATATTTCTAAGACCTAGGTTGTTGAGATAGACCTGTAACCAATAATTTTTAAAAATAGTAACAAAAACGGGACAGAGGGTAAATTTAGGTGGTTCAAGGAACTAAAAGCAAGGCATGATACAAACTGAGGAGTACGCTTCCCCAGTGAGAATGGAATGAGGAAGTGGAATGTGCTGCTTGGTTAGGTAGAACTTGACATTTGTTTTAACAAATTTAAAAATTGCCAGTTGCTACTCTAAGCGGAGACAGAATTTCACTTTAGAGCAGATCTTTTTTCTGAGAAGAATCACTGAAGTGGCTGCTTTTAGTTATGTAAATGTAAGAACACAGGCACCCTTGCCCCTTATTTTGTGGCTCAACAAAGGCTGCCCTTCCTAATGCCTCTTGATATGCAAATTGTCATAGAAAGCAAGGAGCCTCCTGGGGGGAAAGGAACCCCGACCTTGACCTCTTCTCTTTTGATATTCTAATTTATTACAATCTATCTAATGTATTGAGATGGTTCCAATTGATACCCTCTGGCAGTAAAGGACACCAAAAGCATCAGGAATTAGCCCTGAAGAAAGAGGGCATCTGGGAACAGGGACCAGGCCATATGTGGCATAGCTCACATATGTGGCTCACAAGGAAGCTTTTCCCCTGCCTGCCTCACATCTTACTTGTCTTGGATGGTGTGTTCTCAATTATAAGCTAAAATCCTATAGCTTTGGGGGCCCAAACCTGTGATCTGTGCCTCATTTGGATCAGCATGGTTATCACTGTTGTACCAGTTGATAAATCATAACCCCAAGCTAGGGCTGTCAGTGAACTGGTCTGCTTCCCTAATCCTTTCTTCTGCAGCTCAGCAGTTTGGAATTAGAACAGGCCTCATTGAACTGAGTAAGTTTCCAGGCTTTTTAATAATTCAGGGGGAAATACCCAAACGGAGCATACTCTCCCAATATTGAATAGAAATTAACAAAATTCAGTAAAGGTGATGGTGTAAATTTAGGGAAGCACAACTGGATTGTGATTATTTGTTTGTTTATTTTTTGCTGAGGAAGATTAGCCCTGAGCTAGTATCTGTGCCAATCTTCCTGTATTTTGTATGTGGGTTGCCTCCACAGCATGGCTTGACAAATGGTATAGGTCTGCATGTGGGATCCGAACCCGCAAACCTGGGCCGCCATAGCATAGGGCACAGAGCTTTAACCACTTGGCCACGGGGCTGGCCCCTGGACTGTGATTTTAACCAAGAAACTTAAAACTAAATGGTTGCAATATATTTGTCTGAACAACAATTGTGCATTAACAAAGGAGAGGGGGTTGGTGGTGGTCTCCTTGTCATCTTTAAAAGGAAAGTTCAGAAAGATAAATTTGGCTGTGTTGGCTGTGTATTCAGGGCCCTGGAACACAAATATGGTAGCTGACCTGCAGGCCAAGAATCTTCCTATATCAGACTAACAAAGTTGGTGACACTTGTTATTACTGAATTGGTTATGAAACTCAAAAACAGCCCTATAAAATTAATGCTGACAATTGCTTCCAGACAAATGCTGATGAAAGTAAGTGGAGTGCAGAACAGTGCTAATCTCCCTTCTGCCTCACCAAACATGTTTGTTTTCCTAAATTCTTTATCCTGGTCAGCGATAAAATCATCTTCCAGTCACTCTTTTTCTACAAATCTTGTCATCACCCTTCCAATGACTGTCTCTCTCTCATCCTCCACATCTATTAAATTATCAGGAATGAACAATTCTTTTAATATTTTCCAATATTTTCTCTCTTCTTCGTGCTCACTGTGGTAGTGTAGTGGGACATCTTTAGATCTACAGCTCAGCTTTCCCCTTCTACTGATGATAGCAGTTCTCTTCTTTTGGTGACCCGCTCCTCTCCCACTCAAACCATGTGTTCCTACTGGAGACCCTCTCATAGATCCCCTTACTTCGGCCAGAGTGGAGGCACATGACCCAGGGTAGGAAGTTAGCAGGGGAGGCATAACTGAAAGGACATGCTCAGAACCTTAACCTTCTGCAAGTCAAGGTTATTGTAGTGGCCATGGTAGATGACTCCCCAACAGTGGTCCCTCCCCAAATGATTAGTCTAAGTCAGTAAGTCTTCACAGTGTTGACATTTGGGGTCAGATATTTCTTGGTTGTAGGATATTTAGCAGTATCTATCTACTAGATGCCAGCAGCACCCTTCCCCCAAGTTGTGACCAAAAAGTCTCTAGATATTGCCAAATGCCCCCTGGAGGGCAAAATCACACCAGGTTGAGAACCACTGATCTCAGCTAGTTATGGTAAAGCTGTTACTTTTTCGAGTGGTAGGTTTAGGACTGGATGGATCTCCTGAACCTGGCCAATGTGGCATTAAGAAGATGTCCACTAGAGGGCTTCTAGGAAGATTTCCTCACTTCTAGCAAACTGAACCCAAAACTAGACAGTCTTTTTCATCGGAAAAGAGACAGTCTTTTTCTTGCTAGAAGTTGTGTCTGCATATAAGCACTTGAACTGCTGCAGCTATCTCATGACAATAAGGGAACAAGCTTTAGAATAAAGCCAGTATGGAGGGTGAATTGGAGAAATGTAGAGAAATGCAAGAAACTTGAGCTGGTGATTTCCCCTGTGTGCACCTACAGCAATCTTATCTCTGGACTAATGCATATATGTATGTGTAGTATATCATAAACAGCAGTATATGTAGTATACTTCCAATTGGGAATGTGTGTATATTTTTGACTATCTATATATACAGACATACATATATATATACTTTTGTCACATAATATTTGTAGGAGATGCCTCCATATAATTATATATAGAACTGCTTCATTCTTTTCCTTGACTGCAAATTATTCCATTTTATAGATGAAGTATAATTTATTTAACCAGTATCCTGGAGGCTTTTACATGTTTTTTAAAAAATATTTTTCTAATGCAAAGAATGGTTCAATAAATTTCCATATACATAAGTCATTTCACATATGAGTATGTGTATGGAATAGATTTCAAAGGAGGAAATGTTAGGTAAAGTATATGTGCATATGTGATTTTGATAGATATCGTAAAATGTCCTGGGCATTTTACGATAAACTAAATAACAGATAAACTAAATAACACTCATTAGCAACATATGATAGTGCCCACTGCCTTATACCCTCATGAATAAAGTAAGTTATCAAACTTTTTTTGTGCTTTAGTAGTTTCATGAAATATGGTATTGTAATGTTGTTTTAGTTTGTATGTCTCTTTTAATGAATGAAGTTGAGTGCTTCTTCCTATATTTAAGAACTATGTATAATTTCTAGTTTTTTGAAAATCTGTTCATATCTTTGCCCATTTTTCTGTTGGGTTGTTAGGTCATTTTATTGTTGACTTGAGAAGTTATGTATTAAGGAAAATTTCCCTTTGTGACATGAATTGCAAATATTTTTTCCTCATTTATAATTTGTCATTTTTCTTAACTTTTGATGGCTTTTTCTATTGAAGAAGTTTTAAAAATCTTTATGTGATTCATTTTATCCGTCTTATCCTTTATGGCTTCTGGGTTTGTTTCATACTTACGAAGCTCTATCCTACTCTGAATGTATTTTTTTTTAAATCTCTCTTTTGTGTAGTTTTTATGATTTAAGTGTAAATCTTTGAACTATTTAGAAATATTTTTAGTGTAATGTGTTATGTAAGAATCCAACTTTATTTTTTCTGAACTATTATCCAATTGTACCATATGTTCTTTTCTTTCTTTTAGTTTTGTATTTATTTATTACTGTAGTTTTTCCCATAGTTGCATCTATGAGCAGTTCTATCCAAGCCTGTTTTCTGCCCAGAAAATATTGTTGAACTCTCCTTGACTACTCACTCTCTCTTTACCTGGGAACTGTTAAGCTCTCCCATAATATTAAGTATGGTACATTCTCTTTTTTGTGTGTATGAGGAAGACTGGCCCTGAGCTACCATCTGTGCCCGTCTTCCTCTATTTTGTATGTGGGACACACCACAGCATGGCTTGATGAGCGGTGTGTAGGTCCACAATGAGAACCCCAGGCTGCTGAAGCAGAGCGTGAGAACTTAACCACTACACTATGGGGCCAGCCCTAGGATGGGTACAGTCTCTTTGTTATAACAACCACCATACCTTACTGTGATACATAATATGTATGATCCCAACTTCTGGAGCCAGAATGTCAGGTTGCATCTGTTGCTTACTAGCTGTGTGCCATTGGGCTTCTTAATGTCTCTGTGGCTCAGTTACCTTACTGTAAAATCAGGCTATTGGAGGATTAAATAAGTTCACACTTGTAACACATTTAAAGTGGTGCATAGTCAAGGCTCTGTAAGTGTTGGCTGTTATGATTATTCCCTTCTGTGGCTTGGGAGAAAGAGGAAGAGGGCTGAGACTATGGGCAGCTTGAAGACTTTGCAGATCTTGGGCTTCTGGTTTAAAAATGAACTTAGGGGGAGTGACGTCAGCATCATGGCAGAGTGAGATTCCCTCTTTGAATCTCTGCCCCCTAAGACACAATGAAAACATCATTCACATTCCAACAGAGGTCAATCAAACACTACAAAGGACTTTTAAGAAACCCCTGCTGCCATACATCGGAAGGTGGAGGCACGGGAAGTCCCAAAGGATATGAGGAGAGATAAGAAGTTTTACTCCCCCTCCCCAATCTATTGTCAAAGACAGACAGCATGGCTTGCAGGCAGAGGGGGGAGGGGTGGCCCTCTGCAGGGAAAACTATTGCCCTCCAGGTGCTCTCACAGACTGTTGAGAGATCCCCACTGGGAAGCAAGGACAGACTGTTTTGAGGGTGTGGCAAATGACCCAAGAGAGCCAGAAAGGAAACTCCTGGGTTGAGCAGGAGAAAGAGAGAACCACTCCCCCCACACGCCCTGCATTTCAGCATAATCCCTCCAGGGACTGCAGTGGGCTCAGAGCACATCGCTCGCAATCTCCATCCAGTGGCAGCAGGTGGAAACTGCAGGACCAACTTCAAGATGAAAGGAAAAAGTAAAGCCGTGGGATCCATGCAACGGTTTGTTATGTCTACAGACCAAAAGGAAAATGACAAACAGCCAGAAACCAACCCTGAAGGCACAGAATTCGATAACCTGAATGACAGAGAATTCAAAATAGCTATCATAAACAAACTCAACGAAATACAAGAGAACACACAGAAACAAATCAACGAATTCAGGGATTTCATCACAAAAGAGATTGAAACCATAAAGAAAAACCAGTCAGAATTATTGGAGATGAAAAACAAAATCAACGAGATAGTGGAAAAAATGGAGTATTTAAAGAGCAGAACTGACAATATGGAGGAACGAGCTAGCATTATCGAGGATAGCCACGCAGAAATGCTCCTGGTAGAGGAGGAGAGAGAGCTAAGACTGAAAAGAAATGAAGAAATTCTTCAAGAAATATCAGACTCAATGAGGAAAAGCAACATAAGGATAATAGGTATTCCAGAAGGAGAAGAAAGAGAAAAAGGAGCAGAGAGTTTGTTCAAAGAAATAATAGCTGAGAACTTCCCTAACCTAGGGAATGAGATGGAAATAACAGTGAATGAAATCAATAGATCATCTAAATATATAAACAAGAATAAATAATCATCATGCCACATAGTAGCTAAGTTGACAAGATTCTGCGACAAGGAAATAATATTAAGGGCAGCTAACCAAAAAAACCAAAATAACATACAAAGGAAACCCCATCAGGCTCTCAGCTGATTTCTCAACAGAAATTTTACAGGCTAGGAGAGACTGGAATGATATATTCAAAATCATGAAAGACAAAAACCTTCAGCCAAGAATACTTTATCTAGCAAAAATATCCTTCAAATACGATGGAGAAACAATAACTCTCCCTGATAAACAAAAGCTAAGAGAGTTCGTCACCACAAGACCCCCACTACAAGAAATGCTCAAGAAGGCCCTTAGGCCTGAAAAAAAACAAATGAGAAAGGGGATACAAAGATTTCAGCAAGGAGAAAAGCAAGGAGACTAAACCAGAACAAACTACATTGGATAACATCAAAAATTAATTCAAGCTCATCCTAAAGAGAATGGACAAATTCTTGGACATGTACAACCTCCCAAAACTGAATCAAGAAGAAATAGAGAATCTGAACAGACCAATCACAAGTAAAGAGATTGAAACAGTAATCAAAAACCTCCCTGAAAATAAAAGCCCAGGACCAGATGGCTTCCCTGGAGAATTTTACCAAACATTCAAAGAAGATTTAGCACCTATCCTTCTCAAACTATTCCAAAAAATAGAGGAAGATGGAATATTTCCTAACACATTCTATGAGGCTGACATCATCCTGATACCAAAGCCAGACAAGGACAATACAAAGAAGGAAAACTACAGGCCAATAACACTGATGAACATAGATGCAAAATCCTCAGCAAAGTAGTGGCAAACCAAATACAGCAATACATCGAAAAGATCATACGCCACGATCAAATGGGATTTATACCAGGGACACAGGGATGGTTCAACATCCACAAATCAATCAACGTAATACACCACATTAACAAAATGAAGAATAAAAACCACATGATCATCTCAGTCGATGCAGAGAAGGCATTCGACAAGATCCAGCATCCGTTTATGATAAAAACTCTCAACAAAATGGGTATAGAAGGAAAGTACCTCAACATAATAAGGGCCTTATATGACAAACCTACAGCAAACATCCTACTCAACGGGGAAAAACTGAAAGCATTCCTTTGAGGGCAGTAACAAGACCACTCTCACCGCTCTTATTCAACATAGTACTGGAAGTTCTGGCCAGAGCAATTAGGCAAGAAAAAGGAATAAAAGGACTCCAAATAGGCGATGAAGAAGTGAAACTCTCACTATTTGCAGATGACATGATCTTATACATAGAAAACCCAAAAAATTCCATTGGAAAACTACTAGAAATAATCAACTACAGTAAAGTAGCAGGGTACAAAATCAACTTACAAAAATCAGTTGCATTTCTATACACTAATGATGAACTAACAGAAAGAGAACTCAAAAAGACAATCCCATTTACAATTGCAACAAAAAGAATAAAATATCTGGGAATAAATTTAACCAAGGAGGTAAAAGACCTATACAATGAAAACTATAAGACACTATTGAAAGAAATCAAAGAAGACATAAAGAAATGGAAAAATATTCCATGCACATGGATTGGAAGAATAAATATAGTTAAAAATGTCCATTCTACCTAAAGCAATCTACAGATTCAATGCAATACCAATCAGAATCCCAATGTCATTCTTCACGGTAATAGAACAAAAACTACTGAAATTCGTATGGGGCAACAAAAGACCCCGAATAGCTAAAGCAATTCTGAAAAAAAAGAACAAAGCTGGAGGCATCACAATCCCTGATTTCAAAATATACTATAGAGCTATAGTAATCAAAACAGCATGGTACTTGCACAAAAATAGACACACAGATCAATGGAACAGAATTGAAATCCCAGAAATAAAACCACACACCTATGGACAGCTAATCTTCGACAAAGGAGCAAAGAACATACAACGGAGAGAGGGAATTCTCTTCAACAAATGGTGCTGGGAAAATTGGACAGCAACATGCAAAAGAATGAAAGTAGACCATCTCCTATCGCCATATACAAGAATCAATTCAAAATGGATCAAAGACCTGAAAGTGAGACCTGAAACTATAAAACTCCTGGAAGAAAATATAGGCAGTACACTCATTGAGACTGGGCATAAAGGGATCCTTTCAGATTCCATGTCTACTCAGACAAGGGAAACAAAAGAAAAAATAAACAAGTGGGACCTCATCAGACTAAAGAGCTTCTACAAGGCAAATGAAACCAGAATCAAAATGAATGGACAGCCCACCAGCTGGACGAAAATATTCGCAAATCGTTTATCTGACAAGGGATTAATCTCTGTAATATATAAAGAACTCATACAACTGAGCAACAAAAAAACAAACAACCCGATCAAAAAATGGGCAGAGGACATGAATAGACATTTTTCCAAGGAAGAGATACAGATGGCCAATAGACACATGACAAGATGTTCAGCATCACTAATCATCAGGGAAATGCAAATCAAAACTACACTAAGATATCACCTTACACCTATGAGAATGGCTATAATCACCAAGACAAAAAACAACAAATGCTGCAGAGGTTGTGGAGAAATGGGAATCCTCATTCACTGCTGGTGGGAATGCAAACTGGTGCAGCCTCTATGGAAAACAGTATGGAGAGTCCTCAAAAAATTAAAAATAGAAATACCTTATGATCCAGCAATCCCACTCTTGGGCATCTATGCAGTGGACATGAAATCAACCATCACAAGAGGCTTATGCACCCCGGTGTTCATTGCAGCATTATTCACTATAGCCAAGAAGTGGAAGCAACCCAAGTGTCCCTCGACTGATGATTGGTTAAAGAAGATGTGGTATATACATACAATGGACTACTACTCAGCCATAAGAAAAGACAGAATTGTCCCATTTGCAACAACATGGATGGACTTAGAGGGTATTATGTTAAGTGAAATAAGCCAGAGAGAGAAGGACAGACACTGCATGAACTCACTCATATATGGAATATAAATGAACATATGGACAGAGAGAACTGATTGGTGGTTACCAAGGGGAAGGGAGGTGGGTGGGCACAAGAGGTGAAAGGACGCATCCACATGGTGATGGACAAACAATAATGTATAACTAAAACCCCACAGTGTTATAAACTATTAAGACATCAATAAAAGAAAGAAAATATAAATGAACTTAGGTAGTCTTGCTTAGAGATTTTGTTCTTAACCTGTAATGTTTGTGCCTCTCTCTTTAATTTTTCCTCAGTTTAGTCCAAATCCTTCTATATTTGGAAGATGTTTCTCACAGTTTTAAAAAAAGCATTATTTTAGTTTTTTAATATCCAAGATTTCAAACATATACAAAAGTAGTGAGAATAACAATGAGATGAACAATAACAATCAAAGAGAACAAACCTCATTTACGTGTCACCCAGCTTTAACTGTTCATCACCTTGTGGCCTTCAAAGTTCTGGATGTGAGGTTGAGAACCTGTCCCTGGATTCCACACAAGAGAGGCTATTGTTCTTGCACTTGGGAGAAACAGCATCTGTGGGCCTGTACTTACCCCCTCAGATTTCCTGTAAGTCTTAAACCCGATACTTGAGCTATCCTGTTTTAGCTGCTTTTTCCTGCAATTATAACAGCTTTCTCAGGCTGTTCCATCTGTCCCATCCTCTTTATTTCCACTCTAATTGCATTATCTTGGACTTTCATCACTTTTTATCAAATTATTGCCTTTGCAGCCTAATCGGTCTTCCCATACTCAGATCTCCACATTCAGTCCACCCTTCACTCTTTTGAAAGATTATTCTTCTTATATCACAAGCCTAATTATGTTCAGAAGCCCAACAATTGCTCTCAGTTGCCTACAGAATAAAATCCAAATTGTCTTTTTTTCACAAGAATCTGAGGTGGGCCTTTTCAGCCTTTCGCTAGAGTATCTTTCACTACATACCATAGTTCTTCAATTCTAAGATGTCATTGATTATGACAGATCATTGATTTTGTAACAGCTTTTGGGTCAGGGACCAAGGGGAAGGGTGCAACCCATACATCATGGATAAGATACATCATGATTTCACAATTATTAAAATGTAAGGACATATTTAATGATTCCTGTAGTAACAGATACAGTATTAGGGTAACAGCAAAATATGATGGCATATTAAACTGGGAAATTCGAGGAGAGTTTAGTAAGGGAATTATTTACAAGATGTGGGCAAAGTGTAGAGGGCCAATGGGACATGGTGCAGCATCCCAAGACTAGCTTTGGGATGGGAGGGGAGCTCTAACAACCTCTAGGTCTGAAGGGGCAAAGGGATGGGCATTACCACCACCTAGAGAGGGAAGGGTATGGAGCAGGGCTCTAAATGAGAGCTGTGGCCTGTCCTTATGTAGAGGGAGCAGCCACAGGAACTTGGTGAGAAGAAGGCTGGGGAATAAATATCCCTATTTCACTGTTCCCCCACCCCTCTAGCTTCAAGTTAGCTGAACCCAATTGGAAGCCAGAGGAAAAGCAAGTCTACCAATGCAGGTAAACTTCCTGAGGCACAGAGCATGATGGAGCAGAGTGGAGCACAGTGAAGAGGGGACCCAGAGGGCGGATGGAAGGCAGCTGACACACATGCCATCCCAGTTACTCTCCCTCTTAAATTGCAGATTCAATTTCACGGGTCTGTGTGTTTGCCCTTTTGCTGTTTATCTAGTCTTCAAGCCCAGCTTGTCCACCTTTTCCGTGAAGCCTCCTCTGACTTCTTTAGTCAATTTGTCCTCCAATGTGTTCCCATAAAATTCCATTCAAAAGATCTAAATTTTACACTTTATTAAGAGCTGTCTACATCTTTGTCTCCTCTGATATATTATAAACTCTTTGATGGTAAGGGACATTTTGCAATCATTTTGTCTCTCCTCTCCGCTTGAAAACACGCAAACTCACCTGTCCCAGTGTCTTCTACCTGGAATCAAATATTTCAGAGCTGGAAAAAGTCCTAGAAACAACTAATGCAACTATCTCATTTTACAGGTGAAGAAACTGGGTCTCAAATTGCTGTTGGTAAGAACCCAGTAAATGCTAGTTGAAGCAAAAGTGAAGTGTCAGCCAAAAAGATCAACAGATGTCTTCAAGAGTGCTTTGAAAGCAAATGGGAAAAAAATTACCTTCTTGTGGAAAACCTCTGGTGCCCTGTCACCTGGAATAGGTGTATGATTTTGGTTTTCACTCAGGCCTCATTGCCCTTGTAAGAAGAATGAAATGAGCTAATGCATAGACAGTGTCTTAGCAGAGGGCCTGCCACATGATCAACCTAGATAAAAATGAGTATTTGCTCTAGGGGGATTGTGGGGAGGTAACTGTCAAGAATTTAGAAATAAGGGAAATAGGATTTTTTTTCTGATACTTAACCTTAAAATTAAATGCAAATAAATTCATTCAATGTAATAATACATACCTATTAAAATGATGACAGTTATTGATATGGAAAAAGATCTATATATTGTTGAGTAAAAAAGTAGGTTATAAAAGGCATGTATAACATGATAATTTTTTTTTTTCTAATTGAGGGTGATCTAGAAGGCTGTTTACCAAAATGTTTACAGTGGTTTTAACTGGGTAGTAGGTCTCTGGTCAATTTTGTATTCTTTATGCTGTTCTGAAATATGTTCTGGAATAAATGTTTTACAACTAGCTTGTATTGTTTTTAAAATCAGAAAAAATGTTATTTTTACGTCAAAGGCAAAAACCAATAATGGGTAAAGTTACCTGAAATAGAATGGTTTCTAGACCAACTTGACTAGACTGTAAAAGACAGACATCATTAACATACCTAAAGAAAGAGTGTGTGACTGTTTCAGAGAGCAGGGGACTGGTCGACCATTGATGCGCGGAATGAGGAGAATCAGAAAAACAAACTTAGGCCGTATCCATCCAACTACCATCCAAGATGGGGAGAATCATGGCCAGTGGAGAGGTTTTATTGACAAGATTGTTCCTGTCGTGTAAGGGGCTATCTCTGGTACTCTCAGCCTGACGGCATTAAGTTACAAGACCAGAGAGAGAGAAGGAACAAATACACTGTGTTGGAAATGAGAAAGGGAATGTAACCAAAAATCTGGAAGAGATTTTTAAAAATTACACCCACATGTTATATGCAACTCTATTGCAAAAAAATTTAAAGAATTTAGCCTAGAGGAGTCATGGCTAAATACACTCATAACACGGAAGAAATTGAGAAGATGGTCAAAGAGTTAACTCTCCCCAAAACAAAAGGCCCAAATGGCTTAACTGAAAATTATAACAGATTTCAGGGAACAGATACTATATATTCTGTTTAGATATTTTGGAGCAAATACAAAAAGATGGAAAACTTCCCAATTTATTTTAAAAGGCTAACATGATTCTGACATCAAAACCAGACAAAAACCAAAAGTTAAAGTTAAATCTGCTGAAACAATCACTTAAAAAGAGAGGGAAAAGCAAAGTTGGAGGTGGGCAAAATGAGTTAAGGAAGTCAAAAGGTACAAACTCCCAGCTATAAAATAAATTAGTCATTGGGATGCAATATACAGTATGGTGACTAGAGTTAATAATATTGTATTGCATGTTTGAAAGTTGTTAAGATTTACTAATCTTAAAAGTTTCATCACAAGAAAAAACCATTTTGTAACTTATGTATGGTGATGATGTTAACTCGACTTATTGTGGTGATTATTTTGCAATATATACATACACCAAACATGATGTTGTACACCTAAAACTAATACAGTGTTATATGTCAATTATACCTCAATAAAAAAATAGAGGAAAAAAATTCCAAATAAAATGGAAAAATATACCAATTGTGTCTTAAAATGAATCAGGGCAAAGTAAGATTTATTCCAGCAATGCAAAATAATGCACTTATTAAAAGCCTATCTTATGAATGTATGTGTTATATATAAAATTGATGATATTAAACAGTTAAAGGAAAAAATTTGCAAGCTCATTTAGATAAATACTAAAAACATGTTTAATAAAAATTCAATGCCCACCTCAGATTCAAACTAGAATTGTAGTCTACTCCCTTATTATCTTAATTACTTATCTGAAATAAATAGCCAATGTTAGTCTTAACAATGAAACACCACAGGCATTCTTCTGAAGCCAGTCCTGGACATTTCATTCTTTTTGAAATCTTTACCAATAGTTGTTATGACTCTCTATATGGTTCAACTTAAGCGAAGTTTCTCAACATAGCCCCAAAAGTCAAATAACTGCACAGCAAGGCAGGTTGCATAAATGCATGACCCAGTCAGCAAGAAACATATAACACATGGGTATAAGAAAGATTTTAATTTCCTCTGGACTTTACTACAAGGAATGCAGCAACACAAGTATAGTGATAAATGTCAACTGACAATAGCATTAACGCGAGACAGCGATTTATCGCTATAGCGTAATGACAGCTGTGTGTGTGCTGCTGGCAGGGCAAGTGCCTGCACCTTCAGGCATGGTGCTGAAGCAGAAGCAGAAAAGCACACACAGGTTGAGCCTGGAGTAGGACCCTATTAGTCTGAGTCTTAACTTGCATGTAGTTGTGAACCACATCTGTGGTACAAATCAGAGGCAGGCCTCAGGGATGTTGTGTGGGGCACTGTCCATTTATGGAATGGAAGCAATCGTTCCATAGGGAAAATATTCCCCAAAAGATTGAGTTGAAATCTTTTATTAAGATCAAGTTTATGTGGTGACGAGACCTGTGGTGTGTCATCTGGTGATATTGCTTTGGTTTTCTTTAGCCCCTTGGTGATTTGGGCTCTCTCTGCTTTTTGCTTGCCCATCAGTACAGTCTTCTGCCACCAGGATTTCCCCCCAACCTCAGAATTCTCTTACCTCATGCTCACATCTCCTCAATATCTTTTTCTCTTCAGTACACATGACATTTTCTGTCCCCAAAATTTCTTAAAGTTTAGTCTTTGGCATATGTAAAACAAATTCGTTACAGATAATTTTGAAAGTTCAAAATTCTTTAAAGGTTTTTTTACTTAAAATGAAGAGTATTTATACATAAGTTAAAGAAATAATAATAGAAATTACTTATGCTTTATGCAACGTTCTAAGGACTTTACATTTGAAATCTCATCTAATCCTCACCGTAACCCTAGAGATAGGCACTATTATTATCCCCCTTTTCAGATGAGGAAACTGAGGCACAGAGACAGTAAGTGCATTGTATAGGTTCACATGCTAACAGGTGCAGAGTCAGAATGTGAACCCAGGTGGTCTGGCTCTGATCTGTGCTCCTGGCCACTTTGCCATGCTGCTGTTGTAAGATCACAGACCAAAATATCTGAGGAACATCCCTTCTTTTACACATGCCAATCATTCATTTGCTCCTTCATTTATTGTAGTATCTGGAGTGCATACTATGAAAAAAAAATGCTCTTCTGGGAATGGCACAGACATTAAAAAGCAATCAAACAAATAACCAACAAGTGCTACAGAAACCAAAGAAATGTATAAACTCAGTATGAAATGAAACAGTTTAGTTAATTATATTAGTGGTTTATGATAATCAGATTTGCAGTTAACGTTTGTCTAGTTCATGGTAAAATTGTTCTTAAATCCCTAAAAAATGCTTTTGACATTTCTCAACAAAACTAGCTCAAAACTTCATTTTATTTTCTCTATTTAATTCTGTTTAATTTGGATAAAAAATGTGCTCTAAGCAAATCTAATTTAGTCAATTGCTATGAGTTATGATAGACTCAGTTTTTATTTTCTTTGTTTTTCAGTCCTATGAATTACTGACAGCTTTCTAAATTATTCTAAGATTCTGAATTTCAATGATTTATTATTTGTGCAATGATTTCTGTGAAGTTGCTGAAACCTGGCAAGTTTCTAATTAATTACACATATTAGACTAAGCAGTTGGCTCTGACATGAAGTGAGTTTTGTTTTTCACATCTCTACAGTATTTTCTGTCACTGTGTTATCACTTGCAATGTCTATAGGGATGCCTTGGTTCTGTTTCAGTGGTAGAAAGAGCATACGTATTTGTGCACATCACTTGAAGATTTCCTTTAAATCTGGCAGGTAGAACTAGGAAAGAACAATATGCCAAATATATTGAAGCATAGCAAGAATCCCAATTTGAAATTAGGTAAGTTTCAGGCATGAGCAGGGATGTCTGGCAAACTGGTGGGGTGGGCCCACCAGGAACCATTTATATGAGGACAAACTTCTCTTTTGGGAGAAATCACTTTGAAGAAATACCAAGACATGAACAGTGGACCTGAAATTGTAAGACAGCCTTAGCAGGAAGGGAAGAGTGTTCTGTGGGCAGCCTGGTGGCTATCATTAGCTCATTCTCATTTACAAGTGTCCTGAGCGGGTGTCTGGGACCTAGGAAAAGAGAGGGCTCTAAGTAAAAATTGAAGGTACTGATAGGGGATGAGCACCTTCCTTCAGTGTCTTTGTGGTGGTGCTTGGTGAGACACGGGCAGGCAGAGCAGTGGCCAAGACCAGTAAGAACTGCCATGCCTGTTGGAGCAGAGCAGAAGCTGAGATGCCCCGTGGAATAGTAGCAATGTCTGCAGAGAACTTGGTGCTTGCAGTGCCTGTCAAGTGATCCTCCCTGAACATCAGTGGATCCCAGCAGAAATTACCACGCCAGCAGAGCAGGACCAGATCCTGCTAGAGAAACTAGGTACTGATGGAAGAGCTCCAGGTTCCAGTGAGCCAATGTGGTACCTAGTGGGTGGTTGCTGAATAAGTGTGTGTTTGTGAGCATATGTGAGACACCCACTGAAGATGCCTAAAACACCTCAAGAAAGTGAGATTTTGAAAGGGGACTAAAGTCCTGCATTATGCAGATGAAGACAAGAGCTGATGACTAGTGGGTTATTCCTCTTAACATGATCTTATTTGTATCCACCAGCTAGTGGAAGCTGGGCAAATGGATATATAAAATAATCGAGAGCTCAGAAGTCATCGTCAGAACTGTTGAGGATATTTGAAGGGGGCCACCTGGGAATTTGTGTCATAATAACTTAGAGACAAGTAGAAAATGTAATCTCATTGTGTAGTCACAGGCTACCATGTTATATAAGGTCTTATTTAAGACTAAATAACCCAGGCTTTGGGAAATGTACCAGTTTGTACTCTGGTCATTGCCTTATAGAGGTCGTGGAGCCAAACCATGTCTGCATGGGTGAGAGTGAGGTTTTATCCCCCAAGGGAAAGGATATATATATCTTCTGAGAGAATATTTGCCTTATTTACCCTACTTTTAACAGCAACACTGAACAAGCTAAGCCTTAGGATACCTGTCTGCTTGCAGCCCCTTCTAGTGCTTCCTAGGATATCCCAAGAGTTTTACTTCTGTATAGAATTCTCTTCTTGTTTAAAATGACCCTATCACCTTAGCCACAATTGATATGAACAAGGGCAGTTATCTGATCCGAGGATAGCCAATAACCCATTTAGTCAGTAACCTATGAGTTGATCTATCATGAAAACTCAGTTAGGAATGATTGTAGCTAATTAGTCTGATTATCATCTTTCTTTGGGAGGTGTTTAAATCATAGCAAAGGCAAAAACTGAAAGACAAAGATTGAGACAAGGTAATTAGTAGACGCCTATAAGCAGGAGAAGCCAAGAATAAGGAGAAGCTAAAATAAGCAGATGGCGTTACACTGAGAGAAAGAAGATAGTCAGTTTATTGGTGACATCTGGAGAAGGACAATCAGACAGAGAATGAGTGAGTCTTTGTTATGGTCGAGCATACAATGGAAGTCATTGGAAGTTTACTGAGTCACTAGAACTGCCGGACATCATGATGGAGTTTCCAGTTCCCAAGCCATATTCTGTGTCCTTGGGTCCTGGTAGCTTGAGTGTGTCTCTATTCCTGTAACCTACTGGGCCCTAGATACTCCCCACACTGCTGCAGTGAATTTTGTCAGTTCTAAAGAAATCACTACTGATTTGAATAGGTAGGAAGATGTATTTGTTTACAAGGTATACCTAATGAAGTTAATAAAATGAGAATGATAATCTGAAATCAGAATTTAAGAAAAATAAACTAGTAAATATCCTCATTTCAAGGGTCTATAATTGCTATGTGTACTTAGCATACAATTTGAATGAGAGCTTCCAAGTATCTAAGGCAAAAAGAAAAAAAATAAGAACAAAACTTTTTTGAAATGTTTAAATTTTATCTCTTTTTCCCTTTCCTTTCCTCTTCTATAAGTAGGTGGCCAGATCTGTTCTTTCTTCGTCAAGATGAAGTGTGTAGTAAGGATGGATATTGAAGTTGCCTGGAAAGCTTTCTGTCTTTTTTTTCAAAAGGCTAAGCCTCAGTAGAGGAAAGAAATTGACAAAATGGCTTGGAGAAAGTTGAAGTAAAAGAACTTCCCTCCATTTAGAAAAAAAGATTCTACAAGCTGAATGGGAGCAGAGGACTTGGGTTTTGGACATGGGAACCTGGATCATACTTTCAGATAGTATTGCTAGGGAGGGAGCAAGATGGGCCCCAGAAAGGAATGACTGCAGGGTGTGTAGGATCCACTTGCCTATCTCAGGGTTGACAGCTATCTGGTCAAATAAGATGAACACCAGGTTACTAGAAAACTGACATTATCTACTAAAAAGTCTTGTATGTGAAGCAATATCCTCTTACATTATTTCATCATAAATATAAATGGTTCAAAATTGAGACAAGGTGAAAATCATGGGCAGAGGTCATGATGAAGGGTCAGAACTGAATGAGTTGTGAATGTCCATGCTGCAAACCTGGTGCATAAGATTATAGAACCATGAACGACCCTGGGTAGGTTGTGGTCAAGCTCCAAGAGTCAACAAGGTTAAATCTCCACACCCCTGGTGGAATGGTGGTGGTGGGGCTCGGAATTAGGAAGTACCTTGATGGAGAACGTTTTTTGTATATCTGTGTCTGTGAACTGAGATTCAGCCACTATGCTCACATTATCAGAAAAAAGAAAAGTGCAAAGGTCACTTCTAAGTTTCAAATTAATCATAGTGGCTATGATGACAGTCAGGCTCTTTCAAATCACAAGCCAAAATGACATGGTAGGGAATCTTAAGGATGGGGCTTTAAAGCAAGGAAGACAAATATCTGTCTGATAGTTGGACCCCTTTCCAACAGAATGAATCTGGAAGGTCATTCGGGTACTAGCAGCTCATGCCAGTGAGTTCTCATGCTGCCATGGGCCCAACTGCAGTGCTACACCATTCTGGTGACTCAGCTACTCTTTGTAGCTGCTATTCCTGCTACTCCATTCTCTCCATTGTCTTTCTTAGCTTTTGCCATTCATGGTTTCTGACTACTCTTGACTTTTATTATCTCATGGCTTCTGATCATTGCCTTTTCTCTGGGTGTTTGTTTGGTTCTGTTCTTTTCATTTTTTGAATTCTACCCCCGTAATAAACTGCTGACTCACTCTGTGTGTTATACACTCAGGCTTTGCAAGAGAGAATATTGGTCCATTCATTCAGTTATTCACTCCATTGGGCAAAGCTCTCACACCTGGGTCGTCTCTGCTGCATCCAGGGCTATGAGTTCTTGAATCTTTCTGAGCCTACCTCACAAGGAAGTTGGTAGGAACAGACTCTGTGAGGGTAATAATGAGCTAACACTTACAGAGTGCTAATTGTGGGCCAGATTTGTTCCAAGTGCTTTACAGTTAGTCTGTTCAAAGCTCTGAACAGATGAGGAAGCTAAGGTGGTTAGAGTTAAACAATATTTCCAAGGTCACACAGCCAGTAAGCAGCAGAGCCAGGATTCTAGCCAGGCAGTCTTGACTTTTAACCACTGCATTTCCAATTTAACTGAATTTAAGGAAACCTGTGCTGGAGTTGCTGTGCATAGCAAAGAGGTCTGGTTGACCACCAAAGATTTAAATCCTGTGTTCATAGTGAAGAGTTGTTACTGGGAAGGAGCTGCCCAGCCAAGGAATACGTTTTCCAGTCCCTTTGAGTCTAAGTAGGAGCATATGACTGGTTCTAGCCAATGTGAACAGAAATGATGTGCTTCCCATACAGGTCAAGGAGGTTAAGTATCTAGTGTTCCTTCCTCATGCTCTATTTCCCTTCCATGGAAACCTTGGAATCCACCTATTTAAGATGGTAGTGCTATAAGATGGAAAGTGCCTGGTTCCTGGAGTGACCACTTGGAGAACAATTGCCTAGGAGAGCTGCCTGATCAGGAACATGTACTAGACTTTGCATGAGGGAGAAATAAACTTTAATGTACTGAGAGTTGGGGGTTGTTTGTTATGGCAGTTAGCCTACTCTGACAAATACACCATGTAAGCACCCATTTCTTGGATAAAATTTGTAAATTTGTTAGTAAATATGTGGTTGAGGTGTTCTAACCATATAAATGTTTTGGACACTGATATTAAGTTAGATGACCCAAACAATTTTTACAAAGCCTCTGGGAAGAAAATTTGTAACTCCTTATTTATCTTTACTAAAAATTAATGCATTACAGCAGTAATTGACTTCTATTCTGCATGTGTGGCCATATAGGCAAATATTGTTGTATGCTAGAGCATCTTTACCTGGATCTCCTAGAATTATCATGCAAATAATCAAGATCATTCATTGAAAAATACTGTGAACTGCTCCCACATTTCCTGGATCTAGATTGTGATAGATCTGGAATAGCATATTTCCAAATGTTACAGGCTGAACTGTGTCCCCCCGCAAATTCATATATTGAAGTCCTAACCCCCAGTATCTCAGAATGTGACTGTATTTGGAGGCACAGATAAAGCCTTTTAAAGAAGTAATTAAGGTAAAATGAGATCATGTGGATGGGCCCTAATTCAATATGACAGATGTCCTTATAAGAGATTAGAACACAGACAGCACAGACCAAGGGATGACCATGTGCAAGAAGGTGGCCATCTGCAAGCCAAGGAGAGTAGCTTCAGGAGAAACCAAACCTGCTCACACATTGATCTTGGATTTCTAGCCTCCAAAACTGTGAGAAAATAAACTCCTGTTGTTTAAGCTACCCATTCTGTGGTATTTTGTTATGGCATCTCTGGAAAATTAATACATCCCCAAAGACCCTTCATCCTTCAGAATCAACATTATGCTTCTTCAAATCTCCCAAGTCATCACAGGTGTAATCTTGCACAGTGTGGGCAGCATTCTTTATACATGAGCCAATCTCTAACTACTGTGAACACAAACATTTTTTAATTTTACTAATTCCACAGGCAAGAGCTCTCTGCTTGCATCTTGAAATCCGTGTATATTAGAAGCTGTTCCTTTATTTTCTGAGTTGAGACAGATAATTCAACTCCTCAATCAAGTCAGGAATATCCCCACTAAGCTGCTGATTGCATTTCAATCTTTAAATATCACTAACAGTGTTAGAAAGTCTTTTGCTAATCTTCACAAATTCATCAAATGCTTTCTTCCTAACTGTAACAGAAGAGAGAGAGATCTTACTATGGTCCATATTTTCACTCAATATTCAAGACTGCTGGCAGCATAACATGGTTTGATTGGGGACCTCTATTTTTGTTTATTTTAAAAGAAAATGGAAGCCTTAGAAGAGTGGGTTCACAAACAGACTTCTTGGAGAGCCCTCCAAAAGTATTTTATGGTCATGTCCTATTCAGTTTTTATAAATTATAGAATCAAGTACTTATAGATAATACCAATGTTTTAAATAAAATGAAATGACATGAAGAATTGGAAGCCCATCCTGTTCATCTTTGTAAAAAAATATCAGAAGGCATGGAGAAAACAGTAATGAATATAAAACTACTTGAGAATCCTTACTAATATTCTTGTGGTAAAATACTATTATTGAAAAAGCTTGCCTAATTGCACCAAACGTTTGAGATGAAATATGGTTCAACTCTAAGATAGGGAAAGAGAACTGAATTGCATTATTCAGTTGCATTTTTCATTTTGATGCTGATGAGACTACAATAAAGCAAAGTAGATAGCTTATAAAATCCCAGGTTGCACATTGACACTCTTCGAATTATCAAGGGACACTTGACTAAGTAGCATCACAGAGTCACGCTGGTCACCCTCACAACAGCAGCTGTACTCACAGCTGGATGAAGTGGCATTCTCACAAAGGGATCTGCCCCTGGTAGCATGTCTGACCTCCCCTTCGAGCCTTCTCTGCCAGCCGCTGTCGATCTCACCTCTTGTACGACTTTCAGACATGACCAGAATAGAGCTGAAATGGAGTCCTGCCATAAACCAAGGTCCATGAATGGATACTATAAAATTCCTAATTTATATGCTCCATGGTGTGTGTTCCTATGAGAGACATAAAGCTCTGCAAATAGAGTGGTTAGAAAGCACTGATAGAAAATGACCATTTTGCTAAGAAGGGAAGCAACAGAAGGGAAGCTTGTGTCTTCTGAGTGAGTGCACCACCAAGCAGGGCAAAAGGGCAGCTGTCAAGGGCCTCAAAAGAAGCTTGGCTAAGCTCTCAGAAAAAATGCTTGTCTTTCATTTCCAAACTGGTTTGGTGTAGTGGAGTTGTCCTTCCTGCCATCTACTTGGAAGGCATGACAAACCAGTCAGTATAATTTGAGCCCCAAATGAAAGCTATAAAAGAATTGTACTTCTCCTTACTTCTTTCCTGGGCCTCTCTCTTTGCTGTAAGAGTGGCTGTGAACCTAAGCAGAATGTAGAAGGCTGTTTCCTTGCATATGAGTGTTACGTTCCTGGGTAATCAAGTCTCCATCCTTTAGATCCTGCTAGCCCATAGAGGACGCCTTATCTTCACAGTTCAAATGAGAAAAGAAGTTCAGAATCTGCAATGTAGCTTTGGTGTTAACGTATATGTCAAATAGTCCACAATTTATGGATATTTGTCTAACTCGAATTACTCAAAAATTTCCCTTTTAAATTTATCACCAGCACTCAAGACAGACAACCCAAGTGGTGCTTATTTTATACCACATCTCCAAACACACTTTAAAAAAAAATCACTTTGGTTTCAACTTGTATGCGTAATTAGTTTTGAAAAAGTCTTGTAATACACTGTAGAATAGCCAGCAGAAATAATTCAATCAGCTCTCCAGCATCTCTTGCTGTCTCACAGGGTTAGCAGATGATACCGCTTGCCGTTTTAATTTGTTAAATGGTATTGATGGAAACTGGACTGTAACGTGGAATGCATATTTCAGATTAAACTTTGTAGTGCTTGGTTGTATTTATCTGAGGCATTCCATTTTAGAGTTGTATTAGCACAGAATTTGAGTCAATTAATTCTAAAGCTGAACTATAAATGAAATGTGTGTCTTCTGTGAAAAGGATAGAAGATGGGCCCAGGAGTTAGGCTTGTGAGCCCAGAACTTAGACACTATTTTTTAGAAATGTGTGTTGAAAAATCTTCATCTTTATAATTGAACTGAAATCCAGAACTTGTAATGAATTAAAAGGAAATAGGAAATTTGGGGCAAATAATGTGGGTTTCATAATATTATAAGTAGCATATTATGTAAGTTGGAATCATGTTTTTTCTTTTTAAAATAGCTTTTCCTCTTCATTTTAAGAAAGCACACATTTATTAGGGATACTGGAAAATATACAAAAGTGTAGAGAAAAACCTATTTATCATAGTCTAACCATCCAAAGATAGGTATTATCTATATTTGGGATTATTTCCTCTGTACTTTTCTTTATGCTTTAGTTTTGAGTTTCTGTATGTTTTTATAAATTTTTTTTTATTCTGCCCTTTTCAGTTAGCAGTATACAGCAGCAATTATCTATGTTAATGCATATCTTTACAAACAATTTTAAAGAGTCATACAATTTTCTATTAAATGTAGGCCCCATAATTTATTTCTCTAGTCCCAGATCACCAGATATTTAAGTTGATCTAGTTTTAACTTTCATAAAGTATGCTACTGTGAATATCTTTGTGCATAGAAAATATTCTTAATTTTGAATTTTAGATTATTTATTTAGGCTATCTTCTCAGAAGGGAAATCATATTTAAAGACCTTTCCAAAAAAAGGTCACTACCATCAGAAATCTGTGAGAATGCTTTGCTTTACTGCCCTCTTGCCAGCATGGACTAGTGTTATGTTTATGACTTCCTGTTAAACATGGCACTATGACCGTATACATTTATTTTCTCTTCTACTCAAAGCTTCAATAAAGAGGCAGTAAAAGAATAAAACATATATTGAAACACATAAGATCAAAGAAAATGGGAACAAGAACATGGGATTCGGACCAGAGGAAGCTGTGACTCCAGCAGCTAACCAGGAGAACAGAGTGAAAATATGCAAACTCTTTGCTGGGGGTTGAGGTGGTCAGATATATACAACTTCTTGGTGGACGACAAGGGAATTATTTTCTTGAATAACTTAAGATCAGGAGAAAAGACCACCAAATCATAACATTTTAGGTTCCTAACACAAGGGTTGGCTTGTTGTCTGAAATATTCAGACAAAAACTTGGAGAAGAGAAAGGATAGAAAATATGAAAAAGAGCATAAGAATCAAATGGGACATGAAGAAGAAAAAGAATATATGTGTAATTGGAGTTACTTTTAACATATATGTGATGAGAGATATTGACTAAGAATTTCCAGTATCTGACAAAAGATAGCAAGTCATAGAGTCAGTGAGCTCTAGACTCCAAGCAGGATAAATACAAAGAAAATCATGTCTCAGCACATCGTAGCAAAACTACTGAAAACCAAAGACAAAGAGGGAAATCTTGAAAGCATTCAGAGGGGAAAAAGAAATCATTTTCAAAAGAATGAAAACAAGACTAACAGCTGGCTTTTAAAGAGAAACCCTGAAAACCAAGAGACATTGGAATGACCACTTTGAAGTCCTTTTCAGGAGTACCTCCATGTGTCCATCTTTATGTCTTTCTTTTTCTGTTTCAAGGTAACACTTAAAAATTGAGATATAATTCATATACCATAAAATTCATCATTTTAAAATATGCAATTCAGTAGGTTTTAGTATATTTACAAGGTTGTACAACCTCACCACTTTCTAGTTCTGGAATTTTTGTGTGTGTGTGTGAGGAAGATTAGCCCTGAGCTAACATCCGTTGCCAATCCTCCTCTTTTTCTGCTGAGAAAGACTGGCCCTGGGCTGACATCCATGCCCATCTTCCTCTACTTTTTATGGGACACCGCCACAGCATGGCTTGACAAGTGGTGCATACATCCAGGCCTGTGAACCCTGGGCCGCCAGAGCAGAGGGTGAGAACTTAACCGCTATGCCACTGGGCCGGTCCCACGTTCTGCAATATTTTTATCATCCAAAGAAGAAACCCTCAGTCACTCCCCATTCTCACTAGCCCCCACCCTCCCGGAAGCCACTGATTTAATTTTTATCTCTGTGGATTTGCCTATTCTAGACCTTGCATACAAATGGAATCATAATACGTGGCCTTTTGTGTTTGGCTTCTTTCATTTAGCATAAAGCTTTTGAGGTTCACTCATGTTGTAGCATGTATTAGTACATCATCCCTTTTTATGGCTGAATAATATTCCATTATATGGATATAACACATTTTAAAAAATTCGTTCATCAGTTGATGGATGTGTTATTTCCGTTTTTTGGAAAATAAATGTATGGGTTAATTTCTAGACTCTCAATTCTATTCCATTGATTTATATGTCTGTCTATAAGCCCATACCACACAGTTCTTTATTTTTCTTGAAAGTAATTGTGTACCCCTGACATTTATTTATTTGATTCTTGCCAGAACCTCCAAGAATATAAACTCTGTTGTCTGTTGTTCAGTGATATATCCTGAGAATCTGAAATAGTGCTTAGGATACAGGAGGTGCTCAATAAATACACGATATGGTTGAATTGGGATTTATTCTTCTGTTTTTAATAACTTCTAAACATAGAATTTTAGAAAATCATTCAGAGGTTTTCTAAATACCTAATTTTACTTCCATCAGCTATTCTTTGACTAATTTTATTACCTTCAATTTTTTACTTTTGCTCTTTGATTCATCATTTTTAAATTTATTTTTTTTCCAAATTGCTACTTAATTTCCCTAAGATTATTTATTCAATCATTCTTTCCTTTTATATTACTTTGTAATACTTCCATCATACATCATATGTGAGTAAATTCTCATATATAGGAGGGGGACAAGGAGAAACTAACTGAAAAGGGGATGAATTAGAATTTGAACTCAGACATTCCTATTTTTCCCATTTCATCACTCAGTTTTCTAGACTATTTTGTCCTATGGGACTGTATTATTATTATACTGGTACCATATATTGTTTTATATATGGTAGAATTAGGCTTCTCTTTTAATTTATTATTTCTCTTCCACAAGTTTGTGGCTATCCTTGACTGTTTTTTAAAAAATGAATAAAATTGAAAGTTATTTCAATAAAAATTAACAAAACAATAATAACCTATTTCACTGGTATTTTAATTGTAATTATAACTAACCCATATATTGACTTTGGACAAGTGGACATTTTTTAAAAAGTCTGTCTTCCTATATATAAAGACTTGTGTGTGTTTCCATTTATTTAAGTCTCTCAATAAGGTTTTCTAAATTTCTTCCTCTTGATATTAACAAATTTTCAACAAGCTACTTGTTGATATTTTTAAAATTGGTATTGTAAAAATCCTTCTTTTGTTAAATTTTCTAGTTTCTTAAATCTAGTAGAAGTCATTTATAGTGTGAAAATCATCTTCTTAAAAGCATTAACAAATATTTAGCAACTAATATTTACTGTGTCCATTTTTTTTTTTTTGGTGAGGAAGATTAGCCATGAGCTAATACCTGTTGCCAATCCTCCCCTTTTTGCTGAGGAAGATTGGCCCTGAGCTAACATCTGTGCCCATCTTCCTCTACTTTGTATGTGGGACGCCTACCACAGCATGGTTTGATGAGCGTTGCGTAGGTCTGCGCTTGGAATCTGAGCCCACAAACCCCAGGCCACTGAAGCGGAGTGCTTGAACTTAACCACTATGCCACCAGGCCAGCCCCTAGTGTGTCCATCTTTAATATAGTTTTAAATTTGTGTCGTATTTTGAATATTTTAAGAGCCTGTGTATTTACGTGTAAGGTGGGTGTGGAAGCCTTTTCTCCCGGTGATGATTCCACATACACGTTGGTAAATCAAGGCTAACAGAAATTTTGGTTTTCATACTCACAATTTAATCAAAGCATCTATTAAAATGCATTTAGTGCTTTATAATTGAATAGGAAGAACAAGATATCATTGCTCAGAATTGTAAACAGCCTATTACAATCTGTTTATTTAAAAATTTAAGAAGTATATTACAAAAAAGTCATTCTATGACAACACAGTAAAGGAAATACTGATTTTTAAAGAGGTTTTAGCAAAATATGCTAATTCTGTTGCATTTCTTGAGCAAAAATCATTATTGGAGATACAATTTACCATTTCCATTTTCTAATGAACACATGGGTATTGTCCATAAACACTGGGATATGTTTTATGTGGTTCATGGCTGAAGTGTGCATTTATGTGATTCCATCATTCTGGTATTTTCTTACTCTGTGTACATATACACATAAAAAGACACGAGTATGTACATTATTAATGTTAATTGTAAAAACCACTTTCTAGTAGAATTAAAACACGTACGTGCTAAAATTAAAACATTTGAATCAAGGTCAAGCTATCAGCTCAAAGTAGGTCAGGCAATTTTCACAATCTGTATGTCAAGCACTGGCTCTGCCTATAATTAAAAAAAAATTATTTTACTATGCATTAGAAAAATTAACTGGCATACATAAGATATTTTGTAAATATCTTGCTTAGGATGAAGCTACATTTCTTGAAACAATCTCAAACAGAGATAAGTTGTAAGTACAGTACAAAGATTATTTTTTCTTAAGCCATTTAAGAGTAAATTGCCTACCTGATGTCCCATCACTCCTAATACTTTAGAGTATATTTCCTACAACCAGGACATTCTCCTACATAACCACACACTACCGTAAAAATCAGAAAATTGCCATTGATACACTACTACCATCTAAACCTATTCAAGTTTTGCCAGTTGTTCAAATAACATCTTTTAGAGCAAAAGGATCCATTTCAGAATCATGAGTTTTTAATCATCATGTCGTTTTAACCTCCTTCATTCCAAAGCAGTTGCTTAGTCTTTCCTCTATTTTCACGACCTCAACTCGTTTTCCATGACAAGGGAGGTGTTTGTATCATGTTCCGCAATTTGGGTTTGTCTGATGCTTCCATGGTTAGAGTCAGCTTATGCACCTGTGGAAGGAACACACCGTCTTCTCATTAGATCCTATCAGGTGGAGCACAATTTCAATTTGTCCCTCTGCTGATGGTGTTTACTTTGATTACTTGATTAAGGTGGTGTCTGCTAGGTTTGTCAATTCTGAAGTTAATTTTCCTCCTTTATAATTAATATAAAGCATTTTGTGGGGACGTACTTTGTAAATATTCTATTCCTTATCAAACTGTCAATTTATTCACTTATCATTTTATAGCAGTATGATTGTTTCCTACTTTATTCAATGGGCTATAATCTATTACTATCATCACTACTTCAGTTCCCTTTAGCAGAGACTGATATTTAGAAGCCAAGATCTGGGTACAAGGTATGCTCCTCGCTGTTGGGATGCTGCAGGTCTCAGGCTTGCTCAGCGGACAGAGCTCGGGAATGCAGGCATTTATACACACATGTACTCACATTCACATCTATATTTATGTCTTTATCCATCTATATGCATTGAAAATTGTAGCTCACACCATTTCCTCCAATTCCAATTCAACACCACAGGGTTTGTTTTAGCTTTCGACCTTTCCATATTTGTAACTGCCTTCCCTGACAGACAGAAAACTGGCTTCAATTATCCTTAACATATTTATTTATTTGATGGACGCAAAGATACACAACCAATCTCATTGCCACTACAGCCCTCGCCTGTGCACATTTTCTTCTTACCACATGTGGGCTCCAACACCCCCATTGTCTCCCCTTTCCATGTGGATGACTTCCTCACTTGGCTCAGGCTCTGACACTCTGCACCTGCTCCCTATGCCCAGAGACCTCTTCCTCACAGGCTCTGACTCCCTATGTTGGTCCACCCCTCTGGGGAGATGCCCACCTTACCCCCCGGCTCTGACTTTCCTTGCCAAGCTGCCCCTGTACAGGCATCCCCCTCACCACACTCAAGGGCTGATTCCCCTCCAGGCTGTCCCTCTGTGAGGATGCCCTTCTCACCCTGCTCAGGTCCAACCTGACGCCCAACCTAGACCATCACTCTGCAGAGAAGTTCTCGATACCGTGCTGGGGCTCTGACACCCTACTCCAGGCCACCCCCCTTGGGGATGCCCTCTTTGCACCGAGTGTCAGAGCTTGAGCAGGATGAAAGGGGAGTCCCCAAAGAGAGGCAGCCAGCATGGGTGTCAGCCTGAGCGGGGGGAGTGAGGCGCCATGCTGCCCCCTTGCATGGACCCTCTCCACACCCTGTTTAGGTTCTCACACCCTATTCTGAGCTGCATGAACCCTCATGCCTACATGGACCCCTTTCTCACTTCTTCCAATCTCTGACACCCTGTCCCAGGTGGTTCCACTCACCTCCCATGGACACTGTTCTCACTCTGCTTGGTGATAAGGACAGAATCTCTTGAAAAAAGAAGAACTAAGTGGAAGGACTTGCTCTTTTAGATATGAATACTTGTTATAAAGCTATAGTAATTAATGCAGTACAGTATAGAGGCAAGGGATAGCCAAATAGACTAATATAATTAAATAGTCTCAAGACATGAATTCACCCACATATGGACACTTGATTTAAGACAAAGATGGCATGCAGAGCAGAAGGGAAAGGGTGGCCTTCAATAAATGAAGCTTTTATGTCCTATTTAAGAAATTGCTGCCTTCTACAATGACTTGAAGATATGTTCCAATGCTGTTGCCTAGAAGTTGTATTGTTTTAGCTTTCACATTTATATTCACAATCCCCTCACATTGAATTTTCATGTGGCTATCCAGAAAAAAAAAATTAATGTGACCCCTACACAAAAGTCTCAGGGTAGTTAGACTCCTTACATGGTGGTCAGGTACTGAGATAGAGTGTTCCAAGGGGAGTTTAAGTTAAGGCTGCAACTCTCTTGAGGCCTGACTTCAGAAGTTTTAATGTTCATTTGATCCAGGGGTGGTCACCTGTGGAGAAGATTGAAGTGGGGAAGATGCAAATTCTCAGGTGGAGCCCTTGTTGCTTCAGAATGGAGTACAAAAGGGTTAACCTCTTGGCCAGCATGTGAGATTTTTGAAAGCAAGATTTCAGGAAAAAAAGCTTCTGGCTCTGTTTCCTAAGGAAGGTAGACACTGCCATGATGTCATCAGAGGATGGGTTCAGTAATGGGGCAGCAGCAGTGTTTGATAACCGAAGACTGCAAAGCCCACCTCTGGGAAACGGGACTCCTGAGAAACTACTAGGTTCTCAAAGGGGCTTAACAGCACACACAGTGAAAACACTTCAGGCATTTTAGCTGATGCAAGTTCAATATTAAGGCATTATCGAGAAGTTAAAAAGAAGTGGCTATTAGGTTGATTCGTACGTGTATATTTCCTTCATTTATTTATTCTACAAATATTTATTGAATATCATAGCAAATACCGGCTAGATGCTGATCAAACTCATTTCTCTTATTTCAAGGCCACAGCCAAACCTCTTGTGCTGGCATCCCTCAGTGTAAGATGTGGCCAGTGACTGACTTGTGGCAGTGGAATGGGCTAACGAGAAGCACAGCACTCCCAGGGTTGGCCTGTTGCATCTCAAGCACAGGAAGGAATGCTCACCTGCCAGCCTATCCTCGGGTAAGGATTCCAAGGACCTAGAAAGGGTAGAGATAAAAGGTGGATCTGGGGGCTGGCCCAGTGGCGTAGCGGTTTAGTTCGTACTTTGGCGGCCCAGGGTTTGTGGGTTTGGATTCTGGGTGCTGGCCGATGCACTGCTTGTCAGCCATGCTGTGGTGGCGTCCCATATAAAGTAGAGGAAGATGGGCACGGATGTTAGCCCAGGGCCAGTCTTCCTCACAAAAAAAAAAAAAAAAAAGGTGGGTCTGGATCTGACTGACTGAGAGAGCAGGGCTTCCCTGACTGACCTATAGCTGACTCTGACATGAGAGATATAAACTTTGATTTTCTTAAGCCACTGAGAGTTTTGGAATTGTTTGTTACAGCAGTTAGCCTTCCCTGATTAATACTAATGTAGTTCCTATTCTGTACCGGCCCCCATCCTGGGTACCAGGGACACAATAGCAATTGACAAGAGAGACAAGGTTCCTGCTTTCATAGGATATGTTATATATAGAGTGGGAGCAGATAATAAACAGTGACCATTTACATTTGCATGGTGCTTTACAATTTACAGAGTGCTTTCCTAGGCACCAACTCATTTGATTTTCATACCAATGTTTTACAGATGAAGAAACAAAAGCTCAAAGATTTTAAGTGCCTTGCAGAAAACAGAGTTAGGAACTAGACACATGGATCAGAGTTTTCTGAGTCCCAACCCATTGTTCACACCGTGATGCTTCTTAAGTATGAGGATATGACAGCAAGGAAAGTGTGAGCCCTTGTCAGAAAATTCCATTATACAATTTTATTTAAAAACAGCATATTATGCAGAAGTGTAAGAATCTTTATGGTAGCACAGTAAGAGCAAAATATGGAAACAAAGTAAAAAAGGAGAAGGCATATATTGTGGTAGATTCAGAGAACAGAATACTATATGGTAGAGAATATAAACAATATAGACAAACTGAGCTGCAAGTAGTAATGAGGATAAATTTCACAATCATAATAAAGAATGATGAAGGTAAGATGAAGACTACACACAGTATAATGCCATTATAAAGTTTTAAGGTATTCTTGGGAAGAATAAACACCGTTTTAGGATAATGATTCCCTGTAGGGAAAGAAGTGGGGATGCGACTGGGGCAGGGTACACTGAGGACTTCGACTACCTTGGCCATATTCCAATTCTTGAGATAGGTGGTAGGTACAACATGATTCTGGATTCTCTTCCATTTGCCCCTCCAGACCCATTTTCTACCCTTCTCAGTCTGGCCCTCTGCTCTGGGAGGCTGACTTGTATGGTCCACTGTAGATCTATGAGGCTCCTTATCCTACTAGCTTTAGAGGACTGGAAGGAGGGAGGAGGAGGAGGTCCCAGATTCCTGACTTCAGGGTGACCTTGGGCTGGCTTGTCTCTTGACCAAAAATCACAACTCTGTTAGGGGCCTTCTCCTCCCAGCTCACTGTGTCTTTGGTCTTTGCCTAGTCTCCTTAATCCCTCAGGCCCAGGAATGGAAATGTCGCCCCACTCTTGACTCTCAGCTATTGTACCATTCCTTTTGGTTTTCCAAGACACTGCCCATGCCTTAGTATACATTCCCTTTATTAAACTCTTCACTCTTCTCAATTACCAGCTTGAGAGTGTCCTCTGCTTCTTGCTGGGTTCTGACTGATAGACTGGGTCTTCTTTTTCTGTCTCTCTGTCTCTCTCTCTCACTCCATACACACACATCTTTTTTTCTTTTTTGTATATTTGAAATAATTCACATTTACAAAAAACTTAAGAAGGAAAAACATTTCTTGAGCATTTATTATATGTCAAGCATTGTGATAGGGTTAAGGGTTGGGAATAGAGAGAAAAATAAGACATAAACCCTCCTGTCACAAGGAAGTCACGTCTAGTAGGAGAGTCAGTGAACAATTAAAGGCGATGAAGCATAGTGGTTAAGAGCACGGGATTTGCAGTCAGGCAGACTTGAGCTCAAGTCCAGGCTCAGCCACCTACTGATTGTGTGATTGTGATCTTAAGCTAGAGAGGTAAAAATGGGGTTAGTTCTAGTATCTTCCTCATAGGGTCCTTGTGAGGATTAAAAGTAAACCCACTAGCATCTATACTTATACATATTTTTATATGCATAGTATAGAGTAAGTTCTGAATAAATGTTACTAGAATTACTGTTAATTGCAGCAATAGCACTTTGTACCTGGTTTAGAGGCAGCACCGAAGAGGCACTGATTGACTAGAGCTGAGGAGGTCTGCAATAGTTTAATGGGTGAGGTGATGTCTGAGCTGGATCTTGAAGAAACAGTAATTTCACCAAGAGATCAAATAGGAAAAGGCAGATCAGGCAGAAGGAACAGCATGCATAAGAACATGGAAGAATGAAATAGCATTGTGTGTTCAGGGCACCATGAGCAGTTTGCTATTGCTGGAGGGTCAAGGCCAAGGCATGAAGAATAGTGAAAGACGAGGCTAATGAGTTAAGCAAGGGGTATAGACAAAGAGCCTGGTTTGGACTTGATTCTGCAGGTCAGGAGTATCTGGGAAGGATTTTTAAAACTTTCTTTTATTTTGAAGTAACTTCAAAATCAGAAAAGTTGCAAGAATTGTAAAAAAAAAAAAACCTCTGGTATACCCAGCTTCCCCAATTGTTAACATTAATATATATATACTGAACCAATGATATGACTACAGCATAACTGTCAAAGTCAGGGAATTCTTAAGGATACAATACAACCAACTTCCTTTATAGCAAAAACATTTTTATTTTTGGTCCAAAATCCAACCCAGATTCAAGTTGTCATGTCTCTTTAGCCACGTCATGTCTCTTTAGTCTCTTTTGATATGGAACATTTTCTCGACTCTTTCTCTGTCTTCGGGACACTGGCATTTTGAGGAGTACAGGTCACTTATATTGTAGATTGTCTTCAGTTTGGGTCTATCTGATGTTTCCTCATGAAATCAGTCATGCATTTTTGGCAGGAACACCACAAAAGACGCACTGTGTTCTCAGTGTTTCATATCAGGAGGTGCACAGTCGATTTGTCCCATTACTAGTGATTTTACCTGTGATAACATAGTTAAGAGAATACCTTCAAGGTTTCTCTATCGTGGAGTTACTATTTTGACTTTTTAAATGATAAATATTTTGTAAGCAGTTACACTGAAACTACATAAATAGCCTGTTCCTTAACAAATTTTCACCCAATTGTTTTAGCATCCATTGATGATTCTTGCCTGAACAAATTATTAATATAATGGCTGCCAAATGGAATCACCATTTGGCAGCCATTATATTAATATAATGCCATCATTCCTCCCATGTTTATTAGTTGACATTCTATTGTAAAGAAGAGCTTACTTTAGTCCCTCATTTGTTTTTTTATTTAGGTATTTTTATCAGTATGGGCTCATGGATTACTATTTTCTTCAATGGGTTATAATCTGACACTATCATTATTTATTCTGATGCTCAAATTGTCTTCGGTTTGGCCAGTGGGAGCACCTTCAAAGTGGCTTCTGTGTCCTTTTCATAGTCTCCATCATTTTTGAGCTCTACCTTATATTCTGGTACAATGAGACTTTCCAGACTTATCTTGTACTTTCCCTGCTCTGGCCCTGGAATGAGCCAGTTCTCCAAGGAGGTCTGATTCCTTTTAGTGGAAAATGGTATTTAGAAACCAAGATCTGGAAATTAGGTGTGCTTATTGCCATTAGGCCCCATTAGTGGTCAGAGCTTTACACACACACACACACACACACACACACATACACACATATACACACACACGTCTATATTCTCTATCAGTCAAAACCTTGAGTTCACATTGATAATTCTAATTCTAATACAACACCACATGATTCATTCTAGCCTTCATCCTTTCCATATTTGTAATTCCCTCCTCAGACAGTGCAAATTTGGCCCTTAATATCCTTAATTTAGTTATTTGCTCATTTCCCCTCTATGTACCAAGCCTCTGATCTTCCTGTCTCCTTAGCTTTGGCCATGGTGGTCCCACAGACGCCCCAGCTCTGTTTCCTTGGCCCCAACTTTGCAGGCTCTGGTCACTTCTTTGACCCTGTCTCCAGCTCCACAGGGCCCACATTAGTGAAGGATTTTAAGCAGGGGAAAGGCATTATCAGATTTGTATCTTAGAACTATCAGTCTGATGGCAGGGTAAAGTCAATGGATTGGAAGCAGTTAAGAGGCTACTGTCATAGTCCTAGCAAAGGCTTAAAATGGCCTAAACTAAAGCTGCAGTCAAAGAATAGAGAGAACATGTAAAAGAAATATTTAGAAGATAAAATCTACAGGACTGAGTGACTAATGTGGGGGAATGAGGAAGGGAGAAGAGCTTAACTTTTAACTTGGGAAATAAGAGTAGATAGAGGATGTCACTAAGCAAGATAGGGAATTCAGGAGAAAAAGCAGATTTAAAAGGGGTGGTGAAAGTGGGTGAATAGAATTGTTTCTTTTTGGCCATGTTGAATTTGAACTGTCCGTGGACACTGGAAGTATAGTAGCTAGCTGAGCAGATGGCTTTCCACATGTGATTAGACACTATCTCAAAAGTGCTTTTCTCTGTGTAAAAGTCCAGGAAAACAAGTGCCTCAGGGCCAAAGGACCCTTGAGAAATGCCAAATTCTCACCTGAGACTCTGAGGTCCATTCTTCCTCTTGGAAGTGGGCTGGCTGAACTTTGCCCACAAAAATTAAAACAGAAATTGGATGTCCAATGGGGACTTTGTAAAATCTCAGAAGAATAAACAGGGACTATGACTGACATAATTTAGTAAAACTCTCTTACGTTTTGTCACTTTTTTATACTTAAACAAAAGGGATATGGGTAATTATCTTAAGAACAGCCAGAAAGATGGTCTTAGGAAGTTTCTCTCACTCGGCAGCTTGTCTTGGGGTGAAGAGGACCAAGGAAGAAGGAGCTGCTGGCAAGGCTAACAATGACAATAAGTATCACTTACTAAGTTCTAAAGCACTTCACAAAGTCTATCTCATTTAATTATCACAAAACTCTATGAGGTAGGTACTCTAACCTGTAGTTTTCAGACATGGCAAATGAGGTTAAACAAGTTGCTCATGGAAACATGACTAAGGGAGAGGGGTTGAAAGCAAACGTTTCAACTCAGATCTGCCTATCTTAACGCAACATCTGTGCTCTGAACTGCCCCACAGCACTGCTTTCCTAAACAAGGAAGCAGCAGCCTTCAGGGCAGACTGCCAGCAAGAGCAAGCGAGTTTCCAGTCTCTGTGTGCCCGAGAAGAACCCTGAGGGTCTTCTGGACTAGAATTTTCAGAAATTCCTGTTTCTCTGTTTGATTAGCTCAATCCTGGACACAACCCATCAAGGGTCAACAAACTGGAATTCCTCCCGAGTAGGACAAAGATTGCAAGGGATCTAAACATACCATAAATTACAAGGGAATATTGTAAGAACTGACAAACCACAAGACATGATAGTGTGAAATATATAAAGAGCTATCATATAGAAAAGGAATAGGACTCATTATTTTTTCTAAATCTGAGTAATTTATGGCATAGTGTTATGTGAAAATGTAGAATAAAAATTTCTATCAATAACTGCAAATAAGTAAACATTGAATATGCACGTGGATAAGGATTGAAGGTAAAAAGGACAACATTGAAGGTGTTTAGGTGTAGGTGATAGTATTGTGGCCAATTTGTGTCCTTTTTTTTAGTATTGTTCTGCAGAAAACAAATTTTAACAAATAAAAGCAAACACATAAAAGGACATACAAATGCTATAATCAGAAAAATGTTCAGCCTTATTATCTAATAAAAACTAAAAAAATAAGATATTTTCCACTTATTAAAATGACAAGCCTTAAAAATAGATAATACCCAGCACTAGTAAGGTCTTAGGAAATAAGATCTCTAGTATGGCTCTGACCAGAGTGTAATTTGTACACGCTTTCTGAAGAAAAATTTGGCAAACCACAAAAAACAATAAACAGTGACAACCCTTTGATGCAGCAATTCCACTTTTAAGAATATCCTCTAAGTAAATAAGGATGTATGCAACTAGCTAAAAGGGTATTCACAGAAGCCTTGTTTATAACATATAACAATTAAAAATAACCTAAATGTCTTTATTAGTGAATTTGGTTCAGTAAATTATCCATACAATAGAATATTACGCAGACATTAAAAGTATGTGGTAAAAGTATATTTAATGACAGTAAAGGAAGTTCATAACATAACTGAAGAAAGCAGGTAGCTAAATACTCTGCATGATACAGTCCAGTTTTTGTTTAAAAATATTTTATATATACACATATTATATATATACATATATACATACACATATACATATATTTGGTGGTTGATTTCTTTTTGCTTATGTGTATATAACATTTTAAAATTTATTACTTGATTTTATGAAATTATTTGTATTGCTTATATATAGCAAAACAAAGTTATTTAAAATAAAATATGAGCTTTTCTCGTCTATTAAATATGGAAAGTTTAAAAAAATATACGGATTAGTTAACACAAAGTTCACAGCACTTAGTTGATGATCAATAAATAGGAGTTCCTCTCCTCCCTAGAGACAGTAGGTATTTAAGCACAAGTTACAAAATGGCAGATCCGGGATGTAGTTGAAGAGATTTAGGCACCAGGTTTGCATCAGATGACCTCTAAAGCTCCTTTCAACTCTGACATTTCATGATTAATACAATTCTTCCCCATCTACCTCTTAAACAGTCAACTGGGAATAATACAGAAATTATCGTTTGTATTGAATATCTAGTAGCTGTCGTTTTTACTATTACTAGCACCGTAGATTGTGAATGGAGTGGGAGGGGTGGAAAAAAATTGGGCACGAGGGAGGGCTGATGCAAACCCCAGCCCACCTCCTCCTGACAGCTCTCTGGCTCCCTTTTTTTGCGAATGGGTGGGGGCGGGGGCTCCTCAGAGCAGACACTATCAGTGAGAAGCGGAACTTCAAAAAGGGAATTAGTTCCCTGTTCCAAGGGTGGACCAACGCAGAGGAGTGGAGAGCCCTTTCCAACCGCCTGGGTGTGGGGGTACATTCAGGACCCTGGGGTCCATTCAGTAAGGACGACTGCAGACGGGCTCTCCTCGCCGGCCGCACCTGGCTTTCTCCGCCCGGCGCCGGGGGGGTCGCGCTCGCTGGGGCAGACGCGGGCCGGCGCCGGCAGGCGGAGGTATCGGCGGAGCTGCCCGCCCGCGGCTGCACGTGCGCGCCTGCTGCCAGGAGGCGGTGAGGGCCGCGGGGCGGGGCGCCAGCGGCGCGCGCGGGGCGGGGCGGGGGCGCGCAGCGTGGTCCCGGCCGGCCCGGCGCCCCGCCTCCTTCCGCGCCCAGGCCGGGTGGGCCGAGCTCCACCCCCGGCTCGGCCTCCCTCCCCGCCCCTGCCCGCCCTCCCTCCGCCCGGCCGCCCTCCCCCCTCCTCTTCCTCGGTGCGGCGCTCCTCCAGCGGCCAGGAAGCATGGCGGCCGTGGAGACGCGAGTGTGTGAGACGGCCGGCTGCAGCAGCGAGGCCAAGCTCCAGTGTCCCACCTGCATCAAGCTGGGCATCCAGGGCTCGTACTTCTGCTCGCAGGTAGACGCCCGCTCCTCCGCGCCGCCGCCGGCGGACCCCCTCCCCTCTCCTCTTGCCCTCGCGGCCGGTCGGGACGCTCCTCCTCTTCCCCTGGCGGGCGCGCCGGCCGCGCCGGTCGCGCTTCCTCCTCCCGCGTCCGCAGCCCGCTGCCCCCTCCCGCCACCAGGGCTCTGAGGCCTCTCGGGACGGGGCGGCGCGGGGAGGGGCGCGGTCGGCCGCGGCCGCGTGGGCTGGGGGCGGAAGCGGACTTGCCCCAAGTCGCCCGGCCGTGCTAGGGCGCCGCGTTTAGGGGCCGGTTCCCGCCGCGCATCCTCTGCCGGGCCAGAGACCGCCAGGTGTGCGGGCTGCCGGGACAGGTGGGGACGCCGGGGGAAGGGGCGACCCCAGCCGTGCGAGTCGCCACAGCCGCAGCTCCCGACAGCTCTGGTCTTGGTCGCGGGGCCTGCGGGGCCTGTAGTCACCCTGGTCCCGGCGGGCTTGGGGGTCGGCAGAGACCCCCACCGGGCTTTGAGGAGTGGGTTGCCTGAGGGCGGTAGGAGTCGCCCAGAGGAGGAGTGGTGGCTCCAGCCCCACCTCTGTCCTTCCGCGCGCGGACACTTAAGCAATTTTGAGGGTGAGAATGGAGAGGGTCTGTGTAATTCGTTCTTTTCTTTTGGCATCCAAAATTATTAATTTAGAAAACCATAAGTGAACAGTGTGCCACCTCTCTTTTACTGAATTTGCCACTGAGTGAAAAGGACAGTTCCATCAAGGGTTATGCTTTAAGGCCGTAGTGTATGTTAAGAAGTTTTGTGCAGTGGAGCAAACCCGGCGTTGAATGGGGTCCTGACTGAAACGTGTGCTCGCGTTGATGTTGACTGAAGAGTACTAGAGTTCCGGCTGCTCTTCTCCGTTCGGAATATTGGCAGGGCGGCAGTGGTCTGGCTCTTAGTGACAGTCCAGTTTGTACAAGAGAGACACATGAATATTCAGATATTAAGTTGGTAGTGTCCGGGGGGAGAAGAGCGTGAACAAAGAGTTGAAGGCCTGGTCAGGGCCCTGCCCTTGCCGATTACCGTGCGAACGTGAACTAGTCAAGTTACCTAACCTTTCTGAGCTCCAGTCCCACCACTGTACAGAGGGGAAGATGATACTTTTCCTTACATATTTCACAAGGTTGTTCTAAGACCCAGATTATCCAATGAATGTGAAATGTTGGTAAAACCTAAGGCATTTTTTTTTAAATAACGCTGCCAGTACAGTTAACACTGCCATACATAAAAACATAAATGAATAGGATGGAAACAAATATATAAAAACAATAAATACAAATAACAAATATTTTAAATATGAAATATATAATTGTAAAGATATATGTAAAATAAACATACAATAAAACCCTTAAGGTCACAACACTGTAGATAAGCCATTATAAGAGATCCTTGCTATGTTATATAGGTCTTGTTGTTAGATAGGATTTGATCCTTGACCTTGTTAGTATCATTTGGAAAAAGCTGGACATGGAGAAGTGTTGCTCATTCTAAAAATAGTGTTGGGAATACTCAGCATGCTAGACCTGTATGAGTCTTTTTGTTTCTTTTGAAATAATTTTCAAATTCTAATTTGTTGAGGCCTATGTGGGACCTGGACTTAAAAAAACACTAGTTTGCTTTTGGAAATTGTGTGCCGTCTGAGTAGAATAATGTGGTTTACGTTGTGTTTAAAGTTAGGTGGCATTTTGTAATGGTAAACGAATTAATATGTACAGCCACTTACCTGTTGAGGTTTTAAAAAGAGCCTGTGAAACCATATTCATCAAGCATAGGTGATATTCTCTTAGGCATGGTATTATTCAGTAGAAAGAACTACTCATTGGCTCATTGGAGTTTGTGGGAAAATGCCAACACATTTGTGAAAGTATGTAGGGTTTATTCACTATGGTAGGATTGGGGGTATTTCATGTTGAATTCTGCGGGTATGTTTTCGGTACCATTGCTATACCTGTAGTCAAACATATCCCGAGTGGCTCTCACAGCTGTCTCTCCTCATTCCTATTACCACCTTCGATGATCAGTTTTTTAAATTTCTCACTAAGTTAGTTGTAGTGGTCTCTTAATTCATTTTCCTACTGTAGTTCCCCACCTTGCAAACAAACACCCACAAAAACGCAACCAAACAAAACATTTTGTACAGAAATTATTTTTCCCCTAGCATAGCACAGTCTGCTTATGCTTATCCCTGCCCCCCATGCCATATAGAGTTACCATTGCTTGCAGGATTCTAGCCCCATAGGACCACTTCTGAGTCCTGCTTGATTCTCTTGCACTAACTAGAGCCTGTATTGATACTCTTTCCTTCACCCAAAATACCACCTGTCTTCTGAAATCACAGCTCTTCTTTCAGTCCCAGCTTGAGACTTTGATCAAATCACAAACTTGTCCTAAGCCGCTTCCACATATGTGATGAAACTAGGGCTTCTCTTTGCCACTTCTCTGATCATCCTCACCAGGAGTGATCTGTCTTCTCTCTGCTCCTTGCTCTTCTGCTCCCCAGCCTGGCTGTCTGGCTAGCTTATCTTTGGGAACAAATTGAAAACAAAACTATAAGAGGCCATAATAGAAGTAAGCCTTTCCCAGTTGTTCTGTCACACTACTTTGCTTATTTCCTTTATAACATTTTATATAATCTATAATTATCTCATTTTTTTTCTTTTTTTGCAGGGAAAGATTCGCCCTGAGCTAACATCTGTTGCCAATCTTCCTGTTTTTTTTTTTTCCCTCTGCAAAGCCCCAGTACATAGTTGTATGTTCTAGTTGTAAGTCGTTCTAGTTCTATGTGACCTGCTGCCACTGCATGGCAACTGACAGACCAGTGGTATGGTTCTGTAACGGGGCAGTGAACCCAGGCTGCCGAAGCAGTGAGCGCCGAACTTTAACCACTAGGCCATCAGGGCTGGCTCATTTGTTTTCTTATTCATCTGTCTTTCACTCAGAAGGTGAGCTTCATGAATAAGCTATCTTGTTCACTGCCCTATTCTCATTTCTCAACATAATGCTCTGTATGCAGTAGGTGGTCAATAAGTGTTTCAATCAATGAATAAATGTATCAAAAGGCAGAATAGAGAGGTAGACTGCTGGATTTGAATCAAGACTCCATCATTTACTAGTTGTGTGACTTTGGGCAAATAACAACCTGTTTTCTGTTACATGCTTTTAAAGTGGGGCCATTAACAGTACCTAACTCAGGGTTTTGGTAAACAGTAGATACTAAGTGTATATAAAACACTTAGCACATTAGTAAATTTAATCAGTGTTAATTCTTTTTATTGTTATACTGTGTTTTATGCTTAAGAAGGTAAGAATATTTTTATCTAAGATGCTTAATTTTAGGAAAAGTTTTGGTCCTTCAAATGAATAAAACTGTTTTACTTGAAAATCAAGCTTTTCAAGAGTTCCTGAAGTTTGATTGTATTTCTTTATAGAAGTGTTCATTTGTATTTAATGGTAGTTTATGTATGTCTTATTTTTCCTGGAAGTTTGTAAGAGTTTTCTGAGAATGGAGGCTGTGCTTTACTTATTTTGTCTTTCCCCAAGTGCCCTTGCACACAATAGGCAGTCAGTACATTAAATGAAAGAAAAGAAGTCGATGGGCCTGACAAGCAAGGCACATTCAAGCCTTGAGTGAACAGCCTGGGGCAGATACTTGTCCTTAAAGGATCAGCTGAAAGGGACCTGAGTGATTTGCAACCATTTATAAGGCACGAGAACTTAAAGGTAGAGTAGTATAAGTGGAGGGAGACTGGGAGACCGGGTTTGGAGTCAGACCTGGGTTTAAATCTTTGCTCCCTTGTCCTTGGGTAAGTCATCTCCTAATTTTGTAAGAGAGGGCTAATGGTGCACCCTCTTCATGGAGTTGAGGGAAAGGTGAATAAGAGTCTGCGAAGAGCCTAGCTCAGTGTTCAGTAAATGGTTTTATTATACATGTAGCCTCATGTCTAATACTATTACAGTCAGTTATTAGGAAGGTTTAAAAATGTTTAAGAAGAAGTATCATTTGTTTATGAACATTTTGAGCAAATTCTTGCAACAAATTCTTTCAAAGAAGCAGTAGCATGGTAAGGTGATTAACTAACTGGGTCTCCAGGAAGAAAGTGAGTGGCTGGGCATCTTGTAGGTTGGAGTTGGAAAGTGAGGAAGGAATTGCCTTTCCGGCATGCAACATCTTTGAAATGCAGCCCTGCCCTCTGAAACTCTTTCCCCTTTGGTAACAGACTTCCTGATAATGTGGAGTGTTTTTGGAACTCATCTTCATTATCAATGGAGATATTACCATATTATACTTTTTATTTATAGGAATTTTCTTTAAATTTGTCACATTACCCCAGACCACCCCTAGATATTGCTATAAGTTAGGTGATTGGGTACAACTGTCATATCTTCTTCTTTGATAAATGCTCCTGTAAAATTGAAATCATTTTGATTTACTTAGGGACATAAGATAAGGATAGGACTGGTATGTGAACCCAGGATTGAACCATCCCAAGCTGCTAGTAGTTCTCACGGTGTAGTCAATGAATCATTAGTGGTTTGAGGGCCTTCTGCTGGTCAGTGGGGATCTCCTTTTATTGACACGCTTATGTTGTAAATATTTATGTTGGGGTTTGGCGTGAATTACACTTACATTCCAGTAAAACTTGTAATAGCAAATGTCCTTTGGTTGGTAGGTAATCAAAAGATGAACAAGTCTTTAACTCTTACTTTTGAAGAGCTTGAGGGGCTGTTGGAACCAGGAGTGATCTTATACTGTTCATATAGTTGTGGATAGAAGTTTTAGTCACTTTTTGTGTGTGTGTGTGTGTGTGTGTCTTTTTCATGTTTGGCATACTTGCAAAATTTTTAGTTTGGTCTTAGTAAATTTGATGGCAGTGACAGACACATAGCACGTAAGCTAAGCCTATACCTGGTTCTAGATGTTAGGAGGAAGAAGCAGTAGCATGGTAACTCCTGTATTAATGAGGAATTGTCTTTGGTGTTGATAGCAAACCCATTTAGTAGATGTAATATAGTCAGGAATACTCTACAGAGCAACCACTGGGATTCTCTCCATATTAAAGTTTTAATGTGATGGAATATAAATGTAATTATAGCTCTTTCTGCTTGATCCTGAATCTCTCCTGGTCTCACAGTTTTAACACAAAGCATTCGTGTATTCATGCTTGGGCAGGTAGTGCTCCCAGCTCAACATTTGTAAGTCTTTTTATTTTGATTCCTTTGATTGGTATCAGTCTATGTCTTCCTTTGAATAAAGACCAGTTCAACACACTCTGTAAGCCAGGCCTGCCTTCTCAACATGTGTGTTTGAACCCAGGAGAAGGGACCCTGTGAAACTTCATCTGAATTACACATTGCACGTAAGTTCTCTCCTTGCACCACTATTCACAGTAGGTAAGTTGTGGAAACAACCTAATGTCCATAGATAGGTGAATGAATAAACGAAATGTGGTATATACACACAATGGAATACTATTCAGCCTTAAAAAGAAGGAAAGCCTGTCATATGTCACAACGTGGATGAACTTTGAGGACATTATGCTAAGTGAAATAAGCCAGAAAGACAAATATTGCGTGATTCCACTTACACGAGGTATCTAAAATAGAGTCATAGAATCAGGGTGGAATGGTGTTTTCCTGGGGCTAGAAGGAGGGGGAAAAGGGGAGTTACTAATCAACGGGCATGAAGTTCCAGTCAGGCAAGACGAAGAAGCTCTAGAGATCTGCTATTCAACATTGTACCTACAACAGTGAAAATTGTATTGCCGCTTAAAATTTAAGAGAGTAGGTCTCATGTTAACTTGTTCTTACCATAAAAAAAAGTTCTGTTTTTGTCTCTAGTAACTTACCTGTATTATTGTTACATCCAGTAGGGACTTCTTCCTGATATATCAGAGCTGTGCCATGTCTGTTGGAATGCACTCCTGAAAACACTGTTAGCTGGGGTCTGCTAGTGTGGTATTTATCTAGGTCATAGGCTCAGGCCTCTAAGGAGTGGTCAGGGTATAAATAGTAAGTGAAATTATGACTTCACCAATTTCCTTATCATCATAAATTGGGAGGCAACAGGGACTTCTCCATTTTGTGAACCTGTATTTAATGATTCTGCCTTGAGAAAAGGTGCAAAAGGCAACCCTTTGCATCAGATTCAGAAGGTTACCGTGTTTTATCCATCAAGCTTTGAGCTTAAATTAGTCAGTAAAATATTAGATGTAAGTGCTCTTAGGTTTTAGATATGGCATGGGTTTTTTTCCTCCTGAATTGGGATTTATTTTATTCCTGATTATTTTGCTAATTGGTACTAGTGATGGATCTGACTATTTGAATACTGATAATTTTGCATTGTTCACTACTAAACAAATGTAGAGAAGAATATAAATGCAATTATTATGTGAATAATTTAGTGAAGCTTTTGAGTCGAAGTTTATCTTCAAGTCAGGATCTGTATAAATACGTATTATTTTTCTTAACTAAGTTGTTTTTATTAGATGCTGAGTAGAATAAAAACAATTAGTAGGGGCTGGCCCGGTGGCACAGTGGTTTAGTTCGTGCTTTGGCAGCCCCGGGTTCGTGGGTTCGGATCCTGGGCGCCTGCCGAAGCACCGCTTATCAAGCCATGCTGTGGCGGCATCCCATGTAAAGCAGAGAAAAACGGGCATGGATGTTAGCACAGGGCCAGTGTTCCTCAGCAAAAAAGAGGAGGATTGGCAGCAGATGTTAGCTCAGGGCTGGTCTTCCTCACACAAAAAAACCCCACAACAATTAGTAGATCATCCATTGAATCTAAAGAAGTGTTACAGAAAATGCCTGTATACTTACCACTTAATTTATTGAAAAGTGCATTACTAGAAAGACAGGTAAACCAGAAGGCTCCTTTGTGTCCCTCACCTGAGAGATACTCCCTATCCTGAATTGTGTGTTCGTTATTCATTTGCTTTTCCCTGTGTTTGATTCCTTAGATAATGCACTGTTTACTTTTGATGTTTTTGAAGTTTTTATAAGTGAAATCACTGTAAGTATTCTTCTGCAACTTGCTTCCTTTGTTAACATTATGTTCCTGGGATTCATCCATGTTGCATGTAGCTCTAGTTGATTGATTTTCATTGCTATATGGTATTCCAGTGAATTAATATATCACAATTTATTCATTCCTTTGTTAATGGAAATTTGGGCTGTTACAGGTTTTTGCTATTATAAACCGTGTTGCTCTAAACATTCTTATACCTAACTCCTGGTGACTGTGTGCAAGAGTTTATTTTGGGTTATAGGATATGTATGTGTTCAGCTTTGTTTGTGCCAAATTGTTTCCCAACATGATTGTACTTACATTCCCATCATCAGAAAGTTTGTTGTTCTATATCCTAGCTAGGACTTGATATTAACAGACATTTTGATTTTTGCCAATCTGGTCTTTTGTGTTACTTATGAATGATGACATTCATTGGACTATTTTCATATCTGTAAACCTGCAAAAATTTAACTGTCCTCAAGACTCTTATGGTTACTTGTCCAGACAGGAAGTACTTAAAAAAAGATAAATGATAAGGAGGTGCTAAGTGAAAGTTATATTTTTTCTTAATTATTTTATAACTTTGTTTCCCTAGCTTTTTATTGTGAAAAATTTCAAACGCTGAGAAAAGTTTAAAGAAGAATATTATAACTAATTGCAGTATACCCATCACCTAAATTAACATTTTCCCCTATTTGCTTTATTTATGTGTGCTTGTGTGTGTATTGCATTTGTGTATGTATTTGTTGAAACGTTTGAGAATAAGTCACAAACAACATGACACCACACTCATTAAATATTCAGCATCCATCTTCTAACAACAGGGGCATTCTTCATTCTTGACTACAATGCCATGATTACCTTTAAGAAAATTGACAAGAAATCCCTAATATCATCTAATAGTCAATCCTATTGAAATTTCTCAGTTATTCCCCAAGCATCCTTTATAGAGGTATTTGTTTGTTTTTGAATCAAGATCCTATCAAAGCTCACAACTAATATTTGGTTGTCACATCTCTTAGTCTCTTTTAATTTAGAACAGTCCTCTCATCTTTATTTTCATCATGCTGACTTTTTAAAGAGACTAATCAGTTGTCTTGTAGATTCTCACACATTCTTGGTTATCTATTTCCTCATAGTGTCTTTAAGTTGTTCTTTCATCCTCTGTATTTTCTGTAAGTCAGAAATTAGGTCCAGAGGCCTAATTAGATTCTGTTAAGATTAACTTGACATGAAGACTCATAGGTGATGCTGTGTACTTCATTTTGTATCACAGCAGGAGGTATAGGATGCCTGGTCATCCCACTCCTAGTGGTACTAAATTTGATCACTTGGTTAAGGAGGTTGCTACTAGATCACCATTGTAAACATACGTTTTTCACTTTATGATTACCATGTACTCTGTGAGATGACGATACTCTGGCACTGTGAGAATGTGCATTTCTTCAACACTCTTTCTCTTGGTGGTTTTAGCATCCATGATGACCATTGCCTGATGATTTCAGTAGGGGTTGCAAATGGTAATTCCTACCCTGCCACCACCCCCCATTCTATCATTTAATAGCTGATTTTTTTTTCTGTAAGGAAGAGTTTTTCTTAATCAACCGGTGAATAACCTGTGTTCCACCTGAAAATGGTAATATAATATTCCTACTAAAAAGACATGAAATGGTAATATACTGGTTATTTCCAGTGGACAAAAATGTTTGTTGTTGTTTTCTCATTTTTCAGTTTGGGGACCTTTGGACTTTTTTCCTTCATTCAATGTTAAAATAGAATATAGTCCTTATTTATTTATTTTTTTGGTGAGGAAGATTGTCCCTGAGCTAACATCTGTGCCAGTCTTCCTCTATTTAGTATGTGGGACACTGCCACAGCATGGCTTGATGAGCAGTATGTAGGTCCGTTCCCATGATCCAAACCTGCGAACCCTGGGCCACCAAAGCAGAGTGTGTGAATTTAACCACTGCACCACTGGGCTGGCCCCAACAGTCCTTATTCTTTTCGATGTTCAGATTGTCTCAAATTTGGTCAGTGGTCACCTTCTAAGTGGCTTCTGTATTCTTTTGACCCTTCTCCATAAGTCTCTGATTGCTTCCTAGCTTTCTGGCACAAGACAAATCGGATTTACTTTGTAATTTCCCTCTCCCAGATCTGGAATCAATCCTGTCTCCAAGGAGCCCTTGTTTCTGGTAGGAAGGTCTTAGAAATCTAGATCTGGGTGCTACGTGTGCTCTATGCTAGTGGAGTGTCCTTGTCTGTAGGAGAATGGGTAGTGACATAATCAGGGAACTTTTGCTGATGGCTCTGTGGAGGATACACATAAACCTGCCAAAGGGCAGTTTCTCAAAGCAGCATACTAAGGATGTGAAAAATGGCATAGGTAAGGGCAGGTGCTAGAAGACCTCCTGAAGGAGGAGAGTTAAAAACTGGATTTTAATAAATTAAAGAATAAATAAAAATAAAAAGGTAAATAAAAAGGAGTGTATTCGGGTGAAGGAGAGGACATTCTCTTTAGGGGAAGGATGTGTTTCTGGAAGTAGGAGCAAGCTAAGGCGTGTGTGTTACAACAAGTAGATTAGCTTTACTGTAGTGAAGAGTCCGAGTACAGAAATATAAGGAAATGATTGTTAGTAGGGATAGAGACCTTGTTGTTCCATTCAGTATATGTTTTCAAAATGTAAATATCTCCTTTTGTTTTTCTTTATAAAAAGCTGTACATGATGTTTGCATAAATTTAAAACAAATGTGTACAGTCACATGTCACTTACGATGGGGAAACGTTCTGAGAAATGCATTGTTGGGCAGTTTCATCGTAGTGCTAATATCATAGAGAGTACTTTAAACAAACCTAGATCGTGTACCCTACTACACACCTAGGTTATGTGGTACTATTCTCATGAGACCACTGTTGAATATATGGTCCATCATTGACTGAAATGTTGTTATGCAGCGCATGATTGTAAAGTGAAAATTCTATCATGATCATATCCTAAGAGAATGTTAACAGTTAATACATTGAGTTTAAGATCATGGATACCGTCTCAAGAGGGCCTGCATTTAAAATGTGGCTTTGCCATTAATTAGCTGTGTGTTTTTTGGGCATGTTAGTTAATCTCTCTGTGCCTCAGTTTTCTCATCTATAAAATGGGATAATAATAATGGTACCTACCTCTTAGAGTTGTTGTGAGAATTAGCAGCATTAATACATAGTAAGTGCCTAAATCAGTGCTTGGCATGTAGTACACACTCAAATGTTAGCTGCTGTTTTTATTTTTTCAAGACAAAAATGGGATCGTTGCTCTATATTATATACAGATATACAGTTTTGTAACTTACTTTTTAAAAAAAATGTATCTTTTTTCTTATTGTGGTAAAAAAACACAATATAAACTTTACCATCTTAACCACTTTTAATTATATGGTTCAGTAGTGTTAAGTATATTTACACTGTTGTGGAACAGATCTCCAGAACATTTTCATTTTGCAGTGTTGAAACTCTCTACTCATTAAACAACAACTCTCCTTTGCTCCCTCCTGGTACTCCATTCTACTTTCTATATCTATGAATTTGACTGTTTTGGATACCCCATACAAGTGGAATCATACAGTATTTGTCCTTTTGTGACTGGCTTATTTCACTTAACATAATATCTTCAAGGTTCATCCATGTTGTAGCATGTGACAAGATTTTCTTCCTTTTTAAGGCTGTAGAGTATTCCATTATCTGTATATACCACATTTTGTTTATCTGTTCATCCTTTGATGGACATTTGGGTTGCTTCCACCTCTTGGCTGTTGTGAATAGCACTGCTGTGAACCTGACTGCAAATATCTCTGACCCTGCTTTCAATTCTTTTGGATATGTATCCAGAAGTGGGGTTGCTGGATCATTAAGTAGTTCTATTTCTAATTTTTTGAGGACTTGTCATACTGTTTTTAATAGCAGTTGCACCATCTCACTGTGGTTTACACAGTGGTTTATAATTCCACCAACAGTGCACAAGCGTTCTAACTTCTCCAAATCTCCACTGATACTTATTATTTTCTTTTTTTTTTTTTGGTGGTAGCCATCCTTTTGGGTGGGAGATGCTATCTCATTGTGGTTTTGATGTGTATGTCTCTGATGATTAGTGATGGTGAGTACCTTTTCATATGCACATTGGTCATTTGTATATTGTTTTTGGAGAAATGTCTATTCAAGTCCTTTGCCCATTTTTTAATCAAGTTATTTGATTTTTTTCTAGTTGAGCTGTAGGAGTCTTTTGTATATTCTAGATATTAACCCCTTATCAGATACATGATTTGCAAATCTTTTTTTCCATTCCATAGGTCGCCTTTTTGCTGTTGATTTTGTCCTTTGATGAACAAAAGTCTTGAAGTTTGATGTAGTCCCACTTCTTTTTGGTGTTATATTCAAGAAATCATTGCCATATTCAATGTCATGAAGCTATTCCCCTATGTTTTCTTCTAGGAGTTTTATAGTGTTGGGCTTACATTTTAGGTCTTTAATCCATTTACAGTTAGTTTTTGTGTATGGTGTAAGAATAGGGTCCAACTTCATTCTTTTTGCATGTGGATATCCAGTTTTCCTGACACCAGAAGAGACTGTCCTTTCCCCACTGAGTGATTTTGGCACCCTTGTCAAAGATCATTTGACTTAGTATATGCGAGGGTTTATTTTTGGACTACATTCTATTCTTTAGTCTATATGTCTGTATGGCAGTACCACACTGTTTATTGTAGCTTTGTAATATGTTTTGAAATTAGGAAGTGTGAGTCTTCCAACTTTGTTCTTCCTTTTCAAAATTGTTTTGGCTGTTTGGGGTGCCTTGAGATTCCATATGAATTTTAGGATGATTTTTTCAATTTCTGTAAAAAAACGTCTTTGGGATTTTGATAGGGATTGTGTTGAATTGATTGTTGTTGAATCTGTAGATTGCTTTGGGTAGTGTTGACATCTTAATATTAAGACTTCCAATTCACATGGGATGTCTTTCCATTTCTTTGTGTCTTTGATTTTTTTCAACAGTGTTTTGTAATTCTCAGTGTAAAAGTCTCTCACCTCCTTTGTTAGATTTATTTACAAGTATTTTATTCTTTCTGTTGCTATTGTAAATGGAATTGTTTTCTTAATTTTCTTTTCTGATTGTTCATTGTTAGTGTATAGAAACACAATTCATTTTTGCCTGTTGATTTCGTATCCTGTAACTTTACTGATTTTATTTATTAGTTCTAACAGTGTTTCACTTTAGAATCTTTAGAAGTTTTCTACATATAAGATCATGTCATCTGTTGACCAAGATAATTTTCCTTTTCCTTTATTAGTTGCATACCTTTTCTTTTTCTTGCCTAATTGGTCTGGCTAAGACTTCCAGTACTCTGTTGAAAAGAAGTGGTGAAAGCAGGCATCCTTGTCTTGTTCTTTGTCTTAGAGGAAAAGCTTTCACTCTTTCACCATTGGCTGTGACGTTCACTGTCAACTTTTCAGGTACAGGCATACCTTGTTTTATTGCTCTTTGCTTTATTGCACTTCGCAGAGATTGCGTTTTTGTTTTTGTTTTTCTTTTGCTAAGGAAGATTCGCCCTGAGCTAACATCTATTGCCAGTCTTCCTCTTTTTGCTTGACAAAAATTCACCCTGAGTTAACACCTGTGCCAATACTCTATTTTGTATGTGGGTTACTGCCACAAAATGGCCGATGAGTGGTGTAGGTCCGTGCCTGGGATCCAAACCTGTGAATTGCATTTTTTACAAGACCTTCCATCAGCAGAAAGATTATGACTGACTGAAGGCTCAGATGATGGTTAGCATTTTTTAGTAATAAAGTATTTTTTAATTAAGGTATGTGCATTTTTTTAGGCATAGTGCTATTGCACACTTAATAGACTACAGTATAGTGTAAACATAACTTTTATATGCACTGGAAAACCAAAAAATTCATGGACTCACTTTGTCATGATATTCACTTTATTGCAGTTGTTTGGAACTGAACCTGCAATATCTCCAAGGTATGCTTGTATGGTCTTCATTATGTTGAGGTAGTTTCTTCTATTCCTAGTTTGTTGAGGTTTTTATCATGAAAGAATGTTAAATCTTGTCAAATGCTTTTTTTATATCAGTTTAAATCATTATGTGGTTTTTGTCCTTCATTCTATTAATGTGGTGTATTACACTAGTTAAATTTTGTATGTTGACCCATCCTTGCATTCCCGGAACAAGTCCCATGTGTGGTCATGGTGTGTAATCCTTTTAATTGCTGTTGAGTTTGGTTTGCTAGTATTTTGTTGAGGATTTTTGCATTAATATTTATCAGAGATATTAATCTGTAGTTTTCTTGTGGTGTCTTTGCTTTTAGTATCAGGGTAACACTGGCTTCATGGAATGAATGGCCTGGAAATTTACCCTTCTCCTTATTGTTAGTTGAGTTTTCTCTCTTTTTTTCTTAGTTAATTTGGCTAAGAGTTTGTCAGTTTTGTTGATCTTTTCAAAAAAATCAACTCTTAGTTTGGTTGATTTTTTTTTTTTCTGTTTTATTAGTCTTTGCTGTAATCTTTATTATTTCTTTCTTTCTGCTGGCTTTAGATTTAGTTCTTTTCTTTCTAGTTCCTTGAGATGTAAAGTTAAAAAAGATCCTTCTTTTTAAATGTATGCATTTATAGCTATAAACTTCCCTTTAGCACTGCTTTTGCCGCATCCCATAATTTTTGGTATGTTGTGTTTTTATTTTCATTTGTCTCAAGGTATTTTCTAATTTCCCTTGTGTCTTCCTCTTGGACCCATTGGTTGTTTAAGAGTGCATTGTTTAATTTCCACATATTTTTGGATTTTCCAGTTTTCCTTCTAATTTGCCTTTTTTACAATTTAAAACATTGTAGACTTCTTTGCCCATATGTAAGGTTAATTCCATTACTTTTGATGACAGTATAGAATTCACTCGTGTGGTTGAATCATAATTTATCTAACCCATTTTATATTGATGGATATCTAAATTCTCTTTAATTTTTTACAATTATAAATAATGCTCCAGTGAACATTAAATTGCATGTATCTTTGCTCCTTTGTCAGCTTATTTTCTTTGGTTAAATTTCTGGAAGTGCAATTACTGGGTCAGAGCATGTTTTTGTGTGTGGATATATGTTTTTATGTATTAAGTATTTATATACATTATATTTTGATACATGTAGCCTTCTTGGTACCAGTTGACCATTCATCACTCACTAACATCGTATGGTGTGCTCGTTTGCTCATACCCTCACCAACATGAATTGATTTTAGTTTTGAGATGGTGGAAAAGGAAAGGGTAATACAGGTTCTTAAGGGGATAGGATTGGGTAGGAGGTAGCATTATGGAAACCATTTAATGTTAACTCTAGCAACATCTTGTAGGATGGTTTGGAACAGGAAAAGATGAGAGAGAGAGGTAGGGAGAGCAGTTGGAAAGCTGTTTTGGTAGTTTGGCAAGTCAGTAGGGCCTAAAGTAGGGGGTAGATGTTGGGATTAATTAGACAAGAAGAGTGAAATAGGAAATGACTTGTTCTAGCAGTGAAATGAAAACAGATCTCTTAACTCTGGTATTATTTTTTTGCTCCCCACTGATTCACAATCCTGGAATTAAATAAGAATCACCTACATAGCCTATCCTCAGGGATTCTGATTTAATTTGAGGTGGGGAATGGCATGAATATTTTTAAAGAAAAGCTTTCCAGGTGCTTCTAACATGTAGCTAGGTCTGAGAACCACAGTACCCCATATCAGCTCCTAAAATCGGTAGATATCTGTTGGTGCTAAAGAAAAAGTGTGTTCTCTTGGGGTGAAAACTCAAGTTTTACTAGTTTTAATAGGTAATCAGTAGAAAGTTCTTTGGCTCTATTAAATAGGTGGAGAATAATGCAGTGAGACAGAGTGCTCTCAAGCGAGTACCGAACAAGTACATGTGACCTGTTAGGCTTAGGGGTGGGATGAGGAGTGGTGTGGACACTTTATGGGGAAGGTAGCATTTGAAATAGACCTGAAGGGATCGGTAAAGCTTCTGAGGACACAGATGTAAAGGTGAGTGTCAGGGGCAGATAGACCAGGTTGTGTAAAGGAAAGGAAAGTGTGGTGTTCATCTGGGGAACTCTAGGTCTAGTTTAGTTAGGTCATTGGTATGGTTTTCAGAAATAAGGAGGGAAAGATTGCCCAGTTAAGGAGTCCAAGGTTGATTCTTCAGGGAATGGATAGTCACTCAGGGTTTTGAGTGGTACTAGTCTGGCAGTGAATGGGAGAAGAAACAGAGTGAGATTGTGGTTTAGGGAAGGAACACTGTTCAGTCTTTGAGAGTTATCAGGTGATATGGGAATGTTCTTGACGCTGTCAGTGATATTGAAGACCAAGACCTGGTTGCTTCTTGGCCTTGGCAAGTAAGAGAAAGATGGGTATCCTCATACAGGTGAGAAGTGTTTATTATGAATATTTGATTCCTTCATTTACTTGAATCCTCATATATCTTGAAATACAAGCATTTAGCTAATTAAGCTGTTTTGTGAGACAGTTCCCTGGTTTATTTAATGAGAATAATCCCATTAGTCCGTCTATTAAAAAGCTGAGATTTGATGTAAGTTTCCTCAACCACTCTGGTTCATATAAAGCACTCTGAAGTCCTCTGAGGAAAATACAAGGCTGTTTGGATAGCTCCTTTTCAATGAATGTGTGGAACTTCAAAACAGTAGTTGGTGGTGGCTACACTGAAAATACAGCTGGGAGGAAAACTGATCTGGGACAGAGTGATCCAGTGCATTGTAAGCTTCTTCAGAATACCAGGTAGTCTGAACAATCTAAACTGTGTCCTGCTTTTCCAGGAGTATGTTCATAATCTTGTTGAAAGTGTTCTTTGCTGAAGTAGAATCAAGGATGATTATTTATTTTATTTTATTTTATTTGCTGAGGAAGATTCGCCCTGAGCTAACATCTGTGCCAATCTTCCTCTATTTTGTATGCGGGATGCCACCACAGCATGGCCGCTGACTAGTGGTGTAGGTCCACACCCGGATTCGAACCCAGGCTGCAGAAGTGGAGCTCGCCGAACTTAACCACTAGGCCACAGGGCTGGCCCCAAGGATGATTATTTTTAAATCTTGGTAATTGCTCCATAGTTTATGACTTTTTAGAATAGATATGAAAAGAAAATAATTTTCCATGAATACTTAAGGTGTGTCCTGTGTTGGTCTTTACACATTATCTTGAGTTTTTTATTCTGCACACCATGAAGTGAGGATGGAGGAGGAGGGTTATGAAATATGGTTCTTTTAAAAAATTGATGCTGCTTTTAGTTTATTCAAAGTTTACCTGAGAATCAGGTCAACAGTAGGGAGCACAATGGAACAGATTACTAACTGAATTGTAGAGGCAGTAATTGTTAAAGAGTTTAGAAGTGTCATTTCCCACTGGGGACAGGAGAAGTTTCACAGAGAAGATGGTATTTAAAATCAGTAATCATTGTCTCCTGTACTCTTGAAGGAAGGTAGGGACAGAGAAGATGGTATTTCAAATCAGTTATTGTTGTCTCCTATACTGTTGAAGGAAGGTAAGGTTTGAATGGAGTAGATACACAGAAAGATACATGTTAGAATGGGGTGTAGGTGAGAGCGGCACAAGTTCCCTGCTCCTGTCTTAGAGCAGCTCGTTTCTCTGCTTTAAATATTGAAGATTGCTCTTGGTTCCCTTTTACAAGAGTTCAGTAATCAGGAAGGGTAAAAACAAAAATGTTTGGAACCTATTCTGATACATTCTAGATGGCAGGCGTTTGCAATTAGAAGTGAAAAGTCTTTATTTACAGTTCAGGAAGATTTGATGATTGGGTTCTGGATGTTGTGTTGTAAATAACTACCTTCTGAGTGGAGAAACTAGTAACAATCAACAAATAATGGTGAATGTGTAGACATCTCCACTGTACGGGGTGGGTCCCTGAGGACAACTTAGGAAGGCAGTGAGATTGAAGTGTGAGAAAGGAGTGATCTGATTGTCCTCTTGATGCCCGTCTGTCAAGCCTAGTTCACCAGAAGGGTGATGACCACCAGGGAAGAGTTGAAAGAGGGGGCTGTGTGTTTTGGCCACTGGAGGGACACTCACTTGTGGGCAGAGAGTAACTTGTCGAGTCACACTGTAAGCAGGAAAGTGTAAATACATTGCCTTAATGCTGTATTAAGTGCTTTCATGTCTGCTTCAAATGACAAGATGCCTTAAATCAGAAGAAAATAATTTGTGTTTTAGATGGAACCTCCACACAGCTAGAAAATGGCATTCAACTTAAAATACTGGCTGTAGGAAATGAACCTTAATATAAATGCACTGTACATTTTAGAGATTATACTAATTGTTATTTTTTAAGTATGGTTTTGATTCCTAAAAAGATATGCACATGGCTTAGAATAAAATATTCTGTAATCCTCATATACCATACAGTTAATCTCTTTCAACATCTTTTTCCAGTTTTATTGATAAGGTGTACAATGTAATGATATGTGTATATATTGTGAAATGATTAGCACAATGAGTTTAGTTAATATCCATCACCTCACATTGTTAAAAGTTTTTTCTTTGTGATGAGAACTTTTAAGATTTATTCTCTCATAATTTTCAAACATATGATGCAGTATTGTTAACTATAGTCATCATGTTGTACATTACATCCCCAGAACTCATTTATCTTTATTTCAATATTTTAAACAGATTATTTTGGCATTTAATTCCATATCTCTGAATAACATGATTATATTGCCATGCAATATAATATATTATATTGGTTTTAGGCCTTCTCTCTAGGCTTCCTGGACTAGAAGAGGATTTAGCTGTTTAACCCCTCATCTGCCATAGGTTTGTCTTCTGACTTGTAAATGGTTTTGACCATAGAGTCATGTAGTCTACTTGCCACTTAATAGCTGTGTGACCTTGGGCAAATCATTTTACATCTGTGGGTCTCAGTTTTCTCATCTGCAAAATGGGTATATAAATAGTACCTACCTCATATGGTTAAGAGTTAACATATGTAAGGTACAGTCATGCGTCACTTAACGGCAGGGATACCTTCTGAGAAATGGCATTAGGTGATTTCGTCGTTGTGCAAACATCACAGAGTGTACTTACACAAACCTGGATGGTATAGCCTACTACACCCCTAGGCTATAAGGTAATAATCTGATGTGACTACCGGCATATATGCGGTCAGTCATTGACTGAAACAGCATTATGCGGTGCATGACTGTAATTAGAACAGTGACTAGCACATAGCAGACACTATGTAAGTGTCATCTATTATTCTTACATTGTGATTACTTTTCTTTTCCTGTGGAGCTCCTTTACTTGGCTTTCTATGTATTTATCTTTAATTTACCACAGCCCTTCCTTTGGCTTTATAAACTCTTAAGTGTGTTTAAACATACTCGGTATTCTATCACGTAGTTTCATGTTCTTGAAGTCTCTTCCAGAGTCCTCTGACCTCTCCAGCGTGGATTAGTTGGTCTCTAACTCTGCTGTATAGTTTTTTTTGGGAGGGGGAGGGGATCATCTCTAATCATCCTGGGATTTTCCTTTACCTTCTCTTGTGTAGTATCCCCTGATTCCTGCATCCTGCTGAATATTTCATGGAAAATTTCTTTGAAACATCACATTTTGAGAAAATATTTTCTTTCTAGGGTTATAAAGCATTTGTTTCTAATTTAAAACCACATATGGGTGGCATGTTTATTTTTTATGGCCTTTAGAGTTATATATATATATCGATAATGTTGAAAGCTATTTAAGAGCAATTTTACATGGAATACCTTAGTTTGGACCTAAAATAGGTACTTTCAAATGCAGTAAACTGGCATTCAGGAATGCTTTTTATCAATTGAGCACTCATTTAATATTAATCGATTGATTTTAGCAACAGTTTAACCTTATATTTGTTGAAAGTTTCGAAATAGAGAAACCACAGTGAGGCACAATGGTTGCTAGTTGCAGTCTCTCTAGAACTTACGAGACGGGCCTCTATCTTCTTGAAAAAGGACATTTTCCTGGACTTTCTAATGTCACCCTATTCCTTCCTCTTCCTTATATCTAGTAGGTCTTCTAGAATAAGCAGGTAGCTTTGTGTTTTATTTTGTTTTCTTTATTTGAAAATGAGGAAGAAAAGGCTTGCTTGTAGCCCACCAGAAGGGGTTAAAAAACCATGCTGTCGAACATCCTGGCGATGTTTGCTCATTTGTATTGTTTAGAGGTTGCATTTTACCCACATGAAGGATTAGTAATCTAGTGGAGTGCCTTGCTTAGCATTTAATAACTTTTCAGTAGTACAGTTTACAGGTTCCTGAGTTCATTCTGTTTATGTCCAGTCCTTTCTGGGAGCTGCTGAGACTTCAGGATGGTTAAATTCTACTCAGTCTAGTTTTGATTCTGAATATTTTTCTGTGTATATGTTTTAATTCCATGAAAATCTTGGAAATCTACTTTATTAGAGTAATATTATCTCTTTTTTAATTTAAAAAAGGTAATATATGTTGGTTGCAGAGAATTTAAAGTGAGGGGCGCCCCCCCTTTTATCTCTGATTCCTCAGGAGTGATCGATGTTAACAGTTTGCTGTGTATCCCAAGGAGTTTTCAAAGTACGTGGTACATGTCTTAATAAGCTTATTATTCAACAGAATTCAATAAGAAACATTCTGTTTTCCTGTCTGTGCTTGATAACAGGGGTTACTATAGTGTCTAATAAAGAAATAGTTGCTACTGGTAAGGGAATTACCTTGCTTAATATAAGCTCTGTGGATGAAAACATTTAATCTTTTGTAGAATGTTGATTAAGTGGTAAATATGATTCTACTTGAGACCAGTCTTATGTTTCTTCCTTTGACTTTATCCTTTTGCCAATTCTTAGTATATACTAAGAAATGTTTATATATTTTTCATATTTATATTTGTAAAAATCTTAAGTTAAAAAATTTTATTTAACCTTTTCTTTTAAATGTCTCCTTTTACTGTAATTTCATCTGCCTCTTCCTCTCTCCCCTGTAGGCTGCTAGACTGTTTGTGTTTTTCTTTACGATTACAGGTTTATTATAAAGGATACAACTCAGGGACAGCCAAATGGAAGAGATGCACAGGGCAAGGTATTGGGAGGGTGGTGCAGACCTGTATCTTATCCCCTTTACTGAGCTGTCGCTCCCTCAGAGCTCTGCTGCCCTGTGAGCCTTGTCACTGTCTGGAAAGAGAGTGGACTTTCAGCCAGAGAGCCCTGTTTAAATTCCAGCTCTGCCACCCAACAGCTGTTTGACTTGGTTCAGATTATTTAACCTTCCCTGCTTTAGTTTCCCATCTGTAAAATGGGATTATTAATATCCAGTTCCTAGGATTAGTGTGAAGTCTGAAGGAGATAAAACATGTAAGGTGCCTGACACAAAAAAGGCTCTCAGCAAAAGGTAGTTCCCATCAGCAAATGTCCGAAGGAGGCTCGACAGGCTTTTATCTGTGAGAGAAGGTGATGTCCTGCTAACCCAGCTGGATGGGAACCCTCCTCTATAGACAGTCACCACTTGGTCCTTTTACTCATTAAGAAGATGACAGGGCTGTTTTCATTTTTGAGACAAGAGTGAAGCAGAAGTAATGGCTCCCTCTCTATTATCTACTGGCCAATAATAATTATTGGTAGTAATAGTGAAAGGGCAGGTAGACAGGAAAGGGAAGAAAGAGCAGCAAGAATACTCTGAATTAAAATGTCCAGCAGTACATATCGAGAGACATAAAATGACCACGACTTTGCAAACCAAATATTATCAAGTTGCATTATGCAGTATATAAAGGAATAATCCACCATAGTCAGCTAATTTATTTTAGGGAGGTAGGAATCATTAAATAATAGGAGAACTATTAATATAATACATCAAATCATTACATCAAATGCAAAAAAATATATTGCTTCTGTCGATGCTTAAAATATATTTGATAAGGTTCAACACCAATCACTAATTATTAAGAGTAGAAATAGAAAAGAATATTTCTTTAATATAAGAAAAAGTATAAGATTCCTCCAGTTTTACTCTTTTTCAAAATTGTTTTAGTTATTCTAGTTTGTTTGCCTTTTCATATAAATTTTAAAATCATCCTTTTTTATATCTAAGACTTCCAGTGTGGTGTTAAAATCGAAATGTTACGAGTGGACATCCTTGTCTGGTTCCTGATCTTACGGAGAAAGCATTGTGTCTTTCACATTAAATGTGATATAATCTTTAGGCTTTGTGTAGATGATCTTTATCAAGTTGAGGAAATTCCCCTCGTTTAGTGACAGTCTTTGTCATGAATGGATGTTGATTTTTGTTTCCAGCTATATTGTGGATTTTTCTGTTTCTCCTTTTGTGTCTGTCATTTTTTGCTTCATGTATTTTGAAGCTCTGTTGTTAGGTATATACAATTTAGACTTATATCATTTAGTTAATTGACATTTTTTTATCATTATGTAATTTTCCTATTTACCCTTAGTAATTTTGTTTTGTCGTATAGGCTCCTGAGGCTCTGTTCATTAAAAAAAAATCTTTTCTGTATTTGAATGGGATAATTTTTTTGCTTTTGTAGTTCACTGAATCTGTCCTCTCTCATCTCCATTATGCTAGAGTTCGTCTAGTTAGTTTTTTATTTTGGCTATTGTATTTTTCAATTAAAAAAATTTTTTTTTTTTTTTTTTTGTGAGGAAGACCAGCCCTGAGCTAACATCCGTTGCCAATCCTCCTCTTTTTGCTGAGGAAGACTGGCCCTGGGCTAACATCGTGCCCATCTTCCTACTTTATATGGGACGCCGCCACGGCATGGCTGACAAGCAGTGCGTCGGTGGGCGCCCGGGATCCGAACTGGCGAACCCGGGGCTGCCAAGCGCAAGCTAAACCGCTGCGCCACCGGGTGGCCCCAGTTTTAAAATTTTCATTTGGTTTTTCTTTATATCTCCTTTTCTTTGTAAAGATTTTCTCTTTTTCCATTGGTTTCAAGAATGTTCTTGATTGCTTGTTGGAGCATTTTAATAATAGCTGCTTTAAATTCTTTGTCAGTTAATGCCAACCTTGGTGTCTGTCATCTTAGCACTGGTGTCTGTTTGACTCATTTCCCTTGAGAGTTGAAATTTTCTTGGTTCTTTATATGCTGAATAATTTTAGATTGTATTCTGGAGATTTTGAATACGTTATGAGATCTTGAATCTTGTTTGAATCTTATGGAGAATGTTGATATTTTTGTTTTAGCAGGTTACTGATCTGGTTAGATGCAGGCTGCAAGTTGTAACCTGCTGTGGTTCCATTGTCAGTTCAGTTGTCAAAGCCTTTGCAGAGCTCTTCAGATCTGTCCAGTGCATGGTCTGAGACTTGGATGATGGTCTGTCTGTTAGTTCTTTTCTCACAAGCATCAGTACTTTCTTATGAACAACTTTATGGGGTCACTTTCTGGAGCTCCTTCATGGTGCTTTCTGGTTCCGTGGGAATCCTTGTTTTTGGTCCTCTGGCCAGAAAGCTGGGGTTTTAGTTACTGCTTTGTTGCACACTTCCATGACTGTGCCTGTGTCTGGCATCAAATGGCAGGAGGACAGAGAGAGAAGAAAGCAATAGGTTTGGCCCCACCATCTCTGGACCACAGCTTCACTGATCAGAGAGGAAAATGCCTCTTCCTCAGAATTTTGGCTTCTCCATGCTCATGTTGTGGGTCCCACCGCAGGATCACTTGAGGTCTGGGGTGTGAGAGGACAGAAAAGAGAAAAGAGGTGGATGTCTGTACTCTTTGAGCACCAAGAGTTCCCTTTCCTGTTTCTTGCACCAGAATTAGAGGGTTTCTCCTGGAGCACCTGTGTTGTGCCTCTGTGGTCACTACTGTGTTGCCCCTGGTGATTTGCGGGGGGCGGGTGGTAAAATCATCACCAGTCCAGTGGTACTTCATTCACAGTTTGGTCTTCCCTAGCCTGCCTGCTACTGTTTACTTTTCCGAGTCCTCAAATAGCTGCTGTATGCGTTCTGTTCAGGTTTTATAGTTGGACTAAATCTGTGAATCTGTGACTTTTGTCTGCTTTGCAGTGTGGCTACTGATATCTCTCCTTAATGTTTTATTTTTTATTAAAAACATTTTTTTTTAAAGCCTGGCTTCTTAAGGGTTGCCTTTGTGTCTGCATAGCTTAGTATTCCTGCCAAAGATTGGTCACAGGCTGTGCTCAAACACCTTGAGCCAGCAGGCTTTTGTTCTCTGTGTTGGTCTGTGTGTGGGCCAGGAGTGCGGTCAAACTTCCAGTTCTGCGGGCTCTTGCATCCCCTTCCCCGAAGCCCAGGTCCTATGGGCAGTGATGCTAAGAAGATACAAAGTCACAGTAATCAGTAGCTGCCTAATTGCCATAAGTTTTCATAAGCCAAGGATTTGGAGCAGGGTTGACACACACGTGTTAAAGATAAATATTTAGGTGCATCATTTTGTCAAATTTAAAATTTAAATTGCCTTTAAAAATAACAAAATTGGTGATAATTAGAATTGCACACTTATTATTGGCCACACATTTTACACAGCTGTTTTCCCTGTGTTCTGCTTGAGGAAAGTGGAACTTGGAGATATTAAGATTTTTTCCACAGTGTCTTACAGCTAATAAGTGACCAAGCTGGAATATAGGTCTGACTTCTAAGTCCATGATTTTAAGCCACTGCCCTACAGTTAGTTTTGAGATTGAATATTTTAGAAAACCACATGGGTTTTGAGTTGTCCCTACTTAGAAATCCTTTATGAATTATGTATTATCCTTAGTAATAAGTAGGTAGTGTGTTTTTTTGTAGTATTAAAAGAATTGAGCGAAGGTGCTCATTTCTTGTAACATTTTAGATACTTCTTTTACCTGTCCTCTCTGATGGTTCCTTCCCCTTCCCTTTCTTGATTTAAATTGATATGTAAACCTCTGTGCTCTCTAAATGAATCAGTTGGGATAGAGGTGTTATTTTGTTTAAGGAAATATGTGTCAGCTTCTGTAAGGATAAAAAAAGATGCTGGATGATGCAAAAGTATTTTGTTCACATAACCTATTTAGAAAAGTTTTATAAATAGGTTGTATCATGTTGCCAACTATATACAGGCAGATCTCATTTTGCAGTTCTGATATGCATGAATTTAGTTACCAGAGTTTAGTTAAACAAAATCAGTCTCCCAACAGCACGGAGCCATTACATGAAGTACAGACTTGACTGCTAGCTCTTCAGTCCTTGGATCACTAGTAAATCACAGGTGTGCATCTTGCTCAGTGACCCATCATCTACTTCTTTCCGAGCCCTCAGTGATTGGTCACTGTGCATCTGTCACTCAGTTCTCACGCAGACAGCAAAGCCTGTAGTTGTGTTGCTTTCTTGTTTCCCAGTGACAAACTGATGAGACATTTTACAAAAATGGATGATGGAAAGAAGGAATTGGCCAACAAAGATGAAAGGGCAGCAAAGAAGTAAGTGATAATACTGGAAGTTAAATTTAAATGGAATGTAAGTGGAATTGTAGAAGAAATAGCTGACCATGGTGGAGATGTTGACAATTACCACCATTCTAGAGGGTTTAGACGTTCAGCCAGAGGAACTTTGTGAGGCACATTTTGACGTAAATGAGGAAAATGGTTGTGATGAAAAGGATGATGGTGTCTCAAGTAAGTGACACCAACAAAGAACTTGACATTAAAAGACTCTCAGGGGTACTGAAAGTACAAAGGATAAAATGTGGAAGCTCTACCAAACCTAGAAAGGAATATGACAGTTTGCCAAGCATAAAAAAAGGTGCTCAGTGCTTTTCTTAAGTTACACAATGGTAAGAAGGCAAACATTGTTCAAACTATTCTTGATAAAGTTTTTAACTAAAGAAATAGTCTAATTCTCAATATTCCTAATGTTTTAAATTACAGTGTACTAAATAAATATTAGTTTTACTCTTTTTTCAGCTCCTTGTATATTTTTTTTGTTCCCACCATTTTTTTTGTAATTGATGTCTTAATAGTTTATAACACTGTGGTGTTTTGGTTGTATATTTTTGTTTGTCCATCACCTTGTGGATGTAACCCTTCACCCCTTGTGCCCACCCCCCACCCCCCTTCCCCTTGGTAACCACCAATCAGTTCTCTCTGTCCGTGTGTTCACTTATATTCCATATATGAGTGAGTTCATGCAGTGTCTGTCCTTCTCTCTCTGGCTTATTTCACTTAACATAATACCCTCTAGGTCCATCCATGTTGTTGCAAATGGGACAATTGTGTCTTTTCTTATGGCTGAGTAGTATTCTATTGTATGTATATACCACATCTTCTTTAACCAATCATCAGTCGAGGGACACTTGGATTGCTTCCACTTCTTGGCTATAGTGAATAATGCTGCAATGAACATAGGGGTGCATATGCCTCTTGTGATGGTTGATTTCATGTCCATTGGGTAGATGCCCAAGAGTGGGATTGCTGGATCATACGGTATTTCTATTTTTAGTTTTTTGAGGACTCTCCATACTGTTTTCCATAGAGGCTGCACCAGTTTGCATTCCCACCAGCAGTGAATGAGGGTCCCGATTTCTCCACAACCTCTCCAGCATTTGTTGTTCTTTGTCTTGGTGATTATAGCCATTCTAACGGGTATAAGGTGATATCTTAGTGTAGTTTTGATTTGCATTTCCCTGATGATTAGTGATGTTGAACATCTTTTCATGTGTCTATTGGCCATCTGTATCTCTTCCTTGGAAAAATGTCTGTTCATATCCTCTGCCCATTTTTTGATCGGGTTGTTTGTTTTTTTGTTGCTCAGTTGTATGAGATCTTTAAATATTAATCCCTTGTCGGACAAACGATTTGCAAATATTTTCTCCCAGCTGGTGGGTTGTTTATTCATTTTGATTCTGGTTTCATTTGCCTTGTAGAAGCTCTGTAGTCTGATGAGGTCCCACTTGTTTATTTTTTCTTTTGTTTCCCTTGTCCGAGTAGACATGGAATCTGAAAGGATCCCTTTATGTCCAATCTCAATGAGTGCACTGCCTATATTTTCTTCCAGGAGTTTTATAGTTTCAGGTCTCATTTTCAGGTCTTTGATCCATTTTGAATTGATTTTTGTATATGGCGATAGGAGATGGTCTACTTTCAGTCTTTTGCACGTTGCTGTCCAATTTTCCCAGCACAGTTTATTGAAGAGATGTCCCTCTCTCCATTGTATGTTCTTTGCTCCTTTGTTGAAGATTAGCTGTCCATAGGTGTGTGGTTTTATTTCTGGGCTTTCAATTCTGTTCCATTGATCTGTGTGTCTATTCTTGTACCAGTACCATGCTGTTTTGATTACTATAGCTTTATAGTATATTTTGAAATCAGGGATTGTGAAGCCTCCAGCTTTGTTCCTTTTATTCAGAATTGCTTTAGCTATTCGAGCTCTTTGGTTGCCCCATATGAATTTCAGTAGTTTTTGTCCTATTGCTGTGAAGAATGACATTGGGATTCTGATTGAGATTGCATTGAATCTGTAGATCCAGCATGGTGTTTTGACATTTCTCAGAAGTCAGTTTTTACAAGATAAATACAACCAGCTTGCTAATACGCATAGCTGGATCAAACCCATTCCCCCTTCTTAAAACCTGATAACCTCAGGTACTGATAGTGCATTGAATCTGTAGATTGCTTTAGGTAGAATGGACATTTTAAGTATATTTATTCTTCCAATTCATGTGCTTGGAATATTTTTCCATTTCTTTATGTCTTCCTCGATTTCTTTCAATAGTGTCTTATAGTTTTCATTGTATAGGTCTTTTACCTTCTTGGTTAAATTTATTCCCAGATATTTTATTCTTTTTGTTGCAATTGTAAATGGGATTGTCTTTTTGAGTTCTCTTTCTGTTGGTTCATCGTTAGTGTATAGAAATGCAATTGATTTTTGTAAGTTGATTTTATACACTGCCACTTTACTGTAGTTGTTGATTATTTCTAGTAGTTTTCCGATGGAATTTTTTGGGTTTCCTATGTATAAGATCATGTCGTCTGCAAATAGTGAGAGTTTCACTTCTTCATTGCCTGTTTGGAGTCCTTTTATTCCTTTTTCTTGCCTAATTGCTCTGGCCAGAACTTCCAGTACTATGTTGAACAAGAGCGGCGAGAGTGGGCACCCTTGTCTTGTTCCTGTCCTCAAGGAATGACTTTCAGTTTTTCCCCATTGAGTAGGATGTTAGCTGTAGGTTTGTCATATATTCCTTTTAGTCTTAGCTCCCTTATTATGTTGAGGTACTTTCCTTCTATACCCATTTTGTTGAGAGTTTTTATCATAAATCGATGCTGGATCTTGTCGAATGCCTTCTCTGCATCGATTGAGATGATCATGTGGTTTTTATTCTTCATTTTGTTAATGTGGTGTATCACGTTGATTGGTTTGCGGATGTTGAACCATCCCTGTGTCCCTGGTATAAATCCCACTTGATCGTAGCGTATGATCTTTTTGATGTATTGCTGTGTTCAGTTTGCCAATATTTTGTTGAGGATTTTTGCGCCTATATTCATCAGTGATATTGGCCTGTAGTTTTCCCTCTTTGTATTGTCCTTGTCTGGCTTTGGTATCAGGATGATGTCGGACTCATAGAATGTGTTAGGAAGTATTCCGTCTTCCTTTATTTTTTGGAATAGTTTGAGAAGGATAGGTGCTAAATCTTCTTTGAATGTTTGATAAAATTCTCCAGGGAAGCCATCTGGTCCTGGGCTTTTATTTTTTGGGAGGTTTTTGATTACTGTTTCAATCTCTTTACTTGTGATTGGTCTGTTCAGATTCTCTATTTCTTCTTGATTCAGTTTTGGGAGGTTGTATGCTTCCAAGAATTTGTCCGTTTCCTTTAGTTTGTCCAATTTGTTGGCGTAAAGTTTTTCATAGTATTCCCTAATCATCCCTTGTATTTCTGTGGTGTCTGTTGTAATTTCTCCTCTTTCATTTCTAATTTTATTTATTTGAGTCTTCTCCCTTTTTTTCTTAGTGAGTCTGGCTAAGGGTTTGTCAATTTTATTTATCTTCTCAAAGAACCAGCTCTTTGTTTCATTGATCCTTTCTACTGTTGTTTTGGTTTCAATTTCATTTATTTCTGCTCTGATTTTTATTATTTCCCTCCTGCTGATTCGGGGCTTTGTCTGTTCTTCTTTTTCTAATTCTGTTAGGTGCAGTTTAAGGTTATTTATTTGGGATTTTTCTTGTTTGTTAAGGTGAGCTTGTATTGCTATGAATTTCCCTCTCAGGACTGCTTTTGCTGCATCCCATATGAGTTGGTATGGTGTATTTTCCTTTTCATTTGTCTCCAGATAGCTTTTGATTTCTCCTTTAATTTCATCAACGACCCATTAGTTGTTCAGTAGCATGTTGTTTAGTCTCCACATCTTTGTCCCTTTCTTAGTTTTTTCCTTGCAGTTGATTTCTAGTTTCACAGCATTATGATCAGAAAAGATGCTTGTAATGATTTCAGTCTTCTTAAATTTATAGAGGTTTGCCTTGTTTCCTAATATATGGTCTATCCTTGAGAATGTTCCATGTGCACTTGAGAAGAATGTGTACTCTGCTTTTTTTGGGTGGAGTGCTCTGTTTATATCTATTAAGTCCATTGCGTCTGGTTTTTCGTTTAAGTCCATTACTTCCTTATTGACTTTTTGTCTGGATGATCTATCCATTGATGTAAGGGGGGTGTTAAGATCCCTTACTATTATTGTGTTATTGTTAATATCTCCTTTTAGGTGTTTTAGCAGTTGTTTTATGTACTTTGGTGCTCCTGTGTTGGGTGCATAGATATTTATGATTGTTATGTCTTCTTGGTGAAGTGTCTTTTTTGTCATTATATGTTGCCCTTCTTCGTCTCTCATTACCTTTTTTATCTTGAAGTCTACTTTATCTAAGTATGGCAACTCCTGGTTTCTTTTGTTTGCCATTAGCTTGGAGTATTGTTTTCAATCCTTTTATTTTGAGTCTGTGTTTGTCTTTAGAGCTGAGATGTGTTTCCTGGAGGCAGCAGATTGTTGGGTCTTGGTTTTTAATCCATCCTGCCACTCTGTGTCTTTTGATTGGAGAATTCAATCTGTTTACATTTAGAGTGATTATTGATATATGAGGGTTTAATGTTGCTATTTTATTGTTCATTTTCTGGTTCTTTTGCATTTCCTTCCTTTCTTGTCCCTTGTGTTTCGGACTGCAAATTCAATTTGGTATTTCTGCATGCTCATTCTCTTGGTTTTCTCTTTATTTGTCATGTGTGGTTCTTCTGTTTATTTGTTTAGTGGTTACCGTGAGGTTTATATGAGCGATCTCCCGGATAAGAAAGTACATTTTCAGATGCCTCCTTTTTCCTGAGGCTGGGTCGATTCAATCCCTTACCTCTTCCCCTCCTTATTTGTTATCTCTTTATTCCAGATTGTGTCATGAATGTGTGTTTCCAGTGATGAGCTTGAATTAATTTTTGATGTTTTCCAACTGTATTTTGTTCTGGTTTAGTCTCCTTGCTTTTCTCCTTGCTGAAATCTTTGTATCCCCTTTCTCATTTGTTTTTTTTCAGGCCTAAGGGCTTTCTTGAGCATTTCTTGTAGTGGGGGTCTTGTGGTGATGAACTCTCTTAGCTTTTGTTTATCAGGGAGAGTTATTATTTCTCCATCGCATTTGAAGGATATTTTTGCTGGATAAAGTATTCTTGGCTGAAGGTTTTTGTCTTTCATGATTTTGAATATATCATTCCAGTCTCCCCTAGCCTGTAGAGTTTCTGTCGAGAAATCAGCTGAGAGCCTGATGGGGTTTCCTTTATATGTTATTTTGTTTTTTTTGTTTAGCTGCCCTTAATATTATTTCCTTGTCACAGATATTTTTCAAGTTTGCTACTATGTGGCGAGATGATTTTTTATTCCTGTTCATATATTTAGGTGATCTGTTAATTTCATTCACGGTTATTTCCCTCTCGCTCCCTAGGTTGGGGAAGTTCTCAGCTATTATTTCTTTGAACAAACTCACTGCTCCTTTTTCTCTTTCTTCTCCTTCTGGAATACCTATTATCCTTATGTTGCTTTTCCTCATTGAGTCTGATATTTCTTGAAGAATTTCTTCATTTCTTTTCAGCCTTAGCTCTGTCTCCTCTATCTGGAGCGTTTCTGCGTGGCTATCCTCAATAATGCTAATTTATTCCTCCATATTGTCAGTTCTGCTCTTTAAAGACTCCATTTTTTCCACTATCTCGTTGATTTTGTTTTTCATCTCCAATAATTCTGATTGGGTTTTCTTTATGGTTTCAATCTCTTTTGTGATGAAATCCCTGAATTTGTTGATTTGTTTCTGTGTGTTCTGTTGTATTTCGTTGAGTTTGTTTATGATAGCTATTTTGAATTCTCTTGTCATTCAGGTTATCAAATTCTGTGCCTTCAGGGTTGGTTTCTGGGTGTTTGTCATTTTCCTTTTGGTCTGTAGCCATAACAAATGTCGCAAGGATCTGACGGGGACGGCTTTATTTTTTCCCCTCATGATGAAGTTGGTCCTGCAGTTTCCCCCTGCTGCCACTGGATGGAGATCGTGAGCGGTGTGCTCTGAGCCCACTGCTGCCCCCGGAGGGATTATGCTGAAACGCGGGGTGTGTGGGGGGAGGGGTCCACTCTTTCTCCTGCTCGACCCGGGGGTTTCCTTTCTGGCTCTCTTAGGGTGTTTGCTAGACCCCTAAACAGTCCCTCATTGCTTCCCAGTGGGGATCTCTTGATAGTCTGTGAGAGCACCTGGATGGTGATAGTTTTCCCTGCTGTGGGCCGCCCCTCTCCCCTCTGTCTGCGAGCCTCGCTGTCTGTCTTTGCTGATCGATTGGCGAGGGGGAGTACAACTTCTTACCTCTCCTCGCGTCCTTTTTGGCTTCCTGTGCCTCCACCATCCGATGTATGGCAGCAGGGGTTTCTTAGAAGTCCTTCGTAGTGTTTGATTGAGGTCTCTTGGAATGCGAATGATGTTTTCGTTGTGTCGTAGGGGACAGAGATTCAAAGAGGGAATCTCACTCTGCCATGATGCTCGTTGACCTCCTTGTGTATTTAAATGACAGTTTTTAATATTTTGACAAAAAATTTTAAAGGTCACAGAGCAGTCATAATTTTCCCTGTTGTTTATGAAGATTGCTTTGTATGGTTACCACTTGCTTGCACGGTCATTTTATGGTTCTACGCTACTATGCAAAGCAAGGACTGTCTGTGTTAAAAAACAGTTTTATGAAGTTCTTCAAAACCATTCTGTGTATTATTTAGAAAAAGGAGTTTTAATTTTGGGTTTGTGGGTGGAGATCAGGGATGCCATGATCTCCCATCTTTATCAGGTTGTTCCTTGGTTTAAAACCCTTGAATGGTTTTCTGTTGTTATTAGATAGGCCAGAATTCTTATCCTGAACTGACCCCTGCCGCTGTCTGGAGCTTTTATCTTCTACCTCTTAGAGCACTGTGTAATTTTTCTTTTTATCCCTAAGACATCAGTGACGTGATTAGTTGTGTGACATTTGTTGAGAACGGTCAGGAAGTTGTTGCTGTGGTTCCCTGCTCAGTGCCCAGCACCTGGTGTGGTGCTTTGGTCATCACGTGCACCCCGTATTTGTGTGAAGGAGTCAGTCAATGGAATTGTACGCACACGTTTGTATGTGCATGGATATGTTCTTCTCCGTGAAGGGGGATGATTGCTTTCCCAAGATTCTCAAAGGATTCAGTGGTCTAAAAAAGTTAAGTATTGCACTACAGGAATTGATCAAATGAAATGGATACTCAACCTAGGTGGTATCATTAAACATTCAAGATGTCCAGTTTCCAGTTTCAAACTGCATTTGAATATCTGGACATACAAGATATATATGGCTGTGAGCAAGCATTTTAAATTATTACATTGTCTATATAACAAAATTTCCTTTTAAAAATGGTTGTCTGTGGTGGGTTATATTAATACAACAACACTTTGAAGATCTCTATCAGTTGTTACATTAGCTATATGACAGCAGAGTAGAATTGCTGCTGAGTGGGAGGGAGATTGGTAACTTGGCAAATTTCATCTTCTATAAAATTATAAATTTCTGCTGTATTAAAATTCTGTTTTCTTTTTAAAATTACCTATTGATTTTATTAGATGTTAATTCATTCATATTTTAAACTTCTTTAAAGGGGTTTCTTGAGCAGTGGGCATATATGTTTTTAAAATATTTCATATCATAATTAATCTTAATTCACAATAAGGTAATTTAAATGTTTCTTGATGGGGGTTTGTGTTTACTGTCTCAACAGCATAGAAACAAAATGTCCATAATTAATAAAATAATTTTTTGTAAAATAACTTTTTAGTTGATTGTTCAGATTATTTCACACACCTAGTCAAATGCTTCAAATTTACAAATCCCCTCCCCCCTTTTCTATTTCCTATTCTTTTAGCAGTTTCCTTTGGTCATTTACTGATTCATTCCCAAACTCTCCCACAGTTGTATAGAACTCCTCTCAATACTTTTATTGCATTTGGCATTTAATCAATTTTACCTTGGGAATCTCTCTCTTGGAACGCTGACCTCCTCCAGTCAGAACTTTTTGCTCCCTGGGCTGGCTTCATGGCAGTCATCCTACATGTCTCTTCAGGCCTTGTCCTGGAGGTTCCGTTTACTTCTCTCTTGTCTGCATCACATCTTCCTCTTTCTTGCTTTATTCTCATGTTTTATGTTACATCTTGTCCAGTAGCTTTCTGAGAAAGATTGTATGGGAGGTCAATATTTGAGGTTCTGCATATCTGAAAATGTCTTACCTATCACCTGACGCTTGATTTTCAGTTTCTCTGGGTATAGAATTCTAGTTTGAAAATTGTTTTCTCGGACTTTCTATCTTATTGCTCCATTTTCTTTTAGCTTCTAGTGTTGTTGAAAAGTCTGATGCCATTGGGGTTCATAATCTTTTGCATATGGTTCCCCCCCCACCTCCTTTTCTCTGGAAGCGTGTTGGATTTTCTCTAGTTCCCGGTATTATGAAATGTCACATTGTATGCTTTGGGCAAGTTAATTTTTATCCTTTTTGGGTCTCTGTAGTCTGGTGACTCCTTTCAATTATGGAAAACTTTCTCATTTCTTTGATCTCTCTATTTTCTTTCTGAAACTTTTATTATTCAGGTGTTAGACTTCTGGGTTTAATCCTTTGTTTCAAAATACCATCTCTTTATTTTCAACTTTTTGTCATTTTGCTCTACTTTTTGGGGAGATTTTCCTAATTTTGTCTTTGAGATATTCATTTCTTCTGTCATATTTTTAAATTTGTAAGGACTTGTAATCTCTTCCATAATTACTTATAAAATAGGATCCTAGGCTTGTGGAGCTGAAGGTTATCTAAAAGATTATCTATGAAACCCCTCTTTCTCCAGAAATCTCTTCTATATTGTTCTTGACATATTTTTTCTCATTTTTCATGGTCTTTGCGTCTTTATATCCAAATTTCAGTGACGGCAGGAAAAGGGATAGCCAGGTGGAGGCTACAGACTGTGCTGGTGCTGACGTAACAATTGGAGTAGCTTGTGATTTTGGATAGGGGGATGGGCCGAGAATCTGTCTTTAATTTTTTCAGGGAAGAGTGTTTATAGTGGTGCTGCAGTATTGGCTACACCAGTGACCAGGAAACGTGAAAGCCACTCTAGCCATACAGAATTCTCGTTGGGCAGACATTCAGTTGATTGATTCTAAGCTGGCATAATGAAAATGGATTGAAAATTGTACCAAGCATAGTTGATGTGCAGATGGTTTATCTGGTGTTAGGGAAACATTGGAGTTAAGGCCTTGCAGTGAAGAAAAGCAGTGGTCTGGTGCCCCTAACATGCAGCCATGGTGGGATTTGCCTCTGGGACTGGGTTCTAGGACCTCCTCTGAACTTCTGTTTTCACTCCCTTCCTTCCCCTCCCTGATCTTCTCCTTGCTGACAGTCTTAGTGCCATAGGCTAGACTGGAAGAAGGAAAAACAAGTAAAACTCAAATCTGTCTCATCACTTTTGCTAATCATATCTCTGGTGAGGAATAGTTTGGAAAGGGGAGGAAGAGATGTTGAAATTGTTGACTGAAGTTAGATTTCTTAACATAAGTCATGTGCCTTTGCTTGTCCTATTTAAACATTACCATAAATAGTTGGGAGTTGACTCCATAAATAAGTACACATAAGCAGAAAAAGTTTCAGAAAGACTCTCCTTAGTCTTTTACCTGGGTCATTGTAGTAATCGGACTCATTCTTGTGGCGTGCCCTGACGTTGTCTCTTACTGTATTAGTTCCTGTGGCTGATGTAACAGATCACCACAAACTGAGTGGCTTAATACAACAGAAATTTGTTCTCTCACAGCTCTGGAGGCCAGAAGTTCACAATTAGTTTCAGTGAGCCTAAATCAAGGAGATGGTAGGGCTTGCTCCCTCCAGAGGCTCTGGGGGACAATCCGTTCCTTGCCCCTTCCATCTTCTGGTGGCAGCCGTCATTTCTTGACTTGTGGCTGCATCGCTCCAATCTCTGCCTTCCTGGTCACCTTACCTCCTCCTTTTCTGCATGTGTGAAACCTCTCTCTGCCTCTCTCTTATAAGGACACTCATGATGGCATTTAGCACCAACCTGGATAATCCAGGATAACCTCGTATCCTAAAATTCTTAATTTTTTTTTTTTGGTGAGGAAGATTAGCCCCGAGCTAACATTCATTGCCAATCCTCCTCTTTTTGCTGAGGGAGATTGGCCCTGAGCTAACATCTGTGCCCATCTTCCTCTATTTTATATGTGGGATGCCTGCCACAGCATGGCTTGATAAGTGGTGTATAGGTCCACGCCCAGGGATCTGAACCTGCAAACCCCGGGCTGCCGAAGTGGAGTGTGCAAACTTAACCACTATGCCACTGGCCCAGTCACCTAAAATTCTTAATTTAATCACATATGCAAAGATCTCTTTCCCAAATGAAGTAACATTTACAGGTTCCAAGGATTAGGACCTGATATCTTTGGGTGGCCTTGATTCAACCTACTACACTGACCATTGCCACCTTCACCCTTCCTACCCTATTTTGGGTCTGTTATTAAACAGGTAAGTGATTGATTTGTTTATGTTACTGTCTGAGTTTTTGTTTTTCGTGATCCAATGTAATTTCTAACCAATACATCGTCCAAAAGTAAAGGTGCAGAGTTTTTTATGATGTCTCTGATGCTATTTTTCTTCTGTGATGAGTCTGGAAGTGGACATTTTGAGACTGGAACAGCAGCTCCACTAAGTCATTCGGGACCCAGGCTTCCAGGCCTATCTTGTTGCTTTGAGGTCACAAGACTGTTGCTTCACCTCAGGTGGCATCTGGGTTTGAAGCAGAGAGCAAGTAAGGGGCAAAGAGTGGAAAATAGTGCCTCTTTTCTAAGGAGAACCTCTTTTCTAAGAAGCTTTCCAAAATGGAACTGGGCTTCCATTTTGTTGGCAAGACTAGGTCACGTGACCACACGTAGCATCGAGGCTGGGATTGTTTTTAGCAGGGCACAGTCTGTCCCAGAAGGTAATAATGAAAACAGTTTACATATCTGTCTACAACTAGAGGAAGGGTTTTGTGTATACGATCTCCTTAATTGTGGTTCGTTCTCTGGCACATATTAAGAACCTGTTCAATGCCAGGCACCGAGATACGCGCCGGGATGTCAGTGGCTCCTGTACATTGATACTTGCTATGTGCCAGACACTGTTAACTGCTGTTGTATGTTATTTATGTTGTCACCTTTAATCTGCTCTGTTATCTTCTGGAGATATCAATTCACTTTATAGTTGGTATTATTCTCACTTTATAGGTGAGGCAACTTAGGATCTATGAAAATGGTTAATAATTAGTCATTTTCAGATTAAAGATAAAAGTTGAGAGTTTATAATGGTATAGCTAATACATAGTAGAGCTTAATCACACCCATGTTTCTAGTTCCAAGTTTGGTGCTGAATTGATGCTTTGAATTGAGGACACACTCCCATGCCCACACCTGCCCATCCACACACTGGCGAGCAGTGAGGAAGCGTGGCCTCCAGTCGGGCAATCCTGGGCTTGGGTCCTGGTTCTGCCAGGGATGGTTCTCTTATGTGACAGACAGATCAGTTAGCTGGTTTGTGCTTCAGTTTTGTCATTTATAAAATGGGGATAATGCCATCTGTCTCGCAGGGTTTTTGTGAGGGTGAGATGAGATAATAGTGCCAGGCGTATAGTGCACATATTTGATGAACGGTGACTGTCAGCGTGGTTAGTGTGGTTGTCTTCACGTTGTAGCTCAGCACTGACTTTTTGTGTTCTGTAACAGGCGTGGTAATACTGTAGAAGTCTCTTATTCCTATTTTAGTTCTTGGAACTTTTCAGTTAATCATAATATCCCTCTCTTGTGGCAGAATCATAGACTTGTTTTTCTACCAATTTCCTATAACTCCAGGGTGGAGAGAAACGGATCTTTTTGCCAGCTGTGAGTGGTTTTTGCAGTTTGGCAACAGATAGGGATAACTCTACCTCCCTCTTCTGTTAGTTTTCTGTAGCTGCCATGACAGATTACCACACACTTGGTGGTTTAAAACAACACAAATTTACTGTCTTAACGGTTCTGTAGGTCAGAAGTCTGACACAGGTCTCAGGGCTAAAACCAGGTGTTGCCAGGTCTCCATTCCTTTCTGGAGGCTCCAGGGAGAATCTGCTTTTGCCATTTTCAGTTTCTAGAGGCTACCTGCAGTCCTTGGCTCGTGGCCCCTTTCCTCCATCTTCCAAGGCAGTAATGTAACATTTCTGAGACTCTGCTTCCATCATTACATCTTTCTCTGACTCCTGCCTCCCTCTTCCACCTTTTAACGATCCTTTGCATTGATTACATTGGGCCTATCTGGGTAAAACAGGATAATCTCCCCATCTCAAGGTCAGCTGATTAGCAACTTGAATTCCCCTTTACCTTAGGTGTAACCTAACATATTCACAGGTTCCGAGGATTAGGACATGGACATCTTTGGGGCGCCATTATTCTGCCTACTACATCTCTCATCCTCCCCAAAAGACTGAGCTCAGTTTTAGCTTCAAAAGTGAAAAAATATTTAATGTGTGGATACCTTTTTATACATTCTAAGTCTGTTGAGTTTGTAGTGGCAGGGAATAGGTATGACCTGGGTTTTCTTGACTTAATGTTGCAGGCTGTGGAGGTTACAAGAAGAGTAAAGGGGGAGCAGTGAAGATCCCAGCCCCAAAGGGAGAAACTGACCTCTCAGAGGCTCTTGGGTAAACCTTTAGGGAAGGAACCTTAGCATCACTGATGTAGTGTGGTTTGATTACTGCATACTCCTAAGGATTTTTTTTTTTCTATTTTTTTCTTAGCTTTTCTCTTCTCCCTGTCTTACTCTTTTATGTTTGCAAAGAATTTGTGAATTTTCTTAGTATTTGTAATGATTTGAGTAATTTTATATTCTTTAAAGGAGAGCCTATAAAAATCAAAGCAAAAATAAGATCTATGGTTGAATTCATTTTTCTGATTTATTACTTGAGTTCATTACTTGAATTCAATTTATTACTTGAATTCATTTTTCCAATTCAGTACTTCTTACTTGGGTGTGAAATATGTCACATGCACATATTTTCCTAAGTGAAAAGTCTGGTGTTTCTAGTCATTCATCCATTCTGATGGATCAGCAAGTACTCACTGAAACTGCACATGTGCCGCTCTGTGTGGCTCTGGGGATATGGTGGTAAACTTGACATGGTCTCTTCCTCACGGAGCTGTCAGCACGTTAAAAACAAAGTGGGTATGACTAACTAGGAGTCAGACTACTACAAATAGTGGAAGAAGCTGCAAAATTTTCCTTGTTTTTTTTTCCCCTAGTGTATGATCGATTAATTGACTCATGGTTTTATTCAAATATTTCAAACTAATTTGGTGACATAAAATTGAAATATAACTAAGACTGGTATTTATAATATAGGCAAATGTTTCTTATGTGAAGTAGTCTAAAGTTTAGGTTGCTTTTTTTCAAAAATTTTTGTTTTTGGTGAGGAAGATTAGCCCTGGGCTAACATCTGTGCCCATCTTCCTCTACTTGGTATGTGGGACACCTGCCATGGCATGGCTTTAAAAGTGGTGTGTAGGTCCATGCCCAGGATTTGAACCCGCGAACCCCGGGCCACCAAAGCAGTGTGTGTGAACTTAACCCCTACACCACCAGGCCGGCCCCAAAGTTGCTTTTTAAAATGAATTTTTAAATAGGTATACTCATTTCTTAAGCTTTACCAAATGTTAAATACAGTGAGGTCACAAATTTTGATTTCTGCAAAGAAAGTTGCCAATTACTATTTCTTATATATAATGGTCCTTAAAATGTTTCTGATTAAGGAAGGCCTGACACTAATTTCCATGCTTGCCCTTCTAGGAATGTTTTAAAGGAAGTTGGACTACTCACAAGTTACTACATAAAAAAGCAAGTAAGTAAATTCATATATCTCTGTGCCATTTGTTTGTCTTAGAAGCGACTTTTGTCAGAGACAAGAATTCTTCCAGTTCTGAAAGTGTATACTTGAATGTTCTGAAAGTGTAATCCCGAAAACTAGAATTAGGACCTTTTTTTTTTATTCTTCATGGTGTGTAATTGTGTAAATAAAATGTGGCTGAGTCATATCTTTGTTAATCTTGTATCACATATGTGACATGAAAACATGAGATGGTTGCTAGGATAGATGGGTCTTGCCTGAGCAATAGCTGAGAATGTCCTCATCTCTGCACCCTCCTTCCTTTGCTAGAAGGGTTTGCATATTAAAGGTAGGGGCACATGAGCTGGCTGGCTTCATTTAGCCAAATCTCTTGTTTTGTTTAGTTTCAATTTCGATTGCTTTTTCTACTCAGAATTATACTACTTTGTTTTTTGGAGTTTTAATGTTATTACTTGCAGTCTCATGTTTAATTATCCTTTTTGAAGTTACTTTGTGAGACACCACAAAGTGAAACTGTTGGCTCCCGCTTAGCTGTTCTGTCAGCCCCATGGGTCTGTCACCGATTCAGATGGCCTTTCCCACTCTGGCTGCTCATCCTGTGAATTTACATTGTCGTCAGTGCAGCTGGCTTAAGACAACTGGTCACCATTACCTGAAACCCGACAGGGCTTTCTGTCCTGAGCGTTGCCATCCCGATGGAGGAAGGCGTGGCAGGCAGCATGTATACGGTTTCTGTTTCAACTTGCTGATCTTGATATTTTTTATTTATCTACTTGTATATTTTTTAGGAATTTGCTGATTTAATAAAGTTTGGTAGATTGTTATATATATTATATATAATATATTTTATATATATTATTTACATATATCTTAAAATCTCATTGAGGTGAATTTAACCACCATTTGAAGGAAAAGTAAATAAAAATTTAAAAAGACATTTTCTGTGGTTGTGTAAAGTGAAGTCTCCATTTAAGGAAAATGCTAGGCTATTGTGAGAGGAAATGTGGTTAGAGATGAGGAAAAATGATTGTGAACAAATGAAAGCGTTTATCAAAGCATAAATGACGGGATTTGTTACCTTAAATCTAAGTGTAGAGATAGGTTTAAATAATGCCATTTAAGTTTATTCCCTCATACATTAAATAGTCTATTTCTAATGTGTTAGGTACTTTTGGAGCTCTTTGAGCCAATTGTTAACATTTTATACTCAGGAAATGAAAGCATAGGGAAGTGAAGTGTTGAGGTGAAACAGTATGTTAGTAAAAGAGCTTAGAATGGGTCTCTACCTCAAGCATTTGCTAACTCATTGAAGTGTGCTGATTTCTTCAATACTGAATTCCTAAAGGCAGAGTATTTCATTATGACCTACACTACAAGAGAATTAAACAGCTGATGTTTCCTAAGTAAAAAGAACATTATTATTATTGCATCGGACTGAGACTGTTTGGGTTTTACTTATACCTCTAGCATTTAGTATGGTGCCACCTTTTAGATGGTGTCCTCTTGGATCTTTTGAGATGATTTTCTTCAGGTGGTGAGCCTAATGTTCTTGGTCCCTTTGGGCTGTGTTGGATGGAGACAGCCCTCAGCTGGCCAGCCCTCGATCTTTCACACTCGGATAAACTGACCCCAACTACAGCATTGTGGAAGGCAGTCCTAGAGGAGGGAATGGTGTGGGGAGGGGTGATCTCCAGAGCCAAGAAGAGTATGGGGAAGGGACTAGGGGAGACGAATGTCAGGCTAGGAAGGAACCAGGGCACCTTAAAAAATGGCACCTTATTCCAAGAAATAATAGTGAGATAACAGATAGCAAGCAGTTCATGTCATGAAGATGATACACTCAGGCTTTTTCTTTTTTTAAAGTGTGATGTGTGCTGATCTCTGAGGGTGCCTGATTTTTATTTGTGTTTGTGTGGGATATTGGTCTATAATTTGCTTTTAATATCTTTGACTGGTTTTGGTGTTAGAGTATTCCTGAACTCATAATATGGGAAATGTTTCCTCCTCTTCTATTTTCTGGAAGAGGTTATGTAGAACTGGTATTATTTCTTCCATAAATGTTGGGTGGAATTCACCAGTGAAACCATCTGGACTTGGAGTTTTCTTGATTGCAGAAGCTAATCAGGGCTTAGAAAAATTTCATGTATCAGTTAAATAAATAACTCAAGGGCAGAATTTATTTATTATGTGTCATACATACTAAAGAAGACCAGTTAGATTGTGAAGCCCTTAAAGGCACATAATGCAGATGCTTGGGTATGTATCTCTACACTCATCTCCTGCCAGAGTGTATATTGTAGCATTTGCTTTAGTCTAAACTGTAAAAGATGTAGCACCTCACATCTCAATACTATATTATTCTACACTCTTTTTATGTGTCACTGATATATTCAGTGTGTTTCTTTGTCTCCCATTTTCCTCAAGTAACAGGTGGAAGCATTTGATTGGTACCTTTTGAATAGCCAAAATGTGATATAAAAACTCCCCTAAAATCTAAATAATACTTTTTATTCTACTCCTCTACCCCTCCAAATTAGTGTGCTTGATTTTTGGATTGCAGGGAGGAGGTGTTATGTAATATTTCAGAACTCGTTTCACCAAGCATTGTGAGCGTGGATTACTTGAAGCCTCACCTCCCAAGTGCTGAAATCATAGGTTTGTTGTGAGGATTAAAGAAACCCATGTAAAGTGCTTAGCGTATGTACAGTACATAGTCATTGTTCAACAACTGTTTAGTAATCATCTCTGGAGGAACTGAGTTAGGATTGTGATCAGAAAATGCTGTCCCAGGTGAAGTTTAGACATGTGCAGTTCTTCTGGTCAGCTGACTGGAGGAGGCAGCCTGCAGAGAAGCTTTTGAAGAATGAAGGCTGAGTGTGATGTACTTTGGGCTGACCTTTCACATATTGGGTACTATTTGACACTGCCTGCAGCTCACCTGGCCCTATTGCGTTGTGATTTTTGAAAGACAGTTTACAGGTATTTATTTACACTGTCCTGTGCTTTCACAGTCTTTGAAAAGGAACAGTTACTATGCAATTTTGTTACCAGTCTCAGTCCAATTCATATTTATTAGGTGTCTTGCTATGTGTCTAGGACTTAGGGCTTAGATCAAATTGATCCTAAAATGTAAACTAAGTTACTTTTGAAGTGTAAATATCCCTTAGTAAATTATACCTAGAGATTAGAAAAAGAACTTATCATATTTCAATCTTAATTGTCTAGATAGCTTTTGGGTTATATTATTTGTTTGAAGTCTGCTTTCAATTCTTTTTAAAAAATCGATTGTGGAAGGTTCAGAATGCAGATCAGCAGGAAACTTGGAAAGATTTTACATCCTTCCTTCTCCTTGCTCCCTCCCCAGGAGTGTGTTAAAGCAAAAAGCCTGCATCTTGATTGCTAGTCTGTCCTAGGTTTCAGGTGAAAATTATTCTTGAGGTTCATATTTCAGACAAAAGCACTTGATGCAATTCATAGCTGAAGCAGGCATCAGTTGGCCTGCATTTCAGACTATCTTCTGTAATATTTGACCCTGGTCACAGTGAATGGAGTCCATTTTTGTCCTGGGATGAGAAGGTTTTCCTGTTGACATTAACATTTACAGTGGCTTTCTTGAACTCCATAGGAGAGAAAGATATTTAAAATTCAGCAGCATAGTAGAGCTTTTCTTTTCCTTTTCTATCCTCATGCTTATTTACTATTCTTATTCCATTCTATTCCTTTACTTTGTATGTAATATTATAGTTGTGTCCTCTTCAAAAGTAATGTGAATGGATGGGCTGCATTTTTGCATTCTTGTGAATTTTATCTCAAGGACCTTTCAATCCCAGGTTGACCACAGGCTCTGTGGAGAGTGTACTGGGCTGGGAACCAGCATTCCCACATCGCTGCCATGGGAACTGCATCGCTTCAGTTTCCTCACCTGAAAACGAGGAAGTTAGACTACACTGTCTTTTTGTTGTCGTTAACTCTAGTCACCATGCTGTGCATTACACCCCCAGAATTTATTTATCTTCTAACTGGAACTTTGTACCTTTTGACCCTCTTCACCCATTTCACTGTTCCTCTCTAGCTTAACATGATATGATTCCATCTCTTCTCCAGTTCATATTTAAAATAGATTGTTTAAAGAGGGACTTTTTTGTCTTATACACTTTGAATATTATTTGAATTCTGACATTTAAAACCTATGATAGCATGACAGTAATCAAGAAAAGATGGGTGTGCACTGGGAGGTGTATAGGTTGATACATGGCATGGGAGGGATTTGAATTCCTGCTGTCTAAAGTCTGGGGTTAGTAGTTTGATTTTACGTTGTGGATAAGAGATGCAGTCAGTGTGCTGCCGTCAGACACACTGAGGATCTGTTCTGTGTGAGAAGGATTCTTAGGTGTATCTCAGGTGCGTTAATACAACATGATGTGTTAATAAGTAACCTGGTGGGAGTGTGTGTGTGTGTATGAGAGAGAGGTTCTTTTCTTCATTTTTCCACTGAGTTTTCAGTAACTTTCTGTTGATTGTTCCCTCCTCTTATCTTTGCTTTTTCCTACCTCTTTCTATTACCACTTCCTGAAAAAAGACAAATGATGCTCATAAAATTTTCAAAGCAATCTGAAATACTCAGTTGAAAGCCATACATACATCAGCTAATTGGGAAACTTTTGTTTGTTTTACTTTAAATTTGCTTTGGGGTTATTTAGAAGCTGTTCTAAAGTAAGAGCACAGAATCCATTTGTAATGTCTGTTCTTAGTTGGGAAGTTTTGCCTAGGCTCAGATTTTGTATTTCAAAACACAGGCTTCCTGGGCTGGCCTAGTGGTGTAGTGGTTAAATTTGTGCACTCTGCTTCAGCGGCCCGGGGTTTGCAGGTTCGGATCCCAGGCACAGACCTATATGCTGCTCATCAAGCCATGCTGTGGCAGTGTCCTGTGTATAAAGTGGAGGAAGATGGGCACGGATGTTAGCCCAGGGCCAATCTTTCTCAGCAAAAAACAACAACAACAACAACAAAAAAACCAAGCTTCCTATAAATTGACACTGTGGAGAGAATACCTTCAGCATTTGCTTGAGAAAAGTTCTACTATGAGCTGTTCCTATTCGATATAGTGTAAAAACTTAGAATATATTTAGCTTAGGCTTTTTCTCCCAAGACAGTTAGATCTTTGAGGAGTCATAGGGTTATGAACATCGCAAGAAAGCAGTAGCTTTGGTGATTTAGGTTAGGTGGAAGTTTGCTGAATTTTTGTGCCTATGCCCTTTGGCTTGTTTTTATTTTTATTTTTATTTTTTTAAATTTTTTTATTGATGTCTTAATAGTTTATAACATTGTGGGGTTTTAGTTGTACATTATTATTTGTCTGTCACCATGTGGATGCATCCCTTCACCCCTTGTGCCCACCCCCCATCCCCCTTCCCCTTGGTAACCACCAACCAGTTCTCTCTGCCTTTGGCTTGGTTCTCACACAAGTGATAGTTAAGGTGTGCTGCTGCTCAGTAGCTTGACCACTGAAGCATTTCTTTCGCTCTCTCTTTCATCCATCCATCTCCCAGAAGACGAAAAGGCCAAGCGAGAAGTGTCTTCCTGGACTGTAGAAGGTGATATTAACACTGACCCATGGGCAGGTTATCGATATACCGGTAAACTGAGACCACATTATCCACTGGTGAGTAAATAAGGTAATAAAAATTTAACATTCTTTTAAACCAATTTTCAGTTTTCTAAAAATGGTACTGTAATTTGTATTCCAATTATGAATCATATAATCAGGATTAAGTTTACATTCTAGCTCTTTAGCTTTTATGGTACATTATTTGGAAGTTAGTAGGGATAATTGGCAATCATGGACGAAGTGGAAAAAATTCAGATGAAAGAATTAAAACTTCTTTAATCTTAAAAAAGAATGAGGTAGAATAGATATTTTCTGGCTGGCACAACGATAGTGTATATATTACTACTTTTCTAGTTTTTTTTAAATGTGATATGTTTCTACCTTAATTCAGATATGGCTTTTCTGCCACTCCCACCCCTTCCTATGTTCTTGGCAGACAGACTTCAGAGTCTTAACATAGGAATCTATTTAAGTTGAAATCTGTTTGTAATCCTTAAATATTTAAATTCTCTTTATTTTTAAAATTTGGAAAAAATATCAAAAACATAAAAAGTCTCTAATCCTACCTCCCAGAGCTAATGACCAGGAACATATTGGTGAATGTTTACTTCAGGACATTATTATATTGTTGTGTTTTGTTTGCCAGTTTGTTTGGAACAAAAGGGGGCACCCTGTTGTCTGCGTGTAGTCTTAAATCCTTAATGGCCTTGGCCACTCTCCCCTTCTTAAATCATGAAGCTTAACTTCATGAAATAGATATGATATTTAAGATGTCATTTAAAACTTTCTTTTTCATTTAAATGAAATGAACTGTTTTTCTTTAGTGTTTTTTTCCCCACTTTTATTTTCTTTGTTAGTAAATTTTAATAATGAAAGTTACTTTCATGTTTGAATTGGTTTTAACTAACCTCTTTGATGTTTTTAGATGCCAACAAGGCCAGTGCCAAGTTATATTCAAAGACCAGATTATGCTGATCACCCTTTAGGTAAATTCTGCTATGCTGATTCTTCATTTTTTGATTTGTGGGCTTGATGACTGCTACAAAGCAAAGGAGTGCTTTTTTTATAGAAGTTTTTCAGTGTTGGATTTCTAATAAATAGAAACCTGTTTTTTTCAAGACACACTAGAATATTCTTTCCTCCCATTAGAAATCTACCTAATTCTGAAAACATTGTTTATGTAGCTGTTAAAGGCTACAATCAGCATAACATTGTATTTTGTGTTGTTATATCAAATTCTAGATTTAAAGAGTAGTTTTAATTTTAACATGTCCTCCTACCTGAATTAAATAATATCTATTTAGATAAAAGCAGACTGTGGAGGCCTTGAATGCATGCCTAACTAAAGACCCTGGGCTGTAGCAGTAATAGAAGGAGTTAGTGGTGATTCTGTAACTGACGTTTATTTTTTCATAACCGTGTTGGGCTCTGTGCTAAGTTCTTTCCATGTGCCCCTCCATTGAACACTGTCAGCACTCAGGTGGGTTCTGTTGGCTTCTCCGTTTTGTAGATAGTGATAGTGAGACGCCCAGAGAAGATAGGCAATCACAGCTGGGTTAGTGGAGGAGTCTCTGATCTGGAGGCCTGTACATGTAACTTAAGTTAGACTGTGTGAAATTACTGATTTTGATGTCAAAAATGGCTGAATGTCAACATTTTCATGTGGTTTAATCTACTAAGCTAAGTGACTTTTGCCTTGTTCTCTAAGTGGGGAACTGTGTTAAGTTCTTATGAATATAATTTTAAAATTTGGTTGAACTCGACTATTTCAGATGAATTGAAGGAAAAAGAAAGTCTGAATGATAGAATATTGAAGATATGTAATTTCATTACTGTTTAATATTCTTGAATATTGTTTTGAATTGCATTTTTAAAAAATACATAGGCAAGGTAAATTCTGATAGGATAAAATGTTACACAGTCAAAAGTAAGTCCTACTCCCTGGAGGTAACCGCTGTTAATAGTTTCATGCGGAACTTTCCGCAAGATCTTTATGTGCACACATTAACACTCTCTCCCCAGTTATACACAAAAGGAACAAACTATATACACCTTTTCACCTTGTTATGTTCTCTAAATATATCTTGGAAATATTCCATATAAGCCTGTATAAAACCAATCCTTTTTAATGACTGAAGTATGTGTAGATGTATCATAATTTATTAAACAAGGCTCCTACTAATGTATGTTTAGTTTATTTTCTGGTTTTTTCTTCTACCAATTTGACTACAGTAACTATTCTCACAATTACATCTTTGTGCATATGTGAGAATATTTCTGTAGGTTAATTGCCTCAAGTGAAATAGCTGGATCAAAGGATACATGCATTTTTTATTTTGAGAGATACTACAAATTTCAGAGATTTTGCCAATTGTTACTCCCATTAAAAAACATGTGAGAGTCTTTTTTCCTCTTTCTTTCCTAGCATAGCATGTTATCAAGCTTTATGATCTGTGCTAATCTGAAAGGTGAAAAATGGTATTTTGCTGTTATTTTAATTTGCATTTTTAAATTATCAGTAAAGTTGAGCATCTTTTTTTATGTAAGAGTCACTTGTGTTTTCTCTCCTTTGAACTGTCTATTCATGTCCTTAAGCCTTTTTTTATTCTGGATGGATTACTAGCTTTTTCCATACTGACTGATAACTGCTTTTTTTGTATTAAGGAAAATAATCCTTTGATGTGTGTGCTATAAATGTTTTTTCCCAATTGAACATTTACATTTTGTCTTTGTTTATAGCATTACATGTAGACAAACTTGCAACATTCTTCTGTAATAAAACTTATCAGTGTTTTCTTTTAAGGCGTCTATGGCTTTATGATCTAGAAAGACCTTTTTGGTTCAGAGATTATAAAAATATTTTCCCATGTTTTCTTCCACTATTTTCATGGTTTCATTTTTTGTGTGTGTGGTAACATTTTTGATCCATCTGAAACTTATTATTAGGAGTTAAAATAGGGATGCAACTTAATTATTTTCCCAGAAGAATATCTGGTTGTCACATCACTAATTATTTTAAAAAATCAGGTCTTTTCTTACTGATTGAAATGCAACCTAATCATTATATTAAATTCTCACGTCTTCGGGTCTATTTTTGGATTCCGTTCTGTTTCATTAACCCATTTGTCTAATCATGCGCCATTGCCAAACTCTTTAATTATTGTAGCTATATGATGTTTAATATTTGGTAGGCCTTGTTGCCCCCACCTTTCCTCTTTTTCAGAATTTTCCTGGCCATTCTTGCATGTTTGTTTTTCCATGTGAAATTTAGAATCAGCTTGTCTGGTTCCCAAAAATATCCTGTTGCCATTTTTTATTGGGATAGTGTTAAATTTATAGACTAAATTTGGAAGAATTGACACCTTTACAATATTGAGTCTTCCTATCCAAGAACAGGGTATGTTTTTCTATTTTATTTAAGTCTCTTTTTATGTCTTTTAGTGGTAGTTTCAGATTTTCTTCACTAGGTCTTAGTTAAGTTTGTTCCTGGATACTTGATCTTTTTTAGTTATTCTTGTGAATAGTATCTTCTCCTAGCTCATTGTATATGAAAAAGTTATTGATTTTCATATGTTTATCTTATATTCTGGTAACTTGCTGCCTTCTTATTTATAGTCATTTATCAGGTATTCCCTAATTCTAGGGATATATGTATAATTGTATCTGAAATTGATAAGAATTTTTCCTTTTCTTTCTAATTTTATGTGTCTTATTTTTTTTCTCTTGTTTAATTACATCTGCTAGTACGCTCAGAACAGTGTTAAATAATAGTCTTGATAGTGAGCATCTGTGATGGTGGTTCTTGACTGAAGATTTATAATTACCACGTGAAGGTGATAGCTGGTCGTGCTATCAGAATTATCTTTGTAGATGATCATTTATTTATTTTTCCTTCCTTAATCTATGGCTGTAATGAATTATATTAATAGATTTGTTAATACTGAACTATCCTTGCCTTTCCAATATGAATCTCACTTATATGATGTGTTATATGTTTTTTGGATTCTGTTTGATAATACTTTATTTGGAATTTTTACATTGGTGTATATAAAAAAGATTAGTTTATGGTTATATTCTTTTTGTCAGATTATGAAATAATTATTATATTGGCTTCAATACTTCTAAATGTATGAATAACAAGCTAATTTTATTAGCGAAGATGCTTAGGGCAATATTTTTCAAACTTTTTTGACTATGACCCAGCGTGAGAAATGTATTTTATAACGTGATCTGTGTATATGTGTGTGTATAAATTAATAATCAGACATTTCACAACTTACCCCTACCCTGTATGATGTAGTCTAATATTTTCTGTTCTGTTTATTTACTTTTAAAAAGATGTTAGTCATAGCCCACTGAAGGGTCACAAACTGCAGTTTGAAAAATACTGACTTAGGTTCCTGTTTAAAAAATAAATGAGTGTAGTTGGTTCATCAGTTGTTGGTATATTGTTGCTTCACGAGTGAAGAGCATGAAAGCAGTTTATTTACTGATCTTATTAGCACACCACCTGTCATATAATAAAAGTCTATATTGACTGATTTCTAATAGATCTAGAAGTTGTTCTTTAAAATTCTTCCTTCAGCTTTTTTTAGCAAATTTACTTTTCATATTGAAAATATTTTTTCAAAAAACCTGACCTGGACCCTCCCGAATGATGAAATACCGTTGTGTGAAATAGTGAGATTTGACTATTTTTTTGTCATCAGGGAGGAAATTATGCCAATAAATGCTACATCTTTCCATTCATTTTGGTTTTACTTACTGATTTTCCTTTCCAGGAATGTCTGAATCTGAACAGGCTCTTAAAGGTACTTCTCAAATTAAATTGCTCTCGTCTGAAGATATAGAAGGGATGCGACTCGTATGTAGGGTAAGAGTTATTTTTTCCCCATGGGGTAAGACACATTTAAGCGGGTATGAGACATGTAGTCAATGATTTGCTGATTTACAGAGGTAGCAAATGTTACACTGTAAGACTGTGACTAGCCATACTTACTTTTCTTTAAACTACTGTTAGTATATAATTTTATGCAACAGTTGTTTTCTACGTAAATAGCCTATTTGAAAATAAATATGGCAGGTAATCTAGATTTAGTTGATAGTCTATTTCTTTTACCTCTTGTATTTTGTTTTTTAAAGAACCAGGTTTTTATCACACTCTGTCATTTTATTTTCATGGGTCATCATGACATAGGGCAAAGTTTAAGGCTGTAATAAAGTTAAGCTAAAGCTCCTGTTGTGAAATACCTATGAAGTATGGTGGTAGTGGCTGATACTTATTAGACGAAATCACATGTTAAATTATAATTTTCCTAAGAAAAATAATTGATATTGTTCATTTAGAAATGATCCTTAAAGTTTTCATTCAGTGCTTAAAAGTTGATACTAATTTTCCTTGATAATCTGGAGAAATTTGTATTTCTATTACTTATTTGCTTTGATGCTCTGAGGAAAATCATTTGTGTATTCTCTTCTTTTTCTCCCTTCCCTTCCCTCTCCATTATAGAAATTTAAAATGACTCAACCTTGATCAGTTGATTGATGTTTAGATTACTTAGGATGTACATTTTCATATAGAACCCAGTCAGGCTTACTTATTAAGCTATTTGCTGGTTAGCCCAATTTTATTTATATATTTACATACATTTACTGACGGGCTTTAGAAATACGAATGGTTTTGAAATGAAAATTCAGGACTATAATTTTTAAGGTGAGATTCATTTTACGAATCTCTCACAAAATCTAAGGTAGTATAAAGGGTACAGTTGTCTGTTTCTGTTTCTTCTTGATGTATTGTTTCTCGCACAGCTTGCTAGGGAAGTATTGGACATTGCTGCTGGGATGATTCAGCCGGGTGTGACTACTGAAGAAATAGATCATGCTGTACACTTAGTAAGAACTTTTACTTTTATGTTTTGAAAAATTTTTTCACATTAGATGTTTTAGACTTCTAAAATTAATGTCTAAAGTAATATGGCTAAGCTAATTTGAAAGCAAATTTTTACATTGTTTGAAATATAGAAAATACTCAACAGTAGTCATTATTCCCATCTTTAAGTATCCATGATATTGAGGTCTGAGGTGAGCTTGAAATATCTTGTTTCTGAAACCTCACATTTCATAACATTTTAGCTTAGCTTTTATAAAATGATTAATTTTATTAGTGCTTTAAATAAATCTCGTCACTACCATACATCAAATATTCTGAAAGAAAAAAGAATACAGCTTCTGAAACTAGATTAGTAGAAAAAAACATGGCTTTCATATCCACAGTAACAAGGCAGTAAGCAGACCAGATAAATATTTGTAGTGAACATGATATATAGGGATGCCTTTTTATGAAGATCAAGGAGAGACCTTAAAACCCTATAGTAGATGAGTGCACACATTATATGAATCACAAAAGAAGAGCAGTAACTAGTTAATAAATCATATGGAAGACTAATTAAACCTGCTCTGGTAATCAGACAAATGCAAATCATAAAGACCTGATAAGTTAGTAACTATTTTAAAGATGTTTATATCCATCCATTGCCTATGTGGAGATGATGAAACTGGTTTTCTTTTACATGATGGTGGTACTGTAAATTGGGACAAGCCTTTTGAAAGGAAATTTGACAGTGTGTCTTGAGCTATAAAAAATGTTTATAAAATTTTTTTATTCAGAATTTTATAAATCCTGATTTTTGGGTATTGTTCTATATGTTATAAAATATACAGTATGCAGTAGTAGCATTTTGAGTGCTTCCTATGGGCCAGGTGCTCTTTTACATCTTTTACTAACTCATTTAATCTCCCCAACAACTCCACAAGGTAGATACTACTATCGTCTCCACTTTATCGATAAGGAAACTGAGGCAGAGAGAGGTTAATTAACTCATCCAGGGTTACACAGCTTGTAAGTTGGCATTTTCAGTCAAGACCACCTGCTTCTGTGTGCTCTTCACTACTGTTTGTACTGCTGTGAGAAGTATAGAAGTTTATCGTTAAACAAGGGAACAGTGACAGGCAGGTAACTGTTGTTTGTAATAGTTTTTGTAATGGAGGAAACTTAATTTAAATTTCCAATAATAGTGGAATTGCCCATAAAATTATGGTATATTGCACAAATTGTATTATGTGCAACTATTTAAAAATTATTAGTCTGAAGACTGTGTGGCAGTATGGAAAGAGAAATTATGTATGCTATGACTGCCACTGTGAAAACATTCAAATAAAATGACTTGTGGAAAACCAGACCATTTTCTTAGACGTTCTTTTGTTGTTCCACATGAATGTAGTGGTTAGAATGCCTCTGGAAGTAATTTAGCATCTCTTAATTATACCAGTATTCATTTTTTGGTCATAGGGATACAGGCTTGTTTGTATATAAGAAGTTATAATTACATTAAAAGTGCATGTTAATATTTAGTTTAAATATTATCTTTTTGCTTTCAATAATATATTTTTCATAGGGGCAGTTAATTCTAAACTAGAATCTTCATATAGTAACATTTGTATATATTTGTAAATATTTGTAATATATGAATTTGCTTTTCCTTTGCAATTACCAGTAAAGTGGTTTGCCTACAGTCTATCCGACTGGCATAAACCCTATTGTATACTGTTTAAGGTAATATCTACTACTATTTTTAAAACAAAATATTAAATGAGTTCTTCATTATGCGCACCTATACAACAAATTTTTTCACACTTTTCAAAATTTAAAATCTGGTTAACTGCGTACAGATTAATTTTTTTCTTTTGCACGTTCCAAATTATTTTATTTTAATTTATTATAGGCATGCATTGCAAGAAACTGCTATCCTTCTCCCCTGAATTATTATAATTTCCCAAAGTCTTGTTGTACTTCAGTGAATGAAGTGATCTGCCATGGAATTCCAGACAGACGGCCCTTGCAAGAAGGTGATATTGTTAATGGTAAGAAATATGTAAGTGTGACTTTTGTCACCATGAGTAAAGAAAACAAGGTTTTGGGAGTCTGATAGTGACTTGTGTTTTTCTTCCCTTGCTTCCTGTCTTTAGCTTATCTTTTTTCATATTTAAAATTTAAAATCTTAAATCCATGGAAACCTTTTTTATGGTTTTAAGATACTGCTTTTAAGATAATTCTATTGTGATGTTTGGTACAGTATATATATATATATATATTTTTTTTGTGAGGAAGACCAGCCCTGAGCTAACTAACATCCGTCGCCAATCCTCCTCTTTTTGCTAAGGAAGACTGGCCCTGGGCTAACATCTGTGCCTGTCTTTCCTCTACTTTATATGGGACACCGCCACGGCGTGGCTGACGAGCAGTGCATCGGCGGGCGCCCGGGATCCAAACCTGTGAACCCCGGGCTGCCAAGTGCGGACTAAACTGCTGTGCCACCGGGCAGCCCCACAGTATATATATATTTTTTAATACAGATTATCATACGTGATTGGTTAAATAGGGAAAAATATCAGTGAAATGTAAAAGTAATGTTAATTCAAGTGGGATTTTTTTTTTTCTTTTCCTTCCACTAATGGCTTTGAAGAGGTCAGGGCAGGCTTTCTTACACATAAAGAGAAATCCTTAGTAATATATAAAGACCGTAAGAAAAAAGTTTAAAATTCTGCAGAAGTGTTTTCCTTGATGTAAGAAATTGAGAAAGTGGCTTTAAGGAGCACTGAGTTAAGCTGTCTTGGGAAGCTGCACGTCCAGAGGAAGAAGCCACCAAGACATTTCCCTCTGATTAAAAACTATTGATAAAGAAGGCTCCCTAGATGGTCTTTTTAATATTGATGAACTTGGCCTCTTTAGTAATGAGATAGCTTCAAGGACCTATGTGTCAAACAAGGAAGCATGAGCCCAAGTGTTAAATGCTGCAGAGAATGCACTGACTGTGATGCTGGCTGTGAAGGGTGGTGGAGACTTAAGTGACACTGTTTTTATTTGGATTGTTATTGCTTTAGTTACAGTATCTGTTTATAAAATTCCATAGGTTTTGAGGGGTCTACCCAATCCTGTTTTTCATATAAACCCTGTTATTTTTTATTACGTGCATATGCATTAGTTTTTTCTGGAATGTATGTGTTGTGCCAGAGCCAGCATACCTATACTGCAATATTGTAGGTTGGTTGAAAATTCCTGGTTTAAGAATACTGACTTAGTGTGCTCTCTAGTATACATTTAGTGTATTATAGGGGTGTAGTTGAAATCTGTATTCTTAAACATGGGCACAAAAAGGATGGATATTCACAGATAAGTGAAAGGCAGATGAATTTTTGAAAAATGAGTGTAGAATAGTATAAGTTTTTCTATTTACTGATTCGCTAGGAGGAGAAAAAAACTCATTAAAGATAATATGTGAAAGCAGTATTTTCTGTTTAATGTCAAAATGTAGCAAAGTCCTCTATTTGATGTTATTGGGTTATTGATCTTGCATGAATGTATCTTGCATTCATTTTTTTCTGCCATAAACGATCTAATTACTACTTTAAGGGTAAAGCCCACTGTCTGGCTTGTGCTGCATGACTTGTCCCTGTTCTCCACGGTGGGTTTAGTTGCATTACAGACAGGGAGCGTCTTGTTGGGCAATAATTCTATATCCATTGGTGTCTGATTTGAGAATGCAGAAGTTATCTGTCTTAAACTGCTTGATGCTGTCATGTTGGAGAAACTTGACTTCAATTTTGAAATAAAAACAAATGTGACCTTTATATTTGCACACTTTTTTTGCAGTGGATATCACTCTGTATCGCAGTGGTTATCACGGGGACCTGAATGAGACGTTTTTTGTTGGAGATGTGGATGAGGGAGCACGGAAACTGGTTCAGACCACGTATGAGTGCCTGATGCAGGCCATTGACGCAGGTCAGCCTTAGCGCCAGCCCCACTGGGGCTGCTGTGTGTGGATGGGTCTCAGTGACTCGTGCTGCACCGGGTGCTCCTTATCCTGCCGGCTTTGCCTCTCCTACCTGAGTTCGCTTTGGGTTTTAACAGTAAGGATGATTTGGGAGTCCTTTGATGAGGGTGGACCGCTTGATTGCTTATCATCCTTTGTCTCTTCTGTGATTTATCTTCCTTTGCTTTGGCTGATAAATGAAGAGTGTATGGGTAGTTCTTGAGTGCAGTTATTTTTTACTCTTTTGTAAGTACTATGTTCTCATTATAAAAAATAAGAACAAGATGATAGATGATGAGAGAAAAGTGAATGGTCCTCCTTTACGCTTGTACCTCCTCTTTCCTTTTCATATGTCTCTTTTCTCCAGAGGTATCCACTTTTAACATTTAGGTTTTTTTCTTCCCTGTGCATTAACACACACACATGCACACATACCTCTGTGTATGTGCTAGTTAGGTTAAATGGAATCGTATTATTTGTAGTATTCTATAATTGGGTACTTTTTAAACTAATAATATCTTAAGATCTTTCCAAATTAGCGTATGTACCTGCATGCATAACTCTACCCCATATTCCATAGTATAAAAATTTCTACAACCATTCCCCTGCTGGATTTGGGTGTTTCCTTGATGTCTTGCTATTGTAGTGAATAATATCTTTGGGTAGAGGCACGTTTCTGTAGGATTTTTCTCAGGCTGTCTTGTCCATATAAACAACTCATCCAGATTTTTTGCTATATCTGTGAGGAAAGAAAAGGAAAGGCTTGTTGCAAAGGACAGTTTGAGGGCACACAACTTTTCAGTTGAAATCCACAACATTTCAACTTTATTTTATTGTTCAGTGTATTATCTGCACCTCCCCTCCACCCCGCAAAGTAAACCTGCTGTATCATCAACAAAGTATTGGACAGGACAGGGTTCTTGGGCAAACAGATACTTACCTGTAATAACATAGATTCATTATTTTTGTTGTTTTTAGTCCATTTAACATGCATGGGAGATGAAAATTTTTACCAGTTTAATAAAATTGGAGGAATGAAAAAGGATGTGATATTTTCATGTATTAATATGTGAGATTTTCTTTTTACTTTTTACTCTTAATTATTTAAAAACTTTAATATTCTTGGTGGTATTGTGAGATGAGCACTTTAGTGTTTAGTTTCTCATTTGTGGAAGCTTTAGTTTTAAATGATTTTTAGGGTTTCTGCCAAATAATGTGTTCAATGTTTATATCCATTTTGCTTCTCTGTGAGTTGATTGAAATAATCAGACAGCTGGAATGTTGTTTTACAAAGACACAGGAATAAAACTTGCCAAGAAACTACACCATAAACCAAAATCTACATAGCAGTAGCCAGGAAGGAAAAAAAATTGCTTAATCTTTGGAAAGTGCTGTTAAAATACACCTTTCTATGTATCATTTCTGCCCTTTATTTTCCACTAGTTTGGCCACCCACGGTAGTGCAGAGCACTGGAGAGCTTGACCAGTTGTTGAAATTAGCCTGCTTAGTAGACTTCTCGTCCTACGTGTTAGTGGCATTTTGAGTCAGATAATTCTTTGTGGGGGCTGTCCTGTGCATTCTAGGATGCTTAGCAGCATCCCTGGTCTCTATCTGCTGGAGGCCAGTTGTACCACCACTCCTAGATGGGACAACCAAAAATGTCCCCAGATATTGCAATGTGCACTCTTGGGACCAGAATTCCCTCCGGAATTGAGAATTAGGGAGGAATCTCCTTTCTCACTCTCCCCCATTCTTGTTGAACAGTGATTTTCTTTATTGTATGCTGTGTAACATGGGTTAAATTTTGCTTTCCTCCCCACCTACTGGGGCTGATAGGAGGGTGTGGATGGGAAAGCAAGAAAATCATTATGAAAGTCAGCATCGTTCCTCAAAATCGTTATCCTCCCACCCCCTGAAGAAGTTAAGCTCGAGCATATGGTTAAGAGCAAGTAAGTGTTAATTAACATGATTCCATGAGCTGTTTGCCCAGAAGTTTGATTTGCTGGAGAAGATATGTTGTACCTGAAGCTCAGGTTGGCAGTCAGATGGGCAGAGTAGGAGATGGTGGGGAGTCGGAGGACCCCAGAACCACGACTAGAATCCACAGGAGTCTGGCAGCACCCAGCTCCTGGGGTCTTAGTGCTGGAGAGCCATAATAGCAAAGAGAACCACTTCTGTTTTGGTTTTTATTGAAACAGTGGTAAAAGTCATAAAAATTAAACAGGGCAGGTAATATTTAGTGAGAAGTACCTTTCTATATCCTACCCCCAGGACCTTTTGCAGAGGCAACTATGAATAATTTGAGAAGCACTTTGTGGGGATAAAGAAGAATCTCTGGAAGTAATTCTTTGAGAAGTTGATCAGGCTTAGGGAAGAAGAAGAAGAGATGTGTTTTCCATTCTCTTGTTTATTCAGAAAGCAAAAAGTGCCTCTCCCCAACCCCTTAGTACTGCACGTGTGTCCTCCTCTGCATCAAAAGAGGAAGTACAGGTGCTATTGGTTTGAATCACAGCTTTGCCATTTGCTGGCAATATAGCCTCTCTATGCCTCGGTTTCCTCATCTGAATGTTTCAGCTTGAAGGCATATAAAGCATTCAGAAAGGTTCCTGGCATGTAGATGGTAATTGCTTAGTAAATGTTAGGTATTATTACTCTTTGTCATGAGCCTTCTCTTTTCCTTTCAGTGAAACCTGGTGTTCGATACAGAGAATTGGGAAACATTATTCAGAAGCATGCCCAAGCAAATGGGTTTTCAGTTGTTCGAAGCTATTGTGGGCATGGAATCCACAAGCTTTTTCATACAGCCCCCAATGTACCCCACTATGCCAGTAAGTACTGTTCAAAGATCTGGAATTTGCTAACCATTTATTCGACAAATGTTTATTTAATAGGGCCTCCTATTTTGTGTTTATTGCTCTGTTAGCTGTTATAAATAGACCCCCTAAATGTGTATTTGCTCGTCACAATACATATTCATATTTTGCTCACATAACAGTCCAAAGCATGTGTGTTTGGTCACTATGGGAGGTGAGGCAGTTATTCTATGACCCAGCCTCTGTCATCTTCAACCTATAGCTTTCAAGATCACTTTGGGAGGTGCCCTCCTAATCTATAGATACTGGGGAGGTGGGGGAGGAGCATAGAGGGGTATGCTTGGAGGTTTTAATAAGCCAGCCTGGAATTGGCATAAATTGCTTCCATTTACTTTCATTGGCAGGGATTTGGTCACATGGCTACACTAAAGCAAGGGAGGCTAGGAAATGTAATCCTTTTTTTTTTTTTTGTGAGGAAGATTAGCCCTGAGCTAACATCCATGCGCATCTTCCTCTACTTTATATGGGACGCCGCCACAGCATGGCTTGACAAGTGGTGTGTCTGTCCGCTCCTGGGATCTGAACCTGTGAACCCTGGGCCGCCAAAGAGGAGTGCACGGACTTAACCGCTATGCCACTGGGCTGCCCCCCTGGGAAGTGTAATCTCGCTGAGTACTCTGGAAGAAAAGTAAACGAATTTGGTGAACAGCCAGTAGTCTGCCACATGTCTAGGCATCAGTATTCTGATTCCTTAAATGAAATTGGTTCAGCTTGGTTTGATTTGAATTCTTAGCGTGTGTCAGATACTATACTATTTGTTGGTGTAAATAGAGGGGAATAGACAAAGTAACCTTTCCTCAAGTTGAATGCTGTCTGATATAACAAAGGAAGTGTGAGGCAATTAGTATCTGCCAGAAACCTTTTCTCATGGAGAGATAAGACACGCAGGAATAAGTCTATTATTTAGTGCTAGAAATGAAGGCTGTCCACAATAAGTGACCTAAGAAGGAATTTAACATATATATGAGCTACTACTGTGTAGACACTTTCATGTATCTCCTGGTGCTTCAGTTTTCCCATCTGTAGTGGGGAATGCACCTGCTCTAGAAGTGTTATTAGGATTAAGTGAGATAATCCACGGAAAGCACTTAATGTTAACTTTTAGGATGATGATGATGATGATGATGATGATATACGTTATCTCATTTGATCATCATAACTCTATGAATAATTTCTTAGGTCTGTTTTAAAAAGCAGATTTTGTGCTTAGAGAAGTAATTTATTTACTCGAGTTCACACTAACTAGTAAATAAATGCCAGGGCTAGGATTGGTGCCTAGGTTCTGTCTGGCTTTCAGGAGTCAATCTTTTCTCCTGTACTTCGCGCTGCCTAGTAAGGACTGCTGCACGTTGGCGTTGGGCCCTGTGGAGAAATAAGGAATGGCTGAGAGTTTGGTTTGGTGGACATGGCGAGCATTCCAGGTGCAGGGGAAACATGATGGGTGCTTTGAGTTGAGACTGAACAGAGACAACATAAGCTTGGGCTGAGTATTGTGTGTTAAGAACCAGCAATAGGCAGTGCCAAACCGAGGATATTTGACTTCATTTATAGGGATTTGCAGAAACAGTTTTGGGCAGAATGGCAAGATGAAGTTGCTGTTTTGGGAAGACAGATTTGGCGGTGGCGTATAGAATGTATTGCAGGTACGAGCTCGCCAGGCTGCTCAGCCGATGGCACAGTTGTTGCCCTAGTCCACTGTGAGGTTGTTAAATACTGGACGTCGGTAGTTGTGAAAAGGAAGGGAAATTTTTAGTGAGAAAGCTCTCAACAGAAGCTGGAGAAGTCATTTAGAGCACAGCATTTGACATATATCAATGAGTATTAGCAGACCACATGGTTCTTTTCATTTAAGCTGTGAATTGTGCTTGAAATAAAAGCTAGCAACAGAAAGTTATTAGCCGGCTTCATTCCTTCCTGGTAAGCCCTCTAATCACCTGATGTGCCTTCCCTCTAACAGAATGGAAGGAGCTACTCTGATTACAGTGGTGTGTGTGCACGTGTGCATGTGTGTGTAAAAAGAACGTGTGCAGGGGAGGGAATGAAAAAAGTCCCTTTGCTTGCAGAGGTGACAACCTCAGGTTTAGGTATGGATTATATAAAGAGAGACTGTTATGGGAAGGAGAAGAGGATGTGGATCAGTGATGATGGTGTCAGTGAAATATGGTGCCACTGATATACAAGAGGTGCCACTTGAGTTTCATATTAAACCATTTAATTAGAGATAAAAAACAATTCTGAAAAAAGAAGCAGGGACCAGGTATACTTCATTTCATACATTTGATATGTTTATGAAAAGTCAGGTGTAAGTCAGGTTTATATAAATCAAAATATGTGGTGATTACTTTAGGGAAGTGTTAAAGGAAACTGCTGAAGGAATCTTTTACCGCAGAGGCCTTTTGAAATGTAAGTGATTTCTGCTTTGGCTTGTAGATCCATGTTCCTAACCAGCTGAGGGGGGAGCCGGGAAATTGTTGTGTAACTTCCCTTCACCCCCTTCTATGTTAAGAGAAGTCCTTGTTAGAAGAGAATTTATTTGCTGCTTTATTTAAGTCATTATGGTTGGGAAATAATGATGACAATACCGTACATTTAGAATGTATATTACGATAATTCTGTGAGGTAGACGGTAGAGCACTTAAAATTTTAAGTACTTAGCATATTGTCTGCAATAGTGTAGTCACTGAGATAATGTATATTTGTTGAGTGAGATACGTTGAGAAATTGAAACCGTGAGTTGATGAGTGGGAGTTGTAACTTTTCTAGAATAATGAATCAATGGCAGAAACCGGAGTGGAACTTAAATTCTCTGTATCAGTGCCGTCCAATAGAAATATATTATGAGGCATATTTGTAATATTAAAGTTTCTAGTCATATTCAAAAAGTAAAAAAATTAGGTGAAATTAACTTTAGTCGTATATTGTATTTAATCCATTACATTCAAAATATTAACATTTCAACATTTAATCAATGTAAAAATTATTGAGGTATATTACATGCTTTTTTGTCTTTGAAACGGGTGTGTGTTTACACTGACAGCCTGTCTCATTCGGACCCGCCGCCTTCCGAGTGCTCAGTAGCTCAGCACACGTGCTGCTGGGGGGCACAGCTTGAGATTCCTCTGTCCTTTTCTTTCTGTGACCTCACACTGAGACTCTTGACAGTCTATTTTGATATCCCCAAGGAAATATGACCAATTCTGTATATATAGTAAATTGCATGTCATTTGGAGAGAAAGTTCATGAGATTAGAAGTAAAAAGTCAAAATTATTTTCGCCTCTCAGGTTTTGTAACAATTTAGAAACTCCAGATGTGGGATGTGCCGTGTGTTTGGGCAACACTTAAGACAGTGGACAGCACCACGGAGCCTGCACCAGGAAGGATGTGCAGGAATGTACATGTTCTGTGCGATTAGGCCGTACCCAGAAAGAGGGGCGTTTAGTCGAGTCAGTCTCAGTGGACACGTGTGTCCATCGCTGTCAGAGTCGCAGTGAGGAAGACCAGCAGCCTCACCAAGAAACCCCGAACGCCTGCGCTTTTGCCCTCTGGTGGTCAGATGGAGCAAATGCAGGCGCTCGTTTACTGAGGCTCTTACCAGTTCTTGTTTTTTAATTTGAAATTTAAACTGTTTCTCCATTTGTGTCTGAGATTGTCTAAAAAGGCCTGTCTCTATTTTAAGATTTTGGCCTTTTGGGGGGGATGGCAGGTCTGGGTACTTTAATTCATGCTTGTGTTTCTCATGATGGTTCTGAAAAATTACTCTTGTAATTAGTCTTGGACAAAAAGCTAAAAAAGTGTTTGGAGGCAGAAATGGAATTTCTGTTTTCAAATAAAAAGGTATAGTCTTTTCAGCATTAAAAAAAAGTAGGTTAGTGTGCAGAGGCTTTGTTCCCCTTTGAAGATAAGAAAAAGAAGACAACTTAGAAAACTATGAAAATCATATAGTTGTTCCTATGGGCTGCCTCCCCACCCCCACCCCACACAAGAGGTAGGAGACTTCTGGCATAATCTGAAATATCTGTTGTCCTCCTGTAAACTATTATACCTGGATGAATACTGGTACTGTGCTTGGTTCCACAATTGAATCCTGCTGTAACACAATTGGTGGCATTTTTCCCTTTGTAGAAGTGATAACCACATCTGAAATCCAGCCTACGGACAGCTCTGTATGTTCCTAGAGAAAACATAAGCAGAATGGAATATGCCTTGGACAATATCTGCCCCCAAATCGGTACTTATCAGTAAAATACCTGTTTGTTGAATGATCTCCTTTAAGAAAGGGAAATCAGGAGAGGAGAAAGTAATTAAGAATCACTGATGGCAGTATAAGTCGTGTACTCCTTCCAGCGAGCTGTTCAACACTGTGGTTTTTTGCTGTGTTTTGAGATTTTTTCCTTTAATTTCAGAAAATAAAGCAGTTGGAGTGATGAAGGCGGGCCACGTATTTACAATTGAGCCTATGATTTGTGAAGGTGAGAAAAAAGGATGCTGTAACATTCTTTAATTGAAATTTTATTTACTTTTGGATACTTGTGATCAGATTAGTAGTCTGCTCTACTTTCTTTTTGTTTTCATTTCTACTCCCTGTCCCATCTTGAACTTGATTCAGTGTCATGTAGAGAACTGAAAATTGTAGGCGTTGGCAGAAATGAGCAGTACTTTCTGCATGGTAATTCTCCTGCTGTCAATAGATGCTGAAGTACTTGAATCCTGGTCTCTTTGCGTAAAGCTCTGTCAAAGGGTTCAGTGTAATTGGGAGCCTCTGTCAAGCCTGTGTAGAAAATTCTTGCTTGACATGAGGGTGTGGAAGAGAGGAGGAAAAAAGAAGCCGAGCCACTCACTTTAAGGGAGAAAATTATATGATTTAATTCTCCTCAGCTTATGAAGTGGTGCTATCCCCATTGTACAGAAGAGCAAACGGATCCTTGAAGAGGTTGAGTAACTCGCCAAAAGTTACCTAGTTTTGTGGCAGAATTTCTTGTAGTCTAAACTCGTGAGCTGTTCCGCCTCTTCAGGGTCTGCACTCATGTCGTCGGGTGGAGAAGGCATAGCACAGACACACTTCCTGCTGGAATTCTTATGTCCTCACTGTTGTTATTGCCTGTGACAGGCAGTGATGATAGACTCGGTGTCATGATCAGAGCTCTTCCCTGAGATCGTCAGTCATTACTGGGAGCTGCTTCCTGAAGCCTCTGCCTTTCTTTTCCACCAGCTCTTCACTGGGATTAGTGGTTGCAGAGTGAGGCAAGAGTAGTAGGACTACTGTGTCTTAACGGAGACCTCCTCTCTGGAACCTTCCAGGCTTTTTTATAACCTCATCTTGGGAGTGGCATCCCATCACTCTACCAGATTCTCTTCCTTGGAAGTGAGTCACTAAATGCAGCCCACCCTCAAGGGGAGGGGAGCTTGAGGGGAGCATTGTAGGTTGTTGTTGAGGCTGCCTCTTAAGTGGATCATCTGTTACCTTTGCTGTAAAATGGAAATTACAGTCTATATCCTGCCAACTCCCCAGGGCTGCTGTAAGAATTAAGTGAGATGATTTATATTAACACAAAGTACCCTGTATACTTTAAACAGCTGTGCAACTGTAAGTTATTGTTTTTGTCATCCTCATGGAATAAGAATAAAGTTCTGATCATGTGGACCCAGTTCCAAGGGCAGCAAGTATATAAGCAGAGAAAGGCAAGACAGTGAGGGAAAGGTGTGGTTTTGGTTATGTACCTATTTTCATTAACTGGCACCTGGTTGGTGAGACACAGTGTGGTATTTCCAGGAGTGAGCAAGTAACTTTGTATAGAGCTGGTTCAGATAATCAAGTTGTAACAGATATGCTTCGGTGTAACTCAGCTAGCAGCTAAATCCCAGCTCCAGAGCAGGAAGTGTCAAATCCAAAGAGGAATTTGAATTTCCTCGGAATAGTAGCCAAACATGTTTGACTTGACGTTAGTAAAGAACCTGTTTTAGCAGATCACAATAAAATCAAAGAAGTATTATGTCTTAAATCCATTTGTGAAAAGGTCATTCATTACACTGAAAAATATCCATTTATTCATCTTTAAAATGTTTGACAAAACATGAATTAACTTTCTTTAAGCTACCTCATGTTTTTGTTTTGGACTGAGGTTTAATATTGCAAAAGTAGGTTACTTCACTGCAGTTTATGTTCTGGGATTTGTCTGAGTCAGTGAGACCTAATCTTTGATAAAGATTACTCAAAGTGAAGAATGTTGTGATTTTTTTTTTTTTGACATCTAATTTCGAGACAAGAAAATCTCTGCAAACACGTTTTTATAGTAGTATCCAGAACTGCATAACCTTCTCATTCCAACTCAGCTCCCCTCCCCTCCTCCCCACCCTCTCTCTAGTGTGGCATTTCTTCCATTGTCTCCCCACTTCTTTCACTGTCTCTTCATTTCCTTTCTCTAGTTTCAACCCTCTCTAACCCATTCTGCCTCATCATAATTTTTTTATTCTCTCGCCAATCTGTTTCTTTCTCTTTGCCCGTCTTCCTAGTTACTGGGGTGTGGTCTACGAAAATTTCACAGTATAATCTGTTCTCACCATTTGTATGCCTGCCATTTAAAAATTGTATCAGGAATTAAATGCTATAATAAAAGTATAAAAAGTTACATTATTTCTTTTACAGTATACATTGGCTCTAGTTTAGTCGGATGCCATAGTTATACCAGGAAAGAGATAAATTCATTAATTCAGTTTTTTTTACTCCTTAGTTCTCTGATGAGTGGTATCAATGTTTTCTATTGGAAACGTCTACCTTTACTTTGGAAATACCATCTTGATTTGATATTTGGGATTTGATGAAAAATGTGAAGTTATAACACACCTGAGGAAATTTAAATATCATCACTTCATTGGACTAAAGACCAAAATGAAGTTGGAAAGGCTTTAGCTAAAACAGTTGAAGTGCAAATAGGAACCTTAGTGGTGAATTTTCTAGTTGGTTTCTGCAGTATCCACGGATACAGGAGTACATGCAAATACACTTACCTAGAGAGTTTATTTAGAAAACCCACTGAGAATTAAGGAATTGTTTTTGTTTGTTTGTTTAAGGTGGATGGCAGGATGAGACCTGGCCGGATGGCTGGACTGCAGTGACGCGAGACGGAAAGCGGTCTGCTCAGTTTGAGCACACGCTGCTGGTCACGGACACTGGCTGTGAGATCCTGACCCGGCGACTCGAGAGTGCGCGGCCTCACTTCATGTCCCAGTTTTAACGTCTCCTGAGAGGGCATGTCTCAGTAATACCTTCTGGCTGTACTGTCATTTCACTGAGAGTACAGAATGGAAGAGGAAGTTTTTTATTACTTGTTTGTTTTGACTGTAGATATGGAAGGACTACAGCATTTGATGTGTGTCCTCAAGAAGTTGTCTTGGGTCTGAAAAAGCTGAGAAGAATGAAAGAAACATTTCTCAACTCCTTTCAATGCCTCCCTCTCCTCTCTCCCCCCACCAAATCTCTGCACCCCTGTTTTCTCAGTTGCCCTTTGAGCACTTTTACTTAAACCTGCTTCTAGTTGTTTCTATCACTGCCATGACTGGGCTGTCAAGAGCCAGCTGATTGTTGAAGATGAGAATCCTTGAAACCTTAGCAACATGTTGCTCCAGATTTTTTTATTATATATGTATGGAAATATATATATACCCATTTTAAATTCCATATATGTAATTACCAAACACTATGTGACCTGGGGTTTGTGTGGATTCTGCTCTGACAGGGTTGTGTGCTGTCATAAATGGACCCAGAGTCCGCAGGGATTTAATTCCCAGTGGGGAATTGGCCTCCCTCCTGCCCCACGCTCATGATTTACCCTTGTAATTGTAGGGAAGCACTTGGTCAGTGAGAAACTCTCTCTAGTGTGGACTCTGTGTCAGTGAGTGGATGTGGCAAAATTCACTTTGGAAAAAGGTCAGGTTTTAAAAAGTCTAGTTTATGGCAAAAATAGCCATGCTCCAGGTGGTTGCTGGCTGTTGCAGAGCATAATTTTGTAATACATTGCTATTTCAGACCTTTATTTGGTCAAAATGGGAGGAAAAAAGCTTCCCTTCTTCCCCTGTTTTATTTCCAGGGCATACCTTGGAGATATTCAGACAAGGGTGGAGGTTGATGGGGAAAGACAGTTCTGAGATCTCGCGCGTGGTGAGCAGAGTAGTAGGTCAGGTGGGCTGTGAGATGGAACACTGAGTACACCTGGTAGTGATGAGAAGGAACTTCTTTGAAGACTGGACTGTCCCTTGCAGTAGGGATGCAGCTGTCCTTGGTGTCTTGAAAACATACTTCACCTTTACATAGTTGGGAACCTCATTAGTAATGACTTCAGCTGCCAAATATCTGGGTTCCTTTCAGTAGTTCAGTCCAAATGGGAGTGTATCCAGTGGAGACATATCAGATCAAAGTCCTTGTCATTAGAGTGTACTTGATAACTGGGTATCTGGTACTTTTCTTGTAAGATAATTTGATACCACTGACATGTTATACTTGTATGAGAACATCTTTCCCAGAGTGCCTCAGACCTTTATTGCTTTAAAAGAATTATGATAATGTTTTCATTACTTTTATTATTTTAATGATTTAGTAAAGTGACCGAATCTGGTATAGACTTTTGGGCGTATGTGTGTGAAATTTTTTATCAAACTGTAATATTTGTGAATGCAATGCCTTGCAACATGAATGTTAATAAAATGTGTAAAGGGAGATTAAAAATTTGAATGATTATCCCACCATGTAGTCATTAACTTTGCTAAATTTGTTTGGGATTTTAGATGGAAGTGGTGGGAATGGGGTGGCTGATTTTATAATCTAAAATAAACTCATAGCCAATTGAGTAAAAATACTTTTTCAAGTTTAATGGCTATATAGACATTCCAGTACTGTGTTTAGTTCAGCAGAGTCTACCAGCAGCATTTGAGATGCAATTGTGTTTTTGAGAGCTTTTTAAGACAGAGAATGCTGAACATTTAGGGGAGCATTTTATGTACTGATAGTGGGATTCACAGTGTGGACTTATTCAGTGTCTATCACTAGAAAATAAGCTCAAGGAAAAAAATCTCAGTGGGATCATTTACCACACTGGTGATGATGTTGATCTCGGTTTGGGAGATTTTAAAACAATGTGGGCTCTAGTCTAATTGTATATGTCTAATTACAAATGTTTATTAGATTTAGATGAGAAAACATCTAGTCTCATCATTCTGCCAACTCTTCAAAATAAGTCACTGTATTAACTTTTAAAAATAATCTTTTTTTTCCCCCTGCCAGTCCTTTCTCCCCTTGGAATTATAATTTAGAAGAAGGGAAACATGTTTGCCTTTTATCTTCATCTTAAGTCTTTTGCTCATAAAGTGGATTAAGGTACCTGAACCAATTCACCAACACCTTCATACCACTTGCCCTCCACATATCTAAATTAATAGGAAGAGGTGGTTTAGGAATTTGTTTCCCATCTTAGCTTGATTCCTTGGTTTGTCCTCTAGCTGCTTCTGGTTTTTCATTGGGTTTGATTCAAATTGAGAGCAGGATGCTCCACTTTGCTAAAGCCCCAAATGCACACTCATATCTGTAAGGTGTTTATTTTATTTTTTTACTTCCAACTTTTTATTTTGAAGATTTTCAAGTTCACAGAAAAGTTGGAAGTATAGTACAATGAAACAGTCAAATACCTTTTCCTGTATTCAGCAATTGTTATTTTGCCAGTCTTGCTATAAGCACTTTTCTTTTGAAAGAAGTGACATCATACTTCACCCATTGCTATTACATTATGTCTCTCTTAAAACATAAGGACATTACCTACGTGATCGTAATAGGGTTATCATACCAAAATGATTTAACAGTGATACAGAATTGTCTAATGTATAGTACACATTCAAACTTGAGTCTCAAGTTCTCCCCCCAATTTTCTTTAAACTTCTTTTTTTTTAAATCCAGGGTCCAATCCCACGGCATTTGGTTGTTGTGTCTTAGAACAATCCTCCCACCTTTTTTGATCTTTTATGAAATTGACACTTGAAAAAGTGGGCCAGTTAGCTTGTAGAATTCTGTATTTCTCTGTTTCTCACAGGTAGGTTCAGGATAAACATTTTGTCAGAAGACTCCATAGATGGCACATGGCATGTCCCATTTATTGCATCACATCACACTAGGAGGCACATGTTTTTGTCATGTTATTGCCAATATAAGTTTGATCACTTGTTTTCTGTCAGATCTTTCCATTTTAAGAATATCCTTTTCTTTAGCAAATAATATGGGAGGAAATACTTGGAGACCGTTTGGATGTCCTGTTCACTCAGTGGTTTAGTATTCATTGATAATCCTTGTCACAATCCATTATTTTATTACATTAGTGGCTGTAAATTGGGACTTTCTGAAAATAGCATTCCATCTGCATCTATTAGCTGGCACTCTTACAAGGAAGCACTTTTTCCTCCCCCTACCTGCTTTGAGTATCAATGTGGATTCGTCAATTCTTTTTAAAAATTGCATTTAATTACTGTAATTGTTCCAGATTTGGCCTGCAAGAGCACCTTTAAGCTTATTCATAGGTCATTTTGACCTGTGCCTCTCAGTCTTTGAGCATTTTCTTGCTTTTTGACATAGCAGGATGTTCTGGGTTTATCAATTTTCCTGCCCCAGACTGAGAATTGGCTGTTTCTCCAGGGAGCCCTGGTTTCTTTTTATGGAGAATGGTATTTGGAAATCAAGATCTGGGTGCTACTGGGGTAGGCCCTTTCAGGGAACAGAGCCAGGAAATGCATTGTTTTATAAATCAGGAGTTCATTCTGATACTTTCATTTCAAATCTGACACTAACCTTCCTCACCCTTCCCTGTTCCACATTTTTATCTTTCTTCTCCCATGGTGAGAACTTTGGTTCTGAACATCAATATTTACTTATTTGCTTGAGTCTATAAGACATGTAAAATTATTTCAGAATTACTACATGAAAATCACTACCAACAATAAACTTAAGTGCAAAATTTGTGATTCTTCTTATTGGAACATATCTCACTAAGAGTAGAGTATTGGTTTAAAAATTATTTGAAGTAATTTTGATCATACTGTATTCTAAATTTCATAAACCTTGAGCTACTTTTTAACAATGAATGCAGTGAATCTTGGGCACAAAAGAAACAGTAGGGGTGGGGAGGATATTTTAGTTATCTGGAATTAGAAATATTGGAATCGTTTGTGATACTGTGATAAAATTGTCTACATATGATGGTGTTTTGACTTCTACCCAGCTCTCCAGCTACAAGAGGAGCAAACTATACCACTTGTAACGTGGATATGTAGCCCATTTTCCAGTGTAGTAGAAAAAAAACATCTGGACATTGTTTTAGGAACAAATTGTCTCACAATGTAGGCTGCATTATGCTAATCTAAGAGTTATGTTTTGTTTCATTTTAAAAGTGAACATGTAGGGAAAGTTTAGCTTAGCAGTACAGGCTCAATGCATGGAAATTCTCTGGCCCCACCGTGTTTGAACTCTGAGGGGCAAGCAGCCTTTGGTGGCAGCCACCTCCCTTATTTCTTCCTTTTGGTGCCAAGGATGAAAAAAATGGTGGTTTGCATTTGGTTATTTTGCAAAAGAAAACAGGAATAAGGTGGCATTATCTACTTGTTATCTGATGCTTTTCATTTTGGGGACTGTGGGTGAATAACAGTAGAATCTGTATATGGCAATTCTGTGGTTATATTAAAAAATGTCAATGCTAGTATATCTTACTAGAATGTGCCAAAAAGTCAATATGTGGAGTACTCAAGAAGGGCTACCTGGAAGAATATTCACTTATCACTAATATGTTTGTTATAGTTTGAAGTATTGTAATCATTTTTCTTATGGATGTCCAGCCTTTTTCCTACTGTAAAGCTTTTAGTAGAGTAATTGCTCCCACCTCCAGGCAGTCAGCCCTTTTCCTATTACTCCAGCCTCCTCATCCCACTCCCAACAACAGACATATGCCAGTACTTACTTGCCAAGACTTGTAGGCACATTTACACTATGGCGTTGTGAGAAGAGCCCAAGACCAACCATCACAACACCAGGGCTCTGATTTCTCAGATTTTTTTTTTTTGCTGAGGAAGACTTGCTCTGAGCTAACATCTGTTGCCAATCCTCTTTTTACTTGAGGAAGATTGTCCCTGAGCTAACATCTGTGCCAGTCTTCCTCTATTTTGTACATGGGTTGCCACCACAGCATGGCTGATGAGTGGTGTAGGTCCACGCCTGGGATCCGAACCCGCAAACCCGGGCTGCTGAAGTGGAATGCACCAAACCAAACCACAGTGCCATGTGGCCAGCCCCATTTCTCTGATTTTTAAGTTGGTTGCACGGCCAGGACAAATCACTGTACTTCTCTGTGGAGATCTATTTGTGGGATGATACCACAACTTAGCAACTGTTTCATTCTATATATAATGTGACTGTAAAGCAAATTTGCTTTATTTCAGTATTTAGGCCAGAGGTCAACAGAAAATTCAGGCTAGAATTTTTAAAACATGTTCAGTAAATCTGAGCCCTGGGTGATTCTGAGGAAAGAAAATAGTTTGATAAAAATCAGTCTGCTTAAATGCCCATCCCACCTGCTTTGTTCCCATAAAGAAAAGCTACACCCAAAGAAATCTGTATAATGGAGGACTTTATATGTCCCTCTTCACTTCGTAGTTGTATCTTTAAAGACACGATTCCCTTGGTATAGTTCTATGCATTTGTTATCCAAATAACTGTTTAAATATACTTAATAAAATGATTTCCAAACATGTCTGTGGTGTACTTTTTCTAAAAGGTATTTGCTGACAGTCTGATTTTGCATGTTAATTGAAACAAAATTAGCTGAATCCAAAATGGGTCTTTTTCCTGGGTCAGCAGTGTCTCTAGGTCCAAAGAACTAACAGTTACTTTAGGACTTTGATTACCAGCCTACTTGGCAGATTGGTAGCCAAGCAGAAAATGTTCTGAAGTATTCCATGCAGGTAAAATATATTTGCCCTTTGCCAAATCAACAAAGCATTTTTGAGAATTACCAGCTACATATAAGTTTGCATTCAAATGGGATAAGAAGTAGCATTATGTTTATTTTTTGGAGTATTTTTTATTTGGTGTTATGTTATATACACGTTGACTGGCTCCACTGTGACAGCTTTGGACAGAATGCAGTTTTTTTCCTCACTTCCATCCCCCAAAACCCCATCATTCCACACGTTCTACTTTATATATTAGTTCCTGTGCATGTAATAAAAAACTTGTTCTGCATCAGACACACACGTAGATGGACTCTGTCCAGCGAACATCACTACGTAGGTTAAATTGAAAGTAGAATAGCCAACATGCTGAAAATGGAAATGTAGTCAATATTTGAAAAATGTTAGGAATATGAGAACTTTTCAATAAACTGCTTTTAGTTTTTAATATAAAATTTTAGATCCCTAAAAAAATACTTTTTACTTGCTTTCATGAAAGTGGAAGTTAATAACCATTCGTGTTAAAATTACATACCTTTTGTCCAAGAAAGCAGTTGAAAGCTATTTTCTAAAAACTCCCAACAATGCTTCTAAGGTGGTAGAATCGTAACTTTGGACAACCAGGATAGATGCTGACACATACACACTGAATGGATTTTAGCTCTGTGTTGTATCTATACTTCCTTCCCAAAACTATTTGGTTCAGTAATACACATAACATCCTAGATGCCATCCAAGAGGATGTATTAAAAGGATCTTAGCAGGAAAGGCTATACCGATAGTCCCATGATCCAAGAATCCTTATAGTAAGGATCTTCTAAAATTGGTTCTTTATACTATTTCTTTGAAAGAGACAATTGTACTTTCAGCCAGGAAATGCTCATACTTGTTAAACTGATTTAGCTGGCTTACGAGTATGAACTTAATTGTGACAGAAATGAAAAACTCCCTCATTGGCCAGCTACAAGAATTTGGAGTTACATTATCTTAATATCTTAAAACTGGTCTTTTTCACATTGGTGAATATAAAAATGTTTGCCATTCTCCCATGTATGAGAAGAAAAATAAAGGGGAAAGAAAACTTTCTAAAAGATTATTAGCTCTCCTCCATTATTACCCTACACGACCATTTTGTTATTGCAATTGCCCAAGATGATATTATACTTTGTTCCTGGAAGGGTGGGCTAAACCAAACCAGATTAAAAGCACACTTCCTATAGCTGGGATAGAAGCTAGTTTTTTTTTTTTTTTTTTTTTTGTGAGGAAGACCAGCCCTGAGCTAACATCCGTCCAATCCTCTTTTTGCTGAGGAAGACTGGCCCTGGGCTAACATCCGTGCCCATCTTCCTCCACTTTATATGGGACGCCGCCGCCGCGGCATGCCTGACAGGCAGTGCGTCGGCGGGCGCCCGGGATCCGAACCTGCGAACCCCGGGCTGCCAAGCGCAGACTAAACCGCTGCGCCACCGGGCGGCCCCGGATGGAAGCTAGTTTTAATTTCCCCTTTCTTCCAGTTCACCCAGGACAATAGTTCAAGGCCATTTGGCCCCCTCCTGTGTCGCCTGCCCCCTCGGTAAATGAGGGAAGCTAGGTTGTGTTGCCTGCCCCTTCAAATGCACCAAAGATAAAAAAAGAAGTCCTGACCATAACTGCCACTTTTCCGCTTTTTAATTGACTGAACACTGCTCTCTCAGAAACAACCTTTTGGAAGCAATGAAGCCACACCAATCAAAAATATTAAAATGAACAAACCCCACGTGGTTTCAATTCAATGAAGAGATCTATGTGCATGGCCTATCTGATGTGCTGATACAAAAACAGTCTAAAATACACTATCCTGGAAAAAAAAGGCACAGAATAGCATTAATGGTATTCCTTTGTGTAGTTTTAAAGCATATGTATAAATGCTCTCATGTGCATTGAAATTTCTGGGAAGATACATAAACTTAACAGTGGTCATCTGTTTTGGGGGAGAGAGGAGTGTAGCTTTTCTTTCTCATATATTTTTCTCTACTATTTGAATCTTCTAACTCTTGGATATATTGCCTTTATGTTTATTTTTTATGTCAATGTTATGACTATGGATCGTTTTTGTCTGCTGCTTTATACTGCTCAGTATAAAGAAACATAAATGTTACTTAACAGTTCCAGGAAAAGACTGATAGATTTGACTATATTAAAAATAAATTTAAAAAATATATTAAAATACAAAACTGACAAAGGATTAGCATCCAGCATAAAAAACTTCTAAAATTACTCAGAAAAAGAGAAATAACCCAATAAAAAATGGGCAAAGGGCTTGAACAGGTATTTCACAAGAAATACAAAGGCCAATAGAATGAAAAACTCATAATTGAAGAACATGCAAACTAAAGTCATGATGAAATACCATTTCACATCCGATTTGCAAAAATTCCCAATCACTCTGAAGAGTAATTTGGCAATTTCCAGTGCATTTAAAATGTGCTTAGCCTATGGATCTACATCCTAAGTAACTAATGCACAAGAATGTCCCATCACAGTGCTGTTGGCAATACAGAAACAATTTTGGAAACAACTTTATGCCATCAATTGGAGAACAGATAAATCATGGTAGCTCATATAACTGACTACTACTGCACAGTATTAAAATTAATGAATGAGAGCATCACATACAACATGAATTAATCACAAAATAATGATTGAAAAATGAAAGCTGCAGAATGAGATTACCAAGTTTAAAATATGCAAAACAGTATTGAAGGAGAGGGTTTATGGATATGCTAGTAAAAGTATAACACTACGTATGACAGTGATCAACACCAAATTTTGGACGGTGACTACATCCGGAGAGGAAAGGCAGTGTGGCCTGGAAGTGCTAAATTGTTAGGACTTGACAAAGTTAAGTGTTGGGAGCTCAGACATTCAGTATTTAAATAACTCTTTTCCATACATTTGAAATAGTTCACAGAGCCACCACCAACACACATACACCTACTTAAGCAAAGAAAGTAGTTTCAACAGTGAAGTTTAGCACTCACTGTGGGCAAGATGCCATACTACGAACTGGGGGTATAAGTCTGAACATGGCGTGGTACCTGCCCTCAAAACGATCTCACAGAAGCAGACATGGGGTCTGATTAACTTTGCCACTGATGTCTAGGGGAGTCCGTTCTTTGGTAAATGGGCCTGAGATCCTTAAAAGTTAAGCAAAAGTTACTGAGGACAGCAGAAGACAAGGTTCAGATACTCACCACGGCCCTGCATCCTCCATCTTTCCTTTAAAGAATGAAGATAATGGGGAGAGGAACCATGAGAATAAATTCAGAATAAAACAGAGATGACAACTTCCACACATAAGCAGAAATTAATTTTATTCTGTTAAAGTATTCCTTAATGAGCTAGCAATTATTCAAGTGAAGAGTCCAGGAAACAGATTCATGACTGTGTTAGTTTTGTCCCTGATTAGAGGTTTATGAAAATTTATTACAGGTTATACACAGAACATTATTCCCTAGAGTAGGTTACTGAAGGTCTAAGAGGCTGTGAACTTGAAAACGCTTCTAGCTGCTTGTCTGGCAGCCCCGATCAGACCACAAGACAAGAATGGGCATATTTTTCTCTTTTGAATTTAAAGCTTTACAACAGTTCGGATGCTGTAAGAGAAGGAAGCAATAAACACAGGTTTTGAATATCTTTTAAGACCATTAAAATTGTATTTTTTTACCCTTCTTCCATACACCCCAAATCATTACTACATTCTGTAATACACAGCCAGAGAAATGACGCTTACCTCTTTCCTGCACGCATCAGTTCAAAGGCTTCGTTAATTTGGTCAAAAGATAAATTGTGAGTCACAAATTCATCAACTTTTATCTTTTTGGACATATATTCAGTCACCAACTTTGGGATGCTTTCTACACTCTTCCATCCTAAAAGAAATCATACATCTTTTCAATAATTTTTCCCACAAATCTCCACAGTATGCTTACTACTTAGTGGGTGACACAAAGACATTTAAGAAAATAAATTGTTTCATGAATTAAAGAGGAATAAGGGGTCTGCCCAGTGGCATGGTGGTTAAGTGCGTGCACTCTGCTGTGGCGGCCCGGGGTTCGCAGGTTTGGATCCTGGATAAGGACCTACGCACCGCTTATCTAAGCCATGCTATGTGTCCCACATAAAAGTAGAGGAAGATGGGCACAGATGTTAGCTGAGGGCCAATCTTCCCCAGCAAAAAAGAGGGAAATTGGCAGCGGATGTTAGCTAAGGGCTAATCTTCCTCAAAAAAAAAAAAAAAAAATTAAAAGAAACCAAAAAAATAAAGAGGAATGAAAATTTCACAATCAGCATAGAGAGGAGGAAGAATTTAATGCACATCTTCAGTTAAGAAAAAAAAATGCCTTTTGAGCATTTTCCTTTTTCTGTATTAAGATTTACTAAAATCTCATTAAGTCTCAATTGAGACTTTTAAACTACCCAGGACAGAACTCTGGAAGTCTTAGAACAAACTTATCTAGGTCCACAACCACAAAGATTTCTATAATGATGACATTCAATGAATAAAAAAATTGATGTGATACATGACTTTCTTCAGTTTTAAATTCAACAGTGAAATAGGAATAGCATCTAAGAATAGAAAACCATGAAACCGAAAAGGAAAGTAGGAACTCTTTAGCTACCTGACAAGATTTTAAACAAAATCAGATGCTTCAATTTTTCACTTGTATTGAAAGCAGCAATAAATCAACAAAGAAGCCTTCTCACCTTTTAAACCAGGGATGCTTTGAACCATATTTCAAACCTCTTTTGAGCCTTTTCCAAATTTCCCTCCTTACATCCTCTACCAATTATTTTTTTCCTACAGATTCTGGGGCTTTTTCTTTCTCTTTTAAATCTCCTGGTAACTGAGACAACTATAGCCAACACCATTCTGTAGACCAAAACTTCTATTTACACATGTGGGTCATATTTTAGCAACACCCATAGGGCCCCAGTGCTCCAGCTTATTTCCCAACAAGCATATGCTAGGATGAGGCTTCAGTGAGAGGTTACCACCAAACCCCGGCTCGGCCGCCAGGCTCAGAATGCCCTTTCAAATGCAGCTAAGGACGAGACGATGCCCCTGAGGTGCATGTCTGGCTTTAAAAGTCTGAGCTAAGATGCTCAAGTGTGGCATAACATCTAGGGCTTTTGGAAAGGAGGGTTTAGTCAGCTTGGCATTTTCTATGGCAAATTCTGTAGTATAAAAAAGAAACTTTGGCCAAACCCCTCATTTCAGCACACTTATCTTTTCTCCTGGCCTTCAAAAAGTTGGCATAATATGAGGTAGAGGATCTTAACAGACACCTTGTTAAACACAGATCATTCAAAACTCAAGCTATGTGATTTTTTTCCTAAAAGGATGGTGAGAATATAAATATATTTTTCAAAAAACCTATTCATTCGCAACAGTTGGGATATACAAACATGTTTTGATGTTTTTCTCTTCCCTAGCTAAGCAGCCATGAAAAAGATGAAAACTGTTTCTCAGCATTCTACTGGTAGGTAGGCAACCCCAAATAACCATGTACTTTTTAGGATCACACAAGGGAACAATGATCAGTCTGATAGCTTTTCAATTTCGTTACAAGGTTTTGTCTAATTTAATACTTTCAGTTTAAGACTTGATATTGGTTACTGCTGAAATCAGTACTCTTCAGACAGAGGTATGATCATATCCAGCGATCACTGCACTCTCTGGAAAAGTGAGTAAAAATGCCAATAACCTGCTGAAGTCCACAACAGGCAACCAGCTTCTCACTCCTGCCCTACTCCCAACTATTTCCTCCTTCACAGAATACTGGGTTTTTTTTTTGAGTGTGTAAAAAGTGCCCCCATGCTTCAGGAGAAGCTGAGCACCTACCTCCCCAGCCCCAGAGGTAAGTAATAATTGAGTGTGAAACTCTTCTATTAAAATAACTTTGCATGTAACAATTTACGATGAACAGGTAGCCCATGAAAATTCTTGTTAAAACAACAAAGTTAGCCTGGGGTTAAAATTCTGCCAGTGGAAATAACAAAAGAGAAAATGTACTTATCTCATCCACCAAGTTACCTCCAAAGGCAGTGCCTTTCCATGTGCGGCCTGTTACCAGCTGGAATGGACGAGTGGCGATTTCTTCACCTGAAGCAGCTACTCCAACTACCACGCTGACGCCCCAGCCTTTGTGGCAGGCCTCCAGCGCTGCTCTCTGCAGGTGGAGATATGACCAAATCAAAGAAGTCAGTGCATTCTGCTGAGAATATTTGCTTCCCCAGAAACTTCCGGGGGGAGAGGGTGGTGACACAAGCATTTTAAAAATATGGCAACAAAATGATCAAACTGAATGTTTAGTAAACTTAATTTTATTGTACAATTTTAATAGGTATTTTAAAAAATTACTAACTTGGCCAAATATTAACACAAATTGAAAGAATTTAAAGCTTTTATTTGCCACTTTTAAAAGTAAATCCTAGCTCAAAATTCTAAAGACTTTAATAAAAGGTGGAGATGGAGAATAGTAACACGTTTGCTGAGTGTCTCCTCTGTGTCAAGTAGGTGCTATTACTATCCACACTTTACACAGGAGGACACTAAGGTTTAGAGAAGCTAAGTTGTTGCTCAAGGTCCCCGAGTGAGTACATGTACTTCCAAAGTCCAGGCTCTCTACCACTGCATCATTCTGCCTTTTCATTTCACAAGATAAACTTGACAATTTAGGGTACACTCAAAGGCAAAGAACATTCTTCTTCGTCTTTCCCTGAGCCATTCTTGAATCATTTCCCATTTGTAGTTCAAATAGTTATATTTCCCTTCTTCTATTAGAATAATTCTTTTCAAGAGACTTTTCCTTTGCAAAAACAATTTTTAATCTTAATTAAGGAAACTGCATTTAAAACAACCAGTTCCACACAAAAAAAGGAATGAAGTCAAGCATACTTACCATGACCTTCACATTACCAATACACTCAAAGGAGTAGTCCACTCCCCCGCCAGTCATCTCAACAAGCACTTCCTGGATGGGTTTACTGAAGTCCTGGGGGTTAATACATTCAGAGGCTCCAAACTCCTTGGCCGTTGCGAATTTATCTTTATTGATGTCCACACCAATGACCTGGGATGCACCAGCCACCTTACAGCCCATGATAACTGCCAATCCAACTCCTCCCAGGCCAAAGACGGCACAAGTAGAGCCAGGCTCCACCTAATGGTAAAGACAGTCTGTAAGGTACTCATTCCACAAGAGTCAAGGAAATCTCTAAGTTTCTTACAGATGGGGCCAATTTCACTCTCCCAGCAAAGATCTGTTGTATCAAATTACAAGGCAGAGGCTAAAACCTAGGCCAACATTTACCTTGGCAGTGTTCACAGCAGCACCATAACCAGTTGAAATGCCACAGCCCAGAAGGCAGACTTTATCCAAAGGAGCTAAAGGATCAATTTTAGCAACAGAGATATCAGCCACAACTGTGTATTCAGAGAATGTGCTGGTTCCCATGTAATGTAAAATTGTCTTTCCTTTGCAAGTAAATCTACTAGTACCGTCTGGCATTAATCCTTTCCCTTGAGTCACTCTAAAGAAAATAAAAAAAGAAAAAGGCAGGGTAGAATCAAGTTTCTTAAAATCCCTAAGAAAAATCAGTTTAAAAAATAACGACCAGTAAATGGTTAGAAAAGTGTGCTAAGATGAAAAGTCTTATTTCTAATGTATTTATTAATAATTTAGCATCTTTCAGCAATGCCTTATTAGGGAAATTTATAATCTTAACCTATCTTTTCCAACATTCAATATCCTTCTCTTCTGGGTCTTACTGTCAGAATATGAAAATAATTTTAACAGGTACAACTTATGGATCAGATGAAATTATTTTAAAATTCCATTATAAAGCTCGGTGAGCAAATATAACTTCATAAAGCATAAAGCCAAAACCAGCATCTATACAAGCAGAGATCACTAGCATTTACCCGGATCAGATGATTAAAAGAGATGGCCAAACTGGCTAATTTAGATCTTTCAGGATGCCTTCTTCAAAAGTATAACTATCCTCAAGGATTCAAGTTATCTTTTCCCTTCATTCAGTTTTTTTGTCTGTGTAGTTGGTTACACCAATAAAAGGAAACAAATTCACAAAGGCAACCAATACGCTATGTGGTAAAAAAATTATTTTTGATATTCTAAATAGATAGGTGATGTAGTGTCTTGCTTAGGAGGATAGGCCCTAAAGTCCCATACACTTGGGTTCAAACCCTGTGTGATCTTGGGCAAGTTAACTAACCTCTGTGCCTTAGTTTCTTCACTAGAAAATGCAGAGAAACAATTGTATCTTTCTTAGATTGTCATAAAAATCAAGTAAGATGTTATGTAAAGCATTAGCATTGTGCCTGGCACAGAGTGCTTAATAAATATTTATATTTAATTAAAAAAACCCATTATAATTTGATGTACACTTGACAAATCCTTTGGAATACATATGAATAAACAAATACACAGAGAAAATGGATTGCCTCTGGATGCAAGAGTAAATACATTTCCTGTGAGAGAAGAAAATATGACTAGAAACAAAGAACAAACAGGTGACAAAGCTCTGCCACAAATCACTGTTCCATCTCCATGAGAGCAAGGTAAGCTTGCTTAGCCCTCTTTAATGTGAGCAATCACTTCTGTCCCAGAGGGGTTTCATGAACAAAAGGTTACGTGGATACAGTTAAAGCTTTGAAAGGACCTGTCCCTCTAAAAAGGTTACTGACAGCCACAAAAAACCCATTACCATTATTATACTTGATGTAATTATACTGATTTTTCAGACTGTGTTTGAAATTCCCTTTCAAAACAATTAGATTTTTTTTGGTTCTAGCTTTGCCAAAAGTAACTGTATTTACATTATAAAATAGATGGAACCTTGTTTTCCAAAAATATAAACTAATTTTGTCAATGGCATTAGAAAACAAATGGCGAGAACAAAGGGATCTCCCATATAGTGCTGGTGGGAGTGGTGGTGCTGGTGCTGGTGCTGGTGCTATGACTCAGCAATTCCGATCCTAGGAAAACACCCAGAGAAAGTAGTGCATTTATCCACCCAAAGACATGTATAAGAATGCTCACAGCAGCATTAATCACAACAGCCCCAAACTGGAAGCAACTTAAACGTCCATCAACAGGAGATATTCTGAATGAAAGAAACCAGACAGAAGAGCACATGTTACATAATTCTATTTATATGAAGTTCTACAGTGAAAGAAATCACAATAGTGGTTACCTTTGAGGGAGGCAGGTGTTGACCTGGAAGGGACATGAAGGACTTTGTGGGGTGCTGGAAGGGTTCTCTATCTTGATCTAAGTGATGGTTATAACTACCAGGTGTGTATATACATAAAAATTTATTGAGCTGTACACATAAGATTTGTATTCTTTAAATACTACATATATGTATGTATGCTCTATCTCAATACAAAAGAAAACAAAAAAGGGGACAAATACAAGATCTTACATTGCCTCAAAGCAGCAGCTCTTTAAGTGCTGTTACCTCACTACAATAAGGGAAGTACCTTTTCTGTGTCAGAGGGTTATGTTATTTCTTGTGGTCTTCCCAGTAACCTTACGAGGTAAGTTTTATTACTTCAATTTCTTGGACAATAAAATGGCTCTTAAAAATGACTTCATAAGCACGTCCTTCTTTACTGCATAGTTTAGCAAATTTAGCCTAGTGTTATGGAATGAGAATGGGTTCAGAAAATTCTGTTTTCTCTCTTAATAGCTTTTTTTTTTTTTTTTTTGCGAGGAAGACCAGCCCTGAGCTAACATCCACTGCCGATCCTCCCCTTTTTGCTGAGGAAGACTGGCCCTGGGCTAACATCCGTGCCCATCTTCCTCCACTTTATATGGGACGCCGCCACGGCATGGCTTTCAAGCAGTGCGTCGGCGGGCGCCCGGGATCCGAACCTGCGAACCCCGGGCTGCTAAGCGCGAACTTAACTGCTGCGCCACCGGGCGGTCCCTCTCTTAATAGCTTTTGATACTGGGCAAACCACTTTATTTCTGAGTCTAAATTTTCTCATTTATGAAAATGGGGATACTAATGATGATAGTGAGGTTGCTATAAAGATGGAATGAAATAATTCATCTAGAATGCTCTGTATAAATTGCAACACAATTACTTACTATTATTGATATGACCTCTTGTTTTAAGAATAAAATAAAAAGATACTAACCTTATCTTTTGGCAAAGGTTTGTTTTAGGATTTAGACAAAATTTGCATTCTCCACACTGTGGAATGTAAAGTGGGATGACAGTATCACCTGGAAAACAAATTAGAAGACATCATCCTGAATAGGCAGCAACTGTTTCTAAATGAATATTTGTACATCAGCTCCTGCAAATTCCCATTCCCGTCAACTCATGCGTTTTCACAAAGTTAATAACTTCAAGGCTTAGAACTTTACCTACATACCATCATTCGGACACTGCCTTACCATGCAAAAAATACAAGTTTCAAAACTATCTAAATGAAATCCTAAAACAATAATTGGAGAACAAGGAGGTCATGTGCTTCAAAATACTGACTCATTGATGCATCTTTAAAAATTCTTACTTAATTGGACAAAATTGGCTTTGGAAAGGTACTGAAAGTTTCGGATGAACAGTAGTCTGCAAAAACAGAGAGAAAAACCCTCAAATATTTGTGCTTCCCAGATGAAGAATAAAATCAATCTGGACAACTTAGGCGATAACTTGTTCATAAATAACGTGTAATTTATCAGAAATATAATTTCCCTATAGAAATAAGCCAAAATTGTAAAATAAGTGGTTCAAATACCCTCCTTACCTGCCTTCAGCTTAGTGACTCCTTCACCAACACTTTCCACAATTCCAGCACCTTCATGTCCCAAGATCACTGGAAAACTCCCTTCAGGATCAGCCCCACTCAGGGTATAGGCATCAGTGTGGCAAACTGCAGTGGCAATAATCTATCAGGACATTACAATATAGAGCATTTAAGTGTGTGTGCATGCAATTTGGAGTGAGGTATAGGTCAGAGGAAAAGCATTTTTACTTTAATACCGTATTTCATTGATTCTAAGATACATTTCTTTCATGTTTTAACCACTAAAATCAGCATGCACTTACAATCTATGGCATCTTAATTAGAACTGGCAGCATTTTTTCAGTAGCACGTAAAAATAATGGTGCATTCATATGCAATGGAATACAGTATGTCTATTCTTTCCAGTGCGAGTTAGCAAGAGAAAGCAAACATGGCATCTCAAGGCACCGTGCCTTCAGGTGTGGCAGGACTACCACCTGTGTGCAAAGCAGGTGGAGCCCATCTCACCGCTGGCTGCCTTGTGAGTGTTGGGAAATGTGACTTCTAAAAAGGTATTCAAACTATTTCTGAAACATGCCAGCCTGCTTGGTCTGGGCCAAAACTCAAGAGCTTTTAGTGGAACCAACTTCCCTTTTTAGTAGCCACATACAGTTTCTACTTTAATAAGCCCTTTATCCCTATCTCTTTTGCTTTCAAATATCTCTTATCTTTCCAAACTGAGAAAAGCACAGAAAGGAGAAGACTTGGAGGGTTTATATTTATGCTTCTCACCTGTATACCCACTCCTAATATAACGTTCTTGGCTATTTGTTAGCTGCTTCCTAGGGAAGACAGCTGAACTCAGCGTGCCCCACACAGCTCATCTTAGTACATCCAAGACAAACATTTCTTTTTCACTGAGAAAATCACAATCACGTTACTTCTGAACTTAAAGAAAAACATACAAACTATTCTAAGATTTCAGATTCCTGGGTCTGGGTTGAAAAGGACCTCCAAGTTATTTGGCCCTGAGCTTCTTGACTTGATATGTGTGATCCCTGGGGCATACCCAGTACATTTGCTGTGTGTTTGGAGGTAGGAAGGGGGAAGTATACTCCAATTCACAGCAAAAGAGAGCTGATTTTCCTAGAACATTAGTTTTATTCAATGGTCACTACTTTAAAGCATTAATTTTAATATCAAAACAAGTACAGAGTAAATGTTAAAAAACACTCAGCTGGCTGGCTTGTGCAATACACCTCTCTCCAGGGGTAACTCCATTTCTTGGCCACAGCAGAGGTTGAGAAGCCCTGGAAGAATGAATCCCCTGAACTCGGTCATTGTCTGCAACAGTCAGTACATATTAAAGCTCTCTAAGCAAGCTGACTTCACTTCCTTGTTGCTCCAGTCGATCAGGAACCTCTTCCTAAATCTTACTTGAAGTCTCCTCTAACAAAACTGAAGACCATTTCTTCTTCTTTTGTTTCTAACCTCTCACCACATGTTTTAAGTTATGGGATCAGCATTAAGGGGAGCATCCTACAAAGTCACCGTAAACCCGGGCTATAGAAGATGAACTGCAGTAATCCAGTGATCCCTGGGGAAGGCTGTTCAGCCCAATATCAAAGCTAAAAAGATGGAGAGGAAAGCTACAAAGGTGAAAGGGATAAAATAAGAGGAGGATGCTGTGACTCCAAGGTTGGATGACTTTCAATACCTTTTCTCTGACACTGTCTTTTGGGATTTATCCTCTGCAGACCTCAGAGGACTCATCTATCCAGAGACCTAATTGTAAGTCTTCTCCAGTGCCTTAGGTGTATCATTACCTTAATTCGAACTTCATGAGCCTTTGGGGGTGCCACCTCTACCTCCTCGATGGAGAGAGGCTTTCCAGCCTCCCAGGCAACTGCAGCCTTGCACTTGATAACCTGAAATGGAGAAAAAAGAGAGCAAGTTGTTTATCCTCCTGAACTAATAATAAACCACCTCTCAGTTAATTCAGATACTGCTGATTGCAAATCTTAGAAAGTATATCACAGATTCACAAATAAACATATACCTCTAGTGATATGGAGAATTGTTTTGCATGTTTTAAGATTTCATATAAATATTCATTAAAAAAGATTTGAGATGACCACATGGTCAGATATATAACCAACTTCTTTTGGTTAGGAAGTTTTATTCATCAAATATTTAATGACTCTCTACAATACAGAAGCAGCAGGTTAAGAATACAGGTTGCAAGAGACTCTGATTCAGCAGGTCTGGCATAGGGTCCAAGGAATCTGAATGCTTAATATGTGCCCTATGAAATTCTTTTGCTCAGGCTGGTGTAAATAACACTGGTTTAGTGCACAACTGCAAGGTGGGGAGAAGCATAAGGAGTATCAGAACGGGAGAATTAAAAAAAAACTATATCTATCCCTTTTAACTATGCTATCCAATTCTGCAGCCACTTGCCATGTGTGGCTTATGGGCACTTAAAAAATGGCCAGTCTGAACTGAGATAAGCTGTAAGTGTAAAATATACCTAGATTTTGAAGACTTAGTACAAAAAAACATAAAAATATTTCAATAATATTTTAAAAATATTGATTACATGTTGAGATAGTATTTTGAATAAGGGATTAAATCTTATTTTAAATAAATCCAATTTTAATGCCATTTTAATGTGGCTACTAGAAAAGTTAAAATTACATGTGTGACTCATATTATACTCAAATATAATATTACACATATTTCTATAGTACAGTGCTGCCTTAGAGATTCCAGTCAGTATAACCCTCTGCTACCAGAGAATCAAGTGTAATGAGGAAGGTTTTGATCAGTTCACATAATGCTTATGAAATGTTGACAGAGTAAAGGTTGAAAGCCATTGGGTTTATAGGAGATAGACTTGAAAGTCAATAATTACAAAAAGTGAGATTTAAAGGGAGAGGCACGGGGCCGGAACCGTGGCCTAGAGGTTAAGTTTGGTGCGCTCCACTTCAGCAGCTGGGGTTTGGTTCCTGGGTGAGAAGCTACACCACTCATTGGTGGCCATGCTGTGGCAGCGACCCACACACAAATAGATGAGGATCGGCACTGATGTTAGCTCAGGCCGAATCTTCCTCAAGCAAAAAAGAGGAGGACTAGCAACGGATATTAGCTCAGGGCAAATCTTCCTCAGCATGAAAAAAAAAAAAGAAACAAAAACTAAAGGGAGAAGCATGAAGTGCTACAGAATGCAAAGTGGAGAAAGAGTGTAACTTTGGTTGGTGGGTTTGGGGAAGCTTCACTTTCAACTAGGATACCAAAGGATGAGGAAGAGTTAGTTACAAATGGTGATAAAACACCTACATATAGCGTGATTGTGCAGAGTATTGGGCGATTGTGATAAAAAGGTATATGAAGCCCCTAATACAGTCCTTGGCACAGTGTAGCTTTGCAAATGTAAATTAACAGTTACTAGTAGGAGAAGAACAAAGAGTGGAGGAAAAGGCAAGTACAACTATACGGACAGATGAGTCATTTGTGTAAACTGGTGAGGCTGGAAATTATTCCTGTTAAAATTAAAATGTAGATTTTAAATCTGATGTTACAAAGAATTCAGATTCTGCATTAGAATCTTTTTTCACCACAATACACCATAAATCTCAAAACAAAATTCCAAAGGTCAAGTTCAGAATACTAACAATGAAGTCGTGTATCCTGGAGATCTGAAGCAACATGAATGAAGAATACATCCATATCTAAGTTTTATGCATCGCCTCCTTGAAGAATGTTTGAAAACAGTTTTTTTCCTTTCAATGACAATTCTAAGGAAAACAAAGCCCCACTCGAAATCCATAGGCAACTGCCCTACTTCAACTTCTGAACTACCACAGGAATTATATATTCATCTTCTCTGAATAAAGACACGTGGTAATAAGAAAAAACTGCCAACCTGTTAAGTCTGAAAAATTGTTTAGCGTTCATTATTTCTTTTCAACTCCAACATTTAAAGTCATAAATCTTTAAAAAATGGCCAGTCTGAACTGAGATAAGCTGTAAGTGTAAAATATACCTAGATTTTGAAGACTTAGTACAATTTCTAAAGTTTACAAAGCATTAAAACAATCAACAACCTTTGATTGATTTATTCATATTATTCGTGTATTTCTGCCTTTCTTTATTGTCTAATGTGTATTTCAGGAACCTGGAACGGTAGTCTGTCGCCCAGACCTGTATCGGAATTCCGGCTCACTATCCTTAGTGTGACCACTAAGCACGACCAGCCTCTAAGCCTCAGTTTTTGGTCTGTAAAACGGGGACAATACCTCGTAGAGTTGTAACGCGAGGATTGAAGGAGGATATAAAGCTCTGGTGCCTAAGTGCTCAAAAATGTTACTGAAAGAGACCCAGGAGTCTTCCCCTAAAACATTTCTTGGTGGCGCAATAATTGCTCAATTACGAATCACAGTCGAGAAGCAAGCAATCTAGAGGTCAGGAGCACGGGCTCCGACCGCAGCTTTGCCACCTGGAAGTATGACCCCGGGCTAATTAGTTAGCTTTACTGACGCAACGCCTGGCCGCCCCGAAGCCGTTTCCACGGGACGCCGACCGCCCCGCCTTCTTCCCCCTCTCCGGTTCTTCCCCGCCGGCTACGGCTGCCCAGAAGCAGCACAACTCTTCCAAGAGCCGAGACAAAGCGTCCCCGCTTCCTTCCCGCCCGAGGCCCCGTTTGAGCTCCGGGAGCCGGAGCCCGTCTCCAGGTCGAGCCCCGCGCCCCGCGAGGCCAGCGGCCCGGTCCCACCGCGCGCTTTCTCTCCCTCGCTAGCACTGGGGCCCTGGCGCGCCCCGCGCTACCTGGTTCGCCATGTCTGCAGGTTCCACTCAGCTGGACGGGTATCCGCAGTGGGCCGCGCGCGGTCGGGGTGTGGGCGGGGCGCGCGCCGGCGCAGTGGGCGGGGCGCGCCTGCGGCGTGGGCGGGGCGTGGACCGGAAGCGGGGGTCCTGAGGTGTGGCCGTGTTCGAAGTGTGGAGCGGCTCGCGCGCTAGCCGGCGCGCTTGTGGTGTCGCCCGGAAGGTTGGAGGGGTTTACGCCAGGCCTGGTGGCGGCGCTTCGTAGCCAACTCGACAGGTTCGCTGCAAAACCTCTGTGTCAGGGAAGGGTTTTCCGTGTAACTTTAGCCCAGGCAGCGTAGATGAGGCTTACAAAGGAGAGATGTGGAAGGTCGGGCACCAGGAATTTCACTGGAAGCACGTGAGCGACAGGACTGCACTGTCCCCGTGCTCCGTACACTTTGTGTGCGCTACGTCTTGAGGACCCAGATGAGTAAAACAAAGCCCTCCAAGGGACTGTCAATCGAGAGGGGACACTGAGCTGTGGGAAGAATGATAAAGGGGACACACAGGGGGACCCATTCGGAAAACTTCCCATGCTAGCTGCTCCTGAAGGGTGAGGAGGATTCTGGCAGAGAGAACTTTGCAAGGAGGGGAACGGGGGCGCCTGGGATGTGTTTTAAGAGTGGGCTAGAGTGTAAGGAGTAAGAGGGTGGTGTATTTGCCAGTTTACTCTACAACTCTGTTGTGGCCTCTGAATTATATTAAATAGCTCTACCAGACAGACCCGTCTCCTCTCTGCTTCTCAGTCTTTGCATGGCTCCTTTTCCTCAGTACTTACCTGAGGAGTTGGCAATGTCAAAATTTCTGTTCTTTTTTCCCCTGCACTCCACTCTCTCATCTACACCATGGCTTTTTAACTTGTATATATATAAGGACGACTTCTAGATTATTATTTCCAATCAGGATGGCACCCATAAATTCCAGGCTTAGAAGTACAATTGCCTGCTAGACATCTGTCTCTCTTAGGATATCTCACAGTTACCTCAAACTGTCCCAAAACTCATCTTGCCATCCTTTCTCCCTAAAGGTACTCCTTCTGTCTGTGTGTGGTACCACCATCCGCCTATTTGCCCCAGCCAGAAACCAGGAATCACAACTTCTCCTCCTTCTGCATTCAATCTGTTACTAAACCCAAAATACCTCTCACATCTTGTGCCTCCTCTCTCTCTCCGTTGCTGCTGCCTTAGTTCAGCCTCTCATCATTTCTTACAGGGCTTCTGAAAAAGCCTCCCATCTGTTTTTTTTGTTGTCAGACCCCTGAGTCTAACATACTTCTAAACTAACGCTCCCTTAGTGATCTTTCCAAAACCTACATCAATCTATGCCATTTCCTTTCACCTCTAATAATTTTTGAATGCTGTGGATTATAATGGGCGAAAGGGGTCAAAAAGTACAAACTTCCAGTTATAAAATAAGTCATGGGGATATAATGTACAGCATGGTGACTATAGTTAATAATACTGTATTGCATATTGGAAAGTTGCTAAATTTTGTAAGTCCTCATCACAAGAAAAAAAATTTCTTTGTAATTATGTATGGTGATGGATGTTAACTAGACTTATTTTGGTGCTCATTTCACAATATATACAAATATCGAACATTATGTTGTTCATGTGAAACTAATATAATGTTATATGTCAATTATACATCAATTAAAATAAAATAATAAAACACTTAAGCAAAATAAAATATAGTTGAAACAAGATTGGGAAAATGTTCATAATTGTTGAAGCTGGCTATCAGTATATAATAATTTAATATACTATTATCTCTACCTATGTGTAGGTTTGCAATTTTCTCTAAAAAAGTATAATATAATAAATAGAGAGAGATGACCCCAGATAGACATAGGGAACCAGAAGAATATAGCCCAGTGGTTCTCCAATGCTTTGGTTTCAAAAGCTCTTTATACTGTTAAAAATTATTGAGGACTTCAAAGAGCTTTTATGTGTTTTTTATCTATTGATATTTACTGTATTAGAAATTAAAACAAATTTTAAAAATACTTACAAAATTTTTTCAAAATAGCAATAATAAAGCCATTGTATGTTACTATAAAAAAAAGAATATAACGCTAATAGCCAACAGGAAATAACAAACACAAGGAAAGTTAGAAAAAATTCAGAATACTTTGCTTAACGTGAGGGAAGATCCAGGACACTGTGATAGTTGTCAAACAGTTTAAGAACACTCATGTGAAAGAATAGGAATTTGTTCTGTTTATCATCAGATTGTGGCATTGAGATAAGTAGTTGGACTTAATAAGAAAAAAAATTCTTCTACTTAAGAATCTTCAAGGGTTGAGAGAGGGATAAAATCCAAACTCCGTAGCTGGGCCAGACAGCCCCGCATAACCTCGTTCCTGCTTCTCTCTCCATCCTTATTTTCTTTCATTTTCTACTATCCTACCACACAAGTTTCACACCAACATCATGGAACATTTTCATTTCCTTGAAAGGACTGTCCTCTTTCTTGATTCCAGGCATTTGTATAGAACTTCTGCTTGGAATGCAGCAAGCATTTTTCTAGTGGAAAAAAAGAACTTGTAGCAAAGAGTTAATTTTCTTTTCCCTATTGCAGATACATTGTCTATCTTCTGGGAAGAAACACTTGCATTTTGTGGTGCCTTGGTTAAAAATAATAGACAGGACTTTTAGTTTCCAGTCTGACATGTAACAAGATTGGAAGTTATCACTCCATCCTAGCAACAAGTAAAAAGCTGGACAAACTGAAAAATCAACAACTCTTAGATCCATTAGAGAAGTGAGATCACAGGGCAAATCACTGACCCCAGGTAGATACAGAGAATCACAACTTAGCAGAGTTGGAGTATTTGCTACCTCCATGGGAACCAGTATTGGGGTTGGAAAACCTGAAGTGTAATTGATGAATTGCTTGAGGCTCAGTGTGGACAAGTCTGAGTGCTAAGAGGGAAATTTGTAGCATTGAATGCTTGTATTGGAAAAGAAGAAAGATCTAAAATCAATCATGTAACCTTCTACCTTAGGAAAGTAGAAAAAGAAGAGCACATTAAATCCAAAGTAAGCAGAAGAAAGAAGTGATAAAATTTAAAGTAGAAATCAATGACATTGAAAACAGGAAATCAGTAGAAAAAATCAACAAAACCAAAAGCTGGTTCTTTGAAAAGGTCGATGAAGTTGATAAGCCTCTAGCCAGGCTAATTAAGAAAAAAAGAGAGGAACACAATTACTAATCAGAAATAAAAAAGGGACATCACTGCAGATCCCCTGGACATCCAAAGGATAATAAAGTAATACTGTGAACATCTTTATGCCCACAGATTTGATAACCTAGATCAAATGGACAATTTCTTGAAATATACAATCTGTTCAAAACTCACACAAGAAGAAATAGACCATTTGAGTAGGCCTATATGTATTAAAGAAGTTGAATCAGTAATTAATAGCCTTCCAAAACAGAAAGCACCAGGCTCAGATGGGTTCACTGGTAAGATCTACCGACCATTTAAGGAAGAAATTATACCAATTATCTACAGTCTTTTCCAGACAATAGCAGCCAAGGGAGATAGATACTTACTAATTCATCCCATGAGGCCGGCATTACCCTAATACCAAAATCAGACAAGCCATTACAAGAAAACTACAGGCCAATATCTCTCGTGAACCTAGATGCAAAAATCTTCAACAAAATATTAGCAAATTGAATCCGACAATTTATAAAAAGAGTTATATGGCACGACCAAGGGAGATTTATCCCAGGTATGCAGTGCTGGTTCAACATTTGAAAATCAATTAATGTGATCCATCACAGCAACAGGCTAAAGAAGAAAAATCATGTGATCATATCAATAGCTTATTTTGAACTGAAAGACTCATTAGATGAAAATGACTTGTTATTTTAGACTTTGTAACAGGCAAGTAAGTATACACCAGACATAATCAAATAGATTTCAAAAAGTTGAAGCATATTTCACAAAGCTCACAAGTACTGAATGAATTGAAGGAAAAATTCATGAAGCCATAAATGCTACATTTTGAGGAGAACTGGTTTTTGTTTTTTTCCAGCTCTAGTTGACATTGCTTGGGTACATACTCCATTAGAGAGGTAGAGAGGGCCACTGCTACAGTCCCCATGAATTGGAACAGGAAACTGTCTGAATTGCAAGCAGCCACATATAGGTTGAACATGAGGGAGCCAGAAGCAGTTGGTATTAATTCTATTAAATACTGAGGTTTCATATTGAGAGGTATCTAAACTACCTATCAAACCCTTTCCCTTGGGAAAGCACACATATAGATGGCATATAGAGGAGTTGGACATCTAGTTTGCAGCTGCAGATCTGAATTGGGCAATTTTTCCTGTTACTTTTCAAGACCAACACATATCACAGAATTGGGAGGTCAGAGACTCCTCAGGGTGTCTCTATGATCCTAAAGAAGTAAATTTTCCTTATTTTTTTGTGGTAATAATTTATTGTAAGTTATCCATTATTGTAAGTAACCTGAGCTTATCTTTTCCTGACAGGAACTTTGGAGACTCTGGGACTCTGGAAAACCTGAGTACAAGGAGAAGTACAAGATATAATTGGTATATAATTGGTAGAAGTACAAGATATAATTTCATGATTAAATGTAAGGGGAAATTAAATTGGGACTTTTTATGTTGTCTAAGTTTTGGCTAAGAACTCCAAAGCCAAGCAATATAGGTGCCAAAATTATCACCACATTATAAGGCAAGGTGCTAGCCTACCTTATGTAGGACATGCTAAGACACAGAAAGTTTCTTCTGCCAGCATTAACTCATCTCCTATCTCTGAGCTTTATAAGAGAGGGCAAAGAATTCATGGGGAAGGGTGGAAGTGGTTGGGAGAGAGAATTTCTTTGGAGAGTTGTCAGTGTGCTGTATATGCCCTTCCCACCTCCTGGTGAAGGTGATGGAAGCACTTCCCCCTCATCTGAAGCCAAGAGAAGAAAACCACTCAAAAAGCTTAAAATGTTTTCTCTGGAATCTGGAAATAAAAATTTAATAAAAAGTAAATAAAAAATTTAAGGATAGGGCCGGCCCAGTAGTGTAAGTGGTTAAGTTTGGTGTGCTTTGTTTTGGCAGCCTTGGTTTGGTTCCCCCGTATGGACCTACACTGCTCTGTTAGCGGCCATGCTGTGCTGGCAGCCCACATACTAAAAAATAGAGGAAGTGTGGCACAGGTGTTAGCTCAGGGCAAATCTTCCTTGGCAAAAAGAAGAGATCTTTAAAAAAAAAAAACTCACATAACCAAATTATCTTAATTTGGCTTATATTAATTATAATTAATGATTAATTATAATTATTGTATTAATAGCACATGATATTATCTCATATAACCAAAAGTCGGGGGGGGGCGGTAAGTTCTGCTGCTTAGTAATGTCAGGGCTCTAAACTAGAGTTCAGCTTCTCTATGCCATTCTTTTGTCTTTTCCATCATGGTTGCAAGATGCCAGCTCCAGCCTGTCATGTCCTTACATGACAACATCCAAAGGCAGGAAGGAAAAGGTCTTCTCTTTACCATCCCTGCCGGCCCCCTTTTTAAATCAAGAGGAAAATCGCTCCCCAGAGTCCCACAGCAGACTTCCCTGCTATGTCTCACTCACCAGAATGGAGTCATATGTCTACCTAAATCAGTCACTAGCAAAAGAGCATGGGATTAGACCAATTGCAGTTTAACTTCTGGAGCTGAGGGAGAGTCCCATTATCATTATTACCTGTTTCCTGAATAAAATTGGGGTTCTGTTTGTAAGAGAGAAGTGAGGAATAGCTAATGAGTAAGTAACCAGTGTGGGCAACACTGTATTTGGCAGCTCTCATTTATAGTGTGACCTGAAAAACTGCCAGTTTTGAGTAGAGCCTAGAGCAGGTGTCTCCTCAGCTGGTCTAGACTGCTGTGAGACAACTCTCATGCTTTCCTTTTATGGACTGAATGTTTTTTAAGTGTCATGGCAGGATGTTGAATGGAGCCTGTGGCAAGCTCCAATAGTAGAATCATGGTGGAGAACCTGGAGTTTTAGAGCAAAGTCGTGCTCCCTGCAGTCCTGGTTCTGATTAAAACTGCCTAACCCTGGGACACTGGGTGATCACGCCATCTGAGTTTCTTACCATCAACTGGGTATTATTTGATTCACAGAGTTATAAGGCTAGACATGCCCAGGAAGACAGCATTATCAAGTGGAAGTGATATATGTAGGACTGGACCCAAGCAAATCCTGAAGGCACGGTAAGTTGCCTGAGGAATTGCGTCACACTCCTAATGCACTTAAGTCCATTGGGAAGATTTCCTATGATCAGTTCATAGAGGAGGAAGAGAATTTCAGCTTGGTTTTCAATGCTCTGCACAATGTCCTGGCAGTTGGTACAGGGAGACTTGGTAAATCTTGCTGGGGTGCAGAGCTTCAAGCGTTACATCTCTCTGAGTCCTCTTCGACGGGAATGAAATGGCCTGAGGTATGGGTCTACACTGATTAATAGGCAATAATTAATGATTTGGTCAGATGATCAGGGACTTTGAAGGAATGAGGTTGTAAGATTGGTAATAAGGAAGTCTGGAAAAGAGATATGTGGATGGACCTTACATGATGGGCACTGAGTAAGAGGATACTTATATTCCACGTGAATCTCACCACAAGGTCTGATTTTGGAAAAGATTGACAATAATCAGGAGAACAAGGTGATCCATCATGGCGATGTTGTTCAGTAGGCCACCCAAGTGCTTACTCAGTGGGCTGATAAATATAGTGGCCATAGAGGTGAGCATGGGCCCAACAGCATAGATATTCCTTATCAAGGCTATTTTGGCTCTGCCACTGTTAAATGCCCAGATTGATAGCAGCACCCACCAACCCTGGGTCCCCAATATGGTCCCCAATAAAGGAAACTAGGCAGCTGCTCTGTGACAGATTGATTACATTGGACCCCTTTCATCATGGAGGAGGCAGAAATTTGTTGTCATTGGGATCAACCCTTATTCAGGATCTAGTGTGGTTTTCCCTATCTATCATGGTTCTCCTTGTATCATCATCCATGGATTTGTTAATATAAATGAAACATAGATTCAGACTTTCAGATTGAAAAAAAGTAAATATAGCAAAGGCATAGGCTTTTAATTATTACATTATTATGGAATAGTTAATAATTCCATATTATGCATGTGGAAGAAAAGGAAAGTGCTAATGATTCTCTTTTAATTTGGAAGAAAAATTAAAAGACTGCTTAGAAATATAGAGATGTCAATTACAATATTATTACCAGGTTGAAACCTTGTCAGTAAGACAATCAGAATTGCAGATTCCTCTTGGGGGTTATTTTCACAGGACAAGGCAACACTTTCTAAAGCTGTTGGAGTCTTACAAGACCTTCTAGTTCAAATAACGTTTATATTAACAGAGAATGGATTTCTTTTTAACAAAAAACAGAAGACATTCTGGGGATAGTTAGGAATATTCACACATGTCTCCATATTGCTGAGAACAAATTGATATTCTTGGAAACGCTCTTAATTTAATATCTTATCAAATCAGGTTTTTTGAAGTACTTATGATGCAGAATTGAATTTCTCTTTTCATACTTGCAAGAAGGGACATCTCTTCCATCTTTTTCTCAAACTCCTTTTGTTAATTATAAAGACTTTCATTTTTAAGGTCAGGTTCTAAAATTTTATTAGCTACATTATAAGCAGGCCTATAGAACAGAATTATATTGGCAGAAATGGAGAAAAGGATTATAAATGTTATTTAATAGCAATAAAATAAAGATACAGTTTTTTTCTATATTATTAAATGCCTTATTTACTTATAATTTCCTTCTAAAAAGACCTTGAAACTTCAGAGAAGATGCATGACCTATCCTTGGGTTTAAAGTGATAGAATAAGAGTAATCTGGTTTAATACTTCGGGATTTTATAAAGCTCAATATTTGTCAACAATGGAGATGGCTGACTGAAGAATATATAAAACACCTTGCATTTACTGGTATATTATTCAGAATAAATGTATTATTCAGAATGTACATGGAATATTGAGTTAAAGTATACTTAGAGATATTAATTAGAAATAAAGAGGCCGCGGTAGTAGGGCAGAAGGCGGTATGTCAGCTGTTTTCAGCTGTCACAGGGACTGAGGTTACTCGCACGCTCCAGAGAGCAGGACTAGGGAGGCAGACCTTAGCTTTAATTACAGGGAAAAAATTGGCCTGTGAAGGTGTTTAACCCAGGTTGACTGACCAGCTGTTAGGCATATTTTTAAAAAGTGATTTATTTATTAAATTTGGAGTTGGAAACCATCCATCTTTCTTGACCCAACTTTTTATTTTGAAAACTTTCTCAATTTCAAATTTTGAAAAACAGGACAGTGAACACCTTATGTCCTTCACCTAGATGTACCAGTTAATATTTTTTGTCACATCTGCTTTCTCTCTCTCTCTCTCTCTCTCTCTCTCTCACACACACACACACACACACACACTTTTTGGTGAGCCATTTGAAAGGAAGTTGCATGTCTCATGAAATCACCCCTGACTTCTTCAATAAGTATCTCCTAAGAACAAGAACATTCCTCTACCTGTTACCATCCATCCTTAAGATAATGTTCAGCTTGAAGATTTTATGAATCTTTAAGATTTTTCTGACTTGATTATGAAGATGAATCTTAAGAAGATTCTCATAAGCAAGTCAGAAGAATAGTGTTTGTAACACAGAGTTCATTCAGTGAGGTTTATAAATTCTGCCCTGCCTGCCTCACAGGGTGCGTTGGTGGAAGGCCTGCTATCTGCAAGGCACTCAGAGTATGAAAACTGGCCTTGCCCTCAAGAAGCTATGGTCCTGTGAAAATGTTCGAGAATCACAAGAAATAATGCACAGGAAAGTACTTTTTAAAATGTCAACTATGATAAAAATGCAGGTTGTTATTCTCTCTCTGAATTCTTTTTCTCCATTCACTTAAAAGACATTAATGACCTCTGACAATGTCAGTTATCATTTTTAGGCAGGTAACTACAAATCAAACTCTCTATAAACAACCACCTTCCATCTGGGTGTCTCAGCAGCTCTTCACCCATTGGCCAGCCTTGCCTCCAATATCACTCCATCTGGTAGTGGCAGAAACCTTCTTCCAGGGTCTGAGGCTCACGGTGACCTGAAGGCGTCTTTGATTGTGCCACTCCCTGTGCTCCCAGCATCTATCTGCACAGATTTAATAAACCTACTCCTGTATCTGATCCTAAATCAGGTCCCAGCCTTCCCTTCCTACGGCTACTCTTCAAACCAGGCTCCCTCCATTTCTTGTCTATATTGTTTATAGCCACTTACAGGGGTCTCATTCTCCCATCCTTACCCTCTTTGATCCATACTAATCTGACTTTGTTAGCCCCTTGTTTGAATAGCTACAATGGTTCTTGCCACCTACCCTTTCAAAATAAACCCCTTCATCTATCTTTTAGGTTCCACAATAGGAGCCCAATCCAAGCTTCCAGCCTCATCTTTGATTACCCAGCGGCATGAACACAATCCACTCACCGAAGAGCATTGCTCTTTTCTCTTGTAATCATGTCCTACGCTTTCCTGGTTATGTGCCTTTGCCCTACCGCTCTCTTGGCCTAGAAGACCCTCCTCCCCATTCTATGCCACCTCCTTCCTAAAGGCTCTCCAAGTGACTCTGAAACACAATGAAAAACATTGTACTTGACCTCTTTTATGGCAGTCATTATGTCCTGTCTTGTAGGGTGGTGATCTATGGCAATGACTTATCCCCTTTACTGAGCTGTCGCTCCCTCAGAGCTCTGCTGCCCTGTGAGCCTTGTCACTGTCTGGAAAGAGAGTGGACTTTCAGCCAGAGAGCCCTGTTTAAATTCCAGCTCTGCCACCCAACAGCTGTTTGACTTGGTTCAGATTATTTAACCTTCCCTGCTTTAGTTTCCCATCTGTAAAATGGGAACATTAATATCCAGTTCCTAGGATTAGTGTGAAGTCTGAAGGAGATAAAACATGTAAGGTGCCTGACACAAAAAAGGCTCTCAGCAAAAGATAGTTCCCATCAGCAAATGTCCGAAGGAGGCTCGACAGGCTTTTATCTGTGAGAGAAGGTGATGTCCTGCTAACCCAGCTGGATGGGAACCCTCCTCTATAGACAGTCACCACTTGGTCCTTTTACTCATTAAGAAGATGACAGGGCTGTTTTCATTTTTGAGACAAGAGTGAAGCAGAAGTAATGGCTCCCTCCCTATTATCTACTGGCCAATAATAATTATTGGTAGTAATAGTGAAAGGGCAGGTAGACAGGAAAGGGAAGAAAGAGCAGCAAGAATACTCTGAATTAAAATGTCCAGCAGTACATATCGAGAGACATAAAATGACCACAACTTTGCAAACCAAATATTATCAAGTTGCATTATGCAGTATATAAAGGAATAATCCACTATAGTCAGCCAATTTATTTTAGGGAGGTAGGAATTATTAAATAATAGGAGAACTATTAATATAATACATCAAATTGTTACATCAAGTACAAAAAAATGTATTGCTTCTGTAGATGCTTAAAATTTATTTAATAAGATTCAACTTCAATCCCTAATAACATTATTTTAAGAGTAGAAATAGAAAAAATATTTCCTTAATATAAGAAAAAGTATAAGATTAAAACCAACAGCTAACATTATATTTAATAGTAAAACAGTTATATCCCCATTAAAAATATGTGGAAAAGAAGGAATATTATTTAATATTGTTCTGAAACTTATGGCCAGTGCCATAAGACATGATACAAAATTAAAGGTATATTATTAATAATAAAGAGATAAAGTGATATTTATTTTGGGATGAAATCATTATACAATTATAAGTCCAAAGATATAGTTTAAAAATTGATTAAACACAAGGGGAGGAATGTAAGATAAACAGAAATCAAAAGCATTCTAATATAATTGAAATAATCAGCTTGAAACTTAATATAAATATGTAATAAATATACATAATAAATATAAATTTATATAAATATGTATAAACATTCAAAATGGTTTATAAAGATTTTAAAAAGCTTTGAAATGGTCTAAAAAAGATTTGAGACCGTTGTGAGAAAAAGTGAATACTGAGAGACCATACACAGTAACAACAAAAAATATAAAACATCTTAGAAGTAGCATTAATGCATAGTGTCTTTCATCTACTCACAGAAAAGAGCAAAATTTTATTGAGATATATTTGTTAAAGCTTAAGAAAATGGAAAAATATACTGTCTTCCTGAGCAGAAAGAAATATAAGTACTTAAGTATTTTTAAAATAACATAGGTTTAATCAAGACATTCAACAAGTATTTATTGAGCACCTACTGTATGCCTAGCAAAATTCTGAGTAGTAGGATAACCACGTGGGCAGTGAATACCACAAAGACTGCCCACATGGTGTTTAGATTCTTATGGAGTTGACACACCAAACAAATAAAACCTTACTATAATATAATGTGAGGTACTGATATGTGCATTGAATAGAAATAAAATACGGTTAAGAGCTAGAGAATGAAAGGAGGAAAATACTGTTAGAATAGAGTGGTCAGGAAAGACTTCTGAGGAAGTAACATTTGAACATGTATTTGAATAAAGTGTAATAGACAGTCATGTGGCTGTCTGGAGGAATAGTGTTTCTTGCAGAGGGAACAGCAAATGCAAAGTCCTAGACATGGAAACATGCTTGATGCTTTGCAGGAGCAACAAGTAATCTGGTGGTGTTGAAACAGAGTGAGTGAAGTGGAGACTGGTAGGAGATGAGGATAGAGGTAATGTGGGAGATCATATAGGTTCTTGTAGACCATATAAGGACTTTGGGTTTTGAGTTTTGTCCTAAGACTGATGGTAGCCATTGGAAGATTTTGATCAGGTGAGGATGTGATCTAATTACATTTTGTGTGTGTGTGTGTGTGTGAGGAAGATTGTCCCTGAGCTAACATTTGTGCCAGTTCTCCTCTATTTTGTATGTGGGACACTGCCAAAGCATGGCTTGATGAGTGGCGTGTAGGTCTGTGCCTGGGATCTGAACCCATGAACCCGGGGCTGCCAAAAGGGAGCACGTGAACTTATTCACTATGCCACTGGGCTGGCCCCACTAATTACATTTTAAAAAAGATTTGTCTTGTTTCAGTGCTGAGAATAGACAAGGTAGAAGTGAGGGGAAAATTGTGAGAGTAGTTAGGAGGCTACTTTAATAATTCAGGTTGAAAAAATAGGGTTATACTAGGGTAGTAGGGGTGGAGGGATCAGAAGTGGATTCCAGATATATTTTGGAGATAGACATAAAAGATTTGCTGATAGGTTGGGTAAAAGGGATGAAAGAAAGAGAGGAATCAAGGTCGGCCCCTAGGTTTTTGTGTTGAAGCAACTGGTTGGATCATAGTGTTAATTACTGAGATATGGGAAGACTGGGAAAGGAGCAGGAGTTGGGGAATTGAAATCTAGAGCTGTGTTTTGAACATGTTAAGTTTGAAATATCTGTCAGACTCCAAGTGGAGACTGTTGAGGAGGCAGTTGCTATGAATCTAAAACTCAGCTTCTCGGGCCATCAGCAGATGGATGAAATGTCAAACCAGCAGACTGGATGAGGTCATCTATGGGGACCTAGAGACACCTAGGGCTTGCCAACATTTAGAGTTTGGGACAAGGAAGAAGATCCAGCAGAGAAGACTGAAAGGAGACAGCTAGTAAAATAGGAGAGAACCTGAGAGAGTTTGGAGTCTCAGAAGCCAGATAAGTGGTTTAATGTAACTCTCATCAAAATATCAATGATTTATGAACTGACAAAATCATTCTAAAACATACCAGAAAAGCTTAATGCTAGCACCTAGGATAATGGAACATCCTGCCACATCCTTCTTTTGTAACAACTGATACCGACATGATGTTTTTATGACTTTGTAAAATGAAAATGAAATCTTTCTCACTTAAAAGTAAGTGATTTGCTTATGTAAGCATTCTGTCTTCCACCACATAACCCCTCCATTTTTATACGGGCACACTTGTTTCAGTCACCTTGCTGGTGCCCTTGTAGCAACTTAATAAAATGTAGCATGTGCTTGAGAAAAATTTGTCTAAGAAATTTTGCTTTTGATACTCATAAATTGATCCTATTTCATATAAGGATCTATTATGCCATAAGGAAGCCTTTTAAACTATTGGGCAGGGATGAATTATTCAATAAATGGTGTTGGGACAAGTGTCTAGAGATATGAAAACTAAATTGATTTCTCACTTCATCCCACATGCCGAAGTAAATTCTAATTGATTAAAAAGTTAAATATTTAAAATTCTGACAAGAGGATCTGGCATCAAGATGGTGTGTAGGCAGACTCTGAACTCTCCTCCTCCCAAGGACATGATAAATTTACAACCACTCTTGGAACAATTGCCCCTGAGAGAGAACTGAAACTGGATAAAAAGAACCCTGACAACAAGGGACAGTGCTGAGTGAGGTGGAAGAGGAGAAATACCTTTCTGGAGAGAAAAAAGCCACCTTTGCAAACTGCAGTGCTTCACAGCCAGCTGGGAGCAATCTTAAGGTCCGGAGCCTTCCCTGGAGGAGAGGGGCATCTGAGCAGGGGAGTGTTACCACAATGAGCAGCTTTTGGACTCAGCACAACCGAGACAAGTGTCATAATATCTGGCTTTGCTGGCTATTAACAACAATGGGGAATACCCCCAGAAAAGCTATTGGATATAGGGGGAAAAAGCCTGCTCTTAAAGGGCCCATGCACAAATTCACCCATTTCAGAAGCAGCCTAAAATCACGAGAAAGAAAAGTGCACAGGTGCACAGTCCTTTGGTAAAAGAAGACTCACTTGATAAGCTCTAGGCACATCTCAGTAAGAGGCTGAGACTACTTCTCCAGGGACTGAGACATTGGTGGCAGCCATTACTGTGACCTAGTTTGGGTGTGCTGACAGAGATGCTGGCAGATGCTATTTGAGTTCTTCCCCTGGCCTGTTAGTGCATGGGTCTGCCCCACCCACTAGAGCACCAATTTAATCCAGCTCAGCTGGGGCAGGCAGCCCACCCTAGGGACTGGCCCCACCCAAGAGCAGGCCCTTGGGCAACTTGTGGGCCTGCATAGATGGGTGCCTGGGACTTCTGCAGCTGAGCGAGTGGGTCTGCCCCTGCAGGGCAGAGCACATGTGAAGGGTGGGCCTGGGTTGGTGGAGTGTGTGGGGCCTCTGCAGTGGGGCGACTTGATCTGCTTCAGTGGGTCAGGTTGTGCACATGAGGCAGGACTATGTCGGTGGGGTGTTTGGCCCTGTGGGCAGTGGGGCTTGTCAGCTGCAGCAGACTTGTTCTTCTCAAAACAGCCACATAGGGGATTGGCCCCGCCTTCCAAAGCCTGAGATGATTGTGTGCTGCCGTGCCTGGGGCTGGTCCCACTCAGCTGTACTACTGAGAGAGCTGACAACAGCCTTGCAGGCCAGAGGCCTACAGCAATTGTGAGCCCTAGAGCCTAGCAACCAGCCATCTGGGGGCCTACCCACTTAACAGAAAAACTGCAACAGGAATGTGCTATTAGACTTTGCAGCCAACTGTGCTGGGCCTCCCCATGCCCGATAAAGTGACTGACGGGACCATAGCAGCCGGACACAGCTGAGCATTACGACCAGCCCTGGCTGGGGGAACAGCCTAGCCTCGTCAGGCACCTGCAGCAAGAGCAACGCTGCCACAACAGAAGGACACATGTAACCCATTTGGGGAATACTCCTGAAACATTTGTAACTGGTGATGAGAGGGAAGTACACTGCCAGGCCTCATAAGGCATTTCTTACATAAGGCCATCTTTCCAAGAATTTGAATAGACCAATCACCAGTAAAGAGATCAAAATTGTAATAAAAAAACCTCCCAAAAAATAAAAGTCCAAGACCAGATCGCCTCCCTGGAGAATTCTACTAAACATTCAAACAAGACTTAATATCTATCCTTCTCAAACTCTTCCAAAAAATTCAAGAGGAAGGGAAGCTTCCTAACTCATTCTACAAGGCCAACATTACCCTGATACCAAAACCAGACAAGGACAACACAAAAAAAGAAAATTACAGGCCAGTGTCTCTGAAAAGCATAGATATGAAAGACCTCAACAAAATACTAGCAAATTGAATACAACAATACATTAAAAAGATCATACACCATGATTGAGTGCAATTTATTCCAGGAATGGTTCAACATCTGCAAATCAATCAATGTGATACACCACATTAGTAAAATGAATAAATATCACGTAATCATCTCAATAGATGCAGAGAAAGCATTTGACAAGCTACAGCATCCTTTTATGATAAAAACTGTGAATAAAATGGGTATAGAGGGAAAGTACCTTAATATGATAAAGGCCATATATGACAAACCCACAGCTAATATCATTCTCAATGGGGAAAAACTGAAAGCTATTCCTCTGAGAACAGAAACCAGACAAGGATGCCCACCTTCACCACTGATGTTTAACATGGTATTGGAAGTCTGCGACAGAGCAATCAGGCAAGAAAAAGAAATAAAAGGGGTCCAAATTAGAAAGGAAGAAGTGAAACTGTCACTATTTGCAGATGACATGATTTTATATATAGAAAAACGCTAAAGAATCCACTAAAAAACGTTTAGAAATAATAAATGAACATGGTAAAGTTGCAGGATACAAAATCAACATACAAAAATCAGTTGCATTTCTATACACCAACAGTGAAGTAGCAGAAAGAGAAATTAAGAATGTAATCCTATTTAAAATTGCAACAAAAAGAATAAAATACCTAGGAATAAACTTAACCAAAGAGGTGAAAGGGCTGTAAACTAAAAACTATAAAACGTTGTTGAAGAAATTGAAGAAGACACAAAGAAATGGAAAGACATTCCATTGCTTGGATTGGAAGAATTAACATAGTTAAAATGTCCATACTTCCTATAGCAATCTATAGATTCAGTGCAATCTCTATCAAAGTTCCAATGACATTTTTCACAGAAATAGAACAAAGAATCCTAAAATTTATATGGAACAACAAAAGACCCCGAATAGCCAAAGCAATCCTGAGAAAAAAGAACAAAGCTGGAAGTATCACACTTCCTGATTTCAAAATATACTACGAAGCTATAGTAACCAAAACAGCATGATACTGGCATAAAAACAGACACACAGATCAATGGAACAGATTTGAAAGCCCAGAAATAAACCCACATGTCTATGGAGAGCTAATTTTTAACAAGGGAGCCAAGAACATACAATGGAGAAAGATAAGTCTCTTCGATGAATGGTGGAGGGGAAACTGGACAGCCAAATGCAAAACAATGAAAGTAGACCATTATCTGACACCATACACAAAAATTAATGCAAAATGGATTAAAGAGTTGAATGTAAGACCTGAAACCATGAAACTTCTGGAAGAAAACATGGGCAGTACGCTTTTTGACATTGGTCTTAGCAACATATTTTCAAGTACCATGTCTGACCGGGCAAGGGAAACAGTAGAAAAAATAAACAAGTGGGACTACATCAAATGAAAAAGCTTTTGCATGGCAAAGGAAATCATCAACAAAAAGAAAAGACAACCTAACAATTGGGAGAAGATATTTGCAAACCATATATCTGATAAGGGGTTAATATCCAAAATATATAAAGAATTCATACATCTCAACAACAAAAAAACTTAACACCCCAATTAGCAAATGGGCAAAAGATCGGAACAGACATTTCTCCAAAGAAGATATACAGATGTCCAGTAGGCACATGAAAAGATGTTCAATATCATTAACTATCAGGGAAATGCAAATCAAAACTACAATGAGATATCACCTCCCTCCCGTCAGAATGGCTATAATTAACAAGACAGGAAATAACAAGTGTTGGAGAGGATGTGGAGAGAAGGGAACTCTCACACACTGCTGGTGGGAGTGCAAACTGGTGCAGCCACTATGGCAAACAGTATGGAGACACCTAAAAAAATTAAGATTAAAACCACCATAGGATCCAGCTATTCCATTGCTGGGTATTTATCCAAAGAACAAGGAAACACGAATGCATAAAGATACATGCACCCCTATGTTCGTTGCAGCATTAATCACATTAGCCAAGACTTGGAAGCAACCTGGGTGCCCATCAAGGGAGGAATGGATAAAGAAGATGTGGTATATATACACAGTGGAATACTACTCAGCCATAAGAAATTATGAAATCCTGCCATTTGTGACAACATGGATGGACCTTGAGAGAATTATTCTAAGCAAAATAAGTCAGAAGGAGAAAGTCAAATACCACATGATCTCACTCATAAGTAGAAGATAAAAACAACAACGATCACATAGAGACAGATTGGATTGGTGGTCACCATGGGGGAAGGGGGAAGGGAGGAGGGTGACAGGGGTGATTAGGCATGTGTGTGGTGATGGATTGTTATTAGTCTTTGGGTGGTGAACATGATGTAATCTACACAGAAATCAAAATATGATGATTTACAGCTGAAATGTATATTATGTTATAAACCAATGGTACCACAATTTAAAAAAAAAGAGAAAAAATGAGTGAAAAAAAAAGAAAATAGGATCTAGGAGTGGGGAATGTTTAAAACAATGCCCACCAGAGGGCGCTGTAGTAGCATTTAGGGAACAATGATAGTCTAAGATGTTTGAGGAGACAGTGAATGCACGTTAAAACTGCAATTTTTTTCTTCTCACATCGTATTGCCTTCTAAATTCAAGTATTGTTCACCCTATTATTTGACATTCTTTAAAGATTTGTAATGATTTCACACCAAAAAATCATTAAAATTAAAAAAAAATCTATATATCTTATGTTAGAGACTCCAAACCTTAAAAATATATTTTTTTTTCCTTTGTAGGGGTCAAGTTCCATTCCAGTTTTGTTTCAGTGGCTTGATGCCTTAGATACACTGTAACTTGTGTTGCCTTGAGCGTTTCAGAAAACAACATTTTAAAAATGAGTGAATGTGAGAGCCTTTGGGAAAAGCAGACAACTGTTAGTAGTTTACAGATTTTAAAAAATGTTTTTAGTTTAGTTTTTTTTTTTTTGGTGAGGAAGATTAGCCCCTGAGCTAACATCTGTTGCCAATCCTCCTATTTTTGCTGAGGAAGATTGGCGCTGGGCTAATAATCTTTGCCCATCTTCCTCTATTCTGTGTGTGGGACACATGCCATGGCATGGCTTGATGCGCAGTGTGTAGGTCCACGCCTGGGATCTGAACCCGTGAACCCTGGGCCGCTGAAGCAGAGTGTGTGAACTTAACCAACACCACTGGGCTGGCCCCTAGAGTACATTATTTATTTATTTATTTTTGTGTGTGTGAGGAAGACCAGCCCTGAGCTAACATCCCTTGCCAATCCTCCTCTTTTTTGCTGAGGAAGATTGGCCCTGGACTAACATCCATGCCCATCTTCCTCTACTTTATATGGGACGCCACCACAGCATGGCTTGACAAGTGATGCATCTGTCTGCTCCCAGGATCCGAACCTGTGAACTCCGGGCCGCTGAAGCAGAGCGTGCGAACTTAACCGCTATGCCACTGGGCCAGACCCTAGAGTACAGTTTTTATTTATTTATTTTTTTCATTTAGAATGCATTGCTTTTTTTTTTTAAATTTACCAAGTTTAATTTTTTTAAAATTTTTAATTTAATTTAATTAATTTATTTTTATTGATGTCTTAATAGTTTATAACACTGTGGGGTTTTAGTTGTACATTATTGTTTGTCCGTCACCATGTGGATGTAACCCTTCACCCCTTGTGCCCACCCCCCACCCCCCTTCCCCTTGGTAACCACCAATCAGTTCTCTCTGTCCGTGTGTTCATTTATATTCCACATATGAGTGAATTCATGCAGTGTCTGTCCTTCTCTCTCTGGCTTATTTCACTTAACATAATACCCTCTAGGTCCATCCATGTTGTTGCAAATGGGACAATTGTGTCTTTTCTTATGGCTGAGTAGTATTCCATTGTATGTATATACCACATCTTCTTTAACCAATCATCAGTTGAGGGACACTTGGGTTGCTTCCACTTCTTGGCTATAGTGAATAATGCTGCCATGAACATAGGGGTGCATACGCCTCTTGTGATGGTTGATTTCATGTCCATTGGGTAGATGCCCAAGAGTGGGATTGCTGGATCATATGGTATTTCTATTTTTAATTTTTTGAGGACTCTCCATACTGTTTTCCATAGAGGCTGCACCAGTTTGCATTCCCACCAGCAGTGAATGAGGGTTCCCATTTCTCCACAACCTCTCCAGCATTTGTTGTTCTTTGTCTTGGTGATTATAGCCATTCTAACGGGTGTCAGGTGATGTCTTAGTGTGGTTTTGATTTGCATTTCCCTGATGATTAGTGATGTTGAACATCTTTTCATGTGTCTATTGGCTATCTGTATCTCTTCCTTGGAGAAATGTCTGTTCATATCCTCTGCCCAATTTTTGATCGGGTTGTTTGTTTTTTAGTTGCTCAGTTGTATGAGATCTTTATATATTACTGACATTAATCCCTTGTTGGACAAACAATTTGTGAATATTTTCTCCCAGCTGGTGGCTTGTCTATTCATTTTGATCCTGGTTTCACTTGCCTTGTAGAAGCTCTGTAGTCTGATGAGGTCCCACTTGTTTATTTTTTCTTTTGTTTCCCTTGTCCGAGTAGACATGGAATCTGAAAGGATCCCTTTATGTTCAATCTCCATTAGTGTACTGCCTATATTTTCTTCCAGGAGTTTTATAGTTTCAGGTCTCACTTTCAGGTCTTTGATCCATTTTGAATTGATTTTTGTATATGGCGATAGGAGATGGTCTACTTTCATTCTTTTGCATGTTGCTGTCCAATTTTCCCAGCACCATTTGTTGAAGAGACGTCCCTCTCTCCATTGTATGTTCTTTGCTCCTTTGTCGAAGATTAGCTGTCAATAGGTGTGTGGTTTTATTTCTGAGCCTTCAATTCTATTCCATTGATCTGTGTGTCTATTTTTGTACCAGTACCATGCTGTTTTGATTACTATAGCTTTATAGTATATTTTGAAATCAGGGATTGTGATGCCTCCAGCTTTGTTCTTTTTTTTCAGAATTGCTTTAGCTATTCGGGGTCTTTTGTTGCCCCATACGAATTTCAGTAGTTTTTGTTCTATTACTGTGAAGAATGACATTGGGATTCTGATTGGTATTGCATTGAATTTGTAGATTGCTTTAGGTAGAATGGACATTTTAACTATATTTATTCTTCCAATCCATGTGCATGGAATATTTTTCCATTTCTTTATGTCTTCCTCGATTTCTTTCAATAGTGTCTTATAGTTTTCATTGTATAGGTCTTTTACCTCCTTGGTTAAATTTATTCCCGGATATTTTATTCTTTTTGTTGCAATTGTAAATGGGATTGTCTTTTTGAGTTCTCTTTCTGTTAGTTCATCGTTAGTGTATAGAAATGCAATTGATTTTTGTAAGTTGATTTTATAGCCTGCCACTTTACTGTAATTGTTGATTATTTCTAGTAGTTTTCCAATGGAATTTTTTGGGTTTTCCATGTATAAGATCATATCATCTGCAAGTAGTGAGAGTTTCACTTCTTCATTGCCTATTTGGAGTCCTTTTATTCCTTTTTCTTGGCTAATTGCTCTGGCCAGCACTTCCAGTACGATGTTGAATAAGAGCGGTGAGAGTGGGCACCCTTGTCTTGTTCCTGTCCTCAAAGGAATGGCTTTCAGTTTTTCCCCGTTGAGTAGGATGTTTGCTGTAGGTTTGTCATATATGGCCCTTATTATGTTGAGGTACTTTTCTTCTATACCCATCTTGTTGAGAGTTTTTATCATAAATGGATGCTGGATTTTGTCGAGTGCCTTCTCTGCATCGATTGTGATGATCATGTGGTTTTTATTCTTCATTTTGTTAATGTGATGTATTACGTTGGTTGATTTGCGGATGTTGAACCATCCCTGTGTCCCTGGTATAAATCCCACTTGATCATGGTGTATGATCTTTTTGATGTATTGCTGTATTCAGTTTGCCACTATTTTGTTGAGGATTTTTGCGTCTACGTTCATCAGTGATATTGGCCTGTAGTTTTCCTTCTTTGTATTGTCCTTGTCTGGCTTTGGTATCAGGATGATGTTGGCCTCATAGAATGTGTTGGGAAGTATTCCATCTTCCTCTATTTTTTGGAATAGTTTGAGAAGGATAGGTACTAAATCTTGAATGCTTCGTAAAATTCTCCAGGGAAGCCATCTGGTCCTGGACTTTTATTTTTTGGGAGGTTTTTGATTACTGTTTCAATCTCTTTACTTGTGATGGGTCTGTTCAGATTCTCTATTTCTTCTTGATTCAGTTTGGGAGGTTGTATGCGTACAAGAATTTGTCCATTTCCTTTAGGTTGTCCAATTTGTTGGCGTAAAGTTTTTCATAATATTCCCTAATAATCCCTTGTATTTCTGTGGTGTCTGTTGTAATTTCTCCTCTTTCATTTCTAATTTTATTTATGTGAGTCTTCTCTCTTTTTTCTTAGTGAGTCTGGCTAAGGGTTTGTCAATTTTATTTATCTTCTCAAAGAACCAGGTCTTTGTTTCATTGATCCTTTCTACTGTTGTTTTGGTTTCAATTTCATTCATTTCTGCTCTGATTTTTATTATTTCCCTCCTTCTGCTGATTTGGGGCTTTGTCTGTTCTTCTTTTTCTAATTCTGTTAGGTGCATTTTAGGTTATTTATTTTGGATTTTTCTTGTTTTTGAAGGTGTGCTTGTATTGCTATGAATTTCCCTCTCAGGACCGCTTTTGCTGCGTCCCATATGAGTTGGTATGGTGTATTTTCTTTTTCATTTGTCTCCAGATAGCTTTTGATTTCTCCTTTGATTTCATCAACGACCCATTTGTTGTTCAGTAGCATGTTGTTTAGTCTCCACATCTTTGTCCCTTTCCCAGTTTTTTCCATGCAGTTGATTTCTGGTTTCACAGCGTTATGATCAGAAAAGATGCTTGTAATGATTTCAATCTTCTTAAATTTATAGAGGTTTGCCTTGTTTCCTAATATATGGTCTATCCTTGAGAATGTTCCATGTGCACTTGAGAAGAATGTGAACTCTGCTTTTTTTGGGTGGAGTGCTCTGTATATATCTATTAAGTCCATTGCATCTAGTTTTTCGTTTAAGTCCATTATTTCCTCATTGACTTTTTGTCTGGATGATCTAAGCATTGATGTAAAGGGGGTGTTAAGATCCCCTACTATTATTGTGTTATTGTTAATATCTCCTTTTAGGTTTTTTAGCAGTTGTTTTATGTACTTTGGTGCTCCTGTGTTGGGTGCATAGATATTTATGATTGTTATGTTTTGGTGAAGTGTCCCTTTTATCATTATCTATTGCCCTTCTTTGTTTCTCATTACTTTTTTTTATCTTGAAGTCTACTTTGTCTGATATAAGTATGGCAACTCCTGCTTTCTTTTGTTTGCCATTAGCTTGGAGTATTGGTTTCCATCCTTTTATTTTGAGTCTGTGTTTGTCTTTAGCACTGAGATGTGTTTTCTGGAGTCAGCAGATTGTTGGGTCTTGGTTTTTAATCCATCCTGCCACTCTGTGTCTTTTGATTGGAGAATTCAATCCATTTACGTTTAGAGTGATTATTGATATATGAGGGTTTAATGTTGCTATTTCATTGTTCATTTTCTGGTTCTTTTGCATTTCCTTCGTTTCTTGTCACTTGTGTTTCACACTGCAAATTCAATTTGGTATTTCTGCATACTCATTCTCTTAGTTTTCTCTTTATTTGTCATGTGTGGTTCTCTTCTGGTTATTTGTTTAGTGGTTACCGTGAGGTTTATATAAGTGATCTCCTGGATAAGAAAGTACATTTTCAGATGCCTCCTTTTTCCTGAGGCTGGGTCGATTCAATCCCTTACCTCTTCCCCTCCCTATTTGTTATCTCTATTCCATCTTGTGTCGTGAGTTGTGTTTCCAGTGATGAGCTTGAATTAATTTTTGATGTTATCCCACTGTAGTTTGTTCTGGTTTAGTCTCCTTGCTTTTCTCCTTGCTGAAATCTTTGTATCCCCTTTCTCATTTGTTTTTTTTTTTCAGGCCTTCTTGAGTATTTCTTGTAGTGGGGGTCTTGTGGTGATGAACTCTCTAGCTTTTGTTTATCAGGGAGAGTTATTATTTCTCCATCATATTTGAAGGATATTTTTGCTGGATAAAGTATGCTTGGCTGAAGGTTTTTGTCTTTCATGATTTTGAATATATCATTCCAGTCTCTCCTAGCCTGTAGAGTTTCTGTTGAGAAATCATCTGAGAGCCTGATGGGGTTTCCTTTGTATGTTGTTTTTTTGCTTAGCTGCCCTTAATGTTATTTCCTTGTCACAGATATTTTTCAAATTTGCTACTATGTGGCGAGATGATTTTTTATTCCTGTTTATATATTTAGGTGATCTATTTATTTCATTCACCGTTATTTCCCTCTCGTTCCCTAGGTTGGGGAAGTTCTCAGCTATTATTTCTTTGAACAAACTCTCTGCTCCTTTTTCTCTTTCTTCTCCTTCTGGAATACCTATTATCCTTATGTTGCTTTTCCTCATTGAGTCTGATATTTCTTGAAGAATTTCTTCATTTCTTTTTAGTCTTAGCTCTGTCTCCTCTATCTGGAGCATTTCTGCGTGGCTATCCTCAATAATGCTAATTTATTCCTCCATATTGTCAGTTCTGCTCTTTAAAGACTCCATTTTTTCCACTATCTCGTTCATTTTGTTTTTCATCCCCAATATTTCGGATTGGGTTTTCTTTATGGTTTCAATCTCTTTTGTGATGAAATCCCTGAATTTGTTGATTTGTTTCTGTGTGTTCTCTTGTATTTTGTTGAGTTTGTTTATGATAGCTATTTTGAATTCTCTGTCATTCAGGTTATCGAATTCTGTGCCTTCAGGGTTGGTTTCTGGGTGTTTGTCATTTTCCTTTTGGTCTGTAGACATAACAAACCATTGCATGGATCCGATGGTGACGGCTTTACTTTTTCCTGTCATCTTGAAGTTGGTCCTGCAGTTTCCACCTGCTACCACTGGATGGAGATCACGAGCAGTATGCTCTCAGCCCGCTGCAGCCCTTGGAGGGATTATGCTGAAACGTGGGGTGTGTGGGGGGAGGGGTTCTCTCTTTCTCCTGGTCATCCTGGGGATTTCCTTTCTGGCTCTCTAAGGGCATTTTCTTCAACCCCGAAACAGTCCGACGTTGCTTCCCGGTGGGGATCTCTTGACTGTCTGTGAGAGCACCTGCAGGGCGATAGTTTTCCCCGCAGTGGGCCGCCCCTCCCCCCTCTGTCTGTGAGCTGCGCTGTCTGTCTTTGCCGATCGATTGGGGAGGGGGAGTACAACTTCTTACCTCTTCTCACGTCCTTTGGGGCTTCCCGCACCTCCACCGTCCGATGTATGGCAGCAGGGGTTTCTTAGAAGTCCTTCATAGTGTTTGATTGAGCTCTGTTGGAATGGGAATGATGTTTTCATTGTGTCTTAGGGGGCAGAGATTCAAAGAGGGAATCTCACTCTGCCATGATCTTCTGCCTATTAAAGTACAGTTTTTAAATGGAAGTTTTCTACATATCGCCACACATGCTATTGGTACGATTTTGTTTCTGGAGTATCGTATAAAGATTCAGCTTTCATTTCTCACTTTAAGAGCGACATATCTGGGTAACTTAGGCATTGCATGTACATTTTGAAAATTTATACTATAATTACGTTTATTAGGAGTTTCTACTGGATGCATGGATGAGAAAAAAGACCTCTGCTGCTGAAGGAATGATCAAGGTTAAGCTTTAAACCCCATACACTAAGAAAACAAAACACAAAAAACCAACCCCCCAACCAAAAAACCCCACCCATACACATCACTCCGGATTTCACTGATTTTATAAATAATTCTAACAGCCTTGTAAAGAATAATGATTTTTTTTTTTTTCCATTCACAGAACCAGACATGGAAAGTTAGAAGACTGTTAGAGGCAGGGACACTGACTGCAGGAGGGATTTGGGGGGGGAGAGGGAGAGAGAGAGAAACTACTGGATCACAGTTTAGCATCAAGATTAATGCCCATAATGACTATTCTGAGTTATTAGGATTAGAGTTGCAATTCTCTAGGGAAAAAGAGAGCATAGAAAATATTTTGGAAACATTTCATTCAAAAGGGCTAATATAAACTATTTGGACACTTAGGATAAACTTTGATATGCAGCAACATATATTTATTGAGTATCTCTGATAGACAGAGGGATAGATTCAAAGATTGTTCTGCCTTCAAGGAGTTACAAACATATACTTGTTAAGATTTCCATAAAGACGCTAAGGGCCACAGGAGGTTGGGAAGAAGAATGGCTTTATGGCTGCCAGGATCTGAAAAGAAATGGGGTCTCGCACTGGACCTGGGAAAGCTCGAGGAAGCCAAGGAGAGGAGGGGAGGGGGTGAGGAGAAAGACATAACTGTTACAGGGAACAGCATGAGAAAGGCCAGCCACCTGTGGGGTGCATCCTATTCCCCACAGTGCCAACAAAGGGAGCATTTACAGATGATTAACCAGCTTCCATGTCTAATGAAAGAGGATCTTAAATAAGCAGGAATATAAGTTTCTACTTTGAGATATCACTACCCACCTCGGTCAAAGCTGCAGAGAAGTTTATCTTCTCAGAGTTCAACATGTGGGAAACATTTTTCAAAAAAACTGGTGGGCTTCAGAAATTATGCTAAGAACTAGTCTTTGTTACTCTGATCCAAATAATTATCTGTTTTATCCTTAAGATGTCCATTTGTAGCATCTATGAGTATAATAGTTTGAAAACTCATTTTGCTTTTTATATAAATCTTATCTGTTAAATCTTATAACTAAATATTTTTACTTACTACATTATTATAAGTACATTGCTCTTTGTCACTTTTAGTTGACTATGGAAAGTAGGTCGTTCAGTGCAAATTACAGATCATTAAACTCTGTAAAGCTCTAAACATTATATGTTGTGATAATTATCAAAGGTGAAAAAGACAATTATTTAATAAAGATGGAAATTGAGAATATACAGATTTAAAAAAATTTTTATTTTTATATATATTCATTTATATAGCTTCTCATATTCCACTACTTGTGATTATAGTTCACAGTGGTAAAGTGGGGCTAAGAGAAAAGAAATTAACAGATGTTAAAAAGGAAATTAGTTTGCAGCTTTTTAAAGAAGAGTAGCTTGTAGCTTATTGAAATATAGGAATTACATAATAGCATTATATATATATATATATATATATATACACTAAAGATATATATCTTATGTACATATATATAATAGTGATTTTTTTCTAGTAAAATTTTTTTATTATGGAAAATTTTAAACACATACTAAAGTAGAGAGAACAGTATAATGAAACCCCATATATTTCTCACCCAACCTAAAAAATTATACACATATAGGCAATCTAGTTTTATTTATTACCCTTCATTCCCCACTCCCATCTCTCCAGAACTAGTTTTAAACAATTGCCAAACATCATATGATTCTATTCTTAAACACATCAGTTATCATAGTTATTTAACATAGGACATATTAATGTATTTTATGGATACAAATGCTGTAATCTTTATAGCTATTTGATTTTGAAATGTTAACTGTAAATATTTGTTTAAACTCATGTTGATCCTTGATTCATCACATTGAATTAACCAGACAGGTTCAGATTCAGTCAGATAGTATTCGAAATTGTTCCTGGTGTCTTCAAAAGATCAAGACTGTCCGAATGCTGTTAATAATAATAAAACAATCAGTATAAGTTTCATGATAAAGTTAACCAACACCCACAAATAATTTTTGTTTGTTTCAGGATTTGTTTTAATCTTTTTTTATAGATGCCCACTTTGTTAAGCCTAATTTCTTTTATCTTGTCATCCTCTTCCATTCATGGCACTAATAGTACTTTCTATATAGTTTTAGCAAGCTGGGGGAAAATTGGGGACCCTTACTTGACCCAAGGGGAGGCCCTTGTTGCCCACTGGTCCTGTGGGGAAGGGGAGCGTGCCAAGGTTGTAGTGAGTTTCCATCTCAGAATAGTCATTTCTCTCAGCACTCCTGTAGCCTAGGGCAAATGGGGCTTCAAAAGATGGGTGGTTGGTGTGCTGGGATGCTACTTTCTCAGAAACCAAATGTTCCTACTCCTCGATAACTCCTTCAACAAGGAGAAGCAAAGAGGGAATAAGCCTCAAGAACAGAGAATTCCTTATCTCGGACCTCACTGCTGGAGCTGTGGAATCCTTGGCATCAGTAGGTTGCCATGCACAAATGTATTCATCCAGGGCCTGTGGAGGGAGACCCTCTGTGTCCTTTCCTCACCACGAGTCAGGGTCCCTGCACCTTAATAAGCCAGTTGGTCATTGTGTCGTATCCCCTCCCCTACACTTCCTTGCTTTGATGCAGTTGGTATGGTAAGAGGGCCTATCCTCAACTGAGCTTCCTGTACCCATATGGTAAGCACACCTAGGGAGGCCCATCCTCTGCATTCTCCACTGGCACCTTTCCATCTGTGTGGGCAGTCAGGTGGTCTTCTCAGTGGGCCAGAAGGGGAATAGGAGGCCTCATTCAGGTGTCTACCCCTTGGCCTCCATTCTACCACTGATTACCAGCTCTACTTTAGACTTGCCCAGCTATTAATAGAGTAATGCAACATTTTTCATTTGGCTGCCACTTTGCATTCCTTGTGAGTACATGCCATGACTGAGAACTATAGGGGCAGAGGGGTAGTGGTGGAGAGGCTGAGTGCTAGAGTCTGAGGCCCCAAACCCCAACCCAACTCCTAACTCGAGGACTACTCCTTATGGGGATATTGAGATTGTGCAAGATGTTGCTGGGATTATATACTACTTAGTAGATACTTAGTGTAGCTTAAAAATTAGTTTATTTATTTTTTCTTTAAACTGAGCTTCTTTTTGATATGTTGTAGCTGACACGTTTGCAAATTAGGGAGTTCACGTCAGTAGGGATGTTTCCTCCGATTTCCCCCCATGAGGTAGCTTGGGTCCTCGCACTGTGGATCTATTTTCTTCTTCTGCAACATTTATTTTCTGCTTCAAACTCCTGTCATTTAACTTTAGGTTTCTCCCCGCTCGCTTTTGTGATGTCTTTTTTTCTGTTGCTTTTTTGTCTTGCATCTTCTCTATGCAACATTGTTCCTGATGTTTTTGCCCTTTGCTTCTATTGACCAAGGCTGTGCTTGATCATCTTAATCAAAATCATTGATCCTAGTCTTACTCACTCCTCAATCACTAGAGATCCCCCAATTGGGACATTTCTGTAAATCAGTTCTCAGGGTCTATGCCAAGGCAGCACAATATAGCTAAAATTGTGGATAGAAGGTATCTTATAGGAGACCCATGACAAAGCAAGAGAAGAAGAGAGTTGGGGCATTCTTTAAGATCTGATACCTGCCACTCCTGCTCACATCTCCATGGTTTTCACCTGGTTCTGATAATGAACAACCTGGAGTGGGCACTCTGTGTCAGTTGCAGAACAGAATGATTCCAGACCCAGTGCTATATTGTACCAGAGGGACCTGACATTATATTATAGAAACCTCTTTTTCTAGGGAGCAGCCCCAACTGAGTTAACAATTGTTTGTTGAAGGGAAAATGTGTCAATTTACACCACCACTCTATGTTGGAACAGTGTATGGCAGTGTACATTATGGAAATAGAGTAGGAAGCTTTTCTTTTTTTCCCAAATGGCCATTATTTAATCTTTTAAGCATATCTAGTGCCTCTAATGATGTGGAAAGCATCAGAAAAGGCAAACTGGTAGTTCTTAACAGCAAATAAAAATACAATCATCATGAAGGCTTTTCAAACCACTCACCCATCTGTTTGGTAATTTACCTTTTTCCTTGGTGCATTAGGTCAAATGCCTCATTGATTTTGTCAAAAGGCAGGGTGTGGGTCACCAATGCATCCAGATCGAATTTCTTATTCTTGTAGTCAGTAACCAGCTTTGGGACAGAATCAACACTTTTCCAACCTGCAATTTAATCAAAATGCCAAATAAAGACATAGTGCATGAACAGATAATTTAATCAGTGTTGGTTGAATGAATGAAATTATTAGGTCAGATTTTGGTTGCTTCAAATAGATTACCCCCCCCATCTTTGATTTTCTGTACTTTTAATCTATCTAAAAATTTTTCTTCATAAAAGAAATTCAAGGGGCCAGCCTGGTGGCGCAGCGGTTTCGTCCGCGTTTGGCAGCGCGGGGTTTGCGGGTTCGGATCCCGGGCGCCCGCCAACGCACTGCCTGTCAGCCATGCCGTGGCGGCGTCCCATATAAAGTGGAGGAAGATGGGCACGATGTTAGCCCAGGGCCAGTCTTCCTCAGCAAAAAGAGGAGGATTAGCAACGGATGTTAGCTCAGGGCTGGTCTTCCTCACCAAAAAAAAAAAAAGAAATTCAAGATTATTTTCTATTTCCAGATAAGGAATTATCTCAATTTGGTCAAAATTTAACTTTTGTTCCCCTTGTTGATTTATTTTAATGCAAATTGAATTTTAATTTGCAAATTGTAGTTATCCTTCTATACAAACTCTGTTTACTTTCAAGTAGTTAATAGAATAGCTTTTATGTAGTCTTTAGATGTGTTCTCGACACTCAATATTTAAACAACAAATTATTTTCCTTTCCTTTCAATAATCTTCATTATAAGAATTTGAGTACTACAGTCATGCTCTACATAATGATGTTTTGGTCAACGACGGACTGCATAGGTGGTGGTCCCGTGAGATTAGTACCATACAGCCTAGGTATGTAGTAGGATGTGCCATCTAGGTTTGTGAAAGTATACTCTATGATGTTTACACAATGATGAAGTCACCTAACGACACATTTCCAAGAATGTGTCCCTGTCATTAAGTGACACATGACTGTATTATGGAGAAAATTAAAAGAAAAAGAAAACTGACCGCCAAAGCATGTTCCATTTATAGTACGGCCCATTATTAGCTCCACTGGAGAAATAGTCAATCCTTTGTCACCAATGGCTACTCCAATGAGAGTACATGATCCCCCACCTACTGTTGTGCAGTCCAGGGCTGCTCTCTGGAAGGTCAAACAAAAAAGACTAGCTAGGTAAGTAGAAAACTAGAATGTGAATTCCAGTGTGGGTATGTACAATGCTTTAGGGAAAATTTATACAACTCTGCATATAAGATAATGGGATTCAAGCTAATGAGGTCATAGTATTGTAGTTTGAGAGTTGAGGCTCTAGTGTTCTGTTTCAGATAGAAAGTTCAATAAATTTTTGAGCTTCATCAAAAAACATTGAAAAGAAACAAAATATATTATCCTGTTTTAATACCATAGTTATGCTGAACCTAGAATGTGTATCATTGTATATCAAGAAAGATAAACATACCTGAAGTTAGTAAATATCTATAGAAGATGCAAATATGTATATGCAAATACAGGGTTTCATTTATAGAAGATATTTTAAACTCTAATCAACAAGTTTTCAACGATCTATCATGGATATGTACTAAAATATTTACAATTCTAGGGGCATACGGTCACAGTCTTTAAAGTCATGAAGAAAGGGTGAATAAGTATTCACTAGAGCCTAGGAAATGAGGTACACACTATAAACTTAGTAGATCTCAATGTAGGATAAATAAAAAGAAATCCTGTTTAAAACAGAGGGCAAATTGTTAAACAGAAAATGACACTGGCCGCTGCTCATCAAACATTTCATCTGCTTCCCTACCTTTTTGAGCTTTCTTGCAGTTAGGTAGAGTCAGGTGACTAATTCTGGCCAATGGGCTATGGGCAGAAGTGATGTGTGTCATTTCCTAGCCAAAACAGAAGAGTCAGTGAGCAACCTGCCAGCTGTCCGTTCTGCTGTAATAACCAAGGTGACCTCAGATTGAGACTGTGAAGCCACAAGTTTGAACTTCCTTGATTGCTGAGTCACCACATGGAAGACAGTGGTGCAGGGGAGTTGCATTGATCTTTGCATGAGAGAAAGAGAAAACATTGTTGTGTTAACCTACTGCAAGTTTGGGGTTATATAAAAATGCCAAGGATTGAAATGTAAATAAGTTTGAGAAAGACATAAACTTATGGATGGCCATACCACATTGAAGCCCTATGGTAAATAGATGAATATTTAAAGTCTTTTGAGACTAATATTATAGAAGAAAACTATAAACTTTGTTCCATATCATAGTCAGTAGGCAACTTGACTCTGACCTGTTGGGGCAATTTTTACTTTTACAAAGTCCCAATAGGAAGTATGGCTCCTTTTCATCACTGATCACGGTATGAAAAGAAGCAACTTGAAGTACAGTAAATTGTCTCCCTTTTCTCTCTCTCTTTCTGCCTTATTAGTGAGGGAAGATGCAATGACCTAGAACTTTTAGAATGTGTTTTGAAATTTTTATTTGAATATGTTTATTGTTTTGAGAATTCCTAACATTTCTAAATAGCAACTCTTCTACTTTCTGCACTTTTTATATGGCAGAAACATTTTTGTTTATACTGAATAGAGAGATCGATGGAGAGGGGAAAAGACCACAGGTGCTACTTGTCATCTTAAGGTAGCTGCTTATATTGGCTCTTGTTTTTTTTTTTTAAATGCTTTTCCTGTTGCCTTTTCTACATTTCTGAGCTTTGCTCCAAGCAAGGAATTAACCTTAATGATGACTTAGTTAAAATGGGTATATATACAAATAAAGGATTTTATTTAGAAGCCTCTGATAACTTTTGATGAGAATTACTTTTAATTCTGAAAACCTTATAAAATTGTCAATTATTGTAACTTTCTAATTGTTCTGTTGGGTTCTTTAGGTTGCCTTAGAGCATTAGAGGTCATTGAAATCAAATTTATACCCATTACTGGAATCTTCTCTACTACCCAGAAATTTAGCTTTCCCTAGTGATGGAAACTTGGTGGAAGGTTAGGTAGCTCATTTTTTTGTGATTAAATAAATTTATTACCTTTTATTTGGATTCTCTAGGGTAATTCTATTCCATAATTTAAAGTACATTTCTTGGTGTAATAAATCAGTTAATAATAGAACCTGCCAAGTTTTAGATCTCAACTTGAGAAACTTGTAAAAAATATTGGTACCTGGGCCCCCAACTCATGAGAATATCCTGGGGTATGGATACCCCAGGTTCGTACTAAACAACAACTCCCCAGGTACTTCTCAAGTATAGCCAGTTTCGAGAATCTCTGTACTAGAAAAGTAACATAAATAGGCTTAATTTCAAAGTTTGTAAAAAATTTGAACTGTGGGAAGTGGAGGAATGGATGTGGCACATTGTAGGCTACAAGTGCCCCGGACAATTAGAAAAGCAGGGCCTGAAGCTTTGAACACAGGCGAGCAGTGCAGGACAAGGAGCCCTTAATGCATGAATTTTGAGTAATAGCTAACATTTATTGAGTGCTTATTACCTGCCAGATCCTCTTTGACACAGTTCTATGTATTACACTGACACCATTCTGAGAAGAGAGACCCAGGAACGAGCCTGTTGCTCTCAGCAGCTCTCCCTCATCTCTACACTCTTCTGGGGAATGAATCAGTCGGGTAAGAACCAATGGCAAGAACCGGCAAAGCCTGTTCATGCTTGAATACAGAATTTTATTCTTTATACCTTCCCTAGAGGAGGGTTTTAGGAGCCAGGCTGAGTGAAGGTGTAAATAAAAGGGAATAGCGCCACAGCTACTTCACAGCTCTCACTGAGGAAATAAGAGGAATCCAGAGGCAGATAATTAGTTGATGAATTTTTGGTCATTTCATTAAAAAAACAAAACTCTACTTAGTGTCTTTGAGCAAATGTGCTTCGCTGGTGTATAAGGCTGGGCTCTCCAGCAAGCTAACTTGCCCCGCCTCCTGGAGTAGAATAGACAGGCTGCTTCAGGGTGGTGACCAGGGTGGTGACTTGGGGCCTGCCCGGAAGTGGAGCAGCCGTCGTGAGTGGAGAAATCTGAATGAGACAATTGCAATGTTTAGGAAAAAAAGATTGACTTTTTAATTTTGCATCATGTGTGTATGTTTTCTAATGTAGTGAAAATTTCAAATATATAATTTGGACCTAGTTTTGCAGCCTGTTTATTGAGATCTGAGGGGCAGAACTGGATTGTTATAGGTTGCTGACCTCTCCCTGCTCTACTTAAAGATGGTGCCTCCGTTGTGAGAGTGAAGCCAGACACCTCTTATTTTCTCTTCTAAATCTGCCTTTCCTTTTCTTATTTTTTTGCTCGCTTCATATAGGCACAATTCTCTTAAAATTTTCATTTCTAAGTTCTCAATTTATTTCTGAGTTTCATGTGGAAGAATAAACAGAAATATTAATAACATTAATATTAAGTAGTAATCAGTAATATTTATTATTAATTATTATAATTAATAATTAATTATTATTAATTATAATATACTATATGATGTATAGTAATATCTAATGTATTATTAAATATTGCTTATTATAGAAATACATAATTTATATACATGTATAAATATATTAATATTAAATATAAAATAAATACATTAATATACACATATTGTCAATGTTTATTAATGTTAATAAATATTATTTATTATATACTATTATAAAAAATATACATACCATGGTTTCAGATCCACCTGCACAGTCAAGGGCAAAATCCACACCTCCTTTGGTCATTTCAATGATGACCTTCTGGATGGGTTTATCTAGGTCTCTAGGATTGAGGCAGTCAGTGGCTCCAAGGGCTTTGGCCTTTGTAAACTTCTCACTGTTGATGTCAATGGCTATGATTCTGGAAGCTCCTGCCACTTTACAACCCATGATAGCAGAAAGACCGACACCTCCTAGGCCAAAGATGGCACAAGTAGAACCAGGGGTGACCTGCAGGCAGGAAAATCATAAGTTAACTTTTAAAGCAGCTGGTCCCACTTTTTTTTTTAAGGGACAGAGTGAGATGGGGCCAGAAACGTATAAATAAGACTGCCTGTCATAAAACTAAATGATACAGCCACTGGGGAAATCTGCCAATGTGAAAATGGCTGAGTCACTAAATTTGGAGAATCATTTGAAGGCCATTAGGATTATCAGTTTATAAGGAGCAAACCCAAACGAAAATCATTCCCTTGTTTTCCCTTTTGCTTTAGTGTTAGAACAAAATTCTAAAGCCTACACATTTTAAAGGGTTTATTGATTTTCTTTTTTAATAGATCACAAGTAATATGATATCTATATTTCTAGTAGGCCTTATTTGGTTATGTTAATGTTGATTATGGTAGTTGATTTTGAACAACCACTAGTATTTCTCTAAATGTGAATTAACTTACTTAATCATCCCGAATCATCAATTCATTTAAATGGAATGAAGTCCAAATTTCTTTGCATGGCATTGGAGGATTTTTATTATTTGGCCCCTCTTACCTTCCAACATCCTCTCCATGGTATTCCTGGTACTACAGCCACAACAAACTGTTGCACTTTCCTTTCCTCATGCCTTAGTTCATGCTGTTTCCTCAGCCTGGTGTACTTTTCACCTGGTTTCCTTTAATTAAAGTATAACCTATACTTCTAGGCCTGACTTAAATGACACCCTCCCCATGAAACTTTTCTTGATTCTTCAATCAGAAATTAGTGCCCACCATTTTTGCTTTCTCTATATCAGGTAATTTATAATCTCCTTGATTGTTTGATTTTGTGTGTGTGTGTTTCTTTAAAAGTCTGTAAGTTGTTTAAGGCAGACACTTTTCATCTTTCACACTGCTGTCAAGGAGTCTTCGGTATGTTGGGTCTTTACTAAATGTTCGTTGCATTGAACTAAGTAGAAACTTAATATACAAGATAGCAAGGAAAGCTGCTGTAATTGGATATGTGATTCTGTAGAGTGGTGTAGTGGCAAAACTACCCAGAGAGATGCTTAATCAATATTTTCTGATGATGACGGCAAACTGTTAGAATTAAAGCATAAACAAAAAGGAAAGAGAAAATCTGCCCAAGAGAAGTATCGATAAATTCTAAATTGGAAGCAAAATTACTAAGGAACAGAGAGAATGCACACCTCTTACTTTAATTTATGCATGATATTAGGCATGCATATACTGGCTTTTGTTACTCAGGGGAAATAAAAAATGTATTTTGTAAATACTCAGGATATTGTTCTATATACTATTTACTGTAATATTGTGGGATATATTTAGTATATTTCCAAACATATTTCTCCTGACACTGTGTTAAAAAGGTTGCCTCTAAGTCTCATTGAAAGTAGAAATGCATTTTTCCCATTGTAGCCATGTTGTTCACAGTAGTTGGATTCTCAGGCTCTATATTAAGGCTCTTGCTTTTTGGCTAGAATTACTGATACTTCACTTCCCTTAACTTGTTTCTATCAGATTCATTTCTCTTCTCTGAGCATCTCATCAGGTGGTTTAGCTGTTCCTCAATAGTGGGGAAGAACAGGTCCTGGGAATTTAGGTCAACTTCGACTAGATTTAAAAGAAAATTATAGCTGAATCTCTAGTGTTAAAATCCCTGAAGAAATATTATAGTGGTAGAAGATGATAGTCTGCCTGGAGTCCAGAAAAGTGGTGTATGTGTGGCTTAAAGAGTAATAACTCTTCCCTGAGTCTCCAGTGCTATCCAGAGGGGACTATGCCTTGATTGCCAAGGTCACACCAGCTGTTAATGCAACCCAACTAACACCCTTCCTCCAGGAGCCTTCAGATTGTAGTTTGGCTTCTCATACAATTTTTAAATTTTTATTGCTGAGTGAATGAATGAATAAATGAGTTTTTAGGGGGAGATAATATGCTGATGGCCAAGAGTAGATTTCTGTCTGCTTGGCCGATATAATCCTCAAAGAAAAGTCATACCTTGATATTCTGGCTACTAGAACAGCCTCTTATTTTTGTTAGGCTGACTTTGTTTCCTTGACATTGAACAACTCTAGGTAACCTGATAAAAAGGAATTTTTGGGTTGCAAAATCGAAGACCAAGCCTTACCAAGATGTTTTAAGGGTTGCATAGGAACCTAGCTTTATTCCTTCATTCACTGAAAAATTGTCAAGCTCCTACTATGTGCCAGACACAGGGCTAGGCTCTGGAGATATCACAATGAACAAGAGAGAGTTCTTGCCCTCAAGGAGCAAATAGTCTAATAGTAAGGAGAAATAAATGGGAAATTTCTCAATAGCCTGATAAGAAGGAAGACAGGGATATACACAGACACTTTGGGAAAAACTGGAAGGGCACCCAATGCATGCCCAAGGCTGGAGTAGGTTTCCAACAGGAACCGACAAATCCTGTAGCATACTGACAGAAAGGGGCACTAATGAAAGAGGTCACATCTTCAGATTTGTTATTTAGAGAGACCACGCTGGTTGCATTTTGCAGTTTGGAGTCAAAGGATGAAGACTGATGTCAAGGAGGTTTAAATAAGGAGGTGGTTTGCGGCATTCAAGTGCTACTGACATTTCTCCAGCCTCTCAGTTAAACAGCTGTGTAAAAGCCTCTAAATTCTAACATGGGATTCCAGGGACTCATCTTGCCACCATCGGGGCTGCCATCTGAGACCCGCTTTTGAAGCCGCAAAGGGCTAGCATGAGAAGCAGAGATGAATTAGTACAGTTTGAGGGAGAGGAATCTGCAGCATCAGGGAGAAAGGAGGGGTGGCTATATGGAGACAAGTGGGAGTTTCTGTAGTTTCTCTTGTCTCTTGACTGGGTCTGCTGTCCTGGGATGAGCGTTCATATTTAGGGGACATATTTAAGCAGGCTGTTTTTAAATCAGGGATGGTCTATAATCTAATATACTAGTGTAGGAAAAGAAATAAACTTGAACTGGGTGCCAGCCACTGGACCAGATGTCTTACATATGTAATATGATTTAATGATCCCGACAACTATTTATAGTAGATATTATTGTAGAGAGGTAGGAGTACAGAGGTTAAATAACTTGCCTAAAATCACAAAGGTAATAAATGATAGAGCCAGGGTTTGAAGATAACTCTCTCTGTTTTATCACACTGCCTTCTAGTAACTTCTATTCTGCACAACCTGGCGATTAACCATTTTACCTTGGCAGTGTTGAGTACAGCCCCATAGCCAGTTGAAAACCCACATCCAAGCAGACAAACTCTCTCTAAATTTGCGTCATCATCAATTTTGGCAAGATTTTTATCTGACACGACGGTGTACTGAGAGAAGGCACTGGTCCCCATGAAATGGTGAATTGATTTTCCTTTGCAGGTAAACCTGCAGGTTTTGTCTTCCATTACTTCTTGATCAACAACAGGATTCTTGACTAGACTAGAAAAAAAAAAAAGATACTAGAAACAGAGAGTAAATGGACCACTGATTACTTTCCTGAAAAAAATGTTAGGCATTATATATTTGTTATGACAATTTTATGAGCTGGAAAAATTGAGAAAATGACTTGAGACTCTTCACCTAAATATATAATCAGAAGTGATGTAAAAATAATAATGATAACAAACTTTTTATGTTCCAGAAACTCTTTTAAGGGCTTTACATGTATTAGTTCCCATAAAAATTTTATTATGGAAAACTCAAACACACATAGAAGTAGAAAGAATAACAGTGAATCTCCATGTAGCCACCTCCCAGCTTCAACAATTATCAACTCATGGCTGATCTAGTTTCATCTATTACCTGCCCCCCCACACCAGCACCTATTCTACCATCATTGGACTATTTTGAAGTAAATCCCAGCCATTACTATTTCATCTGCAGATATTTTAGTACGTATCTCAAAAAGATCAAGGTTCTTTTAGGTCCACACGTTGCATTTGGTCTCTTAAGTCTCTTTTAATTGATATGTTCTCCCCTCCCCCCTTGTTTTCTCCTTGCAGTGTATTTGTTGAAGAAACAGTCATTTGTCCTGTAGAGTTTTCCTCATTCTGGATTTTTCTGATTACATTCTTGTAATCTGGTTTAACATGTATCTTCGTCCCTTTATTTCTTCTTAACTAGTATTTTTGATCTAAATGCTTGATCTAATTCAGGTTTTATATTTTTGTAGGAATACTTCAAAGATGATGTTGTGTATTTTCATCTGGAGGCACATAATTATCTCTCTTTTTGTTATGTTAGAAAGAATTGATGGTCATTGCCAAAATCTATTATTTTATTAAAGGTTTGCAAAAGAGTGCATTAGTTCTTTGAATTTCTGTGACAACCCTGTGAAGTAGGCATTATTATTATCCCCATTTTATAGATGAGGAAATTGAGATACAGTAATAAATGTAAGCGTAGTACAATTTTAGCTTCTGAAATAACTAATTTCAGTTATCATTAGGACAAATAGATCTTTCTGTAGTCTCAGTAAAGAATAAGGTGATTAAGATTTTTGGACTCTGGAACCAGACTGCCCTGGTTCAAAATCTAGCTCCAGGACTTATGTCTATGTGGCCTAGGAATAAATTACTTTACTGTGCTTCATTGCATTCCTCTCTTATCACCTGTAGAGGTAGCTACTATTCTGAATTTGGCATTCATCTTTCCACTGATGTATTTATATCTTTACTATGTACACATATACCAGAAACGATATATGGTATTGTTTTTGTATATGACACCTTGCTAAATATATCTGTCAGCAACTTGCTTCTTTCCCTTAACATTATGTGTGTGAGATTATTCCATGTTGATACATGTAGATCAAGTTGATCCATTTTCATTTTTACATAGTATTCCATTGTTTTACTACACAGTAATTTGTTAATCTATTCTTTTATTAATGGAGGCTTGTGCTATTTTCAACTGCTTGCTATTGTAAACAATGTCTCAATGAAGATTCTAGCACATGTCTCTTTGGGTGATTTTGCAGCAATTTCTTGTGCACACCTAGGAGTGGAATTGGTGGGTAGAAAGTATGCACCTCTTCATCTCCATTGAGGTGTTGCTAACATACTGCCCAAAATATTTGTAGCAATTTGTACTCTTACTAACAGTGTGTAGCACTTACTTGAGTTTTTCACACAAATTTGTGAGTGGACTCAGACACAACTTGCATTTTCTACATTGAGGCATGTAGAGTGGAATTACTTTGTCACCTGGAAGGAAAGGCCATATGTTGAATAGTGCCTAAGATGTAACTTATAAATAGTTTCTACCTGATGAATCAGTGGACAATGCCATTCTTTATGGTATACATTTTATGTTCAGCAGAAAGTATAGGTGGCTACAATATTTTGTTACCCTACAAGATTGCCGATTCCCCCAAGCATTGCATACACTATCTTTTTTTTTCTTTTTCTTTTTTCTCTGCTGGGCAGTCAAGCAACAAATCCATATTGATACCATTAGGTGTAGAGTCCTGTCTGAGACTCTGCTGTCATTGCAGCTCTCTGCATCAAGATTATTATTTATTACATTTCTAAACACCCTGTATAGAAGAGAAGATCTTTATATAATAGGAGAGGTGAACAATAATAGACCAGATATGGAGAGTAAACTTTATATCATCACCATGTTTCACCATTTAGTTCATGCTTAATTTCCACATTTTTCTACTTTTTACTCAATTTCAATTTAATAATGGCTTCTATCCTCTGATGACCACAGTCCAATAATGATAATTAACATTTGCTCAGTATTTAGTGTGTTTCAGGCACCATTCTAACTGCTTACATGTCTTATCTCATTTAATTATCAGAATAACACTTTGAGATGGATACTATTATTGTCCCCACTTTAGAGAACAGAACTCTGAGTTGAATCACAAAAAAGTGACTTAATGGCGAAGGTCATACAGCCAGTGACAGAGCTGGGACCAAGTTGGCCAGACTCCTTCATGGATGCAAAACTTTTGGGAGCAATTTGTTTCTATGATCTTGTTTGGAATGGAAAGATACTAAAATACCTCTAAGTTTGGAGCATTCTCATTAAAGGAGGAAAGGATTATATGGTTCATCCTCTCCTGGCAAGTGAGGATTACATAGCCCATATTAGAGTATTTGGTGGATCTGTTATAAAATGTGAAGTAAATAATTTCAGCCATTGGCATGCTTCATTTACATATTATTTTTATCTTACAAACTTCCAAGAAGACATTTAAGCTAACATTGACATACGTATAATATTTCTTAGTTAAGCTACCTACAAGTCTTCATTCTTTAAATTCTTCATAATATTAAATTAGTTCTCTGTTTTATTTAGAGGAGGTTGTTATAAATTGTCATTTGTGCCCCCATGGAAGCTTTAGTTTAAGCTAACTTTGTAACTTTGCTTCATAGGACAATTTCTCAGTGCTATATGTAAAAAAGTGGCCATATTTCCCAGATTTTATTAGACAGTTCTGATTTCAAATATTCTGTCCCCTTGTTAGACTGTGAGAGATTGTGTGTCTCAGTTTTGCTTTGGAAAAGATGGTCCCCCTGTATAGAGATCAATTATAGCATGCAAAGTCAGGACTATATCAGGAATTAGCCCTGAAATATCCTGACATTTCCATTTAATTGGAATCAGAAAATAAAATACCTGGTTTGAAGTTGGTCACTCCTGGCCCAACACTTTCTACAATTCCTGCAGCTTCATGGCCAAGGATCACTGGTAAAAAAGTCTCCTCAGATTTCGGGTCAATAGGATGGGTGTCAGTATGGCACACAGAAGTGGCAATTATCTACAAAACAACCATAGACTTGAGTTGTATTTCTATAATTATATCATTGGGATTGTTAGGTGGATAATTTTAGGTCCAATGTCAACTTGAAACTTTATGATACTCTTAGAGCTCAATAAAAGAGTTATATTTTAAAAAAGAAACCCCAAAATGTGTTAAGGTATATTCTTTTCCACTTATAATGCACCTTTGTTTTCTACCTTTCACTGTCATTGGAAAATCACAAAAATAGAATTGATAGTTACTGTGTCCAGGAGAGGAGAAATCAAAGGCAACAGGGAAAAGTTAAAGCCTCTTAGGCAGAGGAAATGGAGAGAACACAGGTTTCTGGGGCTTGTTCAAATTTTGTTGAAACTATGTGAAATGAAATAGAGGTAATACAACTTTCGTAGTTAAAAGAGAGACATCAAATAAAAGATTATCTAAACGAATTACCAATGTATCCCTGTATTATTCTTCTTCAGGATTCTATTCATCACGATATCCTATTCATTCTCATATATAAACGCTTACTGTGGTGGTCCTGAGGAAAAATATAAACCTGGCCAGTTGTGCGGAAAATGGAGGAATTGTCCCAACTTGCCATCTGTGATCCCTCTGTACTCAGTTCCGTCTCTTCTCCCTTGCTGACCCACTCCTGTCCCCTCCTCTGGGCACCGGAGACCCTTATGCTGCCCAGGGCAGCACTTCAGTTTTTCTTCTCCCTTGTTTTGAACCAAATTCTCTATCTATCTTCCTTTTAATAACACTTTCCAGTAACTGCCAATTGGAAAAGAAAAAGAAAACTTAACTGATTCTAATCCAAAGTGAATTCCTTTGTCTGATTCTTAGGGTTAATGATAAATGTTAAGATACTTCAATTAAATTTTAAGCCCAGTATCAATAACAACTGGTAAATTAATAATTTACCTCTTCAGGAGATAATGCCTGTTTTTATCTGAACCTAAAAATGTAATTCCCCCATAGTGGAAACTCCAAGGATTTCAGTCATACCACATAGGCCTGACCTGGCAGAAACCAAGTCTGCACTTAGGGTCTTGTCTGTCCCACCTAGGGAAAGTTCCCACTTACCTGAATTCGAATTTCATGAGCCTTGGGGGGAGCAACTTCAACCTCTTCAATGCAAAGGGGCTTGCCTGCTTCCCAGGCTACGGCTGCTTTGCATTTAATAACCTGAGAAAGAGGGAGAGAGGGAGAGACAGGGAGAGGGGAGAAGGGAGAGGGAGAACAGGGGAAGGAGAGGGGGCGAGAGGGAGGGAGGGAGAGAGAGGGAGAGAGACAAAGAGAGGATATCATGGGAAAAAATTAAAGAGCATGCTGATACCATAATTTCGTGAAAAGGAGTCATGCAGTTTGTGGCTGGATATCTATAATTATATTATTTTGAAGACAAGGGGTCTTAATTGAAAATAAGTCATATTCTACATTATAGTCATTGCACTCTTAATTTTTGAAAAGAACGGGTGTATTAAAGTTTATCTTAATGTAATGCCTTGATTTTTTTCTCCATAACAGAGAGGATAAATTTATAGGATTTGGACAGGGTAGATGGCCAACAAGTATTTGTTGATTGAACAATTTGTTATCAGCTCTGAATTACCTGAGTCCTTGTTACTAGAGCATAGATGTGTTTTATATCTTTGCTACTTGAAGTGGTCCTCCCTTGGACAAGCGGTTATTGACATCACCAGGGAACTTAGAGCTACAAGCCCTGTGCCAAATCCACCAAATCAAAATCTGCATTTGAACAAGATCCCCAGGTCATTCATATGCACGTAAAAATTTGAGAAGAGAGGCTTACATAATTATTAAATTTATCAGTAGAATATAAATTAAATAAAAATTTGATCTCTTTGCAAGAATTTGGGTGAAAATGTATGAAAAGAAGATTAAAATTTTGTTTAGTCTCTTAAAATTATATTTTTAATTTTAAATATAAGTAACATTGAAAGAAAGTGGAAAGAAAAAAACCCATAATTCTCCATTCTAATGCTACTATTTTTGCTATTTTGCACCTATTTTATGATTTTGAGGTAAATCCTTTGAGTATCCCCAAATGGGATCATATTGTATATAATATTTTGTAATCTACTTTTTTCTACTTATTAATATACTATGAATATTTTCTATATTCTTCTCGAACATTATTTCTAACAAATTTAAATTTTATTTTATGGTTATAGCAAAGTTACTCAAATCTCTCTTTTTTTGGCCATTATGAATAATATTTAATTGAACTCCCTTGTTGTAAGCATTTTGGCAAATCCACAGAAATTTCTTTAGAATAAGTTCCTAGCATGAGGGTCACTCATATCCTTTTGATCAACTTTAAATTGCTGCTTTCTGAGAGCAATCCCTGAAGAAAGCTTCTTCTAGCAAATGTATAAAGAGACAAAAAAACAAAAACAAAACAAGAACTGAACAAAGAAAAAAGATGTTTGCTTACTTTGCCCTTGGTGCCCATTTTTCTTTGGGAAACTTGCCTTGGAAGTTTCTCTCTGATTTATGAAGCTCTTCCACTTCTATCCAGCATGCTCTGAGTCCTGTAATGAACTGTCTTTGAATAAATACTATTCCTGCTCTTTCATTCTCCAATCACTTGCTCTCCTTGTTTATTGCTGTGATCCCCAGCTCTGCCCATCTCTCACCACGTCCTTTGTGTTAACATATTGCAGCTGCAAACAACAATTGCTCCCAGTTGTTATTTGCGGAAGATTTTTGTTTACTCATTTTTTTTCCTTTTATTGCAAAATATGAGAGAAAAGTTCATTAAACATGTACAGATGAGTTAACACAAAATTGTAAAGTCAAGGATATTTCCACTGGCTCAGAATCCTACTGTACCTATTACTTCTTCACAACTCTAATCATTTCCTTGCATTTCTTTATGATTATGCTTGTGTATACAGTACAGTGTAGTTTTACCTACTAAAAACTTTATATGAATGGAATCATAGTGTATGTATTCTTTCATGTCTTTTTTTCTTTCAACTCTATGTTTGTGAGATTCACCTACATTTCCCGTGGCTGTCCATTTATTTTCATTATCATTCATTTTCCTTTTTCCTGTTTTTCTTTTTGTTTGTTTTTTTGCTTATGGTGAGTCAGTGGTTGCATAAGAATTCTTTTCATGTATGCTGTTGTGCACATGCTTGAGTCACCTTAGGGAAAGTTCAGGACTAATAAGCAGGGAGTACACACTATTAAGGTAATGTCAACTGTTCAAATACTTTTGTTCTGGTTGGTAAAAAGCCTCTGCCCCAAACTCATAAATTCCCTTTCAACTCTGTTCCAGCCCTGGGGAGTCCTATGTAGCCACTGATGAGGAACTACTTTCATGCCCCTTTGGTTCTGTGAGTCCATCACCCAGCCCTTGCTGGTTCTGGGTCTCTGGTTGTGCCCAGTATACAGTAGTCCATGGACACTGGTAGGCAATACCTAGTGCCCACTGGTGCTGTGGCCCAGAGCTCCCTGAAGTCACACTTGCATGGCTGTTTGTGGGAAGTGGAGTGTCTCGTATTGGTTGTTAAAGATTTTGACTAGGAGTGGAATTGCTGGCACTTCAACTTTGATTGACAAGGTCAAAGAGTTTTACAAAGTGGCTGCACCTACCAGCAGCAATATATGAGAGTTCCCACTGCTCTACATCCCCATCTATGCTTGGAATTGCCAGACTTTAAAATTTTTGATAATCTCTGGGTGTATAATGATGTGTAATTGTGTTTTTAACTTGTATTTTTCTGAATATTAATGAAGATAAGCACCAGTGGTGTACTGGAGCCAGCTCATACCGACTTTTGGTCTGCTTGTTCTATTAACTACTAAGAGATGTTTCAAAATCATTATTATGAATTTGTTCATTTCTTATAGTTCTTTTCTTACTTTTTGCTTTACATATTTTGAAACCTGCCATTAGCGCATGCAAATGTTCTGTGTTGTTTGTGTTTTAAAAACTTTTAACAACATATTTTACCATCTGTCTCTGTCAGTATGTTTTCTTTATCTATATCATTTAATTGTCCCATAGTATTCCACTATCTCCTCCAGACTTTAACTAATATTTTATTGTTGAGTATTTAAGTTGTTCTGTTACACTTTTGGAAGTATACTTTACTCTTTGCTTCCACTTTCTTACTACCCAGATTTCACTTCTTAACCTACCTGGTTTCCATCTATATCTTTTAATTGAAACTTACTTTTATTTTTTATTTTATTGAGGTCATATTGGCTTATAACACTGTATAAATTTCAGGTGTATGTTATTATATATCAGTTTCTGTATAGACTGCATTATGTTCACCACCAGTAGTCTAGTTTTTATCTGTCACCATACATATGTGCCCCATTACCCTTTTTGCCCTACCCTCACCATTTCCCCTTCAGGTAGCCACTCATCTATTCTCCTTATCAATATGTTTGTTTATCTTCCACATACGAGTGAAATCATATGGTGTTTGTCTTTCTCTGTCTGGCTTATTTCACTTAGTGTAATATCTGCAAGGTCCATCAGTGTTGTTGCAAATGGCACGATTTCATCTTTTTTTTGGTGGCTGAGTAGTATTCAGTTGTGTATATATATGATATCTTCTTTATCCATCCATCAGTTGATGGGCACTTGGGTTGCTTCCATGTGTGGGCTATCATTAATAATGCTGCAGTGAACACTGGGATGCATAAATCTTTTTGAATTGTTGATTTCATGTTCTTTGGGTAAATACCCAGTAGTGGGTTAGCTTGATAATATGGTATTTCTATTTTTAATTTTTTGAGAAATCTCCACACTGTTTTCCATAGTGGCTACACCAGTTTGCATTCCCACCAGCAGTATTATGAAGGTTTCCCTTTCTCCACATCCTCTCCAATATTTGTTATTTCTTGTCTTGTTAATTATAGCCATTCTGACGACTGTAAGGTGATATCTCATTGTAGTTTTGATTTGCATTTCCCTAGTAATTAGTGATGTTTGAACATCTTTTCATGTACCTATTGGCCATCTGTTTATCTTCTTTAGAACAATATCTGTTCGTATCCTCTGCCCATTTTTCCATTGGGTTGTTTTTTGTTGTTGAGTTGTATGAGTTCTTTATATATTTTGGAGATTAACCCCTTGTTGTATATGTGATTGCAAATATTTTCTCCCAGTTGGTGGGTTGTCTTTTTGTTTTGTTCATGGTTTCCTTTGCCTTGCTGAAGCTTTTTGTCTGATGTAATCCCATTTGTTGATTATTTCTCTTATTTCCCTTGCCTGCTGTTTGAAAAGATACTGCTAAGATTGATGTTAATAGAGTGTACTGCCTATATTTTCTTCTAGGAGTTTTGTTGTTTCAGGTTTTACATTCAAGTCTTTAATCCATTTTGAGTTAATTTTTGTGGATGGTGTAAGATAATGGTCTACTTTCATTCTTTTTCACATGGCTGTCCAGTTTTCCCAGCACCATTTATTGAAGAGACTCTCTCCATTGTATGTTCTTGGCTCCTTTGTCAAAGATTAGTTGTCCATAGATGTGTGGTTTTATTTCTGGGCTTTCAATTCTGTTCCATTGATCTGTGTGTCTATTTTTGTGCCAGTACCATGCTGTTTTGATTACTATAGCTTTGTAATATATTTTGAAGTCAGGGAGTGTGATGCCTCCAGCTTTGTTCTTTTTTCTCAGGATTGCTTTAGCTATTCGGGGTCTTTTGTTGCCCCATATGAATTTCGGTATTTTTTTTTTTCTATTTCCATGAAGAATGTCATTGGGATTCTAATTGGGATTGCATTGAATCTGTAGATTGTTTTAGGTAATATGGACATTTTGACTACATTTATTCTTCCAATCCATAAGCATGGAATATCTTTCCATTTCTTTATGTCTTCTTTGATTTCATTAAATAATGTCTTAATAGTTTTCAACTCTTGGTTAAACTTATTCCTAGACATTTTATTCTTTTTTTGTAATTGTAAACGGGATTTTGTTCTTGACTTCTCTTTCTGCGTAGTTTGTTATTAGTGTATAGAAATGCAACTGATTTTTGTAAGTTGATTTTGTACCCTACAACTTTGCTGGAGTTGATTATTTCTAATAGTTTTCTGGTGGATTCTTTGGGGTTTTCTATATTTAGAATCGTGTCTGCAAACAGTGAGAGTTTTACTTCTTCCTTTTCAGTTTGGATCCCTTTTATTTCTTTTTCTTACCTAATTGCTCTGGCCAAAACTTCCAGTACATGTTGAATAAAAGTGGTGAGAGTGGGCATCCTTGTCTCATTCATGTTCTTGGAGGAATGGCTTTCAGTTTTTCACCATCAAGTATGATGTTGACTGTGGGTTTGTCATGTATGGCCTTTATTATGTTGAGGTACTTTCCTTCTATACCCATTTTATTGAGAGTTTTTATCATAAATAGATGTTGGATCTTGTCAAATGCTTTCTGTGCATCTATTGAGATGATCATGTGATTTTTATTCCTCATTTTGTTAATGTGGTGTATTACATTGATTTGAGATGGTGAAACATCCCTGCATCCCTAGAATAAATCTCACTTGATCAAGGTTAAACACCTTTTATGAGGTATGATCCTTTTAATGTGTTGCTATATTCAATTTGCTATTATTTTGTTGAGGATTTTTGCATCTATGTTCATCAGCAATAGGGGCCTATAATTTTCTTTTTTGTGTTGTTCTTGTCTGGTTTTGGTATCAGAGTAATGTTGACCTTGTAGAGAGACCTTGTAGTTTGTAGTAATGTTGACCTTGTAGTTTGAGAAGGATAGGTGTTCAATCTTCTTTGAATGTTTGGTAGAATTCACCAGAGAAGCCATCTGGTCCTGGACTTTCAGTTTTTGGGAGGTTTTTGATTACTGTTTCAATCTCTTTACTTGTGATTGATCTATTCAGATTGTCTATTTCTTCTTGATTCAGTTTTGGGAGGTTGTATGCTTCTGAGAATTTGTTCATTTCTTCTAGGTTATCCAATTTGTTGGCATATAGCTTTTCATAGTATTCTCTCATAATCTTTTTTATTTCTGTGGTGTCCATTGTAATTTCTCTTCTTTCATTTCTAGTTTTATTTATTTGAGCCTTCTCTCTTTTTGTCTTAGTGAGTCTGGCTAAGGGTTTGTCGATTTTATCTTCTCAAAGAAACTTAGTTTCATTGATCCTTTGTTTTTTTAGTCTCTATTTCATTTGTTTCTGCTATGATTTTTATTTTCCTCCTTCTACTTACTTTGAGCTTTGTTTGTTCTTCTTTTTCTAGTTCTTTTAGGTGCAGTGTAAGGTTACTTATTTGAGATTTTTCTTGTTTCTTGAGGTACGCCTGTATTGCTATAAATTTCCCCCTTAGTACTGCTTATGCATCCCATAAGAGTTGGTATGTTGTGTTTTCATTTTCCTTTGTTTCCAGGTATTTCTTGATTTCTTCATTGATCCAATGGTTGTTCAGTAGCATGTTGTTTAGTTTCCACATATTTGTGACTTTCCCAGCTTTTTTCTTGTAGTTGATTTCTAGTTTCATAGCATTGTGGTTGGAAAAGATGCTTGATGTGATTTCAATCTTAGATTTGTTGAGGCTTGCCTTGTTTCCCAACATACGGTCTATCTATCTAAATTCCATGTGTACTCGAGAAGAATGTGTATTCTGCTGTTTTTGATGGAATGTTTCATATGTATCTACTAAGTCCATCTGGTCAGGGTTTCATTTAAGGTGACTGTTTCCTTGTTGGCTTTCTGTCTGGATGATCTATCCATTGACATAAGTCAGGTGTTGAGGTCCCCTACTATATTGGGTTGCTGTCAATTTCTCTTTTTAGGTCTGTTAATAGTTCTTTATATACTTTGATGCTCCTGTGTTAGATGCATTTATATTAATGTGTTATGTCTTCTTGGTGGAATGTCCCTTTTATCATTATCTAATGCCCATCTTTTTCTCTTGTTATCTTTTTTATCTTGAAGTCAGCTTTGTCTGATGTAAGTATGGCTACACTCACTTTCTTTTGCTTGCCATTTGCTTGGAGTATCATCTTCCATCCCTTCACTCTGAGTCTATGTTTGTCTTTAGAGCTAAGATGTATTTCCTGGAGGCAGAATATTGTTGGGTCTTGTTTTTTAATCCATCCAGCCACTTTATGTCTTTTGATTGGTGAATTCAATCCATTTACATTTAGAGTGATTATTAATATATGAGGGCTTAAAACTGCCTTTTTACTTCTTATTTTCTGTCTGTTCTACATTTCCATTGTTTCTTTTCCCTTGTATTTCTGACTGCTATTTCTGTTTGGTGGTTTTCTGTGATGGTTTTCTCTTTATGATTTGTGACTCTGCTCTGATTTTTTGTTTTGTATTTACCATGAGATTTGTATAAAAGATCTTGTAGATGAGATAGTCCATTTTCTGATAGCCTCTTATCTCCATTAGGCTAAGCAGGTTCCATCCCTATCCTTTTCCCCTTGTATGTTTTTGTTGTGAAAAAGTCTTTTCTGTGTTGTGAGTTTGTGACTAAACTGAAGTTTTTATAGTTATTTTTGATGCTTTCTTTTCCTTTATCTTTTATGTTATAATTAAGTGTTTGCTAACCTCTTCTGACAGAAAGCTGCAGTTTTCTGATTTTGTCTGTCTATTTATTTTCTTGCTCAAAGCTTTGTAAACTTTTGCCTTTTTGTTTCAGGTAGGAGGGCTCCCTTCGTCATTTCTTGTAAGGCAAGTCTAGTGGCAATGAACTCCCTCAGCTTTTGTTTATCTGGGAAAGCTTTTATTTCTCTGTCGTACCTGAAGGATAATTTCACTGGATAGAGTATTCTTGCTGTTAGTTTTTGTCTTTCAGTATTTTGAATATATCATTCCATTTTCTCCTAGCCTGTAAGGTTTCTGCTGAGAAATCCACTGAAAGCCTGATGAGGGTTCCTTTGTAGGTTATTTTCTTCTCTCTTGCTGCCCTTAATATATTTTTTTTGTCATCGACTTTTGACAGTTTTAACATTACATGCCTTGGAGAATGTCTTTTTGCATTGACGTAATTAGGAGTTCTATTAGCTTCATGTACTTCCATGTCCAGTTCTTTCCCCAGGTTTGGGGAGTTCTCAGTTGTTATTTCTTTGAACAAACTCTCTGCTCCTTTCTCTCTCTAGGATACCTGTAATCCTATGTTACTTTTCCTGATTGAGTCAGATAGTTCTCAAAGAATTTCTTCATTTTTTAAAAATCTTAGTTCTCTCTCCTCCTCCTCCTGAAGGATTTTAAGATTTCTATCTGCAAGGTCGCTAATTCTCTCCTCCATAAGGTCTGCTCTATTTTTTATGCTTTTTATATTATTTTTTATCTCATTAATTGTGTTCTTCATATCCAGAACTTCTGTTTGAGTTTTTTTTAGGGCTTCAATCTCTTTGGTGAAGTATTCCTTCTTCTCATTAATTTTATTCCTGAGCTCATTGAATTGTCTTTCTGAATTTTCTTGTAACTTGTTGAGTTTCTTTATGACAGCTATTTTGAATTCTCTGTCATTTAAATTGCAATCTATGACTTCAGGTTTGGTTTCTTGAGAGTTGTCAATTTCTCTCTTCTGCAGTGTTACTGTAGTTCTTCATCGTATTTGATGAATTGATCCTCTGCTGGTGCATTTGTGGTAGTAATTATCTTTTCTTATTTGGGTACATCTTTGGTGCTTTGGTTCTGGTCACCTGGGTCTCACATGAAACTATTTTCTTGAAAGTTGTTAGCAGCCTCGTTTTTTAAAAAGTGACCGTTAAGAAATTCCTCTGTAGCATTTAATTTCTAGCCTTTCTTATCATATTTTTATGATTTCTTTCCCTTTAATCCAAACTTCAGACAGGAATTTCTGTTAGCTCCTAGACATCTCTATTTTAACAGTGTTCATGTTCACAGCACAATCTCATCTTCTTTACAACTCCACACTCCTTTCTTGGACTTCCCTATTTTGAAAATAGGATCTCCATTCTTTTTCTTATTGTTCTGAAATCTCCCTTGACTTGCTTTCTATATTATTTACAAGCTCTGTGTGTTCTACCTGTCATGTGCCTTTCATTTCCTTCTTTACATTTTTAAAAATTTATTATTTTTTTGTTGATGTCATAGTAGTTTATAACATTGTGAAATTTCAGTTTTACATTATTATTTGTCAGTCACCATATAAATGTGCCCCTTCACCCCTTGTGCCTACACTCAACCCCCTTCCCCCTGGTAATCACCAAACTCCTCTCTGTTAGTTTATCTTCCACATATCAGTGAAATCATACAGGGTTTGTCTTTCTCTGTCTGGCTTATTTTGCTTAACATAATACCCTCAAGGTCCACCTATATTGTTGTGAATGGGACAATTTTGTCTTTTTTATGGCTGAGTAGTATTCCACTATACACACATACACACACACACACACACACACATATATACACCACATCTTCTTTATCTAATCATCAGTTGATGGGCACTTGGGGTGCTACCATGTCTTGGCTATAGTGAATAATGCTGCAGTGAACATAGGGGTACATAAGTCTCTTTTGGTTGCTGATTTCAAGTTCTTGGGATAAATATGCAGTAGTGGGATAGCTGGGTCATATGGTATTTCTATTTTTAATCTTTTGGGGAATCTCCATACTGTTTTCCTTAGAGGCTGCACCAGTTTGCGCTCCCGCCAGCAGTGTATGAGGGTTCCCTTTTCTCCACAACCTCTCCAACATTTGTTATTTTTTGCCTTGGTAATTATAGTCATTCTGACAGGTGTCAGGTGATATCTCATTGTAGTTTTGATTTCCCTAATAACTAGTGATGTTGAACATCTTTTCTTGTGCCTGTTGGTCATCTGTATATCTTCTTTGGAAAAATATCTGTTCATATCCTCTGCCCAATTTTTGATCAGGTTGTTTGTTTTTTTGTCTATTTGTGTATTGCTGGAGATGATTACTTTTACACTTTAAATAAATGTATATGATTCATCTTATTGAAGCATATTTCAGAATACAGATTAATATAGCATATCATAAACATCTGGCCCATGATTTTATTACTAATTTTAAAGTTCCAAAAAACAGGAACTTTTTTCTTCTAAGGATAAGGTAGGTCTGGGAAAAGAAGCATAATAAATTAAACTCATACATGATTGCACACTGTAATGCCAATTAGTTAATTTATGATAGGAGATTCATGGGGCTTGTCAGAAATGCATGCAGAGGCCACATCCTTGCTGATCATTAGCTCCATTTATGAAACTCAAATTAGAATTCGGAGTTCAGACAATTCAGTTGGCTATTGGGAAATCAAAAGAAAGTTGGGGATGTTTTATTTAGACGAAGGGGGCTTAAATTGTTCAAGACATTTTTGGCAGAAAATGATAGAAATCCATGATTCAAACTAGCTTACACAAGATTGTTATGGCTTTAATTAGATTTCCAGAGGTAGGACTGGCTCTTGAGTTGGTTGATTTAGTGGTTCAATAATGTCAGTAAGAAATCATGTTTTATCTTTTTCTTTGTTCTGCTGTTACTGTTGAATTCATCAAGGGCTGATTTTCCTTGTGATTACAACCCCTAATGGGTACTACATGGTTCCTTGTTCATGCGGGATTGAGAGAGAGAGAGAGAGAGAGAGAGAGAGAGAGAGACACTGGTTTGAATTTGATTACTAGCTTTGTAGTTCCAGAAAAAGAAATGTCATCTCACCCAGATCAATGCCCATCTCTAGGCCATTAACAGTTGCCAGGAAGAAGATTAAAAGCTGCTGTTAGGCTTAATTGAATCCTCTGGGGGCGGGGGGGGGAGGAATAATATTGGGAAATCAACCAGTATTACAATAAACTTGAATGAATGCTCTTTTTCTCCCTACTCTAGAGACATATTTACTTAAAGAAATGAAATTAATGTCTTAAAGTCAAAACAACCTCTCCCATGAATAGACATGGATAAATATCGGCACCTTCTACTTTATGATTTTCCTGTTCCATGTGTGTATGTTTCACGTGTGTATCGATTACCACATTCTTATCTTTGTTAGTCAGTAGGTTGAGTAAGGGTACTGTATCAATGTCATTGGTTCAACTCCCGTGAATTAGATTTTCTCTGTTTTAGGGTTTTAAATCAAATTGTTATATTGCTAATGTTTGTCTTTAAGCATTACAAAGAGGATTGGGTGAGAAGATATAATTGGATCAGTGTAAATATATTACTGCTATTAGAGAAAAAGAATGTGTCCACTTTGGTGGTTCTTGCCTTACACAAATAAATGGCTGCTTGAAGTGTGCTTTACTTTGTATTACAAAGGCTATAGAATTACTTGGGACTGTTTGGTCACAGTATCTCACCTGAGCTGACTTTAGCTAGAAATTTATGAATATATAGGGGTGTATCATGGAATCCAAAAGCAGAGTGGCAAATTGCCTTGGGAAGGAACTGGAACTAGGCGCTAGACCTCTACCAGAACTTCTCCATTTCTCTTCTCTGCTGCTGTCTGTGCATCTTCTTTATTCCTCTTGCTGTAGTCTGGCTTTTGTTTGATCTCTGGTCACATGGTTGAAATTATGACTACTATTTTCCCAGGTCACATATTATGAGACCAGACTCTTAGGAAGAGGTCAAATCAACACACTTTCTTTGGTCTAGATTTCAAATTCCCAGGGAGTTTTGTAACCACACCTGGTCCTACCCACAAAGATGACTCTTATAAGGATCTTATAAACTTAAGGAAGAGGCAAATCCTAATGAAGACATAAGCTAGATAGACAATCTCATAGATGTTCGTTTTATTGAGTTGACTTATGACAAATTGCTCAAGAAATTTTTGTTTGTGTATTTAAATGTGCATAGGATTTTCCTTTCTCATCACACAATCAATGACTCATTTTCTTGTGTAGGGGGAAAGTACTGGACTAGGAGTCAGGAGACCTTGGGTCGAGTCCTGACCTAGCTATTTGTTATGTGATATTAAGCAAGAATGGTTATCTCTGTGCTTACATTTCATCATTTTTAAAGTGAAAGACTTAAACTAGAGTCTTTTTAATATACCTTCTAGCTCTAAAGTGGTATAATTTAAGAAACTATATTGGAAGAAGAAATGTTTTATTTGGTAGAACCAACAAAGTGAAATCCCAAATTCTAGGGTTGGTACTACAAGAATCCTCGTTTTCTGACTTTTTGTTTTTCAACCATTTGAAAATGAAAAGAACTTTTGCATATTATAATATAGTTAACATACCCATGTATAGAATATTTTTCACTTTAATATTTCTACTCTTGGCATATTTTTAAATTTTGGGCATTTATTTCCTTCCTTTTATAATTTCATTTTGAAATTCTGAAACGTATACCACCAGTGTCCCTAAGTAGACATTTTTTTTTATCCTCCTTATTTTTCCCTTTGTTGTTTTCCATTATGGAGTTACAAGTTTCATTTGTGTCTTAGGTATAGCTTATAAATTTATTTCTTAGGACTGGTTCCAGAGCTACTTGGGGTTCAGAAACCAGTCCTAAGAAATCAATTTTGAAATTCCAGTAGGGGAATGGCATCCAATGGGACCACCTATGCAAGGTCTAGATTAATAAGTTAAGGGTCACTGTAAAACAGAAATTTGGTACCTTTGAGATAACCTTATCTACATTTTATAGATTATTTCAGAGCTCTCAAAAACAGTATGATTACATATAATAACTAATTTAGCTAAATTCTCTCAATCTTTTTTTTTTTTTTTTTTTTGTGGGGAAGACAAGCCCTGAGCTAACATCTGTTGCCAATCCTCCCCTTTTTGCTGAGGAAGACTGGCCCTGAGCTAACATCGTGCCCATCTTCCTCTACTTTATATGGGACGCCGCCACGGAATGGCTGACAGGCAGTGCGTCGGCGGGCGCCCGGGATCCGAACTCGCGAACCCCGGGCTGCCAAGTGCGGACTAAACCGCTGCGCCACCGGGCGGCCCCAAAATTCTCTCAATCTTGAGGATGGAACTCTTCCTGAAATTTTGCTTGAGGTCACAAAATTTCTAGCAATGCCATTGATTTGTTTTTAACTTTTTATTTTGAAAAAACAATTTTAAGTTACAGAAAAGTTGCAACAATATCAAGGCCATGAAAGTCAAGGAAAGAATGAGGAGCTATTCCAGATCAAAAAAGACTAGAGAGACATGATAATTAAATGCAACATATGATTCTGAATTGGATTCTTTTGCTCTAAGGACATTATTGGGGCAGTTAATGACACTTGAATAGGGTCTAAGGATTAGATGGTAGTAAAGTATCAATATTAATTGCCTAATTTTGATGTTTGTACTCTGAGAATGTCTTTGTACAAAATATGCATTAAAGTATTTGGGAGTGATGGGACATTATATTGTCAACTTATTCTCAAATAGTTTAGGAAGATATGTTCTTTGTTCTGTATCTGCTACTTTTCTGTAAGTTGGGATTGTTTCCTAATATAAAGTTTTTTTAAGTATAAAGAAAAAAATCTACAATCCATATTCTAGTTTTGACCGTTTTCCAATAATTTCCTTTATAGCATGTTTTTCCTCATGAGTACAAGATCCAGTCCAGGATCATGAATTGGATTTAGTTGTCATATCTCATTTGTCTCCTTTAATTGTGAACAGTTTCTTAGGCTTTCTTTATCTTTCATGACATTGACATTTTTGAGGAATCACGTGCCACTAATTCTTGTCTTAATTTCTCTTTAAATTTTAAGTTTAAGCCCAACAAACTTTATCATCTTTCATTTTTTTAAGAACTCAGAATGTTTTGATGGTTTGATGAAAACACACAGATCATTTTCTTGAGATGCCTTCCCTTTCTAATAATCCTCAGTTGCAGTTGACTCCTGTTCAAGAAACAATTATTCATAACACTTGTTAAAGGTGGTAAGGAACACTTTATTCAAGAGGGACTACTGTAATGGGGGCTTTGCAATAGGGGAGAGAGATTGGGCTTAACTCCAAATCCAACAAGGACAAGTGGAGATTTATAGCCAAGGAGCAGGGTAGGGATCAGTGGAGGGAAAATTACTAAGTGGAAACAATAAGACTAGGGGGATTCTTGCTAGACTGACTCAACAGGATCCTTGCTGGGGGCAGGCCAGAGTTATAAGATATCCGTGGCGGTGGGGGGATGAGGAAATAGATCATATATCGAAAGTAGTGTTTTTTGCTAAACTGACTCAGCAGGATTCTTGCTAAAACTGAACTAAGCAGACCAGGACAGAACCCAAGGTCAGGGCCTAGTTGGACAGAGAGCTAAAAGGAGCCTGAATTTAGTTCAGTCAAGAGGAGAGTCTTTGTCGTTCCTTGGTAAGGAATTATAATTTTTTTGCTTCAGATGCAGCTTCCTTAGGTGCATTTATACACATCCATTTTGGCAAGTATATACTTATGTAACAGGAAGTGTTATTTTAGAGTCTGGCTATACTTTGTGACAATTGGCCAAGGAAAAATGAAAGGTTCACATTGATGTAGGAAAAATGCCTTAATGGTCATGGGTGTAATGTAGGGCGAGGCTCCTGGTCAGAGCTTAGATGAAAGAAATGTAGACAAATAATAATTATATTAGTGTAAGTAATAAAATAGGAATTTTTGGTCTTTTGGTTGTGGGTGGGTGCAACAGAAGTACCAGGATTTGCAGAACAGTATAGAAAAGGGCAAGAATAGGCTTTAATGAGATATATGTGAGAAGAGAGACAGCTCATGAGAAATTCCATGCATGGAGATGGCCAGGAACACAAGGGCAGCAGAGTCTAACTTTAAATTTAATGCTTGTTGTTTGTTCATGTTGCATTGCACTATAATCTCTCTGTCTTTCTTAAATCATCAGCAAAGTCTGCTATTCACTAGGGCCTTGTTTTAGTGGTGCTTTGGGAACTACAGGAAGAGGGAAAGTACAGCATACAGTGAAGTGGCACAGATGACAGTAGTTCCAGGAGGACAGCTGACCAGTGGGATGATTAAAAAATTTTAGCTAAATTCAGACTACATGAGTGCAAGCCCCTGGAGATACTCAGAAAGTGTGGAGGGAATATGTACTCCAGTAATTGTCATGGGGACCCTAGCCATTTTTTGGAGGGGGGATAGTGTAAGAAAGATGGGAACATACATGTACAGCACACTTGCATTGTAATGTTGTGATATTTGCATTGTAATTGATTGGATTACACTGATAAAATCAGGGCTTTTTTGTTTTTCTACCAAAGAAGTCTTTTCTTTTCATTTTAAATTAAATCTTGTTGTGATTTTGAGCAATATAAGTGGAGGCGGTGCTCCATGGGCTCTGTTGTTTGCTAGAGTTCTCTTTTTGTTTTGTTAATACAATTTCATTTCTTATCAAAATATTTGCAAAGGGATTAAGAAAATGAAGAAATGGAAAATATCTCTAAAGAGCCAAAGGGAAAGCTCTTCATGAAGTTTTCTTTATAGAGCCCCTCCAGCTCCTGTCCTCATTTCCTGAAATCCCAGGTCTGCATCTGTCTCCCCTTCTGCCTTCCTCACATATCTACTGTGGCAATATACAAGCACCTGAGAAACCCCGTCCCAGAGGCCTCACTCCTGGATCTACTTTCCCTTTAAAAATCATCCCACTAAGTCTATGTCACATAGTTTGGAGTTCTGGAGAAATCCCCAAAGCTCCAGCTGAAATAGCACCAGTGTTTCAGGACTAGGGCAGCAGAGTCTAACATCAAATTATATTTAATTTGTGGGGTAGTAGCAGAGCAATTTGTGGGTTTGCAGCTTTGGTTCCTAGATATAGGGTGGGTCTGGGTCCTCCATGTTGGTTCTCCTGGGTGACATTTCTGCTAGTTTGAACAATAATCACACCTTTTTACTGTTTTTTTTAAAAACTTTTGGACTGATTTTATCATGTGTATACAATGTACACACCACACACCTATATCCCAAGGATAAACAATTCTCGGAGAATATGTGGCTTAAAACTATACTGAGAAAAATGGAGGACACATGAATTGCCTCATAATTAGCGTGAGGCCACCACTCAGCCTCCATGAGTCTACACGTTATTCCCTTTAGGTGAGTGAAGTTCTCCTTTGGGCCAGCCGGAGCAGTAATAATGGAGCCACTTGACTCTTCCATGATAGTTCTTGGATTTCAAGAAAAGAGACTTTGAAGTGCCCATGCTAGTAAGGACTCTAAGGACTCAATTAAATTTCTAGCCAAAGGACATTTGTTCCCGCAATCTCCATCTTGGGGAAAGGAAAGGAGAAGCCTTATCCTTTTTGATAGATTGATTTTTATAATAAGAGTTTGTTCCTTTTGTAATTCTTGTTCGTTCTTTAAATTATTAAATTAAATTATTAAATTATTATTAAATTAAATTATTAAATCAAACTGTTGTTTGATTTTATTTTGTGAGAAGAAACGAACCCACATTCAGTGCCATATCAGGCACTTTGTGCCCTTATTGATTTCATCCTCACTACAACCCTGTGGGCAAGATATTGTTTTCTATTAATAAGTCAGGTACATAGCTACCTTATTTGATACCACTTGATTGTTAATTAGGGGAGCAGGGATTTGATTTGAAGTCTATTTGATTACAAAGTTCATGTTTTTTCCAGTTAAGCTGCTGCTCTGGAAAATTTTAGGTTGTTTAATAACATTTGGACTTTGCAGTTTTCCTTCTCTTGCCGTTCCCTGTAAATAGAATTTTGACCCCTAGGATATGGTTCATTTTACTTTGATTGTTGTTAAGTTAATAAATACTATGTGGAATTGGTTCTCTAGGTCCTAGTTAGAAAAAAAGATTATTTCTTTAATCTTTAGATGAGTGTCTGTAAACTAACAATTTATAATAATGTATAATTATTTTAGCCCTGGGATACCAGGCAAATATAACTCTTATTTTTCAGATTTTAGCTGAAACATCACTTATTCAAGGTAGCCCTACCCAGATCTCTTGGACTGGGTTAGGCCCCTTGTGTTACACTCCTGAAGCCTCCTGGACTTCTCCTTCCTAGCACTTTTGCCTTTCACTCCCACATTTGGTGTGGCTCAGGCCTACCTCTTTTTCATCTAGTGGTTTCTCTAGGGTGAATATAGTGAGTGGGATTTAAATAGACTTGTAGTAATTCTTTAACATTGGCTTACAGTGTAAGCTCTAGGTGCATCACAGATTATGGTGGGGACATTTACAGAGTGAACCTGAGCTGCTCTGAAGCAGAGTCAACACATGTGTTTTTCCTCAGAAGAGAACAAGGGTCAGAGGCCTAAAGAGACCACAGGAGGAGATACTGAGTTCTTAAACATCACATATGTTTCATTGAATGTTAATGAAAAACAAAATGAGTAATTACAGCTTAAACACCTTCACATCCTGCTAATGTTAGAAACAAAGCATGGTTGCCAAACCAAACAATAAAAAACCTAAAAATCAGAGAATATACTCAAAAAGACCATACATGCCATATTTTCTAAAAGGCTCAGCCCAAATACAAACCTTATATCTAGGCCTATTAACTGCATACATTGCTGTAGTAGTATTCACAGCTCACCTCGGTATTTAAAACCTGCTTCCAATCTAAAATAGGTCTACCTTTTCATTTGGGCTCATAGTAGCCGATTATCTTCTTTTTCAAAGATTCATCATAACTTGTAATTATCTATTAATTTGTGGATTTACATGTTTAATGTCTATCTCCCTTATGAGACTGTAAGGTCTGTGAAGGTGAGGACTATGTCTATTTTGTTCAAATCATGCACTTGGTGACTGCCAACCATGCCTGACAGACAGTTGTTATACAGACAATTTGTTTATTGAACGTTGAATGAGTAGGGTCAGCAGCATCTGCATGCTGAGCCAACTTTAAGTAAGGAAGGATCAAATTTGGCCTCTGTGGCATGAGTGTTAATGTTGTTTAAAAACATTTCTTGTTAAAAATTCTTTCCTGTTAAAAACTAATCTTAGATCTGTATATAGTCATGCATTTTACAGATCCATGGTCAATTCTGGGTTTAAATGTAATCTGTGAGTCCCAAAGGCTGGGTCAGTACACAAAAATAGGTAACTGGAGAGAGAGTCTACTGGATTGCTGAAGACAATCGCTACTGAAAACAGATCATGTGTGAGGAAGAATACCTCAGTACCAGGGGATTTGAACCCTGTCTGGAAAATACTAATGAGGTGCCTCAAGACTTGTAGATATTAGTTAAGAAGAGAATGTTGTTGTAGAGTCTTAAAGATCTAAATTTTTAATTATTTTTTTAAAAAAATTATACAAATAAAACATGTTTGTTGTAGATTTAAGCTGGGTGGTTTCAATCCATCTTTCACCAGGTAAGTTACTGTCTATGATTTATCTTTTGATAATGGTCAGCAGGCCTTTATATTTTTCAAGTCTTCTCTTCTTGATATGTGTGTTATCTCTTGGTCTATATCCTGCACTCTAGTGATCAGAATACCATGAGAAAAACCTAGGATACTGGCAAAGGCACACTTTACAAAAACAAATATCTCTAGTTTTTGAGGTCATCAGGGTGCTCATGGCAAATAATGGCTGAACACTTGAAAATGCTGAGTAGCTGCTTGGAAGATTTCCCAATGAAGAGCTATGTGGCGCCATGTTCTGACAGTAGTTATGAGCACTTTGACTTTCCCTGCTCAGGTTCAGTATTTTCTTCTTTTGGCAAACTGCCTAGACAGAGATGCCATTGCTTCTCAGCCCTGAAGTCAGTCTGCTGGCCTCAACTTGTCTAGTTACTATCTCTCCCAGGATGCTCCCTGGGTCATCATGCACATAGAGCACTAGCTGACCCTTCCCAGGGGCCATGCCATGCCAGTTCATGTATCTTCCATTCAATTGCAGCAAGTCTCTGATTTAGGACAGTGTTTCTCAAGTTATCCATAGTGAGGGATTACTTTCATTTTGTTTTTTTCTCTAATCCATCATGGACTGATACATTTTTTGTAAAATGTAATGAAAATCAATTGCTAGAAAAATGAAATGGGAAATAAAGACAAAGACATACAAAATACAAGCTCCAATTTTTATTATTAGATTCAAAAGACATAAGAGTACTCTGCCAATGTGCTACAGAAGTTTCTAAATGCTTACCATCAATTTTGGTACTTACTTGGTTGAGGACTTATAGCAAAGAGTTTCTGGACCGGCACTGGTCCACTGTCCACACTCTTGAGTAGTTGGTTTCTTGCTCTGATACTCTTGCCACATATTTTTGGGAAGTGTTTTGTATTTGGGGACATTACCTGTGTTCCTACTGTAAGTATTTATGTGTGTGTGTGTGGGATGATGGTGGTGGTGATGTTCTCTCTCCCTTCTACTTCTCTTTAAACTGATTATTTCTGTTTAAGTGGAACCTCTAGCAACGTTTTGCAACAGCACAGCACTGCTTCTGTCAGGTTCTCTTGGACGGCCAAGGGCCTATCACACACTGCACTTCTAGTTGTTCACAGTCTTCTCCATTAGAGAAGCCTGGACACAGAGCCTCTGTTAGAACAGAGCCTCCTTTTTCAAACCCAAAGGAGTGTGACTAGAATATCCCTGGCAGTATAATTTGCACAAAGATTACAAGTGCATAACACATGGTGGACAGCATTGTTGGTGTCTGTCTTGTTCAATATTGCCCTCCCCAGTGTGCCATTATTAAACTATTGTCTCTCAACTTGAAAACCCCCTTCGACACTTGGCTTTGTGATGCTGGGACTCTGTAAACCACAGTTCTGCTTTGCCGGCTGGCTCCATGTTATTCTCTGCCAATAGCGGGCGCTAGGGGTGGGGAGGAGACTGGGAAGCTGGAGAAGAAGGAAGGGCTTGCTCTTTCCTGTTTGGGCCCTGTGAGTTTCCTCTTCTCTTCTTGGATGCTTGCTGTTCCTGTGACTGTCACCCCAGCATCATTTCTTACCCCCATAGCATCAGTGTCTTCCCAAAGCAGCAGCTAAATCCATTTAGAATTCTTTCCAATCCTTGCAAAAGTAGCCCACCACGCACCCTCAGAGACACCAGCTGCCCAGAGCCCCCTCCTCTGAGGTCTGGGTTTCAGTTTTGCTGGGCCCCTCTCTCAAGCTGATCCAAACCTCTTAATCTCAAGTTCATGGGCCTGATGTGCAGTAAACGAATCACTGAGCCATCAGTGCTTGGAGATGGAGAAAGGTTTTCTTTGAATTGGCTAAAACGAGAAGGCAGAGGATGGGTTCTCTCAAATCTGCTTTAACAAAAGAAGGCAGGGAAGTTTTGTAGAGCTAAGGGGCTTGGCAGGAGGAGTTTTGCAGAAACAAAGGTATAATCTTTCACTCCAGAGAAGCCGTTGGGCAATCTGACTTCTGGGCATCAACAGCAGCTGGGGCTGGTCATCTGGTGATCGCAACCTCCCCTAACGCATTCTCTTTCTTCTGCAAAACAAGCTTACAATCCTCTTGACCCCTGAGTCACCCCCAGGTTAAACAAGAGAACTTAGTGAATATCTGCAGTAACCCTCAGGTACCCGACTGCAAAGCTTCTAAGTTTTAATAATTCCAGCATTGTCCTTTTGTTCTCCCAGCCTTCAGGGTTGTAGCAGCTTATTGCAACTGTTACCATTATGACATCTTAGTCTTCTCTTCTTGCTTTTTTTTTGTGTGTGTGTGAGGAAGATTGGCCCTGAAGTAATATCTATTGCCAATCCTTCTCTTTTTTGCTGAGGAAGATTGGCCCTGGGCTAACATCCGTGCCTATCTTCCTCTATTTTCTATGGGGGACACCTGTCACAGCATGGCTTCATGAGCAGTGCGTAGGTCTGCGCCCAGGATCCGAACCCGTGAACCCTAGGCTGCTGAAGTGGAGTGCGCAAACTTAACCACTACGCCACCAGGCTGGGCCCTCTTCTTGCCTTTTTAGTCACCTAGTTAACAACTGTATTGCTACCTAACAATTCTTTCTATTACCTGGCATGGTTTCTGTTTCCTGACTGAATCCTGGCTGCAGCACAGCAAAGGACAAAGGCAGGGACCTTTGGTGGTTACGTGTGTGTTTTGACTGTGCCCAGTAATGCTTATTTGAGCTTGAGCTTGAGCTAAGTTAGGTGTCGTGAAAGGCGATAAAATAGAGTGAAACTGGGTTTGGCTATCCCAAGCCTGGGCAAGTCAGTGCAGTTGTTGAGTTGACAGCTCTTTTCACAGATTTTGCTGTTTCCCTGATTTTTTCCCCTTTCTTTTAACCTTATTTATTGCTGCCATTTCACATAATCCATCTCAGTTACACTCACCAATCTTATTGTATTCAACTAGGACAATTTTTACAAATTCTAAACTAACTCCCTCCCTGCCCTCAATTACATGGGGAGGGTGTGGAGCCATGTGGTAAACCAGACTCCAAAATGGCCCCCAGTGATCCTTGCCACCTAGTGTTCATGTGGTCACCTCCTACACTGAATAGGGCTGACCTGTGTAATTAATAGAGTATTGTGGAGCTGGTGTGTGACTTCCGAACCGAGGTCATAAAAGACATTGTGACTTCTGTCTCACTCTCTCTGTATCACTGGCTCTGGGAGATGTCGGCTTCCACATTGTGAGGACACCCATGCAGCCCTAGAGGTCCAGGTGGTGGAACTAAAGACCCTCACAAACAGCCAGTGCTAATTTTCCAATCCTATGAGTGAGTCACCTTGGAAAGCAATCTCTCCAGTCCTGGGCAAGCTTTCAGATGACCACAGTCCCAGTCGACATCGTCACTGCAACCTCGTGATAGACCCAGAACTGGCACCACCCAGCTAAGAGTTGCTCCTGAATTGCTGACACACAGAAACTGTGAGATAATATATGTGGTTGTTTCGGGACACTAAGTTTTGAGGTAATTTGTTATGCACCAATAGATAACCAATACAGACCATTACATAGATCAGTATGTAACTTTTATCTGTGTGACGTATTATGATAGAGTTAGATACAAGGTATGGTAACGACACTGAAGATGAGGTAGTAACTCTGTCAAAGACAATGCTACAATGCAAGTTTTTGTGTATTCTGTAAGCCTATTGATTCCTTGTTGACTGCAAAATAATCAGAGAAACGGAAGTATTTATTTCTTTGTTTGGAGGCAACCAAGCATACTTTCTTGTATGAAGGTCTACGAGTGAGGACCATTTAGGTTTCCTAGTTGAGTTTCAACTTTAATCAAGGGGCTAGATTCCTGAATTCATGATTCTCATTATTTTTTCAATGTTAGAAAAGTAACCAACAATATATGGGGTCAAATAAAAAGCTTTCAAACAAAATATTTTAAAGAACTTTAACTCATTGATCTCCCCCCTGCCAGCCCAATAAATTCTTTAATCAACTGGAATGCCTCATCTTTCACAGAACTCTTATAGGGGACCATGCTGTCATTTTGGTTAACGTAGTCTCAGATGCTGTGTCTGAGAGTTCTTGAAAGATCTGGGTATTCCTTCTTTCCCCATGTATAATTATGCTAGTTTGTCTGCATGGGGAAGGAATGGGAGAATTGGTAGTGTATGTGTTTTCTGTGTGGTAGGTCTTTCCTGATGATGACCTAGCCTCCCCTTCAATTGATGGAATTGAAAATTGGTTTATTCTGGATTTGGAAATAGACTCAAGTTTGGCAACTGGGTGGAACAATCATGATTTTCTACTGTGGCAGTTGACATCAGCCATTGACCCACCCATTATTATTTTTTTCATGTACAGGTCAAGCAGGACCCTATCCATTTCAGCTCCAATTACACCATGACCTATTAACCATCATCACAGATCACTGTAGGTCAGAGTCCTCTGGTTGACATTCAGCCTGTTTGGTTAATTACATCTGTCTTGCTTTTGATGGTTAAGTGCTATCTGGTCCCTTCTGCTATTTCAGAATCCTATCATCCCCGTTGACACTAGGGAGTTTTCCTACTGTTCTGGCTGGTACACAAAGCACAGACAACCGAGCTTCTCAGTGAGGCCAGTGTCTCCACCCCCAGCCCCTACACCATTGACACATTTCTTATTACTTTAGTGAGAGGAGTGTCCCTTTTGGGTTCTCTTGAGGAACATGGTCATTTGGTAGGTTTTCAGGTCTTATATGATAGATCCATTCTAACAGGATCATCTCTCTGAGCCTCTTGACTTCTTTGAAACTCTGCCAAAGCAGTTCTGGTGTCACCACCTCATTTGTTGTAGGCCATTATCTTTTCCCCCAAGCTTTGAGGAGCCATTCCAGTAGCACAGAACTGGCTCCAGGTGTCCTTCTCAGGGATTAAATCCTGAGTTACAGGAGATTGCCCCCATTTCAACAATCTTCCCCTTATATTCTGCTCCCCTGGTTTAGCATGCTCATGATTGATTTCCAACATGTTTTTCCAGTTCCTGCTGGTACATGTGAGCCAGGTTCTGTAGTTTTTTTGGAGAATTATTCCCCTAGTCAAGCTGAGACTTGAACTTATTTATTGGCCTAGAAGTCATGAGGGGAGGCAGGGGTATCTTAAGGAGGATAGGTATAATCTTACGAGGCATTCACCTTAGTAATGCTCCTCATGGTCTCCAGGCAAGGAGAGGTTGCTATCCTGTGGCAAGGGAGTAAGCCACTTCTTTAGGCATATAGGGTTCAGGAGAATCTGAGGTTCAAGGTTCTCAAGGTATTCCCCATTCAGTTTTAAGATCTCGCCCCTTCCCTATCAGAGCCCTGATTTTAGTGTCACAGATTCATGGGAAGATTATAGATGAAAAGTTCTCTGCAATTTGGCTAATACCATACTCAGATCCTAGGCCTGATTTGTAGCCAAATCTGTCCTCTGGTTGCAATGAGAGGGGTAACCAGAGGAGATAAGGGACAATTTAAATGCTGTCACAGAAGTCTTGCAGTTTTCAGTCATGGTCTTACTTGGTGATTGGCTGACTCAAGCTTGTCATTTTTTTTTTCTTCAGCATATTGATGACACTTAACAGTAACCAACTAAACCCACAGTCCTTATAATTACCATTGCCATCTTGTTTCTCAAGTGCTAATGATATTGCACGAGGCAGTGCACACCCTGCAATCTGTATCCCATCCCAATTCACCACAGGAGACTCAGTGATTGTGTTACAAGAGCGTGCCAAGGGGGATTATTACCTACTTACCATGAGTGTATTAGTTATCTATAGCTAGCAGCTTAAAACGCAAACATTTGTGTTCTCAGTTTCTACTGGTCAGGAATCCAGGAACAGCTTAGCTGGGTGGTTTGGTTCAGGGTCTCTCACAAAGCTGTAATTGAGGTGTTGACCAGGGCTGCAGTCATCTCAAGGTTTGACCCAAGAAGAATCCTCTTCCGATTTCACTCTCATGGCTGTTGGCAGGCCTCAGAAGGTCCAATTCCAAGCTAACTCAGGCCCTCTCCAAAGGACTGCTTCACGATGTGGCAGCTGGCTTCTCCCAGAAAAAGCAATCCAAGAGAGAAGCTCCCAAAATGGAAGCCATGGTCTTTGTAGAACCCAATTCCAGAAATGATATCTCATCATTTCTGCTTTCAAAATCGAGTCAATAAGTCCAGCCCACATTTAAGGAGAGGGGATTACACAAGGGCATGAATACCAGAAGGTGGGGATCATGGGGTCCATCTTACCACAACCCACAATGATGTCCTTTTGCCATCTAGTTGGCAAGTGATCCAATTCCAGAATCCCAGCTTAGGATCTGCTTCCTAGGACTATTTCTGGTACCATCTGTCTTTGGGCTCCCCCAGAAGCAGACCTTGAGACAAAAATTAGACTTCTAGTAGTTTGATAACAAGATGAATGGGCCACTACCAGAAAATTAGGGAAGGTGATACAAGGAAGGGAAGGCTGCCAATAAAGAGTGCATTTTTTTTATTGTGATATGATATACACAACATAAAGTTTGCCATTTTAACCATTTTTAAGTGTACAGTTCAGTGGCATTAAGTGTATTCACATTGTTGTGCAACCATCACCACCATGGATCTCCAGAACATTTTTTCTTCTTCCCAAACTGAAACTACCTACCCATTCAACACTAACTCCCTATTTTTCCCTCCTCCCAACCCGTGGCAGTCACCATTCTACTTCCGATCTCTATGTTTTTGATGACTTTAGGTACCTCATATAAGTGGAATCATTCATTAATTGTACTTTTATGACTGTCTTATTTCACTTAGCATAGTGTCTTCAAGGTTCAACTATGTTGTAGCATGTATCAGAATTTTCTTCATTTTTAAGGCTGGATAATATTCCATTGTATGTATACACCACATTTTATTTATCCATTCATCCGTCAATAGACTCTTGGGTTCTTTTCACCTTTTGGCTATTGTGAATAATGCTACCGTGAACATGGGTGTAAGAGCATTTTTAAAGCCAGTTACCAGAGTGGGCAATTGGAGTTTAATTTCTGGAACTTCCAGCCTCCTTAACCAGGAGTGGGCAGAGCAACCTTCTGTTGTTCTGGCAAAAGCCATCAGGCATGGGAATGCTAACAATGGCAGCCAGAAGCCAACAGGGCACAAGGGAAGTGGTGAGGTCCTAGCGATAAGGGTGAGGCACTGAGGGCAGCAGCCGCAGGAATCTTTCATGTATATCGTAGTCACTGGCGTTAATTCCAAGGTTTTTCTCTAATCCACCTTAACACACAACTTCCCAATTGTTCTTCTTACTTCCAGCCTCTCTCCTTTCCACACTATCCTTCACAGTGCTGCCAAAGTCATGTTTTTTGAAACAGATTTAAACGTGCAATCCTTTCTTTGAAAACCTTCTGTGATGATGCCTGGTCTGTAGAATTAAATTCTTCCATCTCTCCACTGTTAGGTCTAGCCATACCTCTCTCCCCATCTCCTCATATATTCTATGACAGACCAAACTCTTTCACCACCTTGAACTTTTGCTCATGCTGTTATCTAGGTTCTCAGTACTCTTTTTCCACATGGCAAAATCCGGTGCACTCATCAAGGCTCACCTCAAAGGTCACCTTCTCTATGATGTTTTCTCTAATGTCTCCTAGGCAAGACTAAATTTTTCTCCTGTTACTGGTTGGTTATTCCTCTGCCAAAGTGGTTATTATATTGTTTTAATTATTAGCATATCTCTCTCTCCTCTTAGATGTTGAGCTGTACCAGACATTTCTGTGTCTCCAAATCCACATACAATTACTCAGGAAATGTTTGTTGAGTGAATAACTGATTAAATAAATGAGTGACTATCAAAGCTCATCAAAAGGCAATGAAAAGCTAGTGACCGTCTTGAGGATCCTGTCAGTCACTCTAGTGGTTGGTCATCTGGTGTATGATTGATGTTAGAGAGGAATAAGTGGGACCAATAAAAATTCTTCTGAAATCATAGTGTAGGCCAATATCAAATTTTCATCGCATGAGAGAACTCTAGTGTTAACTTACAACACTTAATAGGAAATCGCGGTGTGTGTAGAGGATATGAAAACATTTTCAGCACCTTGTGCCAACATCAATATAAAGGCTTCCTTGTGAAAATGCAGGAGCTTATGGTATCACTTGTGAATTATCAGAGAACATTAACTCTCAATAGTGCTATAATCAGGCATCTGGGTGCACATCAGGTGTTAATAGAGGACTTCTATATGGTATGAACACACTTTATCTTATTATTGTTTGAGTGATAGCCCAGAATGTAAGTATTCTTGTTTTTAGGTAAAAATCTGAAAATGCTTCAAGTTTCCCATTATTCAGGCAAGAACTATGGACTATAGTTTTCCTTGGAGGCTGGACTCCCACTGTGGTCTGGGGATTGGGTAAGCCTTGCTAGAGGCTGCAAACTACCCCTTGTGAGGGACTGTCCAGGGAAGTGCACTGCCCAGGAATGGAAAGAAAGATTTTGCTCTGTAGTTGGAAAAGGACACTTAAATGTGGTGAGGTGGAGGGGCTTAGAGGCAGACCACAGAGTCTTTTCACAGAAAGTATACAGGGCCAATGTGAGGAGTCAAATGTGGCCTCGAAGCCAGCAACAACAGTGAATGGGTAGACAGTGATGTGGACAGTCACCAGTACCTATGTAATATTTTTGATCATGTATCAACAGAGAAGAGAAAAAGTCTACATGTGTGATTGGATTAGAATTTTGCAATGAGCTACAATATGAAGAGACATTCAAGGTAGCTTAAAGAATCGGGTTTTATTGGAGCAGAGTGTGGGCACTGTTTACAGCAAAACATTTTTGGGCAAACTCAGACTTCCCAAGACCTGGAGACTTCTCCAAGTTCTTACTGTAGTAAGGTTAATTTGGGAGGCAGAACAGGAGGATGCCTTAGCTGCCCTCAGGGAATAGAAGAACAGAGCAGAGTTGGGCATGGAAGTTCCAGTTCAGACTTGGGAAGATAGAGAAGGAAAGTGCCACTTCTTTGTTGACAGAAGTGTCTCTGACAGAAACTTCTGAGTCTTCTGTTTTTGTCAAAATGCTCTTTATGATGAGTGGCGGTCCACAAAGATCCAGGCCCCTTCTCTGATTCTAATGCAGATGGCAGACTGAATAAAACCAATATACAACCCATTTTCTATTTCTAGGTGGGAGGGGAAAAGACCCTAAAGGGAAACTGTGTTTGTGGAAAGAGTTGAGAGTAAACAGCACATCAGGCATCCCCCCATACACAAAAAATCCATTAGTTGGCATTTAAGGTGATTACTTTTTCCCTTGCATAGATATTCATTTTTCATTAGGACTTTAAGTGTTCTGCTGGAGGCTAAGAATTGAACCCACTGAGGGAGAGCCCCTCTCCCATTGGTGGCATAGCTTGGAAGAGATTTAATAGGTTTGGTAGCACCTGTCCCCCCTCTTTGCAGGAGATGGACACCCCGAAGGGAAAGACAATGTGCCCACCTCATGATGCTTCTTCTCAGTTGGGAATCAGAGTCTCACAAGAGCCCCTTAACATCACGTGATAGCCATGATGGGAGAGAGAAGCTGAGGATGTAGCCCCCACCTTTCTGGCCAATCTTGAGTCCTAAAGCTACTGGGTTTAGGTAAAAAAAATGACATTCCATTTCCTGGTCTCCCAAGGTCTGCTGACATGCAGGGTCCCCTGTCTGATCCAGTGGCTTCACATCTAGGGGAGTCCAAGCTGGAGCAGAAGAGACTTGAACTAGGAAGGAGCTACTCTTGTGTGTAGGCGGGGAGAGGGTTGGGATGAGACTGTCTCTGTCCAGGGGATAGGGAAGTTAGTCATGTCCCAAGAGGGCTGTGGTGACCCTGGTTCTGGGAAAATTAAGAGGGGCTTGGGTAGAGAGGCAGGGGGCTTGGGTAGAGGGACTGGATGCCACAAATCATCACTGGATCTTGTCTTTCCCTCATCCTCATCTTGGAGGAAAGAATCTATGGGATACATTAGTAAGAGACTATACAATTATCCCCTCTTCCTGTGGAGAGTGGAATAAAAACCAGTTTTGTTGTTTAATACCACAACTGCCTCCTTGGGAGCATGGATCTTGATAAATAATGACACTCAAGACTCTGCCCTGCCCCCCTGCCCTGTTTTTTTCTGCTGGATCCCTCGATGGCTTACTTATGAAGCCAGGTAATATGAACTGCTGAGAGCTAAATTGTCCTGACCAACTGAAGAAGCGTTTGAAGTTCCTTTGGTAATCCAGGAGAGAAGAGAGGTGAGTGCCATAGAGATATTATAAGTGATGGTGTGAGGCTGGGTTATATAAGATGGAATACCAGAAGTTTCTCTGGGGCGAGCTATATTAAGAATGAAATACTTAATGTTCAACTGGGATTTAAGTTGATATAATTAAGACTCCCCCCTTCCATCAGCTTGCTTCAACATGAATATTCATAAACTCATGACTGGTGAGTTTTGTTTCTTTGGTGTGAAATGGATGGAGCCCCATGCGATGAGAGAGACACAGTATGCAAGGAAACAGGAGCTCAGAGGTGGAGACAATTATGAAAATGGGAGTATCTTGGGTGCATTTGTTTATTTGAAGCATCTGGAATTAGTTGATTCATATCAACCTTAATCTAACTCTAAAAGGGAGGCTGTTCCCGGGTGACATTGGGTCACATAAGAACAATTTTGATGAAGTGGTGAGGGCAGAAGCCAGATATGAGCCCACTGCTGACTGAGTCAGAGACAAGAAAATAGAAACAGTGTTGTATGGGTAATTCTTCTAAATCATGAAAATCATACAGAATACAGTTTAGTTGGCAAAATCTTGCATACATTACATTGCAGATCTTGTATACATTACGTTGTACTTAAAGTAACAGGACACAGCGGATACTAAAAGAAAAAAAGAAAAGAAAAGAAAGTTGAAATATTTCCAAAGCAACATTTGTGTTTTGGATTTCTCATTTTCCCTTTGTAGGCCAGTGCACAAGTTAGATTCCCTTCCCTTCAGGTTAGGTGACAAATGGGTGGATTAAATCAGTTGGGAGACTTTTCAAAATGACACGGAGCTCCAAGGGTAAGGAATATGTAAGCAGGCCTATCCCCTTGTGGGAAATGCCACTGCCCAGTTGTGGATGGTGTCTGGTTTGTGGGCCAAAGACAGGTGTCAGAATTTGGAATCCTAAAGATAATTTCCCCTTTGAAATAGAACAACAACAAAGACAGTAATGGCCTCTCCATAAACTATGGACTTAAACTTAGGCTCAAATTTAATGAGCTAACTTCATTAGTTAATGTGTTATGTAAAAAAAAAAAAGCCAAATTGGAAATAAAATGCTAATGGTAAGGGTAGGTGAGCAGTTAAATATTTTCAGGATTATATATTTTATAAACAGGGAGTAAAACAAAATACAGAGGGGAAGGAAATGTTGGACAAATTCTTGAACCCTCCTTCAATTGTCTGTATGTGGCTTCTCCAGCCGTGACTTCCCTTCCACTGCCTCCTCCCACCCCCACACACCCATTCTCTTTGCCCCAAACTCTCAGACATGAAAATTATGTGAGCAACTTGCCATTTTCCGGTTTTCAGTAATTCAATTGCTTCATTGATTTTATCAAGATTCAGAGTGTGGGTAATTAGTGGATCTAGATTAAACTTCTTTGCCATATAATCAGAAACCAGTTTAGAGATGTCCTCTCTGCTTTTCCAGCCTGGAAATACACAGATTAACATCAGATTTTATACATGGGAGTCACTATGCCAGAAGGGCTGTACAAGGTAACTGCTGGAGGTGTTGGCTTTGACTGAGGAAATCTAAGGATTTCCCTTTAATTTATCTCAGTCATCAGGAGAATGCCTGTCCCAAACATATACCCTGTGTAGAAGGCTGTTCTCCTGAAGGAGACCTCTGGTACTACAGAGGAGAATTTACTTAAAGCAAGTGGACTGTGGACCTTGTCTTAGATGTTCTTGGTGTCAGGCTGCACTGTCTTGGGAGCTGTAAATGCATATCTAATGTATAAAAAAGGTCAAGGTCTTGGGAATCATGAAAGGAAGCAATTCAAAAGTTAGAAATAGGACCCTTCCTTTGTATGTGTGTTTTGATCTGCAGCTTAATGAAAGAGCCAAATATCTTAAGGGAAGAGAAGAACTTTTACCATAGCAGTGATCTCAGACAGCTTTTGGAAAAAGAATGTGTACAAAGCAAGATAAGAATAAAATGTACCTTCTGGAAGTAAGAATTGCACAGGGCAAGATGGTGTTAGCCAAGGTAACATAAGTTTTGCATTGTATTTTCCCTATTCTCATGATTTTCAAGAAATTCTGTCCTTATTTTTAGCACTGTGCTAAGTGACATGTCCAGTGAGTTACCATACAGAGTTTGGTGGCCTGTTTGTTTCTGGAAAGGGTGAGTGTGGTGTAATTGTACAAGGAGGCAAGAGTGTCCTGAGCAGCTTATTCTGTGACGGAATCTTGGCAGTTACTTGCTTTTCTTGGTTCCAGCCTGGGCCAGGTTCTCCACCCTTCCCACTTATTCTCAAAACTACTGAAAACTCTTGCAATAAATTTATTTTCTATTAAATTGGTTTCTGTTATATGTAATCATGAATTCTTACTAGTGTTCTATGTCATGACACTGAGAGCTAGTGTATTTTTCTATTTGTTTTTGTCTTTTTTAAAAAAATTGAGATATAATTGACATATAACATTGTATTAGTTTTGGGTGTACTACATAATGATTTGATGCACAGTCATGTGCTGCGTAATAATGTTTCGGTCAATGACAGACCACACATGTGATGGTGGCCCCGTAAGCTACATAGCCTAGGTGTGTAGTAGGTTATACCATCTAGGTTTGTGTAAGTACACCCTATGTTGTTCACACAGTGACAAAACTGCCTAACACGCATTTCTCAGAACATATCCCCATCGTTAAGCAACGCACGATTGTGTGTATATATGGTGAAATGATTACTACTAAACTAAGTCTAGTTAACATCTATCACCACACAGTTACAATTTTTTTTCTTGTGATGACAACTTTTAAGATCTGCTTTCTTTGTTTTTATCTTTTGATTGGTGATCTGATAAAGCATTTTCATATCTATGTAAGGAACATTTTCACCTGTTGTTTGATTCTGCTTTCAACCAAAGAAAGGATCCAGGACCACAGACTAGGCTGGGCAGTGTTTCTCAACAAGGGCACTAATGGCATTTTGGGTGGGGAAAATTCTTCATTGTGTACATTGTAGGAGGTTCAGCAAGCCTGTCCAACACCCATTAAATGCTCATTAATTGAAAACTATTGAACTAGATAGAGGAGTATACTGTCTGTGGAAGGAATTAACTTACATTAATGATCATTATATGAATATTTAAGTGACCAGTGAAATAGTTTCTTTATGAGGATTATTTAAAATATTGGTGATCTTATTTTACAAGAGTTAGCTGAGTATGTGTATTTGGAATCAACAGTTATCATCCATAAATAAAGGGAGGGAAATAGCAGTGGGTGTGTCCAGTTACCCCAAATAGAGGAACTGAAATTTACAGTTTAAAGTGGATTATTACTTTATTTATTTTTTTGCTGGCCCTGTCATTTATCTAGTCTTTGAAAATGAATTGGGTAAGACTTCTAATATCTGTAGCAATACACCGCCATAGCCAATTTGGAGACGACAGATAGCTCACTAGTCCAAATAATTCAGATAGCTCCTAATTCACATATCTTTTACCCAAGAATTCAGGTTGCTCAAAATCTCTAGATAAATACATTTTTTTAAAATTTCAGATTATTTGCTTATGAGCCCAGAATCCTAAGCAGATTTATTTAATTTAGTTTGTTTTCTACTTTCTCAATAAAAGATTCTTCTAAAGTCTATTTTAAAAAATACAAGCTCCAAGACAGGTTTAAAAAATGGAAAAATCAAAGGATTCTATAAAAGCATTTTTCCCTCTGGAAAAAATAATTCTCATTTGCTTTTTATCAGTGGTATTTCTTTTCAGTCATGAATCCATTATGTTTAATATCTTTGAGTTGGCATAATGACAACTCAGTTGGTTCAGAAAAGATTTACATTAGTTGAACAATGACTACTAATGGTTCAGTATATTCTCCAAAGAATCCCAGTTGCCAGGTATATAATTCAATTGAAGTGTAGTTATTAATCACAATATTGCCTTTTCCCTTCAATTTAGAATTTGTATTAGACCTTGGACACTGGCTTCTTCACCAATCATTTTTTAAAAATCTCTCCCCTCCCTTTGCAAGAGAAAAAGCTTACCGAGAAGCAACTGTGTACATCTAATACCCATCTCCTTACCTGGGATATTTATGTGTTGAAACAAAAAATGTCATCTAAAGCTCTTGTTTTATGTTCCTTCTCAAGCACTTATGACACATTTCTCTATTTCTCATCTCCAAACCCCCGTGGATTTCCACTCTTCCCTATTTCATCCATACCTCCCAAAACAGATCCCTTCAAAGAACGTCCTGAGAAGAACAAGCGGCCACTGATGTTGAGTTGGACACCAGCGGTCAAGAGCCCAACAATCACACAGACCCCGTGGCTCTCATGGCAGGAGGCCAGGGCAGCTACCTGTCATAAAGCAATACAAGACAATACAGGAGTTAAAAGGGGTACTGGAGAGATGGACCAAAGTCTGAATCTCAGCTTGACTGTTGAATGGTCCATGGCCTTTTCTGATTCTCCCTGTCCTTAGCTGAAATAACATCTATTTTGTAAGGATGTGCTGCAGCATAAATAAGACATTGTGTGTTACCTGGTATAGTATCTGGTACTCTAGGACTTCATAAATGGAAATTAAAAAGTAAAAATACTGAAGGCACCCATGGTGGTAACAATAATAATAATAACAACAAGAATTTTTATAAGAACTATTACTGACACTGGTGGTTGGTTACAGCTGACATGTTCTTTTAGACATTGGAGTACAGTTGGATATTAGGATAGCACAATGTGTTAGCAAACTGATAAACAGGTATGTTCCCATTAGTGATTTTTGAAGGCTATTTCTCAGAGCAAGGCTATCTGTTTGAAAGACTGTGAGAAAGGTTTTGCTACATCTTTTTACAGATGAGGGAGTTTATATGTCATGAGGAATGAAACCATTCTGTAAGCTGAGGAAAGGACCTAGGTTAGAAGAGACAGTCCTTCAGTTTCCATACAGCTGACTCCAAGATGGAGCCATGCAACCCAATGCTATGTTATTTCTACAAATCCCCAAAGGAAGCGAGTCTCAAATTGTGTAATAACTTCCTCTCCATTTGTATTCTCTCATATAAACCGTGTTCAGGGAGAAAAATAAACACTTTTTCTTCATTTTTGAAGTGAACCCATTTAATGAAGGTTGGTAAATAATTTGCTTAGAAGGTTATCTCAGATCCAACATGAAAGACTTTGCTGAAAGTGCTAAGTCACTTTTATTGCTTTCTAGGGTCATTAACCCAATATTATCCTTATCTTGCTTAAGTCTTCTGGCCTGGAAATTATAGTTACCAGGTTGCTGCCTGTTATGAAATAATTCAGTGAGAATCCTTTACAAAGCCTTTCTGTCCTGCCTTTGGAGATGTCTGCTTATTTGAAGGAATGGTATGATGGAACAGAGGGAGAAGAAAACTCAGTGCCTGGGATGGTCAATAGATTTGTAGGACTGGGCAGAGGGTACTAGCTGGGATGTCATGGGACACAAGGAAAAGTAAATAGAGGAATGTGGAGGGAATTTTAGAATTTTCATTGAATTAAAATCTAAAATGATGACTGGTAGAAATAGTAGCAGTTTTCACTCCAGAAGATCACATACCACAGTTTCTGGATTTCCAATGGCCTCAAAGCAAAATTCCACACCAGCACCTGTCATATCAAATAAAACCTCCTGGATGGGTTTCTTGAAGTCCTGAGGGTTGATGCACTCAGTGGCACCCAGTTCCTTTGCCTTCTCAAATTTGTCTTTGTTGACGTCAACTCCAATAATTCTGGCCGCTCCTGCTGCTTTACAGCCCATGATGACAGACAGGCCAACCCCTCCAAGACCAAACACTGCACAGGTGGAGCCTGGGGTCACCTGAGCACACAAAGGCAGAAAACAAAAGCAAAGGGGACATCTACCTTTACTCAATTGGAAAGACCAAGTCTGTACATACTTTTCATGAGATAGAAGCAAAGGACATTTTCAAATAACACATATTATAACTAGAGAGTTTTAGTTCCTCAAGATATTTCTAAGTATGGGATACTTTTTGCCAGAGGGGCAAAAACTACCTGCAGATAGATGGTTTCCGGTCCCGGGAATTTGCACGAGTAGAAGCAGTTTAATGAACTTTCACTGACTCTTAAGACTTATTTGACAGAGTATTTAATTCCAGATATTTTTGAATTCTTTAAAACTCTCTCCATCTTCCTGCAACCCTTCTTTTCTCTTTTCTTTTAGATATCTGTAAACTTTGCATTACTTATAATGTCAATGCCTTACAAAGGCAAAGTCTCATGTTTTATTGGATCCAAAATGAGACTAATTTAAGTTGAACCCCTTCCATCCTATCTGTATAGTATTGGGACTAATGGATGTTGGGAAAAACAAACAGCTAAAATTCAACAGCCATTCAAAGAAGGGAGCTGGGCAGGTTTGGGTGATGATCCAGAAATAGTCGTTTCACAGTAACCCACACAATCGAAGTGGGATTACCTGACCAATCTGTGTAGTATAGCAACACCCCCTCCATCACTTGGTCTTTTTGCTCTTCTTGTCTTTTTATGAGCACTTATCACCACAGAACAGAAAATCAATGAGTTTTGTTAGCTGCTGAATCCCACCACCTGGAACAGTGAATGGCTCCATAAATGTTTGTTGAATAAAAAAAGAATGAACTGGAATGTGGAAGGACATGTAGTCATTTTGTAACTGTGTTATGTTTGACTCCCAGGAATTTGTGATGTCTCCTCTGTGAATGGCATCCAGACTTAATTTGCACTTACTACCGATCAAGAGGGAATGGGAAAGATGTTGAAGGGAGCATGGGGTGACTAGGCAGATAGTAAAGAACTCAAGAATGTGTAGAGGCAGGTCTGTGGTTCTTCCTGAGGTTGTATGATCGGACATGGCCCAGATGTATGAGGCCTTTCAACTCCATATCCCGAGAATTCCATTCCTTGTGGGTATAAATGCTCCTTACCTTGGCTGTAGTGATTGCAGCACCATAGCCCGTGGAAAAACCACAGCTAACTAGGCATACTTTCTCCAGAGGTGCAACTGCATCAATCTTGGTAACCGAGATTTCTCTTATCACGGTGTATTCAGAAAAGGTGCTTGTATTCCCAAATTGATATACTGGTTTTCCTTTGCAGGTAAACCTACTGGTACCATCAGACATCAGGCCACTTTCTGACTGTCTTTTATAGACAAAAAACACACACACAAATTTTTAGTTTGAATTAGAAACCTCTTCCAAGGAAACTGAATTAAGCTTTCAAAAAGAACGTATTAGTAAAGACTTACTTGAATTGTATACAAAAATTGCCCCCAGGGTTAAGGCACGAGGCACATTCTCCACACTGTGGTAGAAAGAGTGTGATAACTTTATCACCTAAGAGAGCAAAATCATTTATTAGGACCTTGTTTTTTAAAGTAGAGAGAGAGCTGTCTCTCAGGACTTCAACAATGAGGCACTCAAGAAAGTACGATAACTGAGAGTTATTTCCACATTTAACTGTGCTTGGTACTACGGGGAATATCAAGTAAGTACAAAAGGAGGGGGTGTCTTCGGCATATGTGTCTAGCCCTGGCTCAGTGGCTGAATCCCAAGGAGTTGGCCCCAGGTTTGCCTCCTTTGTAAGTTCCTCTTTAAGCACCAAATGATTTTGTCATGTAGCCATTGAGCCAAGTCTTATCTTACATTTTCTACACTAACTTCTGCTGTCAGGAATTGTATTTAAAATAGTTTGGATGCCACACGCTCATAGAATAAGCTTCTGGATCAGGGGAGAAGGATGGTCTACATGCTGCCCTTTGTATTTTATATCAGTCCTTTCTCCTTGGCCAGGGAGACCAAAGGTAGGCAGATTTCTCTAGTAACGTTCAAAGTAGAAGGAGAAGATTAGAATAACTTGTCTGTGATGGACTTACTGACTGCTGCATTGTCTATCACCAGAGCAATTTATTTCATATTCTTTGTAGGACTTAGGCTCTTCTGTTTTATTTAATTTTAGTTTTTAAAAAGTAATACATACATATGGTAACAATTTAAATTGCACAAAAGTGAAAATTGGCAGCCTAGTCTCTACTTCCCCCTTCCCCAGCATAGAAACAATTACTCTTATCAGTATCCACGGTATCTTTCAGAGATATAACCCCCTTAAAAATACAAAGGCTAGCATACTGTTGACCCCGTTGTAGGCCTTGCTTTTTTACTTAAAATATCTTGGAGATTTCTCATTTTGGTACATATAGCATTCTACCATTTTGCTTAATAGTTACATAGTATTTTTTTGTATAGGTGTATCATAATTTGTTTAATCAGTCCCCTAGCTGCTGATAGACATTTAGGTTGTTTCCTGTTTTTTTGATTTTTTTTCCCCCGACATGAAAAACAACAATGCAGTGCATATTTTGTGCCCACATGTGCTGTGGTAGGCAGAATTTCTAAAATGGCCCCCCAAAGATGTCCTGTCCTAATCCTCAGAAACTGAACATGTTAGGTTATCATGCCTGTGAATATGTTATGTGGAAAGAGGGGCTTTGCAGATGTAATTAATGTTACTAATCAATTGACATTAAAATAGGGAGATTAGCCTGGATTATTTAGGTGGACCCAAGGTAATCACATGAGCCTTTGAGAGGAGACAAGGGGAAAGCAGAAGAGGAAGACAAAGCTCCTCAAGGCACAGGAAAGCTTTGATGTGTCATTGCTGCTTTGAGGCTAGACGGGGGAGAAGGGGCCACACAAGAAAGAATGTGAGCAGCTTCATGGGCTGGGGGCGGCCCCAAGCGTTGGCTGATCGGCTGAGGTTGAGAAACTCAGTCCTACAACCTCATGGAATTGGGTTCTGGCAACAACTTGAACGAGCTTAGAAGTGGATTCTCCCCTCTAGTCTCCAGATAAGAAACAGCTGGCCCATACCTTGATTTTCACCTTGTGAGACCCTAAGCAGAGAACCCAGTCAAGCCCACCCAGACTTCTGACCTACAGAAACTGTGAGATAAATTTGTTTTAAGATGCTGCATTTGTGGTGATTTTTTTACATCGACACTAGAAAGCTAATACGTGGGTATATATGCATGAAATAATTATCTAGAATTGGAAGCATTGGGTCCAAAACATATACATTTAAATGATGTTACATATTGCCTAATTTAGAGTTGTGCGGGATTTACTTTCCAGATAAGAAGGCATGAAGGAGTTCTTTGCCCACTCTTGTCCACCCTATATACCACTGAACTTTTAAATCTTTGCTGATGTTAGTTAAATAGTATTTTTAAAATTGTATTTTAAAACTTTATTTATTTAATATGTTTGAGGTTGTGCATCTTTTCACATGCTTAAAAGTTTTTGTATGTGTGTGTGTATATCTATCTATATATATGTATTTTTTTCTCTCCAAACTAGATGTGTATTTCTTTTGCTCATTTTTCTGCTGGGCTGTTTTTTAAAATTACTTTTAAAGAATTCTTTATACATTAAGGAACTCTGCCCATTGTCATATTTGTTTGTTCATTTTGGGGGGATATTTTTTATACACAGAATTTAAAGAAATTTTTATGCTGTCAAATTTATCTATATATTGTTTTATGTCTTCTGGTTGTTTTGTGTTCATTAAAATTTCCTTTCCTTCTCCGAGGTAATACAATGTTCTCTCATGGTATTTTAAAGAACTTCTATGGTTTCACTTTCCACATTTAATTCTTGGATTCATGTAGCATTTTAGGGGGATAAAGAATGCAATAGAAACTTAACTTACTTTTTTTTCCAGATGACTATCCAGTTGTTTCAACATCATTTGTTGAATAATCCATGTTTTCCCCTCAAATTTGAAAGACAAACCTAATCCTGCATTAAATTCATATATATGTTTGATCCAGTTCTGGACTTCTTCTCTATTTAGTTCCACTAATGTGTTTGAGTCTTTATCATATGCTTCATCTAAATAATTGTTCAACAGTTTCTCTCTGTTTGTAAAGTTTTGTCTCGTTTCCACTTTCAGTTTAGTCTCAGTGCATTCTATTTCTTGTTCTTATTAATATCAAAATTTAAATGCAAAGAATTACACTACATTGAGTATTTTTGTGTAACTTGTAAACAGGTATCCCTCCTTTTCTAAGAAATGGGCAACATTTCACCTTTTATTTCACTTGATCTTAACATATTTAAAGGATACTTTTTATTTTCCTGATGTGGGTTCCAAGTTGCTGCTATCTCCTAACTCCAGGTGCCAGTTCATACCTGTTTTCACCGTGCTCACTCCTTCTCCCACACTCTCGACTATTCCAGCCCCTTCATGGCCCAAAATGATGGGATAATTAAGAGGGATTTTATTCGCCAACACTTTCATCTCTGTACCACAGAGCCCCGTGGCCACGATCTGTATGGAAGGCAAAGAGTAATATAGTTTTTTCTGTCTCAGATAAAGATGTTTTAGAATTGTTAATGTTTTAAACCTTTTTTCTAATTTGATATGCTGCATTAATATAAATGCATTCATTTCTTAGTTTTAATTCTAGACAAGGATCAATAGTAATTTGTTTAAATGCAATGTTTTTCATTACCTAATTTCAGAATCAAAATGATGATGTTAATCTTACTGGGGAGGGCAGAATGGGTTCAGAAGGGAGTTGTAAAACCACAGCGTGACATCAAAGGTCTCACTTTGTCCTTTACTGGAGCTTGTGGATGAGGGTGTGGAGGAGAAAGACCAATTATAGAAGTGAGGGAATTGCAACACAGGAAGGAAAGGGATAGTGTTTCTCATTGTAATTGAAGCGTTAATTTGTTTCACACGAAGGCTTTATGGTTGTGTTATAATCCCACTTTTTGTTGTAAATCAGGCAGACAGTTTAAATGGAGGCATTCTGGAGCAGTGGTTAAGAGTTTAGGGCTGAAATCCTGGCCCTGCCCCTTCTTAGCTGTTTGGCCTGGGGCAAAATTATCCTGCAGGAATCTCAGTTTCTTCATTTCTAAAATGGGTACGAGGTTGGCACGTGCACACCCCCCCATACAACTAAGTCAAGAATTGAAATCTATTGAAATTTGCTCATGGAAAAGGGGGATTATTGGAAGAACGCCATAAAATTGCTTGCCACCTGACTGTAGGAAGTGCAGTCAGACCTCCTGGATCTAGGAATCTATCAAGCAGCCTTTGTCTTCATCTCCCTACTTTGATTCAACATGTGCATGGCTGTTATTCTCTGCTTTCCCTTATTTGTCATGATCACATGATCACATGACAGTTAAAAATGGCTCTCAGCCCTGAGTCATCCAGCCTCTCCAGTGCCCACCATCCCCTGCCTTGCTCAGTCTCTGTATCTTTCTCAAATTCGCGGGAGAGAGATTCAGATTTGCAGCTGGTCAGATAATGGTTGGATGTCTTTGAGCCAGTGTCCAAATCTGGTTGTATGAGTTGTGACCCTGTGGGTGGAGAGTGGATGAGGATAGCCAAGCGGCCCCTTATGCACTCTGCAGGGGACGCAGGCCAGAGAAGACTCTCTGAGAAGGGGGCAGGGATTGTGTAGGTAAGGTAACTTAGAAAATGACACTCTCTTAGCAGTCAATTAATAAACAGTACTTATTCAGCATTATTAAACTTAAATAACAGTTAAAGGACTATGAACTAGATGTCAGGTGAACTACATGCTGGTCTGGAGGCCCCCTCTTAGAATCACCTGGGGGAGATTAAAAACCCTCCTGACCATTCTGCACCCCAGACCAATTAAATCACAAATTCAGAATGTCTGGGGGTGGGACCCAGTTATCAGCATTCTTCAAAGCTACCAGGTGATTCCAAATGTGTAACCAAGGTTGAGAAAGACTGTTGAAGCCTCTGTTCTTACTCTACTTAACTGTGCAAACAGTCACTACGCCTCAGTGGATTTCAATCTTCTCATCTGTAAAACCAGGTATCCCTGGGTCCCTTTCAGCTCTAACCTGAATTTCCAGGATTCAGACTTGATTTATCTGTAATCAAATTTTCATACAACATATTTCAAGATAACTAAAATATTATGAAGACTGTCACGAAGAAATTTAAAAGTACAGATTAAAATGTGGTTCATGGGTAGAAACTTCTTTTAATTAGTAATTAGTACTATAGCTGTAGATATGTATCCTTTGGGTATTTAGCCTATGCCATACCTCCTTAACCTTTTCTTTGGCTGTATTTAAAGACTGGTGGTAATGTTTAATGAAAAAGAAATAGAAGAGTATATAGTTTTCCCTCTGAATTGAACATTGTGAAAAGAATGTATAACTTAGAGTGAACAGTTCTGATTTTTGGCATGGAAATGTTGTGGATTTTTTTTTTACCTTTATGCGAACTTCCTTTGCCTTTGGTGGGGCCACTTCTATCTCCTCAATGGAGAGAGGTGCACCTGGCTTCCAGAGTACGGCTGCTCTGCACCTGATAACCTGGGAAATAGAACATGGGGCTAGAAAGGGAAACTCCTTAGGCTTGGGAGATGGAAGACTCCTATATTAATGATTTTTAGAGGGTTTAGTCTGGTTCTTCTTTACTCAAGCCAAAAAAAAAAAAAATCATTGCTTAAATATATGCTATATGTAGCCTCTCGAATCGCAATCCAACTTTTTTTGTACTATCAGCCTCTGTATTCAAATTAGTTTGGAATACTAATTATATTTACATAATGTGACACAAACAAGAGGATAGATGTCATACTTTTGATCTTACCATGAATGAAGTTGTCCAGTGGCTGTTTGAAGGTAGGGATGGCATTGCAGTGTGGGAGTTATTTGTGGTCCTAGGTATGAGAGACAGTTTTGGGGTGCAGGGGTATGGAGCGGGGAATGGAGACCATCTAGTTGTGGCATTCCATCAAATGGTGGTGGCCACTGGCAGATTGAGGTTTGGAGAGGTTGTTGGCGGCAAGGTAGTTCTTAGGGGTTCTGATGTCAGCCCACCACTGTTCTCACTAGAAATGCTCTTTCCATGTGGTCTCATCTATTTTTACAGATTCAACCACTACCTTTATGTAGATGACTTTCACAATCTGTATCTGTGAACAGACTTGTCCCTAAGCTTTAGACTCATTTGTTCATCTGCTATTTGAATGTCCTACAGGTGCCTCAAACTGAACATGAGAAAACACGAACATGTCATTTCTTTCTCCTGTCATCCCCCCTACCCTCCACCAGTGGTGGACACAATCTGCTTCTCCTGCTGCATTCTCTATTTCAACGAATGGCCAAGTAACCTATTCACTCACCCAAAGAAGAAACCTGGAAGTGGCCTTAATTTTTCTCTCTCCCTCAACCTCCACAATCTAAAATTTTTTGGAATCTGTCCCCTCTTTTCCATTCCTGCTACAACTGTGTAATCCAGATCCTCATCCCTTTCACCTGGCTTGAGCTCATCACCTTCAAATCCATCCTCTATATCATTGCCATCTGAACTATAATCCTGATCTTGCTAATCCCCTACCTAAAAATGATATTGCTACCAATTGTTTACCAGGATCTGTTGACATGGTCTACAAGGCTTATCCATGATCTTCTCCCTGTCAGTCTCTCCAGCCTTATTTCTGGTCACCCTGCCTCAGACTTTACCCTCCAGGCACAAAAAGTATTCTGGAGAGTCTCATATAGGATGGTTTTCTTACTTCTCTATTTCTCCTTATGTTGTTTCATCTGCCTGCACAACCGTCTCCTCTTTTACTTGGTGAATTCTTACCTCTGTAAGTTTCCTCGTAGGTGTCGTCATCTCTGGGAAGCCAAGCCAGGTTAGGAGCACTTCCTCTTTCTCTTTTACTACCCTTGCACATTCTTTTACAATAATTATACTTTTATAATTACTCTGCCTCTTTGTGAGATCCTTGGAAGAGGAGATATGTCTTTTACTCTGGAAAATTTGGTAGAGGGCTTGATATATTGCTTACTGAAGGACTGAAAAAACAGAGGAAAGGCGAAGTGCATAAAGGGAAAGGAGAAGGAGAGGTAGTAAGACTTAAGACAGTCTCTCACCTTTAGGAGTACTGTATAGAGAGTAGTTGAGGGATGAGGTGTTGGTAAATAGGCAAGCACACAAACTGACACAATTAAGACACGACATAAAGGGGAAGACTGCACTTACTTTCCCTGTAGTATTCATGCTGACTTTCTTCGTATTATTGCCACAGATGATGTATTGTGAAAGGGAGATTCTGGTTACAACTTTCACTGTGGAAAGTCCAGGAGTACACAGGTCACAGATCAATAAAGAGGCTGAGTCCTGAGCTTTTTGTGTAATCAGGTAATTATTATACCTGTTGCCTATAAACTCAGATTGTCCTGTTGCTTGAGGGAGGTTCCTAAGTATAATCTGAAATAGATTTAGCTCAGTGAAAGTGCACACAATGTGAAATTGTGCAAAGATTTTTTTTTTCCTTCTCTCAATCATGAAGTTCCCCTCTTAATATCCACACTGTTGAGTTTTAAATTTGGTCTTTTAAATGTCCAAGTTCAAATTTCTAATAGCATCTATAAAATTGTTCCTTTTATGTTGTTTTTCACATGTAGATCTGATCATCTGTGTCTCTAAACTGGAGTAATCCTTTTGATTTTCTAAACATCTGTCTCATTATTGAGGAATTAGGATGTTACTACAGAGTTTTATCGAGTAGTTTAGCATAAGCTCCTCACCTCTTGGTATGCTGAGCTGGTCGCTCAGAGAAAGTGAAACCAATTTGCATAAGGAGCCTGACAATCAGGATTTGGATTTGAGAAAATCTCTGTATGTGAGCTCAGAGAGTCTTGACCAAAACTCAAGACCCTGATGAACAACAGGGACAAGGAGATACATTTCCAATGAAAGACATCAGTGGGCAGGTTTTAGTTAGAAGGGAAGAGAAGAAGAGTAAATGTTCTTCCTGTGTCAAGTGCTATGATCATATGATTTTTCTTCGTTAGCATGTTGATATGGTGGGTTATATTGATTAATTTCCAATGTTGAACTAGCCTTACATACCTGGAACAAATCCCACTTGGTGTACAATTCCTTTTATGTATTACTGGATTTGTTTTGCTAGTGTTTTGTTAAAGATTTCTGTCTCTATATTTATGAGAGTTATCGGTGTTAGTTTTCTTTCTTTGCACTGTCTTTGTCTGATTTTGGTGTCACGGTAATACTAATTTCATAAAATTGATCCCTCCTCTTCTATTTTCTAGGAGAGATTGTGAAGATGTTAATTCCTAAATGTTTGATAAAATTCTCCAGTGAAACCATCTGGGACTACAGATTTCTTTATTGAGATGTTTTAAATTATGAATTCAATTACTTTAATATTTGTAGGGCTATGCAAATGATCTATTTCATATTTGATGAGTTGTGGTAGTTTGTGTTTTTGAGGAATTAGTCCATTTCATCTAATTGTCAAATTTATGTATGTAGAGTTGTTAATAGTATTCCCTTATTATTACTTTGATGTCTGCAGTGTCTGTAGTGATATCCCCTGTTTTATTTTGATATTGGTAATTTGTGTCTTCTTTCAGTTTTCTTGTCAGTATTGCCAGAGGTTTGTTAATTTTTTGATATTTTCAAAGAACCAGCTCTGTCTCATAGGTTTTTCTGTTTTTCTCTTTTCAATTTCATTGATTTCTGCTATTATTGTCTTTTCTTCCTTCTGCTTGTTTTGAGTTTATTTTGCTCTTTTATTTCTGGGATCAAGAAGTATGAGTGTGGATTATTGATTTGCAAGCTTTCCTTTTTTCTAATGTAAGCATTTAGTGCCTTAAATATTGGGTTCAGTGCTCTTTAGCTCTGTCACTAAAATTTCGATATGTTGTTTTTCATTTTCATTCAGTTCAATGTATTTTTATAAATTTCCCTTGAGCCTCCTTCTTTGACCTATTGATTATTTAAAAGTGTGTTGCTTAGCTTCCAGGTGTTTGGAGATTTTCCTTTTATTTCTGTTATGGATTTCTACTTCGATTTCTGTTATTGATTTCTGGTTCGATTCCATTGTGGTCAGAAAACACACTCTGTATGATTTTTTTTTCTTCTAACTAGTTTATTTTATTATTTTTTTATTGATATCTTAATAGTTTATAACACTGTGGGGTTTCAGTTGTGCATTATTGTTTGTCTGTCACCATGTGGATGTATCCCTTCACCCCTTGTGCCCGCCCCCCACCCCCCTTCCCCTTGGTAACCACCAATCAGTTCTCTCTGTCCGTGTGTTCATTTATATTCCACATATGAGTGAATTCATGCAGTGTCTGTCCTTCTCTCTCTGGCTTATTTCACTTAACATAATACCCTCTAGGTCCATCCATGTTGTTGCAAATGGGACAATTGTGTCTTTTCTTATGGCTGAGTAGTATTCCATTGTATGTATATACCACATCTTCTTTAACCAATCATCAGTCGAGGGACACTTGGGTTGCTTCCACTTCTTGGCTATAGTGAATAATGCTGCCATGAACATAGGGGTTCATACGCCTCTTGTGATGGTTGATTTCATGTCCATTGGGTAGATGCCCAAGAGTGGGATTGCTGGATCATACGGTATTTCTATTTTTAATTTTTTGAGGACTCTCCATACTGTTTTCCATAGAGGCTGCACCCGTTTGCATTCCCACCAGCAGTGAATGAGGGTTCCCATTTCTCCACAACCTCTCCAGCATTTGTTGTTCTTTGTCTTGGTGATTATAGCCATTCTAACGGGTGTCAGGTGATGTCTTAGTGTGATTTTGATTTGCATTTCCCTGATGATTAGTGATGTTGAACATCTTTTCATGTGTCTATTGGCCATCTGTATCTCTTCCTTGGAGAAATGTTTGTTCATATTCTCTGCCCATTTTTTGATCGGGTTGTTTGTTTTTTTGTTGCTCAGTTGTATGAGATCTTTATATGTTACTGACATTAATCCCTTGTTGGACAAACAATTTGTGAATATTTTCTCCCAGCTGGTGGCTTGTCTATTCATTTTGATCCTGGTTTCATTTGCCTTGTAGAAGCTCTGTAGTCTGATGAGGTCCCACTTGTTTATTTTTTCTTTTGTTTCCCTTGTCCGAGTAGACATGGAATCTGAAAGGATCCCTTTATGTCCAATGTCAATTAGTGTTCTGCCTGTATTTTCTTCCATGAGTTTTATAGTTTCAGGTCTCACTTTCAGGTCCTTAATCCATTTTGAATTGATTTTTGTATATGGCGATAGGAGATGGTCTACTTTCATTCTTTTGCATGTTGCTGTCCAATTTTCCCAGCACCATTTATTGAAGAGACGTCCCTCTCTCCATTGTATGTTCTTTGCTCCTTTGTCAAAGATTAGCTATCCATAGGTGTGTGGTTTTATTTCTGGGCTTTCAATTCTATTCCATTGATCTGTGTGTCTATTTTTGTACCAGTACCATGGTGTTTTGATTACTATTGCTCTAAGCTATATTTTGAAATCAGGGATTGTGATGCCTCCAGTTTTGTTCTTTTTTTGTAGGATTGCTTTAGCTATTCGGAGTCTATTTTTGCCCCATATGAATTTCAGTATTTTTTGTTCTCTTACCGTGAAGAATGATATTGGGATTCTGATTGGGATTGCATTGAATCTGTAGATTGCTTTAGGTAGAATGGACATTTTAACTATATTTATTCTTCCAATCCATGTGCATGGAATATTTTTCCATTTCTTTATGTCTTCCTCGATTTCTTTCAATAGTGTCTTATAGTTTTCATTGTATAGGTCTTTTACCTCCTTGGTTAAATTTATTCCCAGATATTTTATTCTTTTTGTTGCAATTGTCAATGGGATTGTCTTTTTGAGTTCTCTTTATGTTAGTTCATCATTAGTGTATAGAAATGCAACTAATTTTTTTTTTACACGTTAAAAAGCTAATAGTTTTTTTTCTTACCATTTTTTTTATTGATGTCTTAATAGTTTATAACACTGTGGGGTTTTAGTTGTACATTTTTGTTTGTCCATCACCTTGTGGATGTAACCCTTCACCCCTTATGCCCCCCTCACCCCCCTTCCCCTTGGTAACCACCAATCAGTTCTCTCTGTCCGTGTGTTCACTTATATTCCATATATGAGTGAGTTCATGCAGTGTCTGTCCTGCTCTCTCTGGCTTATTTCACTTAACATAATACCCTCTAGGTCCTTCCATGTTGTTGCAAATGGGACAATTCTGTCTTTTCTTATGGCTGAGTAGTATTCCATTGTATGTATATACCACATCTTCTTTAACCAATCGTCAGTCGAGGGACACTTGCGTTGCTTCCACTTCTTGGCTATAGTGAATAATGCTGCCATGAACATAGGGGTTCATACGCCTCTTGTGATGGTTGATTTCATGTCCATTGGGTAGATGCCCAAGAGTGGGATTGCTGGATCATACGGTATTTCTATTTTTAATTTTTTGAGGACTCTCCATACTGTTTTCCATAGAGGCTGCACCCGTTTGCATTCCCACCAGCAGTGAATGAGGGTCCCCGTTTCTCCACAACCTCTCCAGCATTTGTTGTTATTTGTCTTTGTGATTATAGCCATTCTAACGGGTGTCAGGTGATATCTTAGTGTGGTTTTGATTTGCATTTCCCTGATGATTAGTGATGTTGAACATCTTTTCATGTGTCTATTGGCCATCTGTATCTCTTTCTTGGAAAAATGTCTGTTCATATCCTCTGCCCATTTTTTGATCGGGTTGTTTGTTTTTCTGTTGCTCAGTTGTATGAGATCTTTATATATTACTGAGATTAATCCCTTGTCGGACAAACGATTTGCAAATATTTTCTCCCAGCTGGTGGGTTGTTTATTCATTTTGATCCTGGTTTCGAAATGCAACTGATTTTTTAAGTTGATTTTATATCCTGCCACTTTACTGTAATTGTTGATTATTTCTAGTAGTTTTCCAGTGGAATTTTTTGGGTTTTCCATGTATAATATCATATCGTCTGCAAATAGAGTTTCACTTCTTCATTGCCTATTTGGAGTCCTTTTAATCCTTTTTCTTGCCTAATTGCTCTGGCCAGAACTTCCAGTACTATGTTTAACAAGAGTGGCGAGAGTGGGCACCCTTGTCTTGTTTCTGTCCTCAAAGGAATGGCTTTCAGTTTTTCCCCGTTGAGTAGGATGTTAGCTGTAGGTTTGTCATATAGGGCTCTTATTATGCTGAGGTACTTTCCTTCTATACCCATTTTGTTGAGAGTTTTTATCATAAATGGATGCTGGATCTTGTTGAAAGCCTTCTCTGCATCAATTGAGATGATCACGTGGTTTTTATTATTCATTTTGTTAATGTGGTGTATCACGTTGATCGATTTGCGGATCTTGAACCATCCCTGTGTCCCTGGTATAAATCCCACTTGATCGTGGTGTATGATCTTTTTAACATATTACTGTATTCGGTTTGCCAATATTTTGTTGAGGATTTTTGCGTCTATGTTCATCAGTGATATTGGCCTGTAGTTTTCCTTCTTTGTATTGTCCTTGTCTGGCTTTGGTATCAGGATCATGTTGGCCTCATAGAGGAAGTAGTCCATCTTCCTCTATTTTTTGGAATAGTTTGAGAAGAATAGGTGCTAAATCTTCTTTGAATGTTTGGTAAAATTCTCCAGGGAAGCCATCTGGTCCTGGGCTTTTATTTTGGGGGAGGTTTTTGATTACTGTTTCAATCTCTTTACTTGTGATGGGTCTGTTCAGATTCTCTATTTCTTCTTGATTCAGTTTTGGGAGGTTGTACGCTTCCAAGAATTTGTCCATTTCCTTTAGGTTGTCCAATTTGTTGGCGTAAAGTTTCTCATAGTATTCCCTAATAATCCCTTGTATTTCTGTGGTGTCTGTTGTAATTTCTCCTCTTTCATTTCTAATTTTATTTATTTGAGTCTTCTCCCTTTTTTTCTTAGTGAGTCTGGCTAGGGTTTGTCAATTTTATTTATCTTCTCAAAGAACCAGGTCTTTGTTTCATTGATCCTTTCTACTGTTGTTTTGGTTTCAATTTCATTTATTTCTGCTCTGATTTTTATTATTTCCCTCCTTCTGCTGATTTGGGGCTTTGTCTGTTCTTCTTTTTCTAATTCTGTTAGGTGCAGTTTAAGGTTATTTATTTGGGATTTTTCTTGTTTTTTAAGGTGGGCTTGTATTGCTATGAATTTCCCTCTCAGGACTGCTTTTGCTGCGTCCCTTATGAGTTGGTATGGTGTATTTTCTTTTTCATTTGTCTCCAGATAGCTTTTGATTTCTCCTTTAATTTCATCAGCGACCCATTGGTTGTTCAGTATCATGTTGTTTAGTCTCCACATCTTTGTCCCTTTCCCAGTTTTTTCCTTGCAGTTGATTTCTAGTTTCATAGCATTATGATCAGAAAAGATGCTTGTAATGATTTCAGTCTTCTTAAATTTATAGAGGTTTGCCTTGTTTCCTAATATATGGTCTATCCTTGAAATGTTCCATGTGCACTTGAGAAGAATGTGTACTCTGCTTTTTTAGGGTGGAATGCTCTGTATATATCTATTAAGTCCATCGCATCTGGTTTTTCATTTAAGTCCATTATTTCCTTATTGACTTTTTGTCTGGATGATCTATCCATTGATGTAAGGGGGTGTTAAGATCCCCTACTATTATTGTGTTATTGTTAATATCTCCTTTTAGGTTTTTTAGCAGTTGTTTTATGTACTTTGGTGCTCCTGTGTTCGGTGCATAGATATTTATAATTGTTATGTCTTCTTGGTGAAGTGTCCCTTTTATCATTATATATTGTCCCTCTTTGTCTCTCATTACCTTTTTTATCTTGAAGTCTACTTTGTCCGGTATAAGTATGGCAACTCCTACTTTCTTTTGTTTGCCATTAGCTTGGAGTATCATTTTCCATCCTTTTATTTTGAGTCTGTGTTTGTCTTTAGAGCTGAGATGTGTTTCCTGGAGGCAGCAAATTGTTGGATCTTGGTTTTTAATCCATCCCACCACTCTGGGTCTTTTGATTGGAGAATTCAATCTCTTTACATTTAGAGTGATTAGTGATATATGAAGGTTTAATGTTGCTATTTTATTGTTTATTTTCTGGTTCTTTTGCATTTCCTTCATTTCTTGTCACATGTGTTTTGGACTGCAAATTCAGTTTGGTATTTCTGCATGCTCATTCTCTTAGTTTTCTCTTTATTTGTCATGTGTGGTTCTCTTCTGGTTATTTGTTTAGTGGTTACCGTGAGGTTTATATAAAAGATCTCCTGGATAAGATAGTACATTTTTAGATGCCTCCTGTTTCCTTAGGCTGAATTGATTCAATCCCTTTCCTCTTCCCCTCCTTAATTGTTGTTGTCACTACTTATTCCATCTTGTGTCATGAGTGTGTGTTTACAGTGATGAGCTTGAATCAATTTTTGTTGTTATCCAACTGTAGTTTGTTTTGGTTTAGTCTCCTTGCTTTTCTCCTTGCTGAAATCTTTGTATCCCCTTTCTCTTTTGTTTTTTTCAGGCCTAAGGGTCTTCTTGAGCATTTCTTGTAGTGGGGGTCTTGTGGTGAAGAACTCTCCTAGCTTTTGTTTATCAGGGAGAGTTATTATTTCTCCATATTTGAAGGATATTTTTGCTGGATAAAGTATGCTTGGCTGAAGGTTTTTGTCTTTCATGATTTTGAATATATCATTCCAGTCTCTCCTAGCCTGTAGAGTTTCTGTTGAGAAATCAGCTGAGAGCCTGATGGGGTTTCCTTTGTATGTTATTTTGTTTAGCTGCCCTTAATATTATTTCCTTGTCATGGAATCTTGTCAAATTTGCTACTATGTGTCGTGATGATTGTTTATTCCTGTTTATATATTTAGGTGATCTATTGATTTCATTCACTGTTATTTCCATCTCATTCCCTAGGTTAGGAAAGTTCTCAGCTATTATTTCTTTGAACAAACTCTCTGCTCCTTTTTCTTTTTCTTCTCCTTCTGGAATACCTATTATCCTTATGTTGCTTTTCCTCATTGAGTCTGATATTTCTCAAAGAATTTCTTCATATCTTTTTAGTCTTAGCTCTCTCTCCTCCGCTACCTGGAGCATTTCTGCGTGGCTATCCTCAATAATGCTAATTTGTTCCTCCATATTGTCAGTTCTGCTCTTTAAAGACTCCATTTTTTTCCAGTATCTCGTTCATTTTGTTTTTCATCTCCAATAATTCTGATTGGTTTTTCTTTATGGTTTCAATCTCTTTTGTGACAAAATTCCTGAATTCGTTGATTTGTTTCTGTGTGTTCTCTTGTATTTCATTGAGTTTGTTTATGATAGCTATTTTGAATTCTCTCTCATTCAGCTTATAGATTTCTGTACCTTTAGGGTTGGTTTCTGGGTGTTTGTCATTTTCCTTTTGGTCTGTAGACATAACATACCGTTGCATGCATCCCACAGCTTTACTTTTTCCTTTCTTCTTGGTCCTGCAGTTTCCACCTGCTGCCACTGGATGGAGATTGTGAGTGGTGTGCTCTGAGCCCGCTGAAGTCCCTGGAGGGATTATGCTGAAACACAGGGCATGTGGGGGGAGGGGTTCTCTCTTTCTCCTGCTTGACCAGGGGGGTTTCCTTTCTGGCTCTCTTGGGGCATTTGTCACACCCCCAAAACAGTTCATCATCACTTTCTGGTGGGGATCTCTCAACAGTCTGTGAGAGCACCTGGAGGGCGATAGTTTTCCCTGCAGAGTGCCATCCCTCCCCACTCTGTCTGCAAGCCGTGCTGTCTGTCTTTGTTGATCAATTGGGGAGGGGGAGTAAAACTCCTTACCTCTCCTCACATCCTTTGGGGCTTCCCGTGCCTCCACCGTCTGATGTATGACAGCAGGGCTTTCTTAAAAGTCCCTTGTAGTGTTTGATTGACCTCTGCTGGAATGTGAATGATGTTTTCATTGTGTCTTAGGGGGCAGAGATTCAAAGAGGGAATCTCACTCCACCATCATGCTGACGTCACTCCCTCTGAGCATCTTTAGAACAATTATTTTGAATTCTTTGTCAGGTAATTCATATATATCCTTTTTTGGGGGTCAGTTACAGAAAGTTTATTCTGTTTCCTTGGTGGTGTCATATTTCCCTGATTCTTTGTGATCTCTGTAGCCTGCATCGGTGTCTGTGCATTTGAAGAAGCAGTCATCTCTTCCTGACTTTATGGACTGACTTCAGTGAGGAAAGACCCACCTTTGAGTGGAGCATGCTGTGACCCCAGATCTCGTGTGCAAGGAGTTAAGTGCAGCGGCATATTCTGGCTCTGGGTTCAGGGGTGGTGTGATGTTTTGTTGGCTCAGGCTGCTGGAGTCCACACCATTGACAACTGCATGCGCCTGGCAAGTGCTGTAGGGGGTCTGCAGTAGCTGCAAAAGCTACTGGGGTCTTCAGCAGCACCTTCAGGTCCAGTGGCTAGGGACCAGGGCAGGCAACAGTGGTGTCCAGAGCCAGGGGTGTGCACACACTCAGCTGTGGGGGGCAGCTGCAGGTGCCTGTGTTGTGACAGGGGCTGGTTGCAGATACACATGATGTACTGGTGAGGGCCAGTGCCAGCAGCATGGGCCAGGGCCAACTATGGGCTCACTTACATCTGCGGGTGCCCTGGCTGTTGGCATGCACTCCTGTGGTGCAGGGTCTCACCATGGGCCTGTGTGCAGCAGGGGAAGCTGGTGACAGGAGTCAGGCTGGTGGAGTGCAGTTGCACAGGTAGATGGGCTGGCTGTAGGTGAGCCCAGTGGTGCAGGCCAGTGACACAAGTCAGAGTCAGGTCCAGGCTGACAAACAGCTGTGGGAGCCCTGGCAGTTGGAGTGCATTCCTGTGGCTGCAGGATCTTGCAGTGGGCACATGGCAGTGGAGGCAGGTGACAGGACTTGGGCCAGCAGAGTGCAGGTGCACAGCTGGAGGACCTAGCTGCAGGTAAGCCCAGCAGTGCAGGCCAGTCACTGGAGATAGGGCCACATCAAGACCACAAGCAGCAGTGGGGGCCTTGGCTGTTGGCTCGCATTCACTTGGCTTCAGGGTTTTGCCATAGGCATGCGTATGGCAGTGGAGGCCTGTGATGGGAGTCAGGTTGGCAGCATGCAGGTGCACAGCTGGAGAGGCTAGCCCTAGGGGTCAGCCTTAGTAATCTAGGCTAGTGTCTTGCACTTGCACAGTCACAGAAGCTGGGGATGGCTGCCAATGTGGATTCTAGGCTCTGGCAGGAGAGAGGGGAGGGAACACAAAGGGACTAGGTGGCTGGCTTCTGCTAATATGAAAACCTGGGGGGGCAAAAACTGGTGAAATCTACAGGCAGTCAGTGGTGGCTGTGCTGGCTGTTGGTAAAAGCTGCTGAGATCCTCTGCAGAGCAGGTTACTGGGAACTGTGGTTGCTCCTGCTGCATAACTGATACTAGTAGTCTCTATACATCTCAGCTTTGCTGGTCTCTGTGTGGGATGAAACCCAAGCAGTTCCTTTGTGCAGTCCCCTGAAAGGCTGTGGAAGCTGGTCACTCACCCCACTCTCCCCTTCCCAGAGAGCAGAACTATTGCTAGCTGGGGAGATCCCTCTTGGAGCTGAGCAGTGCTGGCTTGGGGGATGGAATGATGCAGGCAAAATAAGGCTGCCTTCTTTCCCTTTTTGTATGGGTATTCTCAGGTTTTTTTTTTTTTGTTTCACTGTCTTGCTGACATTTCTTAAATGGACTCCTGAGTTCTCCCAGAGTGATTTTTGCTTTGTGGATAGCTGTCTAATTGTTGATCTTTGTGCTGGGGCAGAGGCTAGGGTCTCCTACTCCACCATTTCAGTGATAGAACTGCAGCTTCCTGTTAGTATTTCTTGTAAGGCCAATCTGCTAGCAAGAAATTTTCTGGATATAGGATTCTCTGTTGACAGTTTATTTATTTATTTATTTTAGCTCTTTGACTATATTATGCCATGCATTTTGGCCTCCATTGTTTCTGGTGAGAAGTCAGCTGTTAATTGTATTGGGCTTTCCTTGTAAGTAAACAGCCATTTTTCTCTTGCTGCTCTCAAGATTTTCTTCTTCTCTTTGGCTTTCACTATTTTTACTATGATATGTCTGTTTGTGAATCTTGGTGTTTATCTTCCTTGCAGTTTGTTTGGCTTCCTGGATGGGTTGATAAATGTTTCTCAATAGTCATGTACCACATAACAACATTGCAGTCAATGAAGGACCATATATAGGATGGTGGTCCCATAAGATTATCAGAGAGCTGAAAATTTCTATCTCCTAGTGATGTTGCAGCCATCATAAGTCATAGTGCAATGCATTACTCACATGTTTCTGGTGATACTGATGTAAACAAACCTACTGTGCTGCCAGTCCTATAAAAGTATAGCACATACAATTATGTACAGTAGAGAATACTTGATAATGATAAATGACTATGTTACTGTTTTATGTCTTTACTATACTATTGTTTTTATCATTATTTTAGAGTGTACTCTTTCTACTTAAGAAAAAAAGATTACTCTAAAACAGTGTGCCCTATTATGCTGGCAGCAGTCTCATACTTTTCATGTTTTTTTTTCATTATTGATGTAACATTGGTTTATAACATTATATAAATTTCATGTGTGCATTATTATATTTCAACTTCTGTATAGAGTACAACGTGTTCACTGCCAAAAGTCTAGTAGCCATCTGTCACCGTACTAATGTCCTCCTTTACACCTTTTGCTCTCCCCCATCCCCCTTCCCTTCTGGTAACCACCAATCTGTTCTCTATATCTATGTGTTTGTTTGTTTATCTTCCATGAGTGAAATGATATGGTATTTGACTTTCTTCATCTGATTTATTTTGCTTAGCATAGTACCCTCGAGGTCCATCCATGTTGTCACAAATGGCAAGATTTCCTCTTTTTCATGGCTGAATAGTATTCCATTGTATATATATACCACATCATCCATTCCTCTGTTTAAAGGCACTTAAGTTGGTTCCAAGTCTTGGCTATTGTGAATAATGCTGCAGTGAACATAGGGGTGTAGATATCTCTTCAAGTTAAGGTTTTCATGTTCTTTGGATAAATACCCAGAAATGGAATAGGTGGATAATAAGGTAGTTCTATTTTTAATTTTTTGAGGAATCTCCAAATTATTTTCCATAGTGGACGCACCAATTTACATTCCCACCAGCAGTGTACAAGGGTTTCCTTTTCACCACATCCTCTCTAACACTTGTTTCGTCTCTTTTTAGTAATAGCCATTCTGACAGGCATAAGGTGATATCTCATAGTCGTTTTGATCTGCATTTCTAATAATTAGTAGTGTTGAACATCTTTTCATGTGCCATCTTGTGTTTACCATGTCTCTTGATTACATCATTTTTTCTTGTGCTTGATTTACTCTCATGTTATTTTGTTCATTGTGGTCCCTAAGTATACAAAATGCACTGCTAATGTTGCCAGTAAGAGGCCATATCGAGTGATTGACCTGAAACAAAATTAAAAGTGATTAAGGACTATGAAGGTGGAAAATCAGTGATGGTTATTGCTTGCTAGTCAAGCATGTGCCATTCCACCATAGCTAGGATCTTGAAGAACAAGAATGAGGTGACAGAAGCTGTGACAGGATCTGCTTCATTTATGTCAATGAGACTAACAAAATTTTAAGAATGGCCTATATTAGACATGGAGAAACTTCTTAATGACCCAGATTAAGGCCAGATATAGAAGCATATCCCTTTCAGCACCATGACAACCATGGCCAAAGCAGAGTTTGTTTGCCATGTTGAAAGAGGAGGCTGGACCTGACTACAAAGTTGAATTTACTGCTAGCTCTGGGTGGTTTAAATGACTTGAGGATTGTTATTTATTACATAATGTGAAAGTGAGTGGTGAATCCGTGAATGCTGGTGTGAAGGCAGCTGAAGAATTTCAGATAAACTGATTGTGGAGGAAAATTACTTGCCAGAGCAAATAGTCAGTATGCATGAAATCTCCCTGTTCTGGAAACGGATGCCTGAAACGACTTTCATCCATAAAGAGGCCAAGTCAATGCCAGGTTTCAAGGCTTTTAAGGATAGGATAACAGTCTTGGTTGGGATCAACATTACAGGCTACAAATTGAAACTCGTTGTAATCTGGCACAGGGAGAACCCCAGGGCCTTCAAGCATGTCAATAAGCACACACTGACAGTGACTACAGGAGCAATAAGAAGTCATGGATGACCCAGCTCCTCTTCTAAGATGCCCTCCTGAATTGCTTTGCCAGAGAAATGGAGAAGTACTGTTTGGAGAATAACATACCTTTCAAGATTTTGCTTATTGTTGATAATGCTCCTCGGCATCCTCCTTTTATTGGTGATCTTCATCCTAACATCAAAATGGTGTTTCTCTTTCCCATCACCACCCGTTTAATCCAACCAATGAATCAAGGAGTTATAGCAGCTTTTGAGGCATACTCCCTGAGAAGGACATTTGCCCAGGCTACTGCTGCAACTGAGGAAGACACTGATGCAGTTCTGGAAGGATTACAACATCTATGACTGCATCAAGAACCTTGCTTGGGCTTGGGGTGATGTCACGAAGGAGTGAATTAATGGCATCTGGAAGAAGATGCTCAAGAGGTTCATCGATGACTTCCAAGGATTTGCCAAGGATGAAGAGGTTGCAGAATCAACAAGGCTGTGGTTGAGATGATGGACAACTATAACCTGGATTTAGATGAGGATGACATTGAGGTGTTCCTAGAAGTAGTTCCTGAGGAATTGACTAAAGGAGTTTTTGGAATTGGAACAGAATGGGTAGCTGAATAAGAGGCAAGAGAACAGGAAACTGCAGATGAAGAAAAAGGAGAACCCTGTAGAACATTCAGTGAAGAGTTTAGCAGAAGCTTTTGTAGACCTCAATAAAAGTTTGAAAACAGAGAGCTCCCAACACCAAAAGGTTTTCATTAATAGAGGGGAATGTTCAGGGTGCATTATCTGCTGACAAGCAAATCTATGGTGAAAAAAAGAAACCAAGCAAAGCACCATGGACCTATTTCTGAAAAGAGTGACACCTCCTCAAGAAGAGTCTCAGGCAGGTCCATCAGGAGGTATTCCAGAAGAAGACATTGTTTTCATAGGAGATGACAGCTCCATGTGTTTTATTGCCTCTGAAGACCTTCCAGTGGGACAAGATGTGGAGGTAGAAGACAGTGATATTGATGATCCTGACCCTGTGTAGGCTTAAGCTAATGTGTCTTAGTTTCTAACAAAAAAGTTTAAAGGGTAAAAATTTAAAAAATCTCAAAAATCCAAAACAGCTTATAAGATGCAGATATAAAGAAAGAAAATAGTTTTGTACAGCTGTACAATGTGTATTTTAAGCTGAGTGTTACTACAAAACAGTGAAAAAGTTAAAAAAATAAAAAAGTTTATAAAATAAAAATGTTTCGGCAAGCTAAGGTTAATTTATTATTGAAGAAAGAAAACTATTTTTTCATAAATTTAGTGTAGCCTAAGTGTACAGGGTTTGTAAAGTCTACAGTGGTGCCCAGTAATGTCCTAGGCCCTCACATTCACTCCCCACTCACTCACTCACTCACCCAGAGCAACTTCCAGTCCTGCAAGCTCCATGCATGGTGAGTGCTGTATACAGGTGTGCCATTTCTTATCTATTATACTGTATTTTTATTGTCCCTTTCCTATTTTTAGATATGTTAACACGAATGCTTAACATTAGGTTTGTAGCCCAAGAGCAACAGGCTTTACCATGCAGGCTAGGTGTGTAGTAGGCTATACCATCTAGGTTTGTGTAAGAACACTCTGTGATGTTTGCGCAATGAAATTACCTAAAGATGCATTTCTTAGAATGTATCCCTGTCGCTAAGCAATGCATGATTGTAAATTTGGTAATTTTTCAGCCTTTGTTGTTTTAAATATTTTTTCCTGCTTCCTTTTCTCTTGCCTCTCCTTTTGGCACTCCATTACACATATGTTGATGCATTTAATACTGTCCCACATTTCTCTGAGGCTCTGTTCATTTTTCCTTATTCTTTTTTATTCTCTATTCTTCAAGTTGCATAATGTATTGAGCTGTCTTTATAGTGGCTGATTCTTTCCTCTGCCAGTTCAAATTCATTGTTGAGCCCCTCTCATGAATTTTTTTTCCCGGTTTTTGTACTTTTTAACTCCAGAATTCCATTTGGACCTCCTTTCTCTCTTCCTCCTCCTCTTCCTTCTTTAAAAAAAAATAATTTCTAACTTTTCAGTGATATTCTGTATTAGATGAGACATCGTCATCATATCTTCCTTTACTTCTTTAATCATTGCTTTCCTTTAGTTCTCTGAAAATATTTACAATGGCTATTCTAAAGTCTTTATCAAATCTGACAACTTGTCATTCTGACAGGCAGTTTCTTTTGCTTGCTTTTTCTCTGGTATATGGATCAGAATGCGTGTTTCTTTCTTGTCTTATAATTATTTGTTTGTTTGTAACTGGACATTTTAGATAATATATTGTAGGAATTCTGGGTACTGATCTCTCCCTTTGTTATTGGTATTGGCGTGTTTATTTTTTTAGTGAGTAGCTGAACTATTTTAGTAAAGTCTATCCCCCCACCTCCAAGTGTGAAGTCTATGAAGTTCCTTAGGGAGCACAGCCTTGGTGTGCTCACAGTCACCCTGGGGTGACAATGGTTTTGGTTTGACTCAATTTGGCAGTTTCACTGGTCACACCTGCCTGTTAAGCTCTCCTAGTTGTTAGCTGATTGCTTTATTGTTTTCAGCAATACCCTGGAGCACAGATTGCTCCCTAGTGTGATGTACTTCAATTTGATTTCCTTGGAAGTGATAGTTTTGTAGTCAATGTTTGAGATTTATTCGGAGTCCAGGAAACCCCCTCCTAGCTGACTTTCCTTCCCCAGTCCTCTCTGATAAACTTTCTGGCTCTGGCAGGGGCAGGGGAGACTGTCTCATTACTGTCAGGTGGGGGTAGAATTCAGGTTCCCCCCTGAGCTTTCATCAACTCCTGAGGGGAGCATTGCTCCCTGTTACTTCTGGACAGAGGTGAAAATACCAACTCTCCACCAGGATTCCATGACACCTCCCCAGTTCAGAAGGATAGTAGTGTCTTCTTACTGCTACCAGATGGCCTCTACTTTGGGCCATTCCAAACATCCAATGTTTGGGTGAAAGTTCTGACTCTTCACCAGGCCTCCTTTAACACCACCTTAGGAAGGAGGGGGAGGGGATACCTCATTATTGCTGGGTGGGCATGGATATTTAGGTTCCCCACTGACACTATGGGTTGGGTGCTCATTACCAGAAGGTAGAGTTGAGCCCTGGTGGTCTAGTGGTTAATATTCAGTGCTCTCATCACCATGGCCCAGATTTGCTTCCTATCAGGGAACCACACCACGCACCACTTGGTTGTCACACCATGTGACTGCATGTTGCTGTGATGCTGAAAGCTATGCCACTGGTATTTCCAATACCAGCAGGGTCACCCATGGTGGACAGGTTTCAGTGGACATTCCAGACTAAAACAGACTAGGAAGAAGGACCTGGCCATCCACTTCAGAAAAAATTGGCCATGAAAATCCTATGAATAGCAGCAAATTATTGTCTGATACAGTGCCGGAAGGTGAGAGGATGGCACAAAAAGACCGGGCAGGGTTCTCCCCTCTCTGTACACAGGGTGGCTAAGGAGTCAATGGCACTAAGAAAAACAAGGGTTGAAATTCCCAGATCATTCCTTTGCCTTCTCTGACAGCACCCGGGGAGGTGGGTGGGGGTTTGGTGCCTCTTTAGAGTCTGTAGGTGGAGTCTGAGCTCCCTACTCAGACTTTGCTCCATGGGTATGGATAGGGCCACAGTTTTTTCCGCATCATTTGGTGGGATTAGAGCAGCTATTATCCAAAAGCTTTCTGTCTTGCTAGACTGCCCCTTTCCTAATTCTTTGGCCAGAGAGAGCAGGCTTTTGTTGGGGCCTCTTTTTGTCTGTGTCTGTTGGTGTTTCAAGGTTTCTGGCTTCTTCAGCTCCAAGTCTGGGATATATGAGGCAGAAAGAAGACCCAGGGAACTCACACCCATGCGCTTCCCTGGATCTCCAGGCCTCTAGCCTTTCTGCCTTCTCTCTACCTTTCAGAGTCTTCTTATGTTTGTTTTATATATAATGTCCAGGATTTTTTATTGAACTTATTGGAAGGACTAGGGAATATGTCTATTCCTTCTTCCCAGAAGTGGAAGTCCTCTATGAAATCATTTTAAAAACTTCAATATGTTATAAACAATGAAAGACGTTATTCTTCTTGATGCTTGAAAGGTCCTAAACGTGACCAGTGGGAACAGCGTTCTGCTGGCTCCTAAGTGTTCTTGACATGGTCTCCTTGGTCTTGGAGCATTTCCATCACAACAATTCTCCCAGGCTCCCTTTGTACTTATAGCTCTTTTATGGAAAAACTCTTGATTTGTAATAAACTTAATACATTTGCTTATTTATATTATCTTTTGATGTTATAACTATTAAATATTCAAGATCATAGTATCCATGTTACTACTGACAATAAACCCACTTATTAAAGTTTAACATTTATTTGCAGTTCTTTTTTGTACTAGTGAGTTTAATCCATTCATATTATTTTGATTGCTGAAAGTTTTAGAATTCTATTTTTTTTTTACTTTCTTTTCATTCTGCTTTTTCTACTCCTTTTTAAATTTTTGTCCTTTTCTGACTTGTTTTGAATTGATTGAGATTCTGATTCACAATCTCAAAATATGTTTTTAGTCAGGTGACCTAGAATGTGACCTACTTAGAACCATTACAATAAAATTTCCTGGCTTGGGGTTTCCACCTACCAAGCAGTTAGAATAAATTCAAATTTAATTCATCGGAGGGCACGTCTATTTTCACAAAATGTGATAACAGACTTTTTCCCTCTCCAAGGCTATGAAAAGAAACTTATACTTGTTGTTTTCTTTTGCTGGTGGGTGGAATATTTACTAGCCCCTCAGGTTTATTGAGGTTGTAGCCCTTGGACGATTTGGGGGCAGCGTGAGTTTACATTCCAGCTCCCCACATTGTGCCAGGTCCAAGGCTGCATGCTCCTTGCTTTGCCCTCATCACCCCACCCCACAGTTTCTTGGATCAGCAAAATCATCAGGTCAGATGCTCATTTCTCATTTGGCTTCCTGCTCCCCTGGAGCATCCCCTACTTTCTTTTTAGCTCAAACGTGCATTTGAAAGGATGTTTGTTGCATATTCTTTTACATTCTAGGGGTTTCCTACCAAGAATGCTTTTCATACACTGTAGCCAAAAGTATAGCCAGAGAGTAGAGCCAAACAACCTTTTCCTTATTATTTTTATAACTATGCCATAATTAAAGATTTTGAGACCTGAATCCTTCCAGCCACCCTTTCTTTATTCCATGGTCTTTGGTTGATGGAATTGGCACTCCAAAACTGCAGCCAACTTGGGACCAAATTACATTACTCATCAATGGCCAGATTTATCTATTCAATCACAGGCTCAGGAAATGCAGCAAGGAAAGGGAACTCTGAATGTCTCAGCTCGACCCCCAAGACTACAGGCCCACCATGTGAGAACAGCATATTGAGAAGAAATAGAAAAGATTTGTTTTTGCTTGAGAAAGGCAGGTAAGATTGAGTGTCAAGGAGTTTTACCACTTTTGAAGCATGGTTAACAAACCTTCCATCCTCCAACTAGGAAAATATGGCCTGATGTATGTCAAGCTCAGACTCAAAGAATTGGTTACCTTTCTTCCCACTACTTGCCCACAAAGGCAGACTATTGCTAGAAGTTCTTTCCATAAGGTTAACTCGGCAAGGTATAGAATGGTGGAGAAGGATTCCATACAGAAAACAGGTTTTCAAAAAATACAAGCTGTCCACTGAAGCTTAATCATAATATAACAAATTTAAAGTGAGATCGTTAGTACGGATAGAAGACCCTTTTCATCACGAATTTTGTTTCTTCAAGTTTTAGGCTGAAATGTAAATATCAGTTTCAAAATAGTTTATTTCATGATAAGAGTTTCATTTCTTAAAATTCCAGAAGTGCTCTCTTTCCAGTTTTGGGTTCCATATATTGCAATTAAGTCATCAAGGTGGTGAAAAAGGCAAAGAGCATTGCTGAGGAGGTTCATGCTCCATTTTTATTATCTGGGATCTCAAAACAAGAGGACACAGCGGATGCTGAAACACACAAAATCAACGATGGAAATGACTGACTTGCTTGCATAAATGTGGGAAGGAGAAAATAATTACAGGTGAGTATTTTAAAAGACAAATAGTCTACCCACCCCCATTTCTTATCTCTACATCTAGCTCCCTGTTTCCCCCACAGGCACAAGAAAAGGTCTCCTGAATCCAGTCCAGTGGGTAACTCGCCACCGTGAGGCCTGATTTTAGTAATGGAGGCAGAGGTAGTAAGGAAAGATAGACTGTGAGCCCTGAGCAGTCATTTCATTTGGATCCACAGTTAGAGAGTCCACTTTACTCCGTGACTTCTAATCACCCTTCAGCTGGCCATGAGCTGTTCTGGCGGAAAAGGGAGGATTCCCATAGCCTCTCTCTACTTTCTAATTGTGAAGGGCTACATGAGGACCATCACAGTATTCCACTTCCAATGTCATTTTCTTAGATTTATTCCTCATTTCCGGTGGTGCTGCACCCCTGCTTTTAATAGCTGTGAAACAGTTCTCTGTTAGGAAGAATAATATGCATTATACATTGTATATCGGCAGTTTCCCTAGATGTGTGCAGCACTCTAATTCCTCGTTCTAAATGCATTTGTCTTAGGGCCCTTGGCTCATTAATTCATGTTTTTATTTATTCATTCATTTAAACAGAATGTTTGTACTCAGCAACTCCTGTGTTTCATGCATTGTACTTGATGCTGGGATAATGATGATGAATGTGATATTCAAAGAATCCACAGTCTAATATTGCAAACAAATAATTGATCAGATATACATTACGGTGTTTGACATGTCATAATGGGGGAAGTAGAGGGTACAACGGGAACAGAGAGGAAGTATATGTAACCTAGATTTCTGGGAGCTCAGAGGCCTTGCTAAATTGTGATTTGGACAATGGCTGGGAGTTAAGGAACATGGAGTTTGGTGGGGGTGGGGTTTGGGCATGGATGGATTCCAGAACAAGGAACTACACGTGGGAAGGCTCAGAGACAAGGGAGCCTGGTATCATCCTCTGAGGGGCGGGGACTGGGGGAAGGTTGAAAGGAGCTCAGTCATGGAGGGACTGTGTGCAAGGGGTGAAATGACAAGATGTGAGAGTAACATGGAAGATGTAGAGAAAGAGTTGTAAGAACGCAGGAGAATTTGCTCAGCTGGTAACTGGCTGTGTGATCCTGGTAGGTCAGTGCACTTCATGTCCCTGGTCTTGATTTTTCTTCCTCATAAAATGAAGGTGACAGCCAAGTGACCTCAGAGGTTACATCTGCTCATACCCTGTAAAAGCTGAGTTCAACAGGTCCCTTTGCACACAGGTTTCTACAAGTGGCCTCTGTTAGTGGGGTCGGGGACGGTTAATAATAATCTAGCCCAGGAGTCTTTGTATGAAACCCAGAGGCTTGGTCTGCATTTGTTTTTCCTCATGAATGTTTATCTCAGGTTCTTTGCACTCTGTTTTGTTCTATTACCACATCCATTATAAACATTACAAAGGGTAATGTTAATTTATTTTACCATTGGTGCCAAAGTCTAATGTTCCTAAATCATAAATAATTATCAAGCCAATCCCAATAAAGTAAACATAAGGAGAAGTAACATGTCCTGACAGTCCAATTCAACAATGTAAATTGCTTGAGGACTTTGTGAATAAGTTGGAGAAAACCACCTTCTTCTGGGGTCAAGTTCTGAAATTGGGTTTCAAGGTAGGGAAAATAACGATTTTAAATTAAGATCTGGGGCTTATTTATGGTCACTACCTATTAGTCATAGTCAACCTGAAGGACAGAAATGGCAGCCTTTCTGATCTTTTTATGTGCTCGTGAACTCTGAAAAAGTGGCCATCCTATAAATAAATGCATGGTTGCCATCAAATTAGCATCAATGCCTATCTCATTTCCTCAGGAAATTAGATTCACCTTTTGCATTTTCCCCCACAATTTTGGTGGCCTTGGTCTTTAATTTTTTTTTAGAGTGCTAAATTAAAAATGCTTGAAAATCTACGTGTGCTATGACTTCCAGTTTAGATTTTCTCACACACCACTGTATGAAATGTTGTATTAGCCTCATGCTTCAAATGGAGAAGAATCCTGCAATTTTGCTAAAATCTCACCATGCTTATCTTTTTCCTGTGAAGGTGAAGCTTCTAATCCACTGTCAATAATGTGGGAACTGTATATTGTTTTTCTAGGACTAGTGATAGATGGATTTCAATACTCGCTCAGTATTGGCCACCAATGGGTACATTTATTTGAATAATGCCTGAGTATAGGAGTGGAATCTTTAGCTAAAGATTTTTGAAAGAGAGCTACTTAAGGGTCAGATTCGAAGTTCTATAAATCTATTTGGGTCACAGCATTTTAGAACCCATAATCCTAGTCTCATCAGCTCTGAACTCAATATACATAGAAGCACAGGTGGCATCACAGAGCTGGAAAGTGGCTTCAAGGTCAAACAATCCAACACCTATATTTTTCAGATGCTTTGGAACTCGACTGATTTCAGTCTACTCAGTGCACAGCAATAATTTGAACCAAAACAATTGTTGATTTCTGTCAGTCACTACTAGGTGGGATTTCATAGCAATATCATAGAGTAATGCCCAGGAAAGGCAAGATAATGTCCTAGGGAAACCCAGTTCTCTTTAGATGTAAATATTCTGGCACTCTTCCTTGTTTACATAAAAAACATTTTGTGATCAGGACCTTTACACTCACTACTCTATTTGAACACGATCTGCTCCTTACATACTGGATTGTTTGCTACTTCATGCAAGTTTTGTTCTCTCTTTTATGGGTTCTTGTATATACTTCCAATTTCTACAGTGCCTTTTACCCAGACATTGTGTTGCAGTTCTACAAGCTCCGGGTCCAGCTAAGGGGTAACCCTCTCCCCGAGGCTTCCCCAATCTCCCAGTCAGAAATGAGGTCTCTATGCCTTGAATCCAGAGTCTTGGGTTTTCTGACCAGACATCATATCCAGCCCTATCTTGTAGTTAGTTATGTGTGCAGTGTCTTACCCTCCAGCACTGGACCATCAATGACTCGAAGACAGTGATTACATTCAACTCTATTTTTCCAGTGTGACTAGCACAGTGTTGTTATTAGACACTCAATGAATGTATGGTGAATGGAAATACTTCGAAATATAAAATAGTAAACTGTTGAGTGAAAGTAAACCCACAAAAGCAGCACAAATTGTATCTTGTAAATAAATAATTAATTTCTGGTGAAAGTTATAGCATTTCAAAGTTGTGTTAGTCACCGTAGGTTGCTAATTAAGTTGTGATTTAATTGTTGGTCATATATATCAGTACTCAAGCATACAACAAAGAAAATTTTACTGTAACATACTTTTGTAGCACTTTTTCTTTCATTGGCCTTTCCTTTTTATTTTCACATTTGATCTTAATAGGGGTCTTTCAAGAAAGGAGGTATCATTATCCCCATCTTATAGATGAGGACAGTTGCATGGGCAAAGGTGTTTGGGTCACACAGTGACTGAGTAAAGGGCTGAGGGCTCCTCACAACTGACTTAAAGCTTTTTCATTGTTGTTCTCTAAACTCTTCCCCACAACTACCCTCTTTTGTGCTTGACCTGAGACCTCATTTTTCATAAAATTTTGGATGTAAGAGTCACACGTATCAGATATCTCACACAGATACATCTTACACACAGACACACACACACACCCCACTCACACACAAATACTCACCAATTTCCATCTCGGAGCAATTCAAATGCCTTATTGATTCTTTCAAAAGGCAACTTATGTGTTATAAGTGGATCTATGTTGATTTTTTTTTGCAGGTAGTCAGTTACCAGTTTAGGAATAGAGTCTCTGGTTTTAAACTCTGTAGAAGAAAAGGTCAACAGTAATCAGACCTGAAGAAAATCACAACTAACCAAAGAATCAAATGCACTGTTTATGTATGAAATTGGAGAAAGCATTCATGGGAGATGGTAAACCATTTACCTTTTGATCCTTTTCCTAGTCATCGAAAGCAAGGTAATTTATTCCATAGCAGACGCCAGAGAGTGCTCAGGAGTGCTGAGATGACCTAGTGTGGAGATGAGCCCTCTGAGGGCCGCAGTGGACTGTGGGGTGGACCTGATGCTGTCATGATCAGGGCCCATCAGCTCACAGCTGTCCTTTGCCTGCAGGCCATTAATGATTTTCTAGAACAGCTTACCCTCTGGCTGGTTTGATCTGAGTTACCACATTCTCCCTCCACCTGAGGCTCTAGATGTAGCTTCTTCACAGACCTAACATTTCAACCTCAGAAATACATTTCTCTACTTTTTGGGTAGTGTTTTGGAGAGTAGTGTAGTAGAGTAGTTGCAGAAGATGCTGGTGGCACCCTGCCTAGATGCCATTTACTATTTGCTCACCGCGAGTAACGTAGATGCAGGCATTATTTCCCCCATTTTTATAACTTTGAGGGGACTGAGGTTTAGAGAGGTTAAATATTTTCATTGGTTATATTATGTTTTTCATTTTCTGTATTTTATGATATCTTGGGGCCTTGTGTTAGCTGATTTCTAGAGATAGCACAGACCTTGCTTCACTACATCTTTGATATGCAAACCATCCAATCCCGCATCCACCTCATTTCATCAGGCACCAACAGTCTGGGACACTATCTTCTGCCCTAAATCACCCCAGGACCAGTTACCTGATAACTGGGGACCACTCCTAGAGCCCAGAACCCATTGAAACTCACTTAGCTTGCTTACCCTGCCTTGCATTTTCCACAAGAAAGTCTCTGGCCCATGTTTTTCCCTAGCTCTTTTTGCCTCCCAACTGACCTTGGTTCTTCCCCATAAGGCCCTGCATGGTGTGGCATGCCTCCTTCTCTTGGGAACTACGATTAATAAACTCTCCTTTCAAATTGCCTCTGTGTCTGTCATTTTACCATACCTGACTACATCAAATCCTGGGTATATTTTAAAACACCAATGCATACCTAGAATGTGGTAAAGCTGAACCTAGAACCCAGGTCTTTATTTTCCTAGCAGAGTTCTGTTTCTACAATGTTATGTTTTTTATAAATGTCACATAAAATTGCATTTAAGGCCATTATGAAATGTTAAGATATGGTAAAAAAAAAAAAAAAAAGGTTGAGTTCTTTTTAAAAAAGACAGTTGGTACTCTTCATCAGAGCCCTGGCTACAAAATTATGTTGCCTAATAGGACAATTTGTAGTAAAATACCTGGGTATTACGTAACCGGTATGCAGGATTTGAGTAACTTAGAATCTTGTCAGCACAGAAGTGATTGAGAGGGAAAACCATCAGAGATGTCTCCATCCAGAATGAGAATCTTATTAAGGGTGATTTTCCTCAGTGTGTTTGCATATAGTGAGGGAGGAAGGAGACATGACAGATACATAACGGGGAGTTGTAGAAAATGTGAGTAAATTCCCCCAAGGACGGCCAGCCTTGAGAAGAAATGTCAATGTCAATTATGCTCAGTCATTGCCAACACTGGCCTAACCACTTTTGAAATAGTTTAATTTCTAAATGAGTTTTGAGTCAAAGTGAAAAATTCAGACATCTAGAGTTTCTAGAAACAGAGACTTGCAATGATGGGAGGTTGTCAATGGTGCAGGTTTGTCTAGTATCTGACATCTACTACTAATCCTGTTTTCTTGGCCTTCAGTCAGCTCGTGCAAAGCCGCCTCAGTGGAGAAGAAAGAGCCCCGAGTTTTCAACCAGCAGCAACCCTCCAGGACCTTCTGTAACACTCGTGCGGCCCTCCTCATCTTTTGTCGGGGCCAATAAGCTGCTGTTTGTTGCTGTTACTGCTACAATTCAACAGTGATTTTGTGCCCAATGTGTGCCAGCTTGTTTGCCTGCTGCTTCACCTGCATTTTCTCATTTAGTTCTCACTCCATTAGGTAAGAAAGGAACTCTTATTCCCATTTACCCGATTTTTCAGATGATGGGATGGCAATTAACTAGTGTAAAAAACTTGCTAAGGTCACACGTCTACTAGGTGGTCTGACAGCAGAGCTTGTGTTTTTAAGCTCCATGCCGTAGTTCCCTCAAACTAATCCTATGTGAGCATTCTAGCAAAAGTCAACTGTGCTGCCTAATAGTGTGGCTATTTAAATAAATATTTTCAATAAGTTTACAATATGTCTATTTAAATTTAAATTAGTTAAAATTAAATATAATTAAAAAGTCAGTTTTCCAGTTGTACTAGCCAGGCTTCAGGTGTCCAATAGCCACACAGGCTTGTGGCTCCTGAATTGGACAACACAACTATAGAAAGTTCTCTTGGACACTGCTGGTCTGGAGGCGTACTGTGCGTGGGTGTGCGGTGTGGGGAGGGAGGGGTTTGGAGGTGTTGTACGGGGAAGAGAGATTCAAACAACACGCCACATTAGAGTTGTCTGTTTTATTCTTAAATAGCAAATTAGGGTGATTGTTAAGGTGAGAACTGAAGGTCGATACAGTGAGATTTTCTTCAGTCTCATCCTGTGTTGGGGAGTGGCCCAGAGATGTAAGATGACTCCCCACCAATTATGAAGACCTGGGTGCCAGTGAGCACCCTGAAACGTGGCTATTCCATATCGCACCAATAGAGTCAAAGTATTAATCTATGTTTGCTCCCACAGGTAATAAACACCTGTAGGAAGGTAAAGGTGTGCTTTTCTATTTTACACATTGTCGTCTATTTCCTTTCATAGAGGAATGTTTTTCCTATCTTTCCACAGCTCCATTTCTTGACAAGGAGGAGGCAGGTGTTCAGGTTTCTGGAAAAGGCGGAGTGAACACAAAGACCTACCTCCCAGAATGCCCCCTTTTAGGGTTCTCCCAGCGAGAATCAGCATTGGGTCAAAGGAGAGTTGTGAATTTGAGGGTGCTGCTCCAAGAATCACACATACTCCGTAGCTCAGACGGCAGGACTCCAAAGCCGCGACCTAATTTCGGAAAGAGACTGATTAGCATCTCTGTTCCCCAGATCACAGCTCTTCTGACTCACAATCTAAAATATGTTTTTAGGGTAGCTATATGGGAGAAATAATACAGAATAGAGTAGTATGTGGTATGCCCCCATGAGATCTTAGGCAGGCTGCTTTAACTTAATTACAATTAAGGTGTTCAATCTTAAAAATGGGGATTAGTACTTAATTCATAAAATGATAGGAACATTAAATGGGATAAAGTATGTAAATATCTCAGGACAGTGCAAGGCATGTAAGATGTGCTCAAACAGTGTGGTTAAAAATTATAGTGATTTCATGTCTTCATAAAGTTAACTTAATGTGTGCCCACATGTTGACGGGCAGCTCCCCCCAACTGTGCCTGAGCCCACACACCATGGTATCCACGAGTCCGATGGCCTCGAAGGCAAAGTCGACACCAAAGCCCGTCATTTCCACCACCACCTGCTGGACAGGCTTCTTGAGGTTCCGAGGGTTGAGACAATCAGTGACCCCTAGTGCTCTTGCCCGGGGAAATTTCCCCTCATTGATGTCAACCCCGATGATCCTAGAGGCACCGGAGGCTTTGCATGCCATGACAACGGCTGAGCCGATTCCTCCAAGTCCAAAGACCACACAGGTGGAACCAGGGGTGACCTGCAAATTCACAAGATAGACTTCTAGTAGTCATCCAAAGCTGATGCTCCTGGGTTAATAGGAGGGAAAAGAAGCCACTTTGGTTTTCTCTCTGATGGGAGAAGCTCTCTGACTGCATGGCTCCCAGGATGTAGACAAAGTCACTGAAAATCAACACAAAAGTACATTCTTACCCTTGCGGTGTTAAACACAGCTCCAAAGCCTGTAGGCACCTCACAGCTCATGATACACACTGTATCCATGGGAGCAGCGGCATCAATTTTCCCCACTGCAATTTCATGCACAACGGTATATTCAGTGAATGTGCTAGTTCCATAAAGATGATAAATCTTCCTTCCTCTGCAGGTAAATCTGCTGGTTCCATCTAACATTAATCCAGTTGGAGAAAGAATACTATTTCACAGATACATACAGTGACAAGGAGACAAAGGTAGGATTTTAGCTCCCAGTTAATACCTGTACCAGTGAAAGCAAATTGGCTGAAAAGAGGTCAAAGAAATTGGAACTAACTTTTCTTTCAAGCATAAGTTGCCCTGGGGGTGTAAACAGGAGCTGCATTCTCTGCACTCCGGAAGACACAACGTTAAGACTTTGTCTCCTGAGGAAAGAAGAACAAAGGAAGTGATTACCAGCTTGGGTGGAGGTATGGAATGCAACAAACACCATGTTTATTGATGGAAAATTGTAGCAGATGTTATCAATTTGTTGTAATCATAGTTGTATCTTTTGAAGTTAATTATCCTTTCACTTTGTAGTGGAATACAATCACGTTTAATGCAAGTGGACCTTCAAAATACAAAGTAAAAATTGAGAATTTGTCTCTAATAACACTGAGGTTCAAAGATAATAGAGAGCTAAGTCTGAGAATGACACCAATATCTGTGGTATGAGGCTTGTCTATTTTGGTTAGTGTTCTATCCCAGGAGCCTAGCAGAGTGTTTCACCTAGTATGTGCTTAATACATATTTGTTGAAAGAATGAATTAATACTCTAGTGTTAATGCCAGAATTGATACTCATTATGAGATATTACATTGTTGATTAAGAGTCCAGAATCTGAGGTAAGGCAGGCTGTGTTTTAATCCTAGCTTTGCCATTAAGTAGCTAAATCAGCTGAATAAGATAATTAACTTGCCAAAGTTTCTATTTCCTCATACGTAAATGGGCATAAAATATCTGTGATATATGTTTGTTGTTAGAATAATATGTGATATTGTAAAGCATCTTGCAAAGTGTTTGAGACATGAATTGTATCCAATGAGGAAGAAGTAACTACAAATACTGGAGGAAACTTGATTATAGATGATGCCTACTTCACACAATTTAAAGGATTTGTGTGTGTGTGTGTGTGTGTGTGTGTGTGTGTGTGCAGAAAAAAGCTCGTAATCATACATACTTTTCATCTCAGGATATTCCAATATATTGTACATATATGCAATTTTTAGTTTAAGTTGGGATAGGTAGACTAGAGGCAGTCTCTACAGGAGTGGAGAAGAATTCTGTTTCTTTGAGTGCTTTCAGTCAAACACAAAATTGGAAGTTTCTGAATCTTAGACTATTTTTTATATCTGGTGTGTGAATGCATTTAAATATTTTTGTCAATATGTGATGAGTTCGGCTATCTTTATGGTGGTTTGGGGGAAAATGTCAGGGAGTGAGTTAGGGAAGAATTTACTGGGTTGGTACATGTCTTGCCCAGTTACCTACCTGGTTTCACACTGGTTACACCTTCTCCAGTACTCTCTACGACTCCGGCTCCCTCATGGCCCAAAATCACAGGAAAAGGAACTTTGTTTTTCCCTTCTAGGATGTGCAAATCGGTACCACAGAGCCCAGAAGATAGAATCTGAAAGGTAATTAAATGATTGGAGACAAAATGCCTTGTCATAAAATTAGATCATTCTGAAAAATGCAGTATTTCCAAGTCTAGAAGCAGAGTATTTTCTCTAAGGCCTGGGCTATAAATTTGATGTGTTATTTATTTGTGCCCCTGTGGTATAGCTGTTTCAGAAAAAGGACTAAAACCCCTCAGTTTCTCTCTGTCTTTGTAGTTTTCCTTAGGCCTTTTTAAACGACGAACACCAGTGAAGTATTTTTCAGCTTTTTGCCAAGAAGAGCTATGTGTCCTATGGGGTGTGATAAGGCAAACAACCCAAACTTTATGGTCTATTTTGAAAGCTGTGCTTAAATAGATGAATTCCTGGGTAATACCAAACTCATGCTTCTCTCCCTGCATTGCCCTCCCCTTTCTTCCCTCCCTGCCTACCGCATAGAAGAAGCCAGACAGGAGGCTTTTCATGTCCACTTCCCTGTCCTGATCCTGGCACACTAGTTCATGACTTACAGCTAATATCCGAAAGGAGAAGTGGGAAGGCCTTTTCTTTGAAGACTGTGCCTTGGTTCACAGTTTTCTTTCTTTTTCCTCCTTATCACTGGTTTCCTTCCCCAGTGATTCCAGTATAAAATGTCAGTTACCTTTCCTCTGGTGTGAGGAGATTCCACAGCTGAATGGAGTTGGCGGCAAATTGCAAGTTCATCTTATGTCCCACACAGTTCACTCGGTACGTGTTTGAAGCACTAACGAGTTCCACCAGATAGTCTCTTTACTATTGTTTTCCTGCTCAGCACACATGGATCCTTGGAGCTCTGACAGTTTCTGCCAGTCTCATGGTTCAGTCCAATGCTGACTTACCTCTTTTATTCCTTTCTGATCTGTGGAGGTGGAAGACATTTATCTGTATGTCTTCCCAATCTCTTTCCTCAAGTTTTCGGTCCAAATAGGTGTCCTGGCCAGCTCATGTCTCTCCACCTTGGTTCTGACCATAGGAAATCTCTGACTGATCACGTGTCCCGGTTATTGGTATTCAACCCGTTATTCAGTTCTCTGAGCAAAATATAGCTGTCCATGAATACTTGCTAGTTTTACGTCCCTTAACTAAAATAATCCTCCTCTCCACCCTTTTTTGTTTTCTAAAATATTTTAGGCTGTCCTCCCATCTTTTGTACTCTGAATGAACTTCATGTTCTGTATTTTTCTATTTCAGTTCACTAGTTAATCAACACTGAGTACCTCATTTGTAAAAGTAGAACAATCGTACTTCAAAGGTTGTCATTGAGTATAAGTTAAAAGTTATACAGGTAGTTCACCTTCCAGCTATGGTGAGCTAGGCTCTTTCAGATTCAGCTTCCCACTAAGGACATCTAGAAAAGCCAGGCACAGCATATAAAAAGATCACTAGCAATGGGATAAATCAAAATTATGTTTCAACTGATAGGATGTAATGATAAAACTTCAGTGACACCACTGTCAGAATTGACTAACTTGGTCTAATTGGGAAATACCACACCAATTGAACTGAAGGACATTCTACAAAATAAACACTCTATAATCGTCAAAAGTGTCAATGCCATGATATTCAAGGAAAGATCGAGGACCTGTTCTAGATTGAAGGAGACTAAATGGATATGAAAACTAAATGCAACACTGGATGTTAGGGTGGGTCCTTTATTAAAGTGCAGACTATCTGGTCAGTTGGCAAAATGTAAATGGAGTCTATGATTAGATATCAGTAATATATCAATGTTAAGTTTCTAATTTTGGTGGTTGTATTTTGATGGTATGCGGTTAGATAGGAAAATTTTTCTTATTTGCATGAATTATACAAGAAAGCAAGGTTTCTTAAGCAGGGTTTTTCAGTGAGATATGGAATTCAGCAAAAGGTCATAATTGGAAAGAAAATCTCACAAAGCTTTCTGGACTTGAATGCTGTATGATGGACAGTGATTAAGCAGCCCCCTTAACAGTTCCTTAGGGGTCTGTCAGTGCCATAGAGCAGTGTGTAGAAAGATGGTGTTCTTTGGGCTGAGCTTGTACTCAGATTTTAATGAGAGATGGGAGAGGGGGCATTGATAATTGATAAGCACTACATTGCATGAAGAGGAGGACAATTGGTTGATGATGTCAACTCTCCTTTTTCTAATTATCTTCTAAATAATCCCATTCTGTGCTGCTGATTTACTTAGGAAAATGAACAAATTCTACTGGTGCCATGTATAAGCTGCACTCCACTGCGTTTTTGTCTGGCTCAGCATTGAAGCTCTGATACTTCTTGCCAGTCTGATGATTCAGTCCAATGCTGACTTATTTTTTTTATTCCCTTTCCCAAATTCTAGAAATGAATTATACAGTGAAACTTCTTGTTTAGTATTATGCCCTTCTAGTTTATGTCTTTATATGAACATGTCTGATAGTCCAGTGTGGCAATTTTTGAAGATGAGGTATGAGATTGAAGAGAAAGATTCAAGGCCGAAGTCTACAGACAATTTGATAAGGTTTGTGATGAAAAATTACAATGATCTGAGTTATTTCAGTGCAGTCCAGGGTAGTCAAGGAAATTCTGAAGAAAAACAAATTATGAGATTAATTCTGTAAGATATCAAGACTTATTATAAATCTATAATAATAAGACCATTTGGTTTTGGTGCAAAGATAAATAAAATAGACCAATAGATCAAAGAAGCAGAATAAAAATCATGAAAGAGATCCAGACATATTTAGTCACTTGACTTATGATGAAGATGATACTGCAGTGCAGTGGGGTAAGCAGACTTTTTGCAAAGGATGCCAGGTCAACTTGATATGCAAGTAGAAATAAGAGGAAACTAGGACCTCTGCCTCACAGCAAACACAAAACCATCACTCCCAGGTGATTAAATGTATAAATCTCAGTGTGAAAAGACCAGTAAAGATTCTAGACGAAAACAAGGAAACTGTCTTCAAGACTTTGGGGCAGGCAATGATTTCTTAATTGGAACATGAAAACACTAACCATTAGGGGAGAGATTTATAAATTCGACTGCAGTAAAACTAGGAAATTCCTTTCGTAAATGTAAACCATTAGGAGAGTGGAAAGGCAAACCACAGATTGGAAGGAGATATTTGCCACACTTACAATCAACTGAGGGGTCACATCCAGAATATATAGGTTAAAAAACAACAAATCAAATAAGAAAAAGGACAACTCATTAGAAAAAATGGACAAGTGACTTTATCATCTACTTCACAACAAAGGATATCCAAAAGGCCAGTTAGCATATGAAAGGTGCTCACCCTCCTTAGTCACCAGGCAAATGTAAATTTAAATCATAATGAGATATCACTATACACCCACTAGAAGAACCAAAATAAAATGACCGATAATACCAAATGTAGGATGTGGACAAACTAGAATACTCTTGCATGTCTGGCAGGAATATATTTTTATGCATTATGTATCAATTATGGCTCAATTCTCCTTAGTGTGTCGAGCACTAGATCTTGGTAGCAGATGGGCTAATACATGCCATGATAAGGATGAGAAAGGTGAGAAGAAACATGCGTTTGTTTTTCTCTCTCATTATTGTGAAATGGTCACAAGATGACAGGGTCTTTCAAGAAAGAAACTGTTCCTCTTTCTAAACATTTTAATTCATGCAGAGCACTATTACCACTGTGCTAGTTAGTTTAGGCTATATTAATCTGTTAAAAAGTTTTTTAAATTTTATCACTGTTTATTCAGTAAAGAAAGGGATATTGACTCTCTATATCTAACATGAATAAAGTGAAAAGGAAATAAAATTCCTTAAATGCTGCTACTGAGAACTTTTAATAACATTACACAGAAAGTGTTCTCGCCAAGGTCAATGGTAAAAATGTTTTCAAATCTGACTCTGGCAGAAAATGTCATTTTCTACTAAAGCGTGTTTAAAGTGGGTTGTTCTTTGTCAATGACCATAAAAGATGCCAAGGAGAAGAGAGAAAGAGAGTGCTCAGAGGAGAGAGAGTAAGAAATAATTTATCCCCTGGCTGACAGGTCAGGCAGGCAGCCAGGTTTCCATGGCATGTATTGGATGGAAATAAATTTTTCTGCAGGTAACAATTGAAAATGGATCAGTTCACAATGCTCTATTTTGAGCAAGTGCAAATTGAAAGACTGAAAATATGGTATGATTAATCATAAAGGTTTGGAATCAAGATGTGGACATCCCACTGCAAATGGCACCAGGTCATGGTCAGACAGGATGTAGTGCATTTCTCTGGAACTTGAAAGAAGAATTCCAGCTGGAACATCCCAGCTAACAACACTTAGCCATACTGTTGAAAGGTGGCAGGGAACTGGAGTCTAACAGTAGAATCTAATAGCTCATATGTTTGTTGTAAACCACATATGTGCGTTTTAAAAATTTCAGAATGTGGGTTCAGTTATTACCCACAAATGGGCTACCTGCTGTATTTGACATCTGAAGTGGATATTTTTAATATTCCTTCCTTACCTAAAAGTTTGAACTTTGATCCTTTGGTTATATTCAGATCTAATAATGTTTTATGTAAATTTTTGTTCAGTAACTAATAAGTGAATTTTAATAAAAGTCAAACATCTACAAAAGGTTGAATTTAGGTAATTGTTAAATTGTACCACTGATGGATGTTTTATTATCTTGATTTGTGTTTTAGTTTAGAAACAAATAACTATTAAAAAATAAGAATAAATGTTAATTTTAGATTTAGTGAAACATGTCTGTATGAAGTAAAATTTGCACTTAAGAAGCAAAATTAGTACACTTTGTAATTCAGCCTGAAGAACTTTCTTGAATATTTTTTTGTAAGACATGTCTGCTAACAACACATTATCTCAGTCTTTTTAAATTCTGTGAATGTATTCACCTTCACATTTGAAAGGTAGTTTTACTGGATTTTTGGTTGATAGCTTTTTGAATATGTCATCCCACTGTCCTCTGGACTTCATTGTTTCAGATGTTAATTGTTAATCTTATTGGGGTTTCCTTGTATGTGATGTGTCATTTTTCTCTTGCTCATTTCAAGATTTTTTTTTTCTTTGCCTTTGAACGTAGACTCTGGCTATGATATGTCTAGGTGTTCATCTCTGTTTATTCTACTTGGCATTCATTGAGTTTCTTAGGTGTGTAGATTAATGTTTTTTCAGCATATTTGGGAATGTTTTCAGCAATTATTTCTTTCAATATTTTTTCTGCCCCCTTTTCTCTCTCTTCTCCTTCTGGGACACCCAGTATGCATCTGTTGATATGCTTAATGGCATTCCACAGGTCTCTGAGGGTCTGCTTATTTTTCGTCATTCATTTTTCCTTTTCTTCTTCAGATTGTATAATCTAATGATCTATCTTCAAGTTTGCTGATTATTCTTCTGCCAGCTCAAATCTACTCCAGTGAATTTTTCATTTCTTTGAATAGACTGTTCAACTCCATTTTTTTTCAATTTCTATTTCTTTATTGATACTCTCTTTTTTGATGAGTCATTGTCATTATGCTTTCTTTTAACTATTTCAGTATGGTTTTCTTTAGTTCTTTGAATATATTTATAATGGCTGATTTGAAGTCTTTGCTAAGTCCAATGTCTGGGACCTCTCAAAGGCAATTTTGATTGCCTGCTCTCTTTCTTGTTTAAAGGTCACAGTATCCTGTTTCTTTATATGTCTTGCAATTTTTGTTGAAAACTGGATATTTTAGGTAATATATTGTAGCATCTCTGGATTCTGATTAGTCTCCACTCCATCCAACATTCCCTCTGGGGCTGGTTGATGTTACTGTTTTGTTAGTTTGTTTAGTGGCTCATGTGGACTAACTCTACAAAGTCTATTCCCCCCTCCCCCACTCTCCACTAATATAGTCTCTGACATCATGCTCAGGTTTGCAGTTTTTCCCTTGGTTTTATTTTATTTAAAAATAAAACCTAGTAGTTGTCCTTGGATCAGCGTGGCTTACTGTTTGCTGGTGCCTGGTCAAAGGCTGTGCTCAAGCCTTGGAGCCGGTAAGGCTTTTCTTCTTTGCTGATGGATCTGTGTGTGTCTTGGGGAAGGCTTTCGAGTCTGCCCCGTGTCCAGCCAGTGACTAGTAGCTCTCAAGTGCCCACTCTGGTTGCTCCTGAGCTGGTGCAGCCTAGTGCATGCCCACAGCCTTCTGGAACCCCAGGGATAAATGTGATCTTAGCAGGGCCCCTTTTAACTGTCTCTTTCCCTCGTTCTCTCTGTTCAGCTTGCTGCTACTAGTTCCATGGGACTTTTAGCCTTCTCTTATTTGCTCATCACTAGGCTCTCTACTGGTGTTGATGATGCCTTAAGTTATGAGTTCCTCCACACTGTCTTCCAAACAAAGTCCGCCCCTGGCAGAGCTGCAGCTGCGCTTCTCCTTTCTTGCCCTTCTCCCTGGTTAGAACTTCTACATGACTGCATCTCAGTGGGGATGAGGGTGGTGGCTGGCTTGTTTCTCCTGGAGTGGCAGTTTTGCCCTATGAGTTGGCAAATTGTAGCCTGAGTTCTTCTCATCTTGCCCTTCCCAGTGTGGAACCTACCAGTGAGAGCTGGGGAGGAAGGCGGGCGATCTGGGCCCCAGTATTCCAGGTCAGCCATGTGGAGTAGAGCCTCTATGGGTGGAGCTGGGTGGGGGGAGGGAGCCCTGTCTTCTCAGCCGTGGCCACTAGGAATAGAGTGCCTGCTCTATCATATAGCTGCATGTCAGAATAACTTTGTAATTGTGAAAAAGGAAATAAGTTTATGGGTCAATAATTTCCTGTGCTGATTTTGAAAGTATTTAAAAACAGCAGTGTACCTAAAACATTTAATGGTATTTCAGGTTTTATATATATTTGTGCCACTTTAACAAAATGAAATGATCTCACTGTTATACAGTAATATAGATCTAAGTATAAAGCATAAGGAATCTTAATTATCTTTAAGTAGAAAATGCCATTTGTTCTCCTAAAAGTGTAAAATTATTGTAAACACACATATCCACATCCATACCTACTAAAAGTCTCGTTTATATTTACCTTAATTCGAACCTCACCAGCTTTTGGTGGATCAACTTCAACCTCTTCAATGGACAGGGGAGTATTTTCTGTCCAGGCAATGGCTGCCCGGCATGTGATAATCTATTACAAAAGTAATACAATGATGAAGTGGGCTTATTGCTATTAAACTAAAATTGGGTGAAATACATAGTTAAACTTACTTCTAGTATGCTGACTGGTCATTCTGGTTATCTCACTTTGAAATGCAGATGATCTACTTCATTCATTGAAAGCAATCACACACACAGACACGTATATATGTGAATAATAACGTAAAATTTTGTAACGTGAAATCAGTGACACCTATGTGTATTTCTATCTATAGAGATATGTAGGTGTATGTATATATCTCTACATTTCTCATGTTATCTATGATATAGATAGATAGGTAGATGGATAGATAGTCAGTCATTGTTTAAAATATTCTTTTATACCAGTCATCTGATTGATGCATTTTATTCTTAGGGGATTTCTTTTCTGCATTCCAAATGACATAGATGTTAATATTGGCCGAGTGATCTGTTTGCTGCATTATAATTTCTAATATTATTCATTTATTTAAAATAGAGGAGATTAGAACACATCATGCAAAGCAAATTATAAGAAAAGATGGATGTTACCTTGACTATAGGACAAAAGAAACAATATTAACTTTGCTTCTTTAATCAAATTTATTCTTATAAAATATCATGTGGAACATTTTATCATACCTTGGCACTTAGTTTCTGTGTCTTATAACTCTTATTAATTTATAGCATTTTTGGTGGGGGGGTGAGAAAGATTGGCCTTGAGCCAACATCTTTGCCCATCTTCCTCTATTTTGTATGTGGGATGCCGCCACAGCATGCCTTGATGAGCGGTGCTTGAGTCTGCACCAGGGATCCAAACCTACAAACCCTAGGTCACCAAAGTGGCTTAACCACTAAGCCAATGGGCTGGCCCCTCATTTATTGCATTTTTATTTTTAAATCTCTATACAGTTCAAGTTTAGATATTTATCTATTGATTTTTTCCTATATTAATAGATGGCTGCATTTGGAGGATGATTTTAGCTTTATAGGAGAATGTTTTTACTTCACAGAAAGATTGACTAAGATGTTTCTTTAAATAACAATAGTTCTTATTTTATTACAGTTACGATCTTATTTCTTAAAAATTGACTTGCAAATTACCAGGAATATTTCTCTCGTATAAAGCATAGTATACATGTATTCCCATGACAACTTCAACACAGCCTTAGAAAATAAAATTTTACCTACTAGTAAGATCATACATGGGACTACATTTCAAGAACAAACCAGGACTTACTTTGCTAGCCGTTTCTGTGGAGAGTTTAGCTTGCTCCATCGTTCCCTCTGGCTGGTGCAGATGTGAGAGCTCCTCCGTCTCTTCTCCTCACCAATTCAGACTGAGTACTACAGTTTTCTCACACTCAGAGTGACTCACAGCCACCACACACCAATCAGGGAGGGGAGGAGGCAGGGGAGAAATGAAACATTGAAGGAGAGGAGGAGAAGGAAAATGGAAGCTTGAAGTGGGGAAAGGAAGGATGAGTATGAGAATAATTTGAAGAGAAAGGAAGGAGGATTACTGAAAGAAAAAAAGGAAAGGAAATGAGGATTTTAGAAGGAAAAATAAATCAAATGAAGTAAACATAACAACCTCTCCTATAATATATATGGTACATCATGGTTTGGAAATTCTACATTCACATCTCAATTTATCCTTAACTCAACCTCTAGACTAATTGTTCGCATCAACCCTTTATGGATGAGGAGACTGTTTCAAAAAGATGAATTTTAGCTGGAGCTCAGTAAGATTTCTGATTTCAAATTTCATGATTTTGGGGGAAGAATAACAAAGAAAGATTTAAGAAATGATGAGAAGAGAGAAAGTTCAGAAAGAATGATAAAGACTGGTGAAAGGCAGCAGAAAAGGAATGAGCATAAAAGAAGGAACAAAATTAAAGAGATTATTTAGAAAAGAATTGTATTAGTCAGGACAGAAACCTAACTCAGACTGCTTTATGCAAAACTGGATATTTAGTGGCTCAAGTAACCAAATAATCCATGTCATCAGGTTTTAGGAACAGAAGGATCTAGAACAAGATTTCTCCACCTTGGCACTCAATCTATAAATGTATATTTACTGGTTACTTGCTCTTTCTCAGGTACTCGTGTTGATAGAACCAGTGGTGAGTAGAAACGATGTAAACAAGACAGAGTTTCTCTCCTTCTCTGGTTGAAACTTGCCTCAATGTTGTCTGTGTTTTAAAACTCATTTATTTTATCTTGGTTTTCAATTTACCATTTTATCTTTCTGTCTTAGTGTTTTTATTTTACACTTTCATTCTGTTTTTTTCCTTGTTCTTTAAGCTTACTCTTTCTTTTTTCAAGGAAAAATTTTAAACAATTAAATACGACTTTATTGTTTTTTGAAAAATTATACTTGATCATTGCATAAAAAACCAGTTCGCAGTAGTACAATTATAAAGGTAAGAATTAGCTGAAACTTCTCAGCACTAGCATAGGCGCTATTAACTTTTCAGTGTACATCCTTTCAGAACACTTTCTATCTGTCTGTCTGTCTATCTATCTATCTATCCATCCATCCATCCATCTATATTTCCATCTCTCTCTTTATCTATCTACTGACTCTATCTACATATGTATCTATAAAAAAGATATATAGCCTTACATGCATGGGACTATACTTAAATCAGTGTTTCTCAAAATGTGGTTTGGCAAGACCACCATCATCAGAGCACCCAGGGTTACTGGGATGTGTCTTGGAGCTGATGAATAGAATCCCCCTGTCTCAGGTTTTAGGCATTCCACCTCCAACTTCCCATTTAAATGTATCATTTTCCATTTTTTGTTAAGTAATATAAGTGCATAACAAAAAATAAAATAGAACAGAAGGGCTTATAATGAGAAAATTTATCATCCCCAACTTCACTAAACAGAGGCACACACACTTAAAATTTCCTGTTTTCAGCTCTTCTGGTAGTTACTCTATAGAATGAAGTAATATGCATATACTTTATTTGATTTATCAATTTTAAACAGAATATATTAATACATTGTGAAAGATACAGTCAACTCTCCCCTTCTTCATCCTTACAGCTTTTCATCATTATATTATTTTTAGTTCTTCCATTGGTCACTTTTACAGTTTTAAATTGAAATGACCTAAGTCAGATTATTAGTATTTAGTCCTTTCATTTTTTAATTCATATCCCAAGATAGGATAAGCCATATTTTTCAAGAAAAAAACAATAATATGAATGAAAAATGAAAGGACATGATGGAAAATAAGAAGAGATTGGGAAAGTAATGGGAAGACCAGATGCAAGAAGGGACCAAAGAAGTCAGGAGTGGGTTCTGGCATCACTGCTCATTTTTTAGCTCTGGGCACACAGTGTGATGTCGTCTTCGGATGCTGAAGCATAAAATTTTATCAGGATAGTACAAATTAGACTTATTTCTTCTTTCACATTACATTTGAAAATTACCATTTCATGCCAATTTCTAACAGGTAGATTAGATAATGGAATAATCTCTTGGATCCTCAGAGAAATGTTTTATGTTTTATAACATATATCGTGGCTTACATAATTTACAACAATTTCGTAAAAATGCAGTAACCTGAACACTAACTTCATTTTTCCAAAACTCTATTTCTTTTGAAAGCTGTGATGATTTGAACTTTCCTTATGAGGCTAAAGCATTTAATTATTCAGGTTTCCTCACCTTTCATTTTACTTTGATTGTTTTGATCAATCCAGATGGGAGATGAGATGGAGCTTTGGGCTGAATTAAGCCTTTGTTCACTCTACTTGCGAAACAAAAATAATAGTGCACTAATGTCTCTCTCATTTTTTATTTTACTCATTAACTTTTTTATTGTTTCAATAAATATATGCCACACCTTTGGCTAGTCACTGGAGAATAAAAATGTTAATGAGAAGTCATGGTAGCTACGCATCATGGACCTTTTTTCAGGTTTTTATTTGAGGACTTGAGCCAATGAATGTATGACTTCATACAAAATACCCAAGCTATATGGGCCCTATAAACCTGTGACTCAGGAGCTGTCTGTCTGAATGTTTACTCATTTGTGTAAGTAGTAAGTTGCACTAGATGCTCTATAAGGAATCATATCTTATTTTACTGTGTGTATTAGTCAGTCTAGTGCAAATTTAGGCCCTCAATGATTGAATCACCTGATACTTTTTTTTTTTTTTTAGTTTCTTCATTAAGTAGAACAATAGCTGGTAGAACATCCTTGTCCAATCTATTATCCCTTTTCCTTGTTACTTCAAGCCCTGTCATTCTCAGTATCAGTGACTCTTTTAGCCTTTTCATCAAATCCTGTTAGTAGTTTCCTTTCAGCTGTTCCCTCCTTTCCTTGACAAATATCTATCGAGCACCCACTCACCTGCTCTATGTGTGAGCCACACAGAGCTGAGGGAAGAGTTTCAAGCAGAGGAAATCATTGCAAAACCTTGAGGTGTTAATGGGCTTGGTACATTTGAGGAATTGAAAGAATGTCCTGGAGCTCTTGTAGAATGAGCAAGGAAGAGCTTGGTGCGAAGTGAGATCACTGAGACAGGAACTCCTTTGGTGCAAGCACCAGCCTGACAACTTGTAGGCATCCCAGGGGATCATTCCCCACACCATCAGACTTCAGATTGCTTACTTCCTTAACCTTCCTCTAAGGATTTCTGTTTATGGACTCCTGAGTCTTCTTATGCTAATAAATACATTGCATCTTTCCTCATTTGCTTTTCTCTCTCTTGTTGCAAGGTGAGCAGTAATAATACCCTAGTATTCCCCTTGGATTTTGTTTGATCAGCCCTTCATTTTGTTTCAGTAGGTTGCCTACATTTTATATATTTTGCCTAACATTATATGTAAACTTGCAAATTACATTTCACAAAAGTCTTTGATAATTAAGAAAGTTGAAATCATAAGATCAGGGACTTAGACACAGACATGAATGGTGTAAGAAGATACTAAAAATTATTTCTATATCATTAGCACTTCATAGTCAAATTTGAACTGGTCTTATTCTCTAGGTGTTTTAATAACATTACACAAAGAGTACAGAAAAATGAGGTCACAGGACAAAGAATTGCCGGCCTTATCCATTCACTCACCACAGGTATTTTAAAGGCACAATCACTTTAAAGAAAAATCCTCTTAGCCTGAACAGGCAGTTTCTATCTCTAGAGTTGTTAATAGAGAGGACTTGCCACTCCAGGTTTATTCTTTAGTCTGTTTAAGGCTGCTACAGTAGCTTTCAATTATATTAACTCCTTGAAGAGTAGCTTTCTTTCAAAACAAGAACACATAAATTAGCCCAAAGAGGAGTTGTTTAGCCTTGAAGTTATAGATAAAATTTCCCTTTATGAGAATTCCCAATTGATTCCCAAATTGACTTTGCCACGTTAATAGAATAGTCCCCTCCCAACTGATTTCCACAGCTAAGAAGTGGACTTTTCCCCTGATAGCTTACTTTGTCAGTTTTAATTTTAACATTGAAAACTTCAGTAGAGATAACTAGAAAATTAATTTATGATGGAAAGAAGAAGCATGCTTTAACTAATGAAGTTATTTGAGGCATTAGGAAGCTGAGACCAGCACAAAACCACTCCGGGTGCTCATTTTATTATTTTCTCAATAAGGCAACAGGCATCCTTTTTATGCTGCCATCTAACTTCTCACTTATTAACCTACATCTTTTATACCCTTTTCTTCTTTTCAGACAGGCAGACTCAGGATCTCAAGGTCATTTCAAATTCCTCCCTCTCTGCTGCTTCTAGTATCATCTCATCTGTTTCCAAGTTGCTTGTTCTACTTTTGCAATGATTTCTGCTTTCATCCTCTCATCTCCACTTCAATGCTACTACTCCAGTTCATGATTTCTCCCCTAGACTATTATGATAGACTAATAATTGGGCTCCTCGTTATCAGCCACACCTCACTCCAGTTATCCCTCTCTCTATTGCCAGTTTAATTTTCTCCAGGCATCTATTCAATTACGTCATCCTACTGTGAGCCTCCCAGCCCTGCTCCCCCAACACTGTGACATAAAAAAGGGAAAGTCCTTCAAGTGACTCCCATTGAATGCATTTATTTATTCATTCTATTTTTCCCTTTGCTCTTTAAAAATATGCAATGCTCAGTATATCCCCAAGGATATACATAAAGAATACTACAATGAATCATCACGTATCCACTCCCTGGATTTAGAAACAAAACATTACCAAATACAGTTGAACTCCTCTCTGATTCCATCCCTCTCTTTCCCGCAGAGGTAATCACTATACTGAATTTGGTAGTCACTCTTCACGTTTATATTGGGCCCAAGCTAAGAAGAATTAATTTAATCACAATATATACCTAAGCTGCTTAAAAAAAAAATCTTCACTAGTGTCCTGTGAGGATGGACGTTTCATTAGCTCAATTAGGAAAAGTCCAAGGGATAGGGCAATTAGATCATCCACTAAATGTAAAGCAAAGAACAAATCTTCACATGATTGACTCAAAGTTCTTTTTTAGGTAATGTCTCCCTCTCTTTCTCACTAATTGGTTCTGTCCTTTTAGCAAAGAATCTCTTTTTTGGGGACTATATAGTTTGTGCAGATATTATCCTTATAAATTCTGAATCCCCAACATATCACAATTCCTCAAGGAGACCTGCTGGCCATTTTGTGGCAGGTCAACTACACTGGGTCTCTTTCACCCTAGAAGGGGCACTGATTTGTTATCCCCGGGATAGATACCTAATTCCAGGTATGGGTTTGCCTTTCCAGCCTACAGATTCTCAGCCTGAAACACTATCTGGGAGCTTGTGGTATGTCTGATCCATAGGTGTGGGATTCCACCCAACATAGTCTCCGATGAGGGGACTCACTTCCAGTAATGGAGGTAGAGGAGTAGGCCCATTACTTTGAGACCCACTTCTTGTATCATGTACCACCCAATCCAGAAGCAGCTGGTCTCACAGAGTGCGGGAATGGCCTGCTGAAGGCATAGATGAAGCACCAGCTTGGAGGCAATATTCTGCAGAATGACATGCCATTCTTCATGAAATAGTATAAACATGAAACCAGAAACCCCTAAATGGTGCTATGTCCCCAATACAAAGTCTACATGGGTCCAGGAACCAAGAGGTAGAAGCATTTACCATGACTTTTAATGACCCAGTGGGGCCTTTGTGCTTCCCATTTCTACAATTCTGGGTTCCTACAGAGTTGGAGGTCTGGGCTTCCAAAGGGGACGTGCTTTTGTCAGCAGCAACAGCAAGAGTCACCGTGAAGTATAAGCTCTGGTTGTCACCGGGGCACTTTACATTTCTTGTGTTTAAGGACCAGCAGGCATGAAAAGAAGTCGCCACAACGTCAAGGGTAGCTGATTTTGATCAGCAGGAGAACATAGGGCTACTTTTTTGTCTTTTTTTCCATTTGCGTATCTAACTATATTTTTTGAGCCCCTGCAAAGCCACTGTGGGTTCAACAGTGAATAAAACAGACAAAGCGCTTGTCTTCACGGAGCTTACATTCTAGAGGGGAGACATACAATTGGTCAGTGATTGTGGCTTATATGGTACCAGACTCAGGCCCGAATGGTCTCTGGATTCAGGGATTCAGGGAAGCAGTTGGACACCTCTAAGTGGACAAAGGCTGATGGGTCATCTGCTGCTTCTACATGGACTCTTGATTGCAGAACCAATGAGAGCTCTGTGACTTTTCAAGCCTGCTTTTAATTTTTCCTCTGATGGGGATGGAACAGAATTTTGAACTCCATGGTCATTACTCATAAATTAACCCTCGTCTCCCAGCCATATTATTCTGATCCTCAAAAGTATTTTTCTAGGAGAGATGTTTTCATCTTTAAAGATTTGTCTTATTTTGTAATAAAAAACTACTGAAAGAGTGTTCTGGAAGCTATCTTATCTTCTTCGCTCTTCGTTCATGCAACACATATTTTAGTTTGCGTGTACCCTGTGCCTGGCCCTCTGTTAGCCCCAGGAATATATGGTGACCTTGATGAATAAGGTCCTTGCTCACAGGAGCTTATATTCTAGTGGAGAGGAGGAGAGAGAGGGAGAGAACAAGTTAAAAAATAGATAAATCAACAATTTCATACACAGATAAGTGCTATGACACAGGGTACTGAGTAGCCTTGAGGGTGAAGTTTTGATAGAGTGTTGAGGAAAGCTTCTTTGAAGACATGACATTTGAACTGAGACGTAATAACCAGAAGGAGCTAGCTTTGCAAAGTTTTAGGGGGAAAGGATCCTAGGCAGAAAGTTTTTTCTTGATGATTGGTTACTTTAGTTTTTTACTTTTTGAGTCAATTTTATGTAATTTATGTTTTGTCAGAAAATCATTTATTCATCAAGAGTTTCAAACATATTTGCATAAAAATGTGCATAGCATTTTCTTATAAAGGAAAGAAAATGTCCATCGTTGGGTAGTTTTCTTTTCTCACTCCTAATCCTGTGTATTTGGTTTTCTCTGTTTCTTTGGATTTGTTTTGCTCAAGGTCGCTGAGAGTGATACGGGCCCTGATGAAAATTGTTTTTCAGACCCTCTAGAAAGAGCAAACTGGCTTGAAATCTTTACTTGGGACGTGTATTGATATTTTACCCAGTCAGGCCTGAGGCTCTGGTAATTTGTGCCGGCTTCCTTCCCTTTTTCAGTGCAGGTCTTGCCAGTTGTCTGTGTTATGTAGGGCTATTTTCCCTAATGCAGGCAGGGAGGAGTGTGTGTGGTACTCATGTGACCCCTTGAACACCTCCTGATATTCCACTGTCCAAGTGTGACTGTGAATGGACACAGGCAGCAACCATGGCTCAGGAACGCCATGATGTCTTCAGACCCCTAGGGAATGAAGCTTTGGGTCCCACCAACCAGGTAACTCACTACAACAGCTGAGGTGATAGCTGAGGGTGAAGGAAAGTTAGAATGGAGAGGGAAGAGGGAGACAGGGCGTGGTAGTTGCAGTTCTGGGATGAACTGCAGCAATGGGGACTCCACTCATCCAGTTAGCATCTCTTTTTTTAATTTCTCCTCAGGAAGAAGGACATGGGGACACAGAGGAGCTGCTCATGATCACGCAGGAGAAACGGCTGTGTGTGGTGCAAGGGGCAGACTATGGTAGCCATGGAGGTGCACTCTCAGATCTTAGGAGCACCTGCTGTGGGGAGCATGATAGACAGAAGGGCTCCAGTTGCCACTCCCACAAATGCTGACACTGCACTTCCCCCAGATGCTCCCTGGGATTCCTTTAATAGAGTGGTTAGCAAATTACAGCCCACAGATCAAATCTGGCCTGCCACCTGTTTTTGCAAATAAAGCTTTATTGGAATGCAGCCATGCACATCTATTTATGTATTGTCTATGGCTGCTTTAGTGGTACGATGGCAGACCTGGGTAATTTGACAGAGATCGTGTGGCATTCAAAGCCTAACAAACTTACTATTTGGCTGTGTTAGTTTCCTAGGGCTACTGTAACTATGTACCACAAACTGTGTGGCTTAAAACTACAGAAATTTGTTGTCCCACAGTTCTGGAAGTTGGAAGTCCAGATAAAGAGATAAAGATGTCAGCAGGGCCATGCTCCCTCTGAAAACTAAGGAAATTGCTTCCTTGCCTCTTCCTCTGGTGCTGGGGAAAGTTCAAACCACACGCCCTGGCTTGCCCTCACCCTGACCCACCCATTAACCACAATAAAGGTCAAAGCCAGTCACCCCACCTTGTTCTCAGAAGTCATTTTTGAACCTGCTTGAGAGTATGCCATGCTCTCCCCAGGAAGCCTCCTTATGTTAGTAATAAATCTTTTCCTACCCTCTTGGTACAAGCGTGACATCATCAGTCCACATTTGAACAGATTTTGGGTGAGAGGTTCATCCCATCTCAGTGGTGTGTGTGACAACAATTGATGCAGCAAGCAATGTGTCTCAGCAATGACCACCACCACTGGAGGTCTTTTCTGCTTTGGCTTCCTAATTGCTCTGCTGCCAGCTGGTGAGCTTGTACTTTGAGCTGAGGCTTGCTGGCTAACGTTGCTCTTTGAGCTGTGTTGCTGCCTGCTGGCTAGCTTATGCTTAGAGCTTTGCTGCCTAGTGCTGCATTTGCTGAGTCCTATGGAGCTTCTGTTATAAATTTAACAGCCCTCAATCAAAACTTTCGATAACTTGCCTTTGGGGAGAGGAGTATGGGATTGGGATTCCAGCATAAGCCGTGGCTGATGTTAGGATGACTTATTCTGTAACTATGATTGTGTGCCTCAGCCGGGTGTTGGTGCCATTCTGTAGAGAACTCAGGAGGAGGATTGATACTCTGTTCCATGTACAGGCCTATTGGGTGGTTGCTTGTGTGGAGGAAGAACAGTTACCATGTGGTGTGCTGAGGTCCACATTCCTAAAAGCAGATTACTTACCAGGACCATACAAAATGCTTTGCTGCTGCTGCTGCCTATGCCTTTGCCTCCAAAAAAGGTCCTGTTTCTCGGGTTTATAGGGAAAAATACTCATGGCACAGCCAAGGTGTTAAGTCAAACCCAGCTTCAGCCAGGGCGTCCTTAACCCCTACCGAGCAACCATTGCTATGGGGGAGGCCCCTAACTCTCACAATACTGATTTGAGACTCTCTGGAGGAAGAAACCTATCAACATAAACAGAGTACATGGAGAGGTCTCTCTCAAAGTATAGCCAGTAACTACCGAAAAAAGACAGCCACAATTTGACCCGATTGGATGTCCAAAATTGCTAAAAAGTTTGTACAACAGAAAAACAAAGTTTTTGTGCCCCTATAATGTAGGTTCTAAATTAACCTGCTGAGAAGGTTTAGTTAACCTTCTCAATTAACCTGCTGGGAAGTGCCAATTGGCAAACTTTCATGGACTTAATCAATACTAGGGCTCAAGATATAGTTACACCCAGGGATCCCACTACATTTAAACGATGGACCTATACGTGGAGAGTCCACTAAATTTAAAAAAAACACCCTTTATACTCTTAGGGGAGTTACCAAATATAAAATAGAGGAAAATTAGGTATTCCTCACCTTAGCTGTCAGAACTATTGCCTTGCTTAAATTTTCCCTGGTCATATGACATTCTTGCCCTAAAATATCTCCTAGTAGGCATGGACACTCTGGCCCAACAGGTGATAAATTAAATTAAATCTCTGGCACATACAATTGGCTTGACAAAATAACCCTCCACCCCTAGTTAAAATAGTTAATATGGCACAATTAGAACAGGGCTTTTAAGGATTGAAACCCATTGTACAAGACCTATTTAAAGAAGAGATGATTATCCTCTACTGTTTCTCCATTTTACAGCCCAGTTTGGCCTGTTCTCAAACCTGACAAGAAGGAATGGCTCCTCATGGTGGATTTCCGCAACTAGAATGTTGTGGGCAAGTGCATTAAGGCCTCTATGCCAATATTATTGAAGTTCATGACTACATGCAATCAGCACCGGAAAATGTTTTGGTAGGACAGATTTGGCTGATATGTTCTGTTCAGTGCCTATTCAGCAGCTCTTAGCTACAGTTTGCCTTCACCTTTGAAGGGGCAAGGTACCCCTTTGCCAGACTTTAGCTGGCTATTCGTGGGGTGTCTCAACTCTCCTGCCATTGCACGTGATCTTTGCAGGCAAGTTCTTCCCTGAATCCAACTTTCTCCAGGAACACGGGTATGATATTACATTGATGGCATCCTCTTCCTCTCAGATTTATTTGAGACATTCATTAAGGACATATGAATATTCGCCAGTTTGCTCACAGAAAGGTATGGGCCATTGCCCCACAGATGGTACAAGGCCTCACCACCTCAACAACATTTGGGGGCACTATCTGGTTAGTCAAGGGCCGTTCCATTCACCATACTGTCAATAAACAGTTACTGACAGTTCCAGCACTCACAATGTTAAAATAAGCCCAACATGTTTTAGGACTTTTTGGGTTTTAGAGGCAATATATTCCTCATTCACAAGTTTTGCTTAAGCCAATTCATGCTGTTGCTTGCAAATCAGCCCACTTTCAAAGGGACCCTCTACAACACAGCTCTAGAATCCATCCAAATAGTAGCATAAAGGCACTTCTGTCAGTGCCCACTGAGACTCCCGCACGGTACAGGCCTTAACTACCTCCTTTCTTGCCTCCCAGAGTCTCTGGACTGCCCAGGATGACCATAAGTTGTCCACCTCCTTTACCAGCCTCACGCTGCAGGCCACACAGAATACCATAATGGCTTACTAGATAGTGGCTTCTGATGCAAGAGCCTGCTCTCCTAGGCCCCACACTGCATACCATTAGAGTGACAGCTGGCCACATACTAGGTTCTTTTGGGAAGGAGGTTTTCATAGGTCCTGAGCCCATGATCTTCCATACCCAGTTGCTCATTACGCCTGCCTCAGGGAAGCACTACCCCACCAGCACAGCATGACCTCCATGTCCTCCTTGCTGAAATGAAAATGGTTGCTACAGAATAGAGCCAAATCTGGGTCCTCTGGCATATGCCACCTGCAAGAGGGGATGGCCATTCTGTCCTCAGTCCCTTGCCAGATGCCATGGTGCTAGATAAGGTCACCCTCTCCTGGATCCCTTGGCTACATGGGGAGCCCCTTGGGATCAACTGAATGAACAGCAAAGGGAGTTTGTATATTTTACAGATAGTAGTGCCACCATCACACATACGGAGCTCACTGGAAAGTTGCTGATTTTCATCCCTTACCCTGAATGTCCTTAGTAAAGGGTCAGCACGATTCTTTGGAAAAATGTCTGTTCAGATCCTCTGCCCATTTTTAAATTGGGTTTTTTGTTTTTTTGTTGTTGAATTGTTTGACTTCCTTATATATTTTGGATATTAACCCCTTATTGGACATATGATTTGCAAATATCTTCTAAAAGGGGCCTCAATGCAAAGCACCAAGCCTAACCTGGGAGGACAGCCGGGTGGTGTTGCACCTCCTAAGAGTAATGGGAGAAAGTGAAAGAAAGGGCTTGTAGTTAGGCATTTGGCATTATTTTTAAGTCATTGCTTTTCTAATACTGTGAAGTTATTCTGAGGTTTATTCCACCTCATGGAATGGCACGTTTGAAGCTTGACTCCACACATGCTCCTCACAGTGTGAGACAGAAGCCCCCAGAGAAGGGCCGTCCCATGTGGGAGGAGCTCAGAGAGGATAGTTTGTTCACCGAAGAGACTTGTACAAATTGTCCCAAGCCTATACTCACCAAGAATGGTGGACTTAAGAAGATGAGATACCACTTTAAACCAAAAAAAGATCTTCCCCTTCAAAAGTCTTAGAGCACTGAAAGATAGATGGCTGGGGCCAGGCTTCTCTCTTTTCTCTCCTCAGCAGAGAGAAGGAAGTTATTTTGGGTAGTTGGAGTGCCTGAAACACGCCTTCAACACAGTTTTGGAATCTCACTGTGGTTTATATAAGAATTGTAGTTAATTAAGAGAGTGTTTTTGAATGAAATGCATTTACTTAGGTATGAACACTTTTTTCCTATATTCCCAAACTCTTCATTTTCTAGAGACGCAGTGACTTGACGTGATTGTTTGTGATCTCCCACACCACCTTCTTAGGCCTGTTTGTACCGTGATTGGTCCGGAACAAACAACTTCTTCTGTGGTGTTATCACCTGGATCCAGAGTGAAATTTCAGGAAGTCTATTAATGGGAGCCCTGAGGTCACTATTTTGATAATCTTGAATTTCTGATTGTTAATATGCTTTCTAAATTCTAGCCCAATCTCTTATAAAATCTAAACCATTTGTATTTAAATACTTAAAGGAAGCAAGTCAAGCCGATTTCAAAATGTGTTTTTTAATCCATGTGATAAACATAACTCAAAACATTCAAAATTAGAATACCCTCCCATGATTAGTCGTAGACTTAGGGACTCATCTTCTAATCAGCACAAACGTGCTGACTTTCAACAAGAGTGGATCTTTTTCTTTACTTTAAATTTAATATTTATAAGAAACAAAGTGATACAAAAATGAGCATAAAACTAGGTTTCTAGGCATCCAAATGAATCACATGGAATTTGTAAAATGTCTGCAACTTTTACCAGTTTCTGAGTTAGAATGGTTAGTTAGATTGGCTAGTTTTCCAGTTCAAAATAGTATTGTCAAGTTGTGTGAGGGTTAACTACCTACATACTTAGCTACTTACATACCACATTTCTTCTCTGTAAAGAGTCAGACTAAATTTAGATTCCCCTATCTGTCTAACCTTGGGCAACTCATCTAATATCTATGCCTTTTATTTTTCTCATTTGAAAAAGGAGGCTAATTATACCTCTTTCCATCTTTATTCTGGTTTAAATATGGCAAGTTACGTTGACAGCTGCATTAGTTTTCTATTACTGTGTAACAAAACAAGCAAACAGAAAACCTCATAAACTTGGTGGCTTAAAATGTCCGTTAGCTCCCAGCTCTGTAGGTGAGAAGTCTACGCTGGCTCAACTGGTTCCTCCACAAGACCAGTGTCAAGGTGTTGGCTGGACTAGAGTCTTATCTGGAGGCTCTGGGGAAGAATCTTCTTCCAAGCTCATTCAGGTTTTTGACAGAATCTAGTCCCTTGTTGTAGGACTGAGGTCTTCATTCCCTTGAAGGCTGTCACCCAGTGGTCACTCCCAGCAATTAGAGGCCACTCTCGGGTCCTTGTACATGGCCCCTCCATCTTCAAGCCAGCAATGATGCATTGAATCTTTGTGTTTCAGTCTCTCATTTCCCCCTCTGCTTTTAAGGACTCTTGTAATTAGATTAGGTCAATTTTGATAATCTCCTCTTGCCGTGTAACATAGTCATCCTGTTCACGGTCCCAAGGATTAGGGTGGGAAATCTTGGTGGTAGGGTGTGGGATGCATTCTAGAATTCTGCCTGCTAGGGGGCCGCCCGGTGGCGCAGCGGTTTAGTCCGCGCTTGGCAGCCCGGGGTTTGCGGGTTCGGATCCCGGGCGCCCGCCGATGCACTGCCTGTCAGCCATGCCGTGGTGGCGTCCCATATAAAGTAGAGGAAGATGGGCACAGATGTTAGCCCAGGGCCAGTCTTCCTCAGCAAAAAGGGGAGGATTGGCAACAGACGTTAGCTCAGGGCTGGTCTTCCCCACAAAATAAATAAATAAATAAATAAATAAATATAAAATACACCCAACTCATAGCTAAAAAAAAAAAAAAAAGAATTCTGCCTGCCACAATGGCTTAGCAACATGCCTGGGAATATATTAATAGCTGCTGTTTCTCCTCACCACTTCTCATATCCGAGCATTCACAACATGTCTGTATGATGGACAGAGCAGCTATATCAGCCATTTAGTTTAGGTAGGTTGAGATATGGCTTTTTTCCAGCTCAAGGAAATCTACTGTGGTTCAACTCAATATTTCTGTGCCTGTTTTGTGCTAAGTACTCCAAAACCACCAAAAGGAAACTGATGAAAGTAAATTCTCTTCAGGAAGCATTTCTACAAATGATTCCATTTTGATGAAGAGAATATAACTCTGACTGAGAGTAAAGGGGCCTGAGTTCTGATACAGACTCACTTTAAATTCACTGTTCCCGTTGGACAGGATTCTTAACATTTCCATACTTCAATTTCCTTGTCTGTGAAATGAGGAGACTGGACTGTGTTATCTTTAAGTTTTCTTCCAGCTCTAAAAATTCTATGCTTCTATGTGATTTTTTTTTGGTGTTTATAAGTTTTTCAGTTATTAGACCCAGAATCCTGAATATGTTCACATTCAGTTTTTTGCCTGTGTTCTTATACACACATGTGCTTACACCTATTGACCGCCCAATCAAGAGCAGTTTTCTCAGACATTCTCTGGCACATCACCCTCTTTGTTTTCTTTATAACTATTTTCCTGATCTGTTCATTTATTTATTTACTTGTTCATTATGTCACTCCCATATACCTAGAAAATAAGACCAGTGATCTTATTTTTCTTGTTGACCACCATATCTCCAGTACCAGTACGATGCAGTATATGTATTTATTAAGTATTTGGCAATTAATAAATAAAACAATGAATTGAAGATAGTTTTGGCAAATATTTGTATTACTAATATTGGTCTTGTGTTTCAACACCACCATTTTTTCTATGAAAATTTATGTTGTTTTAATCATTGAAAACATGGTAAAAATAACATTTATAATGTGCCAGGTGTTATGCTAAAATGTTTATATGCTCTCATTTAACTTATCTAGAATGCTTTGCTTTTTAATAATTTTCAACATCTAAAATTTGATAGTTAAAACTGTGTAGACTATGATTGACCTTCTGGGAGTGTATTAGATAGGATACTATTAGGCTATTTTAACACAAATACCCCAAATTATCGTAGCTAAACCAGGCAAAACCTTATTTCTTTCTCTTGGCTGTCCAGTAGGCTATCTGAAGCTGTCATGGCAGCTCCATAACCCTCAGGGACCCAGACTGCCTACTATTGTGCTGCTCTGTCATCGTCCACATGCAGCTTCTGTCTTATGGCCAACATGGGTGCTCTCCTCCTTCATCATGGTCCTCTTCCAGTTAGTTGAAAGGGGAGACAATGGAAGAGTGCTCTACCATTTAAGAGCAATAGGACTTCATTCACCGTTTCTGCTGAAATCCCTTTGACCAGAATTTGGTCACATTACCATACCTATCTGTTAGTGAGGCTGATAAATGGGTTATTATTCTAGAAAGCTAAATTTCAATGCTTTTATTGCTAGAAGAAGAATGGACTTGGGAGATAATCAGTGGTCTCTGCCCTACTGAATAAATAGGCTTAATGTTTTCTGTACTCTTGGAAGACACTAAGAGATGATTATTCAAGTATTTTTGTAGGGTTTTCTAGTGACTGTGCTTAGTTTGGGCACATTTTAGGAGCAAAGAAACAATACATGTATATCATCCAAATTCAACCCAAAATTAAGGAAGAATTTTTATCAAACTTTCTAACATGTGGATGCTTAAGGAAGTCCATTATTGGAGTTCTAGATAGCTCCGAGACCTGATTTCAGGTACTGTTCACTCCACTTCAGAAAAGTGACCTAGTCACTTGCATGGATTCATTGATTCATTATTGCAAATGATTTTTAATCACTTTCTATAAGCCAGATTCTGAAATAGTTACTTGTATTTAACAGGTAAACAACATAGGCAAGTGTGCTATTCATTACAGGCATTCCCCCAGGTTTTGTGTGGAGGACTTGAGCCAATATTTTTATAACATCCTGGAAACTGACTTTAGCTATTTGGGTCATTTAAAGCTATGATGTCTGGGATACATCCTCTCCACTGGTTAATGAAATCAGTGGATGGTTGTTGAGGTCCCTTCCACTTAAAATAGTTCACAATTTTGTTTTTTTTAAACTGTACATTTGACTATTCAATTCTCTTTTGCTCTTTCTACAGCTATAACTATGTCTCAAACTTTTAAAAGTCAATATAGTATTTAGCACGGTCTTATGCCCTAAAAATATTATTTAGTTGTAATTCAATGCTATAAATATTTAAATAAATATCTGTGTACTCATCTTTTGTTTTCCCATCATTTATATATACATCAGCTGTACATTTTCATACTAAAATTCAAATAGTACCTAGCAAGTAAAATGCAAGGCAAAAGTCCTCTTTCTACTCACTCTGTAATCTCCCTTCCCACCCCAGATTAGAGGAATGAAAAAATAGTTTTGTTACATATTAGACAGCCAGATTATGGTGTTACATATTAGACACCAACAATATCAGCACCTCGCAGGTTTGTTGCAGACACTGAATATTGACAAGGAGACGGAAGAGGCAAGTCTGAGTGCAGTCATAGGTGGTGTTTTATTTCCACCTCCATTCAGTCTCTATAGTTCTCAGATTCCAATAATGAGAGGTAAGAAATGAGAGTTAGCTGGCTGGGTTCTAGCTTATGGTCTTCTGTCCCGTAAGCTTGGGAAGAATACCTGGGCAGTCAAGATTCCCATGTCCATCTACTTAGCCAAACCACATTTTAAAAGCAGAGCTCCTAAAACATTAAGCCTCAGGGCTTTCCGTTTTTAAATTCAAAGTATGAGAAATAATCGCTGACTGCCTATATCCTCTGTTCTCTACTGTCCCTTTTCCTTCACAACCTGAAATGAGTTTGGTCCATCTTTTCATTCTCTACTCCGAGTTTCTGGAGCTCTTGTACCACCACATCGTATGCTTTGTGCTTCCCTCATAACAATTTATTTATACCACTAATGTAGAATTTACAATAATAAATAATAGCCTTATATGTTTATGAACTCCTTGCTGAGTGGTAATAGAGAAAAATGACTAAAGAGCACAGACTCTATGATTATATTGCCTAGATTTTAGTCTTTGATGTTGATCAAATTAACTAATCTCTCTGTCTCAGTATTTCATCTGTGAAATGGAGGTAATTTTTACTAAGACATAGAGCTGAGATGAGGGTTACATGCTGCATATGAAGTACTTGGCACAGTGACTGGCACTTAGTTAAGGACTCAAGTGTATTCTGGTGGTTTTTTAAGGGAGGAATCATGTTGTATTTTTCTTTGAACTGCCAGCATTTACTATATAGAGTATATGGTAATTTAAATCATCAGGAAGATAATTTTTTTTAGTCTTCATTTTTAAACATAACAATGGATACACAATCCTTATCCATTCTAGAGTCTTGTCCCATCATCTCTTCTTCCTACATCTTTATTATTCTGGTGTTCTCTGAATTGGAGATTTTTAGACTGCTATTCTCCTTCTTCCATTCCTTCCTTTTCTTCCTTCTTTCTGAGAATAATCATTGTTTTAGCCTACAGCATTGAACAAACTTCTTAATTTGGCATTAAGTTTTTCTGATTTATTCTTTCAACAAAATTTATTGAAAATTTACTTTGTGTTAGATACAGGGGATAAAGAGCTGAAAGGCTCAGGACTGCCCTAAAGGATAAACCAGGAGATATTAATAATAAAGTGGGATGGTGCGATTGTGATCTTACAGGAGAAAGAATGGCCCCATAACACTCTCACTTCTTGAAATCTGAGAAAGGTGTTTAACGGTGTTACATAAGAAGTGTCATGAAATTCATAATTCTTTATCTTAGGGAAATTATTGACTCAAATCTGGGATTTTTTTCAAAGGCAAACAAGATATAAAATGTACCCAACAGTCCTAGGGAGGATAAAACATGAGGCCACTGCTATAAAGAGAACAGAAGTAAGTGTGTGAAGAGATGAGGTATTCACTAATAAATAACAGGAGACATTTTGAAGAGAGTACTGGAAATAGAACCGCCCTAAGAGCTATGAGGTAGAAAACAGATGTAATGAGGGCTACAGAAACACAGCTAGCTAAGAATCTGCTTGTATAAAATTGTTCAAAGGTCAATCACAGAGGAAAAGACAAATAAGAGGAGGCAACAATTTTAATTCCAATGTTTGGCAGGCAAAGAAGAGATGTGGCAGAAACTGCATGCTGAAGAAAGATGAAAAATCTCACATCGTAGTATCTATATTCCATTATACAAAATACATTTTAGTAAATTATGTTTTATTTTTATAATGCAATTCTAGTCCTTATGAATCAATGCATTTCTTCATTTTATAAAGTTCTGAATTAAAGTGTTCCTCTAGATATTGTTAAGATGCCTGCAGTGGGTGGACTCTACCTGGTGAGAGATTCTTAGGAGAGAAATGTTGCACACCTGGCCTAATTAATGGGGCAGAGCTGATGGAAGGAAACCGGCAGACATTACACTGTCAGCCTGGTACATACGCTCCACAGCCGAATCCTCAGTGTGTCTGGAGAATTTGTCAACAACTGAAATTGTTTTCTTTGACAGTCCAAGTTTATTCCAGAGAACAGGATGCCCAGGCTGACCTCTTTGCTAGCTGCCTGCTAATCAGTTTACCCCCCATGTGGAAGTGCTATTCATTGTTCCCAGGTCTGGGTTTCTGCAGAGGTCTTTCTCCCCCTCTCACCTGTCATTTATGTTTTGGTTTTGCCTTTGTTCCTTTATTTCTTTTGACCAACTGACTCCCTGAAAGGCAATTAAATGCTCTGTTTGCAAAATAGCTAAATGTCTTTAAGCCATTCTTTGACAGTTTCTGTCTGGAAGACCCTCAGAGATGCTGCCCATCTGGATCTATTATATCAGGTATATAAATGTATAGGAGAAAGGTTTTTGTAATAGTTCTAATGAAGATGTTTTAAAAACACTCACCGTCTTCTCACAAATCACTGTAATCCTATTAGCCAGAGAAAGCCATTTTAACATCTGACATAGACTCTCAGATTTATGTTTGTTTGTTTTTTTAAATTATACACCAAAACAAGGTCATAACACATTTTACTTTGCAAACTGCCTTATGTATCCACTTTTGTTTTGAAGCCTAACAATATATTGTGGATATCTTTCCATATTAGCAAAAGGAATATTGCATTATTTTAAAAAGCTGTATGGCATAACATTATGTAGATAAATCGTAATTTACTTAATTCACAACTGTTGGAAATTTAGGTTACTTCTATGTTTCGCCATGTTTTTGTGACTATTCTTGTACAAACATGTAATACAAGCTTCTTTGGGTCTGCCTCCTTCTTACTTCTCTAGTCTCATCCGTTGCCACTTCCAAATTCGTGCTCTACATTCACATCAAATTAAACTTTAGTCGCATATATAGACCATGCGTTCTCTTGCCTCTGAGCATTTGCACATTATTCTTTCTCCAAAGAATACTCTTCCGAACCACTCCCTGCCAGGCTAATTCTTACTCCACCAGGCTAATTCTTATTCCACCGAGATCATTTCCCCTGGGAAATTTTTCTATCTCCTCAAGACTAGGTTATGGTGTATGCTAGGTTATACTCCAGTAGCACCCTGACTTACGCAGGCTATGTTTTTACTGAATGTTTAGCCCAAAGCCTCTCTTTCTTGCCTGTAACTCCCACAAGAGTTGGGGATAGGGAGCAGAGCATTTTTTTAACGCTGATCCCGCACACCTAGAGCTATGCATGGCACATAGTAGGTTCTCAAAAATATGTATTGAACTAAATGGAAACATCCATGTATTTGGTTGTGTACTTGGGGTAAAGTGTTAGAATAACAATTGCTGGGTCAGAGAATACATAAGATTTTTTATACATTATGCCAAATCCCTCCAAATAGAAGCAAAAGTGCTCCTGTTTCTTTACATCTTCAAATGTACTGAGTGCTATGGACTGAATTGTGTCCCCTCCAAATTTGTATGTTGAAGCCCTAACCCAATGTGACAGTATTTGAAGGCAGGCCTGTGGGACATAGTTAGGGTTAGATGAGTCATGAGGGTGGGGCCCCCATGATGGGATTAGTGCCCTTATAAGAAGAGGCACCAGAGATCTTGCTCTCTGTCTCGGTCCCTGCCACATGAGGACACAGGGAGAAAGTAGCCATCTGCAAATCAGGAGGAGTGCTCTCATCAGAGCACAACTGTGCCGGCACCCTGATCTTGGACTTTCAGCCTCCAGAGCTGTGAAAAAATAAATTGCTGTTGTTTAAGCCCCCCAGTCTATGGGATTTTGTTATGGCAGCCTGAGCTAAGACACTGAGTGTTATCATTTGTTTCATGTTTTGCCAACCTGATATGCAGAACTATTACCTCATTATTTTATTTAGTATTTTTTATTTGGAAAATTACTTATTAATGACCTTTATTCAATTTCCTCTTGGGATATTTGTCACATTTTTGTTAATTTATAAGCAATATTTATGCATTAAGATTTCTTATATGACATCAATATTTGTTATATATGTCACAGATACTTTCTCCCACTTTTTCATATATCTTTTGTTTCATTTATGATCTTTGTCTCCAAACCAAAGTTTAATTTTTCAGTAGTCAAACCTTTAAGCTTTTTTTTCATGGTTTCTATTTTTGGTGTCATGCTAAAAATAGACTTCTGTACACTAATATTGTAAAAAAAATTTACCTTTACCTTAATTTAATATTTTTATCATTTAATTTTTACATTTAAAATTTAAGTTTGTCTGGAATTTAATTCTGAGTGCAGTGAATGTAAAGGATCTGACTTATTCACCCCCCTACCCCCAATTTCGCCAGTTTTCTTAAGCAAAGGATGTGAGTATTTATTGAAGTCCATACGTGAGCTGGGTAACTTGGGGACAACAGGGTCAATGGGATGTCTCTCTAGTCATGTCTGGGGACACGAGGCTCTGAGTGAAGGCCAAGAAGAAACCTTCCATCTAAGTGCTTCCTGCTCTTGGCCCTGCTGTGTGTTTCATGCTTTTGCTTCCAGAGCTTCTCTGCAAGCTCGAGGTCCTCTAGCTTGGGAAACTGTCTTTGATGGCTGGGCATTTCCAACCTCGAACTTCTGCTAAAGATGCAACTCTGCTACCAGATCTTTCCTTTTCCTATTTGTGTCTTATTAAGAATATGTTGTAGTACTGTTTTATTTTCTTTCTGCTGATTTTAGGTCACCCTGATAGCTTTTATACTTTATTTAAAATAGTTATCATTTTATTCTTTTGGAACTTAATTCCTCCTAGTCTTACTTGTCTTTTTATTCTTTACAATGTTTTAATTCTACAATTAATTTTTATTTTTAATTTCTTAGTTTAAAATGTTCTTTGCATTATCTTTTTCCTTTCTTTAAATCCCAATTATTTTATTCTTTAAAATTTTTAGAGATATTTCTATTTTATTTCTACATTTATACACGTGATCTGTAGTCTTAAAAATCATCCTACAACATTGCTCTTATTTTCCCCAGTTTACAATGTGGCAGTTGATACTTGGAGAGGGATGGACTTGTTAAGGTGACAGAGCTAAACTGGCACGATCATATTTCAAATATTCACCTTTCAAAAAATTTTCATGTGTTTTCTTTAATTCTTAGACCTTCCCCCATTAAGTGAACTGGCCATTCTGGGCTCAAATCTCTGGAAGGGATATTGCAATAGAAACAGAATTGTAAAAGGAATTTTCCTCTTGGCCTCTGTGTTTCAAAAGCTGAAGGATTAAGGAGAATGGAAATGACTCAAGGACACATGAAAAATATGATAAAAAAAGCAGGATAAAAGGAGCTAAGGTTTTCCCTCTTCTCCCAAACTCCCAACCCCAATGAGGAAATGTTTATACTGGTTTGGCGAAAAGAAAAGACTTGAAAAGGAATGAGGTTGTAGATGTGGATGAGTTCCTCTGAGAGGGTCCTGTTCATGCTCCCTAAAGGTGGAGGTGGCCAGATTTCCCAAATGTGTTTGTGTGTTTGAAAGTAGATGGGAACCATGCCTCAGCGTTTCATGGGTAGAGGCATAGGATGGTACAAAGACCTCGGGGTAGAAAGTGGCCTACTGTGTCCTGAGAGAGCCTTCCAAAGATTTATCACACCCCAGTGTGTTGTGCAAGCAGCAAAATCATCGTGTAAACCCTAGAGAGGCATGAAAGATAAAGAGAAATCTGTATTTTATGAAGGTACCTTGAGGATGGGAACAAGGGGTAGCTCAGTGACAACTTTCATGGACTGATGACAGAAATCAGTTGGGTTGATGGACATATCATCAATGTCATCAATTAAACCCCATCATTTCTCTTTTTAAAGTCACAGAATGAATTATATGACAACTGTTCTCTGAGAAGTTATTTCATTATAACTACATTCAAGATATACTTATTTCATTTTGCACAATCCCACTGCATTCCCATCACCGATGCTCCTCTTTCCACTGCTCTGGAACAGTCAGGGAGGTGAAACAGGAAAAGAAGGAAGTCCCCAAGGACGCCCTTGCACCTTTTATCATCTGGGATTTCAGAACAGCAGAACACAGAGGATACTGAGATAGAAAAGTGCAATAATAAAATGATTGAATTGCTTGAGAAACAGTGATTTCAGCAAAGCAATTTTGCACCCTATCATGAGAGACTGCATTGTTTACCTATCCCCACCCCCAACCTGCACCTTAGTTCACCTACATGAAATGTCACCATCTTGACTGGTCAAAGTGAGATCCAACATCAGCCATGAAAGCAAGGCCCCAGGTTTGAGCACCGTTCCCTCGGGCTGCATGACCACAGAGACTTCCAAACCTTCTGCTATAGCTTCTGCTCAGCTTCCATCAGCCCCAGAAGGTATCCCCATGTCTGATTAGGGAAGAAAAAAATGGATTCCCTTGGTTCCTTTCCTTTTGAAATGTGTCTACTTCCTGCTAGATTCCCCTCTCCCCACCCTACATAATCTGTTTCTAAAATTTCAGAAGAGTTTTCTTGGCCCTTCATTCCTGATTTAAATGGGCTGATATGCAAGGTAAAAACCAACAAGGTATAGCAGGTTAAAATTTAAAGACCTAAATTAAAAATTTTTTAGAAAATCACCAAGCAAGCAAAGGATGTAGGTAGAGTTGGCGGAGAGAATATGGAAGGGAGATGTGCTTAGAATCAGAATGAGAAAATCAGAGCACTTATTACAGGAGTGATTCCTCATTTACTTCTTGTTGCTTGTTCTCCACTGTCTCCAGTACTTAGGACAGTCCTGGCAAATAGTGCACCGTCACTAAATACACAGCGAATGAATAAACGAACACATCAAGTGAATGCTCCATCCTTGCAGGTGTGCTAGCTGAAGCAGACTGACCAATTGTCAGAAATAATGTAGAAAGAATCTGTGCTCTGCATGGAGTCTAAACCTCTGCCTGTAAGATTTCTTGCAAGATTTTATGACTCCAGTAATGTCAACTCATTTATTCTAGATCGTTTCTCTAACCAAAAAAATAATACATAATTGACCAACGTGGGGTAGAAGAGTTCTTAGTGTTATACTGAGTTGTTAAACATTTCTTTGAAATAGACTGATGTGGGTCTTTCCCAAAGAGGGGCCTGCAGGTAAAACCTTTTCTTATCCTGGTGACAGTAGGAAATAAGGTGGAGCGTGTGAAAGATATTGAAGGTCCAAGTAGCCATCTCTTTCTCACAAACCACTTGGAAATGTTTGAAGAGTCATTTTCACTGTGAGTTCAGGGTACAGGAGATCATAAAATAAAACACGCACAATTTTCCAGCATGGTACAACTCGAAAGCTTTGTGGAGTTGGTCAAAAGGCAGCTGCTGGGTTACTAATGGATCTATATTAATTTTATTTTGCGGGTAATCAGTCACTAGTTGGGGAATACAGTCTCTGGTTTTTATAATCTGCAAAACAAAAAGGCTATTGTAATGAGATCTGAGAAATACCAAACCCAAAGAAAAAACATCAAATAAGTCATGGAGATGGGTGAAGTATTCCTCTGAAAATTTGCTATTGAACATGAAAGAATTCGTTTTTACATTAGAAGCCGTTGACTGCCATTGCTAAGTGTGGCTGCTACAGACAGTTCTGTTACCTAGAACTCCTTTGGAGAAAAATGGGGTCAATAGTCCCATGTTACTGAGTTGGAAAATGGCCCTTTTAAACTATCAGTCTCCAACCCACTTCCTGGGCCTACCATTATGTTTCCTCCTCTCTCTGTTCACACACATAGAGATGGCATGAGAACTTACTGTCCGAAGATTGGGTGGAGATGGGAATGTTAATTTACTAAAGCTGTTGGTTAATATTTCTCAGAAATAAGGGCTTCTCTGGGAAGACCAAAACCAGTGCTAAAACTCCGTGCTGGTGCATATCATTATCCAAAGAGTATTGCTCTTAAAATAGCACAATGATTGAATCCACCAGTGCAGAACCGGAGTTGACTGAATTATTCCAGACGCTGGAGAACCCAAAAACTATTGTGCAGAAGATAAAAATTTTGTTCAAACTTAAAAAACCTGTTTAACTAAATTAACTAAAATTGATTTGCAAAATACACCAATTCATTAGAGGAGAGGTCTTTGGACACTTCTACCATTATAGCTGTGTTTCCCCAAGGAGATGAATTCTGAATTCCATGTTTCTACAAAGTTGAGAAGGATTTCACAAGAGCATCCAACTGGTCCCTTCTGTTCACCGACCTACGTCCTAAACATACGCCCTTCAGCATCCATCCAGAGGCAACCTTCATTGCATCAGGGGAAAGCTGTGAATCTGATGGCGCCAACCCGATGATCAGACAGACACCATAGCTCAGGTGGCAGGAGGCCCAAGCAGCAATCTGATAATGAGAATAATAACCATAAGCATGTTCCCATACATAAATAACAAGTACCACCACAGGTGGAAGGAATCGTGGAGTTCATAGATTTCTAACCTCTCCTTGGCAGATGCTACTTCAACCTCAGCTTCAATACCACCAGTGATGGGATCTCATTAGAGAACCAATAGAGTTTAGTGTGTAAGAGCACAGGCTCTGCTAGCTGTGTGACCTTAGGCAAGTTACTTAACTTCCCTATGCCTCGGTTTCTTCATTTGTAAGAAGAAGAATAGTGCTATCTACTTCATAGAGTTGTTATGAGGATTAAGTGATTCATCATTCTTAAAACATTTAGAACACTATCTGGCACATAGTAAGTACCATGTGTTTATTAAATAAAATTACCTACTGCCTCAAAGGCCACACACTCCATTCTTTGCCTGACCTTCTCACTTTCCATGACTCTCTGTCCAACTTACTTCTATTAAAACAAAACAAATATATACATATGTGCATGTGAAACTTCATTAAAAAAATCAATTTTCTAAGGATGTACAGTACACTTCTTCCTATCTATTTTACTTCCTTTTCTGGTTCTTAACCTTGTTGTCTTTCCCCTTTCCTCCATTTTGCCTTATTTGTCTCTTTTCTGTTACCTGTATCACTACTTCTACTTTATTCTTCTACCAAGTACATTAGGTACGTACTGAAACGTATTGACTGTCTACCTTCTCTCCTCTAAACGGCAAGATCCAAGAATACGGTGCCTATTTTATTCACCCTTGTGCCCCTAGATCTTAACACACTAGTGCATAGGAGCTCATTTCTCAAATGAATAAATGGTTTTGATATAGGACGCACATAAATATCATATGTGAATTAAATAATGTTCATACTTAATTATAAAAACATATATGAAGAAAGAGCTAGAATAAAGAAAAGAGAATGCTGGTATTGTGGCCTTCTGCATGTTTAAACTTTGTATAGTATAATGACTTATTTTAAAGTATATGTGGCATTTACTTTCCAAATGAATGTTTTAGAGCGAATTTACATTCAATTTTTAGATTTGGGGTCCACAGTTCCAAAAGGTCTGTTCAGGAGAGTTTATACTTGTCCACACGAGGATAATTAACATGAACCCACCCATTAAGCATCTAATCACTGTCCCCAAGCCCACACACCATGGTATCCACGAGTCCGATGGCCTCGAAGGCAAAGTCGACACCAAAGCCCATCATTTTCACCACCACCTGCTGGACAGGCTTCTTGAGGTTCCAAGGGTTGAGACAATCAGTGACCCCTAGTGCTCTTGCCCGGGGAAATTTCCCCTCATTGATGTCAACCCCGATGATCCTAGAGGCACCAGAGGCTTTGCATGCCATGACAACGGCTGAGCTGACTCCTCCAAGTCCAAAGACCACACGGGTGGAACTGGGGGTGACCTACAAATTCATAAGACACGTTTGTATTAGGAATCAAACCCTGGCACATGTATAATTAAGAAAATAAACAAACAAAAACAGCCATTGAGACTTTTGGAACTATATACACCAGTTGAAACATTTGGACCGATTTGGCCTAGTTTTGACATTTTCCAGGCAAATCTCTATGATACACACCAACACACAAGGACCTTCCTCACCTTGGCTGAGTGAACAGCAGCCCCATAGCCTGTAGGCACCACACAGCTTATGAGACAAACTTTATCCAGCAGCATGAATTTTTGCCACTGAGATCTCAGGCACAACGGTATATTCAGTGAATGTGCTTGTGCGGAAAGAGTGATAAATCTTTTCTCCTTTGCAGGTAAATCTGCTGGTCCCATCCAGCATTAATCCGGAAGAAGGTAGAACGCTGTTCTGTGGTGACACAGACACAGGCACGGGCACCCGCACAGACACATGGAGTTGTAAAGAGAGAAGTGAGCACATTGAGCTACAGATCAACGCTTGTGCAATATAAGCGATTCAATCAAAGAGTGAGGGGCGAATCTCCTCACTCTTGCTTCTCATAGAAGTTTCCCTTGACTTGCAAGCAGGAACTGCATTCTCTACACTGTGGGATAATGAGTGTGAGGACTTTGTCTCCTATATATAGAAAAAAAATAATGTGATCATTTATTTAAAATATTATTGGAACAGAAATACAATAGTGTGTTTATAAGAAATTCATTGGATAGCTTGAAAACTTGCTGTGGACAGATTATGGCAGCCAGGATAACACTGCCCACAGTTGTTTTGAAGGAGAAACCATATAACCTGGTTTCAGAAATTCCATTTTTCTTTCGGGTGAGTGAGCGATGGAAATGTGGGAATATTCCCTGCTGGATAGATAGTTGTAGTTCTGCTACCCACTACTCTGGAAATTGAATAATAAAACCAGGAATGAACCTTAGAGATGTCATCTAGTTTAACCGTTCTGTTTTCCATTTGAAGGGTTTAAATCCCACAATGGCTGTCACCTGCCTATAGCGGCCCAGCTAGATAACTGCAGAGCTCTTTCAGTGAGTTCCTGCCCTGCGATGGCATACTGACCCTAGCAGGCCACTGACATGTTTTCTTTAGTGGGGCTAAGTTCTAAGATATGCTAACTTCAGAGAATAAAAGGAATTGCTCTCCCTCTGTAGAGTGAGGCTGCTTTTGGAACACTTACTATAGAGGTTGGTTTTTAGGTTGTGGAGTTCTGGAGAGGATATTGATTATGTTTGCATCCAGTCATTAGCTAGCCCTCCCTAGAGTGACAGGCTGGGCAGGGTCTGTGGAGAAATTAACAAACACAGTCATCACAGACTTACAAAGGCCTGGTCAGATGTCTACAACATTGTCTTTATATCGGTCCTTACACATTATTATAACACAGAAACCACTCCCCTTTCGGCCTCTTGCAGAGCTTAGATGGCATTAAAAATCTCTTGTAAGTTTAGATAAGGCATATCTTACCTTCATTGGCCCTAAAAATTTCCAAAGGTACTGGATATTGAATTCGGGAGAAGTTCTGCTCTCTTGTCCTTTCCCTTCAAATACTCAACATTTTCCACAAAACTTCCACTGGAATTTTTCTAGCTGAAGAGGAGTTACAGGACATATCTTTCCTATTTGCATTATGTTCTTGGAGGTGTAGAGACCATGCCTTTTAACATCCGTCTGTCCTACTATGCCTAGTGTCAGATCCTTGGTAGGCACTCCATAGGTGCTTGCGAGATGAATATCCTGGTGATAGCCTCGTGAATGTCCTGACCATGCACTTTCTTAAACCTCTTTGTGTGTGCCTGGCTCCAAACTGTGAGGATCTGTAGTATCTTAATCTGTGTGATTGCTCTTATTCACTCTGATCATTTCAGACATGCTGAGAATAGCTATGTCAAGATTCTTTTTGAAATGCCTGGGGAAGAGCATATACTTGCTTTCTTTGATTCTTTGAAATGTCACTATCATCCTGTCAACGAAAACTTAAGTTCTATATTGTAGTTGACTAGAACATTCATTCATTTGTCAAACATTCAATGGATTCTAACCCTGGGACAGGCACTGCACTAAGCATGTGGGGGACACAAATATATATGTATAAGAAGCAATCCCTGCCCCTAAGGAGCTTTCAATTTATTTAGAAGTAGACTAGTCCTATCTCAACTCTTCTTTGGCTATGGATATATACTTGGCTCAGCAACTGCCCCTCTGGGTTGCTAGAGATGACAACAGGGAGACTGTGCAACTCTTGGAATCACTGGATACATTTAATATCATGATATGCTAAGAGTTAGGAGAATCTAGAGGCAAACCAATTTATTCTCCTGTAAATGCGTTAATGCATTTTAAGTTCCTCCTCCGTGCAAGGGAGGCTGTTTGTGAGAAGGTTTTTGGCCCCATTTCCTACCTGGCTTCACTGAGCTCACTCCTTCGCCAATACTCTCCACCTTGCCAGCTCATTCTTGGCCTGGGATTAAAGGAAAGTTCAGTGGGAGTAATCCTTTTAGTACATGATCATCAGGACCACAGATACCTGAAGATGTCAGCTACGTAGAAATATGTGACCAAGGATCAATTGGTTTGGAATTTTTCTTTGTCTTTTGTCTGAGACTGAATATTAAAAAATTTTTTACATGAATTATCTCATTTGATCCCTGTAACAACACACAGAGGAACACAGGGCAGGTCTTATCACCCCCAATTTAGAGATGAGGAAAGGGAGAGTCAAAGGCTTAGAATGACTTCCCAGAGTCACAGGGTGTATGTTCAGACCTGGTAACAAACTTAGCTCTTTTGAAATCAACTCTGCGCAACCTATGTCATCAAATGGTTCTGAAATATGAGGGACAATCGTTTACAATGAAGGACTTCTTGACCACATATCAATAGCACCACCATTGAGAAACACTGAATTTTAGGCCCAATATTGTAGAATGTTTCTCCAATGCTCTGAGAAATAGAGATTCTTAAAAGTTTAAACTTGTACACTGAAAACATTCTTTAAGTTAATAATGTAAAATGAGTTTAAGTTAAGAAAACTAACCATTGCAAAATTTAACTGACATTGAGAAGTTTTAAAACTTCTCAGTTAATGGCCTAAGTTTTCTTGTCTGTAGATAGGCCCAACCCAACTACACTGATCATAGAAATGAAACATTTCATGTACCACAGCCCCTAGGTTACTGCTCTGCCTGGAATACAGCCAGAAAAGCATACGCTCAGGCCTACTGCCTAGTTTTCCAGTTTCTGCTGTGGGAGAGGCAGCACTTTATAGCTGGGACACTGGGAACAGCTATGGTATGATTGTGATGAGTGGGTGAGAAGGTATGCTCACGAGAAATATGCTTTGGTTTCGGTTCCCACAGTACTCAAATGGCTTCAAGGGCTGAAGGCTTGAAGGGCTGCAAATGTTATTTTTGGTATACAGCAGGCTATAATCTCAGTTTTGTCCTACAGATCAAATAAGGATATGCAGTTATTCGTGGGAAGCCTCCATAGCGTAAGCTGGAGGTGGGACCGTGTGTCCTCGTGGGCAGATCCAGTCCCTAACCTTGATTTTATCCAGGGCTCAGGGTCATATTGCTCAGGACCTTGCCGCTGCAGCTTCCACCCTAGTGGGCTATTCTGCATTTATTATTTAGGGGGTAGCCTTTAAAGTTAAGAAACCTGTCAGTGTGAGAACAGAGACTATTGGCCAATTAGCTAGTAAACATTTTATTGGATGGTGACCCAGTACGCAATAAGCACGAATTAAATACTGTTTCAATGGGCAATAAATAGGAAAATATAGCTTCTGAATTGCAGTCAGTAAACTCCTTCCTGTGTGTACATTCTTATCACTTTGCTCTTTACCTTCTCTCATTTGTGAAACAAAGCCCTTATCGTAAAGCCAGACATGGAGTTGATATTTATTTAGTATTGGTTCCCATATTCTCCTGTTTTGTCTTCTACTGACCAACCATCTTTTTCTACTTCTCTCCTTCCCTCCATCTCCTTTTCCTTCTGGCATCTTTCCAACCCCTTCATGCCTTTTCTCTGTTAATCTTCTCTATCTTCTCTCCGTCTTCCTATGCCTCTGCTTTGATTAGATATGGTATGGACTAGAATCATATAGCTTTTCGTATTTGTTGTAATCATCAAATCAAGTGTTGAATTTCCTGGTCTTAAATTAGAGGATAGGAAAATTTAATGTTTAATAAGATTCTAAGCTATAGTACTCTTGGTCTTGGATGTTTAATGATTTTGTAAACTTTGAGATATACTGATTGGGAGGTTGATTTGAGAGTGGCAAGGGGCCTTTGACAGGTCAGCGTTTTCCCATTGCTGGTCCCAGCTCTATTCAATAATTAATTGTTCACTCTTGCAAATCACCTTGACGGCCATCCTGGAGTCCTGATTGCTCATTCCTGGAAAATGAGATTTACCACATGGTGCATGTTCTCAGACAAACTCTGACGTCATTTTAATGTATGAGCACAAAACAATGAGACAGATAGTGAGTCTGTTGGTCAGTGAATCTGCATTTTGTTGATACCAACTTTGTATCACAGAAGCATAGGGAAATGCATTCCTTGACCTCTTTCCCTCAAAAATGGAAAGAACTTAAAACTCATTCTAGGTCACATTGTGAAGTATATAGGCCTGTGATATTATATAATTTAAGTAAAAATTTCAATAATTAAAAAATAATTATAGTAGGTGTGTGAACTACCAATATTTTGCTATTATTAAGACAATCTCAAACATTCATTAACTCTATTCATCTTAGTTTTAAAAATTCTTCTTTCATTAAGAAAAGTGGACAGACCAAAAATGTAAATTATATATATATTTTATACATAAAATGAAACAGGATTTCCTTTCATTTGCCTCAAAGGTGAAGGTTAAAAACTTAAATTTACCTTAATACGAACTTCCCCAGCCTTCGGTGGCTCAACTTGCACGTCTACAATTGAAAGAGGAGAATTTGTCTCCCAGGCAATGGCTGCCTGGCACATGATTGTCTGTTGACCCATTAAAGTAAAATGACATCAGTTAGCGATAGCATTTGACTTTTATTCCAATCACACAACTGACACTGACGTTATAATTTGTAAAAATGCAAAAATCTTAAAGAAACAGACCAAAGATCGTTGCAATTACAGACACAGTTGCTGAAATTTTAACATTTTTTTCTAGTTTCTTAAAATAATTTTTATATATTGAGATCATGTCATATAAGCAATTTTATATTTTGGTTTTTTGCTAACAGCCACCATATATTGAACATTTACCATTGATTTATTCATAAGCATTTTCACATGACTTCAAAATGCTTTGTAATCATAATTTTAAATGACTCCTTTATACTCTGTCATTTGACTGTGTCCTAATTTGCTTAATCAGTGACTGCCCAAATGTGTAATTATTTCCACTGTTTCGATGATTATAAAGTGTGTTGTAATTTACAGCTTTCTTCATAGTTTTGACTTGCCTGATTTTCTCAAGTGAGAATTACTTGGGAAAAGATAAGAGACATTGAATAATTTGGCACAGCCTCTAAAAGGGTAAAAGAATATTTACATCATCATCATTTATTCCACTCTCATTAGCATTGATTGTAGTCATTAAAAACAAAATATCTGGGGTCAGCCCCAGTGGCCTAGTGGTTAAGTTCGGCGTGCTCGACTTTGGTGGCAAATGTTCAGTTCCTGGGCGTGGACCTACACCATTCATTTGTTAGTGGCCCTGCTGTGGTGGAGGATCACATACGAAAAGAGGAAGATTGGCAGTGGATGTTAGCTCAGGGCAAATCTTCCTCAGCAAAGAAAAGACACACACAGACACACAAAGTAACTGACACGCAGAAAAGCTAGTTACTTCTTCTCACTATGATGTTTTGAATGCTAATGATGTTGAATATTTTCTATGTTTATGTTAATTATACATATTTGCCTCTTATGTGGAGTGTTTGGTCATATGTTTCATGTGTCTGCTGGCATCTTGGTGTTCTTTTTGTTAATCATTTGACCTCTTTATGCATTAAAAGAGTGACCTGTTGTCTGTCAGTTTGTCATATATGATTTTCCCTTGTTGACTTTGACCTTTAATTTTTTATGAAGTTATAGGTGCACACACATACGTTAAAATTTTGTTTCATAAAAATATCTTTTCCTTTGTTATTTATTCTATTTTGATACTTTGAAAATTCTCTCCATAGAGAGACCAAATAAATATTTTTTATCCTGTCTTTTAGATTTTTATAGTTTGATTTTTAAACATTTATCTGTGAAATCCAACTGAAAATTATTTTGTTGTGTGATGTGAAGTTATAGAATCTAAATGAATTGTCCCAGCATGAGCTCTTGATTAATTGTTTCTTTCACTTCTGCTTAAATTAGCCTCTTTACTATATAAGTCCTCATATTTCCAAGTTTCTCTTTGGAAGCCATTTCTTTTGTTCCATTTATCTTTCCATCTGTTCTTTGCACCAGCACCTCAATGACTTGAATACTTTAACTTTTTGATATATAGTGCCCTTCATAATTTTATGAATGCTCCATTTGCAGGTTTACTGCACTAGTAATTGTAAGATATACTGAGCTGTGTAAATCTGTTATGTCTTCAAGAAATTTAGATACCAATAGAGGAGATAATACATGTGTTGCAGTACAAAGAAAAGGGACAAAAGCCACAAGATATGTTAAAAAAAATGATGTAGAAAATATTACTTCTTTCTGGGGATAAAATAATCAGATACAATAATTCCGCTTTCACCTACCAAACTCAAATGAAAATATATACTTTATGAAAAAATTTTCCTAATTTCCAAAGTGTTACACACTCAAGGTGGAAAACTTGTAAAACTCAGACAATGGTAAAGGGGGGAAACCTGCAAGTCTGGCACCCAGCTATTACCATTTTTAACATCTTAGGGTAAGTCTTTCCGATCAATATTCTCTGTGCATGCATGTGTGTTTGTATAATCACACTGAGAGTGCTGTTTTACAGTCTGCTTTTCCCCTGAGCATGATGAATATTTTGCAGGTAATTTTGAATAACTACTTAGGACTTTATTGACTAACCGATCATAACTTAATCAATTTCCTAGTATTCCATATATGTTGCCTCCAATGTTGTACTCTTAAAGACAATGCTGCAGTTGACCTGTTTATAAAAACATATATAATTAATTTCCTTAGAAGCAATTTGTGGATCAAATGATAGGCACATTTTTTAAGGTTTTTGATACAATATTGTCAAATTATCACCCAAGAAGTTTCCAGCAATTTATTTTCCCAGCAGTGGAACTCATTTTGCACGGGTTTCCACAGGTGGGAAAACATTGGATATTGTCATTAAATATCTTTGATGGGGCTGGCCCAGTGGCGTAGTGGTTAAGTTCACATGCTCCGATTTGGCAGCCCAGGGTTCGCAGGTTCAGATCCTGGGCACAGACCTATGCACTGCTTATCAAGCCATGCTGTGGTGGCATCCAACATAAAGTAGCAGAAGATGGGCATGGATGTTAGTGCAGGGCTACTTTTCCTCACACACACACACACAAAAATTGATAATCTGATTGAAGAAATGGTGTCCTAATTTTGTTTCAATGTGCACTTTTTGGATAACTAATGAAGATGATATAGATATATTTTAAAGGTAGCTCTTACTTTGCCCAAAGTGTCCATGGTTCTCTTGGTGTCTTATAGGTATACCTGAGAGAACTTCACTTCTTAGGCTCTGCTTCTGGGCAAACTAGACTGGATGTTTATAGTTTTTATATACCAAAAGTCATTAAAAATTATTACACAGTCACAGATCAGCATGGGAATAAAGGAACCGGCACTTAACGATCTAGCTAGTGCAGCTCTGAAACAGGGCCAAGGCTGTGTCTGGACAAACCTGTGCTGAGGAGATCAGGTGTGTTATTTATGGATCTAGTCAAACATCTCAGCAGAAGTCAGGAACTGAAATGAGGTTATCCAAGACGGATCTGTCAAAATCCTTTTGTGTAATAGTGTAGGTGCTTTTGACATACATTAAAATGACATACACAAAAAATGACAAGATTTTTGAGACCATTATATCAGCAGAAACACTGCCAATTTGGACTGAAGGGACCAGAGACAGGATGAAATGAAGAAAGGCTATTAGACTTCCAGGATTCTAGAGACAGGAAAAGGGCCTAAAGAACCATTCAGCCGCAAACACGTGCTACTCTTCAAGACAAAGGATAAATGACCCTGGAGTAGAGCTGTGGATGCTGGGGCCAGAGAGACAGGGCCAGAGGGTGGAGCCTCCCTGGAGCCAGAGGGTGAATGAAGCCACAGAAAATTATTCTCAGGCCTTGCAACCTAGTGGAATTTACCCTACTGGGTTGAGAACTTTCTTTAGACCAGAGACTCCTTGATTCCTTCCATTTTCTCCCTTTCAGAATGGAAATGTCTATCCTACGCCCGTCCCACCATTGTACTTTGGAAGCAGATAACTCCTCTTCCAGTTTCACAGGTCCACAGATGGGGAGGAACTTTACCCTGGGAGCGATCATACCCATACCTGATTTAGAAAAAAAGATATGAAACATTTTGAGTTGAAGATATTTAGATGAGATTTAGAATTTAGAGTTAATTCTAGAATAGGTTAAGACTTTGGGGGTTATTGGGATGAGGTAACTGCATTTTGCACATGGGATGGGGGATTGATATGAATTTTGGGAGACCAGAGGAAGGACTATACTGGGTTGAATAGTGTCCCTCCTAAATTCATGTCCACCTGGAATTTCAGAATGTGGCCTTATTTGGAAATAGGGTCTTTGCAGATGTAATTAGTTAGGTTGAGATAAAATGAGGTCACAGTGGATTAGCATGGGCCCTAAATCCAATATAACTGATATTTTTATAAGAGGAGAGGAGAGGTGAAACAGAGATGCACAGACAGGGGAGAGGGCGTGTGATGAGGCAAATTTGTGTAGGCAACATTTTGCACAACGCCTGGAAAATTGTAAGTGCTTCAGAAACATGAACTGCATAATTACTGGTTTATAGAAAGAAATTTTTTAGTACAAAAAGCAATAATATATAAAAAAGGAGAGAAATAGAATTGGGCCATGATAAGATACTCAGATAAAGTTGAATGTCAGGCTATTATAATTTTTTTTTTCTTCCAAAGGTATTAATTCCTACCATTTCCTAATGCTGTCCCATAAGTGGTGATCTAACCACAACTGTGGGTCAATGCATGAGGTTCTACGTCACCAATATTTGGTGGATAAAAAGATGTTATATGTGTTTATGTAATCTCTATTGCCCCTTATTCAATTGTTTGCTTCAGCCAAACCAATCTGTGTTTAGTATTCCACATGTCTTCCTGTTTCCCTGCTGCTCTTTCTCTCTCCTGTCTGACTGGGAGGGTTTCTCTTTCACCCTTCTCTCTCTCTCTTCACATAACTAATGAGGGGATATTCACTTGGAACTTAGTGTGCACACACTTCTTTGTTGTCTGTTTTATGTGTAGAGACTGGTTTCTAGGTTGGAGTTGAGTCAAGAAATACAGGAGTCAAAACTACAGAGTAAAACTTTTTCTTCTTCTTCCCCTTTTTCTTCCTCCTCTTTCTCTTCTATATAGGAGAACTGGGTCTGAATCTCTACCCAGGGCCGTTTAATGATAGTTATTTTTAGGGATTACATTTGCTTAGCTATTTTTAGTCTTGAACTTCAGTGTTGGGTTAAATTGATATTGATTCATATCAATCCCTATTTTATTATTTTAGAGCTCCTACCAGTCAAAACATTTCTATAGAGAGACTGACATATGCTCCAGCACTCTTCTCTTCATGGCAGAGAAGGCAGACCCCAATCAGTCATAGCAAAGGTCCTCACTGTCCCTGGCATTTCTGCTCCATGCAATACCAGTCAGCACTGACTGAGCACCTCCCTGTCCCAGGTGCTCAGCTGCGTAGAGTAGGGTGGCAATGATAGATAAGAGATGGCCTCTATCCATTCTCAGAGGCAGTATGGGGCAGTGGTTGTGACTTGGCCTTGGATTCAGGCAGACCTTATCCTTACTAGCTCTGTGAACTTGAATTTATATTTAACTGTCTTTGGCCTTAGTTGCCTTATCTGTAAATTGAGGGTAAATAATAGTACCACCTGAGAGGGTTGTTTGATGAACAAATGAGATAATCTTTTTAAAGCACTTATCAGGGAGCCTGACAGATAGATAGGACAACTCTCTACAGATATGAGCTACAATGATTACCCATGAAAGCAAGCTCACAGTCTGTGGGGGAAACAGGCACAGAGACAACCAAGTCTTGTACGTGTGAGCCTGTCTGGGAAGTGCCGTACCACAGGTATAAATTAGTGCTTTGGGAGCAGGGAAGGAGGTGCCATTCTGAATGAAGGACTCAGAGGAAGCTCTGTAGAGGAGCAGGCATTTGAGGTAGACCTCAATAATCTTGAGGAATAGAGAAAAATCTTCACTGGGTCATTTCTATTGTCCTTTGTTCAGTGTAACTAGTATGTGCATGGTTTCCAGAGAATAGGAGTTTGATTTTTCTTTTATCCACATTTGGAGGCCTCATAAAACCCATTGTACATCAGCTACTTAATTAGATGTAGTCTGTCAACGTGGATAAATTAACATAGAGGACATATTTCTCTAGAATTGCCAAGGGAACAATTTCATGACTAGTTCATGGCGGTGTCAGTAAGCTTTAATTACATAGTTGCTGAGAAACGACTGAGGCCTGAGAAACAGTCACCTACCAGAGAGGCAAGGGAGGGCCGATGATTTCAAGTTGCTTCCAGTTTGGAAAGGTCTGAAGGAAAGATGAAAGTCCCAAATCTTGTGTGTGGCATTCCAGGCCCTTCATAATCTGACTAACCTTTGAACCTTCTCATCCACCTTACCCCTCCGTATTCTCCAATACAGGGCCTATGTTCTTTAAAAGCTTCTGTCCACATTGTCCCCCAAACAGAAATCCATTCCTCATTCAGCCCTCACTCATCATGTTCCTTCTCCTCTTTTCTGTCCTCTTGGTCCATTCAAATCCCCTGTGCTCCTCTATGGAGATATGTAGCTCCATCTCACAGTCGTTCTTTCAGCACTAGCATTCCTCCCGTGGCCTTTGGGACCCATTCTCTTCTGTTGCTCTCTATATTTAGTGTAGAGATCAATCTCTCAAATTCTACTGGAAATTTCTGGTCAGAGGCCTTCTTAAATTTCATTTATGTTCTCAACTGCATTTTGTACCATGTATGCAACAGGTGTTTAATAAATAGTTGTTGAATTCTTGTGCTCATTTACCTTAGGGCAGGCATATGCTAACCATGAGGAATTCTATAACGAATATAATCCAGTGCCTCCTCTTTAAGGGCTTGCGGATCAGCAGTGGGATCAGCATTTGTCAGGTCCTCGAGACAGAGAAACCCTCATATGGGGTAGGGAGTGCTCAGTGCCAGTAGAGTTTCAAAGTGGAATTCAAAGGAGGAAGACTCTACCCTGTCTTTTTATTTGTGCATTCTCAGCACCTAACTCAATGCCTGGCACATAGTGAATGCTCAGATATTTGTTGACAAAGTTGAAGGAGTGACTTAGAGAGTCCAGGAAGCCTCGAAAAAGGATATTTTATTAAGACTTATCTAGAAAGATGAGTTGGAATTGAGAGGTGTAGATGGAATCAATAGCACGGACAAAGAACCTTAAACAAATTATTTTCTCTAAATACCCTCTTTTACACATTTCCCTATTTATTCATCTCCTGGACCTGGGAGCCTAGGGTTCGAGGGAATTATAGCCGTTACCACCTTGTTTTTAAGGCCCAAATGATTTTGGAGTCCTGATACCCGATCATGACCTTCCATCGTTCCACAAACACGTGGCTCTGTGAACTGCAGAAACACACCAGAACAAACTCCACAGAGTCAGGCCATCTTCCTGATACCATCTGGCAAGTGGTCTGCTCTCACCCCTTGCCTTGTCTTCTAGAAGTTTAGATGGGCAGGTGGGAGGAGCAAGGGACACGTGTAGGGTATCAGCATTCCAATATCAAGAGGGTCATAATAGGCCTGGGACATCTGGAATGTCCAAAGGTAACCCTATCAGTCTCCAAAAGGCCACAGGGTATCACTCCTCTGCTTCGCTCTCTGTCTCGTTCATTCTTTCTCTCTGTAACCCAGCTCAACTCTATATAACATTCAAGTCCAAGCACCGTCCTCTTAGTTCAGTTTCTCCAGAGAGAAAACCTGATTGTTTCAGCTTGAGTCAGGGATCCCTGCTGTGGTAGGCACAGTAATGGTCCTCAAAGATGTCCACTCCTAATCCCTGGAATCTATGACTATGTTGCCTTATGTGGCAAAAGAGAATTTGCAGATGTGACTAAATTAAAGATTTTGACATGAGATGATCCTGGATTGTCCTGGTGGACCCAATCTAATCACATGGTTTCTTAAAATAGGAGGACCTTTCCAGGCTGTGGTCAGAGAGGGCGATGTGACTACCCACAGTCCTCAGACGGCCCTGTTACAACAGGGGGTCCGTTAGTTTTCTGTCACTGTTGTAACAAATGACCACAAACTCTCTTGGAAGATTAACAGGAAGGCAAGGACTGCCATCTCTAATACACTCATACAGCTAGTAATGAGCAGTGCTGGAGTTAACTCCAGAGCCCATGAGGGAAAAAGCAGCATCTCTGCAAGAGACCCAACTGTCACCTTTTCTCCTAGAGGCCTCATAATTTACAAGAAACTAAGAAAGAATATTGTAACTGGCAGAAATAATCCTCAGTTCAAATCCTTCATTGTAGGGGGTTAAATTACTTGGCAAAACAATGAGATTAATATTATTGTAAAAATATCTAGAAACAAAAAAAAAAAATGTAGCATTTCACGTATGTGCATAAGTAGTATGAAACCTATAAAGCATGTTGAGGGATGAGGTGCAAAATGAAGAGCAGGGAGGGAATTTAGGAGCAGTAAATAGAACTCCAGACCAAGATTTGAAATTCCTAGAGCAATTTTGAAAAATACCCACATTCAAAACCATCAATTACTGTTGAATCAGCATTTCATTTTGATTTTAATACTGAAGCCAAAGGTATTGAGGGAGGTGAAATGCTGGCCAGTGTTCACTGGGAGGGAATTTTATTTGCTTATCTCCTGGGGGTCTTGGGAAATAATCTAAGAGAAGCCGGAATCCAAAACCACAGAGATGTGCACTCCACTCTTCTCTGAGAGAGCCAAACCACAAACAACCTGAATGTCCTACAAATGTTTTGGTGACTTTGTAAATCATTTTGACCATGTGCTTGGCAGATGCAAAACATAATTACCAAGATGATGTAGAAATGCCAAAAGCCCATAATACTTTAAAATAATACAAAGTAATACAAATGTCATGGTTGCAACAATATAAAAATATCTTAAAACTAAAAATAAGTCTTTGATGGAGAGTGTTCTCAAAATTTAAAAATATTGTTATTTTCCATGAAAAACACGAATTATTCCTATCAAAATCTAATATTCATGGAGTGCTTAATTTGCTAGGTGCTTTGCATACATTGTCTCATCTAATTCAATCCTTAAAATTAACGTATGAGGTAGGTGTCATTGTCATGCACCGTTTACAGATGGGGACACAGACTTTTAAGGAGTTTATGTAAATATCCCCAAGTAAAACACCTAGTGGCAGAGCCTTTATTCCAGGAGGCCCAACTCCCGAGTTTAATAACCTGCCTAATAATAACACCAGTAATAATAGCTGCTCTCCTTGCCCTCTCACTGTGTTCCAGGTACCGTTCTAAATGCTTTACATTTATCAACTCACTGAATCTTCATACTAACTCTGCGGTAGGTTCACTGTTCTCCCCATTTTAGAGCTGCATCTTTCTCATCAATGTCTTTGTCATCATTGAAGCCACTTTTGGGGTTTTGCAGAACAATTTTCCAGAACATGTCAACTTTACTTCCATCTAAGCTGCTTGAGACAAACATGTTTTCAAGCCAGAACTGACATAGTACTGGAAATTCCTTCCCAGACACTTCTCCTCCTGGATTCTTTGGCTTACTCCACTGAGGGCTGGGGGTGCGCTGCTGCCGTCTGGGCGCTTCCCCACCCTGTCCTGGGGAATCCCTTCCTGCTCTCCAAGGTGAAGGCATCAGCTTCCTAGGTCTTATGTCTTTCTCTTGAATAATTCATCGCTTTGGGGGAACTTCATCAGATGGCTTCCTGAGAAAAGGCACACTGGGGGGATAAATTTCTTGAGATCTTTTATGTTTCTGTTGGATTTCCATTCCTGCTATGGTAAGTTTTAATTCTCAAGAGGTCCTTTTTTTTTTTATTGCAACCTGCCCTTATTTCATGCATACAATATATTCTTGTCTCTTTTAGGATATTAATAACAACTTTTTTGAAGATTTTGAAATTTTTTCTTTTCATGGATTGTTTCTTCCAACTTCTTTCTTCTTTGTTCTCTCCGATATTAGAAAGCTAGAGTCATCTCAGATGTCTGGTGGTTCTTGGTTGTCTGGTTCAGTTGAAGAATGGGACAGTGACGTGCTGTTGGGAAGCTCTGAAGTCGCAGATGGCATTTGTTGGCTGAGAGATTTGCTATGGAATTTCCCGGTGGGTTTCATTGTTAGGCAATCTGCAATGTCACTATGTTGAGGTCTTTTCTCTTTGGGCTGGTCAGATTTTTCAGAGAAGGATTTTCCCATTTTCTGTGTGGAGGGTACATGCCTAGCTGCCACTATTCTGGGGTCCAATAGGGCAACTGAAGATCCAAATATAAGCCCCTTGAGAGAAAAAGGCAGAATCCAGGACTATCCCGGTAACTCCAGAGAGTTTGTTTACATTGATCTTCATGAGTATAAGCCAAAAATCTATCAGACTTTATAATCTCATGTTTAATAGCTCTAAACGGTTTCTTTTAAGGCTTGTGAAAATTTTTGAATGTCTAGTCTTATATGTTTGATAATCTCAGGTTCCTAAATGATCCAGTAAGAAAAACCTGTCTGTGACTTTATGAGTGATGTGCAAAGTGGACAAAAAATTTTGAAATCTTCTCGAAGTTTTAGAGACATCTCAGAATAGTTTACATTATTTTGACAATTATTGGCCAGGGTTTTTTTTTCTTAAATGAAAAAAATCACAGTAACTTCAAGTTATTTCAAAATTACCTCTGAATGTGGACAGATGAAATCTTTATTTCACTTCTTTATAGTTTCTTTATAGGTAATTAAGTCATAAATCTCAAACAGTTGCAAACCAAACAGTTGCAGTTAAAAAGTTAACTTTAGTTCTCCAGCTCCCTTCAGTCCCAGGTGTCTGAGATAAACAACCTGTTTTGTACATTTCCACACTCATGCTCATATAAACTATTATTTTGCTTTGTTTTGTCTTTCACAAAAATGGGATCATACGATACACATTACTCTGTACTTTGCCTTTTAGACATAATGCTGCATCATATTCATCTCTCTTAAAAGATATAATTTGTTCTTTTAAATATCCTCTTAACATTCAAAATAGAGATTTATCATTCTTATTCTGTCAGAGTGTTTAAAAGATTTTTAATTTGTTGTTTCTTCTACAAGCAAGGCTGCAGTAAATAACCCTGTCTTTATATCCCTACTCCCAGATACTTTTATTTCTATGGAGTTGATTCCCAAGTGTAGTACTCTGGGGGGAAAGGATGTGTATGTTTTTATCTTATTTTTTTTTGTTTTTGAAGAAGACCAGCCCTGAGCTAACAGCCCTGAGCTAACATCCGCTGCCAATCTTCCTCTTTTTTTTTTTTTTTTTTTTTTTTGCTGAGGAAGACTGGCCCTGGGCAAACATCCGTGCCCATCTTCCTCTACTTTATATGGGACGCCGCTAGGGCATGGCTGACAACCAGTGCGTTGGCGGGCGCCCAGGATCGAACCCGCGAACCCGCGAACCCCGTGCTGCTAAAGTGCAAACTAAGCCGCTGTGCCACCGGGCCGGCCCTGACATGTAGGTTTTTAAATTTTAATATATACTGCCAATTGCTTTTCAGAAACCTATGACAGTTCACATTTTATCAGTAGTGTAAGCTCACAGGTGAGTAGTGATATCTCATTTTGTTTTAGTTTGTGTTTGCTGACCACGATCAAGATTCAGCACTTCTCCTGTGCTTGGTGGCCATCTGTATTTCCTCTGTTATGAATTGCCATTATTGCCCACTTACCTATTGAGCTGGTTTTTTTTTTTTTTAAATAAAAAAGCACTTGGATATTAGCGATATTAATTCTTTGTCAATCATATGTATTGCAAATATTTGTCCTTGTATATTATTTTGCTTTTGACTTTATTTCTTTATACCAAAATTTAAATTTTTTCTCCATGCTCCAAATTTGATTTTAAACACTTTTGTGAAATTATTGAAGTCAATGTCCCACTTTATTTGAATTTCTATATCTCATGAGAAGTCAAAGATTCAAAGTAATATATTCTCCTATACCATGCACAGTTTTCTTCTATCCTCCTTGCCCCATGCCTCTGTTACTCCTATAATCCTGTTTTCAACACCCGTGATATCAGCCTACATCTGCTCCCCTTCTGTGGAAATACTCTATGACAGACCTAGCCAATAACTTCTGTGCTGGAATACATATTTATATATAAATATAATCACTTGAGCTATTTAATCAGTTTGCCCCATAGTAAAAGCTGATTTGTCCAATGTTCTTGAAAGTCCTGAAGAGAGGCATGGAAATCGAATTGCTGTCAATCACATTCTTTAATAATCTTTAGGAACTTGATATTGAGGGTTTCCAGTTCTGAGCTCTATTGTCATCTTGTGATAGACAGATTTCTAAGATGGTTCCCAAGAATCCTGCCCCCTAGCGTCCACACTTTGTATAATCCCCTACACTTAAGTGTAGGCAGAACCTTTGAACATGATGGGCTAGTCGCTTCCTTGATTATGTTATGTTATGTGGCAAATAGTGATTGGATATTCATTCCCAATATGAGGTTACATTTTATAAGACCAGCGAGAGATGGAAATCAGGAGATTGGAAGCATGAGAGGGCATGCAGAAGAAGCCACGCTAAGATTGTTCTTGGCCTACAGCCAGCAAGAGAATGGAAGCCTTAGACCTCTAACCACAGGGAACTGAATTCTGCCAACCGCCATTGAACTAAGAAGAGGTCTCTGAGCTCCAGAAAGGAATGCAGTCTACCTGCCACCTTGCTTTCAACTTTGAGAGACCTTGAGCAGAGAAACTGTCCCAGACTATTGACCTAAAGAAACTGTGAGATGATGAATCAGTGTTTGTGCCTGCTGCTAATTTTGTGATAATTTGTTACATGGCAATAGAAAACTAATACACATATGAAGAAATGTTTCATGTAATTATGAATCACCTACAACTGTGTTTATTTTTTCAAGTACATTTTCACAAATTTAGAGTAAACTTTTATATGTAATCAAGGGAGATGTTTAGAAAGGGATCACTTTCAATTAATAAGGACAGGCTTCAAGGAGGAGAGGGAATTCTTGGAACTTTTTGGATGATGTGAAGGAGGAAGGGGACAGGTGAGTAGAGATGGGAAAGTCACTGGGGTAAGATTTTTGACTTGAGGGAAGGCATAGAAGAAACTGACAATAGAATACTACTTGATAAAAAATTTTAAAAAATGGGAAACAATTTAAAATAGAAAAGATTATGGTATGAGAATAGAAACAAGGTCTCACATAATTTAGAAAGTCCTATATACTGGCTAAATGTTAAAATTATTTATTTCTACTTCTGATATTTATGTAACCGAGTTTTAAGTAGAGTATTTAACCAACAATTTTTATAGTTCCAAAAATGTAACAAAGAGACCCTAAAGACTCCATTAGAGGTTGGGGCCAGAAGTCCCTCATCCCCCAAATTACAAGTAGTTGGCCCTACACCAACTGTCCCTCCCATCCCCCACTGTATCTAGAAAATTGGGTGAGGGAAGGGAGGAATTGTCAGAATCATGCGTTTTTGTCCCATTGGGGAGTGCTGTAGCTTTTCCCTCCCTTCCTCCTTCCCAGCTGGTGGGGGAAGGTGCAAGACACCTGTTCTCCCAGAGAGTTGCGGAAACTTCTACTCCTGCAAGCAATGCACACCATATATTCATGACAGCTAATTATTTCTAAAAGTGCTCTAAATCCTCAAATTTTGGAAGTCTATTATATAAATTTCTCCCTCCCCAAATGCAGGGAAATAACTGAATATATTAAGTGACTTCTTTTAGACTGTGAATGATTCACTTCTCGTTTAATATTTAATTTTGGCACTGGCTAGAACACTCTCTATTTCATGAGTCATCTTTTCTCTTTTCCCAATCTCTCAATTGTCCAGATGGTGGACTCATCCATACCAAAAAATAAAATCACTTTTCTTCGCTTACCAAACTAGAAAGAAATGTATTTCCTTTTGAGAACTGTTTTAGAGGAAATAAAAATTTTGGTTATTTTGCAAGAATTATTATATCTTTTAATGATATGTGGAGAACCACAGAATTGAATGGAAGTACAGATCCTGGGCAGGCAACAAGTCTCATTCAAATTTATTGCTGTTTCCAAATGTCTAAATTGGCAAAAGATTAAGTTGCAAATAAACATTTACTGCTCCCCTACTATGTGTATCGCAGTGTGTTAGGGACTGAGGGAATTAGATGTATACAAAACAAGGCCTTGGCACCATAAGATACAGTCCTTGAAAAATTATCTAGTAGTAAGAGATTTAAGTAAATGTTAAATGCAGTTTGACATAATATTAAAGGTTACCATAACTTTTAAGTTAAACATAATATTAAAGGTTATATGTAAGGCAACACATGAACACTTGCCATATAAGCTGTGGAACTATCTGTTTCGCAGTCAGAGGAGGGGAAGTCTCTTGCTGCCACATCTTGTGATGTCCATGTTCTCACTGTTGGGCAGCCTTTGTTACAATAAAGGAGCTTTGGTGTCTCTTACAGAAATATTTTAGTAGCTCAGTTTGCTTTTTCACTTTTTCGTTTCTCTCATCAAAGGTTATTGATGGTAATAATAACAGCAATTATTTAACAATAGCTGACTTCGAGCAGGCAGTGTGCTGTGGCAGCGGGCATTCAATGGCACTTTACGTGTGGCAGGCTTACAGGAGGGAGGAGGAGTAGGCTAGGTAGTGGGGCTCAAGTTCAAGTTTTAGTGTGAGGATTAGGAAGTCTAAAGCGGCCCTAAGAAGTGCATTGGAAATGGATTCAAGGGCAAGTAAGTGAAACCTGACTCAGAGTGGACTAAACATGTAGGGGTTATTTTCTTCCCAGATAATCAGAATTTGGGGACAGGCATCGTCCTGCATGTGTTCAGCAGCGTGATGACGTCAAGGCCAGTGCTTCTGAAATTACTGTAGCCTTTCCCATGATTATTATCATTGGTTCCAAGATGGCTGCCCCAGCTCCAGTTTTACAACTACAATTAAGGCAGGCAAAAGGGGGAAGGAGGAAAAAAGGGAGAGTGCCAATCTCACTTGTTTCCTTCATCAAAAAATGGGCAGCTTCATCCTAGAAGGCTCCAACAGAACTTTGTTACAACTTGATTGGCAAAAGTATGTGATACAGCCACTCCAAGATGTAAGAAAGGCTGGGAAAGCAAGTATATAGCTTTCCTAAGCCCTGTGGAGAGGCGGCAAAGTAGAAGTGGTTTGAGAATAGGGACTGGTTCAGCAACGTATATTATTTGTCATGGGACAAAGAACTGCTGGGGGTGAGACTGTGTTTTCCAGGAACTATATCTCATTTAATCATCACAACAGCGCTGTAGATGGGTGCTTCTATTATCCACATTTTACAGATGAGAAAATTGAGGTTAGCTAATTTGTACTAGTTAGTTGCTGGGATTCAAACTAGTTAGTTGCTGGAATCCAAACTACTTGTTGAGATTCAAACTTGTTTTTTTACTGCAGAGGCCATGCTGTTATTCATTTACACTATTACTGAGGACCTTAAAAGTCAGATGTCACAGACTGTTATCACAATGCTTAAAAAGAATTCCTAACATATTTTGAGCAATGGTAACATGACTGGAATAAATGTATAATGTTCTAAAGATAATAGAATGAATGTGATAACAGTTCTTTGAATCTGCAAATTTTTTTCTTGTTAAAAATTTCTTCTTAAAAATGACATCTTCCTTTTTTATACAGTCACTTTTCATTTTTGGGAGAGAATCGGTGCAGACCTTCTTCTCGGTGCAACATGCTCAGGGGGCACCCATAAAGAAGGTCTGGCATGATGGTGAGAACTGGCCACAGGACGCTGAGGCCCCATCATCCTGGCAGAAAAGCACTGCCTGGGTCTTTCTGTACAGAAACTGGATGGATGGATGGCGCCTGTTGCCAATGATCTGGAAAGTCGCATAACACTCGTCGAATGAGAACTAGTGTAGGGTGTCAGGAGGTTGGGAACAAGTTAGCCTTTTGATTTTTAGGGTGAGGTAAACATACATAATCTGACTGCACTGCATTCCGGTAATTTGAGTTATTGTTTTCATTATTTGTCTTTGAATCATGGTCATTTCCTGATAGATTTAGTTTAAATGCTAACAGTGTGGGAGAAAGAAGGCTGTCTATGGTTCTTTCTGGTTAACTTATTTACTGATCCACCTCACAGAATGAGCATCACTGAGATAATAGGTCCAGTGTGGCACAATGTTTCTCAGAGCATATTGTTTGTTTAAGCTGTGTGCCTTTAAACCCTGGACTCTCATTGATTTTATGTATATACATATCAGAGTTAAAAAGAGTCATTCCTTGGGAGCTGGTCTATTTTATGTGAAATATCTCACTCCCTTTTTTATAAAAATTTGCAGTATTCAGAAATTCATAGGGATTGATGCTCAGTTGACATATGAAAATTGCGAGTCTTCACTTAGGGTCTTCATGAGGCCATCTGTGGGGCGGGTAGTCAGTGGGTTGCATTGAATTGTTTTAACTGGGTTGCCCAAGTGGATAGGCAAGTTTTTTTTCCCACATCCAAAATCTGCATCCAGACTCCCAGCATCCCCCTGTCCACCTGGTTATCTATTCATCTACCATCCTGGACTCATATTTGAAATGTGCACCACCCTTAACAGCGCTTACAAAGAAGGTACTGTGCCTGGGGCTGCAGAAAGTGTTCCTCACTGACACCAAAAGAATCCAAATCTTGTGCTTTTATCCTAGGATATAGTATTGTTTTATGTATAAACTGCAACACATCATTGCAGGTGGAATGGGTTGGTTACTACTATGATAATCAATCATCTTGGTTATTATTTTTTAATTTAGATGTGTTAATATCTGCTGGTCCAAATTTCAACTTACGGTTATTAAGATTCAGTGAGCCCATGAGGGTGCAGGATAAATTTAATAAGACAGCTGCTACAGGTAATGTCCAGTCCACATGTCATATTTTGGAAGTTCCCTTCTAGATTGTTTATTTGGAATTTGGAAAGCGTTTCTCCATATGCATAAATTATGGGGAAGATGAATCCCATATAAGGGATTTTCTTCATTATCTCAAAAATCTCCATGTTCATATATCTTGGTTTCTACCTCTCTTGTGTGCTGGGCCCATCTCCTGTGTCTTCTGTGGCAGTTTAATCCAGTATTCCTCTTTAAAAATTTTTCAATCACTTCTTCTCTACTGTCCACTGACAAGTTCATTTACCCCTAAAAAGAATTCCCTCTCATCCCTATTGCTACTGCTATTTTAGTCTATTTGTCCAAATTTTTAAGGTTTTCCACACTTGCCTATTTTCTCTTCAACTCAGCTCTTGAGCTTCTTTGTTTATGCCATTTGCTTCTACCGCTCTCCTTCACTTTACTAGAACTGCCACTTCCAGTGGTAAAAGGGAGCTCTTTCCTCAGTTCTCTGGCCTTCACAACCCAGTGTCTCACTGTCTTCCTATCTCCTCTGGCTGCTCCTTCTCTCTCCTCTTCACAGAACTTCTTTCTTTCGCCCCAAAGACGGGAATATATCCCGACAGTGGTCCTCTGCTCTCATTTTTATTTTCGTGGTTCTTACTTTTACCTCTGGCTGGATAAACTACCTCATCTCCCGTGCCATCTTGGACCTCAAGTCTCATGTCTACTTACTGAACTTCTTTTGAATGCCTCCTGTCCCCTCAAAAATTCATTTTTCTAATAGATGGCCCATTTCTTTTCTTTATAATACCCCCTTTTTTGATGCTCTCTATATGTCAATAGGATTATACTTGTTCACCTCTCCCCTGATCTCCAAACTTATGGTCATCTTTGCTTTTCCCTCTCACGATAGATGCCAAACTCAATGATCCTTCCTTTATGGTGTTTCTCACATCCATCTCTTGGGATCTCTCCTTCATCTATCTCATTTGTGTCCCATTGAAATTCTCTCCTAATTGGTCTCCTTATCCAGCCTCAATCTCTTCTACCTACTACTGTTACATTAATTTTCCAGACTGGTGCATTTGCTAAAGCTTCAGTGGCTCATTTCTGTAGGAAAGGAGCCAAAGCCTGACACTGAGGGTCTCTCCACAGTCTGCCATCTCTCTTCCTGTTCAACCATATCTCCTAGTTTTTGATCAACTGGTTTACTCCTGGTTCCACAGATATTAGTGCAAACACTTCTGCCTGTGGCCGTTAGCTGATACTTTCTCCCTGACTGAAATGCTCCTTCAGTCTCTCCTTCTGGTTTATTCTCCTAATGTCCTATACTCTCTCCCTGGGCAGTCTTATCTATGCCCAGGGATTCAGCTAACACTCCATACTTGTCAAAGTGTTCATTGATACAGGCAACAGAATCCACTGAAGCTAGTTTACACAGAAGGGATTTCTTGAAGGAGGTATGTAGCTCATAGAATCCTGAGATGGTTGAGCAAGCAGACTCTAGGCTGAGCATCCAAAAATAATGTCAGAACCTGGCTTTCCAAGGAAGGTATGCCCTTGTATTAATCTGGGAGCTGCCAGGACAGCTCCTGACTCCAACTCCAGAGACTTTCTGCCCTTGCTGTGATCTGCACCAGCAGAATGGATGTTCCATATCCTGCCTCTTGACAAAATGCAGTTCTCGAGCATGGCCTCTCATGAGTGTATTCGATTGGTAGAACTTAATTCACACTTCTGCATCTTGTGATTTTTTTCGGAGGGGGCTGTGAGAGAATTCGGTGCTAGGAAAGGAGGACTTAACATTGCAGGAAATTATTAAAATGGGAGTCAACCTCAAATCGTATATTTAGCTCAGAACCTAATTCTTACCTGCAGACTTTGTGTAGACAACTCCATTTGAAGATCTTAGAAGAACTTCAAATTTGTCAAATCCAATGCCAAACTTAACCATCTTCACCACAAATACCTGATCTTTCTTAGATCCCAAGTTGGTGAAGGGGCCTACTGTCCACACTCAGTTGTCAGGACAGACACTTCGGAATCAGCCCCCATTCTGTCTCTCTCTACCTTGCACCCTGCACTCCCTCAGTCTCGGTACCAAGTCCCCTACACTTCCTAAGAATATCTCATTTATCTGATGTGCTCCTTCCCCTTTGGCACTGCTCTGAAACAGGCTCTGTTCTCTCTTGCCCATACATAGCTAAAGCCTCCTCACTCTAGTCCTCTCCTCACTTCTCATGTCCCCTCCCCAGGGCTGCAAGAATGAGTTTCTAACGTGTTAATCTGAGCATATCACCAATCTGCTCAGAAAATTTTAATACAGCTCCCATTGCGCAGAGGTTAAAAATCTAAATTTCTTGCGAGGAATTTGGAAATCACTGTTATCTGGACCCAAACATTTCCCGTCGTGAAGTTTGCAGGTCAGTAATACTAAATGTTTATAATTCCCTAAATGCATTCTGCTCTTTCATGCTGAGCACTTTGTCTAGGAAGCCCTCCCCCAAATTTCCTCCTATCAAACTCCTCTTCATCTTTTTGTGTGTGTGTGTGAGAAAGATTAGCCCTGAGCTAACATCTGTTGGCAATGCTCCTCTTTTTTGCTGAAGAAGATTGGCCCTGGGCTAACATCCATGCCCACCTTCTCTACTTTATCCGGGACGCCTCCACAGCGTGGCTTGGTAAGTGGTGCAGGATCCGAACCCGTGAAGCCAGGGCTGTGGAAGCGGAGCACACGAACTTAACTGCTATGCCACCGGGCTGGCCCCTCCTCTTTATCTTTTAAATTTAAGTGTAAAATTTCCTTCTAGGTAACAATCAGTGTAATCATAGGATGCAAAGTTCAGATTAAACATTGACTATTTCTCCTTTAGGTATTAGTTTTGGATGTAAGTGCTATCCTCTCCCCTTTCTTCTTCACTCCCTTCTTTTTCCTCAGAACCATTGGAGAGATGCAGAAGAAATAGCTCAGAGAGCCTTAAGTCTCTCTCATGCTCAAAAGTCAACCAGTATATTCTTCATTGTTCTGTCTTTGAATGTCCCCAGAGGAGGGGAAGGTAGCAAATGTAAAATAAATGCTCATTGACAGCTCTAAGTCTTTCTGTTATTCAATATACTTTGAAAATTTTGGAAAGATAAAACCAAATGTCTTAGTATTTCTTTCCATTAATGACAGAATTTACTTCACTCCAGCTTTTCTTTCACTTCTAATTTTCTAAGGCTTGAATTCAGGTTCAAAATGAAATAGAGACTAAAAAGAAAATAGAAAAGATCAATGAAACCAACAGCTGGTTCTTTAAAAAGATAAACAAAATTGACAAACCTTTAGCTAGACTCATCAAGAAAAAAAGACAGGACTCAAAAAAATAAAATCAGAAATGAAAGAGGAGACATTACAACTGATACCACAGAAATACAAAGGATCATGAGAGACTACTATGAACAATTATATGCCAAAAAGTTGGACAGTCTAGAAGAAATGGATAAATTCCTAGAAACTTACAACCTTCGAAGACTGAATCAGGAAGACTTAGAAAATCTGAACAGACAAATTACTAGTAAGGAGATTGAATTAGTAATTAAAAACCTTCCTACAAACAAAAGTCCAGGACCAGATGGCTTCTCTGGTGAATTCTACCAAATATTCAAAAGAGAATTAATACCAATCCTTCTCAAACTCTTCCAAGAAATAGAAGAGGAGGGAATAACGTCCAAACATTTTTTTGAGGCCAGCATTACCCTAATACCAAAATCAGACAAGGACACTACAAGAAAAGAAAATTACAGGCCAATATTCCTGATGAACATGGATGCAAAAATCCTCAACAAAATATTAGCAAACTAAATTCAACAATACACTAAAAGGATCATACACCACGATCAAGTGAAATTTATTCCTGGCTGCAAGGATCCAACATCTGCAAATTAACAAAATGAAGAATAAAAATCACATGATCATCTCAATAGATGCAGAAAAAGCATTTGACAAAATTCAACATCCATTTATGATGAAAACTCTCAACCAAGTGGGTATAGAGGGAATGTACCTCAACATAATAAGGGCCATATATGACAAGCCCACAGCTAACATCATAGTCAGTGGTAAAAAGCTGAAAGCTTTTCCTTGAAGATCAGGGACAAGACAAACATGCCCACTCTCACCACTTTTCTTTAACATAGTATTGGAAGTCCTAGCCAGAGAAATTAGGCAAGAAAAAGAAATAAAAAGCATCCAAATTAGAAAGAAAGTAAAACTGTCACTATTTGCAGATATGATACCATAAATAGAAAACCCTAAAGACTCCATAAAAAATTGTTAGAACTAGTAAATGAATTCAGTAAAGCTGCAGGATACAAAATCAATATACAGAAATCTGTTGCATTTCTATACAGTAATAATAAACTATGAGAATGAGAAATTAAGAAAACAATCCCATTTACAATTGCATCAGAAAGAATAAAACACCTAGGAATAAAGTTAACCAAAGAGGTGAAAGACCTATACATTGAAAAGTATAAGTCATCAATGAAAGAAATTGAAGACACAAATAAATGGAAAGATATTCCATGCTGATAGATTGGAAGAATTAATATTGTTAAAATGTCCATATTACCCAAAGCAATCTACAGATTCAATGCAATCCTTATCAAAGTTTCAATGAAATTTGTCACAGAAATAGAACCAACAATTCTAAAATTTGTATGGAATCACAAAAGACCCCAGATAGCCAAAGAAATCTTGCGAAAGAAGAATGAAGTTGGAGGCGTCGCGCTCCCTGATTTCAAACGATATTACAAAGCCATAGTAATTAGAACAGTATGGTATTGGCATAAAAACAGACAGAGGTCAATGGAACAGAATAGAGAGCCCAGAAATAAATCCATGCATATGCAGTCAATTAATTTATGACAAAGAGGCCAAGAATATACAATGGGGAAAGAACAGTCTCTTCAATAAATGGTGTTGGGAAAACTGGACAGCCACATGCAAAAGAATGAAACAAGGTCACTATCTTACCCCAAACACAAAAACTAACTCAAAATGGATTAAAGATTTGAACATAAGACCTGAGCCATAAAACTCCTAGAACAAAACATAGGCAGTAAAACTCCTTGATGTGAGGCTTGGTGGTGATTCTTTGGATTTGACACCAAAAGCAAAAATAAACAAGTGGGGCTACGTCAAACTAAAAAGCTTCTGTGCAGCAAAGGAAACCATCAAGAAAATGAAAAGGCAACCTACTGAGTAGGAGAAAATATATGCAAATCATATATCTGATAAAGGGTTAATATCCAAAATATATAAAGAACTCATACAACTCAATAGCAAAAATCCAAACAATTCAATTAAAAAAATGGGCAGAGGAACTGAAGAGACATTTTTCCAGAGAAGACCTACACATGGCCACCAGGTACATGAAAAAGTGCTCAACATCACTACTCATCAGGGAAATGCAAATCAAAACCGCAGTGAGATATCACCTCACACCTGTTTGAATGGCTATTATCAAAAAGACAAGAAATAATAAGTGTTGGCAAGGATGTGGAGAAAAGAGAACCTTTGTGCATTGTTGGTGGGAATGTAAATTGGTGCAGCCACTGTGGAGGTTCCTCAAAAAATTAAAAATAGAACTACTATATGATCCAGCAATTCCACTTCCAGATATTTACCCAGAGAAAATGAAAACACTAACTTGAAAAAGTATCTGCTCACCCATGTTTATTTCAGCATTATTTTTGGTGAGGAAGATTGTCCCTGAGCTAACATCCATGCCAATCTTGCTCTACTTTGTATACAAGTCACCGCCACAGAATGGCTTGTTGAATGTTGTGTAGGTCCACTCCCAGGATCTGAACCTTCAAACCCCAGGACACCAAAATGCAGTGTAGGAACTTAAGCATGATGCCACCAGGCCAGCCTCCAGTATTATTTACAGTAGCCAAGACACGGAAACAACTAAGTGTCCATAGATGGATGAATGGATAAAGAAGATATATATACACACAGTGGAATATCATTCAGTCACAAAAAAGAATGAAATTTGCCATTTGTGACAACATGCATGGAAGGAAATTAAGGGCATTATGCTAAGCTAAATAAGTCAGACAGAGAGAGACAGATACCATATGATCTCACTTATATGTGGAATCTGAAAAAAAAAAAAAAACCCAAACAAGCTCACAGATACAGAGAACAGAATGGTGGTTGCCAGGAGTGGGGGTTGAGAGGTGGGTGAAATGGGTGAAGGGGGTCAAAAGGTGCAAACTTCTAGTTACAAAAACAGTAAGTCATGGGGATGTAATGTCCAGCTTGGTGACTATAATTAATAATACTGTATTGCATATTTGAAAGTTGCTAAGAGAAATAATCTTAAAAGTGCTCATCACAAGAAAAGAAATTCTGTAATAAAAGAAATACTTAGTCCCCAAGTTATTTCCCAATCTTTCTCTCCCACCCACTCTGAAACATGGAATTACCTAGGGGAAGTTTATTATTCAAATTTAGATCGAACTAAACTTCTTTTTGCTTTGAAACTTTAGTTATGACCCCTTAAGGCAATTGACTATCTCCCAAAACACTGGAAATTATTGCTTTCTGGGTGAGTGGTGGTCTTTAAACATCATAGTTAGATGAGAATTGTCTGGCGATTTCTCTGGCTTGCTTTCATTCATAATAAATCTCCTGAGTTGTTGACATGATAAATACCTGAAAGCGCAGGCCTGGACAAGGAGTCCAGGTGCTCCCCTCTATCTTGTTATCTTTGTTTGGGAGTTAGCTTTGCTTGTGGTTTATTAAGCAACCTCCGGGTTCTCTTGCTGACTGCGACAGGGCTGTGCAGATGGCCTTCCAGACCCTGGGTCCCATGACCGAAATGAGCAAGCTAAGTCCACGTATATAACCATCAATTGCATCAAAAGAGTGTTTGGCCTCCAGCAGGGTGCTCCCATTCTACTTTTATTCTTGCCGCAGTAATTCTGGTTTCCCTTCTTATGTAATGGCCACAAGTAAGTGGTAGATCACTTGCTCTAAGTCTAGAATCCTTCCCACAACATCAAACAAATCGTAGACATAGAAACAAATACCACTTTTGGAGGTAGCTAAAGTTCCTAAAAGGAATAAGCTTTTCATTACATATTTAGAGATAAAGCTCAGAATACAAAGCTTCCCCTGAGAATGAGAAAGCATTAACAAATGCGTACCACAGACTTTCCTATATTCAAAAATTAAACTAATTCCAGAGTTATAGACTTGATTTAAGATGTGGTAGTTAATAGAAAAGTTCTCGATTGAAAATAATTTTTGAAAAAACGTATCTCTGTATATGTATATGTGTCTACTTAGAAAATATATTCCTTTGGATGTTTCTTCCATTTCTTGGTTATCCATTTTACATGCTGTGTCCACAGCTGCTTCATTCCCATCCCTGCGCTTCAAGCCACCATATTACTTTTTAATTACCTTAAGATTCATTTTCAGTTAATTGTAATAATTAGCTAAGATTGTTTATTCCATAAAGCACTTTCATGAGTAAAAATTACAGATTTTTAAAAATATTGTTCCAGGAATAGTTCAGTTTTCACAATTAATATAACATGTAGCATGAAACTGCTTTTATTTAAGAGAACAATTATGTATTCACTGCCAACAGTATAAAAGCAATAAAAACACTTCCCTCCACCTTAGAAAAATGTGTGACATTTTCCTAAGAAATTCCCTGCATTTAGAAGTTCTAGACCTCCTCCACTTATAAATCTGAGTGTATCTTTTCACAGACTGTATTTTTTACTGTAGGGCTTTGGTCCATTTCATAAAAAGCAAAACACAGACAGTGGAAATACAGGTAGAAGTAGAAGACTTAAAGCATACTAGCTCATCATGTGTATGTTGGGGGGCAAGTATTCAATACTAAGGGTGGCAAGATACAAAAAGTGCAAGAAGTCAAAAGAAATACCTTCCCTCAGTGGGAAAGATGACGTGATTCAACATGAGTAGAATGATTAAGAAGGAAAGTTTATTGGACTCAATTACTCAGCTGATGGTTCATCTAGCTCTCACTTGGATTTTAAACATTTGCTTGAAAGGTGATTTCGCGTCACTTTTTGTTTCTTTTAGAAAGCTCCCATGTGTAATTTATTAATAGCATCTTTGAAGAACAGGATTATTGATGTTGCTTGGCCGAAGTTCCAGGGGAGAGAGGAGCCAGAAGACTGCTACAAGTGAAGACATTTGTATGGTCTCAAAATGTCAGGATGGTACGGATACTGAAACAGGAAATAAAAGATATGAATTGTTTTAACATTGAGATAATTCACACTCTTCTATGTGAAAGCCCAAGAGCATTTGACGTGTCTCAGTGGAAAGCTGTCTGTCTCCCGCCACTCTTTTCCCATCCTTATGCATTCAAGTTAAGTAAAAGGGTAATTCATCTTGTCCTGGTTCTCACTTGTGTTTTCCCCAACCTTAAGCTCAATCACAACATCGTGAGCATGACTGTCATTTAGGCTTCTTTATGTATTAGCATCCTCAAAAAATCATTTTTGAGCACCTACGTGCCTGCCATAATCGTTAATACAAAACAACAGTGGGTAATAACATGTAATAAGTTCTTCTATTTGTCACATACTCTGCAGATGCTTTTTGTGCATTATATCATTTAAACCTCAAACAACAATGCTATGACGCAGGTTCTAATATGATTTCCAGCTTAGAGATTAGAAATACTGAGACTTAGAGAGATTTGTAACTTGTTTCAGGTCACACATCTGGTGTGGGATGCTGGGATTTAAACCCAAAGTTGTACAAATTACAAGATGATAGGTAATTTGCCTGAAGGAACCGACAACGTAATAAAGTTAAGACCATGGTGAAGGTTTAATAGAGCTTTGATAAAGAAATGTTTGAGATTCTTCGAAGTAGATAATAAAGTTGATTTGTATTCAGAAACTTCATTCTTGGGGAGATTAGAAATGTAACATTTACACTGGAACTAATGTCCTTTCTAAAAACCATCTTCTGATGGATAAATACTTTTAGAAAAAGATGGTCTTTGTGTCTTTAAAAAAATTACATGTATGTACAAACATATATAATAAGAAAAATACATGTAGCTAATTTAGAAACTCTAGGACAGTGTAAAGAAGAAAGTAAAAATAACCTGTAATCCCACACCTAGAGATAGTCAGTGTGAATATTTTCCTGAATTTTGATGAACTTTTTTCTAGACATATGTAAAGTTTTTAGTGCTCTTGTTGAAAACTTGGCATCCTATTGTATATAAGTTTGTATTCTCTATTCTATACCCTATAATTACATCCTGAGAATTTCCCATTTTTATGAAATCATTTCTTTTTAATGACTTCATTGATTTGTAGTACATGGTTGGGATTTATTTAACCATGCCCCTAATGTTAGGCTTTTAGGATGCTTCCAATTTTTGATATTATAGATGATAGATGAACATTCTTAAACAGATGTGTGTTTGCGTATCTGATTATTTCTGTAGAATAGATTCCCAGAAATGGAATTGCTGGGACAATGGATCTAAGCAAATTACCAAATTGCTGTCCATAAAGGATGTAATTTGGTGCTCTTTGGATACTAGTTTCTTTCCTTCCTCAATAATATTTATCAGACTAAGTGTTTTGTATAATATGTTATGTGTGTGGTTGCTTAAGAAATGCTATTTAAAGTTGAGAACCTCATGAGAAGTGTGAGGTAGCAGAAAAAGCAGGGACTATGGAACTAGAAGGCGGGAGTTAGATATAACTGCCTATTACTAGGTTGTGCCTCATATGTTAATGCAAGTGACAAAATTCTTCTTTTTAGGTGGTTGTAAAAGTTAAATGTTAGAGGTAGGAAATGGAGTTGGCTTATTTTTCTAATTTTGAAGAAAATGTAAGACTTAAACACTTAAAATAGCATTTATACCCTTCCTCTCTATAATAATTTTTATTTGTGAAGAACTCTTTGTAAATGGAAAAAAGAATTGTCAGTGGGGGTTTTTTTTTTTTTTTGAGGAAGATTGGCCCTGAGCTAACTTCTGTTGACAATCTTCCTTCTTTTTTGCTTTTTTTTTTCTCCCCAAAGCCCCAGTAGATAGTTGTATGTCATAGTTGTGCATCCTTCTAGTTGCTCTATGTGGGATGCCTCCACAGCATGGCTTGATGAGCAGTGCGTGGGTCGGTGCCCAAGGTCCGAACTGGCGAACCCCAGGCCCCCAAAGCGGAGCACAAAAACTTAACTGCTATGCAACCGGGCTGGCCCGGTCAGTGGTTTATTATTTATTTATGAAAAACTTGTGATATCTGTATGGAAAACAATCCCAGTGTAACTCCACTTACTCCCATAGGGAGTTTTTGGGATGTCCTAAATAGAATTTAAATTTATAGCCATTAATGATCAACCTTTTTAGGTGGCCAGGCAGAGGCTGCTGTGACTCCATGTTATAATTACTACTGTGAATGTCTGATTCTTTTCCCTTGGAAGGGTGAGTGTCCTCTTGTGAAGAAGCCAAGTGGCTTTGGTTGTTCAGATTTGCTGTAACCAACTTAATTTGGCTTCAGCAAAACAGGAAATGCAAAGCAACTGTTCTTAGCTTCTCAGAATATAATCTTAAATGTTCTACATGCAAAGATTGAACTGGTAATGGAAAACCATGGCACTCCAATGTTTTTCTCATCCTTCCACCCTTTTTTTCTCTGTCAGCCAAACCCCACCATAAAAAGAAACTTAAAATCTACCTCTTTCCAGAGCGAAGCAGGTCAAATCCTTCATTTATTTTTTCAAAAGGTAAAACATGGGTTATTAATGGATCCAATGCAAACTTTTTAGCCATAAAATCAGCCACAAGTTTGGGGACAGAATCTTTACTCTTAAAACCTAAAAAGAAAGCCACATAGTTGTTGGATTTAGTCAGGAGTAAGAGGAGAATTGGAGAGGAGACTTTCCAAATAGAAATTGAAATGAAAGTTGATGAAAAGTGCTACATTCCACAACTACTATTACTGAGGTTCATAAGAGAGAATGTGCTTCAATATCCTCTCGCAATGGTTTGGCCTTTTTTTTAATCCCCCAACACAAACTAGGGGCCTTGGTTATTAGTTCTCTCATAGAGAAATTATGGTACCGATGGTTATTCCCACAGTCAAGGAGCAAATGTAGCAATTGCCTAAATTTGGGCAATGAGTGCAGAGGTGAATTATTGCTACGGATTTCCTGGGTCTGCTAGGTATTTCAGCGCCTTGCTCAGTCACAAGGATAAAAAGAGGTGGTGCTGAAAGAGCCTGGTTAGTTTATGGGGACACCAGAAAAGTCTACGTTGGGACCTTCTGTGTGCATTAGTTCCACATCTAGTTGACTTGGAGCCTTTGGATAACAAAGGAATTTAAATTTATTTTTAACCATGTTGCTTTTTAAAACCTGGCCTTGTCAGTTGTAAAAGGGAAGAAATCCTGAGGTTAATAAGAATTTGGCCCTCAAGCCTAATGACATACCACCAAAAATAGCTCCTTTCCAGGTACGTCCACTCAATAGCAACATAGGGTTCATAGAGAGATTTTGGGAATCAGGAGGGACTCCTACAACGACGCTTACACCATATGCTTCGTGACAGCATAACAAGGCAGCCATCTGGAAAAAAATTAATATGTAGCACCATTAAAGTGGATTCTTTGATAGTCCCCACTCTTGATACACAGTATCATGTAATATTGATTTAGCTAGATTGTGAGTGTGCGGAGGGAAGAGATTATGTCTTTTGTTTCTTGATTCCCCATTATTTCCTGAAGTCACTAGGTGTGGCTTTAGAAAATGCCCAGAAAATATTTCTTGAATGAGACTATGGATGAATGAATTTGTGTGTACTTAATTTTTTCTAATAAAGTAATAAAGAGGCAAATATCATTACAAATGTATGTATAACATCTGATTCCTCAAATAAAGGTAATGTTTATCATCACGTGATCCTCAGGCAATCTATGAGTTGGTTAACTCCCTTTTCATTTATTTATTAAGTAGATATTTTGAACTTAGTACTTTGAAGCAGGTATTTTGATGGTGCACAAGATATCAGGTGAATTACTTCGTCAAAATTTGTCTCTTGTCTGCTTGATGGTCTCCCTTTTTAATGGATCCCCATTCTACTGTCCATTTCTAAAATAGACACTTTTTTTCTGATTTATGTATTTTACTTTTTCCAGCTTTATTGAGGTATGATTGACAAATAAAAATTATATATATTTAGGTTGTACAATGTAATTTTTTTAGGTTATACAACGTGATGATTTAATATACATGTGCAGTGTAAAATGATTACCACAATCCACTTAATTAACACCTCCATCACCTCACATAGTTACCATAGTTTTGTGTGTGTGGTGAGAACACTTAAGATCTACTCTCTTAGCAAATTTCAAGTATACAATACAGTATTGTTAACTATAATCTCCATGTTCTACATTAGATCCCCAGAACTTACTCATCTTATAACTGAAAGTTTGTACCATTTGACCAACATCCACCCATTATCCCTACTCCCCAGGCCCTGGCAACCACAGTTCTATTCAATGGTTCTAAGAGTTTGACTTTTTTAGATTCCACATATAAGTGAGGTCACATAGCGTTTGTCTTTCTGTGTCTGGATTATTTCACTTCACATAATGTCCTTCAGATTCACCCATGTTGTCACAAATGGCAGGACTTTCTTCTTTTTTATGGCTGAACAAATTGTATCTATATCTATATCTATATCTATATCTATATCTATATCTATATCTATATCTATATCTATATACCACAATTTCTTTATCCATTCATCTGTCAATGGACACTTAGATTGTTTCCATATCTTGGCTATTGTGAATAATGCTGCAATGAACATGGGGGTGCAGATATCTCTTTGAGATAGTGATTTTATTTCCATTGGATATATATACCCAGAAGTGGGATTGATGGATCATATGGTAGCTCTATTTTAAATATTTTGAGGAACCTCTATACTGCTTACTCTTAGTGGCTGTACCAATTTACATTCCCACCAACAGTGCACAAGGGGTCCCTTTTCTCCACACCCTCCCCAACACTTATCTCCTGTCTTTTTGAAAATAGTCACCCTAACAGGTGTGAGCTGATATCTTGTGATTTTGATTTGCATCTCCATGACAATCAGTGATGGTGAGCACCTTTTCCATAGGACTGTTGGCCTAAAATGGACATGTTTTAAATGAGCTTTTACATCCCAAAAAAGTATATTGGTTTTACTTTAAACTACACCTATTACTCTGGAATTTCAAAAGAAAGCCTTCCTCCTCCAGTCAGGTTTTTAAACACATCTATAGTAAGAAAATTGTTTAGGCTCCCCCAGCAATATATGATGATCAGTCCTTTGATTTTGGAGTATGACATTTGGAAGACCAGATCACTTCAGAATGTATGGCTACTGGACATTGGTGTCTACAAATAAAGTAACAATCCAATTCCACATGAGAAAATGGAGTGAAAACCATAGGAAAAGGGCTTAAGGAGAAAAGCTACAACCTTGGAAAAAGTTGGATTCTCTTGGAACTTGAGTCAGCTATGGCTTATTGTCCCAGGTCAAGACTGCGAAGAGCTTTACTCTCAGGGTGCTGCTCCCTATTACCAACACTGCTGGGACTTCCTGGAGAACCTCAAAAGGGAATTTGTTGGTCTCTGGGGATTTTTTCAGTAGGATTCTAGAGAATTCTGGGTAGGTGGGATATAGCTGGAGATGTGTTCTCTGTTGCAATTGATAGTATTTGTAATTATTTGAAAGGACTATCATGTATATTCCAAAGTTGATGTAAGCACTGCAAGACTGGAAACAGTATTTCATATTGATAACACCAGCTGACATTTTTTAAGAGCTTGCCACTTGACAGGTGGCACTGTGCTATTTTATATGTATTATCTCATGTAATCCATAAACAATGCTATGAGAGATGTATCTCAAATTTTTTCAGTGGAAAAACCTATTGACTTTTTGAAGTATTCAGTCCAACACACGGATTTGGGTGCTTACTATGTACCAGGCACTGTGCTGTCTGCTGTGGTAAAATAGCACATATTTTCTGTTAATAAAATGGTATGAAGCTTAAAATTTTTCATTAATTCTTTTGGCCAAAGTATGATAGATGGAAGAAAAATCAGAATCCATTAAAACATATAAAAATTGTTATGCAATTTTTGTTAAGAACATGGGGAAAAAATCAAACTTGCCAACTTGAGGACAGAATTTGTCTTATTTATATTTATTTCAGTTTGAATTTTTTTTGTTGGTGATGAAGATTGGCCCTGAGCTAACATCTGTGCCAATCTTCCTCCATTTCGTATGTTTGACGCTACCACAGCAAGGCCTGGTGAGCGGTATGTAGGTCTGCACCGGTGATCTGAACCTGTGAACCTGGGGCTGCCAAAGCAGAGTGCGTGAACCCAACCACTATGCTACCGGGCCTGCCCCAAGTTTGGATTTTTTAATGAAAGATTAACAAAGTAAATTTGTAATGGCTCAATCGAAAAAAAAAAAAAAAACCCTCTTCCCTCTCTTAAGGGGAAATATTACTTGTGACAGGTTTGCTTAACTGGTGGAATGAAAGATTTCTCATACTAGTAAATTAAGCAATCCAGGTAAGAAACAGGAGATGGAAAATCACCATTCACAGCTTTAAAAATATTCTTTATATACAATATTTATATTCTGGAGCCTACAGGCATACTCCAGAATGCAGAAGCAGATATCCCAAGGCGTTTCACGGTACATACCACTGTGTCGAGCCGACCGATGACTTCAAATGAGAAATCCACACCTCCACCGCTCATTTCCTTCAGCACCTCCTGGATGGGTTTCTTGAAGTCCTGAGGATTGATGCACTCAGTGGCACCCACCTCTTTGGCCTTTGGAAACTTATCTTTGTTGATGTCCACCCCAATGATCCTGGCTGCCCCGGCGGCTTTACAGCCCATGATGACAGACAGGCCAACCCCTCCAAGGCCAAACACGGCACAGGTGGAGCCCTGGGTGACCTGTGTTTTCAGAAAATGCAAAAATGGATTAGGTAATGATTGTCGGAGAGTGCCTAGACTGTACAAAGTGCTGTGCCTTGTCCGTTACAAGGAGCTACTCAGACCATGGCCACTGGCTGTCGAAACCTCTTTTGGCTTCAGTTCCTTCATGTTTAAATTGAGGGGATTGAACTAGATCAGTGGTTCTCAAACTTTGCTGGACATTAGACCCGGAGAGCTTTCAAAAATCTTAATGCCCAGGTCACAGCCCATAACCAATTAAACCAGAATCTCTGTAGGTGGGACCCAGCCCCCAGGTGACTCCAATGGGCAGCCCAGGCTGGGGGACAGTGGACTGAATGATCTTTGAGCTCTAAATGCTAGTGACTTCCATCTTAAAGAGAATCTAGTGGCTCAAATCTATTGATAGCCAGCTTCAGTACATCACATGTAGACAAACACAACTTATGGGAAATGAAATAATAAGTGGAGAATGTTATTCTAGGAGACTGAAAAAACAATCCAATCGAACCCTCAATAATTAACTCCTTCGTTCATTAACTTTCAGTAGTCATAACCAGTATAATAAGAGCAGAAATGAGCTCTGAAGCATAGAAGAGTTATCCTCAGCTTAGAGTGAACCCTAACAACAGGAGAAATTAACAGGTAACTTTAAGATAATACAGCTTGAGACCAATATGATCTTAGTGGATCTTTATCCCTGCTTTTTAAAATATACTAATGAACAATAATGCAATGAAAAGTTGGTCTATATTTTAATAATGGATGAAATGCATCATTTGAGTGCCCTTGGCTTCTGCTCCATGTGCAGGCTCAATTAGACCACCCGCTCAAACAGATGATGCAGTTGCACAAGGGACTTAGTGCTATCGTAGCAGAAATTTGGAAAACACGTGTTCTCGATTGTTTAAATTGGCTAGGGACTGTTTAGTAAACCTAGTCTGCTATTGTCAGCCTTCAGTGTGGGTAAAATGCTCCTCCTGTACCAAGGAATCATTCTCTGGGGTACAGCACCACTTTTTACCTTACTTAGAAAACTATGAGTCTTGTGACTGTGATCTAAAAGCGCTGGTGATTATGTGTTATGGTTTATGAACCAGCAGGAGTTTTGAGAGCTAGGTTAGTTGCAGCTCTCATACTAACCAGCTGTGAGATTTTGGGCAAATAGCTTTATGTCTCTGGGCCTTAGTTTCATAAGACGAAAGGGGACTACTAGATTTCCAACCTTTTGGGAGGAGGAGCTTCTAAGGAATTTCTCCTTAAAATCTACCACTTCAGAAGTGTGTGTGTGTGTTTTCAGAACAGGGGAGGAGATGTAGCAGCGGAATAAATGCATCATGGAAGCTTCATTGCTTTCCTCATAGGGATCCACAGAGTGGGTGTGTTGACGACCCTCAGTTTGGAGGTGTATCAGGTAAGGCTTTGGAATCTACCGTTAATCCTAATTCTGGGGGTATAGGCTCCATGGACTAGCTACTCCTCAAAGGCAACCCCTTCATTTCATTTACTTTTACTTCCTCAGCACCTAGCAGAACCTACTGTGCCTGGCGCATGTTGGCGCTGTCTAATTGTAGAATGAGTGACAATGAACTCCCAGCTCTGAAGTTTAGTAATCCCGTAAAGAACAAATATACAAGAATAATTATTGAAAATGATGTCTTTACTTTTTCTTTATTAATTATCAACAGCTTTTCATTAGCGATAAACAGATAAATTTTCTAGAATTTGCTCTCACTTCCTTCTGAGGCCATTTTTCTTCTCATAATCGATACCTTAAATTCTATGTGGTATATCAATGTTATTACGGTAGCAGGAGGAAAGCTACCAGTAAATCTATGAAGAATGATCTCTGATTCCTGTGAGAAATTGCTTTCCTTCTGGTTCCCGACAGTTCAAAAATAACTGGTTTTATCACCCACTGTCTTTCCTACCTTGGCAACTTTGACCGCAGACCCGTAACCAGTAGAGAATCCACAGCCAATGAGACAGACTTTCTCCAGCGGTGAGGCTGCATCGATCTTGGCCACTGAGATCTCGTCCACCACTGTGTACTGGGAGAAGGTGCTGACGCCGAGGAAGTGGTGGATGGGCTTCCCTCTGCAGGTGAACCTGCTGGTACCATCCTGCATGGTTCCCTGAGCCGTGCTCAGACTAGTCAGTGCAAAACACAGACACACAAGGGCATGAGACAGAGGCATAAAGTAAGTGCAAATCCATTGGCTGTGTAAGGAGAGTTTCAGAAACTTACTCGGTTTTCAAGCAGAGGTTGCCTTCAGGGTGTTTACAAACACTGCATTTCCCACACTGGGGAGTAAAGAGTGGGATGACTTTGTCACCTGGAGGAGGACAAAACAAATTCTTCTTAAATTTCTATCCAGGAATTAATAGAGCAAGAACTTAAAGCTCATGCATACGTATGAGACATTTGTCTTTGAAAAGTCTCCAAGAAATAGGGTCCAGTCACCACTATGTCATTGGTCATTGCCTGCTAGCATTGTTATCAGTTTGGGTTTATATCTGCCTGAAGATTGTCAAAAAGGAAATGCAAATGTGGGAAAAAATGTGGATTTTTAAAAGAAGCTCCACTGTATCAATACTTACCTTTTATTGTGTGCCCTTTCTCTTCGTGGTTTATATATATCATCTCCTTTAATCTTTATTAAACATTAAATATTCTCATTATAAGTACAAATATAAATTTTAGTTGTGAGCAGACTGCCATAGTTCCACTAGATGTTGAGGAGATCTGGTATTTTGCAATAGTTTGGGGTACAAAATGAGAATTTTGACAACCGTTTCTGGGCCTTTCAAAGTGACTATGCTTATCTTTACTAAGAAATGAGTGCTTATTTTTGAAATTTTATTTCTTTTTTTAAGGAAACTACAAAAATAGGACAAAGAAGAATTCAAGAAATTCCCTTGAAAACCTCAGCCCTCAACAATGTGTTAGACACTTTCTTTTAGGACAGGAACTGGTTTTCAAATGTTTGTAGCTGCTAATTTGTGAATTATCTATTTTTCCTGCTATGGTGGAGGGAGCAGGGGTGAAAAGTAAGGATGTCATTTATTATTAATTTATTTCTAATAAAAGGAAATACTAAGAGCTGAAATTCAAAGCAGACTCTTTATTTCCTTATTTTCTGTTCACAGGTCAATTAAGTACTTGGTAAGGGGAGAGGTCGAATATACTGGCTAAAGTAACTTTTTTAGAATTAAACATAATTTTTATTTTTAATTATCTATGCTACCTATCCACAAGACTCAGAAAAATGGTTGGGCCCTAATGTTTAATAGATAAACTTTATATGGAGATGATGGCATAGAAAATTTCTATTTATTCATCCTTTACCTCTAAAAATATTTATTTATATTAATATACAATAAAATTAGAATAAAATAAAGATGAAACCGTGCTTTGTAACCAGTCACACTGAACCATGGTTAAAGGTAATAAAATTGCTAGGCCTGCTAGGTCTCTTCCATTTCCTTCCATCTAGTGTGTTTTATTCATTCCGTGTTCAAGAAGGGAGGCCCCATGAGAAGAGGAAGTCAGTGAATTGGCTCCACTTCCCAGCTAAGAAGAGATCATGTTGATTCAGTCATACACAGAACAGTTTCCATACACTGATCTAGAGGCTCAGGACATAGACTCATGGTTTTTCCCTTGTCTCATTTGTAGTGCTCCTTGAACTTGACAGACAGTGCTCAGCAACATCCAAATGGAAGTTATTTGATTGTGAACTCCACTCTAGCGGACGCTGGTTCTCTGTTGATCTGCATGTACCCCTGGGATTGGACCTGGTGCCTGACATCTAGTAGGTACTCAGTAAATACCTGCTGCAGGAGAGAATCTGGGAGTGCATGAACATGCTTGAGTCAGACAGGGAGGGAGGAGAGGAGACCTCAGTTCAAGCCCCAGCTCCACCAAGACCTTCCACAAGGCCTTTCATCTCTCGTTGCTTCAGTTCCATCATCCAGCCTGGATGATCTCGGGGTCCTGAACCGAGGCACATCCCCCAAGTGTGAAGTGTGTACCTGGTTTTACTGTAGTCACCCCTTCTCCAATGCTCTCCACAATGCCAGCTGCCTCATGGCCTATGATCACAGGAAGAGGTGTGACAAGGGTTCCACTAACCACGTGGTCATCCGATCGACAGACTCCAGAGGCCACCATCTACAGGGTAAAGTGAAAATGATTAGATTCAGAAAAGATTCTGGCCCTCAGACGGACTTAACATACCCAATTTCCTGAAATTGGGCTTCTCAAGAGTTTTCAAGGATTTTGTAATAATCCCTTCTCTTCCCAAATAGAAAACTTGCAGTTTATCCCCAAGATTATTCCGTCTAAAAACCCTCCTCTACTTTCCTTTCCTGCATTAAACCATTTGGAATAATCTGTCGAATAATTGTTTCTGAAATATTTAAGTCTTATGTAATACACAAGAATGCGTCCTTTTTACAGAAGTAAAAAATGCGGATTAGCACCAAGGAAATAAAGTCACTTAAATTCCACTATCTAATGCTAATTGATTTTGAAATCAATTGATATATATCCCTTTGTACTTTTTTTCTGTACAAATGCACATTTTTTAAAAAAATTTTATCAGGATTATACTGTGTATACTCTTTGGTTTCTTTTCAAAAATTTAACAATTTATATCTTTCCTTGAAAACAAATGTAATTCCACTGTCTGGGTGACCATATAAAAACTGCCTCTCAATGGATTTTGGTTATTTCCATTTTTCCTATTCTCTCAATATTTTAAACATAAAATTAAATAGAAGTGGCAAAAATGTTTCACCTTTATTCGGACTTCATGGGCCTTAGGGGGTGCGACCTCCACCTCCTCGATGGAAAATGGCTTCTTTAACTCCCACAGCACAGCCGCTTTGCATTTTATTACCTGGAGATTGAACAGAAAGACGATACCAGTTTTTCCCCATTCTTGAAGTCAAGGATTGAGTCTTTCGTCTTTTTGCGCCCGACATCTACGCTCATGTCTGGAAACTAAGTGTTCCATAGAAATGGACAATCTCTGATTTGCAAAGAGAATAAAAATACCTTTTTATAAAAATGTGTAAAGCAGTAACATAAGGACAGAGAAACAGAATCAACTATAATGAGACACTGAGATAAAATGGAATATATTCCTTTAGGCCATCCTTGCGTTGTTTTTCTCTTCAGGGTGGTTTGTTGCGGATATTTCCTTATGCAGTGCTGAAATCAGTTGTTTACCCACAACTGTTGGCTTGTACACGAAGTTCTAAATCACCATTGAATCGCTGGCAGATTCAATGTCTGTTCACTTAAAATCTATTGCCCTCTTGCTCAATTCTCCACTTAAGCCCAAGTGATGCGACCTTATGATTCCAGTTCCATGTTTGCCTGCCCGCCCAGCAGACCTCCTTCTCTATTTGCCTTTCCCCTCCTTTGATTTTCTCTCCCACTACTTCTGTGTGCTACTTGTTTGCACCACTCATTTGAAAGTTAGCTTCGGCAGCTCTGTTTTGTTATCAACTTATGTGTAGAGATTCCTTCCAGATTAAATATGAGCCAAAACTTTTAGAGGTTAAAGCTACACACACACACACACACACACACACACACACACACACACACAGACATTTTAACATGGGAGGGCTGTCTGTTTGATTTTCTAACTAGCATAGTTTACCCGTAGACGTTCCTAAAAATACAAGTTGAACACATATTTCTGGTGCTTGGGAATGTAATATACAACTTGTCTTCATTGTTGCAAAGCTTGTATAGTTAAGAGAGTTTTCTTTAGAGAGAATTCATATAATTGCAAATATGATAAAAAATTCAACCGAAATTTATCTAACAATTCATTTTCATTATTTATATGTCAAATCCTCCCACTTTGTAGAGTGCTTATCACGGTCAATGCCACAATAAATGTGAGAGTACGAAATAATACACTAGTGGTAGAGAGGAATTGATTATTGGGTGTCTGTGATATAGCAGGCATATTGTAGCCTGTGCTGGGTGAGTTACTTGCTCAATCTTTAAAGCTCACAGGGCAGTATTTTTGAATTATTTGTCTTATTTTACAGATGAAAAGATTGAGGCTCAACTGACTAGGTGATTGACTGAGTAATTTTCCCAAAGTCACAAAGCTGGCTGCCCAGAGAATTAATATCAATCTAACTTTATCTTTTCACTACCCCATGGTGGTGAAAGATTAACAAAAGTTTTAACAACAACAACAACAGCAGTGACTAACATTTCTTAAATGATTTCTATGTACCACACACTATTCTTAGTGCTTTACAGTATTAATTTATTAAATTCTCACAACCACCTTATAAAGTAGGTATTATTACTATCGCCCTTTAGCGTTTGAAGAAAATACAATACAGGAAAGGTAAACATAGATGAAGTGTTATCACAAAGCTAAAAGTTATCAACTTTGCACCTGAGGGGAGAGGATTGATTGCCTATTATTTGTTGTTTTCATTACTACATTCGGTTTACCCTTTTGCTCTCTGAATTCATTATTTCTTTTAAGCTGAGTTTTGGCAAATTTAATTTTTCCTTTCCCTAACTATTCTTCATTTGGAATGTAAATGCCATTGTAAATGCTAATCAGTAATGAATGAAAATAAAGACCATTGGAATAAGAGAACTGGCAATTGGTTACCCGTGTGGTTTCTATCCAATCTTATTGATATAGGCCTGTTGTGTCACATCATGAGTGTAGAAACCTCAGAACGTTAAACTGAGTTATCATAGCAAGATATTCTATTGTGTGATCCACTCATAACACAACAAATGTACCGGAAACAGTCGACAGGCTTCTGTAATGAAGCAGTGAGAGAGCATGAGTTGGTTACATTGGATGACCACGTGAATCTCTCCGCACCTGTAAGCACACTGAACAAACAAGCGTGGATCCATGGAAGACTTAGAGCCAAATATCTCTATTCCCTGTGCTCATAAGTGATTCAAATTGTATTAGTGTTAATGTTTTTGAAAAATCATGTTGACTTTTGTATGTAGAAGATATTCTTCTATAGGATTTCTATGGAAATGTCCATTGTGCCACAATAGGAATCTTTTAAATCAGAATTTGCATGTTGATGTTGTCTTGCTTAACCTTGATGATTCTAATGCTTTGAGATCAATAAAACTTTTGTCAGATGTAACTCTACTGTATTCATAAAAAGAATTTGATTATGAAGAATAACATTTAAATTATGGTTTCTTAATATAAAGATAACTTTCTTAACATAAAGATAACTTTCTAATATATAAAGACAACTTCTTGATTAAAAATTGTTTCTAAGTAGATTTGCAAATTACCCATGATTGGCTGTAACTACTGCACATTTATTTAACATAGGAAATAAAGACTTTATAGATACAAATGCTATATTTTTGTTAAAGATATTTAGGAATAGCTTTTCAATTGTAGTTCAATATATGTTGTATATTGAAGCATATATTCTATGTTGTATTTCGGTATATATTGTTTCTAATTTAGATATATATTTTAAATTATTCATTAAATATTACATCTCTTTGTGTATTATGTTAATGAGAATATAATTCCAAAAGTAAAATTTTTTGCTTACTTTTCCTGCTGTGCTCATGTTTCTGTTTTCTCTGCAGGTCAGGAGACTGGTGAATCCTTGTAGACTCTTCCCTGCTCGAGTACAGAAAGCAGATCTACTGCACGGATATTTTGTTTGCTTGTGTAACGCCCAGTTCCACACATGTGATCTGCAGTCTTTAAGCCACGCCCATCAACTTGGTCTCATCCCAAGTCTAATCAGAAAGAAAAGGCCACCTAACCAGCACTCAAACATTGACTTTGTTTGCAATATGCTGATTTTAGATGACATTGTGATTTCATTAGGTTAAATATTTCCTTATACATCTCTCTTTCTCCTGGATTCCATATTTCTCCCCTCTCAATCCCACAGAGGGTGTTCAGAGCTCTGTTTTCTCTTTGTGTGAACTAAGCTTCAACTTTTTAAAAATTGAAATATAATTGACATATTAGTTTCAGGTGTTCAGCATAATGATTTGATATTTGTATACACTGTGAAATGATCACCTAGTAAGTCTAGTTACCATCTGTCACCACACAAAATTACAAGAAGTTTTTTCTTGTGATAAGAACTTTTAAGATTTACTCTTAGAAACTTTCAGATGTGCAACACTATAAAGACTTATATATAAGACCTGAAACCATAAAACTCCTAGAAGAAAACATAGGTGGTAAGCTCTTTGACATCAGTTTTGGCAATGATTTTTTGGATCTGACTCTAGAAGCAAAGGCAACAAAAGCAAAAATAAACAAGTGGGATTACATCAAACTAAAAAGCTTCTGCACAGCAAAGGAAACCATTAACAAAATGAAAAGGCAACCTACTGAACGGGAGAAAATATTTGCAAATCATATATCTGAGAAGGGGTTAATATCCGAAATATATAAACAACTTGCACAACTCAATAACAGAAAGCAAACAATCCAACTTCTAATCCACATGATGAAATTAGAAAGGAGGAGGAATGAAAAAGCAGCAAAAATGGCACAGGACAGAGAGAGCTACAAGCCAGAAGAATGTGTTTGCTCCAGCACTTTCCTCCTCTTCATAGCCTAGAAATCAGACACTAATCAGTCACAGCCAAGATTTTCACCATTCCTGGCATTTCTGCTCCACTCAATACCAATCAGCATTGACTAAGCACCCCACTGTTCTAGGCAGTCAGCTGGGTACAGTGGGGTAACAATGATGGGTAAGAGACGGCCTCTACTCATTCCAAGAGGCAGGATGGGGCAGTGGTTATAGCATGGCCTTGGAGTCAGGCAGACCCTATCCTTACCGGCTGTGTGAACTGGGATTTATTATTTAACTGTCTTGGGCCGTAGTTTCCTTAGCTGTAAAATGAGGAGGAATAATAGTACCACCTGAAAGGGTTGTTGAATGAACAAATGAGATAATCATTTTAAAGCATTTATCAGGAAGCCTGAGAGATAGGACAGCCTTCAATAAATATTAGCTACAATTATTATCCATAAAAGTAAGCTCAAAATCAATGGCAGGGAAAGACACAGGCAACCTAGTCAGACCATCTGGGGTTGCTATATCAGAGAGAGGGCATTCTGACGTAAGGACTCAGAGGAGGCTTTGTAGAGAGAAGACGTTTAAGCAGAAACTAAAGAATGATCATTTTAGCAAATAGTGAAAAACAGTGTCACTGTGCATTTCTGTTCTTCCTTGTTCAGTATCATGAGTACAAGAAAGAGTATATGAGTTTGATTTTTAATAAATCTCAGGTCTTTTACCAACATTTGGGGGACACAGCACATTCAACTACTTAATTAAATATAGTCTGTCAACATGTATATGCTAATATAAAGGGTATATTTCTCTAGAATTGTCGAGGAAACAAATCTGTTACCTGTTTCAAGGTTTACTTATGCAGGTATAGACAGCCATACTGGGGCTACAGTACATCCACCCAGCAGAGAGGCAAGAAAGGTCTTCCATCTCCTCTTTGTGGTCTTATGATCATTGAGTAGGCATCACTTCTAGAGAAGGGCTACCAGCCTGCTCTCCCCACCCACCCACCTTAACTTGTGGAGAAGAGCAGGGCAAAGAAAGGGAGTCTGACCACTTTTCAGAGATTCTGGGTAATATCAAGGGGCTCATATGTCCCAATCAATTTGAAAGACTCATTGGATTGGTGTGTTTATAGAGTGATGGAGGGATAGGGTATCAGGAATAATTTGAATTCTTAATAAATTGGTGGTGTATTTAGGAGACATAAATTTACAGGAAGCTAGTGGTCACGATTTAAATAACAAACATTTATTGCCTACATATGCTGGCAGATTCAGTGTCTGGTGAGAGTCCACTTCCTAGTTTATGGACAGCCATCTTCTTGCTGTGTTCTTACATGGTGAAAGGGGCAGGAGGGCTCTCTGTGGTCTCTTTTTATAAGAGCATTAATCCAACTCATGAGGGATCCACCCTCATGACCTAATCACCTCCCAAAGTCCCCACCTCCAAATACCATCGCTTTGGGGATTAGGTTCAAACATACAGCTGGTGTCCAGCCTTGAAACAATCAGTTAAAAACAGAGGGTTGAGGTTGTGTAGTTGTAGAGAGATATATCATCTCCAGTGGTGTCATGAGGCTGGAAAGTGGCAGTGGCAGAATCCTAAGCCACATCTGTCTGATTCAGAAGCCCATATTCTTTCCACTACTCTACAGAAAGGGGTGAGGGCAGACCAGAGTTTGAGTAAGACATTCGGCTTCTACCCGCAAAGGTATTCCCCACATTGTATAAGGCCTAAGAAAGAACACTGTAACTAGCAAGGAACTCAGAAATCATCCAGTTCAAATGTCTCATTTCATAGGCCAAATCACTTGGCAAAACAATGTGATTAATATTTACTTACAAGATATTTGGAAAGGAAAAATATATAATTCTTCTCATGCATGCATAAATAGTCTAATAGGTTTTAAATCTTGTGGGGTTTTGGCAGGGTAAGGAGGGAGGTTAGTAATAATAAAACAGTTGAGTTGCTAAGGCAATATGTTTAATTTATCCAAACCCAACACCATAAATTATTTACCTATATTTTATTTTGACATTAAATCCAAGTTTGGTGAGAGAGTTAAAGTTATCTAATTTTCCCATTTTGACAACCTTTACCCCTGATCCTGACAGAAAGAGCTTGTATAGAATGTTTAAAATGTTTGTTCATAGTTCTCCTTGTGAAAGGCCTTGGAAATAATCTCAGAGAAGCCTAAAGGCAAAGTCATACAGATGTTCTTGGTAATTTTTCTCTGAGTGCCAAACTCAAGTAATCTGAATGTTTAGCAAATGTTTGATTAAAATATTATGGATCAGTATGATAAAGTACTATGCAAATTCCACAATTTCAGTAATATAAAAATATGTACCATAGAAGGGTGCAACCTACAAATTGAAAATAATGGTTTAATGATGAAGAATCTATGATAATTTTCCATAGGATAGTGTTTTCATTGATCATCACATTATATCACTAATAATAGCCAAATTTTATTGAGTGATTATTACGTGCTTTACTTACATCCTTTAACTTAATAATTATTACAAAGATATTATCATGTCACCCTTTATAGATAAGAAACTGAGGATAAGAGATTAAACAAATTGCCTGAGGTAAGATTCTAAGAGGTTTTATCCAGAGTTAACATTTTAAATAAGGACTAATAATGATAATAAGAGCTAACAATTATGTAGATTAAATATACGCCAGGCACTGTTCCAAGTGCTTTACATTTACTAAAAAATTCTCAATTCAACCCTATGAAGTACTATTATATGCCTTTTTATGGTGAGGAAACCAAAGCCTAGAACGAGGTCCCCCAGCAATGTATGGCAGAATCAGGATTAGAACTCAGACAGTCCAGCTCCAAAGCTTAGTGAAAATGGTAAAATAAATAAATAAATAAAATGAAAAGAGAAAAATTATGAGGGAAAAATTAATTACTTGTGATAACACCTTCGATATTCAGCCTGGATGAGTGGAAGAAAAGTGGTTTTATTGACTAACAGGGGAGGTTGATTTGAACATGTTAAATTTTAGGTAACCTTAAAATATTCTGAGTGGAATGTCCAGTTGGGAAACATGGGAATACCGTAGGCAATATAAAATCACTAAATATATAGATTTGAGAGTATAAAAAGAGAGGTAAGAGAATTTCTGGTTTCCAGTCTGGCATGCAAGAAGCTTGGAAGCCGCCACTCTATTCTAAGAAGTAAAATACTGAACAAACTGAGAAATCAACAACTATTCTTTGATCCTGTCAACTTAATAAGTAAATTGACCAGTTATTTTACCTGTGAAGTGAGTTTAAGTCAAAAGAATTGCAACTCAGGATGCGCAACCTACAGCAGACCATAGGCAAATACATAGAAACACAGGAAAGGGCTTGCTTTTATAGAGGAAAAGGGGGAGCTGGGAGAAGCTAAAATAAACAGAGTCCCTTGGAGGAAATTGGGAGTCCAAAGTGTAGAGTATTTCAGTGGTTGGGTACTACAGTCTCTCACTGGCTGGGCTGTTGCCAGGTGGGGAAATCTTCCTTCCTTCTGCTGGGTGGTAATATTAAAAAACACTTTCCTGTCAGAGATGCTAGCAGGCGTCTCTTCCTGTTTGGAGTAACTGATGATGTGTGATGGGACATGAGAGATCCCCCTACAGGCCTTCCTGACTCCAATTTAATTGAGGTTTCTTTTACTAATTTCACATTTTCCCTTTTGATTAAGATCTTTCTCTGAAAACATCACTGAGCAAGAGTCAGGTCTTCTGAGTTTTGTAGCCTTTGTTCCTCAGTGCCAGGAAGGATCTTTCCCATGTGAGAGGGAAAGTGCACAGTTTGAGGCCACATTTGATAAAAAGGAAAGGTAGGAGGGAGAACTCTTAGGCATTTCTTACCCAACATATATATTTTTCTGAGGTTGTAGGCATTGGAAATCATCTGGAGATGCTGGGCTAGCATTACCTTATTACGTACGTCATCTTTACAAAGGTTCAACAGGCAACAAGTACAGAACTTTACAAGTGTACAAAGTAAGATTAAGAGCAATACTATAAATCCAGTTTGCAGGAGGGTTCTAAGCCAGGAGGCCAGGCCTGAAGGTAACCAGCTGAATAAATCAAAAGACAGTGGATTTTCAGGTGAAATTTGTTGTAGCCAATGTGCCTGCTCTCTAATTTCATGTAGTGGGTCTCTATTTCCTCAGGGGCACTTATCCATGTGCAATAGGAGGTGTTCACCACTGCACAGACACTTCCTTTCTCAGAAAGTAGAAAATTAAAGGCTATACAATTATCCAAAACTACCTAGGCCAATGGGTTATGCAACTGTTGCTGAGCTGAAACTGCCTTGGTTGCAGACTTGGCCAACTCTTCTGGTGTCAGAGTGAGGTTCCTGATCATTGGTTCATTGGCAGTCACTTTCATCCATGGAAAGAAAGCTTTCCCCACAAAGTCAAACCCAGAATCATGCACTCCTCCTGGAAGTTCTTATTTAAGGCAATTATAGAGGTTTAATGATATGGACCAATGAGAGGCTTCTGTTTGGTTATGTAGAGAGTAGGACAGTGAATACAGCAAGGGTACACTGTCCTTGTGTTCTCCAGCTGTCCAGGCAATGAGTTGCCCAAGCATAAAATCCATTACTGAAACTTCCACATATGAAAGTGTAACCATAAGGCTCCCACATAAGTGATGGTATCTATGGACTCATTCATTGACATAGAGATATTAGCATCATTTAACCAAAGCTCAGGCATTATGTTGTCACATATTGAGAGGTTACCTAAATATATGGATATGTCAAGAAGTTTACAAATGGACTGATTGGCAGTCCCACAAAGTTTCTTATATGAATATTCAAGGGATTTCATTTTCCCCTCCTAGGGTTGGATTAGATTGAAACCAGGAACAAAGTTAAGTGGGCTTAGTACCCTAACTTTATAAAGTAGGCTGATGGGACAATTTAAACATACAGTAGCATTTGGAATTCCAGAAAATTACTCATGGAGTGAACTAAGGGTTCTTTTCTGTCCTGAATAGATTAAGGTTTCTGATGACAAATCCAACAATTGGGGAGCTTTCTCCCTTTCACACCAGATTTGGGAAATGTAGATAACAGCACTGTCTCTCCAAGAAAGAGAGAGAGAAAATAATGTGAGAAGCAACAGCAAGTAAAAGGTATACAGGCCTGATCTGGTCATCTTGGGAAATGTCTGCCTCAGATATTGGCTGCTTCTCTTCCAAGTCAGTTTAGTATGAATGTGTCCAGAGTTTGTACAGGACTAGATTTTGGGTGAAACCTTCTTTATCTGTAAGATGTGTACCCAAGGCATGAGTTTCTGAAGCCTGGATGCCATCTAAGTAGTGAGGAGAACCTGGCATAGTCCCTTCCAAAGAGATTTCAAGAGCAGTAAAAACTGGAAATGTTAGTTTGGAAAGTCGTGGCCAGACATTTAAGGAAACCAGAAGAATTTAGGATCCAGTCCAGCTTACAAGTATATAAGAAAACCTTAAATACAATTAACAGGACTAGAATTTAACATCTACAAAGGAGCAAACATAATTTCTCTCTCCACAATTACCCCCATTTTTATTAAAGATAATCATAGTAAAACTAATTTGTTTATATTAAACTTGGCCTGATGATTTATATAAATGCAGCAAGAATAGAGATTGACCGTATAAACTCTTTCTAAGATTGCTTTACTGGAAACTTGTAAGCAAAGTACTAAGCCTACTTTTTCAAGCAGTTCCTTAAAGCTGTGTGGTCATTTCTGAGTCTATGTACATCTTTCTTGAATATGATAATCTGGTCAAAGCCTTGGTAATATAGCCATTATTTCCAATGTGTCCTGTTATAAGGAGGACAGATTCTCATTGAATTTATGCAAATACATATGTTGTCATGCAAAGAATACTTAAGAGTTTCTGAATTCTGGAAAGATCAGGTAGGGAGAAAAAGATAAATGCTTCAACCTTTGTTGTGGAGATATGCTTTTCCAAATTGCTGTAAGTTATAGGTAGCTTAAAAGGAGAAAAAGCAGCCATTTACATCTGGAAAGCAAAACATTAAAGCAAGCAGTTTTGCATTCAAGTTTTGCAAATTCTCAGTTCAATGTTATGATTTTTTTTTTTTGCTGGGAAAGATTCACCCTGAGATAATACCTGTTGCCCATCTTCCTCTCTCTCTCTTTTTTCTCCCCAAAGACCCAGTGCATATTTGTATATTCTAGTTGTAAGTCCTTCTAGTTCTTCTATGTGAGTCACTGCCACAGCATGGCTATTGACAGATTAGTGGTGTGGTTCTGTGCCCAGGAAGTGAACCATGGGCCACCAAAGCAGAGGATGCCCAACTTTAACCTCTAGGCCATCAGGGCTGGCTCAATGTTATTATCTTAAAGTTATTAAAAATTTGTATTCCAGAGTACTTGTCAAAGTCTTTTCCATGAATCTCTTTGAAGATCAAATTTATTTGTAAATACATCCAAATAAAACAATAACTGTCTGTAACTGACAAAAGACTTCAAAAAAAGGCAATAGGTAAGGATCAGATGAGGATTTATTATAAATCAACTGACAAGGAAATTTGAGTATTTTTTTGACATGAATTTTTAGCTAGTAACTGGAATTATGAGTGATAACATTGCATCTATTTTACCAAAGTAACAATAAAAGATTTCAAAGGCACATACAAAAGATTACATAATTGTTAGCAAAACTTAACTCCCTTAATAGTAAGAAGACTCAGTTTTCCTAATTAAAGATCTGATAAAAATAACACAGGAAAATATTTTGATAAAACACAAATCTCTGTTTTTTAGGCATATGTTTTCTAGGCATATTACTTACAAGGTAAAGAAGCTTTTAGTCTATTATCAAACCAGACCAATAACTCAAGAAAACATTCTTTTAACAGAAAAGAAAGCTGAATTTTAATTTCTGCATCAGCTTGCTTTTTTTTCTTTTGTGAGGAAGACCAGCCCTGAGCTAACATCCGTTGCTAATCCACCTCTTTTTGCTGAGGAAGACTGGCCCTGGGCTAACATCCGTGCTCATCTTCCTCCACTTTATATGGGACGCCGCCACGGCATGGTTGACAAGCAGTGCGTCTGCGGGCGCCTGGGATCTGAACCTGCAAGCCCCCTGCTGCCAAGCGTGAACTAAACCGCTGCGCCACCGGGCCGCCCCTTGATCAGCTTACTTTTGATATTAAAACTCATTCATTCCAATCTTAGCCAGTCCTGCCCACACATAAACTTCCTTTCCCAAAATACCTTTCCATAAATCTTGTACAACTTCTTTCTACATTCAGATTTTGTCCTCTGTTTTTTTTCCCTTCCCATTCCAAAACAACCAGTCTTTCTTTAGGACAAAGTGGCTTTCTTTCCCCTCAACAAAATGCATTTCCATTCCTCTTACCTTCTTTTACTGAAACACACATCCTATTTTTCTTCATATGGAGATGTTTCCCTTATTTTTCTAGCTTTGAACAATTGTGAATAGTCGGCTACTAGCAAGTTTACACATACATTTTATAATTCCTAGAAGTATATTTTCCTTATAGTAAATTTTCCAATGTAGCACAAAACATGTTTACCAACAGGCCCAAATATCTTTAGTTTCTTTGTAAAGGAAGTCAAAAGTAGATGAACCTTTGTTCAGTAATTAATGTTTTAGTGTTTTACCTTATTAGGAAAATGATCCAGATATTCAATAAAATTCCATCATTTAATTTAACTTAGAAAAACTCTCAAGTTTCAAGTTACCAAAAGATTTTGGAACTATTTTTAAGAACTATTTTTGGAACTATTTTTCCACACATACCATAAAACATAATTATTACACCCAAAAACTCTTATCCCATTTTCATCTATATAAATAATCTGTTCCCAACAATTATGTTTAGATTACACACAAAACGTCATGTGACATTAAAGTAGTTAGCCATCACCTTAAGTCATTATTATGTTTTTGCTGACAAATTTGGTAGCAGAGATAACATGAACTTAATCAACCCAGGTAGAATGAAAGTTGTATGTCTGCATTATATTCAGTGTTGATAACTCTAAAGATGTGACTGTTTTAATTAAACCAACAACCTTGAGCTAACTTTTATTTAATAATGATTAATGCTAGATCATGCAAACTTGAAAAGCATTTGGGTTAGTTTCTATTATATTTCTGAGATTTAGGAATACTTAATTTATATACACTTAATCTCAAGACAGTTAAATAGAGTTCTTTTACAAATTAATTTTGGTAATACTGTCTGGAGGTAAAAAATATCACATATCCATAACCACATGGACAGACATAAACAGAGATCTTGTAGCTTTTGTTTTAAAATTTTTAGCTGTGTCTCAGGTACAAAACTCTGAAGAATAGTTAGATTCAAGTTGTGTTTTTGGTAGATGGACTAAATTAAGGTTACCTGCTCAGATAGCCAAAGAGTTCTGTTTTTTGTTTTTTTTTTTACTAAAGATTTTTATTTTCATGCTGTAAATTCTAGAATCATTTCCCTCTTTGGGGAGAAAGAAATACCAGCTTATAATTTTTCCAGGAAATCTTAGCCTAACAAATGAATAGGAGTGGAGATGCAGAAGAGAAGGAGGAAGACAGCATCAGGAGTGGAACTTGAGGCAAAGGAATCAGGGAAGACAAACAAGATGGCATCTGAGACAAAGAAGTTGGGGGAGGGGAACTCAAGGAACATGAGGCTTCAGGAGGAATTTTGTTCTTCAGTTTTTTTAGTTGTTTGGGCTAATTTAGATCCAGTGTCTTGTAGTGAGGAAATTTTAGAGTTTTGTGCATGTTTGGAAGCCTCCAGATACCACTTAAAATAAACATACTGTTCATTTTGTTTAACTTTAGAGACTTCTGATTTGGTTTTAAGAAAAATGAGCTTGGGAGATCAAAAGTTCCCCATAATGGCCATTGTAATTCCAGACTACTCTTGGTCTGTTTCATCCACTTAGTTAAAAATGCACATGTAGGGGGCCCATAATTCTTAAACATAAACCTGGCCAGGAGGGATACCCTCAGAGCATTTAGATGACTGGGATCCCATTTCTTAAATTCTTTTTGGAACATCCAAGAAAGCTGTTCAAGTCCTATCCCTGATTCTAGAAGCAATCTGAAAAGAAGAAAGCTCCTGGATTCCCAGCTGGTGTGATCCCCATAAGGAATCTTACTACTACTCACTTCAGAAAACAACTGAGTTGTCATGAAGGATGAAGCCTTGAACCCAAGGACAAAACTTGAACCAGAAAGGACAAAGCCATTCTCAATCCTGAATAAAGTCAGAGAGCTGTAAATGCAAAGGGAGTGGAGCTTGGAATTCAAGAAGAGACTCAAGCTGAAAGTAGGCAGCAACTCATGGAAACAAGGAGCAAAAGGGACCTGGTATGGGTACTTTGCTTGGTTCTGGGGGTTGCTGTCTCTTGGGGGGTCTCCTCCTTTGGATCCCACTTCTGACAGCAAATATACCAACTTAAAAAGTAAACTGACCAGTTTTTTACCTGCAAAAATGAGTTAATTTGGGAACAACCAAAAGAATTGCAATTCAGGATAGGCAGGCCATGGTGAACTATAGGCAAATCCAGAGAAACTCAAGAAAAGGCTTGTTTCTATAGAGGAATTGAGGAGTTGGGGAGGGCTATAATAAACAAAGGATCCATTGGAGGAAACTGAGATTTCAAAGTATAGATGCTTTCCATTGGTTGGGTTGCTACAGTCTCTCATTGGTTGGGCTGTTGCCAGATTGGGAGAGATATCGTCCTTTCTTTTGTGGGTAGTAAAGTAGAAAACACCTTCCTGTCAGAGATACAAGTGTACATTTCTTCTTGTTTGGAGTAATTGATGAGGTATGATAGGACATGAGATCTGTTCCTATAGGCATTCCTGACTTCAATTTAGTTGAGGTTTCTTTTATTAATTTCACAATCCATAAGGGAAAAGAGGTCTCAAGGCAAACTGCTGCCCCCCAAATTGGAGAAACCAATGTGCAAATATAGAGAATCACAACTTACTGGAGGAGCAACCACTGTTGGAACCAGTGCTGGGTAGGAAAACCTGAACTGAAATTTATGAATTTCTGGAGGGTCAGTGTAGACAACTGAAAGTTAAACTCCAAGGGGACCCAGTCATAATAGGGCCCCCACACTTTTGTTTCTTTTACTTCCTGGATCTCAACCAGGTTCTTAGAGTTATTATTGGAGAAAAATCTCATCATGCTTCCTGCAAGGGGAACCATTTTGAAATATGCCAGCATATTCTCTTCTTAAGAAGATCTGCCCTCAGGAGAAACTATTTAAAAGCTTAACTTTCTGGGAGTTTTATCGGAGCCTGACTTACCTGAGGGAAAGGAAATACTCAACTCCAGCCCCTTCTAGCCTTCCATCTGGGAGAAGGGAAATACTCAATTCTGGCTACTCGGTCTCACCTAAGGGAGGTGGGAGGAGAACTGAGAAGCACGTATGAAGTACACAGCCCAGAGTCATAGGCTTACTAAAAGACTGAGACCCATTCATGGGACTGTAGAATGCCTTCCCTCTCCCTGTTCCTTACCACCACATTACTAAAGCCCTATTTTCAGTAGTTCCTTTTACTCTGTACATCATGTCCAGATATCAAAATATATATATATATATAAAGCATAATAAAAGAGACACAGCAAGCATTAGAACCAGACTGAGATATGGTAGGAATGTTGGAATTATCAGACTGGGAATTTAAAACAACTATGATTAATATGCTAAGAGCTCTCAAGGATGAAGCAGACAGCATGTGAGAGCAGATGGGCAATGTAAGCAGAGAGGCCTTCTCTGGCAATTGGAGGGAAGCAGGGATGAGTGTAGCTTGGCATTAAAGTAAATAAGTATAAACGCTCTGCTGTTAATATTTACCTACTGTCTCACACAATTTACCTTGTTATAGTCTGCCCTATGATGCTGGAGCTGTGACTCTCCAAACTCAGTCTCCCTGCCTCCTTTGACATGTAAGTTCCCTAACAGTTTTGCATTGAGAGGCACTAGAGAGATGTGAGCACAGGAGGAAGAGAGAGGAACTTTCTTTCCAGTTCTCATTAGTGTCTCTCCATGTCACACAGTTGGCTCCATTCTCCAGCTGCTTTAGGCCCTCCTGGCACCAGTCTTGCTTCACTCTTCAGAGGTAGCTTATAGAATGGGCCCAGCTCTCTTAGCAATTTAAATATGAGCAACCACTGGGGTGTCCCCTCTCCTCAGAGGTCTAAGCCTCAACCTTGTAGGGCCCTTTTGCTGAGGTTTCAGTTCTGGCAACCTACCACTTTCTTTTTGTTCTCTCAGCCCTCCAAGGGCTCAATGTTCTTAATGTTTTGGGGGCCTCAACATGCCCTTTGTCATCTTTTAACCTTCCAACAATTCTATAACTAATTTTCTGTGTTAAATCCACTTTGTTTGAAACACAGAGCTTTCTATTTTCCTATCTGGACACATTGATACAGTTCTTGGCACCAAGAGTGGTCCCAGAAGCATATCCTTAAGTAAACAAAAGTGTTTATACAGATTGAGTTAATGTCCTTCAAATGGTCACAATTTGCTGAAACAGAAAGTACTGGAGATAGTATGTTCCTTTCTCATCAAATCCTTAAGAAAAAAGGAAAAGGTACAGAATCATCAACAAAGGGGAAGCCAATAGAGATGACTAAGAGGGCTCAGCTGCTCTTGTCCATTATAGGCGTGATAGAGGCCTGTTCTCAGTGTTTCCACACCTTCCATGTGCCTTCAAGTAGAAGTTTTCCAGATTGCTACCAAGGTGTTTGAGAAATAGTAATGTGAATTTGTGAATTTGTATGTGAGTGCTTTTTTCAAGAGCTTGTTTTTTTTCTGGGGGTATTCTCCATTGTTAGTAGCCAGCAAGGCCTGATATTATGACACTCATCTCAGTTGTACTGTGTCCAAAAAATGCTTATAGCAGCAACAGTCCCCCCTTAGGTCCCCCACTCCTCCGGGGAAGGCTGTGTACCTTTGGACTGCTCCTGGGCAGCCATGAGATGCTGTGGCTTGTGAAAGTGGCTTTTTTTCTCTCTAGAAGGGAATTTCTGTCTCTTCCACTTCAGACAGGACTGCTGTGTGTTGCGGGGCTTCCTCTTATCCAGTTTTCAGTTCTCTTTCAGGGGTAATTGTTCCAAGTTGTGAGTCTATTGTGTCCACGGGAGGAGGTGAGTTCAGAGTCCACCTATGCCACCATCTTGAAACCAATCCTTGGTAAACACTTTAAATAGCTTGTCTGGACAAGCTTTCACACAGCTGTGGAAACCAGGATTTTTTAAAATTTCCACGTAGCATGCACTTTTGGCTAATAAACAAGTTCTGGTTTGGTTGATGTTTGCGCTAGCAGCACACAGAATGTCTTCTGGATTAAAAGTCCAAAAAAAAAAAAAAAACCAAGTCCACATATATGACCATTAATATCTTCAAACACCAGTTTGATTAAAGCTATAGTATAACTATTGTACTTTTTACTCATTCTCATCCCAATAATTTTATCTGTTCCACTGCAATGGCCCATTTCCAGGTTATTGCAAGTTTCGTACAAATAAAACTTGACGTACTTCAGTACAGTCACCATTTTCAAATCTTTCATTGAACACTTCATTGAGGTTTTGTGATAACCACTTCCTAACAAAATTAAATACTTAAATATTATATAGTTATTGAATATAGACTTTGATTCATTCTAATTCAGCTTCTGAGAGTAATTTTCTTATGAGTCTATCAAATTTTTAAGTTATGTTAGGCTTTGCTCTTTCTAATTCTAGATTAGCTTATATGGTCCATAAAGCAGTAAAGGTTATTTAAATGTTATTCTGTATTACTGTTTTAATTGTTACAATATTGCTGAAATAGGTCACCACCACCAGAACTATTGGTTAAACAATTACTGTGAAGTTCTAACTCTTGAAACTTTGAAGTTGAATTTATTCCCAGAAAGCCTTCTGCAGCTAACTAAATCTAGGTTTCATCCAGGTGTCCATGCAGCCCAGTTCTAGTTCACATGCAGGTATAAGTAGGGTGATCACATAATTAATCATCCAAACTAGAATACTTTGAAAGTGAATGGTGAGCTATTAATAATTACTCTGGGACAACAGTAATTGCCTCTGGCAAACCAAGATGTGCTAATATCCAAGCTACAGCACAGGTTTGAAGTGGACCAGGAACTCATCAATCATCATATGAAAATCATTCTAAATTTCTCAGGGGACTAACTAGCATGGAAGGCAAAAAAATCAGGGCCCCTATTTCCTTGAATATAAGATGTTTAAATTCACAAGGTGACAATTTGGGGGAGACAAGCAAAAGTAGAAGTTCTTGGCCCTAAAAATCAAATTTTTCATTGCTGGGACCCAGTAGGGTGCTCTGAGCTGCTACACTACTGCATGACATTGCTACCTGCTTTGATTCCAACCCCACTCCTTTCCCACCACTGGAACTAAAGATGAAGTGCCAGTGCTGGGCTTGTAGGTAAGGATGATTATGCCATGCTCTGCTAATCCTCACTCCCTCACCACACCACCTGTGCCTTCATTTTAATAAGGTGTTTGAAGCTGGAGGGAGCAAAAACACAAAGAGATGGAAAAAAAGGAGAAAGGGCAGGGGGAGAGAAAATAAGAGTACCAAATCAAGACATTCAATATCTGAGTAGTAGGACTTCCAGAATGAAAGAACAGATAAAGCAGGATGAGAGGGGTAGCAAGGGAATAGGATTAATAAAACAATTAAGGTAAATTTTCTAGAACTGAAGGAAGTTAATCTTCATATTTTTTTTCAAAAAGCCACTGAATGTCAGTAAAATGGATAAAAATACACCCACCCAGAAGATTGTAAAATTTCAGACTACTTAGAGATAAACAGAACATCCTACAAGCTTCCAAAGACAATATAAAGAAGGAGGAGGAAGAAAAGGAGTGGGGAAGAAGGAGGGTGTTGGAGTGTGTGCCCACAAGCCAGGAAATGTGGCAGTCACCAGAAGCTGAAAACAGCATGGAGCAGATTCTCTCCTAGAGCCTCTGGTGGAAACACAGCCCTGATAACGCCTTGATTTCAGCCCAGTGATACTGACTTCAGACTTTTGGCCTCCAGAACTGGGAGAAAATAAACCTCTGTTGTTTTAAGCACTCAGTTTGTGGTAATTTGTTACAGCAGCCACAGGAAACCAATACGACAGGTTGCCCCAAATGCAGAGCACATCCAGGCAATTCTGGAACAAGTCAAAGACTCCAGGAGAGATTTCTCTATAAGATAAAATTGATGGGATACTCGAAGCATCTGTATGTCTTGAGTGAAGAGTGCCACACACAAATTATGACCTAGTGCAGGCATGCTGACACAGTTGCTGGCAGTCGCCATTGGAGTTCTTCCCCTGGCCTCTCTGCCCAGGGTCTGCCTCACACACTAGAGCACTGATTTAATCAAGCTCAGCCAAGGCAAGTGGCCCACCCTAGGGCCTGGCCCCTAGGGTGACTTATGGGCCTGCATAGGCTTGGTGCCTGGATTCTCTGCAGCTGGGTGAGTGGGACCACCTCTGTGGGGCAGGGTGTGGGCAAGGAGCAAGTGGAGTATACGGGGTAATTGGGGAGTGTGTGGGGCCTCTGCTGTGGGGAGACTGGGTCTGCTTCAGGGAGTTGGGGTGCATGCACGGGGCAGGACTGTGTTGATGGTGTGTGTGGCCCTGTGGGTGGTGGGGCTTGTCAGCTTAAGAAGACTTGTGCTTCTCAAACAGACACATGGGGATCCATCCCACCTTCCAAAGCCTGAAACAACTGTGTGCTCCCAGCCCAACCCAGCTGCAATCCTGAGACAGCTGACAAGAACCTTAGAGGCCAGAGGCCTACAGTAATTATAAGCCCCTAAGGCAAACAACCAGCCATGTGGGGGTCATACACACTTAACAGAAAAACTGCAACAGGAATGTGCTATCAGACCTTGCAGTCAACTATGCTGGGGCTCCCCACATCTGATAAAGAGACTGAAGGGTCCATAACAGCCACACCCAGCTGAGCATTACAACCAGCCAGCCAGGGGGACAGTTCAGCCTCCCTGGGTATCTACCACAAAAGCAACCCTGCCACAACAGAAGAACACATGTAGCCCACATGGGGGTCACTCCTGGAACATTTGGAACTGGAAGTATACTGCTGAGTTTCGTAAGGCATCACTTACATAAGTCCACCTCTCCAAGATCAGGAGACATAGCTGACCTACCTAATACATAGATACAAGCACAGATAAAGGGGTAAAATGAGGAGGCAAAGGGATACAGACCAAGTAAGGGAACAGGACAAAACCACAGAATAAAAACTAAATGAAACAGAAATAAACAATCTATGTGACAAAGAGTTCAAACAAAGAGTCATAAGGATGGATGAACTCAGTGAGAACATCAACAAAGAAAGGGAAACTAAAAAAGAACCAATCAGAAATGAAGAATACAATATTGGAAATGAAAAATATCACTAGAAGGACTCAAAAGCAGGGTAGTGGATACAGAAGAATGGATCAGTGAGCTGGACAAAAAGACTAGAGGAAATCACCCAAGCTGAACAGATAAAAGAAAAAAGAATTAAAAAGAGTGAAGACAGTCTAAGGGACCTCTGGGACAACATCAAGTATACTAACATCTGTGGTATAGGTGTCCCAGAAGGAGAAGAGAGAGACAAAGATGCAGAGAATCTATTTGAAGAAATAATAGCTGAAAACTTTCCTAACCTAAGGAAGGAAACAGTCATCCAGGTACAGGAAGCACAGAAAGCACCAAAAAAGATAAACCGAAGGAGGCTCACACCAAGACACATCATAATTAAAATGTCCAGAATTAAAGATAAAGAGAGAATCCTAAAAGCCACAAGAGAAAGGCAACAAGTCACATACAAAGGAAACCCCATAAGGTTATCAGCTGACTTCTCTGCAGAAACCTTACAAGCTAGAAGAGAGTGGCTGATATATTTAAAGTGCTAAAAGGAAAAAATATACAACCAAGAATACTCTACCAGGCAAGGTTATCATTCAGAAAGGAAGGAGAGATAAAAAGTTTCCCAGACAAGGAAATATTAAAAAAGTTTATCACCAATAAACCAGTTCTACAAGAAATGCTAAAGGGACTTATTTTATTATTATTTTTTTTGTGGGGAAGACCAGCCCTGAGCTAACATCTGTTGCCAATCCTCCCCTTTTTGCTGAGTAAGACTGGCCCTGGGCTAACATCCGTGCCCATCTTCCTCCACTTTATATGGGATGCCACCACAGCATGGCTGATAAGCAGTGTGTCGGCGGGCGTCCGGGATCTGAACTCGTGAACCCCGGGCTGCCAAGCGTGAACTAAACCGCTGTGCCACCAGGCGGCCCCCTAAAGGGACTTATTTAAGGGGGAAAGAGAAGACCACAAATAGGAAAAAGTTATCTATTTCCATGATAAGAGGTAATGGATACAAACAGGTTAGATACAAAAAGGACACAAAAAGGTTAGATATGATATCAAAAACATAAAATGTGGGAGGAGGGGAGTAAAAGAGTAGAGCTTTTAGATAGAGGTCAAACTAAAGAGACCATCAGCTTAATATAGATTGCTGTATAAGTAGGTTATAATATATGAACCTCATGGTAATCACAAACAGAAACCTATAATAAATGCACAAAAAATTAAGAGAAAGGAATCCAAGCATAATACCAAAGAAAGCCATCAAACCACAAGGGAAGTGAGCAAGAGAAGAAGAAAGGAAGAGAGAACTACTAAAACACCCAGAAGAAAAGTTAAAAAATTGCAATAAGTACATACTTATCAATAGCTACTTTAAATGTCAATGGACTAATGCTCTAATCAAAAGGCATAGGCTGGCTGATTGGATAAAAAAATAAGACCAATATAAATGCTGCATACAAGAGACACACTTCAGACCTAAAAAGACTCACAAACGGAAAGTGAAGGGATGGAAAAAGATACTCCATGCAAACGGCAATGGAAAGAAAGCTGGGGTAGCAATACTTATATCAGACAAAATAGACTTTAAAGCAAAAACTATAACAAGAGACAAAGAAGGGCACTACATAGTTATCAAGGGAATAATCCAACAAGAGAATATGACACTTGTAAATATCTACGCAACCAACATAGGAGCACCTAAATATATAAAGCAATTATTAACAGACATAAAAGGAGAAATAGACAGTAACACAATAGTAGTAGGGGATTTTACCACTCCCCTTACACCAGTGGATAGATCATCCAAACAGAAGATCAATAAGGAAACATTGGCCTTAAACGACACACTAGACCAGATGGACTTAGAAAATATGTACAGAATGTTCCATCCAAAGACCAAAGAATACACATTCTTTTCAAATGCACATGGAACATTCTCCAGGAGTGATCACATTTTAGGCCACAAAACAAGTCTCAATAAATTTAAGAAGACTGAAATAATACCAAGCATCTTTTCTGACCACAATGGTATGAAACTAGAAATCAACTACAGGAAGAAAATCAGAAATGCCACAAATATGTGGAACTTAAACAAAATGCTACTGAACAACGATTGGGTCAGTGGAGAAATCAAAGGAGGAATCAAAAAATACCTGGAGACAAATGAAATATGACATGCCAGAATTTATGGGACACAGCAAAAGTGGTTCTAAGAGGGAAATTTATAGCAATACAGGCCTACCTCAACAAACAAGAAAAATCTCAAATAAACAATCTAACAGTGCACCTAAAGGAACCAGAAACCGCCCCCCCCAAAAAAAGCCAAAAATCAGTAGAAGGATGGAAATAATAAAACCAGAGCAGAAATAAATGAAATAGAGACTAAGAAAACAATAGAAAAAATCAATGAAATCAAGAGCTGGTTCTTTGAAAAGATAAACAAAATTGACAAACCCTTACCTAGGCTCACCAAAAAAACAAGAGAAAAGGCTCAAATAAATAAAATCAGAAATGAAAGAGGAGAAATTACAGCAGACACCTCAGAAATACAAAAGATTATAAAAGAATACTACAAAAAGCTATATGCCAACAAGTTGGATAATCTAGAAGAAACAGATAAATTCTTAGAATCATAAAACCTTCCAAAACTATATCAAGAAGAAATAGAGAACTTGAATAGGCCAATCACCGGTAAGGAGATCGAAACAGTAATGAAAAACCTCCCCCAAAATAAAAGTCCAGGTCCAGATAGCTTCCCTGGTGAATTCTACCAAACATTCAAAGAAGACTTAATACCTCTTTTTCTCAAACTCTTCCAAAAATTTGAAGAGGAAGGGACACTTCCTAACTCATTCTAAGAAGCCAACGTTACCCAGATATGAAAACCAGACAAAGACAATACACAAAAAGAAAATGACAGGCCAATATCCCTGATGAACATCAATGCAAAAATCCTCAACAAAATACTAGCAAACCAAATACAACACATTAAAAAGATCATACACCATGATCAAGTGGGATTTATTCCAGGGATGCAGGGATGGTTCAACATCCACAAAACAATCAACATGATACATCACATTAACAAAATGAAGAAAAAAAATCACATGATCATCTCAATAGATACAGAGAAAGCATTTGACAAGATACAGTATCCATTTATGATAAAAACTCTGAACAAAATGGGTATAGAAGGAAAGTACCTCAACACAATAAAGGCCATATATGACAATCCCACAATTAATATCATTCTCAATGGTGAAAAACTGAAAGCTATCCCTCTGAGAACAGGAACCAGACAAGGATGCCCACTTTAGCCACTCCTATTTAACATAGTATTGGAAGTCCTAGGCAGAGCAATCAGGCAAGAAAAGGAAATAAAAGGGATCCAAATTGGAAAGGAAGAAGTGAAACTGTCACTATTTGCAGATGACATGATTTTAGATATAGAAAACCCTAAAGAATACACCAAAAAACATTTAGAAATGATAAATGAATATGGTAAAGTTGCAGGATACAAAATCAACATACAAAAATTTGGTGTGTTTCCATACACTAACAATAAAGTAGCAGAAGGAGAAATTAAGAATACAATCCCATTTACAGTTGCAACAAAAAGAATAAAATACTTAGGAATAAACTTAACCAAAGAGGTGAAAGAGCTGTACACTGAAAACTATAAAACATTGTTGAAAGAAATTGAAGACACAAAGAAATGGAAAGACATTCCGTGCTCTCGGATTGGAAGAATTAACATAATTAAAATGTCCATACTTCCTAAGGCAATCTATAGATTCAACACAATCCCTATCAAAGTTCCAACAACATTTTTCACAGAAATAGAAACAAAGAATGCTAAAATTTATATGGAACAACAAAAGACCCCAAATAGTCAAAAGAAACCTAAGAAAAAAGAACAAAGCTGGAGGTATCACACTCCCTGATTTCAAAATATACTACAAAGCTATAGTAACCAAAACAGCGTGGTACTGGCACAAAAACTGACACACAGATCAATGGAACAGAATTGAAAGCCCAGAAATAAACCCACTTATCTATGGACAGCTAATTTTTGACAAAGGAGCCAAGAACACGCAATGGAGAAAGGAAAGTCTCTTCAATGAATGGTGTTGGGATAACTGGACAGTCACATGCAAAAGAATGAAAGTAGACCATTATCTTACACCAAACACAAAAATCAACTCAAAATGGATTAAAGATTTGAATGTGAGACCTGAAACCATAAAACTTCTAGAAGAAAACATAGGCAGTACACTCTTCAACATTGGCCTTAGCAACATATTTTCAAGTACTGTGTCTGACCAGGCAGGGGAAAGAATAGAAAAAAATGAATAAATGGGACTACATCAAACTAAAAAGCTTCTGCACAGCAAAGGAAACCATCAACAAAATGAAAAGACAACCTAACAATTGGGAGAAGATATTTTTGCAAACCATATATCTGATAAGGGGTTAATTTCCAAAACATATAAAGAACTCATACATCTCAACAACAAAAAAACTAACAAGCCAATTAAAAAATGGGCAAAAGACCTGAACAGACATTTCTCCAAAGAAGATGTACAGATGGCCAATAGGCACATGAAAAGATGTTCAACATCTTTAACTATCAGGGAAATGCAAATCAAAACTACAACGAGATATCTCCTCATGCCGTCAGAATGGCTATAATTAACAAGACAGGAAACAGCAAGTGTTGGAGAGGATATGAAGAGAAGGCAACTCTCATACACTGCTGGTGGGAGTGCAAACTGGTGCAGCCACCTTGGAAAACAGTATGGAGATTCCTCAAAAAATTAAGAATAAAACTACCATACAATTCACCTATTTCACTGCTGGGTATTTATCCAAAGAACATGAAAACACGAATGTGAAGATACACGCACCCTATGTTCATCACAGCATTGTTCACAATAGCCAAAATTTGGAAGCAACCTAGGTGTCCATCAAGGGATTAGTGGATCAAGAAGATGTGGTATATATACACAATGGACTACTACTCAGCCATGAGAAATGATGAAATCCAGCCATTTGTGACAACATGGATGGACCTTGAGGGTATTATGCTAAGTGAAATAAGTCAGAGGGACAAAGTCAAATACCACATGATCTCACTCATTAGTAGATGATAAAAACAACAACAATCACATAGAGACAGAGACTGGATTGATGGTTACCAGAGGGGAAGGGGGCAGAGGGGAGGGTGAAAGGGACAATTAGGCACATGTGTGTGGTGATGGATTGTAACTAGTCTTTGGGTGGTGAACATGATGTAATCTATACAGAAATAGAAATATAATAATGTACACCTGAAATTTATATAATGTTATAAACCAATGTTACCACAATAAAAAATAAAGCATTTACCATGTCAATAAATGTTAAGAAATTTTCTTTTCAAGAAACAAATCAGAAAAAAGCAAGCTCATTCTTATTTGTAAATAAGTGTTATGTTTCTGGTCTATCTCTCACTCAGAAATCCAGGAACTGCAGTGACCATGGTGGTATTCAGTTGCCTTATGGTAGATCACTGTAATCTCAAAACAGAATTGGTGTTTGCTTACTCTAATGTCAAAAGTAAATATCCTCCTAGGATGCCTTGTCTGGGATCTGAGTTGCAAGGAGGGAAAGCAAATGATGTTGAAAAATAACTTCAAGAGTAAGTATTTCTCCTGAGTCTAAATTCAGGCCTCGGGAAAATAGAAGGTAAAAGAAAAGCTGGAGTGAAGTATATTCTTTTATCTATAAAAGAGAATTCAAAAGCATTCGCCCCATCCCCCCATCCAAAGCTCAAATAAAAGTAAACAGCAGAAAAGGTTTGAGGGAGTCATGAGCTATTTATGTGACACACGGTACCTTCCTCTCTGGGTAATCCCAAGGTGTCCAACACTCGAGCTGCAGATGACTTCCAAATCTGAGGAGCTCTGGGGCTTTTTGAGCAGTTTTTATTTATTTTAAAATTAACTTTATTGCTATCAACTTTATACATGAAAAATGCATCCATTTTAAGTGTACACATCAATGCCTTGACCAATTAATAGATCTCTAAGTCTACCACCACAAACAAGATATGGAACTTTCCATCATCCCCAAAACTTCCTTGTGCCACTTTGTGGTCAATCCACCTACACACCCAGCCCCAGACAACCACTGAGCTGCTTTCTGTTAGTGTACACTGCTTTGTCTATTCTATAATTTCATGTAAATAAAATCAAGCCAGGACAAACTTTCTGTGTTTAGCCTCTTTCTTTAGTGTGATGTTTTTGAGATGAAACAGGTGCATATCAGCGGTTTGTTCCTTTTTATTGTTAGATAGCAGTCTGTTGTATGGATTTACCATAATTTGTTTATCCATTCACCAGGGGTGGACATTTCAGTTGTTGCAATTTGGGCTGGTATGAAAACAGCCACTATGAACACTTGTAGACAAGTCTTTTTGTGGACATATGTTTGCATTTCTTTCAGATAAATATCTAGAAGTGGAACTGCTGGGTCATATGGTAGGTGGATGTCGAACTTTATAAAAAGTGGCCACACTATTTTCCGAAGTAATCATGCCGTGTTCCAGGCCCAGCAGCAGTGTACGTGAGCTCCAGCTGTTCCCCATTGTCACTGACGCTGGACATTGATGGTCTTTGAAATTTTAGCCATTCTAGTGAGCGTAGTGTTATTTCAGTGTGGTTTAAAGTTTCACTTGCTTCAACGCTAATGTTGAGCATTTGTTTTCAAGAGCTTGTTGGCCACTTGCATATTTTCTTTTGTGACCTATTTAAATCTTTTACCTATTTTTATTGGGCTGTCTTCTTACTATTGAGTTGTAAGAGTTCCTTATACATTCTGGAGACAAGGGCTTTGTTAGGTACACATGTGAGAATATTTTCTCCCATTCTGTGGCTTGCATTTTCATTTCCTTAATGGTGTTGTTAGAAAGCCATAAATTTATAATTTTGATGAAGTCTGCTTTATCAATTTTCTCTGTTATGATTAGTACTTTTTATGTCTTGTCTAAGAAATATTTGCATAACCCAATATGCTGAGATTTTTCCTATGTAGTCTCTTAGAAATTATATACTTTCAGCTTTCACATTTAGGTCTATGATCCAATTTAAGTAAATTTTTGGTGTATGGTGGGAGGTAAGTGTTGAGGTTCATTGTTTTCACACGGCAGCATTTGTTCTAGCACCATTTGTTGAAAAGCTCTCTTTCCTCCATCATATTACCTTGGCACCTTTGTTTAAACACACACACACACACACACACACACAGTGTGTGGGTCTATTATTTTTGGATTTATCATGTTCTATTGCTATTTGTCTATCTTTGTGCCAATACTGCACTGTTTTGATTACTATAACATTATAGTCATTCCTGGGTTGTCCATCTGAGTTCTTATTTTTCAAAACTGTTTTGGTGATTCTAGGTCCTTTGAATTTTCATATGTTTTAGAAACAGCTTGTCATATTCTACAAAAAACCGCCTGCTGGGAGTTTGATTGGAATTGTGTTAAATCTGTAAATCAACTTGGGGTCAATTGATATCACAACAATATTGAGTCATTTAATCCATAAACACGGTATATCTGTTCACTTAACATCGTATGTAATACCTGACAACAATGTTTAATAGATTTCAGTGTATGATTCTTGTTCATATTTTGTTCACTTTATTCCTAAGTATTTCATATATTGAATGACATTATAAAAATAATTATTTTCTAATTTTTCATTGCTGCTATATTAAAATACAATTGATTTTTGTGTATTGACTAACCTTGATAAATTCACTTCTTAATCCTAGAAGCTTTTTGATATATTCCTTAGGATGTTCTATGTATACAATCATGCCATCTGGTAATAAAGGCAGTTTTAATCCTTCCTTTCTAATATCTAGGCCTTTTATTTGTTTTTCTGGCCTTAATGCATTAGTTTGGACTTCCAGTACATTGTTGAATTGGTGAGAGTGGTGCATTAGTTTGGACTTCCAGTACATTGTTGAATTGGTGAGAGTGGAATTCCTTGCCTTGGTCCCAAACATAGGCATACAGTCTTAACGTTAAGTATGCTGCTAGCTTTAGGTTTTCTTAGTTTGCAAAGAGATTTTTAATCATGCATGGATGTTGGATTTTGTCAAAGATTTTCATCTATTGAGATGCTCATATGACTTCTCCTTTATGAATTATGCTTACTCTGTGGTGAATTACATTAATATTTGAGTGTTAAACCAACTTTGCATCTTGGGATAAATCCCACTTGATTATAATCTATTATCATTTTTATATATTGTTGAATTTGATCTACTAATGTTTTGCTAAGAATTTTTGAGCCTAAGCTCATGGTCTGTAGTTTTCTTGTAAAATATTTGTTTGGCCTAGATATCAAGGAAATGCAGACTTGATAAAATGAGTTGGGAAGTGTCCCCTCTTCTATTTTCTAAAGTTATTTGAGTAAAATAGTTATTATTTCCTCCTTAAGTGTTTTATAGAATTTACCAGTGGAGCCACTCAGAAATGGAGTTTACTTTGTGGGAAGATTTTAAACTAAGAATCTAATTTAGAAAATAGACATGAGGCAGTCACAGGATTAAGCAATGTGCCTGAGCCCTTGAGTCAGGGTTGACTCGTTTCTTCTTATTCGTGTTATCACACAGTTGGAATAATTAGTTAACTAACAAAGTTTAATAGCAGTGTGTGTTTTGGCACCTCATATAAAATAATATTCTCAAAAGTCTGAAAAAGAGAAGTTCAGTGAAAGTTAATCATAATGCCAGATTGTAAAACTCTTCTAAAGGCAATAGATAATTGAAAGAACATTTGTGTAAGCTTATTGTATAGAACATGAAAATAGTATTAGGAAGTAGGATTAAGCAAAAGAATATAATGTTTTCTCTTTCTACCATAAACTTCTGACACCTGCTTCTACATGTTTATTTTATAATCTCAGAATTGCATAATTAGTTACTCTGAATTTAATGTCAACGCTCCATGATATTCCATTAGGCATATTGTGAATTCTAAGTTCTCTGCCTTTTGAAAATTTGAGAACCTCTGCTCTATAAAACCTTTCTGACTCTAAAACTCTGTAGCAAATGAGAAACATTCCTACCACACTTTGAGATTTTGTTACAAACATTCTACAGTTGGATGGGATCATTTAGTCTAAATTATTTTTCACATGATAAAACCAAAGGTCCTCTGAGATTATGCAATTTATTCAGATCACACAGAGTTGATGAAATATCTGGAATGGGAACTCCATGCATTTTCTAGTATAGTTCACTAACATGGGGCTCTGACCATAAATTTCTTAGTTCTCTATGTTATTGCACCCTTGGGTTCTATTATCAGGTTAACATGATAGGAAGGTAGCCATGCCTGCTATGCCCCCAACAAAACCAACAATGACAACAAAAAAAGTGACATCCACAGGAGAAATTCAAAAGGCCACAGTCAGAATAGATTTTCCTTTGTATTGAGAAGCATATTTTTTGAGGCATTCCACATACTTCAGTCTTTGAACCAGATTGGAACTTAGAAGAAATAGAGAAATACTTTGTTTTCTCTCTCTTCTCTGTGTGAAGGGTAAAGGGTGGTAGAGACCATTGGGACGTTTGGCCATTGCTGAACCATAAAGTGTTGTCATTGCCCATTAGAATTACTCTACTCTCCCTAGCCAGATCCTGCATCACTGCCTCCCTTTCTCCATCTAGGCTTTTCCATGAATACAATATATTATATGAAATGTGCCTGGGGAAGGCACGTGGCATCCTGAGATGCTTAGTGACCTAAGGAAAAGTGTGGATAGAGTTAAAGTGTGGGAAGAGTTCATGAAGAGGTCTAGTCCCATGTGTTATATTGTTCAAGTATGAACTGCACACTTCTTGGCAGTTGCATTGCTAGTCAATGTATAATGAGCTAGGAGCTGCGCACATCAATCAGATCTTTAGCTTTAGCTACAAAATGAGCTCCCAGCTTCATAGAATGGAAATCAAAGACTGTCCCACCCATCCTATTTTTTTGGGAAATGTAGTATCTGCATAGACGTCATATTTTAAAAAGTAACCAATAAACAATGAAAATGGGGCACATAAAAGGATACTGCAGCATAAGGGAAGGGGAAAATACCCTAAAATATAAAATAAAATAACTTTACATAAGAAATATATTATAATTTTAAAAGTAATTGTTGGGGTCGACCCGGTGGCATAGTAGTTAAGTTCGCACGCTCCACTTCGGCAGCCTGGGGTTCACAGGTTCGCATCCTGAACGTGGACCTATGCACCACTCATCAAGCCATGCTGAGGAGGCATCCCACATAGAGCAACTATGTACAACTATGACATACAACTATCTACTGGGGCCTTGGGGAGAAAAAAGGGAAAAAGGAGGAAGATTGGCAATAGATGTTAGCTCAGGGCCAATCTTTCTCAAAAAAACAACCCCTTAAAAAAAAGCACTTGCTTCATTGGTCTTCACCAACGAAGTGTATGAATGATATAGCCTTCATTAAATGGGTGCTTTGGCCACTAGGCTAAGGTAAAGGCTGGGATCCAAGTGGTATCTGAGTGAATGGGAAACTTATACAATAAACTATAGGTACAAGTTTAAAAATTCCCTCAAAATGGAAGCAGTAAAGAGTAGAATTGACACTCCTGACATCAAATCAACAATCTGGAGGAGAAACTTGAGATACTCATCAAGAAATCCTATAGTGGGTAAGGAAAAAAAAGACACTTAAAATAAAATGATAAAGGCTAAAAATGAAAGAATAGATGACGATGACTTCATCCATTCAGTTTATTTTTATTGAGCATCTATTATGTTTTAGGCATATTGAGCAAATTCAAACAAAAAGAAATAAAAATGGTTTCATAAACCCCATTCAGAGTTCAAGGCAAAGAAGCATGAGATCAGACAAAGAAGATCATTTTGTGTGGATAAAAGGAAAGCTGCATTGCCAGGAAATATCCTAGCATTAAATAAAGTAATATTTTAGAAGTTAGAACTAACTATAGAAAAAATGAGAGGAGCAAACATTTTATTGGAACTTGGAAGTGCTAATCTAATCTAAGGGGGAGGAATGCATAAAATTTGGGCCACTTTACCCATGAGGATGCCTGGGCTCCAAGTTACAAAATACCAATGAACAATGGCTTAAGCCCTTGCTACTCAAAGTGAGGTCCACAGACCAGCAGCATGAGCATCACCAGGGAGTTTGTTAGAGATGCAGGAGCTCAGGGCCCACTCTACACCTACTGAATTAAAATCTACATTCTAACAAGATCCCCAAGTGGTTCAAATGCACAATATTCATTCACATGCACACATATACGGTCATGCACCGCAAAATGACGTTTTGGTCAACAATGGACCACGTGTACAATGGTGGTCCCGTAAGATTATAATGAAGCTGAAAATTTTCTATTTCCTAGTGTCCCATAGCCATCATAACGTCACAGTGCAATGCCTTACTCACATATTTGTGGTGATGCTGGTGTAAACAAACCTACCTCCCGGCCAGTCATAAAATGTATAGTATATACAGTTAGGTACATTACATAACACATGATACTGATGATAAAAGACTACTTCACTGGTTTTTGTATTTAATATACTATTTATCATTATTTTAGACTGTATTCTCTCTACTAAAAAAAAAATTACTGTAAAACAATATGCCACGTTATGCCAAGCAGCAGCCATATACATCTCGTGTTTACCGCGTTTCTTGATTGCATCCTTTTCTCTTGTGCTTGATTTCATCTCATGTTGTTTTGTTCATCATGGCCCCTAAGAATACACAATCCACTGCTAATGTTGCCAGTAAGAGGCCACGTAGAGTGATTACCTTGGAAATGAGATTAAAAGTGATTCAGGACTATGGAGGTGGAAAATCAGTGCTGGTTATTGCTCACCAGTCAGGCAAGTCCCATTCCACCATAGCTACGATCTTGAAGAACAAGAACAGAGGGACAGAAGCTGTTGAAGGATCTGCTTTTTTGAAGACAATGAGACTAATGAAAACTTGAGAAGGGCCTGTATCAGACTTGGACAAATTTCTAATGACCTGGATTGAAGACCAGATACAGAAGCGTTGCCGTCTCTGTACCATGATGATCGTGGCCAAGGATGATCATGGCCATGTTGACAGAGAAGGCTGGACTCTACTCATGTTGAATTTACTGCTAGCTCTTGGTGGTTCAAATGATTCAACAATCGTTGTTCATTACATAATGTGAAAGTGAGTGGTGAGCCTGTGAGTGCTGAAGTGAAGAGAGCTGAAGAATTTTTGGAAATTCTGGAGAAGCTGATTGTGGAGGAAAATCAGTTACCAGCGCAAATATTCAATATGGATTAAAATTCCGTGTTCTGGAAATGGTTATCTGAAAGAACTTTCATCCATAAGGAGGCCAAGTCAGTGCTAGATTTCAAAGTATTTAGGGACAGGAAAACAGCCTCACTTGGGGGCAATGTTGCAGGCTACAAATTGAAACCCTTTGTGATCTGGCACAGGGAGAACGCCAGGGCCTTCAAGCACATCAATAAGCACACACTGCCGGTGTACTCCAGGAGCGATAAGAAGTCATGGATGACCCAGCTCCTCTTCTAAGCTGCCCCCCTGAATTGCTATGCCAGAGAAATAGAAAAGTATTTTTAGAGAATAACATAGCTTTCAAGATTTTCCTTATTGTTGATAATGCTCTTGGACAGAGTTCTTTTATTGCTGATCTTCATCCTAATATCGAAGTCATATTTCTCACTCCAAACAATACCCCTTTGATCCAACCAATGGATCAAGGAGTTATAGCAGCTTTTAAGACCTACTACCTGAGAAGGACCTTTGCCCAGGCTATTGCTGCAACTAACGAAGACATTGATGTGATTCTGGAAGGATTACAATATCTATGACTGCATCAAGAGCCTTGCTTGGGCTTGGGGTAATGTCATCAAGGAGTGTATTAATGGCATCTGAAAGAAGACACTCAAGTGATTCGTCCATGACTTCCAAGGATTTGCCAAGGATGAGGAGGTTGCAGAAATCAACAAGGCTGTGGTTGAGATGGCAAACAACTTTAACCTGGATGTGGATGAAGGTGACATTGAGGAGCTCCTAGAAGTGGCTCCAGAGGAATTGACTACTGAGGAGGTGTTGGAACTGGAACAGGAATGCATAGCTGAAGAGGAGACAGGAGAAAAGGAAACTGCAGGAAAGGAAAAAGAAAAAGAACCCCCAAGAAAATTCACTGTGAAGAGTTTAGCAGAAGCTTTTGCAGACCTCAACAAGCTCCTTAAAAGGTTTGAAGACATGGACCCCAACACTGAAAGGTGTCCATTAATAGAGAGGAATGTTCAGGGTGCATTATCTGCTTATAAGCAAATCTATGATAAGAAAGAAAGAGAGAAAGAAAGAAAGAGAGAAAGAGAAGAAAGAAAGAAAGACAGCAAGAAAGAGAAAGAAAGAAAGAAAGAGAAAAAGAAAGAAACCAAGCGAACCACCAGGGACATATTTCTGAAAACAGTGACACCTCCCCAAGAAGAGGAGGTCCTTCAGGAGGTATTCCAGAGGGCATTATTATCATAACAGATGACAGCCCTATGCGTGTTATTGCCTCTGAAGACTTGCCAGTGGGACAACACGTGAAGGTAGAAGACAGTAATATTGATCCTGACTCTGTGTAGGCCTAAGCTGACGTGTCTTAGTTTTTAACAAAAAAGTTTAAAAAGTAAAAACAAAAAGTTTCAAAAATAGAAAAAAGCTTATAGTATGAGGATATAAAGAAAGAAAATATTTTTGTACAGTTGACAATGTGTTTGTGTTTTAAGCTAAGTGTTATCACAAAAGAGTCAAAAAGTTAAAAAAAAATTTTAAGTTTATAAAGTAAAAATGTTACAGTATGCTAAGGTTAATTTATTAATTATTATTTTATTATAATATTATTATTATAAATTATTAATTTATTGAAGAAAGAAAAATATTTTTTTATAAATTTAGTGTAGCTTAAGTACACAGAGTTTATAAAGTCGACAGCAGTGTCCATTAATGTCCTAGACCTTCACATTCACTCATCACTCACTCACTCACACAGAGCAACTTCTAGTCGTGCAAACTCCATTCATGGTAAGTGCCCTACACAAGTGTACCATTTCTCATCTTTTATACCATATTTTTACTGTAACTTTTTTATGTTTAGATATATTTAGATACACAAATACTTACCGTTGTGTTACAATTACCTACAGTATTCAGTCCAGTAATATGCTGTACAGGTTTGTAGCCTAGGAGCAATAGGCTATACCATACAGCCTAGGTGTGTAGTAGGCTGTACCACCTAGGTTTGTGTAAGAACACTCTATGACATTCACACAATGACGAAATGGCCTCACGATACATTTCTCAGAACATATCCCTGTCGTTAAGTGATGCATGACTATACTTGATATGCAAAGATTTTGAATAATAAAAATAATAAGGTAAAATTATATATGCTATATACTCTCCTTACAGAAGCTATCCTTATTTTTGAACATTTATGGAAAACTTACAAAATGCATCACTAGGCTATAGACAAAATTCCTATTAGCTCCAAAGAGTAGAAATTGTACAAGTCATATAGTCTGAAACTAGATTAAAATTTAATTTCACAGATTTAAACAAAGATCAGCCAACCAACCAATCAACAAACAAAATCTCTAATTAGCTACTGTTTCAAAGAAGAAATTAAAAATAAAATTGTGGACTTTTTAGAAAGCTACATACCAAAGTTTATAAGATGCTCTCATCTGTATTCATAGGTAAAAGCTTTAATTATTTAATTAAAAAGTTATAATGTAGATATTAAGTTAAGGAAGTAGAAAAACTATAACATCTTTATGGAAAGGACAGGCCAAGATACACGTCTTGTGGCAAAACTGATTCAAATGAGTTTTTGTTTATGTAGATTGTAAATCATATTCTTCCACCACCTACAGCATTGTCATTGTTCTTTACACTGGTGCAGAAGTCAATTACGACTCAGGTAGTCCTGCGCTGTGCCCGGCTCTCTCCCTGAAAGTGAATTGACTGAAAAGCTGAGACCTGGAGCTGGAACCGCTCACTCATCCAGAGGGCCACAGGAGGGTTTCACCTGCAGCCTTCAGCGGAGCCTCTGTTGGGACAACCTGATGACATTTGCAGGAAGGAGGGAGGGGGAGACTGTTCTGTTTCTTTTTATTACTTTATCAGGGCAAATAATGTAGGCCCATAGTGACATTTAATCACAATACTTTTCTGCTCTGATTTAGAATACAATGGATGAGCTTCTTGCTAATATTTATGGATAAATGAGTGGCTAATATATGTGATTTTCTAAACAAAGAGAGAATTTTAAAGAGATATATGCACATTACATGCTTATCTCTCTTATCACAGACATTTAATATTTGTCAGAAATGTGCCCAGTGTTTGGCATACTTTGCTTAAGAAAAATAGAAAATAAAAGCTATTAATCTGTCCCCATAAGGAAAAAATTACTATATAGTTGTGCCAGGAAGTCTTGGGCTCTATCTAGGGAATTTTCCTAAACGATTCCAAGAACAACATTTAAGGACTTAGGACTTTGTCCTTAAGAGAGATTGAGAAGCTTTGGATTCTTTTAAAGGGGGAAGAGGGCGCATGGTCATTCTGGCATTTAGAATGCTCATTGTGTCTCTGTGAGGTGAAGAATGGATTAGACAGGGATGAAGCTGGAGACCGAAGGACTGGTTAGGTGCTACTGCAGTAGCACAAAGGAGAGATCATGACAGCCTAGATGAGGAGGTAAGCTAAATAAATAGGAGTAAGGGTGGAGATCAACAGATGTTTAGGAGATGAAATTGGCAGGAGTCAGAGATTGGCTGGACGCTGAAGGTGGAAACAGAAAAATGTAGAATGATTCTCTGGTTCTTGCCACTTATAGAGTGATCACAGAAGTAAGAATACGTTGAGGGAGGAGGTGATGGGTTCTACCATGGTCATGTGGAGTTTGAAGTGCCTGACGTACATCCAAATGGAAGTGCCCAGTGGGCAAATATACATAAGGGTCTGGAGTTCCAGAGAGAGGCCTGGGCTGGAGATGCAGATTTGGGAGGCATTAGCACATAGCATTTGCAACCAGGGAGTGACTAAAAGCACCATCAGGGAGGGATAATGATAAAAGACATTAGTGAACAATATCAAAACAATATTTTTAAATTAAAACAACAGAAAGAGAGTCAGGTGAAGTTTTAGGTCAAATCTAAAATTGACATCTAAGGAGTAGGAAAATTTTCTGGAAGAGCTATACTGCAACAGGATATTACTGGCTCAAAGATCTGTGACTTCGACCCTAGAGGCAATAGTGAAGACAGTTTGTGTGGTAAAATTGGTGGTTTCCTCCTTTAGAGAAAAAATTTATCTGTTACCAAGGATAATGCTGGAGCAAAGATGTGGGTTCTTGAGTCCTAGGGACTCATTTGTTGGAGCTTGCGGTCAAAAGCTCTATCAGTTAACATTAAGATTTCTATCTTATCCTCTTGTCCCCCATACCTCACTTCGCCTCTTTGTGGTTTCCTTAAAATCCCTGTTGGTTAACAGCTCATGTGCTCTTCCAGTGACATTTCCTTTCACCTTCGGTTTGTCACTAATCAACCCACTCCTTCTTCCTTCTGGGTTTTTTTTTTTTTTTTGTGGGGAAGACCAGCCCTGAGCTAACAACAGTTGCCAATCCTCCCCTTTTTGCTGAGGAAGATTGGCCCTGGGCTAACATCCGTGCCCATCTTCCTCCACTTTATATGGGACGCCGCCACGGCGTGGCTGACAGGCAGTGCGTCGGCAGGCGCCCGGGATCCGAACTCGCGAACCCCGGGCTGCCAAGCGTGGACTAAACCGCTGCGCCACCGGGCGGCCCCCTTCTGGGGTTTTGAGGTGAGACTGGAAGGTAGGAGGGAGAAAAGGGTGAAAGTAGAGCTGGTGAACAAGGTACCAGGTCCTGCTGGGCTTTGGCAGAGAGCCGTGTCTGTGTGGGGTGTAGCGATCTGTGTGGGAAGTGTTAGGTTGGGAACCGTGGTTCTCTATCTTTCATCAAAGCTTGTAAAAGATTCTGAGTGGGTGGGAAGTATGAAACATAGAGGAAGGTGTCACCTTTTCTTTAACAAATTCAGTTCAGCCAACTCTCATGGCTCAATGGGAGATAGATACAAAACTATCAACATGAACTAGATGCTCTTGCTGCTTTCGAGGAGCTTAAACTCCAGAAGATCATACTATAGGGGACAGTCAGACAAATCCTTTATTAGAAGCATAAAAAAGAGTTATCGAATAAGTCAAACCAGTGTGATTGGGAAATCTCCATAGAGATGACGTTTAAACCAGGCTTTATACATTTTGACAAGTGGACACATAAGGGGAACATAATTCCAAGTGGAGGAAGGCCTTGAACAGATAGGGGCAATGGAGGGCATGTTTTGACTGGAGGAAGCGCGTGTGAAGGGACGCTGGCTAGGGACGTAATTTTGAAAAGTATGTAGGATCTACTTATATATTACTTCAAATGCCATTTAAAAGAATTTGCGTTTCCTTTTACAAAGGAAGGAGGCCACGGAAAGTTCTCAGCATTAAAGTGAAAGGATCAAAGCTGTGTTTTATAAAAATCCTCTAGCCTTGTACAAGAAGAGTGTGAGGTGTGTGTGTGGAGGAAGGGAAGGTAGGAATTCTTCTAGTGGAAATATTCCTTTAAATAGGAAGATATAAATATTCAAAATTAGAGTGGCGGAATCAAAATGGAATTGAAATGGAAAAAAAGAGACTGTGCTCAAACCTCTAATTGTCACCAACACATTTTATTACTGGGGTACAGGCAGCAGTACTTTTCTTAGGTGGAAGAAATGGGTGGCCATGAAAGGCAACTAGAACTTATGGAGAATTTACTTGTGTCGATCACACTTAACAAATACCATCACTGAGTCCTCACAACATCACTTTAAAGTAGTTGTGATTTTCTCCATTCTATAGACAAACTGGGGCTCAAGTAGATTAAACAACTTTCCTAGAGTCACATAACTGGAAAAGAAGCAAAGCTGAGAGTCAAACTTAAATCTGCCTAACTTAAAGATTATTACTATAATGCTAAAAATAATGAAATTGCCTCCAAACGGAAGATTTTTTTTTTTTGAGCAACAGGTCTCAGAGAAGGCCAAAAAAGATAGGGCGACACAATGGTAATTATTCTAGGTTTACAGGAGTTTCCCGTGAAGGTTAGTTTGTAGGCAATGGTAATTTCTTCCTCAATAATCAGATACAGTGTTAGTTTTCTCCCCATAGGCAGCATTCATTGAACACACTATTGTAGTGTACTATTTTTTGTGAAAGAGCTGTTGAACCAACCAAATGCTTGTCCAAGCAGATACTTCGCCGCTTATCTTAGTTAGCTCAGGCTACCGCAATAAAACACCACAGATGGGCAGCTTAAACAACAGACGTTTATTTCCCGCAGTTCTGGAGGCTGGGAAGTCCAAGATCAAGGTGCCCGACAGATCTGGTTCCTGGTGAGAGCCCTTTTCCTGGCCTGTGGATGGCCACCTTCTCCCTGTGTCCTCACTGACAGAGAGAGTGAGCTCTCTGCTGTCTCCTCTTATAAGGACGCTAATCCTATCACTAGTTCATTTAACCTTAATTACTTCCTTACTCCAAATGCAGTCACACTAGGGGCTAGGGATTCAACATGAATTGGGGGAGGGGCACACAGTTCAGTCCATAGCACTACCTATAACAAAATTCAAAAAAATATTCATCTATTAGGTTTATTACTCAACAAAACAAACAAAACATCCATGGCTTAAGGGAAAATACACCTAAGGAAAACTAGACAACACTATCATTTATTTGTGACAGTTGCCTTATTACAAAGAATTATAATAAAACCAAACATCCAAAGCGAATGTGGACATTACATATGATTTCCGGTGAAATCAGGGCCAGTGACTGATAATGTTCTCTGTTAATGTCATAAGAGAAATTATGAACACAGTTTAAAGTTTTCTTTATTAATATGACATTCAATTTTTTGGAAAGTAATACATGTATATTGTAGAAATATAAAACACTGATAATAAAAAGAATAAAATCCAACAACCAGAGATAACCATGAATAACATCTGGATGTATTTTCTTCCAAAATTTTTTGTACACATAATTTTATACAATTTATACTCTTTGGTACTTTCAAAATTCATGTCATAATGGTTGTGAAAATATTTTCATGTTGGCAAATGTTCATCTATGACATTTTAAATTGCTAAAGAGTATTTTATTATATGGATATACCATTACTTCTGAGCAATATGTGAGAATCTCCGTTTCCCACATTCAAGCCCAGATTGAATATTTTCAGTCTTTAAAATCTTTGTTTATTTGATTGGTTTAGTTTTCATTTCCTTCATTACTGAGGCTTAATTTTTTGTGCATGTATTGACCAGTTGTTTTTCTTCCATGGATTGTTAATTCATTTCCTTTGCCTATTTTTTGTTGAAGGTTTTGTCTTTTTCTTACTGATATGCAAGAAATCATTGGAGAAAATACACTAACCATTTATATTTAACTTGAAAACTTTTCCACGTTATTGGCAGTTAAAAATTTTCTAGGTTTTTTTGTTTTCAACTTTAGCATGTGTCTTCTACTACTAATGGGGTGGATACATATCAATCCTCATCTCTCGGGTACTTATTTAGGTATACGGAATGAGGTAGGAAGATGATCAAGTATCCCAATACAAATTATTGAATTATCTGTCCTTTTTTTGCATTGATTAAAATGTCAACTTTATTATATACTAATCTCTTGTGCATATTTGGGTCTATTTATGGACTTCCTAAATTTGTTCTGCTGGGTGGTCTCCCTATTGCTGAGAAAGGTAGTTTTATTTTTAATTTCAATTTTCTTTGTCACTGGTATACAGAAATATACTTTTATGTTGACTCTGCATCAGTGATCTTTCTAAATTCATTTATTAGTTTTAATAACTTGAAGATTCTTTCAGATTTTCTACATATATGGCAGCTTGGAATAATGAAAGCTTTAGTTCTTACTTTTCAATTCTTAAACATTTTATTTCTTCTTTTTATCTCCTTGCACTGTCTAGGGCTTCCAGTAAATGTTGAATAGAAATTGTTTATATGATTATTTTTGCTTCATTGTCAATCTCAATAATCGATTATTAAGTATGATGTGCACTGTAGGTTGATATATAGATATGCTTTATCAGAATAAGGAAGTTCCTTTCAATTCATAGTTTGTTAAGAGTTTTATTCATAATTGAAATTTGAGTTTTATCGTATGCTTTTCTGCATCTATCAAGATCATCATATAACTTTCTCCATTTTTTGTTGACTTGCTGAAATACGTTGATTTTCAAATACTTAACCAATTTTGCATTCCTGAATAAATCTACTTAGTCATGACGTATTATCCTTTTTATATCATGCTGAATTTGTTTAGAATATTTCCATCTATTTTTGTGAGCAAGATTGGCCCACAATTTCCTGTTTTCCATGATGTGCTTATCAGATTTTGGTATTATTATGGTTATGCTGATTTCATAACATGAGTGGGGAAATGTGCCTTCTTTTTCTGTTCTCTGGAGATGTGACTAATCATCAGGAAAATGCAAAGCAAAACCACAAAGAGATATCACTTCATAAGTATTAGGATGGCTATTATTAAAATAACTCCAAAAAACAAAATAACAAGTGTTGATGGGGATGTGGAGAAGGTGGAAATCTTGTGCACTGTTAGTGAGATTGTAAAATGGCACAACTGCTATGAAAAACAGTATGGCAATTCCTCAAAAAATTAAAGATAGAACTACCATATGATCCAGTAATTTTACTTCTGGATATACAACCAAAAGAATTGAGAGCACAGTCTCAAAGAAATATTTGTACATCCATGTGGATAGCAGCACTATTCATAATAGCAAAGAGGTGGAAGCAAACCAAATGCCCATTGATGGGTAAATAGATAAACAAAATGTTGTGTACATGTACAGTGGAATACCATGCAGCCTTAAAAAGGAAGCAAATCCTGTCTATAATATGGAAGAACTTTGAAGATACTGTGCTAGGTAAAATAAACCAGGCACAAGAGGACAAATACTGTATGATTCCACTTATATCAGGTACCTAAAGTAATTAAATTCACAGAAATAGAAAGTAAATGGTGGTTGCCAGGAGTCAAAAAGGAGCTATTATTTAATGGGTATAGTGTTTCAGATTTGCAAGATGAAAAAGTTCTGGAGATCTGTTTTACAACAATGTCAATAGACTTACCACTACTGAAGTGTACATTAAAAATGGTTAAGATGGTAAGGTTTTTTTTTTTATTTTTTATTTTTTTTTTTTGTGGGGAAGACCAGCCCTGAGCTAACATCTGTTGCCAATCTTCCCCCTTTTGCTGAGGAAGACTGGCCCTGGGCTAACATCCGTGCCCATCTTCCTCCACTTTATATGGGATGCCACCACGGCATGGCTGACAGGCAGTGCGTCGGCGGGCGCCCGGGATCCGATCTCGCGAACCCTGGGCTGCCAAGCGCGGACTAAACCACTGCGCCACCAGGCGGCCCCCAAGATGGTAAGTTTTATAACATGTGTTTTTTATCACAATAAAAAAAAGATTCAACTTTTTTGTCCCAGTACAATTTTTTAGATGTCTGGGATTAAAAATACACTGGGTGGGATTAACAGCAGATTAGATGTTGCAGAAGAAAGGTTTGTGAATTAAAAAAAAACCAAAAAAACCCAAGAAAAGCTATTCAAAATTAAATACAGAAAAAAGTGAAGAAAGCATTAGTGAGAGGTGAGGTAACTTCAAGAAGCCTAATACATGTGCAATTGTAGTCCCAGGGAAAAAAGGGGAGGAAGATATCATATTTGAAGGCATAATTGTTGACAACTTTCCATATTCGATGAAAACTATAAACCCACAGATCCAAGAAGTTCAATAAACCCCAAGCAAAGGAAACATGGAGAACGCTATTCCAAGGCAAATCATAGTCACATTGCTCAAAAACAGTGATAAAGGGAAAATCTTAAAAACAGCTAGAGAATAAAGATTGGTCTGTTCAGAAGACCAAAGATAAGCAAGACATCAGATTTCTTGTTGGAAACAACACGAGAGAATAAAGTGGAGCAACGTCTTTAAAGCACTGAATGAAAAAGTATCTTTCAATCTAGGATTCTATACTCAGTGAAAATATCTTTTCAAAATGAAGGTGAAATAAATACAATTTTCAGCATACAAAGGCTGAAAGAATTAAGCACCATCAGATCCAATATTAAAGAAAATTCTTCAAGCAGAAGTAAAATCTATAGTGACAGAAACAAGATCACTAATTACATTGAATAGAGGAGGACAGGAAGGGGTGGGAATGGGGATTATCAAGGAACATAAGGGTCATTTGGGGGTTACGGATACGTTTTTATCTTGACTGTGAATATGTATAAAAACTTATCAAACTGTACATTTTATATCTGTGCTTTTTATTGTATGTCGATTGTAATCCAAAAAAGCTTTTTAAAAAGCCCACATACATGTTATGAGGTTGATCAAAGCACTCTTTCTTTATTACTCCTCTAACAGTCACTGGACTGGCTTTATCTTCCTGTATTCAGCTGTGTCCGTGGTCCCATAATAGAGCAAAAAAGAAAACAAACAACTTTAGGCTGCAGTAGGAAGGTCTTTGATTAAAGGCATAGAATCATAAAGTCATCTTTTTAAAACATTATAAAGTTAAACATCAAAAAGGCAATCTCCCTCACTTCCTTTACAAAGGAAAGAAATTTTTTTTCCATGTGAATTAAGAGGGCATGAGTCAGTGGTGAGAATGGTACTAACCCTCTTTATGTATGGAGAAAGATCTCAGTGAAGGGAAAAGAAGTCAACTCACACAAAGAAGCAGATAAAATGACAAAGGGGAAGTCTGCTCTGAGGCCAATTTCCATTCCTAGGTCCTATTATTGCCAAGGTCTAGATGCCTTCCTATCCTGTTCAGTGTTTGGTTGTTCATCTTCTTTAGATTCCATGAGTTAACACATTCTCACTGTGTCATGGACATCTGTTTTATTTAATCTGGAGCATTCCATCATTTATTCTTTTGAAATTAAATCACCTTCATTTGGGAATTACCCTTCCCTGACTCCATGTTTCTCCGAGGGAGCTACCTCTGCAACACCTTGCCCATGGAGATGAGCATAATACTCAGACCTGGGCAATCACAGCATCATGTCCTTCTGGCCAAGGATGTTGGCCCAGGGACAGGTACGTGACTCTGGCTATGCTTGTTTTAGCTATTTGGATTTTTAAGGAAAGATTCTTAGAGAGGAAAGGTTTCTTTCTTCTGGGACTGTGGATGACATGAGTCCTGAGCTCTCTGTATGCTAATCAACCCTTGCACAGCAAAAACAGGCCTGCAATGGGAGGGAATGACAACCAGATGGAGAGTTGGTGAATAGACACTGAGAGTGGGTTTCTCTCACTCGCAACTGGAAAGACCTCACCATCTTGATAGATTATCATCAGAATGCTCCAAGATAGATACTATTATACTCCTTTTTCCCCCATGAGGAAATTAAAGCTAAGAGAGCTTAAGTGACTGTTCCAAAGGTCAACAGTTAGTAGCAGAATGGGAATTTGAACTCTAAACCCACGGTTTTCCCACTATACCTTGCTTCCCACAGCAAGTTCGTTCTAGATGAACAGATACAGTGCATAATACATATTGGGCACTGTTCTAGGAAAAACCCCTGTCCCCTTGCATTCTACTGAGGGCTTACAGAGAAGAAACAAAATAAACAAGTCAATTACATAGTAAGTTAGTGATACATGCCGAGAAGAAAAATAAAGCTGGGAAGGGGCACAGAGGTTCCTGGGGGAGGATGTGTATACAATTTCAAATACAGTGGTTAGGGAAGACCTCATTTAGAATATTCCATTTTAGCACAGACTTGACAGAGTTGAGGGAGAAAGACACAAAGCTGTCTGAAGGAAAGTCATTCCAGGCAAAGAGTACAATGAGGTGGGAGTCTGCCTGGCAGGCTTGAAGGTTAGTGAGTGACTTGTGTGGATGGGGCACAGTGAGAAAAACAGGAAGTGAAAGGGAGGAGGTCAGAGAAGCAATGGGGGTGAGGTCATGTGCATGTTGAGGACATTTTGAGATTTCACCTTTTATTCTAATTAAGTTAGAAAGTCACAGGAAGGTTTTGAGCAGAGACATGAACTGATCTGACAGATATTTCAGCAGGATCCTCTGTCTTTGGTTGAGAATAGACTGCATGTGCGTTGAAGGGGTGGAGGGGGCAAGAGTGTGCAAGAGCTGAGTCAGGGAACTTCAAACACAGGAGAGAATTGGAGGCTGTGACAGCTCTGATGCTAATTTTGTGGTGGAAACTCAGAGAGAGGAGAGACCAACGTGAACTGAACTGGAGTCTTCAGAAAGAAGCAACCAGAGGGGCTGTGAGGAAACAAGGACTCTGGCCCTGCAAAGAGAAGAGGAGCAGGTGTGAGGACCCAGGAGAGGTGGAGGGGAGCACAGTTGTGATTGTCTCTACCACACGGGGAATGCCTGTTCTGCATCGGGCTCTCAGCTCAGAACTTGGCAGACATAAGCCCCACAAAGCTATTATGACTACCATTTTATAGATGAGGGAATTCATACTCAGTAAGGTTCAATAGTTATTGAAAAACGTAGAGAACATAAGGAGTGTTTCATTTCTTTTGTGGGTAGAAAATGATTATTGTGCTTGGTTATAAACTTTTTTAAGCCTATAATAAATCCTATAAATTCAAATTCCTTAATATTTTGCTTTTTTCTAAATGTATTTTCCATTTGAGACAGCAGGGGCCTCATAGGACACAGTCTACTGGACCTCCACAGGCCGTGCATGCTGGGATGGTCTGCCATCTTTACACCCTGCTCAGCCTAGTCAGAGTCAAGGAGTCACTGATGGAACTGGGACGTTTACTCTGGAGAGGAAGAGGCTTGGGATGAAGGTGGAGAAGACAGCCAACTTCAACCATCCAAAGAAGGGCTGGCATGTGTAGGGCCTATGAGACAGAGCCAGGGCAAAGTGAGGAGCTAGAAAGAGGTAGGTAATTCAGTGTGACATGGTGAACAACTTCCCTAGGCTGGCTGTGGAGCAGTAAAACACACTTATGGGCAGGCCTGGAGATGTCTGAGCTGATTATACAACCCTTTAGCAGATCACAGTGGGGAGAAGTCCAACATCAGATGGGAGGAGTGGCCCCAGTAGATGACTTCTGAAGTTCTTCCAAATTGGAGTTTAGAATTATCTGGCTGTTGGTGGACACATATTGTTCCCTGGCCTTTTCACTGCAAGCGGCAGAGAACTGTTCCTCCCATCCTACAGCATAAAAATGAAAAGACACACTTGCTGCTCAAAGGTAGGGTGTTTCACTGAAAGGAGCCAAAAGAAGCCAAAGAAACTACCCTAAGAAGAGATCAATGGGTTCCTATCTCTTTTCCTATCTTTGAACCAACCAGCCACATGACTTTATTCTCCATCCCTCTCACTTATAAAATAAGGGGGTTGAATTCTATCATGTTTTTTTTTTTTTAACAGTATCTGCCTTATGCTCACCACATATTATTCGTTCAGTTTTCCTTCCCATATAAATCTGTGCATTCCTGTTTTGCTGGGTTTGATTTATTTTCAGATTGAGAAATTTCGGTAATCACTCAGCCTTGTCATATAAAAGTTGGATAGCTCAATATTTTGCATATAAAAGATGCCACACAGGAGGCTCAGGGCTAGTGGACTGTGACTTGGGACTGTCGGGGAAAGTAATAATGAGGGGATAATAGTGACAAAGAGATTTTCCTCTAAGATAAATTGAGTTCATGAAGAGAGTTGTCATGTGTACACCAATAGTGAGGATGGACTCAATGAAAACAAGCATTCACATCAGCATCACTGATTTCTCTTTACCTCTCCTTGCACAGCACCTGTGAAAGCTTTAATTAAGGTCACAGGATGTGTATGAGAACAATTTTACCACTTCATGACTCATCCTGAAATTGAGCCTGTAATCCAATTGAAGCCACAGTTTTATTGGGGAGGTTATGAAGTCTAAAGGGCTCTGCAGGTGAAGAGCTAAAGAAGCAAGCACCCTCCATCTTGAACTCCTCCTTCTCACAGCCTCCTCACAACTTCTCTGCAGTTCTTCGTTAGCCTCTTGGGGGAATGACTGTCTGGCTCTGACCATAAGGGTACAGAAAGTATGAGAGTCCACTGATTCAATCGATGCCTGATTATCTTCTGTAACTTTACTGTATCCCATCATTACCCCAACAAGGAGATGGGGATGAGATTATACCCATTTTACAGACAGGAAACTGAGTGTCACCCCTAAGGAAGATGATCACTCAGACCTTTCCTCTTTTCTTCTTTGCACCTCCAGATGTGCCTACTGTCCTTTTCTGTCCATCCCATACATTCCTGTGTGCAAGAAGACTCAGAGTTGCTAATGATGAAAGCTCAACTCTGGACCGATGGGATTTGACAGAGAGATTACACTCCAGATCATCACCTATGCAAGGACCCTAGGAGCTCACAGGCATGTCCTGAGGGCTCCTCTGTGGGTACCTGAGGGTAGTGGCAGCCTCCCACTCTGGTCTTCCCAGGCCTCTAAGAGAACCTCTGAGATCTTGAAGGAGGGGGCATTGGGTGCACCGTGTATTGTGCATATCTGACCGCTGAGGGCGTGTATTGTGAGATCTCCTTGTATGAATTTCTGTGTTGTGGAAGGTTCTGAATCCTCCACTTTTGCCTTCTAGGGGGAAGAGCTGTGCCGGTGGGGAAGATGCCCTGCCATACCTAAAGGTTTTTCCTCTCAGTATTCTTCTCAAGGCCATGTAGTCTAAGATTTAAGGGATAGGACTAGGAACACCTCACAGGTAGAACTGGGGTGGGGACTCTTTGAAATGTTTATTCACCGAAAAGGGTCTCTTTAGGGCTGAGTACTCCCTGGGCTGTATCCCAAGCATATAAATAAACAAGACAGTCATGTGACATTTAGAACTTGACCCACCATTCCTACCTGTGTGGCAACTGGACATTTGGCAGGCAGGGGATGGGGAGAAATAAGCAGAAGTGGCCAATGTATTGCATCAGGTCTCCTGCACTAAAGGTAGTAAGACTCACTCTCCCTTTAGCTCACTGGGGACTCAGAGTGCCAGGTTCTCCTACCTTCTCCTGCATCAGCTCCAAGGGCTGCATTGATTAGCCTTCACCCCATTCATGTGATAATGAAGAAATACTGAGACTCCCTAAAAGGCAGTCTGCCTCTCTCTCCCAATGGCCACACAGGGACATCAAAGTCATAAGCATCCGAAAGTTCAAAGGCCAACAGAAGGGGTCCTTCACCCTGACAGAGTTGTGTGCATATCTCCAGCTTGTCCCTGTGTTCTCAGAAGGGCACTGCCTCCCCCACTCCCAACCTCCTCAACCCCAAGAAACTCCTCCTTACTTAGCCAAATCTGTGTTCCCAGCCAGGAGAAGGAGACCAGCTCTTTTCCTGTACAAAAGTCTATGCAAAAAAAAAAAAAAAAAGAAAAGAAAAAGTCCAATTTAGACTTCTCTCATAGTCTCTTTTTGCCGTGTGGTAAGCAGCTGAAGCCAAAAAGGACCAGGAGCAGCCGTACCCACATATGATGAACACACACCGCTCTTCCACTGTGGTCAGGGCAAGGGGACCCCTTTGGCTCTCTTAAGACCAGTGCCATGTCAATCGAGACTATTGCAGCCATTTCTTGAACACTCCTTTCACTACTCTGAACTTTAACATGACTCGTGTTCTATACAGTGGTAAGGAAGCTGACCATGAGGTTTTCTTAAATCCTGTCTCCCGCCTCAGGAGTACCCAGTCTATAGGGAAGGCCCTTCTTTCAAAGGATCTCTGACTGCAGGCTTTGATCCTCACTTTGGGAATACTTGTTAAAACCGAACAAAGTTTATCCTAATTTCTACCATATTTCTGAACTTTGGTTAGATGGAGCTGATCTAATCATACACAAGATTAACCAATAAAAATTAATGGTTAACTATAAAAATATTTATGTTCTTGATTCTCCCTAAAACTGGATTGTAGATGCAAAGTTCAAGAGAGAAGCCAGCCAGTGCCAGCTCTGACATAGACTGCAGACTCAGCGTGTGACCCGACACTGAGCCTGTGATAGCTGTAGGACTCTGATAACTGAATGTGGGCTCTATATCTGCCCAGAATCTGAAAAGTGTCTTGTATAAAAGAGTATCCTGAAGCTGACACTCAAAGTAGTGCCATAAAAAATACATAAAATGTCAAACTTGATTGTCAAAGAGCAAGGATTTTATTCCCATTTTTCAGAGAAAGAAACTGTGTTAAATGAGAAGACGGATCCAGCTACACGACGATCGTGGGAGTGATCTGAGAAGCTGTGGAGCCAGACGCCCACTTTAGAGACCAAGTGTGTTTCATAGACTAGTGGGTTAACATGGTAGAGAAAAATGGGTCTTTTTGTCCTAGTACTTTGCCTCTTCAAGACACAAATCTACTTTTAAGCAGTGCATTAGTCTACAGCTCTGAAAAAATAAATAAATTCATGTATAAATACATTCAAATGATAAAAGGGGAGTTGGTGACCACGAAGTCAATTGCAAATTTCACATTAGCTTTAATTCCTCTACAGAACACTGGTTTATCAAATTTCAAGACTTATTCCATTGGTTCTTGATCTTAGAGGGTCCTGAAGCTTTGAGAAGGGCGAAGAGCTAGTTAGGATATTAAACAAGCATGTGTCTTTTTCTTGACAAGACTGCGGAGGCTAACTAAAAGGTCAAATTGCTTATCTTTTGGTTGGGCTGTACAAACTCAGTGTGGTAACCTTAGATATTTTATGCTCATCAGAAGCTGGGTGACAATGTGTGGTTTTACTTACTAATAGTTGCTTTAAAATTATGTTTGGTAGACAAACCACCTTAAAACCTGAAGTTCATGAGGGGGTTATAACAATGAAAGGGTAATTGGCTGTGAATCATTAAAGAAACACCACTAATAGAAATGGTCAGGTCAACCAGTCTTTGATTGGTGAATAATTTCACCAGCAATTCTCAGTCACTTTTGGATTAGCCTAGTTTGTCTCTAAATACTTCAAAGGGAGTTATTAATGACTGAATAATCACTGGGGCCTAGTTGACAAGCACTGTGCTAGGGACTGGGGAGAAAATGAGGAATGAGGCCTATGTCCTGTGCTTGTAACACTCTGCTTGCCCTTCAGATCCATTCTTTGCCCTACTCTGTGCCCTCAGAAGGCTGATCTCTACAGCTGGAATGCGAAGCCTCACTTGCCTCTGGATTTGGCCGAGTTAAGTCAGTCGTCACGTGCAGAAGGTCAAAGGGCGGGAGGAGAGACAGGCTGGGTGTTTCTTGCCTGTCTTCCTTTCTGCCCACCCGGTTTGGCAGTGACGTGTCCCCTGCTACAGTCACTGCTCCTCAGGCAGCCCCTGTGCTGGGACTCCAGCTCTTGCTAGATTCTGGAGCTCTTCCTTGCCCTTGCCCTTCAGGTCTAGAAGTGACAACAATTTCCCACTGAAATGAGACCTTGGATACATCATCACCCTTGGTAGAGTGCCTAACCCTGCCTACACCTCTGAAAAAAACTCCTTATTAAACTTTCTTTGATTAAACTCCATTTGATTAAGTCTGCTGTTCCCTGCCAGGATCCTGACTGATACAGGTCCTGTGCTCAAGCTGTTCACCAGACAAGTCAATAAGCAGTGACTTATCGGTGTGAGCATGACTGTGATGAGAACTCTGGTTCCTGACTTACGGGGTTGGAAGTTCACCAACATAAGGAACAAAGAGAATAGAAAATGAAAATTTTAGCAACCACCAAAGTAAACACTTAGATCACTGAACTAAACCATTCTTTCAAGCTACATTCATTTATTTAGAAACTAGTATAGGTGAGGAATTGTGTGGGGGAATTGGAGAACTTAAAATGGGAGAATGAGATCAATTTCATGGGATTAAAAACTAATAAATGTAAAAAAAGCATGAAAAGAAAAACTTGGAGTCATAGTGGGGATAGAAGCATGCTCCTCAGTAGTAACTCCCTCAGTCTATGAGATTGGTTTTGAGCTAGAAAATTATTTACCTACTGATTAACAGACCACTTTCACACATCTCACTCCTAAAGCAATTCCTAGGTCGTGCATAAGACAAGTGGGAGGATGTACTTTATGTAAGTTGAAGCACTGGTCCAGCATTTCATTTTGGTGTCTCCATCAAGCACAAAATTTCTAGCTCTGGTTTCATTTTCCTCAGTTCTACTAGAAAAGAGAAATGAACAAGGCAGATGGAAAAGTGACCCAAGGCACATGCAAAAGGAAGTGGTTATTTCCAATTTCTCCTCATATCTTAACATGAACTTGCTCATAACTCTTCGGCCTAGCTAGATACTGCCACCTTCAGCCCCTTTCTGAGTCCTACAGAGGAAACCAGTCCCACATTTATTTAAGAAACACTACTGGACATCTATTCTTGTTAGCCTCTCTGCCAGCAACTGGAGATAATGAATAGACTTGTGAAGGAACAAACACATACACGGAATACTATAACATGGTACACACGGTGACAGAATCATAGCCAGGTTACTGAGAGAGCAGAGAGGCACTGACATCAGAGGAGATGTTCTGGAGGACTGAAGACTAAACTGATTCTAAAGGATGAGCAAGAATGTGCTATGACAAGGGGGCAGGATGGGAGAATATTCTCAGAAGAGGAATAGCAAGAGAGAAAGCAAGGAAGAAAAATAACCAAGAGCATGGTGGGTGCAAGCATTTTAGTGTTGTCTGAGCGTGGTGGGAGGTCAGCTGGCCCATCATGAAGGGCCTTTGATTAATGTTCATATCCTAGAGGCAAAGTAGAGCCCCTGAATGATTTTTAAGTAAAGGAGTGTCATGGTCAGATTTGTCTTTTGGATGTGTCAGTCTGGAGACTGTGGGGAAGATAAGTCTGAGGGGAATAAGACAAGAGGCAGGGTATATGGAATTTCCCAAAGTTCTCTGTAATTATCTTAGAAAATTTCTCTTTGAGTATTGCCAATTTTTCAAAGAATAGGGAAAATTAACTAAGTCACGCAGACTATATTTTTGGAGAGTACTGAGTAAACTTACAATTAAAAACTCAGTTAATCTAACTAGAAGAATGTCGCGATTCCCAAAGTATTACTAGGTTTGTTTCCAGTGAAAGATAAAGCAGTTAAGTCCATGATATTTATAATCCTCTATCTTGGTTTTTTTAGGGGGAATAAGCCAGTGAAAGATAAATCCCCTTCTTCTTAAGGGAAAGGGAGCAATAAGAGTTCTAGGGGCCGGCCCGGTGGCGTAAAGGTTCAGTTCCCGCACTCCACTTTGGCGGCCTGGGGTTTGCAGTTTCTGATCCTGGGAGCAGGTACTTACGCACCACTTATCAAGCCATGCTGTGGCAGGCGTCCCACATAAAATAGAGGAAGATGGGCACAGATGTTAGCTCAGGGCTAGTCTTCCTCATCAAAAAGAGGAGGATTGGCAATGGATGTTAGCTCAGGGCTAATCTTCCTTACGGGGGAAAAAAAAAAGAAAGAGTTTTTGCTTGGGAGAGGACATCAATAAGATCTGAGCCCTGGCCATAGAGTATACCTGCCCTTGGCATTATATCCATCCTTTTCAGGGGGTGGCCTATTCCTCTCACTCCCTCTGAACAGGAGCCAACCAGTGCTCAAGCAGAGCTGGTCCACAGTGAGCAGGGCATTCACTCTCCACCCTACACATCCTGTCCAGGCTGGGACTGTGAGGTATCCTGCTCTGAGGCCTGAGGTGAGAGAATGTGGTACAAGAAGGTTGGTGATGCTTCTTCCTTTGCTCTCAAAATCTTTCTTGTATTTTCAAGAATAGAAAAACAGAGTGCTCAACTTGGGCTTTCCTGTGGATGGGCTTGGAGGATTTGGATGAGCCAGTCCAAAGCCATTCTTGGGTTAATACACAGGGTCATGTGTTAGATGGTTATTGCAGAGATTTGAGCAAGAGATGAAGGAAGAAACCAGGGAAACATGCCAGCAGGGAAGAGGGAGAGGGCATGAGGGAACATATTTAGGAGGTAAAACCAAGAGGGCTTGCTGATTCATTAGATGTGGAGACTGGTGCAGAGGGAGGAATCCAGCATGACGCACAGCTTTCCAGTTTGAGTGGATGGTGGGGCCACAAACTAAAGAGGAGAACTCAGGAGGTAGATCAACTTTGGAGGAAATATAATGTTTAATTTTGGTCATATGAGTTTAAGTTACCCATGGCGCATTCAGGCAGTTATTTCCAGTATCTAGAGAGTTAATCCCTATGAGTAAGGTCAAAATGCCAGCTGGTTTTAGGGCAAAGCAGTGGGGCATGGACTTTCAGGGATATTTCCATTGCGTAAATTTTGAAAAGGAAAATATTCTTGGGTAAATGCAGAGAAACCTCATATTAGAGGTCTCCTAAAGTGAGGTGTGGAGACTTCAGGGAATGATTGGTTCCTTCCACTTTTAGGGACTCTTATTACTCCTACAAACATTACCTAATGCACTGACACCAAAGGAACATGCCTGACCTCCTCTATGAAAGTCCTTAGTCTGGTAGCCAGGGGCTAAAAGAGCCTCTGAAATAGACATCCAGTGTAGGGAAGTAGCCCAGTTTCTTCACCTCATTACAGGTAGAGGAAGTAATTTGGATAACATGGGATATTTCCCATGGTTTAACCATTTAAAGCAACGGGAGGAAAGAGACGGGACTTATTTTTTAAACAAGGCAAACCTCAAAACATGGGGAAATGGGCTTTTAAAAAAAGACAGATGTTATAATGATGATTTTTACATTTCAAAGGGATAACAGCCCAAATTAAGTTAGAATTCTGCCATACCAAGCATCCTAGAAGCAGGTGGGGATGAAATAGGGCCTCCTGACAGTGCCAGGGCTGAGTCCTAGAACCCAGTCCTCGCTCTCTTGCCAAGTTATTTAGTCCTTCATCAAGCTGACTCAAGAGTTTCTTTTGAGTTCAGCCAAGTGCTTTTCAGAACTTCAGTGGCTTCTTGGGGAGAGCCTATTTCTGTGATTCTTATTTGCCAGAACTAAAGCGTTAGCATGGGTCCCCTATTTTGCAAAAATAAATTGAATGTGCTTTAGCACCTTTTATTCCTAGGGAGACACTCCTCAGTCTTTTCCAAAGTCAAGAGAAACCAAGAGCCTTCATTCTCATCAAAGCCTTTGAAAGTTAGAGCTCAATGGGACCTCAGGAAACAGGTGCTGAGAGTTTTATCCCAGGACTCTGAGTCAGGCCACCACATCATGCTTTGACATGTTGTAATCCACAATCAGAGCACAATATCTGTACGTCATGGTTTTTTGTGGGAAAGTTCATTTTACAAAAGGCTTTGTTGAATAAACAGCATGACATTTGAGGCATGCCAGATAGTTATATAGGTATATGGTTCTCTGCCAAAACTTTCATTGAAATTTATAAAATGCTAGCAAAGCTAAAACATTGTTGTCTTCCAAATGTGCAATTGCAAATTCAAGTAAACATTATTTTTAATTAAGATGTTGACTTTAATTTTGAGTGAGAGTCTTGTTCTCACAGTAGAGAAAAATAAATCCAAATTTGAAATTAAATATTTGACTACCTGAAAGAGCAGTTGCCAAGAACATATCTTGCTATTTTATTCAATTCTTTGGCTAACACAATGATGTATTTAGTGCGTTGGACACTTGACACAGCCAGAAATATATAATCCTCTCAATTCAATTGCTGAATTGTTCAAGAATGTTTGCATGGTGTCCACTGGGCACAGAATATTCTACTAGGTAATGAAGAAAGAACTTGGAGTGTGGTCTCCATCTTCTGAAACTTTACATGTATAATGAGTTGAATTCTCAGGGAAGGCATCAGTCACTTCTCTGGGCCTGTGGGGTGACTGGCAGTGATGGAATAGTGGTGGAAGGAACTACTGGAACCTAAGACTGGTCGCCTGAGTAACAGGGATTTTCATTTTCCTTGGTGAGAGGAATCCAACTCTGGGAGGGAGGAACAAAATGGTGGACAGATATTGATGCAAGAAGAAGATAAATACTATAAGCCAGTTTATGAGGCCTCAGCTAATTATTAGAGAGGAATATAAAACATTTTAGATATAAAAAGGAATGACAAACAAGAAAGAAAATTCTGGTGGAAGGAACTTTTGCAGACTGGAGTTGAGGTCATGGGGCAAAGAGTATTCCTGGGGAAGCTATGTATGGTTATTTTCTTCCTCTAAGTAAAAATCATTTCATATCAATCTTGGTAATAATTTAAGCTTGTTCTTTTCTGGACAAGTATGTGAGAAAGCTGACTACTGAGATAAGTGTACAAAAATATCCATTAGGAATTAGCAATTTTCAGTTTCATGAACCTAAACAATATCATTAATGTTTTGAGGCAAATACCAGCCGAGCTGGCCTTTTTACAGTTTCCAGTTGGAGATGGTCAACTTTTCCGAATTAGTGCCTTTTGAGCATGTGGTTCCTTCAACTGGGAGAATTTTGCCCCTCTCTTCACGGGGCTGCCTCAAGCTCATCCTTCAGATGTGAGCTTAAATTGACCATCTCAGCGTGGACTCCCAAGACACCTTACAGAAAGTTGGAAATTTCTTCCCTTTCTTCCCCTTTTTTTCTCTAACACAGTACCTTGATCATTGCCCTATTTTAACACATCACAAATTTAAGTGATATATTTATATTGTTTACTTACTTTCTTATTAAATGGGTCTCATATTACACCATTGCTCTATAAGGACAGAGAACATGTCTGTTTTATTCACCATTGTAAGCTAGGTGTTTACCTAACTCTGTGCTTGGTACATGATTGAAGTGAAAAAAGAAATTTGCTGAATGAATACCCTTCACACATGATTTAAGTGATTAAAATTCTAGATTATTCTTTAAACAAGAAGCTGGATATTTTGTCTAAAATTCCCCTAGCTCATTTATCCTTTGATTTTACATTCAAGAACTCAGTTTGACATGGCTTCATTGGCTAGAAATGGGAAATATACAAAAACTATCAATTTCCTGATCTCCCCTTAGAATCAGTGTTTTCTGACAATTCAACATGTTCATAAGCATGTTTCCCCGGCAAGATAGGTGAAGGTCTTTCTCTTCACTATTGGGCCATGACAAGCTCAGAAGTGAGAAATGGTTCCACAAAGTTTCCTAATAGATATTAAATATACAAAATTTTAACATACATAACATTTGTAAAAATATAGTTCATAGGCAGCTCTAGGCATAAAGTGGAGTTCATTTCAAAAACCATGATCTCAGTTATTCCTCCTTGAATTTATTTCTTTTGATGTAATATATTTGTATATAACTTCAGATATCCTTATTTAATATGCTTTTTAAAATTTGATATGAGACATAAGCATTAATTTGTTTTACATATTTTTCTGGTTAAAAATGTTCTTTTGGGGGTGGTTTTTTTCACCAATTAGGTCCTAGGATCCTAACTACAGACATTGCTAATGGATGAGGGAAATGTTTCCAAATGATTCCTAGGTGGAGACTGTGTATATATATCATGTGTATTTGTATATATATTTTTTTACAAACTGTGAATATTCATAAGTGCTTTGAGAGTTGCCATAGCTAAGTTTAGCTGATGATGAAAGTACTTCACTTCAGTATAATTCCATATACTTTTTAGGTATTTCAGCTGTTTTTTGGGTTTTTTTTTTTTTTTGTGGGGAAGACCAGCCCTGAGCTAACATCCATTTGCTAATCCTCCCCTTTTTGCTGAGGAAGATTGGCCCTGGGCTAACATCCGTACCCATCTTCCTCCACTTTATATGGGACGCCGCCACGGCATGGCTGGCAGGCGGTGCGTCAGCGGGCGCCCGGGATCCGAACTCGCGAACCCCGGGCTGCCAAGCGCAGACTAAACCGCTGCGCCACCGGGCGGCCCCTGGGTTTTTGTTTTTTTTAAACCTAGATTGAGCCTAGATCAACAAACTGGTAAAAAGGAAGAGAACTTTTGCTCCTTGGGTCAAAGCCACTTTTCACTGGGAAATATTCATTGTGCAAAGTGGGTCACAATTACCCGGACATTTTCAATCTACCAAGGCAGGACCGTCCAAGCTATATTACAGCCTTGCATGGAAGCCCTCGATTTCTCCTGTGCCCACCTTACTTATTTTTCTTACAAAGTATTTCACATGTTTTCATGTGCTTTAATATTTTATCCATAGCCAATAAAAGCTTGATAACAAAATAAAACTGCCCTCTTCAAAGAAAATATATCACCACAAAACATTTTGTAAGATATTTAAGTTTTATTAAGAATTTTTAATGTATTAGATAGATAGATAGATAGATAGATAGATAGATGATAGATAGATAGATAGATATGTCAGTGCAGTTGTACCAAATTGAAAACATTTTTTTGAGTGGAGACATTAGTGAGTAAACAGGGGCTTAGGGACTTATAATTCTACTTTATTGAACTGAACATTAGGATATATATTACAATGTGATTCTAGCTGCACTTTTAAATTAAAGTAGTATTATAAAAAGCATATTTTCTGAAATATTAATATATGCTGGCAATAGCCTCATGCACGCTTATAGTGTGCTTCTTCCATTGCACTTAGTTATGTAATGATGATTCTTAAAGTTAATCATTGAAAAATGTGCCTTTCCCTTAAATCTCCCTGTTTCTTTCCTAATCTAATCACGCAATGGGCCAATTTGAAAATCTAATTCAAGTTAATTTATAACAAGTGTTTTTAAAAAATATTTACATTTGAATAAAAAAATGGTTCCAGTGTGTTAAAGGCTATCCATAAAATGAATATTACCTTAGGAAATACAATACCATATGTTTATATGCTAAATCTGCTCTAAGTGGTGGCAGCTGGTTAAAACTCTTTTTAAAAAAGCTCTAAGCCAACATAAAAATCCAAGTATGTATTTTTTCAAAATATATAATTACAGCCTTAGAATACATAAATTTAAATTTTTAATACTGTTGACCAAAGCCCCCTGCTAATACCCAGGTGCTCATAAGACTCTAAATATTTATTTCATAAAGATTATATATATTTACCAAATCTTCTACTTCTGCTTACATTTGTGAGACAGGTCCAGAGTCCATGCAGCAGAGGGAAGCTCCAGGTCACCACCACACGCTGCGGTCCTCCTGCCACTTAGAATCTCCAAACGTCAGGACAGTTCGAATGCTGAACTGTAAAATGAAAGCTTTTAGTGATTTGTTTCCATACCTTCCAAACAAGAACATTTTAAGCAATTGTCCTTCCTATCTGTTATAGCAAACTTCAGGTAAATTCTGTCATTGGAAATTCCTCTGCCTGAGGTCCTCACCAATTAATTTTCTTTCTTGCGGGTCTGTGATAGGGTGTCTGAGCTGATTCTTGAAGCATCAGTACAATTGCAACAGGCTGATAAGAGGAAAGAGATTTTTCTGGCCGAGGAGAAAGCATAAATAGGCTAGGAAGGTGTGAAGAGGAAGGGTAATCCAGTGTGCTTAGACTTCCGGATGCCTAGGAGATTGTAAAAGTAGATAAGACGTATGGCCTCACTTTATCCCCAGAGCCTAGCACAGAGGCTGCAGTAGAGTAGATGCTAAATTCCTAGTTGTGACTGACCGGAAACATTAATAAATGATAATAGGTTGTGGTTCAATAGTAAAGGCTTTCAAAACTGTGCTAAAGCATTGACATTTTGGAGCAACTTGAGTTTTTGCAGCTCAGCGACGACCTGACTAGTACTGTAAAATACAGGAGGCAGGAGGACTGTCTCACTCTACTGTGTCAACATGTCCAGGTGAGAGATGATTAGACTGAACTAAGGTAATAATCTCAGGCAAGGAGAGGGAGGGATGTTGGAGGAGAAACAAGGTTGCCTCATCGGGGCTTAGCATCAGTTTGTATGTGGTAGGCAGGAGTGAAGAAGTCGTCAAATGTGTCGCTATGGCTTCTAGTCTGTAAAAGCAGAATAAGTGGCATTTTTGCTGAGATAAGACATACTGGTGGAAGAATTATTTTGGGTGACGTTGATGCTAGTGGGACATGCAAGTGGAGCTATGCAGGAAGTAGATGGAAATTAAAGATTTATTAAATTAAAGGTGTATTAGCCAATTTGGAAGTCACTGCATTAGGCTAATATTTGAGGCAAAATTCCTGAGACAGGAATTTATGTTTCTTTGGACAACAACTAGTAACTATTTTTCAAGCTGGCCATACCAGGCTGTTAGTTTTGCTTAACTGAGTAAAAGTGTCTGGGGTGGTTCTGACAGTTTAACCCATTGTTTTCTTGCTTAACAAGAATTTAAATGTATGTTCATAATACAATGATCTAGTCTAGATCAGGTGTAGAAACAAGACACAACATTGAAAAAAATCACTCAGGGGAAAACTTAGTGAGAATCTGGATCTTAGATTAATGTACAATTAGGTCCTTTTGCTAATAAAACCCAAATCCTTAGCACATAGTGGATGTTCAATAAATATTTACAGACCCAGTGAATGAAATCCCATTTCATCTTGTAGATAGGCTCTCGGGGTGCTGTTCCAGACACCCATGACGCAGACACCGCAGCTGACATTTAAGTGAATTCTTTGCGTTCCACCTCTACCCTTGCTCACCCCTCAGAAGCAAGAAGAGTAGTGACAAGGGCGCCCACGTTTACCCGGAGCTTGCCGGCTCTGTCGGAAGAGTTCAGGGGTGGTGAAAGGAGTGCAGCCTTCGCACTGAGCTTGCATCCTAGTGTTGCCCCTGCAAGGTCTGCAAGTTATTCGTTTGCCTCTCACAACCTTAGTTTCTTCAACTAAAAATGGTAGGAATAATAATAATACCTTGCCTGTAAGGATCAGAAGAAAGTATATTTGAAAAAGTGCTTTGAAAACTGTGAAGTAAGATTTTGTGGTATTACGTGAAGTGAGCATCTTTATGAGGAAATGTAAACAGCCAAGATGAAATCAATCCAGTGCAAAAGTCCAGAGGATTTTTAAAACTTGGTTAATACAGGAAAATGATATTCTAAGTCTATGAGGAAGAAGTAATCAGCTATATCAATCTTGTTAGATTAAATAATTAGAAATAAAATACGAAGGAAACAGGTACATTTATAAATATTAAATTTTAAAAGTAGCCTGTGGGGAGGAGATGAGATTATCAGAAAAAACAGATATCTTTGCCCTGAATAGAGCAGTTCAAATCCTTCATTGATTTTTTGAAAGGTAAAACATGGGTTATCAACTGGTCTTGGTCAAATTTCTTTGCCAGGAAATCAGTCACTAGTTTTGGAACATCATCTCTGCTTTTCCAACCTGTAAATAAACACACATTCTCTCTTTTGACTTTACTAAATAATATTTATATTTTATTATCTTACATTTGTTCCTCTCTCTCTGGCATTATTACCTTTTACCCGTATTGGACTATTCTCAACAGCACACAAATAAGCTTTATTTCTCACATCTTCGGAAACAAAGGCAAAAAAATCCCACAAACCTTTCTTGATCCCCACATTTCCTTTTCGCTGCCCCATATCTCTGCTCCTTTTACAGAAAAGCTTCTTTACTTTGGAGAAAGAATTGTCTCCAACTCACTGTTTCCCATTTCAGTTCTTTTCCTCCCTTTCTGTCTTGAGCCCACTCACCGCTCTGCTGTTACAGCTCTTGTCAAGGTCACCCATGACACAGACAATGGTCATCGTGAGGCCAAAGCTTGTTCTCTTTCCACAACACTACCCGGGGCACAAAAACAACAGGCTGGCTGGAATGAAGAGAAGGCTCCTTAGAGGAAATAAGACTTGAATTGCGGAACAAACAATAAGAGATATAAGTTGAGCCTCCTCACTTTGACCATTTGGGTGATGTGGGGATATTATGGATTATTCAGGACTATTAGAAGTAAAATTCAGTTATTCAATAAATATCTTTGAGTATGCACTAAGTCCAAGCACCATTCCAGAAGCTGGGAATATAGCAGAGGCATACCAAGGAACATACCAAGTCACTGTTCCCAGGAAGCAGGAGAATCCTCTCATTTTAGTGCAGAGACTGACAATAAACAAACAAGTGAACGCAGAGTACATCATCCCGTGACAAGTACAAAGGAGAAAAATAAAGCAGACTGAGAGTGATAGGTAGTGCAGAGGACAGGGGTGGGGGCCTGGAGGGAGGTGAGGAGGGAATGCTATTTTATACAGCTCAGGGAAGGCTTGCCTGATAAGGTGACATTTGAGCAAAAACATAAAGGAAGTGAGCTAGCCAGAAATCTTGGGAAAGAATATTCCAGAGAGAGGGCATAGTGAACGCAAAGGTGTTGAGGGGAGCGCTGGTGAGTGAGAACAGCCAGGACACCAGTGTGGCTGGAGCAGGCTGGGAACAGAGGGATAGCAGCAGCTGGGGCCGGAGGGCCAGCTCATGTGGAGGCTTTCAGCCACTGCGTGTTCTGGAAGTTTATTCTGAGTGAGAAAGGAAGCCATTGAGAGGGTTTTGAGAGAGGAGTGACCTGATCCGGTTTCCGTTTTAGGAATCTCACTCTGGCTGCTCTGTGGGGAATATTCTACATGGGAGCAAAGGGCAAAAGGAGGGAGACCATTTAAGAAGTTACTATAAAACAGGAAGGAGCAGCCCCCCCCCCCCCCGGTGGCGCAGCGGTTTAGTCCGCGCTTGGCAGCCCGGGGGTTCGCAGGTTCGGATCCCTGGCGCCCGCCGACGCACTGCCTGTCAGCCACGCCATGGGGGCGTCCCATATAAAGTAGAGGAAGACGGGCACAGATGTTAGCCCAGGGCCGGTCTTCCTCGGCAAAAAGAGGAGGATTGGCGACGGATGTTAGCTCAGGGGTGGTCTTCTCAACAGGAAGGAGCTCATGGTTGTTTGGACAAGTGATGGTGCTGGTGAGAAAGGGCCAGATCCTGGATATATTTTGAAGACAGAGCCAGCAGGATTTGCTGAAATATTCACTGTATGAGAAAGAGTGTAATCCAAGGTTTGGGCAACAGGAATGATGGAGCCATCATTTATTGAGATGGGAATGCATGGGAGGAGCAGGTTGGGGCCAGGGTGGAGATGGTGGAATCAGGAGAGGTTTGGAGCAAGTTAAATTTGCATGTCTGTATGGATATATGAGTCTGTAGCTTCAGCAGAGGTCTAGGCTCAAGATATAAACTTAAGTGTTATGAATAGAGTGTATTTAAAGCCATGAGACCAGAGATCACCTTGGGAGTACTTCAAATGTAAAGAAAGGGAAGAGATCTGAGAACTGAGCCCTAGGACACACCAAAGTTAGAGGTCTGAGGGATGTGGAGGATCCAGCAGAGATTCCTGGAAGGAGTGACCAGTGAGGGAAAAGGAGGGGGAGGTGGAGGAGGAGGAAATATTTAGAGGCCAAGTGAACACCGTATTTGAGAAAAAGGGAGCCACGAGCTGTATCAAATCCTGTTGATAGTTCATGTAACACCAGGACTGAGAGTTGACCATTGTCTGTGTCAGTCATTCTGGTGTGAATCTCAACCATAAAATGTGACAATTCCTTTTGTTTATTTTGGCTTTGGGTCCAGAATTTTTTGTGGATGCTATTGTGAATTGAATCAATTCTATTTTTCATACATGTTCTTGTGTATATTGAGAACAATGTATTAAATCAGAACTTCCTGTCCATGAAATCATTCCAGTAGAGATATTGCTGGTGCCTCTCAGGCCTTTGGGGAACTTGATTTGCAGATGCTAATATTAAAAATGTGAACACCAATATTAGCCCCAAATCAAGGTGATGGGTGGGTAATTATCTTTTGTATCATTGTGGTCACAGTCTCATTTTAGATTACTTCAGACCCATCCTTGGAAGGAGAACCTTTAAGAGAGATATGATGAGAAAATAGGCTTCTCTCACTTGCCAAAGCAACAAAGTTAAAGCCACCACCCCCAGACCAGAGGCTCTGCCGTCCTTCCCTCCAAAAATGCATCCCTTCCATGTGCGACCAGTGAAGAGCAGCATTGGATTGTGAGCATCTTGGCTGATGGAGGAGCACCTACCACCATGCTGGTCCCAGAGTTCATATGGCAGGATGCAAGAGCATCGACCTGAGTTTAAAATGAAGGAGACTGTTTCTTATATTTCGTAATATCTCATGGGTTCAGAAATGCCCTACATACTATTGCAGTTCCAGTAATTAGTTCAGATTCCAAGTCATGATGTTAATTTAGGCCCCTATGCCTTTTGTTTTAAAAAAGGCTTGCTTTAAAAAATTCTTAATACAACTCTAGTCTTAATTTAACTCTTTCATACATTTTCTCTTTAAGGCAGAAAGCAGAAATTAATGTGATCATTGTTCACAGCATTTTCAGTGTACCATGGACAAAATGCAGGGGGAAATTCCTGTGGTATTTTCAGACCAATATTGCTACTTCAGATAAGCCTTGAAAAGTCATTTGAATTAAACTAAATTGAATTAACCATGCTAAATCAATTAACCTAGTTTTTTTTTTAAGTTTAGTATGAAAATTAAATAAAATAGTGAAATGTGGGACAATGGAGCCCCTTTTCTTGGCAGCATCTCTGAGACTAACCCATATTTTCTGGTCATTCACCCATCAGTTATTCATTAATAGTTTTTTGAATACTTGCTAGATTGCAGCAATAGACATTGGCATTTTTCAGAGCCCTCTTCATCAAAGTATCATCTGGAAGTCAACAGACCCTAATAATATATCCAGTATTGCATATTGGCTCTGTAAACATCAACTTAGAAAGCTATTTGTTGCTATGGAATAATTCTAAGTTAGACGAGGAAAGGGGTATGACAACAATGATAAATTAAAAGCTACTTATTCCTAAATTACCAAGAGCATTAAAGCAAATTGAATCTACTACTCAATTGTGAGCAAGATTGACTTTGTCCCATACTTCCATGTCTCCTTATTCTATGCCAGGCTGGGGCTTTCTAATTCCAGGAGCTCCAGACCTGTTTCTCAGATCTAAATGGAAGTCGGGTGCTGCCATAATGGAGGCATGTTTTAGAAAGTTGAAGGCTCCTATTTTAAGGAAACTCATGTAAGAGGAAAAAAAAAGAAAAAAAAGCTCAGGTATAAAGAGTGAGAAGTTGGATACACCATGGATTTGGGGGAAGAGACTGCCAAATTTGAAATAGTCCATTTTCCCCCTGGATCTCCTCCTTGTCTCTGCTTAGGGAGTCACTTTGTACTGTTTGGCTTGCTAAAGTTCAAGAAATGGAATCACCTTTGCCAAGAAATCCACATCTACTAGGTAGATAACACTTAAAAAATTTGCCTAGATGGTTGACTACCTTGCACTCTGGTGACATGAGAGTGATATGATGTGATACTTAACTTTGGTCAGGCAGACATGCTCATAAGTGTGAAAGAATTCAATCTAAAATGGAACTGGAGGATGTAAAATGGAAAATCTAACACTTGCGGCCTCAGAAAAACAAAAGATAAGGACTGAGAGACTGATTCGTCATAAATGCCTGACTCACAGAAAACTGAAATTTATCCCTTGACCAATGAACATTCACCAAGAATATCTCCCCATCTTGCGCCAGTAAACTTGCTGCTTGGACTTGTCAAAAGGTCAGAAATAGCAAAGCAAAACAGTTTACAAACTGGGGACACTCAGCCCAGGGCATGGAATGAAATTCAGGAGTATATTGTAATAAAGCAGCTTGTGTAATGAGAAACCAATGACTGTTCTTCACGGTGATTGATTGTAATACTGAAATTTTCTTAAATGACAGGGAATTGGTCAGAGGTTGCCTCATACCAACCTTGGGAAATTTTGCTTATGGTTGCCAGTGGCATGTGCAAGAAATGACCTGGGTCAAGTTGATTTCACAAGGTGTGCTAGGTTGGGCTTTGTTTGTGTGACTGGGCTGGTTTTGTCGACTAGGGAATTTTCAGGGTGGGTCTCTGGCTTTTTTTTTTTTAAATTTTAACAGACTCTAACTGAACTCTCCCCTCTTTGCATTCCCTGATCATAAATATAGCCTATCCCAAACCCTCAATGGACTTGTCTGTAGCTTGCTACAGTTTGTGTGCCCTGAATTGCAATTTCTCTGCTATTTCCAAATAAACTCATCTTTTTGACAATTTTGGGCTTGCTTCAGTTTGCCTTTTTATTTAGGTCCACATTCCTTGGTGTCAGAAGTGGGATCCGAAGGAGGCAACCCCTGAAGGACAATGACCCTCAGAATCTAACAAAGTACCCACACTGAGCCTCTTGCACTCATCAATTTCACGAGTCACCATCTATTTTCAGTTTGGTGAGTCTCCTCTCGGATTCTGAGCTCCCTCTCTTTGGCTGAGATTTTTGACTTTATTCAGGATCTATTTAAAGGCTTCATCTTTTTTGGTGAGTGCTTGTTTGTTTTCTTATTGGAAGCATACTAGAATTTTGATACAATTACTTTGGAATTCTTGAGAGCAAAAATTAGAAATAATGTCCATGGGCATAGGTCAAGCAAATAAATGCTACTAGAGCACTTGCCACCTTCTTATGAGAGATTTCAGTCTCCAAAGCCAAAGACTCCCCTGAGAGGATAAGTTGGTCATGGATAGGCCATATTGACATTAGGTCTCCTGCCAACTGCAAGACAATTTCCATGCAACAAGGGACACCTGGTCATGGGTCAAACAACAAGGCCAAAGGCCATCTGCCAGGAAAAAAAAAAGTACCCCACGAAAGGCACACTGTAAGACAAAACACAACTCCCAACCCTGAAAGCACATCCATTAGGCTATTTCAGAATTTTTCTTTTGCTCTCAAGAAAACCTCTAAGATGTGGGATCCCAGTCATCTAAATGCTCTAAGAGTAGCCCTCCTTCAGGGACCTCAGCCAGTTTTATGTTAAAAAATTATGGTCTCTCCTCATGTGTGATTTTGACTAAATGAACCAACATTACTAAAGATAATTTAGAACTTCAATGGCCATTATGGGGAACTTTTGATCTCCCCAAACTTGCTTTTCTCCAGACTAAATTAGAAGACTGCAGCAATAAAAATAAACAACCTAAATAGCTATTTTAATTGGTACCTAGAGGATTCTAAAGATATTCAGGATCCTAAAATTGCCTCTTAAAAAATGATTTCTAAGTTAACTGAAGGAAATAAACAACTTAAAGGAGATATAAACGCATGTGAGGCCTTTTCCTCAGCAACACCAGCCAAGGCTTCTCCTAACTCCATTATTCTACCTTTCCATATCCACTTTTTCCCTCTTCTAACCCCCTTTCTTTATCTGAACTCCCCTTCTTCTCTAGTGCTGAAGTCTTACCAACTGAGCCTGTTAAAACTCCCTCTTTTAAAATTAGGCCTTCTGAGGATCCTGTTAAACCATTAATTTCTTACATCCCATAGACCAAAGCTGGACTCACAGCCATAGTAAAAGATTTTTCCAAGGTAGTTGAGGATCCTCAGAGATTTGCTGGAGACTTAAATATTGTAATTCAAACTTATCAACCTGGCTTCTCCAATCTTTATTAATTAGTCCACATGCTTGTTGGAGAAGATCAAGCCCAACATTGGATGAAAACTATTAATTGGGAAAGCCCTGAACAATTTTTAGAATTCCAAGTAATTCATCCACCAGCTCTTTAAATGACCAAGCTTGTTCCATAGCCCAAAGCTGCTTTTTGCCATCCTGAGGGCTTTCCCTACATCAGTAAACTGGTATAAAATTCCGGCATGTACCCAAAAGCCTGCTGAATCTGTTCATGATTACCACAGAAGACTCCAAATTGTTTTTAAAGGAAATTCTGCACTCCCTGTAGACATTGACTCTGCCAGGGTGGCCTTCAATTCAATGTTTATAAACAGTTTAAAGAGAGTTCTATCTCCACTAGTCAAGAGCACCCACATAGAATGGGAAACAATGTCCACCCTGATCTTGTCAATCCAGTTAATCAACGTGCACCCTAGAAGATAATTCCCAAAGAAGGGCAAGGAAAATGTTTAAATCTCCCACTTCAACAGATGGAATCTCCCAAGCAAACTCTCCCTACTGGATGCTGTCATTACTGTAAACACCCTGGCCATTGGAAAAGGGAGTGAGACAAATTAAAGAGGTCTAGACATTTGCAGCTTTCCAAGAGCCAAGGGTCAGACTCATCCCAATGATGGGGCTCCAAGGAAGCACAGAGACTATTCCCATTCTACTATTAAATAGGCTGGGGGAAACTACTCTCCACATTGGGGATGAATCCCTTACAATATTAATTGACACAGCAGCTGCTCTATTGGTGCTCAACCCCACTATGATTCAACAGTTTCTTCCTTGGAGTAATATATTTATTCAAATGATGAGGGTCTCAAATAAACCAGAACATGTCCCTATTTCTAAATCTATACCATTTTGACTAGAACCTTTGCAAGACAAACATCTCTTTCTCTTCAGTGAATCAGCTCTTGTCCACTTATAAGGATAAGATTTCTAGAAAAATATCATGCTGCCATTTCTTTCTCTTGAAAGGAAGAAATAACTCTTGAGTTTGAATCCCCTGAACTTAAATCCCTCGAATCTAACCCCCAAGAAAATCCAAACCCCTTTTCTTTCACATGTACTTTACAAACCAGGGAAAATCAAACTTTAGATTCATCTCCATTATTAGATTTAGTGTACTCTACTCTATGAAAAGTCCTCCATGGACATAAGCAGAATTCCTAGTGCCCCCGTCTTAAGATCCAAATTGATCCCTCAAAACCTCTCCCCAGAATTAGCCAATACCCTATAAACAAAGAAGCTTTACAGGGCATCAGACCTATCATAGGAGACAATAAAGCACAGGGATTAATTATCTCTTGCACTAGTCCTTGTAATACCCTTATTTCACCTGTAAGAAAACCTAATGGTTGAAAATAGAGATTTGCCTAAGATCTCCAAACAATACGTAACATTGTTCTTCCTCACCATCCTGTTGTTCCTAATTCCCACACACTATTAGCATCCATCCCTACCAAAAGCAAATTTTTCACCATGACTGATTTATGCAGTGCATTCTTTAGTGTTCCACTTGATAAGGCTGGCTGGTATCTTTTTGCCTTTACCTGGGAAGGACGACAATATACCTGGAGAGCAATGCCCCAGGTTTTTACTGAAAGTCCTTCTTACTTCTCACAAATTTTAAAAGCTAACCTAGATAATATAAAATTTTCTGGAGGCTCAACCTTACTAAAATATATAGGTGATTTACTTCTCTGCTTACCCTCCCAAGCCCCTTCACAAGAAGACAGTATTCACCTGTTAAAACTCTTAGCAACTAAGGGATACAAGGTCTCAAAGGAAAAGTTGCAATTAGTTCAAGGCCAATATTTAGGACATCTAATCTCAGAGTAAGGTTTACATCTGGATCCTGATAGGTTTCGTAGCATCTTGAGCTTCTCAAAACCTAAAACCAAACATCAATTATAGGATTTTCTTGGGCTAGCTGGTTATTGTGGCAATTGGATTCCAAACTTCTCCTTAATGGCCCAGCCCCTATGTACCTTATTAAAAACCACTACACCTGACCTATTATCTGGGAAAACCAAGATGACTTGGCCTTTAAAACCTTGAAGGAAAGCTTAATAAATCCACCTGCCCTTGGACATCAAAACAATCAGCCACCCTTTTTTCTTTTTTGTATATGAGAAAAAGAGAAATGTCCTCAGAATACTTACCCAAAAATGTGGGGGCTACCACCAACCTCTAGGTTACTATGGTCAACAGTTAGATCCTGTGGTCCAAGGTTACCCCCTATGCCTTAGGGCTATCCTTGCTACTGTTGTTCTGGTAAAGACCACTGAAGAAATAGTCATGGAACCCTCTTTGACCATCTTTATACCTCATGCTGTTGAAGCTCTCTTGAACTCACACCACACCCAACAATTTTCAGCAAAGCCATCTTACTTCTAATGAAATTTTCTTGCTAACTGCCCCTCATATCACTCTCATTTTTTGTAACAATCTCAACACTGCTACCCATTTCTTTCTTCCACAGAGAAAACCCCCATGACTGTTTGACTTTCATGGATCACCTATTAACCCCTCATGATGACTTACAAGAAACACCCTTGACAAATATTGATTTCTCACGGTTTATTGATTGCTCTTACCCGAAAAATAAAAAAGGTTAAGTGTTGTGCTGGATATGTGACATCAACTCCTTTTGAGGTCATTGAGACTGCACACTTTCTTTTAACCATTTTAGCCCAACAAGCTGAATTATATGTTCTTGTTATAGCATGTGTTCTAGCTAAAGGTAAAACTGCAAACATCTCTACTAATAGTCGATATGGCTTTCGAGTAATCTATGATTTTGGAATATTATGGGAACAATGAGGTTTTCTTACTTCTGGGATAGACAAAATTAAAAATGGTCCTTATGTCCAAAATTTATTAGATGCTATACTCCTGCTAGCAGCTCTGGCTATTATTAAAGTCCCTGGGCATTCTAAGTCTGACTCTCCGGAAAACAAAGGAAACTACCTTGCTGATATCTCCACAAAAAATGCTGCTCTTATGAGATTCATAGACCAAACCTTTGTCATGGTCCAGAAAACTACTTCTGCTGGTGACAACCTTAGAGAATTAACCAGGGAAATACAATTGGCCCCTAAAAAGGAAAAACAAAATTGGAGATCAAAAGGTTGTTGGTCTCATGAAGAAAAGAAACTCTGATTCAGACCCAATAACAAACTGGTCCTGCTAGAAAATCTAAAATTTCCATTATTAACTACCATACATGAATTAAATCATTGGTCAACTGATAAAATGATAATATTCATGAATAAATATTGGTGCAAAAAAATTGGCAAGGCCCACAAAAAGCACTTATCTTGCTTGTTCCATCTGTCCTAAATTTAACCCAGGGAAACATATCCATACTGCCCTTGGACATTTCAATTTACCCAATGGGATGACCATTTAATGTTTGGCAAGTGAATTTCATACAATTGCCCCCATCTCATGGATATAAGTGTGTTCCAGTAATGGTTTGCGTGTTTTCACGTGGGACTGAAGCTTTCCCATGTAGATAGGCAACTGCCTATTCTATAGGTAAAATACTATTAGAAAAGATTATTCCCACTTGGGGAACCCCCCTTGAACTTCATGGTGATTGGAGAACCTACTTTACTGGTCAAATACTTTGACAAGTCTGGGCTGTCTGGCCAGTTCTGCAACACTTTTATTGTGCTTATCATCCTCAGTCTTCAGGACTGGTCAACATACAAATGGAATTAGTAAGACTCAATTAGCTAAATTAGGTGAAACCCTCCAAACACCCTGGCCAAAAGCATTACCATTGGTTCTTCTAAATATTAGATCTACTCCCTTCGGGATGGAGAAATTTTCACCTTTTGAAATAATTACAGGACGGCTGATACACTTAGCCTCTGCTTCTTTTGACCCACAACAAATAAAGGTGGATATACTTCAGTTTTGCAAAGGCCTGATCAAGTCCATAGAAAATAATCATGCTCCAGTAGAACAATTTTTCCACAATGCTCTCCCAGGAAACAAAAACATCAAACATCATACCTTACAGCCCGGAGATTTTGTCTATTGGGAAAGACATTTCCAAAAAGACTCTTTTCAACCTTGCTGGAAAAGCCCATTCCAGGTGTTATTAACTAAACCCTGTGTAGCTAAACTCCAAGGAATAGACTCCTGGATTCATGTGTCACATCTAAAAATAGTCCCCAAACCTGAATGGACCTGTACAACTGGTGACCTGAAACTGAAAATTTCTCGGAACTGAAGTGGACGACATTTGAAGCACACAGCTTACCCAAGATATCTGGACCAGGCCTATATAACTTTCCTTTTTTTTTTTTTGCCTCACTCTATATTTAGTTGAATCATGTCATTTAGGCCTTCTGTTGTTCTTGCCCTAGTTCTCCTACCATCCTTTACTTTAGCTTTAACACATCCTTTTATCCCCACCTTACAAAAACTCTCTGACTCTGTTAAGCTTACTGATAGATTTATGCCAGAGCAAATAACACTTATGATGAACCTGAATTAGTGGCCTGGCCACTATCTTTAGAAGGATGGCAAAACCTACCTGGTAAAGATGTAGGATTTTCCTTTGGTACCTTTGAAACTACACGTATCCTCCCTTCCGGAAAACTGGCACCAGGAAAACTGTCACCAAATATTATGGCTTTCCACTGGGTACCCCCCACTCATAAAGGGATACCTCTCACTCAGGTCTGGACTCCCACCCAAAATCTTTCTTTATGTTTTGAAAACAATGATGGGAATTGCAGAACTCTAGGATATCTCCCACTAAATATTTGTAACTATACTATTTTATATGACCAGGATGAACATGAATTCACTTCCTGTTGGAATCCAGAAAACTATCTTGGCTCTTCCATTAATGTATTTATATGGTGGGGAAATGAAAAGTATAATAATACTGGAAAATGGGAAACTGATGTGCTTCCACTTAATGGCACTTCATTGGGAATTGACCAAAAATCGGGTTAATGGTGGAAACTTAATTCAACTTACTTTTTCCCTAGAGATTTTCAAGACCTCCACCAAAATCACCAAAATCTTACTTATGCTAGATCATCTCACTTGTTACTTCAGATCTATAGAAATTTGAGGTGCTCACATAAACATTCTCATAATGCTAGTGAACCAGATTATCATGCGCTCTGTATAAATGATTATATTTCTGATCATGAGATTCCTTTTCTCATTCCAGGGGAAAGAATCTTGGCAAAGGGACTCAACTATGCCTTATCTTTAGAAGACACTAGGTATTTCTTTTTATGTGGCAGAAACATATTCTACACTTCCCCTTAATTGCAAGGGACATCGTGGGATCATTGCCCTCATTTTTGATGCCAAAATTAGAAAGACTCTTCCTTCTACTGCTTATATACCAAATCTGGAGTCTTTCTCCTATCAATTTAAAAGGACACATTAGAGTTAGGAAGGTTATAATTTGGGAAGGATGCCAACATTTAACCTTATAGTAGATATAAAGGATTTTGGGCATGCTTTCACCAAAGCCTTTTTTCCTTGGGTTGGAGTAGCAGACCTTGCGAAACCAATTTTCAATCTTTCTATAGTTATGTCTACAATTGTCAATGCTTCTGTCTAAGCTTTTGAATGTCAACAGACCTAATAGATAGCCTTGCAGAAGTAATCCTACGAAACCTTGGAGCCCTAAATCTCCTTACTACTCAGAAGAGGGGAACCTGTGCCCTACTTGGAGAACAATGATGTTTTTATGTCAATAAGTTGGGGAAAATAACACAAGAACTAAAAATAACAAAGGACAATATCAAGCTGCTAGCAGAAGTTGGCCAAGCTTCCAGAACTTGGGACATTTTTGATCTATTAAACATAGGCAGCTGGCGAAACTGGTTGAGAAGCATATTTCAATCAATAACCATCATTGGGCTTTTAGTCCTCAGTTTAATCTTTTAAATTAAATTTCTACTGTTTTGTATTAGTAAACAAATGCCTTCTTTCCAAATATATGTACAAAATAAAATTCTTTTCCTTTTAAAGGCTTTTGCTGAAACTCAAGTGACCATGGAAACTAGACTGTCCACTTTAGAGGGACATAACTGAGATACTTCATCTTTCAATCCTCTTGTTCAAATGAGGCCAATGAAATTCCATGTCATCTCCCTCCTCTGTGGAACAAAACACCTGAGGATGGTCTTCTTTAGCTTTGTGGGAACAGACACCTGAGAAAAACCCTCCTCAGTTACATGGGACATACAATGCAATCCACCTGTAAAGAACTAGACTTTTGACAAAAATTAACAAATGACACCTGAATGACATAATTGATCAGTAAAGCTTTCTGTGAAAGAGCTTGATCAAAGGGGAAATGGGAAAGAATTTCAATCTAAAAAGGAACTGGAGGATGTAAAATGGAAAATCTCATGCGTATGCCCTCAGGAAAACAAAACATCAGGACTGAGAGACTGATTTATCATAAATGCCTGACACAGAAAACTGAAATTTATCCCTTGACCAATAACATTCACCAAGAATCTCTTCCCATCTTGCGCCAATAAACTTGCTGCTTGGACTTGTCAAAAGTATAGAAATAGCAAAACAAAACAGCTTACAAACTGGGAACACTCAGCCCAGGGCATGGAATGAAATTCAGGAGTATAGTGTAATAAAGCAGCTTGTGTAATGGGAAAGCAGTGACTTTTCATTGTGATGTGTTGTGATATTGGAATTTTCTTAAATGATAAGGAATTGGTCAGAGGTTGCCTCATATCAGCTGTGGGAAGTTTTGCTTATGGTTTCTAGAGGCATAGGCAAGAAATGACCTGGGTCAAGTTGGTCTCACAAGGTGGGCTAGTTTGGGCTTTGTTTGTGTGACTGGGCTGGTTTTGTCTACTCAGGGAATTTTTAGGGCTGGTCTGTTTTTCATTGTAACAGACTCTAACTGAACTCTCCCCTCTTTACATTCCCTGCTCATAAACACAGCCTACCCCAAACCCTCAACGGACTCGCCTATAGCTTGCTGCAGTTTGCCTGTCCTGAATTGCAACTTCTCTGCTATTCCCAAATAAACTCATCTTTTTGATGATTTTGAGCTTGCCTCAGTTCACCTTTCTATTTATGTCAACATAAGCTTTTGGCTTTTTGTCAAAATTGCTTCATAGTTACCAGTTTTTGCCTAACAGGTATTTCCATAGTTGGTCGTTAATAAAGCTATGAAAATGAGTTTTACCTTATCTGATCGAATAGCTTGGGAATAGTGTGTCTCCTCTAATCTTGGCTCTTAGCATTGTTTTAAGATGCTCAATAACTTCAGAACTGTAGCCCACAGTGTTGCCTGTCATTTCTGACAGCACCTTACTGATGGGCTTGGTAGAATACTTGGGGCTGATGCACTCAATGGCTCCTACAGCCACGGCCTTCTCAAATTTGTCTTTGTTGAGGTCAATCCCAGTGATCCTTGATGCACTGGCTGATTTAAAGCCCATGATGACTAAAAGGCCAACTCCTCCCAGGCCAAATACATCACAAGTTAAACCAGGAGTGACCTGTGGATAGAAATTTTCCTGTAAGTGCTAGAGCAAGGATCAAAAAGTTAAACCTGCAAAATATCTCTAATTTAGGAACACAAATTTCAGAGGATCGCTATGATGTCAGGACTGGGTGACTTGTTTTGATGATAATACTACAAAGAGGACTAGAAACAGCAGAATGTTTGAGAACAGAAAAGGAACAAAAACAGCCTTTTCCAGATAAATGAAAACCCTTTATAAAAGTTTATATCATTCAGACCTTTATTGTGGAAACTTTTGTAGCCTCCTTGGCCACCATCTGCAACCTCATTTAACCTCATAGCAGGATTAAATAAGCGCTAAGATCTCTAGTACCTCTTCTCCACAAAGCTATGCTAAATCTGTTTTAACTTTGGTCTGACTAACATTTTCTTAATAACCATAACTTGGAGTCATTTGTAAATAAACTGGTTTTTCATCAAAGTTGAACCTCCATGTTGCAATTGGATGATCCATGTGTAGCTCAAGGAAGGAAATGTAGTTAAATCAATTTTGGGATTTTTACCCTGTACTATGCTACATTAAAGAAGATTCTGGCTGGAAGTATTTTCCTGAGAAGAGCCCTAATCCCATTTCATACTAGATAGCAGGGAGACCTGAACACAGGGGGACCCACAGAAAGGGAATGGCGCTCGTTGTGATAGTTTCTCTTTTCTCTCTTTCTCTCTCTCTGTCTCTCTTTCTATCTCTCTCTTTCTTTTTTAATGCAGACTTATGGGTGAGCAGGGTCTATTTTCAGACCTCCTGTTTCTCTGGCTTTGTCCTCCATTGCAGGAATTTGAAATCAGTGCAGTCCTTCTCTTAAGTATCATTCATTCATCCATTCAACAAACTTTATTGATGGATTCTTTAATGGTCAGCATTTTATTCAGAAACTAAACTGAGCATTCCCCACCTTTTCTCTCAGTTTATCTGCTAGCTTGATTGTCTAGATTTGAGATGAAATTTTTTGTTGTTGGTTGAATTCCAGGTTCTAGATTTAGGTACAAAAGCTAATGATTCTAGCTCAGCCTTTTATATTTAATCTCTAAGAAACCCTCATCTATGGTGGCCCTGAAGTGTGATCTTTCTAACCACTAAGGAACTGTACCATTAAAGACCTCTCCCAAGGTCTGGGTCACCCAACTGTAAAGTTGTAGTTTCTTGACCATCCTGACACCCTATCTCTTAGCCTTTAGGTGGATCATGTCCCCAGTCTCTGCTAACTTCAGATGTTGCCCCCACTCAAAAAAAAAAAAAAAACCCAAAACCCAACTACTCTCCTTTTCCCAACCTTCCTGTTCTAAGAAATGGGAACTGGAGATTAATATGTATAGTGAATTACCCAGAGCATTATTGTGGAAGAAAACCATGGTCTAAAATAAAAGTGTCAATTATAAGTCATTTAAAAATATGTTACTATTTTAAAATATAATAAGGTTCCACTTTTTTACTATTGTTTTTCTTCACTTCTCAGATTGCCTAGTGTTCTTTAATAAAATTCTATGTTTCACCATTCCAAAGGTCTTCAGCACAGGCCCTTGACCGGTTCCTGGGAGATAACTTTTGAGTCTTTGGAATATCCTGCCTGCTAAGAGTGTCTCTGTATATCTGAAACCTTGGGCCATGCTAGTTAGTTTATGCTAACAATGTGATTTATGATGAATGCCTATGTTTGTATGCCTGGGGCTTTAAGCCATCAGCTTGACTTCTGATGGTGCTGGGGTCTTAGTAGCTGAGGTTAGTCATGTGGGTGCTGTACGTTTATGTGACTGTTCCCCAAAAGAAACCTGGACAGCATGACTTGGGTGAGCTTCCCTGGTTGACAACACGTGTTGTCACACATTGTTGCTAGGAGAATTGAGTGCTGTGCATGTGACACCACTGGGAGAGGACAGCTAGAAGCTTGCATCTGGTCTCTCCTGGACTCCACATTATGTGCTTTTTTCCTTTGCTGGTTTTCACTGTAATAAGCTGTAACCATGAGTATAATGACTTTTCTGAGTTTTGTAAATCCTTCTGGTGAATCATTGAACCAAAGGGGGGTTTTGTGGGACCCCCAACACACTGTCATATTATAAGTTTGACCTATTTTCAAATAGGCAAGGGCAAAAACATATGTTCATTCAAGTAATTTGACTTAAGATATAGCTTTCAGAAAAAAATTATACCTAAAAGTGAAGAATGTCTTGGTTAATAGTATATCAACCAAGTACTAATATGGTAGCAATACATCAAGTACAATTTAAAAAATTATAAATACTAATGTAAAACTATATCCAGTGTTCCTTCTTTCACCCCTATCTTGGTAGAAAATTCTTCGTGGAAAGCTTCAAGGAGACCTGGGAAGGAATGTTCCATCTTCAAGATTTTCCAAAGAAATCTAGAAGTAGATTTCTAGACTAACATATGCCATTGATAAGTGCATGCATGCTAATATTATACATTCATAGACCTTAGATATGTCTTGAACCCAGGTCTGGGATAAATCTAACACAACACCCATATGTGGATATTTTCCACAAGGCCCCTCATCTTCTTATTCTTCCACATATTTGGACATACCCCTCCTTTATTCATTCGAACATCACTTTTTTCCCAACTACTATTTATTAAGACACGACAAGTGCTTGCTAAGTGCTCCTTGCTAAGCACTGTAGTGAATCAAGAAGACTTGATCCATACATTCCTGGAGCTTATAGTTGAATGAAGACTAAAGATATAATGAGAGTTTGAGATTGGGGACACACACCATTAATGAAGCAATCACATTCCTTTGTATAATGAGAAGAGGTTTCTGCTTAGATGGAGTAGACAGAAAAACAAACAAACAAAACTTCTCTAAGCAAGCAGGTGATCTTTAAACTGAGAATGATGTTAAGAAACCAACCATATGAGGGCTCAGCAGATGAGTATTCCAGATCATCGGAACAGCGTGTGTAAATGTCTTCATGCAGAAACAACTCAGCAGGATTTAGGATCTCAGAAGAGGCAAGTATGGCTGGATCGTAGTGGGTGGATAAGATTGTTACAAGTGTGGAAGCCACTGAAGGACTTTCGGCAAACAAAGTAATGTGGTCCATTGTATGTTTTATAAAATTACTCTGGCTTATAAATGGAGAATTATTGGAGACAGTCAAGAAAAGTAATGAGGACAACAGAAGGGAGGCCACTGCATCTGTCTAGTCAAGATGTGATGATAGTAGTAAGTTGAAGAAAATGGAGAGATTTAAAATATACCTTGTAGGTAAAGTCAATAGTACATGCTGCTGGACTGCGTTATAGGATGATGGAGAAGAAAGATCAAGAATGAAGAAAATTGGAGTGGGTCTAAATATGTTTAGGGGGCAGGGAGAAAGATAATTAGGAATTCAGTTTTATACCTATTGAGTTTGAGATACCTGTGAGACATCTAAACAGATATGTCAGGTGGGGAGTTGAATAAAAGAATTTGGAGCTCAGAGAGAGTTAGAGATATAAATTTGGAATCAACTAACGCAGAGATAACTTTTTAAGACTTTGGAGTTGGATGAAACCACCACAGTACGGAGATGGCTCAGATTGCTTGTGGGAATGGCTTTACTATTTATGAATTGTATGCTATCCTACTTACTTCTTTGACTCAATCAGAGTAACATAAGTTGAGTCCAAATAATCACTCTTAGAAACTCATTCATGCTTTCATATTATATACCAACTATCATGAGCTGAATTGTGTACCTTCAAAATTTATATGTTGAAGTCCCAACTCCCAGTATCTCACAATGTGACCTTATTTTGAGATAGGGTCTTTGCAGAGGTAATCAAGTTAAAATAAGGCCATTAGGGTGGGCCCTAATCCAGTATGACTGGTGTCTTTATAAAAAGGGGAAATTTGGACACAAAGACTGGCATAGAGGAAAGACAATGTGAAGAGACATAGGGAGAAGACAGTCAAGGAGAGAGGTCTGGAACAGATCCTTCAACTCACAGCCCTTGCGGGGAACAAACTCTGCTGACACCTGGATTTTGGGCTTGTAGCCTCCAGAACTGTGAGACAATAAGTTTCTGTTGTTTAAGTCACCCAGTCTGTGGTACTTTGCTATGGCAGCCCTAGCAAATTAACACACCAGCACTGGTATTTATTTTGTGAAAGAAAAAAATTAATTTTAGATGTGAATCTAAATTTTAGAAATTGAATCTGGAGGAAGTGTGAAGGAAACAAAATTAAATCTAGACATTTTATTCCCACTTATTTAGAAAGAAAATTTCTAGTCTGAATTTTTCATCTTTCTTCCAGTTAATTTGGTATTATGTAGGGACAGCTTGCATATAAAATACTTTTTCAAAACTTTGTTTTTCAAAATACTGATCACTTCATAAGGTTGTTACAAAACCTGAGCTGAAGTTTAAAGTCTTTGTTAAAAGAGATGAGGAGGGGAGGGCACTGAGTACATAATAAAAGAAGCATTTCATATTACTCTTGAACATATGCATTACCCAGTAAATCAGGTGATGCGGCACCTGAAAAATACTTTAGGAAAAAGAAATTTGAATTCCAATATTATTTCTTATATCAATGTAAACTTATACACCAAAAGTGAAATAGTTAAAATACTAGACAAAAAATATAAATTAACATATTATATAATCTCACCAAGTGTATACAATCATAAAGGAAAACAAAATGTATTTTATTCCAGTGACCTAATAAAACTCATGTACCTAATAATACCAGTAGAAAGTTAAAAAGAAAACAAAATCTTCAGGATTCCAAGAAAATTATTAAAAAATTTTTTAAAAAGGGAAGAAACTAGCCCACTCTGCTTCTTACCTTGCCAGTTTTAACAGCGGCCCCATATCCAGCGGAAAATCCACAGCCAATTAAACAGACTTTCTCAGGAGGAGCTGCATCATCAATCGTAGCAACAGAAGATTCATCCACCACTGTGTGCTCAGTAAATGTACTGGTGTTCATGAAGTGATAGACTGGCTTGCCCTTGCATGTAAATCTGGTAGTGCCATCAGACTACTCCATGACCAGTAACACTATTTGCTATGTCAAATGCATATATTAATTAATTCAATTCGAAAATTAGCACAGGAACCATTTAAAGGGCATTAGAATAAAAATGACTGAAACTTACTCACTCCTAATGCAAAGGTTGCCATCCAAGTTGCAGCAAGCATCACATTCTCTACACTGAGGCAGAAAAAGAGGGATGACTTTGTCACCTAAAGGGAAAACATCAGGATATAAGATGTTGGCCATTAACTTTAAAATATGAAATAAACAAAAGTGAATTGAGCCCATGCCACATCCAAGAATTTCTTAAAAGTATTCTAAGGTTTTATAAGCACCATTAAGTTTGCTTGCTAAAGGTTGAGATTTTGCCAAATTAAACCTCACTCTGTACAATCAGTTCTTTTATGATTTTATCCTCCTAAATTGTGTTAAGGCTCTCTCTAATAATTCCTAGTTGTGCTATTTTCTTTGATAGGATGATCAAACACTACTTATCTCAAACTTGCTACTTGATATCTGCATACCTGGTTTCGCTGTAGTGACTCCTTCTCCAGTGCTCCCCATAACCCCAGTTGCTTCATGTCCCACAATCACTGGAAACTTAGACACCGTTGCTCCTTTTAGCACGTGGTTATCTGTGCGACAGATTCCTGTGGCCAAAATCTGTGTTCAAAGACAAGAACGTTGCACCAGCTAACAAACTGGTTACTTTACTGTTGGGACAATCTTTAACTCGCTCTTGAAGAGATTATAATTATTTATCCAGTATGATTGCCTAACATAACAATGTTGGCTCTTAGAAGATTCTGAGCCTAATAGCAACCATCAGACCATCAGACAAGATCCCCCTCATTAAGGGATTTCCAATATTGCTGCCTCTGGCCCTACTTTAGTCTCAGTGCCTTTCTGTAGGAAACTGATGCCCTTATGAGGGAAGCATCATGCAGATGCTTTCATGCGGCTGGCACAAAAGAAGATTTTTACAGCCAAGCCCTCCTAGGACTCAATGCAGAGGGAAGGGCATAAACGAAGATAAATGGAGGGCAAAATCTTACTGTTAGTACAGTGCTCAGGTAACAGGAGAAGGTCAAAGAAATATCAGCAGCAACGCCTACTCAACAACCTAGTATCCAAACCAATGGTCAGGCTCTGCCCAGGGGAATAGAGGGAAAACACTCCAGGATGTTGTTTCTCCAGCACAAATGAGTTCCTCATTCGTTGTGAAAAGTGATCTCAATACTATCTGACTCCCAGAAGATTTTAAAAGAAGTTAATAGTCATGATTATTAACCATTTTTTAAAATCAGACACTGTGTCAATAAAAATTCAACATGTAAAAGTTTTAATAGAGCAGATCAACAGTGATTTTTTTAGTGGATAATTAAGTCATTAATTTCATATCCAGGATGACGAGCTCCTGAACATAAAGAAGAACCAGTATGAGAATTAATATCCAAAATTTGGGAAACATCACCTTATTTAAGAATCCAACCTCACAAAAATGATATACTCAATATAAGTGTGATATTTTATGCTTATGCACTCTAGGGCTCATTACCTTAATACGAACTTCCTTAGCCTTTGGTGGGGCAACTTCTGTTTCCTCGATGGAAAAGGGTTTTTTCTCTTCCCGTAGCACAGCTGCTTTGCATTTAATAACCTAAGAAATAGGTGAGAGTTATAATGGGTCCTAATTATGTCTTTACAAATACAGATTCCCCCTGTGATATAAATATGGACAAAAGATTCCATATAATGTTCTAACTTGCCCAGGATAATTTCATTGAACACTGGAATTGTAAGCCTTAGCTATCATCTGTGTTTGATATATGAGAAAGGCAGCCCGGAGAGACTAATGATGGATCCAGAGTCACAGAGCACATGAGACACAGGGCTGGACTAGATCCAAGGTACGCCCTTTCCAGTGCTTTTCTTTTGTCTGTGTCCACATAGTATTTCACTAAACTAGGTTCTGGTACTACAATTTCAAATTAAAACTGTCATCTGTGTATCATTTATTCATAAGGGCAAATTTGTAAAACAGAAAATGCTGCTGATTTGTCTGCAAGAATTTAAGCCAATATTTAATTGCTGTATAATCATGTAGCAGTGGTGAAGAAATTAGAAAAGTAGCATGGTCAGAGATGAAGGGAACCATGAATGTCAGGAAGTAGATAGATTGAGTTCTTGGATGACTCAATCTGTGACTTTGCATCTCTGTATCCGTTTTTGCACTTAGCCCAGTTTTTGCATCTCTTGATAGGCAAGTTAAAGCTTCTCATCTTTTAGAAGAGGAAATTGCGGTGTGGAGACACTCAGTGACTAGCCTCCAGTCCTTCAACTGGTTTTGCTAGAGTTATTCAATTAAACAGTTTTGCTGAGATTATCAATTCAGAGAGAGAGAGAGAGAAACTCTTCCTGACTTTCAATCCAAATCTGTCTAGGAGTCCCATAAAATATTTTAATTAATTTGTTCAGATGCAAAATGAATTATCCCTCATCTTACTTATGAACTAATGCAACACTCCTAGAGGGCTGCTTTAGACGGTTACATGGCTCTTTTGCAGAGATCAAATGTGAGAAATGATGTGCTGAAAACAGATGGGTGGCTGACAGCCACCAGTGACTCAAATTAATATTTACCCTCTGCCCCTCTAAGGAAAATGTTATGGGTCACTGTGTAATGTGGCCCAATGTTGAAGTTAGAAATCTCACATCACAATCGTACACAAATTCCAGCTGGATTAATAATTGAGATTTATTCTTAAAATCAAACTATTTTATCAATCAGTAAAGACATAAATATCAAATACATGGAGCATGGAGGAATTTTCATGCTTAAGAATGATAGAAAAAAGTCACAAAAGAATCTTCTAAGAATGAAAATTTTGAACAGTAAATAGATCTCCCAAATTTAATAAATTTAAGCAAGTGGTCTGAGGGAAAAATGCTTAAAGCAAAAAATGACAAAAGTGAACATTTCATATATACAATGCTGAATCACATTTATAAGGAAAGCATGAAGACTTCTGCTTCCACGCCTGCCCTCCCACACATCACTCTTGCACCAGAGATACGTGCAAAGATGTCAGGAGAAAAATACAACAAATTAATAAACATAGAGTGAAGTGTTTGTTCTCCTTGGTTACAAAAAGGGTTTTTTAAATAAAAATAATGAGATATAATTCTCTGTCTATTAAGTTGACGATGACTTTTTACTTAATGAAAATGTATTGTCAAAGGAGTGGTGAAACAGGCCATGTCATTCATGTCAGCACCTCTGGAAGATAATTTGCAGTATTCATCAGGATACTTAAGAATACCATGGAATACTACTCAGCCATAAAAGAAACAAAATTGTCAGCTTTACTACTATATGCCTTGGAGAGGGTCTTTTCCTGTCGATATATTTAGGAGACCTATTGATTTCATTAACTTGTATTTCCAGCTCCTTCCCCAGGTTTGGGAAGTTCTCAACTATTATTTCTCCCTGCTCCTTTTTCCTTCTTTTCTCCCTCTGGAATACCTACAATCCTTATGTTGCATTTCCTAATTGAGTCAGATATTTCTCAGAGGATTTCTTCATTTCTTTTTAGTCTTAGTTCTCTCTCCTCCTTCAACATTATGATGATTTGTGTTACCATTTCCATTCCTTTAACAGAGATAGCAGTAAAAGGTACTGGCTCTGTGAAGACAGGAGAATCTTCAATGCCTGTTGTACAACTATTTGGATTTGGATAATATTACAATCACTCAAGATGGGACAAGAAAACATCAGCACAAGGCTGGTGTTGAATGGGAAGTAAGGAAAACCCTGAATAGATTAAAACAACGTGCAGAAGAAGAACAAAATGCAACACCATTGCAAGTACTTCAAAGAACTCTCCATGGCATTCATGATGAAGAGATCCTGTTAATGCTACCAGAAAGAAACTCATTAAGGATGCAAGTAAATAAAATACAAAACAGACATTGACCTCCAAACCCAACTCTATTGCATGGAACTGAAATTCCAGAGAAGTATAAAGTGACCAGACTTGGAGAACCATTTCTTATGTGTGATTTCGGTGCTCAAGATGACAAAAGAATTCTTATTAAACTTATGACAATAGTTGATATTTAAATGCCAGTGCCACATTATCCAGTGATGGCATCTTCAAGATGGTATGAACACAGTTCACTCAGTTATTTACTGTGCACAATGTAGTATTGAGTCATACTATGCCACTGATTTATGCACTAACAATGAAAAGCTGAGAAGACACTTACAGTTATATATATATGAAAAAGTACTTACATTTACATTGGAAAGAAATCACCACATTAACGCTTCATTGTGCGTGATGAATTTCAAGATTGCAAATATGAATGCTATTTATCTACTCCTGCCAAATGCACAACTAAAAGGATGCTTATTCCACTTGTCACAATCACTGTAGAAAAAAACATCTTCTTTGGGTCTAACAGGTGTGTGTATGACAACAAAAAGTAACAACAATAAGTGCGCATCCATGTTGTTTGGACTTCCATTTGTGCCTTTGGAAGATGTAAATGAAACTTTTGAGTACATTGTGGGGAACGCAGAATAAAATTTAGATGACCTAATGGATTATGTTGAGAGAGTGTATGTCCATGGAAGGTGTGGCAGAGGCAGAAGATGAGAAGCTCCAAGATTTCCACCAGAAACTTGGAATGTTTATACATCACTACTGAATGCTGATCACAGAATGAACAATGCAATGGAAGGCTAGCACAGCACATTTCAAAAGGTGATGATAGTGCATAATCCTTCAATTTGGAGATTTATTGAAGTGTTAAAAGATGAACAGTAAAGCAATGAACAGGTTATTACCCAGGTTCTTAGTGGTCACACTCAAATACAGCTACCAACTTCACAATGATACCAACAAAATCAAATGTATATAACAGAAATTGTTGACAGATATAATGTACATAAAGCCAACAATCAGGTCGATATATACTTGAGAGCAATTGCTCATTGACTTAAGAGTAACCCTGCCAAACTTCATGATGAGGAACAAGAATAATTGTGAAATCCAAAATTCATCATGAATTACAATAAAAATAACAAATAAAATTTTAACAAAGTTAAATGTATTATTTAACAAACCATAAACCAAATATCTCCATGGACATTTTGGACAGGACCAAATATCAAGGACCTGTTTGACATGAACCAAATGTCTCCATGGACGTTTTGGACAAGAATAGATGTCCTGCAAGGAACAAAAGCACCTAACACTATAAACAATTGTGTACCCATTTAAAGCAAGGAATTAGACTGACTACTTGACATCTTGCTAGTGGAAAATATGCCAAAGCTATTTCTAAAGTTAATGCCAACTCTATTTTTAAAGAATAAACATACTTTACTTAAAATGTATTTGTCTTTAAAAGTTTTTTAAACTTATATTTTGATGAAAACTATATCCTTAAGAAACCTTAAAAGCATGATATTTCATTGTCCATTTTGTGTTCCAGAATTAGCATTTTTCCATTGTCAACAGCAGGAAAATCTTTTCCAACAGCTGGGAATGAGCCCCTGGTCTTCCATTGAACTACAGAGGTGAATGCAACACATGCAACTGACATTATTGAAATTCTCTTTATGGAAACATTTCGCTTGCCAGAGCAAATGCCCAGTTATCCAGAAATCAAATTATTAATAACGTCAATATAAACCACATTTCTCCATTTTCCCCCAATGTCTCCCTGAAAAACCTTCCATACGATGTTTTATCCCATTTTTATTGGCACTCTCTGAAACACCCTACGCAGTGTTTCCTCCCCAGTGTATACTTGTTCAACAGGCGTTTAATTCCTCAAGAAATATCTGAAATATTTAATTACTTTAACATATTTGAAATTCTAAAAATGAGCCCCACATTATTAGATTATATTAATGAGGGTACAGAAATGTTCTGCTTAAGTTTCCAGCAGTGCACATCCCGTCTTTCTCTTGGTTCTGTTCTTCAGTAAACAGAGACTTTTTCCAACTGATGTTTGGCTCCCTCTGCTGTAAATAACAGCATCTAAATAACAAAGATGGGATAAACAAATCTACTGAAGAGAGTTGAAAGCATTCTTATCCACCTTATATTGGGGGATTTAAAAACAGGTCACGTTAGTTCTGTTCAACACAATTCATGAAAAATGTATTGTGTGTTTCTTAAGTGCAAGCTGCTCTGCAAGACACAGCTGATTTTAAGGGTGTGTGTATAGATTTATATTTATATTTTACTTCATTCTACAAAGACCTGATGTAGTTTGAAGAAAACACATAATTAAACAAGTGAAAACAGGGCCAAGAAAATGTAAACAAATTGGAATGGAAGATCAAGTTTGGGAAAGAGGAGTTGGGGGTATATAGAATCTAGATATGGACAACTATGATTTCTAGATTTTGGGGGGATAGAAAGATAAGTAAAAGTTTGCCCTGCACATAGACAGATCATGATCTGAATCCTAATCACCACTATACACAGAGTTGTCTTACATGGTTGTATAGTTTGTGCATGGCACAAATGTGCACAGTGCAGAGCAGAAGGGGAACTGACATCCAGCCTGCGTACTGGCTCTCAAGTGCCCAAATGGCCTTAATTTACTTGGGCAAGTGCTAAACTCTTCTGAAGAAGCTGTTTAACCACTTCAGGCCACTATTTCTTAACATAAGATGCAATGATGCTGTAATGTCCTTGATTTACAGACTGTATTGATAGGAGGGTGTCCAACACAAATTTTATTGTTGACAGTTTTTGGTGGATACACTGAGACACTTACCTCCAAGTAAATTCAGTCTATACAAAGGAGATTTTACTCTTGTGGAGTGAATCAGTGAGGCAGGTTTTCTAAGTCTTCAGACAAAGCTGTCGAGACTCTGAAAATTTTTTCAGACAGCAGATATGAACAAAAGTTTCTTTTCAAAAACTGGTATAACTTTTGCCACAGATATCTCTCTGATGCAATGTAGTAAGTATTGTAGATCTAATTTAAAATATATTTATGCCTAATTAAGAATTAGCAATTAGAATGAGTAATTCTAACTCATTAGCCAAATAAAATCCACGAGCTAAAAGCACTACCAGTCAATCAGGCTTGAGTGTGAGTGCCATTGTTTTAGCAGCAAAACTCTGAAGAAACCCAGCCTGTCTTGCAGGTATTGTCACAGGTAAGCAGGTGAGGACAAAACAGCCATTCTGTGTCTCAACCTTCAAACCAAAGAAACCAAACTTTATCTTAGCGATGAAACATTGTTTACTTATGAACAAAGGCAAAAGAGTACCAATATGAGTAATGCCCCCACAAGTACAAAAATACTCAGTTGGTAAACTCCCTCTTAAGGCCTTGGCAAACCTTATAGCACATTAATTAAAGAACAAAATTTTATAAAAAATAGTTTATCGAGTGAGATTTAACATCTGTATAAAACTTTATGGCCCTAATCCCTTCTCCAGGAGAATTGATTGGATGATAAAATGTCAAAAGCTGAAACTTGGAAGGTCACCTATTAAAAAATAAGTTGGGCTAAAAAAGTTCACAGTCGTGTTAGATAATATAACACATCAGTTCTAATTTTAGGTTTGGAGAAGTTACTGACGGAATCTCTCTTGTAAATCCTTTATAGTGTTTCTGTGAAATTCTGGGGCCAAATCTCTCAGGTTACTGAATCTCCTGCATGTTTTGAGCCTAGTTCTACTTCAAAAGTTTACAAGAGCCTCTAAAGAAAGGTGCTAATCTCAAAGTACCCATGCAACTCTAATTTGCTAGGGACAGGATACAGGGGACCTAGAAGAGCTTTGAGAAGTGTGCTGCAGAAATGGGCTTTGGAGTCAAATACACCTAGTTCAGGGCCTGGAGATTCACTTGAATGTGTATGACCTCAGCTACCACATTCATAAAATGAGAATAATAGTATCCACATTGCATGGATGTTCTAAGGATTAGTGGTGAGAATCATAGAGCACTTCCTCTACTGTCTGGTTCATAATCAGTAGCAAATATCATTATCATTGACCTGATTCCCACTGGTAACCAAGGGTTTGGATTTTTTAAATATTTAAAAAGTACCTGGAGATAAACAAAAATGAAAATACACCATACCAAAATCTATGGGATTCAGCAAAAGCTGTACTAAGAGGGAGGTTTATAGCAATGAAAGCCTACCTCAGGAAACAAGAAAAATCTCAAATAAACAATCTAACACTACACCTAAAGAAAACAGAAAAAAGAAGAACAAATGAAGTGCAAGATCAGTAGAAGGGAGGAAACAATAAAAATGAAAGTGGAAATAAATGAAATAGAGACTAAAAAGACAATAGAAAAGATCAGTGAAAATAAGAGCTACTTCTTTGATTCAATAAACAAATTGATAAACATTTAGCTAGACTCCTACGAAAAAAGAGAGAAGGATTGTAAGATAATACCATGAAAAGCTATATGCCAATGAGTTGGATAATCTAGAAGAAATGGATAAATTCTCAAAATTAGACAACTTTCCAAGAGTGAATCAAGAAGAAATAGAGAATCTGAAAAGACTTATCCCTAGCAAGGAGATCAAAACAGTAATCAAAAACCTCCCAAAAACGAAAGTCCAGGACTTTGGCTTACCTGGTGAATTCTACTAAACATTCAAAGTAGATTTAATACCTGTCCTCAAATTCTTCCAAAAAATTGAAGAGGAGGGGACATTTCCTAACTCATTCTACATTACCCTGATACCAAAACCAGACAAAGATAATGCAAAAAAAGAAAATTAGAGGCCAATATTATTGACGAACACGGATGCAAAAATCCTCAACATAATATTGGCAAATCAGATACAACACATTAAAAGGATCATGCACCATGATCAAGTGGGATTTATGCCAGGGATGCATGGATAGTTCAACATCAGCAAATCAATCAACATGGTAAACCACACTAACAAAATGAAGAACAAAAATCACATAATCATATCAATAGATGCAGAGAAAGCATTCAAAAAGATACAGAGTACATTTATGAAAAAAACTCCAAATAAAATGAGTATAGAAGGAAAGTACCTCAACATAATAAAGGCCATATATAACAAACCCATAGCTAACCTCACACTCAACAGTGAAAAACTGAAAGCAATCCCTTTAAAAACAGGGACAAGACAAGGATGCCCACTTTCACCACTCCTATTTAACATAGCATTAGAAGTCCTACACAGAGCAATCAGGTAACAAAAAGAAATAAAAGGGATCCATATTGGAAAGGAAGAAGTGAAACTGTCACTATTTGCAGATGACATGATTTTATATATAGAAAACCCTAAAGAATCCACCAAAAAACTGTTAGAAATAAATTAATACAGGAAAGTTGCAGGGTACAAAATCAGTTGTGTTTCTGTACACTAACAATGAAATAGCAGAATGAGAAATTAAGAATACAGTCCTATTTACAGTCTCAACGAAAAGAATAAAATACCTAGGAATAAATTTAACTAAAGAAGTGAAAGCCCTGTACACTGAAAACTATAAAACATTGTTGAAAGAAATTGAAGAAGCTCATGGATTAGAAGGATAACATAGTTAAAATGTCCGTACTTCCTAGAGCAATCCACAGATTCAATGCAATCCCTTCAAAGTCCCAATGACATTTTCCATGGAAATAGAAGAAAGAATCCTAAAATTTATATGGAACAACAAATAACCCCAAAGAGCCAAAAGAATCCTGAGAAAAAAGAACAAAGCTGGAGGTATAACACTCCCTGATTTCAAAATATACTACAAAGCTATAGTAATCAAAGCAGCACAAAAACAGACACACAGATCAATGGAACAGAATCAAGAGCCCAGAAATAAACCCACACATCTATGGACAGCTAATTTTCAACAAGGAAGCCAAGAACATACAATAGAAAAAGCAAAGTCTCTCCAATAAATGATGTTGGGAAAACTGGACAGCCACATGCAAAAGAATGAAAGTAGACCTTTATCTTGCACCATACACAAAAATTAACTCAAAAGGATTAAAGACTTGAATGTAAAACCTGAAACCATAAAACTCCTAGAAGAAAACAAAGGTAGTATGCTCTTAGACATTGCTCTTAGCAGCATCTTTTCAAATACCATGTCCACTCAGACAGGGAAACAAAAGAAAAAATAAACAAATGTGACTATGTCAGACTTAAAAGCCTCTGCAAGGCAAAGGAAACCATCAACAAAATGAAAAGACAACCCACCAACTAGGAGAAAATATTTGCAAATCATATATATGACAAGGGGTTAATTTCCAAAATATATAAAGAACTCATGAAACTCAACAACAAAGAAACAAACAACCCAATCGAAAAATGGGCAGAGAGGGGTGGGCCTGGTGGTACAGCCATTAAGTTCATGCATTCTGCTTCAGCGGCCCAGGGTTTGCTTGTATGGATCCTGGGCATGGACCTACTCCGCGCTCATCAAGCCATGCTGAGGCGGCATCACATATAGAAGAGCTATAACTCTACAACTATGATGCACAGCTATGTACTGGGGCTTTGGGGAGAAAAAAAGAAAGAAAAGAGGAAGATTGGCAACAGATGTTAGCGCAGGGCCAATCTTCCTCAAAAAAAAAAAAAAACTAGAAAAAGAAAGATAATAAAAAAGAACCGATAACTGGAAATGCAAAGACAGTAATCACCGAGGCTCAAGCCCACAGAGGCAACTGTGACTTCCTTCCTTCATTCCAGTGCACTGCTATTTATGGCTTCTAGGAATGGGGAGCCAAGTTTGGATTGACACATCTCAGCAGGTAAACTGCAAAGTCCTTAGGGGCCTAAGTCTTCCAAAATAATCATATAACACTACCCTTGAAATGCACACGTGTTTTGCAAGGATGGATGAGGAAGGTGAAAGAGAGCAAGAGGAGGCACAAAAAACTTAAATTATATAAAAACCACAACACTCATCAACTTCTCAACTGTTTTCTTCCATCTTACTGAGCCTGTGAAAGCATCATGGCTATCAGGACCCTCCTGGCACAGTGGAATGCTGCTGTCATAGTGAACTGGCTATTTCCACATTTGCTACTCCACCTCACTGCTCCTTGTGTTTTATATTATCTTTAAAATGATTAAAGTAGATCCAGGACAATGTTGAATCCCATCTCCATGGGATTCTGCAGTATAATGAGATTATCTTGGGTCTAGAAACTTCTCAGCTTTGCAAGTTCTAGAAATTGACTTTATTAGTATGCTTAAGTTTGATTAGATTCTGAAGACTGATTCACATGAATCACAGATGTGAAAAGTTGACAAACTAGATACCAATTTATTAATTTACAACACTTGGCACTATAACTTTGAACAGATTCTGCAAAAGGAACATGATGGACAGATGTGATATTCAAAATATTTGTCAACTGGAAAGGCATATGCACCAATTAATCAGAATGGATACACAATCCACTATAATAGATGCTGTTAAAAAAAAGAAATGACAGGCCTCAAATGAGTCATTTGCCCCCACTACAGAAAACCAAGACTTAATTACTAGTTCAACCTATTCCAGGAATGTGATCTTTTTAACAATCAACTTGAAATTTCCTGACTAGCACTAGTGGGGTAATCTGCATGATAAAACCCTTGCATTCCCTTCCCCCTAAAAGAAGATGTCCTGGCCTGAAACAATTCTTTCTTTTCTTTTGCTAATAACTTGCTTACCCCACCCTCCTTCTGCCTATTAAAACCTTCTATTTTGTTCAGCTCCTCAAGGTATGTCTCTCCTTGCTAGATGGGATGCTGCATGACTCATGAATCACTTAATAAAGCCAATTAGACCTTCAAATTTACTCAGCTGAATTTTGCTTGTTCACAGATTTGGTGGCAGTGATGGGATCGGAAGCAAAATTTCTGATGGCATTCAGGGACAATGAGAAACACAGATGTGGTGCCTGGAACCCCTTTTTGAGTTCACTGTCTTTTTTGCTATGTCCGAGGGCTGTTGGTGAGCTCCTCTTGGTTTGAGCTCTGCTCTCTCTTACATTCAGCTCCAGATCTAGTTGGTTTTCCACAGTTCCCTATTTGTATGGAAAATCCTAGTCCCATGATTTTGTCCTCAGATTCCACATTTGGAACTGCTGACAGTTTAGTCTGCAATTCCCCATTTGTTTGGATCCTTCCTCAGAGTCCACACTGGGAACTGTTGGAAGCAGCCGCAGTCCTCCATTTGTTTGGAGTCAGTCCGAAGTCCCCATTCTCTGTGGTCTGCTGGTTCAGTCCTCTCCCCAGTTCCCAGAGTCCACATAGGGAACTGTTGGTGATTGCTGCCTGGAGTTGGACTGTGTCCAACTTGAGAACCAGATTGGGTCTGGGATCAGACTGGGTCGGATTTAAGAAGTAGGCTGAGTCTGGAATCAGACTGGGTCTGATTTTAAAACTGGACTAGGTCTGGGGTTGGGCTGGGTCTGGCTTGAGTTGGACTGGGTCCAGTAAAGGTTACTGCTAATGAGGATCTTAGAAGCTAGAAAGTCACAAATGTTTGTGAGTACAAGTCAAGGATTTAAAAGCCGTTAGAGTGCCTGCCATTTTCAGATTGACACTAGGTCACAGTAGGGGAGGAAAACAATTCCTCTACCCTCTAGGTCCTTCTGGCTGGTCTAAGAAATAAACTGACATGAGACAGAATAACAGGAAAAAAATCAAAGTTTAATAACATGTATACATGGGAGAAACCCAGAAAAACTGAGCAACTCAGACGGAATGGCCAAAGCCACCTCCTTAAATACGGTCTTCAGCTAAAAACAAAGGACGATGTTTGGAGTAGTGTTTTGGGGGCTTCAAAGTGGAGAAAGGCCAAATTTATATGGAGATGGAAATGCGAATGTTTGTTAAACAAGTATTTGTTGGGGCCTCTGTAGACAATGTTATCTTATGTTATTAGCTCCTTCCTGGAACAGGTCCTCCATCTTAAATTCCTTTAGGCAGTTAGGGGGAAGGTCAAAGTGTCTTTCAGGATCTTTTGTTCTTAAAAATAATCAAGACAAAGAGACCTTGTGGGGTGGCCAATTCTGATCCCCCATATCACTCACCAACCTCAAGAAAATTTCCATGCTACAAGTTACACTGTAAAACACCCCACAATTCCCAACCCCATGGCATGTCTCTCTCAGGTATTATTTAGGCTCCAAGAAACCCAGTGGCTTAGCTAAAAGAATTGGGATCCTTTATATCCAAAGAGTTGAGTGCAACATCTTCTGGCACATCTGCTCATTTTATGTCTGAGAACTGTAATCCCGAGTTACAGCTACAACTGTAGCTGTGAAACCAGCAAACAGTTAGCCATTGATGATTAAGCAGCTAACAACAAAGGAGGATCGGAATTGGCCATCCCAAAATATGTCTTTGCTGAAAGATGCTTTAATCCCCAACCCCCCACTAACTGGCCAAAAGAGTCAGTTGGGTTGGCAGGCCTGCCACCAGAACAGGCCATCAGCATAGACATCTCCAGGTATCAGGGGTTCCTTGCTAAGCCCATTCTTAGTTCTGGTTACCCTTTGTAAGAGACATTTACATGTGTAAATGAAATCTCCATTTGTAAAAGTATCTTCTTCCCTATACCAGGAAGAAGGAGGGGGATGGCCTAACCTAGGAACTTGTCAGAATGGAAGGCAAGGACTTAAATCTGCTTGATAAACTTACCCACTGTTAATTGTGCTGTTTGGGCAATATGCTATCTGAGTCCCACTGGGTTCCTATAGACAACATCTCCCTGGAGCCTGGTCACCATGGTAATGGGTTTTTTGAGCTTTTTTTTCAGGAGCTGCCATTCTGTGGACATGTGTCCCACGATGAAGGATGAAGCCTGACTACGCTTGCACAGATCATCAATCACCTCATCTCTCCTCACTTCCAATCACTTCAGACCACCTTGCCCCCTACCCTATAAATATCCCTGAGTCCCTGTTTTCAGGGAAGTGGATTTGAGATTCATTCTCTCATTTCCTCACTTGGCTGCCTTGTGATTAAACTCTCTCTGCTGCAATCTCGTCGTTTCAGTGTTTGGCTTTCTGGGCAGTGGGCAAAAACAGACCTGGCATGGTAACAGCTATGGATATTTACAAAAATGGCAAAATTTTGCTAACCTTGTTTTGTGTCCTGACAGTTTGCTTTGGTAGCTGCCAGGTTGGGGGCTCCAAAATATGCCTGAGTAGAAATATGAATTATACTCTATTTGTGGTAGAAATGTGGGTTGAATTCCATTTGTGGCTATAGACCTGCCAAACTGCTGCCAGCCCTCAGGGGAATTACAATGGCCATTATGGGGAACATTCCAAATAGATGAGATCACTTAAAAAGTCCACTTAAAGCAAGAGCTACGCAGAAGCCTCTGAAAGGTTTCAGAATTCCAAAAGAGCTTCATTGAAAGATTTGTTTCAAAAGGCTAATAAAAAATGAAAGACACAAAAGGTACCTAAAACAACACCTAGGTTTCCCCCATTACACCCTTCCACCATCAATCTGATGGCCCAAGGGTCGATGTTTCATTTGTATTCAACTGGGACACTGGGGAAAAAAAGTGTCCTTGAAATCCCTATGCAATTCTTCTCAATTACCCTCATTTGTACCTCCAAAGAAGTATCCCATATGGGACCTTCTCACAGTTGACAGGACTTGAAGCATTCTCTGGTAAACTATTATCAGTAATTACCTTAAACAGACAAGGGAAAACTAAAATTAATGGGGTTGTTGAATACTGTCAGAAATATTTACTATTTGCCACAGATGAAACCTGACAAAATATTTGAAGGGATTTAATAATGTTACGATCAGAAATTTGGCCAAATTCGAAGCTGATATTCATAGACTGATAGGAATTTTTTTTAGGCCTTCTCATCTAAGCTAAATGTACCCACAGGAAAGGAAAAACATTCCAAAATAGGTGAATGAGTGTGTCAGCATTTTGATATCATTTAGATGGCAACCCAGTTCTTTGTAGAATTGAAAATAACTGTCTTTGTCTTGCAAATCTCTGCAGGGCCAAAGATGTGGCTCTAAAAGTTTAAAGTTCATCTTCCCTTTTTGCCAATCCTGTACCTCACCTATTCCGCTCAAAATGCTTAAAAAGATCAGGACATTAGAAACAGAATTGTCCTGCGCTTAATCTGTGCCTTTGTGATGTAAATTTCTACTCTTATCTTCTCTAGGATCTAAGAGCCATTCTTTGAAAGGCAAACTTTAGGGAGAAGTTTTTCATCATAGGGAAAAAAAAAAAGGGGAGGTCTTTGGAAATTGGGCTAATGAAAAATCTTAAATGTCCTCTCTACAAATGTTAGTAAAAGCAAAAGGTATAAAATCTCTGTTTGCATCTGTCTGTGTGTTTGTGTGTGCATCTATATCTGTATGTTGTAGATATGAGATATTTTTCCACTTTGGATGGTATTGCCAATATTAATTTATAAAGAGGTCTGTTTACTTTGTTTGAAGGCAAGCCCTTGCTCAGAAATATAATAGAAACTAACCCAAATGCTTTTCAGGTTCACATGATTTGGGAAAAAATTAGATATTAAAGCTAGCTTAAATTAATTGGTTTTATTAAAATAGGCATGTCTTCAGAGTTATCAGCATCATATGTAATGCAGATAAACAACTTTTATACTACCTGGGATTACTAGTCAAATTCATGTTATCTTTGTTGCAAAACTTGCCTGCAAAAAAAATTGACTTAAAATGATGGATGATTTTGTCTAATGTCTCATGAAGTTTTCATAGATAATCTGAACATAATTGTTGACAGCAAATAATTTAGATAGATGTAAGTGGGATGGGTTTATAGGGAAACTTTTTAGCAATAATTGTTATGTGTACTTAAAAATAGCTTCCAAAATCTTTTTGATAACTTGAAACCTTAGAATTTTCCTAAGTTAAGTTAAATGATGGAAATTCTTTGAATATCTAGATCATTTCCAAATAAGATAAAATACTGAACATTATTTGCTAAACAAGTCTAAGTTTGCCTATTTTTGATCTCTTATTACAGAGAAATTAAAGATATTTGGGTCTGTTAGTAAACATGTTTTATGCCACACTGAAAAGCATGTTTCTAAAAACTACAAAAGGTATTTACAAAATTTGCCAAGCCACAGAATGCTAATACAAAAGACAGTTCACAATTGCTTACTTGTTAGTTTTCGGTAGAATTTAAGGCTTCTAAGGGTTAAGATTCTAATTAATATATGTTATTAAAGCTACTAGAAATTATAAGGGAAACAACTCTGTATGCAAGGAAAGTAGGATGTGTTTTTGGTTAATAAAAGGTGTGAGGTATGGAGATGCATACTTATTAAGGGAAATGAGAGTAATTTTATCTAAACTAAAATTTTTGATTATTTCTGAATGGGAAAGAAGAAAGCGAACAAACTATGAACATACAAAGCTGGGAAGAGAGAGAGAAGAGAGTGAGAGGGAATCTTACGTAATCAAGCTGGCTAAAATTGAACTGTTGTTGTGGGTGTCTTAAGAATGAGCTTTAATATCAATAGTGTACTTATGTAAAACTAGAACTTAATTTTCTTTCATCTGCTAATTTCTTGGACTGTTTGTCTGCTCCTAAGAGATTATGAAAGTAAAGAAAGATTTTATGTTTTATCAATATAATTTTCTATGTTTTATCAGGTATTTGACTACCTAAGTAAACCTAGTCTTCTTGATATTAAAAAAAGCTAAGTTTTTCCCAGAACTATGTAATCTTCTACATTTGCCTGTGAAGTCTTTAATTGTCATTCTGGTTAAATAGATAACTAAGTAATGCTTCACAGTGACCTGTGATCCTATTGGACCAAGTGTTTTAAAACCTTTTGATATCTTTGACAAACTTCCCCAAATTAAATTTTAAAGTCCTTTTGACCTCTAGTTAACTTTGGGATTTTTCAAAGGGCTCCTGAAACATCTCAAAGGAAGGTATTAAACTAATTATGTTCATTTGGTATGTTAAATTGCATGGGGAACATTGTCAGATAAGTGATGCTAAACCTTTTTTGATTATATTGTGTAGATATGTGACTATAATTTTTATAACTTTGTGTTTAAATGTTAATGGTTCTTATTTCCCCCTCAGATATAAGAAAAACTTTCCTTGTTAGCTAACCTATGACTTACAGCAATTTGGTAAATTATATCTTTGTAAACAAAGATGAAAACATTTACTTTTTCTCTCTACCCGATCCCTCCAGAATTTGGAAACCCTTGAATATTCTTTTCATGGCAATATAGTTAGTTATTTGTACAAGTTCAATAAGAATCTGTTCTCTTTGTGACAAGACACAATTTGAAACAAGGGAGTTTTCTTATCCTCTGGGACCTCAATCAAAAATGGGCAACAAGCAAACCATCTTCTTACTGCTATTATTTAACCTTCTAAAATTTATGCCAACAAAATTGAGGCTCATACTAAAAGGACTGAATCTGAGTATCAGGAAAATTCCCTAGATGACTTTCACGCAAAGGCAGCAACAACAGAATCTTTGAAGACTGTAGCACGTGTGGATAAAGTCCATTCTGCTTCTGCAAAAATAAAGACTCTTTATCGACAGACTTTTGCCATCCTGATGTCCTTGTAACATGGCAACAGTCTGCTGTGGAATCAGAGAAATTAAGATGAACAAACAATGCTTGTGAATTAAACAATCGGGGCTGTGGTTCTTCCTGGCTCCCTGGCAAACCCCATTTTTCAGTTTTTGCATTCTTCCCTCATCATAGTGAATTTAAGATGACTCAAATTATGACTAGACATTGGTGGGGAGACTTCCATAAAACTGCGAAAGGTTTACCAGCAATGTCTGACTTGCCAGATCCATAATCCTGGAACAACTCTTTTTGTCCCCAGAGTTCTCAAATCTCCTCCTTCTGGACCCTTTGAACACCTGCAGCTGGACTTCATTCAACTGCCATTTAGCATCGGTTATTTATATGCTCCTGTTATTGTACGTATGTTTTCTGGATGGGTTGAAGACTTCCACTGCTGCAAGGCTGATGCCCTCACAGTGGCAAAGAAATAGTTAGAAAATGTGTTTCCAAGCTGGGGTATACCTTCCACAATTTCCTGTGACTGAGGCACCCACTTCACTGGGCAGATCATATAGGCCTTGACAAAAACCTTGCAAACATCTTGGAATTATCATTGTCTTTATCACCCTCAATCATCAGGCAAAGTTGAGAAAACTAATACGATTCTGAAACTTAAAATTTCTGAACTTGCTGCTGCTCATCCCTTGTCTCATGCTAGTGTGACCAGCCCCTGTAAGGCTCTAGTGTCAGTACTCAAGCTTATCATCAACAGGTTAGAGAAGCTTTCCTGGATCCCAATTCAAAGGATCCTATTGGTCAGAGTGTAGAGCCTGGTGACTGGGTATTCTGGAAATGTCCTCAGAGGAAGACAGCCCTCAAGCCCTGTTGGAAGGGACTTTACCAAGTGCTCCTGACCACTGACACTGACACAAAAACTACAAGACATTGAGATTTGGATACATAACTCACAGTTAAAGAAATTTCCACCTGACATCTGGTTCTCTTCAAATGCTGGAGACCTTTGAATCAATTTGACGAGGAAGAGAAGTAGCTGACATTGAGGAAGACCGCTTCTGCCCAAGACAATAGATCAAGACTTCATACTTTAACTAAACATAAAACTCTTCTTTTCTTTACTCCAGTGTTGGCCTGGAAAGAGAACACCACTCTCTGTATCTCCCAGGCCATTGCTAAGAGGGGTAACCTCTGGAATTTAAAACAACTTTTTATTTCAGACGAGGAGAAAACCAAACTGACCCTGCCTTGAATAGGCAAATGCAACAATTCCTGTGAATGAACCCATTAACAATGCCACCTTAATGGAAGTGGTTTTTGTCCCAACACGACTTATCTCTGTGGTGGTTATCATTCTCCTTGGGCCTATGAATGCCTGGATGGCTGACACACAGCCGGGCAATGCCTCTTAGGTTATCTAACTGTGCCCCTAACTGTTCTAGAAAGGAACTATCAAGAGGCTTTCATGGTTCAGTATTTGCTTTCTTTGGCAGGGCCCTACTTCCCTGGTTAGGAGTAAATACAAATGAGGCTGTGATCAGAAACCTCTCCTTAATTCTTAAGAATATTGTGGAATCCGCTGATAAAGCGGTAGTTGCCCAACAAGTATCCTTAGACTCTCTGGCCAAAATTGTTCTTGAGTAGAGGTTAGCCCTTGATAACCTTTTAGCTGAGCAAGGAGGTGTCTGTGCTGTGGCCAGCACCACCTGCTATACCTGTGACAAGAGATTTTCACATATTGAGGAATATGGTGTAACTACTCAGGCTCAAAACTGATTCAGCTTGAGCTAAAAAGCCTGACTTATGGCCTATCAAACATATTGTACATCTGCTTTAACTATTAAAGTAAAGAATGCATTCTCTTAAAATAAGAATGTCTACTTCCCCTCCTATAACCTATGGGTAATGTCCTCCCATATTAGTCCCTTTCTGACATCAGGGTCATGTTGACATGCTAATTTGCAACTGAATACCTCTTTAAAACTTTGATTAATATGTATCCTCAGTGTGTTTAATGTGTGTTCTTTGCTCTAAAAAGGTATCAGACTGTACTGAAAACTATGCTTCTCTAGAACACTTTCTTCCTTTCTGGAAAAGGCCTTCCTGGATTATAATCCTCACTCTGGCTCAAGTTAAAACTCACCTTATCTCTCATATCTATAGAATGGTTGCTGGTTATTTTGCATCAACATCTCGATCAACATTCCTGGGGAAGTTGAAACTCAGTTACATAAGATCACTGAGCAAGCCACTTGGCTTAAAAGGGTGACTCCTTCAGCTGGGTCTTTCTTTGATTGGTTTGGGTCTTGGGGGCTATGGCTCTGAAGTGCACTCCAAACATTGGGAATTATTCTGCTTATTATAATCATAATAATCTCACTGGAGGGTTGCAGCCCCTCAAAATCTTTAAATGCGCGTTTGCAGCTGCTGATTACCAATCAGATGATCTCCCTAGGACTAGAACATCAAAAAAGAAGTGAAGAGAGTGACGGACTTAAAGATTATGAACCTGAAGCCCTGACCTGAGTGTAACAGAGATAAAGCAAAAACATCATGATCCTCAAGGATGCTTGAGGAATTACCTTTCAGGAAATCTGCAAAGTCATGTAGCCAGGGCATGTGCAAAAGAAGAAATCTTGACCTGAAATGACTGCAGAACCAAGGACCCTCCTCCCCACGGAAGCCAAGGACCGGGACGTGACTGGAACTTGAAAGTCAGACTCTTACCAGAAGCCAGGAGCCCTCATCCAGATTCTCAGATCTCACACAGAGGGTCAGAGAAAGCCACAAGAACCACAAACATAGCTAAGAGTGGCACTAACGCCTTAATTTTTGATCTTAGCTCTCAGGCTGAGAGTTTGATTAAAGAGGGGACTTGTTAAAAAAAGAAATAACAAGCCCAAAATGGAGTTATTTTCCCCCACAACATAAAACCAAGACTAAATTACAGTTTCAGCTTCTCCCGAGAATGTCACCTTTTTAACAGTCAACCTGAAATCTCCTGACTAGCACTAGTGAGGTAAACTGCATGATGAAAGCCCTGCATTCCCTTCCCCCCAAAAGAAGCTGTCCTGGCCTGAAACAATTCTTTCTTTTCTTGTGCTAATAACTTGCTTACCCTACCCTCCTTCTGCCTATAAAAACCTTCTATTTTGTACAACTCCTCAGGCTGTCTCTCTACTTGATAGATGGTGAAGGGGAGAAAGAGCATTTTCTACCCATCTGGCTCCTTTCTGGCTGGGCTGCAAATTAAACTGACATGAGGCTGAATAGCAGGAGAAAATCGAACAAAGTTTTATGACATGTATACATGGGAGAGACTCAGGGAAACTGAGTACCTCTCGACAAAATGGCAGAGGTTCTCCTCTTAAATAGCCAAACTAGGATATTGGGGGTTGGGTCAGCTATGGGAAATTACCAGAAAGGTACAGTAAGGTTATTATGCAGATTTAAGGTCTCACCTTCCACACTGATAAGTTTCTAGAGATGAGGTCACCAGCCCCTCTTCCCAGTACAGAGGAGGTACCTTTATGAATGGAGATTTCCCTTACAAATGTAAATGTCTGGTAAACAGAACTTTGATAAGAATTAGGATCACCCTGGTTCATCCCAAAGATGACACTTTGTGGGAAATGCTGCCTGTACCTGCCACCCTTCCAAGACTGCCTCTGCATCCTTTACCATCTTGTGTTTCACTATCAGGATCAAGTATAGCATCTTCAAGGGTTGGATTTTCTTTGCCAGTTTTCTCAGAGGACATAGTTTCAGCACTCTGCCACTTCCTTTATAATGTGCCTGAAAAAAATGGAAATGTGTGAGTGTAAAATGCAAATTACCTCTAAGTGATAAAAGCAAAAGGAAGAGATAAAGCAGTTTCACTTCCCTTTGAGATAAAGCAGTAGGTGCCTGTCTTACAGTAAATATGAGGCTCTTCAGCCAAACACACAGTTCCGGAGGGAAGAACCCTGGGTGTTGTTGAAGACCTGTGGTCAGGCAGAATCGTGGCCCTGCTTTTCTTTTCTGGTCCTGGGAATGAAGTTATGTGACAGGATGGAGTCACGTGGCAGTCCTCACTGAGGACAAGACCCGGGGTTGCGTAACCATGGGAAATTGATGTCTGAGCTATAATCCTGTAGGAGAGGACTACACTGAGAACAAGTCTGTGACTGGTTCTGGATTATTTCAAAACAAAGAACTGATTTTAAAATAAAAAGATGTATAAAATATAGTGATTTTATTTTCTTAATTAAAAATCAATGCCTAGTCTAATAAAGGGTTTTGACTTTAATGTTGTTGATGTCACTTCCATATTTGAGACCTAGTCTTGGAAATATAATTTGGACACTCAAATGTAGGAATTTTCTGAAACATTTCAATGCTTTATGGAAAAAGTGGAACAGAATATTTTATATCAGAATATACTTGAATTAGAGATGTGACCAAATTTCTGCCAGTGTGAAAGAAGAGTAGACAGCTTCCTTCCATCTGAAATTGTTCTCCGCCATTTGCTAGAAATTGCCTTGGTCAAGTCATGCTCTGTATCTTTCTCTTTATAAATGAATGTATCTTCAATTAATTGAAGCTAATGTTTACTAGCTCATTAAGTCATTATTTCATTTGATGGTCATGGAATCCCTAAAAAACACATGATATTAATAAGCCCATTTTAGAGATGAGGGGTTAAGACACAATTTAAATAAACCTCCAAGGTAGTCTCAATGGGAAAATGTTGCTACTTGAGTGACATGAAAACTGTGGGTGGCTTGTGGAAATGTTTACAAAATAGCTGAACAAAGAGGGGGAAGAAGAAGAGGAGGAAAAAGAGGGAAAGGAAATGAGCTGGAAGCAGACAAGTGGTCTGAATCCTAAAATAATGGTCTATGCTGAGCCATCATTCATAGCATGAAGCACCCAATATGATAGCGCCTGTGGCCCTAAATCCTAAATCCAAGGAGCAGAGAGTATCATGAAGCCCTTATTGTCTTGCTCACCCACACACAGAGGCTGCTCCAGAAGGAAGAAAGGGCTCTTGAATACAAATTGCAAAGCACAGCCAGCCTAGCAGGGATTTAACAAACTTTTGGGTAAACACACCCAGGTCATTATCCATGGTTCTACCTCCTCCCTTTTTTTTCTTTTTTTGTGAGGAAGATTAGTCCTTAGCTAACATGTGTTGCTAATCCTCTTCTTTTTTGCTGAGGAAGATTGGCCCTGGGCTAACATCTGTGCCCACCTTCCTCTACTTTATATGGGATGCCACCACAGCATGGCTTGATAAGCAGTGGTCTGTCCACGCCTGGAATCTGACCCTGCAAACCTGGGGCCACTAAAGTGGAGAGCACAAACTTAACCACTATGACACTGGGTTGGCCCCCTACTGCCTCCCTTTTTGATCAGCTGAATGCTCAAAGAGCTAACCACCCTCTCATTTCCATTGTCATCATCACCTGGGGTCCCTGTAGAGCCCAAACTGCCAGTCAGGTGATTAAAAAGAATTTAGACTGATGGCAAAACAGACCAAGATTTGCATTTCAGATTAACTGGCTAGGAGACTTCAGGCAGAGAACTTAATTTTTCGTACCCACTGTTTTCTCATCTGCCAAATGGAGAAGATGTCTGTCTGTCTTATAGTGAACAGTGAACAGTGTTTAAGAGTTCAATCTGTCAACTCTGACATTCACTGGAGAATGTTTTTACCTTTGATAACTGTCCTAATTTCTGCAAGCCTTAATTTCTTCATCTGTAAAATGAGGATAACACTAAAGCACTTATTTCACAGAACTGTTATGAAAATTGAGTGTGATACTATATATGAAATACTTGACACATTCCCTGACAAATGGTTGATGATCAACAAGTGTTAGCTTTCATTTTTATTACTGAAGACCAGTGATAAGCCAGGCATAGTGTAGCTGCCCAATGCATGGTAACTACACTTATTAGGATACACATGGGAAGCTTTGAATAATTTATATGCACGTTATTTTCTTTGAGCTGCCACTCTTAAATGTGTAATCAGTGATGAGAGGCCAGCTTCCTAGTTCTTTTCGCTTTGGATAAATAAGCCCTCATACAGAGATACAGGCTGAAGGTGTGTGTAAAATCTCAAGCAAGCTTGAATGTTGCCTCATGCTCTTGTAAGATCTAGCTGAGAAGAAAGGAGTGGGTTGAATATTGCCCCTCAAAATCATGCCCACCGGAACCTCAGAATGTGACCATATTTGAAAATAGGGTCTTTGTACATGTGATGTAAATTGTTAATATGAGGTCATACTGGATTAGGGTGGGCTCTAAATCTGGTGACTAGTGTTCTTATAAGAAGGCCATGTGAAGACACAGAGGAGAATGCCATGCGACCAGAGAGATTGGAGTGATGCATCTACAAGCCAAGGAATGCCCAGGGTTGCTGGCAATCACCAGAAGCCAGGAGAGAGGCATGAAACAGATTCTGCCTCAGAGACTGCAGAAGGACCCAACACTATCAACACTTTGAGTTTGAACTTCTGGCCTCCAAAAACTCTTTATGAGAGAATAAATAGCTGTTGTTTTAAGCCACCAAGTTTGTGTAATTTGTTAGGGTAGCCCTAGGAAACCTACACATGAGGGATCTCTGGCCAAAAGGAGGAGTAAGTGTTACAGCATCTCTCCTCTCCAGGCAGGATCAGCAAGGAGGGGTGAAGAAGGTATATGTATGGAGCTCCTGAATGTCTCCAGACAAACACAGGACCTCAGCAAGGGCAGGTGCATGTTCTATCAGTGGCCCATTGGGCAACTGAGGCTAGTCCTGTAACATTGGGAATGGGTGGCCGGGCAAGAAGGGGCAAGGAGGCATAATCACACTGGAAGGGACCAGACATGCAGATACTGGGCTGCTCAAGTACTTCAAGCATGACCCACCAGACAGATTCAGGGGTTGGGGGCACCCCAGGCAACACTAACTCGCAAATCCTTTTAAGTACAAAGCCAAAAGCCGATTACTTTCTTATACTGCAAAGACAACACTGATACCTAAAGTTAAACTACTGCATTAAAGCAAGTTATATCAGCCGGTTTTAAATCTAATGCTTACAAATTTCTTTTTCTTTTGCTGAGGAAGATTGTCCCTGAGGTAACACCTATGCCAATCTTCTTCTATTTTGTATGTGGGCTACTGCCACAGCATGACTGACGAGTGGTGTAGGTCTGCACCTGGGATCCGAATCCGTGAACCCTGGGCCACGGAAGCAGAGTGCATGGAGCTTAACAACTAGGCCATGGGGCTGGACCCTAATGCTTACAAATTTTAGTCCACAGATAGCCTGTGAACCAAACAAGTTTAAAAAATTTTTATGGTGTAGTTTTTTGCTTTAGACATCCTAGGCCTCAGGATGGGTATTGTCCTGAAACATCTTACCAAGACCTCATTTTGGCACCTGCTGGGAAACCTTTCTTGCCAAACTTAAACAGGACATCTAGTCAACAAGTAGCAAATCAAACAAGCACTGAAAAGAGCTGTCCTAGTGAGGGCGGAACTTCCCTCCTGCAGCTGGAGGAAGCCAAGTAATGTGAGTAACTGACTAGTTCTCCCGTGTCGAAAGTCACAATAACATCAAGAAGGCTTGACTGGGCATGTGAGAAAGGAAAGAACAGAATCAAATCTGAGTCTGGGAAACTCAGTTCAATGGGGTACCCTAAAAGTCACAAATGTCACCAGTGTAAATGCCCATTAACTTATTCAATCACTCAAAGAACCTTCCATTCATTCAACAAGGTTTCATTAGTTTCTACTATGGGTGTAGGCGCTGGGATATTGGTGGTGGGGTCAGGTACTAAAACAATTATGAGGTAGTTTCTATTCCAAGAAGCTTAGAATATAATAGATTCTCAGTAATATTTTGTGTCAGCTAAATAACCCTAATTTTTTAAAAAAGTAAAGATAAAATATGGGCAACAAAGCATAGCCACTCTGTAATCATGTCTGAGTGCACACACACACAAACACCACACACACCACACCACACACACACAAACACCACACACACATACACACACCACACACACCAAAAACATACACAGATACACAACATACACCACACACAACACACATACCTACACATACCAAAAACACACAGACCACACACACACCACACACACACACCACACACACAGATACACAAACCACACATGCACACGCATCCCCCCCCCCAAGAACATTGTCCAAATCACAAAAATGACCAAACATCCTACTTTCCTAGTGTGGTGATTTAAAAAATATGTCCACACATTTTTGAATTCTCCCCCCTTGAGGAGGTGGAGCGTCTCTTCTCCTTGTGTGTGCTGGACTTAGTGCCTTGATTCTAATAAATAGAATAAAGCAGAGGTGATGACGTGTCGTTCTGAGACCAGATCGCAAAAGTCATTGGAACTTATTCCTTCCGTGCTCGCTCGCTCGCGCTGTCTCTCTCTCTCTCTCTCTCTCTCTCTCTCTCTCTCTCTCGGATTGCTCACACTGAGAGAAGCCATGTCATACACACCCAGCCCTGTGGAGAGGAACTGAAGTCTCCTGCCAACCTCGACGTGAGTGAGATTGGAAGTTGAACGTTGGCCCAGTCAGGTTTTCAGGGACTGCAGCCCCAGCTGACAGCTTGAATGAGACCTCAGGGGGGACCCTGAGTCAGAACCACCACACTAAGACTTTTCTGGATTCCTCACCCTCAAAAACTGTGTGAGATAATAAATGATTGTTGTTTCAAGCTGCGAAATTTAGGGAAGATTTGTTATACAGCAAGGATAACTATGATACCTGGTTAAAATGAGTAACTACCCCTTCTTTACCTATTACAGGTTCATTCCTGCTTCATTATTCTCACCTTCTTGATAAATGTTACCTTGATAAGTGTTATTTTGATAATGTTGTTCTTGGTAAATGTTATTAAAGTACTCAATCGTAGATTGCCTCTGCTTCCCGACAGTATCCAATCCAGAGCAAAGGCCCACTTCTTTAAACCCTCCCTAGACTTACCTAATACAAGCCCAAATCTTATAACAAGTTTTTTTCCAACACTCTCTTATTGAATTGGCTCATGGTTCTTAATGTATGCTATCTTTTGTTGCATCAAGCAAATAGACCCAAACCTTTGTTTGATTATGGGTGTCTTCCTGGAGACCTAGACTAAAGGCGTCAGCAATAGTTTGAAGCTGTGCTGGGCAGTAGACCTTCTGTACTGTGCATGCATGAAAATCAATTCAAGCTATTAATAGATATAATTATAAAAATACTAGCTAATATTTATTGAATGTTTATCATATGCCAGATATAGTGCTAAGTGCTTTGTATGCATTATACCATTTTATTCCAGTAAAAAGACTTTATGAAGTAGTTGATATTATTATCCCCATGTTACAGATGAGTAAACAGAGGTGTTGATAGGTTAAATAACTAATACAATGTCACACAACTAGGCAGCAGTGGGATTTGAATCCAAACTTCCTCCAGACCAACACTCCAAACCATTGGCGGATTATCTCCACCAATGTGTACCATAGCATCTTAAATCTAATAGCCAGTGGTGATTCCATAATATCTCGTTCAGCCTGATTGCCAACTACTGGCATTGTTAGTGTGTCTGGAGTCCTACCTTCCAGTCATCTAGAAACAGAGATTTCAAATGTTTGTTTTAAGTCCTCTTAGGGACAGCAGAGGGAAAGGTGGGGAGGGTTCCATGGCTAAAGAAATGTTAAAAACCATGAATCTTACCTTCTCTTCTATAATAGTCACAAATCTGGGCTCCAAGTCCCCCACAGACTCATTCTTAGGAGATTTAACTGCAAAAACATTTGCTTGGAAATAAAATGTATGTTCTACTTTTTTCCAACCTAGTAAATAATTGCAAGAAGGAATAATAACACACTGAGAAATTTCCTAAGCACTTATTCCCCATTTCCCATTTGTTTCTATTTATTACTTCTCCTAAAGAATAATTCCTCCCTAGAGCTAGAAAAATAAAGCATCAGAGGCCTGAGGAAGTGTTGGCATGGCAGAGGAACATGGAAGAGGACAGCCTTGGAGTAAAGGACAGTGGTTGAGGAAGATGAGGAGCTTCCAGCAAGAAGGCTCTGAGAGAAGAGCTGATGCATTTTAACTAAAGGAAGAACACCAGGAAATTGGAGTTGTCTGACTGAGCAGTCTTTCCAGAGGAGCTGTGAAGTACAATGTGAACACCATCTCGGTTGCTCCCTCACACCTCTCCCATCTCTGCCCTTGTCTGCCAAGCCTCTTCACCATCATCCCTGCATTGCACACATTCATCTGGATGTTCATTCTCTTAACACTGGCTCAACATCACACTATGTGCAAAATAAAAGCCATTTACAGGATGGTGGAAAACATAAGGCATAGTCACAGGAAAATTTAGTAAGAATATAAGCAGCTAGTGTTAAATTAAACAAGGAATGTTGCATTAATTCAGAGGGCAAGGGCACTGGCGTTTAGCATGGACTTGGAGACAAGGAATCCCATGGAATAGCTCTTGCCTGTGGCTAGTCCCAGATAAAATTATGCATATTTAGTCATGAATCTCTGCTTCGTCAGTCTTTGCCTTGTCTCCCCACTAGATTGTCTCATACAACTCCAGGTTCCCGAAGTAGAGCTCCCTCTTTGAAATGTTTTGGGCTCTGGGCCTTTCCTATATCCACCTCCCCAGACTTGTCCCCTTCCTTCCAGTTTGACTTTGATCCACGAGAGGAGAGAGCTCACCAATCCAACTAACAAACTAATTTGGGCTCACGGATTAAAATGGGAGGGTGCCTGGGAAGTGTGCTGGCTCCAGACTGCTTCTACTCCTTGGACTTTCAGAAAGGTATCAAGTCACTTTGGGGCAGTCTGGGCCACGCCGTGGTCACACCATATTCTGCCTATTCTGTTTCCTTTGGGATCCCAGCCTCAAGAAGCCCACTGAGTTCCTGCTAAAACACAGCTGCTGTGTAAATGCAGATTCTGTTCCCTCCCTCTCTCCATCTGCCACGTTTTCAGTTTGGCTCATTTTCAGTGTTTTATGGTGAAAAAAGTCACAGGTTTTGGAGTTGGAGTCTGAGGTTGGCCAGGTACCAGCTGTATACCTTGAGCAAGTTACTACAGTTTCAGAGGCTCAGTAAACAAGGCACGTCTTGAAAGGGTGTTTTCAAGATTGAATAAGATAATGCAATTAAAATGCACATCGTAATAGGTACTTACTGGGATAGTTTTGTTTATTTACGATTGGTAATGATTATTTTGGAGTGTAATACTTTAAATTTCCAATCCAGGTGCCTACAGACATATTTTAAGTTCATACAAGTCTTCTGGATATCACCTGTCTACCCTCCAAGGCCCCCCTCACCCTGCTCTGTCCCCAGGGCAGGCTGACTGACTGCATTAGTCAGTGGGCTCTCTTGCCTTCTGGCTGCGTTTTGGCCAAGGTGGGGCTCATAAGCAGGGGCTCTGAGGGCAGAAGAGGTAAAGAGGCAGGTTGAGTATTTATTCCCCAGGTGCCTCTCTGTGGGTCCCTCTGTTACCACCCAAAAAGGGGGGTTCATCTGCCTGCCGCAAGACTTGCCAATAGTTAAGAGGCAAGGTGGTAGGAGAGAAAAGACTTTTTATTACAGCTTGCCAGCAAGAGGGAAGATGGCTGACTAATGTCTGAAAAAACCATCTTACAGAACAAAGACTACAGGCCAGTTATATGGGGTAGCTGGTGTCCAGGTGGGGGAGGCATCTGGTCTCGGCATGGAGGCATCCATCTGATCTTAGTCTCTGATAGTCTTTTGTTTTACTGGACATGCATCAGAGACTGGAGCAATGCCTCATACCCAGCTCTTTCAGTTGTCATTGATGATGGTTATCAGCATAGACTCTCTGTTCACGGTCATCACATTCCTAAGGAACTCAAAAGAACAAAGTTATCATCTTATCACAGCTGGGAGGTACAGCACAAGTAGGGGTTGTAAAATCTGCAGAGCAGTTAGATCTCCTCAAGGGTGCATATCTGGGTGGGTCAGTTAGTCAGAGGTCATTCAAAGTTACAATAGGGTTTCTTTTCTATGATGTGGCTTCCCTTATGTCAACCTTGTCTTGAGCCAGTATCATCTCTACCAGAGGCCATGGGCTCTGTCATGAGGCCTTCTCCATTGTGCTCTCTCTCTCTCTCTCTCTCTATCTCTCCCTCTGTCTCTGTCTCTCTGTCTCTCTCAATGCTAGTAAATGTTCCCACTCCCTCACCACTTATTAGCTCCAGGATACTAGACCATTTCTTGTTGCTTTTTAAAAACCCTGTCCATAGCTTTATAAATAATCTCTTAAACTCTTCTCAGTAACTCAGCTTGAAGATACCATCTATTTCCTGCTAGAACTAGGACACGACAATAATTATTACACTTCCCATTATTACTGCTTCCAAACTTCATTAGATTTTGTTTCAATGGTAGATTATATTTATATTTAATTTACTGAAGTTTTTGTCAGTCAGGTTCTTCCATCACAGATAACAGAAATATGTGTTCTGGAGGAGGTTTGGCTGAACAGAAGCTTTGGTTTCAAACAACTGGGTTCCGGTCATGACTCTGCCGCTTCGAAGCGACGTGGCCCATCCAAGACTTCTCTCTAAGCTTCAATTTTCTCATTTGTAAAATAGGGATAATAATAGTTCCTACATCATAGGATGGTTGGAATACATGCATATACATTGCTTAGCACAGTCTAGAACATGGTAATTGTTCAATTAATGTTAGCTATTAATATCATTATGCCAAGAATAAGAAAAGGATGCCCAGCTGACCATAAATGAGCAGGTGAGCTGTTGAGTCTGCCTTCGATGCTGTAACATTTCAGGCCACAGTGGAGGTACTGAAAAATCAGGCATTGTGTGAACTCAGAGTGAAAAGGGAATGGGACACTGGATGCTGGAGGGATGCCGGTGCCCTCTGGCTGTAGGGCAAGTCTTTGCTGGAGACCTGGCTGTTTTTCTCATCTCTGGCTCTGCATCACCCTACAAGGGAAAGCTTTTTAAAACACAAATTGCAGGCCCTATTTCAGAAGTTTTGCAAAGTTCCTTAGGTGCATCTGATGTTCAGATGCACCATCCTGGGCAGAGGTTGCCCTGGGCTACACTCTGGGATCCTCCTCTGATCCATAGCCACACAGGGACCAATCATATTGCATTCAAAGAAAGCAAATACTTAGAGAATCCTAGGGCTAGGATGTTAACAGTTACTGTAGGGTTACCAGTCATAGATTAGAGGTAGAAACCGCCTCTTCAACTTGAGGATAGAGTCCTGGCACCAGTTATTAATCAACTCAGTATCCTCGGGGGGAACCCTTAATCTGCTGACTTCTGCACGAGGTCTGTTAGTGTCCAGGCCGTTCAGGGTGACTGCACTGCCCAAACTGCAACTTCTCTGGAAGCACAGTGGCTGTCACAGCTGGCAGCTTCCCTCTGCCTTCTCCCTGCCAGCGTATGGTGCAGCAAGGAGACTGTCTCTGGGCAGTACCCTTCATTCTCACCAACTCCGTACTTGTCCTGTATGTTCATTCATTCATTCATTTATGCATTCAGTAAATATTTATTGCGCTATCACAGAAGGTGAACTCTACCCATATATCTGTAGACCCTCCCAGAAAAAAAAAAATACTCAAGTAATTCTTTGGTACACCCAGGATTGAGAATCGTGCTTCTAAACATTGTCATCCCAGAATAATAACTTGAGTCAATGGTAGACTATATTTCTATAGCACTTTTGAGTTTGTAAGGCATTTTTGTAGGAATTATTTTAATTGTTCACTCTGCTTATCCTAGGATGTAATACATTAAGTATTTATAACTCAACTTTAATGAAGAGAAAACTGAAGATCATTGCTAGTAAATGGCCACGCCAAGATGTAGCACATCAGTTCCACTAGTTGAAGCAATCTATTGCAGATGTTGCAATTTATCCAGAGTATCATGTTGAAAGGGCTATACATAAGCTTCATTGGTTTTTACCTTCTAAGGGGTTTATTAGTTTAGGAAACTGAATGGTCACAGCAATTCCTGCCTGGAAGCCTTCCCTTCAGGCTCCTATGCCCCAGCTGACCTGGGTAGAGTGAAGTCTGTGTGTGGCATGTTGCCGCCACCTCCTGGTGAATATGTCACTGAAACCTTGTGACTGGAATAAAACTCTTTATGAGAGAAGAGAATAGATAGAGTTGGATTAGCAACATCAGTTTGAAAACAGTCTGGAATCCCCTCCTGCCTTCCAAAAATAAAGCACACTGATATGTCCTTTTGACAAGTTTAGACATTATATAATCAGCTGGTTTTTAAAAGGGGCACCCCCTTTTCTCTATTCACACCTGATGGTAGTTTTTCCTTAAATTTTGTGTGTGTGTGTGTGTGTGAGGAAGATTAGCCCTGAGCTAATGTCCGTTGCCAATTCTCCTCTTTTTGCTGAGGAAGATTGGCCCTGGGTTAACATCCGTGCCCATCTTCCTCTACTTTATATGGGACGTCACCACAGCATGGCTTGATGATCAGTGCATCAGTCCACGCCCGGGATCCGAACGTGTGGACCCCAGGCCGCTGAAGCGGAGCGCGCGAACTTAACCGCTATGCCACTAGGCTGGCCCCACCTTAAATTTTTTTTTTAAATCAGAAGCAAACTATCACCCTAACCTCTCAATATCTGTGAACTATCTAAGGTGGCGATGCAAATGACATAATGCTCTTTTAACCATTTTTGTGAATACTTAAACATCAAATGCATAGCACTTCTTCCAATGAATGAAATATTTCTTCTCAGAGCCAGGAGGACAATTCAGAAGCACTCCATTTTGAGCTCCAGCAGGGATGAAGCTCACTTTTAGAGAGATCACTTGATGGGAATTAGATCCACAAGCTGAAAAAACTAAATGTATCATTTCCCCTTTCCTGTTTTGTTGGTTGGTGATCTGAAGTAAGTTCGTCCATCCTAAATTTCCCCCAAGGAACTCAGAAAACATTTCCATTGTCTTTCCCTTTTGTTCAGATGAAGGAACAGAAGTGTGAGAAACAAATAGGTCATTCATATAAGTCTGAATTTTGCAGAGTTGTTAGCATTCTCAGGCTGATGATGCAGTATTTCTCTCAGTTCTTCTAAACATGGGACCAGTTCTGCCACCAGCTCTCTGTGTGACACTTGCTCATGTTTGCTGGGTTTCAGCTGGAAATACTAGAAACACACACTTCGGTTACATCTAACTCTTAGACACATGCACACACACACACACACTGATTCCCCTGACACACTATTTTGTTTAAAAGATCCACAACCCTTCCATCACCTTGTACTGGGTGGAATGCTGGCCCCCAAAAGATGTGCCCGTATTCTAATCCCCTGGAACCTGTGAATGTGACCATATTTGAGAAGAGGGTCTTTACAAGTGTAATTAAGTTAAAAATATTGTGATAAGATCATCCTGGATTATCCGGCTAGGTTCTAAATCCAATGTCAAGTATCTTCATAAGAAACTCACAGAGGGGATACACAAAGAGATAGAGAAGGCCATGGGGAAATAGAGGCAGAGATGGAACAAGCTATGGAACACCTGAAGCCACCAAAAGCTGAAAGAGGCAGGGAAAGATTCTTCCATAGAGCCTTCTTCAGATAATTCATATGTTGACTGGCAGGCCAGTCTGAAGTACCAGTAGGAGAGCCACCCTCTGTCTGACCCCATAGAAGGTGGGTGGGACCTGGACGGAGGATACAGGAAACATGGTCAGCACAACACCCTCTGAGGGCTGCGTGCGTGTGTGTGCGTGCACGCATGTGTGTGTGTGTGTTTATAGGGGTAGGGGATGTGGGCGAGGCCCTGGGACATATCATGAGGCTGTAGGGTAAGGATTATGCTAGTCATCAAGGAGCCATGAAATGCCAAGTTCAGTTTCATGTTTTCTTCAACTCCCTCCTGTTCTTCCCCAGCCTTCAGCCACATTTTACTGAATGCTACCATCTAGTTCCTAAGCATTGGGGAATTGGTAAAGACACGATAGCTTCTCAGAGAAGAGCAGAGCCTTTGAGCCAGAACACCCGGCTGTGAATCCTGACTCAGCCATTTTCCAGCTGTGTGACAAAGTTACGTAAGCCTTTGGAGCCTCGGTTTCCTCATCTGTAAAACAATGTTAACAACAATACCATCCTCATAGGGCTTTGTGAAAAGTGAACACAAAGTGCTGAGGACAGCAGTCATCCACAGGAAGTGCGATAGTGATTGCTTGTTAATGAGTACCAGGAGTGTGTGTGTTACAGTTGGGGCCAAGGGTACTGGGATTGCTGCTGCAGCCTGGAGAAGCTTGCTATGAAATGGCAAGAAGCGATCAGCAGAAGAGCCCAGAGCAGCAGTCAGGAATCATTTGTGAAATGTTTTAAATTACTGAGCGACCTCCAGATTGAAGAAAAACTGGTCAAAACAAATCTAGACTTCTTGACAATCCAATGGAATAGAAATTTCAACTATTGCTATTTCAATTGGTGGCCCTGACATTTAGGGAATTGAGTATATCTGAGTTGCATAAATATATTTATTTAAAAAAATTAAAAATGCTCTACCATTCACACTGTTCTATAACTGCTCTTTTCATATAATAACAGATAATGAGTATTTGTCATGCTATTGTATACTGCTCTATAGCTTTACTTACAATGTTTAATCAATCCTGTTATTTTCCATTTATGCAGTTTTCAGGTTTTTTGCTATAAAAATCAACACTGTTATGTACATCAGTAGGCTACATATTGGGCATTAGTTTGGATTTTCACTGCCTTTTTGTGATTTATTTGCTCGGATACCACCTTCTTCCATATTGGACACCTTTATTTGCCACTCCCCTCCTCCTAAATTTCCTGGGGACCTGGGAAATGCCTAAAATTGGACTTGATTGGTGGTGACCAGCCCGGCCTGGTTGCCACTTGGGCATCTGTACTGTACACACCACCTCCCCACCCCAACCCCCTGTTGGCTTAACCTTCACTCAGGTGAGTTGGGGAGCATGTAGAAACTCGGAAAATCCTCATCTCTTCCTAAGGGCAAACACTGACCCTCTGTGAATTTTTGAGAAGTAGGTCAATTTCAGTGAAATTTACTGAAATATAACTAATAGGTTACTTAAAAACAACATAGTTAATTTGTAGTTTAGTGTGCTGCCTCAAAAGATGATAGTGACAAGGCTTTAATTAAACAAATATTCTGCATACTTTAGTGGTTTGGTAAATTGTGATATGTTATAGTACATAGAAATTCACAGTAAACTCTATAAATAGGAAGTGGTGTGCATTTTACTGGAAAACACAGCGATTCAAAAGCACACAGTTGTTCAGTAGGGAACTAGCACCTATTGTTGGAAGGGGTGGGTACAGGGCAGGGTTTGTTGAGTTTCGTTTTTTTAGTGGAGTTATAACTCCTGTTGATGAAGAGATGATTTCTTTCACAGTTAACTGCGTTGGGGGAGAGATGGAAGGTTTGGAATCCCAGAACAAATTCGTGGTGAGATCTCTAAGCTCTTTTCGATAGGTGGGAATCGGTCACAGTCAAGAGTGAGCGGGATTACAGCATGGCTGGCTGCTCTCCCCTCCAGCCCCGCCAGCAGTGCAGAGCACGTGCTCCAGAACTTCAGCTACAAAGTTACTCTTCCATCTTTTCTTAAAAAACATTTATAGTGTGTTCACCATGTTCCAGATATTGTGTATTATCATATTTAATCCTAAAAACTTCTGAGGCTGGTAGTTTTATTATTTACAATAAACAGGTAAGGAAACTGAAGCCTCCGCAGTGAAGTAATTAGATCCCGTCACACAGCTAGTATTAGGTTGGAGCTGGAACATGAACCCAAGTCTGCCTGCCTCCAAAGCCCAGGGTTTTAATCACTGTGTTTTACCATCTCTGTACTGCATAAATGAGCACCTAAAAGTACCTAGGAAATTTTCTTTTATCGGAAACCACCTGTTTCTTATCCAAGTACGTTGTTCCTGTGTGCCCTCTTACAAGAAATAGAAATGTGACTCAGTGCATAGTAGGTTCAACAGACATTCAATAAGTTTTCATTGAATTCATGAATAATGATTTTATAACAGCATATCTTCCAATGTAGTATACCTGAAAACTCTTTGGCTGCATATTAATAATTATACATCTCTAGATTTTAGAATTCTTCCTTAATAACTTTAAATGACTTTACTTTTAAGACATAGATCAGAAGCTACATAGACAACAAACATGAACATCCTAAATGGCCATGCTTATTCTGTGAGATGTTTCTTTTTTTCCTCCCTTCATAAATTGTCATTTTTATCAAATCATTTTCTGAATGTTGTAATGAAATGTGTGATGTCATTACAATTACAGGTATCAATAGCATGACGTAATGCAAAAAAACATTTTATTTAATAAACTCAATAAAATGTGCTATTTTCAGAGGCAAACACCAGTTAGGGAGGGCACACAGAGATAAAAGAACCTCGGGGTGACCAAGTAGGGGAAGCCCTGTTGGGGTCTGAGATTGCCAGTGTGGGAAGAATTTTAGGATGTGGTAAATATGGCATTGATAGATATGGCTAAACATGGGCTCAGGCTGAGTAGAAAGTTTGTAGAGTCGGGATCGGGATAAGGACCTAGGAGTGAAAGGTTGAGTTATCTTGAATCCTGTTGAGAATATTTCAGATTTGGTTTAAATGGAAGAGTAGGAAAAAATTTTAATTGTAATTGGCAAACAGTGCCAGGATGATTCAAACAATCTACATCTTTTTCTTGAAAGACTTCATGCTCCTTGTCATCAGGGTTTTTACCACTGTAATATAAAAATGGAGGCAGTTGTGCATAAACTTCTGGAACAACATTTCATTAGCAGTGCATTACGAAATGGACAAAGTAAGGCCATACTGTTTTTCAAGCCTCTTTGCAGATGCTTTTTAAATAGACTAGTTCCATATCTAATCTCAGATATGGCCCAATGCTGCAAATAGTATTATTCTCGTTTTACAGGTGAAGGAACTGAGGTTCAGGGAGATTAGGAAAACAGCCCATAATAGAGTAAGTGATGAAGCTGGGATTTGAACCGAGGAGTTGAATCCAAGCTTCCTGAATTCATAGAGCTTTTTCTTTTTCTCCTACACAATCCTGTCAAGTACTCCCTAGATAGAGATAATTTTTCAGACACCTTCAAAATTGTAAACCCAACATTTATTATTCTTGATCACTTTACCTTTTTCATTTCTTCATAGCATTTGTAAAATTTTATATTTGTATTTCTATGTGTCGTATATGTACATATACATATCCTTCTCCCCAGTACACACAACTGATCATTATTTGTGTGCTGGAGCAGAACTGAAGTTTCTTCCTGAGGAAAATTCTGGCTTCACTTGACCATGTTATTCCTGTGAGTCACCTCACTTCAGAAATGAGTTGGCCTGCTGCCTGGACGTGAGTACCACAGAACTCTTCGGTTTTCACAGTTAGATATGTATCCTGCACCTACTTGTCTGCCTTAATTGCACACGGACCTGCCCTCAGTCAGTGCAGCCAACATCAGAGAAAGCAGAAAAATCCCAACATAGAAAGATAGACTCGTCATGCCTTAGTTTTACAATACTTGGCGGGGGGGGGGGGGGGTTTGCTAATAACACTGCTACAATAATTGCAAAATTAATATTTCCTACCTTCTAAGGACTAAAATGGATACTGTCTCTTGTTCTTTGAGTCTGCTCTCGTCCCAGCACTTGTTACTCAAAGATTTTTGAAGGCATTCTTGCACATCAAATCAGCTATGGAAATTTTCAAAACAGTTGTCCTCAAGTTTGAATGCAGTTTAAAAATCCCTGGAGCTACAATTCAGGAAGATTTGCCGGGAAATGAAGACTTTTCTGCATTCTACACATAATTACCCCCTCCTTTTTTTCCTAGTTGATAAGAGAAACATAAAAGGAACATCTCAAGGTACTAAAGAAGTGAATGACTAAAAGGGTATCTAACAATTGCTTATATAATTTTATGGTGCATGTGGAGGATAAAAATATGTTCACCTGAAGATTTATTAGGCTTGGACCCCTTAATTTGAACATTCTGTATTAGGAATACATAAATGTAGAAAAAAAACAGAAAAAGACTTTATTCAGGTATAAAATGGGAATAAAACAAAAACTAATTACTGTGATGACTTAGAAATAGAGTATCCATAAGTTATAAATATATGAGTAGAGATCACCTACAAAAACACACTGATATATATTGTTATTTCAATTTCAGTTCAAATTCAAGCCCCTTCCTTTTCTTTTTATTCAATGGAGAGTATTTACACATACCTCTTTCCCAAATGATGCAAGTCAATTCCTTCCTGAATTTGTTCCATGTGCAACACACGAGTTATCAATAGACCTAGATTAATCTTTTTGGCCATAAAACCAGACACAAGTTTAAGATTACCATCTTTTCTCTTAAAACCTAAAACAAGCACTATCAAAACAAAACATGTGCCACAATATGGAGATTTTGTATTGGGTCACATTTTTACGTTACCAGAAGACTAGTTACTAACAAGGCTATTGACAAGATGTTTTTAGTTTTATAAATATCTACTTATGTTAGAAAAATAATTTTAATTATATTTCTGTCTTTGTGTAAAAGGTTCCTAGACAAATGGCTCTCAAACATTAGTGGGCATTAAAATCTCCTGGGGTTGGGGGCAAATCTTTCTTAAAATGCAGATTTCCAGGCTCTTGTAAATAGAACCCACACTTGTAAATAGAACCCAGTTCAAGAAACAGAATGTTCCCAGTACCCAGAAGCTTTCTCGTGCTCCTTTCTGTCACTCTCCCTTCACAAGGATAACCATTATGCTCACTTCAGACTCCATAGATTAGTTTTGTCTCTTTTTGTATTTCATGTAAATGGAGGATCTTACAATTTACACTCTTTTGATTCTGACTTCTCTCACTCAACGTGTTTGTGAGATTCATCCATATTATTGTGTGTAATCACAGATCATTCATTCTCATTGCTGTATAGTGTTCCATTATGTGACTACACTTCAATTTATGTATTCATTCCATTTTTGTTGGGCATTTGGGTAGTTTCCAATTTGGGCTATTAAAACTGATATCGCTATAAACATTGCTGTTCTAATGTTTGGTATATAAATGAATACATTTCTTTTGGAGCTATATCGTGGAGTGGAATTTTTGAGCCACGGAGGTACCCATATATTCAGGTTTGGTAGATATTACCAGTTCTCCAAGTGGTTATACCAGTTTATACTCCTACCAGCAGAGTATGAGAGATAGTTACTCCACATCCTCACCAACACTTGGTAGTATCTATTTTTTTCATTTTAGCCATCCTGGTGATTGTGTAAAAGAAGCTGTATTTTTAACATGTCCCCCTCCCACATAATTCTGATGTGGGGGTATGTGGACCACACTTTGAAAAATACAGATCAATTTGTCACATATTAGGCTAAATGAGGCCAGCAGATACGATTTGTTTCACTTAAACATTCTTTTTTCTCAAGACCAGTCTCGCATTCTTCAGTTTACTATAATCCACACCACTCCATCTCATTTTATGCTCCACTCACTTCACACATTTACATTGCCAGCCCAGCTCCCATAGGCATTTTAATGTCTACTCTTAAAGATTAATGAATCAGTCGACAAACTATTAATTTAAAAGCAATTATGTGTAAGACACTATGCTAAGTGCTTCTTGATCTACAAAGAAATAATATAAAAAGTCTCCTTCCTTAAGAAATTTATAATCTAGTTGGATATACAAGACATCAATATGAAAAAGCAAATAGCATTAAAAAGAGGAAGTATTCAATGAGCAGCTACTATAGTTAAGTGCTTATTTGCAATGTTATTTACTGAACCATTGTTTCTAAACTGTCATGTAAAGGAGCTGTTGTAACCTACTGGATGGCGAGATGCCATGGTCAAGAATTGAGACAACCACCCATCCGCCAGCACCAACACCCCAGAAATATGCAGGAGGCCTGTTGGGTCTTCCAGTCCAGCCCAGCCTCTAGCTGAACCTGCAGGAGTGAGCCCAGGTGAAATGAGCAGACCATCCCAGTCAACCCACAGAATCATGAGAAAAAAATAACTTGTTCTTTTTTAAGCCACAAAGTTTTAGGGTAGTTTGTTAAGTAGCAGTAAAAAACTGAAATCCATGCTATCTACCACACCTGATGGTAAGTGCAGAAAGCAAACCGCATCACAGTATTGATAAGATGATTCCATTTTTGGGAAAAGGGCATGTTTTTTATATGTGTAAAGGAGTCAAGTGTGTAGAAAAAGTAGAGGATACAACTATACTACTAACAGTGATGACATGTGGGGAAGAGAGCATAATGGTAGCCAGGAGAGTCCTCTCTACACCAGCACCACCCAACAAAAATATAATGTGCAACAAAGGCAAACCATGCATGGAATCTTCAGTTTTCTATAGCTGTATCTTAGAAAGTAAAAAGGAACTGGTGACATTAATTTCAATAGTATGTTTGATCAAACCAGATAGATACAAAAACGTTACCATTTCAACATGTATTCAAGATAGAAAAGTAGTAATCAGATATTGTACATTACACTTACAGCACATCTTAATTTGGACTAGCCACATTTCAACTGTTCAAAAGCCATACGTGGCTAGTGGCTACCACACTGGACAGGACACCTCTGTAGCGTCTATATTCTCAATATCCATTAAATTTTTTTTCACAGTGAAAATGGATTCCTATATTGCTCTTATAATTAAAAATAAATAAAAAGAATATCAAAGCAAAAATATTTTATGCTATTCAATCTGAAAATAAATTTCAAGACTAGAAGAAAAAAAATCAAAATCACCTGTCATCACTATAGCCAGAACAACCGCCCTTAACATTTTGGAGAATTTTCTTACAGGCCTTTCTCCATAAGGTATATATTATATGTAATATCACTCTTCATTGTAAGTGGTTTTATTTACCCACGTGTAGGAGGATGCTGCATCTGTCTGTGTTATTACCATTGGGTGCCCTGCCTGTAGGAAACTGATCATGAAACTTCCAAGGTTGAGAGAGGATGATGAACCTGAACCCCTCTGACTAGACAAGATTTGGAAACTATGTGTGAAAAATCTACCCTCTTTTGCTTTTTCTCTTTGATTTTTAAGACATCCACAATGTTGTGAGCCTTGATTTTATATTCCTCCTTGGACTGATGACTGGTTATTTCCCTTCATTTAATTTTTAGGGATGTGCTGTTGGAGGGTGTTTAAACCACTGTATTGACACGTCAGGAGGATGGGAGTTGGTGATGAATTCTCTGAACAACGATTGCAGCCTCGGGTGAAGTTAGGTGGGACTTAGCCACTAAAATCTCTCCTTCACATTTCACTGTGTTTTGACTTTGTTTGTTTTTTACTTTTTGTGAGGTAGAACAACAATCTGGTTTTTGGAGAAACATCAGTTATGTAGGCTAGGTTCACATTTATACCAAACATTATTGTCTCCTTAGCTTCAAAGACAGAGCCTTCCCATTGTTGTCCATAAAGCAGCAGCATTGGATCAAATGAAACTTGTGTTCCAAAAGGAACTGTTCCCAGCACCACACATTTTCCATAACTCTTGTTGCAGGATTCCTGGGCAGAGAAGTTAAGGCAGAAAAGGAGAGAGAGAGCCTTTCACATAAAGACAGCATTTAAATAGGTGGTCAGATTTGCTCCTGCTTAGCAATCTCTGGCCACCTCCTCCCCCATTAAAATGATGTCTTTTCATCAGAACTCATCCATTAAAATGATACCTTTTAATCAGAAAATTACTTACAAATAAAATAAATGTTCTATGCATCTAAAAGATTCCCATGAAATTTCAGTGATTGGGTTCAAGTGCAGGGAAAAAACATGCAAAGAATCAAAAGGCAAAAGAAACTACAGAGATAGGGCTCAGATTATAGATGGCAGTGCTGGAACTGAACCCCATGAATACAGACTGGAAATCTCATTTTGCTCTTCCTTTGCTAACAGTTGCATCTTCCAACTAATTCAGAGAGCAAGGAAGAAAACTATTTCTTTTGACTTAACTCTGGCCAAGAAGGAAGTTATTTGGTGAAATGGTGAAGAGAGAGAGTGATGTGCCATCATAGATGACTCCTTCCAAATCATCAAGAAAGTAACTGTAAGCACAATCAGACTTATATTTAAGCTTTAGAAGACCTGCTTTAAAAAAAAAATGTTTAAGAAAAAATAGGTCAGAGCCCATACTTAGGCACTCAAAAAAAAAAAAAAGAAGCGGTTTAAGAGGGAGGAACATTAAAGTACGAAACCCTGACAACAGATGCACAAAAGAGCTCTGGGAGGAAGGATAGGGATCACACACGATGATTCCAGAGCAGCTGTGCCAGAGCTCTTAAAACAGACTTATCAAAGGACAGAGCAGTGAAGGGAGAGCCCTTATAATCAGGATAGTGAAAGAGTCTCTGGACCTATGAGAATAGTGTCTCAAAGCTAAAGGGGATGATAGTAACTTGAGGCTTATTTAAAAAAAAAAAGAGCTAAGGGCAAATAAGGAGGCTTTTAATTTTTAACGCTGTGTCTCAAACAGGAATAAAGGTAAAGAGCACATAAGGAAAGCAGAATTATTCAACTCTTGTTTCTCTTATACCTTTCCAATAAGAAAAACTGTGGTAGGTCAACAATGGATAGATTAAACATTGTTAAAAAGGAGCTGAATCCTAATATAGGCTGAAAGATGGTAACAGAAAGTGGCAGGTTTCGAAGCTAGCAAATTTATTCTGGGATACTGAAAGAACTTGCGCTGTGATTGTTGAAAACCTTAGCAAGGAGAGAGGGGCCTAAATAGTGGAAATGAGCAGCTATTACCCCTCTCTCTGAAAGGGCTGTGGGCTGCCTTGTCTCTTGTGACTTTCCCCTCCTGGAGTGTTAATGTAGCAGCAGTAAGGAGAGGATCAATCGCTGCTCTGCGTAGAGGCTGGATCAGATCGTCTTAAGAGTCCAGCCCAACTGAGGGGCTGCTGAAACCAAATTCCACCAATTATTTTTTTAATTAAGATATAATTGACATATTAACATTATATTAGTTTCAGGTGCATGATATAATGATTTGATATTTGTATATATTGCAAAATGATCACCATAATAAGTCTAGTTAACATCTATCACCACATATAGTTACACATTTTTTTTCTGCTGATGAGAACTTTTAAGATCTACTCTTTTAGCAACTTTCAAATATGCAATACAGTATTATTAACCAGTCACGATGCTGTACATTACATCCCCAGGATTTATTTATTTTATAACTGGAAGTTTGTACCTTTTGACCACCTTCACCTATTTCCCCCACCCCCCACCTCCTGCCTTTATTCTCTATATCTGTGAGTTCAGTTTTGGTTTTGTTTTTATATTCCACATATAAGTGAGATCATACTGTATTTGTCTTTCTCTGTCTGACTTATTTCACTTAGCGTAATACCCTCAAGGTCCATCCGTGTTGTTGCAAATGGCAGAATTTCCTTCTCTTTTATGCCTGAATGATATTCCATTGTATATAAACCATATCTTCTTATCCATTCATCCATCAATAGACATTTAGGTTGCTTCTATATCTTGGCTATTGTAAATAATGGTACAATGAACATGGGGGTGCAGATATCTTTCCAAGATAGTGTTTTCTTTTCCTTTGGAAGTGGAAATTGCTGGATCATATAGAAGTTCTATTTTTAATTTTTTTGAGGAAATTCCACACTGTTTTTCATAGTGGCTACACCAATTTACATTTCCACTAAGAGTGAACAAGGATTCCCTTTTCTCCACATCCTTGAAACCACTCATAATTTCTTGTCTGTTTGATAATAACCATTCTAACAGGTGTGAGGTGATATCTCATTGTAGTTTTGATTTGCATTTCCTTGATGAGTAGTATTGTTGGGCACCTTTTCATGTGCCTGTTGGCCATCTGTATGTCTTCTTTGGAAAAATGTTCAGATCCTCTGCTCATTTTTTATCAGATTGTTTGGAGGTTTTTTTGCTGCTCAGTTGCATGAGTTCTATATATATTTTGGGTATTAACCCCTTATCAGATATATGATTTGCAAATATATTCTCCCATTCTGTAGGTTGCCTTTTAATTTTGTTGATGGTTTCCTTTACTGTGCAGAAGTTTTTAAGTTATATGTAGTCCCACTTGTTTATTTGGCTTTTGCTTTTGGTATTGAATTCAAAAAATCACTGCCTAGATTGATGTCAAGGAGTCTACCTCCTATGTTTTGCATTTGCGTTTTTATTGATTATTATATGATAACCTATAAAAGGGTAAGGGCTGGGTGACAGTAAAAAGTGATAAGTTCTGGAGATGAATAAGTTTGGGTTTTAAGCCTGGCAATCTCACTTCTTACCTGTGTGACTGAATAATTTCTTTAATTGTGTCTTATCTAAGTTTACTCACCTATAAAACAAGGCTAAAAATACATACCATCTAGGGTTATTGTGATGATTAGAGATAATACATAGGAACAGCTTAATGCATGAAGTGTAAAGGTGCTCAATAAATGTTTATAACTGACTTTATTATTATTTTTTTATTTTTATTTTTTTGCTGAGGAAGATTCGCCCTGAGCTAACATCTGTTGCCAATCTTCCTCTTCTTTTGCTTAAGGAAGATTCGCCCTGAGCTAACATCTGTTGCCAGTCTTCCTCTATTTTGTATGTGGGCTGCCACCACAGCACAGCTGATGAGCAGTGTAGGTCTGCACCTGGGAACTGAACCTGGGCCACTAAAGTGGAGTGTGCTGAACTTAACCACTAGGCCACCAAGGCTGGCCTCTGACTTTATTATTTTTAGTGTCATTATAGTTTCTATCATGAAGGAGTTCCATATTTAGGTGAAAGAATTAATTCTACTATCTGAATGGAAGGCTTCTATGATTTATGACAGCAAGGTATATGTATGTTCCATACACTTATGTGGGAGTTGTTATCTGTATAGGAGTATTGCCTCAATTTCAAGTGTTTACTAACACATATTCAAAAATTTTATTTATGTGATTCTACTAAACCTGTTTTCTGGTTTTTATTCATCTCACATTAAGGATTTTCTTTCTTTCTTTTATTGAAATGTATTTGACATATAACATAGTGCAAATTTAAGGTATACAACATGTTAACTTGATACATTTTTATATTATACAGTAGTCCCCCCTTATCCATGGGGGATACGTTCCAAGACCCGTAGTGGATGCCTGAAACCACAATTAGTACCAAACCCTATATAATGTGTTTTTTCCTATATATACGTACCTATGATAAGGTTTAAATTCTAAATTAGAAACAGTAAGAGATTAATGACAATAACTAATAATAAAGTTGGCTTTAGGGCCATTATTAAGTAAAACAAATGTTACTTGAACACAAGCACTGGGATACCAGTGATCTGATAACAGCAACAGTTATCTGAAAACCGAGATGGCTTCTAAGTGACTAACAGGCAGGTGGCATATAGAGCATGGATCTGCTGGACAAAGGGGGGATTCACGTCCCTGGTGGGAGGGAGCAGGATGGTACAAGATTTCATCATGCCACTCAGATCAGCACACAATTTTAAACTTATAAATTGTTGATTTCTGAAATTTTCCATTTAATATTTTTGGACCGTGGTTGACTGCAGGTAACGGAAATCATGAAAAGCAAAACCATGGATAAGAGGGGACTACTGTAATATGATTGCCACTGTAGCAATAATTAGCACCTCTATCACCTTACATAATAATCCTTTCTTTTTAGTGGTTGGAATCATTAGCAAATTTGATCATTATAATACAATATTGTTGTCTATATTCTCTATACTGTGCATTAGATCTCTAGGGCTTATCTACTACTCATTGCAAGTTTGTACCCTTAAACAATATCTGTTGTATGCCCCATCCCCCAGTCCCTGGTAACCACCATTTTCCTTTCTGTTTTTACGAGTTTGTCTTTTTTAGTTTCCATACATAAATGATATCATACAGTACTTGTCTTTCTCTTCCTGACTTATCACAGTTAGTGTATACAGGGCCGTAGCCTACATGCCCTATAGCAACCATGTGTCCTTCTGATCCCCTTCTGGGCAGGACACCAACCATCTGGGATTTGTAACAATCCAGGACCTGGCCAACCCGGATCTTAACTTATCTCCTTCAAAGAACATCATGTGTTGAGGGGCGCAGAGCCCTTCCACGTGAGCTACTATTCCTGGGAATGCTGGTCGTACCAAGGACAGTCCCTCTTGGCAAGCACATAGTCTTTATTCCCCTGCCTATATAAGCAACTCCATCTCTGCCGACAGTAGCGGTGCGCAACTCCATCCAGCTGGCTGCCCCTGGACTATAAGTCCTAATAAACCTTATGTTGTGTACGCCATCTTGGGTCTTTTCTTCAGTCTCTCTGCAACCTATCCCGCACTGCTTGCGCAACTGGGCGTGCGGCCAGGCAGCCTAATATGCTCAAGGTCCATCCATGTTGTCACAAATGGTAGGATGTCCATCTTCCTGATGGCTGAATAATATTCCATTGTACATTCCATTCCACATCTTCTTCATCCATTCATCTCTTGAGGGGCACTTAGGTTGTTTCCATATCTTGGCTATTGTGAATAATGCTATAATAAACAAGGGAGTGCATATATCTCTTTGAAATCCTGTTTTCATTTCTTTTGAGTATATTTCCAGAAGTGGAATTGCTGGATTATATGGTATATCTATTTTTAATTTTTTGAGTAACCTCCATATTGTTTTCCGTAGTAGTTGAACCAGTTTACACTCCCACCAACAGTGTACAAGGGTTCCCTTTTTTCCATATCCTCACCAACACTTGTTATCTCTTGTCTTCTTGATGATAGCCATTCTAATAGGTGTGAGGTGATATTGTGGTTTTGATTTGCATTTCCCTGATGATTAGCAATGTTGAGCATCTTTTCATGTACCTGTTGGCCATTTTGAAGTCTTCTTTAGAAAAATGTCTCTTCACTTCCTCTGCCCATTTTTTAACTAGATTTTTTTGTATTTTTGCTATTGATTGTATGAGTTCTTTATATATTTTGGATACCAACCGCTTATCTGATATATGGCTTGCAAAAATTTTCTCCTTTTTCATTAATTGTTTCTTTTGCTGTGCAGAAGCTTTTAAGTTTGATGTAGTCTTATTTGTTGATTTTTGCTTTTGTTGTTTGTGCTTTTGGTGTCATATCCAGAAAATCATTGCCAAGATAAATGTCAAGGAGCTTCTTCCCTACATTTTCTTCTAGGAGTTTTACGGTATCAGGTCTTATGTTTAAGTCTTTGATCCATTTTGAGTTAATTTTTGTGAGTGGTGTAAGATAGGGGTCCAATTTCATTGTTCTGCATGTGTTTATCCAGTTTCCCAGCAACATTTGTTGAAGAGACTATCCTTTCCCCATTGGGTATTCTTGGCTCCCTTGTTGAATATTAGTTGACTGGTTACATGAAGGTTTAATTCTGGGCACTCTATTGTGTTCCACTGGTCTACATGTCTATCTTTATGCCAGCACTATACTGTTTTTATTACTATAGCTTTGTAATATAGTTTGAAATCAGGAAGAGTGATACTTCCAGCTTTGTTTTTTTTCCTCAGTATTGCTTTGACTATTCAGGGTCCTTTGTAGTTCTATACAAATTTTAGGATCCTTTTTTCTATTTCTTGAACATATTTCTTCCAGTCCTCATGAAAACTTTATCCAGTAGGTTTTATTATCCTTCTTTAGCCAGTGAAGATCTAACCCAAAGAGAGGTTACAGAATTTCTAGTACAAGCCAGAGCCAGCATTCAAATTCAAGTTCATCTGACTACAAAATCCCTGCTGTTAATCACTAAATGTGCTGCTTTCACAGCTCTTATTCTGGGCTGTAGCTAACCCTGTGGAATTATTGTATCATTTGCAGCCTTTAATCAAATTCAGCACTTCAAAGTAACACCTAATTTTGCACATTTCTTTACCATTTCCAAAGCACTTTTACCCCCATTACTGATTTTGGCTGATGCTCTGAATCAATCTGCAGAAATCTGAGCAAGATTTTCTCCCTGCATGGGAGAGGCTGTGAATATGAGTGTTAATTCAATAAGCCTGAGTTAAAATGCCAACTCTGACAAGGTCTGTGTGACTTTGCACAACTCCCTGAATCTGTCTGGGTCATAGGTATCTTGCATGTAATTTTAGTACATTAAATAAAGTATGCATGGTAGATACTTCATTCAGTTATTGGCACTAGTAAGAACTCAGGAAATACTTAAATGCCTAAATACAGTTCTTTTGACATTTATATTCCAAAGGGCAGATAACATGTAAGTTGACTATGGCAATTCTATAACTAAGTAACTTCCCAAGGAAAATGAAAACATACTTCCATACAAAGATTGGTACACAAATGTTAATAGCAGTTTTATTCATAATAACCAAAAATTGGAAGCAATCCAAATATCCAAATGGTAAATGGATAAATTGTAGCATATCCCAACAATGGAATACTACTTAGCAATAAAAGGGAGAGAACTACAATTGTCACTAATATACATGAATCTTCAAAATACTGTGCTAAGTAAAAGAAGCCAGATCCAAAATCTACATGCTATTTGTATAACATTCCCCAAAAGGTAAAATTATAAGGACAGAAAATACCTCAGTGTTTGCAAGGCTATTCGGATGGAGGAAGGGGAACTACTACCAAGGAACATGAAGGAAATTTTGTGGTGATGGACATATTCTACATCTTGATTGTGGTGGTGTTTATATGGTTGTACACATTTGTCAAAATTCATTGAACTGTATGCCTGTGAACAGATGAATTTTACTGTATGAAAATTCTACCTTAGATAAATAAATATGTAAATTCACAATTAGATATCACTAGTCACCACTCAAGCTATCTAAAATTTAAAAAGACTTATAATGCCAAGTGTTTGTAAGGAAATGGAGCAACCAGAACTTCCACTCACCACTGATGGGAATGTAAATTGATGTTATCACATTGAGAAACTTTTGGCCTTATCTACTAAATTAAAGATATACAACTTACGACTCAGCAATCCATTTATAAATATGTGTCCAAGAGAAATGCAGGCACAAAAATGTACATAGAAGCCAAGTGTATATACAACCCAAGTGTCCATCAACATAAGAATGGATAAATAAATTATGGCATGTTCTATAATGGGATATCATACAGAAATGAAGCTCAACAACAACCACTCCCAACAACCTGGATGAATTTTACAAACATAATCCGAGCTAAAGTCAGAATGACAAAAAGAGGAGAAGCACGTAGTGCTTAAGAGCCCACCCACCATGTCCTGCTCGGCCATATGTAGTTGCAAGAGGCTCCTCCAAACCTCTCCCACATGGTTAAAGAACAGCCATGATACTACTGAGCACCTGTTCAGGGAGCAGTTCCCAACCTCCCTATTTGGCTTTTGTACTCTGCCTATTCTCTCAAGATCTACTTCAACCCTCCCTGCACTCTCAAAGTCCATTTTAGACTTAGGCACATTTACCCAGTGTCTATCTCAAACCCCAAACTGGCTGCAGCATTCCATACCTTCTCCCTCTAATTTGACAGTATTCCCTGTGCTATGACCTTAACTCAGACGCTCAGGTTCCCTGTCCCTACTTTCTGCTGCTCCCTGCTCTGGCCTTCCCAGGGCCAATAGCACCAAAGTAGCCAGATAAAGGAGTCATTTGGGACTGGGAGAAACTTCTGCCTGTTGCTTTAACAAGATCAGTGCAGCCTCACAGCTTATGCGGTAGACCATGGGGGAAGAAGGTTGTAGAATTACAACGCAGTCCTATATTGAGCAGGCTCTGTGCTAAGAACTTTACCACACTGGCCCTCTGCAGCCAAAACAACAAAATTGGTGCTCTCAGACCCCTCTTTTTCTGAGGAGAAAATAGGCTCGGAGGCAAAGAGTTCGAGTCCAAAGCCTCGTGTTAGAAGAGTCAGAGCTCCCGTGCACGGCTGTCTCACCCCAACGGCCTGCCCTCTACTATCTGCAGGTCCCGGCACATGGAGAAAGCTCTCAGTTCCCCAGAACCCTGCACTGCCCTCAGGTCAGAGCTTCCTGCAGACAGCATGCCCACTCCCACTGCCTGAGCAGAGTCCAGACCCCACTCCTGGCAGCAGCTCATCCACTTGTCAGGGGTAAGAGCCTGTATCTGAAATCTGATAAACCTTGGTTTAACAACTTTGTGATCAGGGCAAATTATTTCATCTCTCTGAGTGTCAGTTTCCTAACCTCTGCAATGTAGATAGTAACACTTACTTCCTGAAGTATTTTAAGGATTAGATGCCATGATGGAGGTAAAAAGTTTGGCACAGAATAAGCACCATAAATGCTGACTATTAACTGTGGGTTCCATCTCACTCCTCCACCACTTACCTACTCTAGGGGAACAGACTTGCTCAGCCTGAAGCAAGAGGCATGCTCACCCACAACCACCTCTGCACTTCTCCTTGCCTCCTTTCTCTTTGTCTGTTACCAGTTGGCTCTTCCATCTCTCAGCCTCTACTCTGCCTCTACTTCTGTCACTGCCAGTTCTTTTCCTATCTCTTTCATTTTCTTGTTAAGGCCTTTCCCATTTCTCCCTTTTCAAAATTGATGCCTTTACTCCTGCCTTGCCTTTCCCAGGCTTCTCCCACCTTTCTCCTATTATCAGATTCTTCTCTAGGACTTTCCCTTTTTAACCAGCTAACATGCAGTAGGTGCTGTGCTGCTGTTTGCAAATCACAGTGAGGAATATGAAGATGAGGAAGACACAGGCCCTGGTACTCAGAGGCTCACAGTTTCGTGTGGGAGAGAGAGACATACTCCAACCCTTGTCAGGTGATCCCCTTCCCTTTCTCTTGGTCACAGGTTATGTGCCATTTTGTCTAGCCTCTTCCCATTTTGTCACATGACTACTCAAATCATACCTGTCCTATGTCATGTTAACTTTTTGTATTTTCCAAGATTTTAACTTTCTAATCTAATGAGCTAATTTTCTGTAGTGTTCTCAGGAGACAGGGTTAGATGAGAGGACTCAGTCTGCCCTGGGATCTTCTCACTTGTCCAAGTAGGGATTATGGACTTTTTAAACAGCTTTATTCACAATAGTCAGGACACAGAAACACTGGGCTGGCCTGGTGGCACAGTGGTTAAGTTTGCACACTCTGCTTCAGTGGCTGAGGTTTGCAGGTTCAAATCCCAGGAGCAGACCAATGCACCACTCATCAAGCCATGCTGTGGTGGCATCCCACATACAAAATAGAGGAAGATGGGCACAGATGTTAGCTCAGAGCCAATTTTACTCAGCAAAAAAGAGGAAGATTGACAACAGACATTAGCTCAGGGCCAGTCTTCCTGACCAAAAAAAAAAAAAAAGATACAGAAACGACCTAACTGTCCATCAACAGATGAATGGAAAAGAAAATGTGGTATGTATACATAAGTGGAATATTAGTCAACTGTAAAAAGAAGTAAATCTTGCCATATGTGACAATATGGATAAACCTGGAGGACACTATGCTAAGTGAAATCAGCCAATCACAAAAGGATAAATACTGCTTGATTTCACTATATGAGGTATCCAAAATAGTTAAACTCACAGAGGCAGAGAGTAGAATGGTGGTTGCCAGGGGCTGGGGGAAGGAGGAAATGGGGAGTTGCTATTCAATAGTTAAAAAATCAGTTATGAAAGATGAATAAGATCTAGAGAACTTCTGTACAACATTGTGCCTATAGTTAACAATACTATAGTGTGCACTTAAAAAATCTGTTAAAAGTGTAGATCTCATGTTGTGCTCTTACCATAAAAACAACAACAACAACAAATGGGGGATGAGGAAACTTTTGGAGGTGATGGATATGTCTATTACCTTGATTGTGGTGATGGTTTCATGGGTGTATGTACATGTCCAAATTCATCAAATTATTTATATTAAATATGTGCAGTTTTTGTATATCTATTATACTTCAATAAACCTGTTTTAAAAATCCATAATCCCTGCCTTGTACAAGTTATGTCCCAGCTTGTTCATCAAATATTAACTGTCCTAAATGCAGTGTGGTACCTTGGGTTGGATATTGAAACAGAAAAAGATGACACTAATGGGAAAGCTTGAAATTCAAGTAAAGTCTGGAGTTCAGTTGATTGTAACATACCAACGTGAGTTTCTTAGTTTTGACAAACGTACCCTGGTAATGGAAGATGTAGGAGAAACTGGATGAGGGGTATACAGAAACACCCTGTGTTATCTTTGCTGTATAACTAAAATTATTCCAAAATAAAAATTATGAAAATAATTAATGAAAACTTTAAAAATCCACTTTCACTATCTCCTTACTCTCAAATGAAAACTATGATAAAGATATGAGAATTACAAGAATGTATTCTCATAACAAAACAGTACAGTAGTCCCCGCTTATCCACGGTTTCGCTTTTCCTGGCTTCAGTTACCCGCGATCAACCATGGTCTGAAAATATTAAATTGAAAATTATAGAAATAAGTAATTCATAAATTTTAAATTGCACATTGTTCTGAGTTGCGTGATGAAATCTCGAAGCCGTCCCACTCCCTGCTGCCTACGATGTGAATCATCCCTTTGTCCCCAGATCCACGCTGTATATGCCACGTGCCTGTTATCACTTAGTAAATGACTCAGTCATCAGATCACCGTCGCGGTATCTCAGTGCTGTGTGCAAGTAACCCTTATTCTACGTAATAATGGCTCCAAAGCCAACTTTATTATTAGTTATTGTTGTTAATCTTTTACTGTTTCTAATTTATAAATCAAACTTTATCATAGGTATGAATGTAAAGGAGAAAACATAGTGTATTTAGGGCTTGGTACTATCTGTGGTTTCATGCATCCACTGGGGGTCTTGGAATGTATCCCCGGCTGGTAAGGGGGGACCAACGTACTCTACCAGCACTCCTTTGCCAACACCAGTGCTTTACTGAGCTTCCTCTGCATCCCCCCATTCAGGGTCATCCACACGTGTGGCACAGAGAAGAAGCCTGAGCTACAGTAAATGCTTCAGGTGTTCTCTACAACTTTCCTTCTCAGTATGAAATATATATAAATGCCAAAAAAGAAGTGAACATAAATGTTTCCCTAATTTAGCCAATGAAACATGAACACTAGTTTGTGAATTATCCTTAAAAAGATAAAGAAAACAAGATTAAAAAAAAGTAAATAAAAACTTACTTTTCCCCCAAAGTCCATGCTGTCTCACAAATCACTAGATATCAGTCAACCTAAAGACATGTTGTTACTTTCCAGCTCTCCTTTATGCAATGCAGAAACCTAGTCATTTAGCTATTAACTGGACACTTGGAGACTCCCTCATCCTTAGCCCAGCTTCTTTTTCTAGAAAATTTAGAATGCCTTTATCAAACCTACAGTTTCATAAAGACCTGTTGTAACAGTTGTCAAATCTCTTTCTACTCCAAAGATCAGCTTGAAGTCTGATTATCATGAAGAGGACAATCTTTGTTGCCGCTCAATTTTAAAATATTGAGGATAAATAGTTGACAGACAGAATTCATGTGAGAAGCAGAACGATTTTGCAGATGGGGCAAAGTTAAAGAAGCACCAAACCTGGTTTTCTAGAGTAGAAAACCAATAGAACTATAATGTGAGACGTATGTAATTTTAAATCTTCTGGTAGCCACATGAAAAAGAGTAAAAAGAAATAGGTGAAATTAATATTAAAAACATTTTATTGAACCTGATATATTCAAAATGTTATCATTTTAAAGTGTAATCAATACTAAAAATTATTAGTTTACTTTTTTTTTATTAAGTCTTCAAGATCCCATATATATTTTACACTTAGAGCACATCTATTTCAGTCCAGCCACATGTCAAGTGCTTAAGCCTGCTGCAAAGGCCTTCCTTAAAAACATTCAATGTTAAAAAGTTCAGAACAGAATTAGAATGCATTTCTAAGTGTCTGTATCACATTTCTCAGTTAATCCTGGTGCATGGGGTTGTAAATAGCTTTAGCTGCACTTTTTGAGGTAATCATCGTTAGCTGTGTTAGGCAGGCAGGCACGCGTGGTGACAACAGAGGTCTTGCCTCAGACAGCCTTGGGTTAGACCCCTGACAGCATTACCACGTGACCTTGGGAACTTTATTTAGCTTCTCCAAGCCTCAGTTTTGTACTATGTAAAATGAGAATAATAATATCTAATAAGAATAATATCCGCCTCAAAATTGTGAAAATTGAGATAATCCATATAAAGTACTCAACACAGGACTGACTTTGATGTAAAAACAAGCATTTGATACATGTTATTATTATCCAGCTGAGTGAAAACCATCTTCTCTGATGCCTGTTAGACATCTAAGTGGAGGTATTCAGCAGGCAGTTAAGCATATGAGAAAAAAAAAATCAGGAGTGGAGTAATCCCCAAAGAAGATGCAGTCTAGGCCTTTTTTGTGCTCAAGGATCCAATGCAAGATACCACATTGCATTTAGGACAGCTAATAGTTGGTGGACAAACCTTCTATGGAGATTGCATAGGACAGTTAATGTTTGATGGACAAGCTGGGAGATGACATAAATTTATGTGTTTGAGTCTGTGTTTCAGATATAAATGTATAGGAGTTAAGAATTAGAGGGAATAAGATGTTTTTACATAAAGTTGATACTTATGAACATGCTGACATGAATCAAGCGACAGTAGAATTTGACAACCAGACCTGGAAATGTCTTCTCGTTTGCATTATGCTCGAGTTAGGGCTGGCTGGCTGCGGCTATCTGAAGCTTTGAAAAGCTTTCTTTACAAGGAGGCACGTGCCAGAATAGCATTCTAGATCCCTTTTCTCAGGATTAAATTAGCTGAAATGGCATCTGGAACTAAGTTTACAGAAGATAATCAATTTCTCTTATAATGAAAAACACAGGGGATGAAAATAAATTTTACATTTTAAATTAAAATGCTGATTGTTCTCTGCCGGACTGCCCTCCCTCCCAACATCATGGTTTGCTGAAGGTCTCAACTTGCACACTTTCTCAGAGACGTGTCCTGACTGCCCTGTGCTCCTCACAGGACCCTGTTCTTTTGCCTCATGTCTGTGGCAGACACTGCTATCTACCGCCTTCCTTATTAACTGACCCCCAGGTTTTATTCAGGGCAGTGACGACCTCAGCTAAAATGCAACATTTGCCAGCCTTCCATGGGGAGGCAGCTGTGTGACATGGTCCTGGCCCAGGAGCACAGGCAGAGGCTGCTGAGGAGTCCTGGGAAACGGTTGCTTTCTCTACATGAATTGCCACTTCTTCCTCCAGGTTGCTTTCTACTACTTTGTGGAGCACAGATGCCAGGCTTGGAGGCACAACACCCCTGACAGGCTAATGATGGTGGAGCAGGAAGAGGGAAGAGGGGAAGAGCCTGTGTCCCACAACATCTCTCTGCTTTAACCTGAGATTACCTACCTAAGTTTACACGGCAAAAAAAGAGCCTCATTTGTTTAAGCCACTGTCTTTAGAAGTTACTATTTACAGCCAAACAAAATCCAAACCAATATGTTTTTTTCTCCATTTTAAGCACACGTTTATTTATACATTCCCTTCTTCAACATCTGTCTTCTCCACTGGACTGTGAGCTTCCTGAAAAAAGGGACCATCGCTTTTCGTTCACCACTGTGCACCCAGCACCTTGCCCAATTCCTGGCACATAGATTTTTCAGAAAAAATTTTGGAAAGAATGAATGATATGCAGCATGTGGAGTGAAACATTTATTACAACAGAACATCATTAACAGAAAAGTAAGAGAAACGGTAAAATGCAGCCGCAGAGGCCTAAGCTACAGGTTGAATAAAAACTGAGGGTGAGGGAGGAACAGCAATGAGCATGACTGATATTGAGAAGGAAGCAAAAGCGTGAGTTCTTTCCAGCTTCTCTCTCTATAAACTGCCCTTCTCATCACACCCAACACAATGAACAAGCTGTGGGGTTCCCCACTCACGATGACCACAGAGTTTCTAAAATCACTAATCGCCATTCGTAAATTTATGCACACATTCCAAGAAATCTTTCCACCTGTTTTCTATCTTTGTTGAAAATAATAGAGTGCCTTGGGCTGGTAGTCAGTTTGTTACCAAGGCAACAAGGATACATGTGCTGCCCTGAGCAATGCAGCAGAGCAACCACTGTCCCTTGGTTCTGACAGAGTTACTGCAAACTGTGCCCAAGCAAACCAGTTGTACCATTTTTCCTAGTTATGAGACGAGAAACGCCCCCATAGCTCTTCGTAGAGGGAATATAACAGAACCATAGCTATGGAGCGAGGGGTACGTCTCCTGTAATGGACTCTTGGCCCTCTCTTAGGAAAGGTACAACCACGTAGAATGTAGCTACCTCCTCTTACACAGGGGTTAGGTATGAATGTCAGGCCTGTGATGCAGACTGCTGTTTATAACCCAATATACGACTCCTCCCTCTTTTGTTAGTAACCGAGCCTCTATTTTAGAAAGGGGTGGAATGTGCCCTGTGAAGAAGCTACACTTTCTATCCCCGCTTGCAATAGAAGTGATCAATGCATCTAAATGGTCTGGGACTCACGGACTTATGGAGGAGCACACGGGCCCTTGTCTGCCCTTAGCCTCCTTTCCTCTTGTTTCTGCCTGGACTATAGATTTGATGTCTTGAAAGATAGAAGCCATTTGGATGACTGGAACTTCAGGGACCATTTGGACAAGAGATAACTTCAGGAAGGGAAGCCACATATTAAGGAGGATGGACGTAAAATGTGGAACAAGGCTAGGCCCATAATGACACCATAGACCTTCCATTCCAACCCTGGACTCTTGAACTCTTTAATGTGAAGGAGAAATAAGTCTCTGTTACTAGCTGTGTAAAGCGAATTCCTTACTGACACAAAGTGTAGAATGAAAATCTCAAAATGCCAAAATTACCTGAGAAAATCTTCAAATCCCCCATAAAACACAGGGGGGTGGCATGAGTCCTGATTGGGTTAAGGCATATGGAAATGTTGAGCCTTTAATTCTTGGGGCCAGTTGAGAAAACAGACTAAATTAAGCTCTATCCTTGCATTGTTTTAAATTAGTATTTGTCTTTCAGAAATTATCTCCATCGCTTTCAGAGACTGTAATTCAGAAACTAAAAATCATGTGTGGTCTGAAAAGAAACATGTTGGGAAGTACTAGTATTACATAATCCTGATAGCTGACAGCAACATGTATGTATATGTATATGTGTATGTATGTGCATACATGGAATTACTATGTACGATTTCATCTTCACTTTTCACAGGCAATTTGATGACTTTAACTGTATTGCTGAATGTTTTTTTATGACTTAATTAACACTCCAATTTTCTTTCAAGGCTTTTGAACAAGTCATCAGCATGGACATCCTGACTGCTAGAACAGGATGATTGGGATGTCTTTTTTTTTTCCCAAGGAAGATTCACCCTGAGCTAACATTTGTTGCCAGTCTTCCTTTTTTTTTCTCTTTTTTTGCTTGAGGAAGATCCACTTTGTGCTAACATCTGTTACCAGTTTTCCTCTATTGTGTTAGTGGGTTACCGCCAGAGCATGGCCACCACCAGGTGGTATAGGTCTGCACCCAGGAACCAAACACAGGCCACCAAAGCAGAGCACCCCGAACTGAGCGACTAGGCCATGGGGCCGGCCCCCTGGGATATCTTTAAAATCGTTCTCACTTTATCCCCATAGGTTTGGGATGAGCTAAGTTTGATTACATCTACATGGTATGTGTTCTTTAAGCAGAATCATGGAGAGAATTATCAATATAGTTGAAATTGCTCTTTCTTTTCTCTTTCCTCATTTTCTTTTTCTTGCATTTGATTCAACTCTATTACACATCCAAACTGAGAAAGGTCACTGCTGCCACGTGGTTTTGTCAAGCTGTGGGTAAGTGGAGCTCTGAGAGGAATGGCAGGTGGAGACGTTCTGGAACTCAGATTTCCCTAAGGAATGTTACCATGTTGCTAAGCTGTGTTGTGTATCTTAACAACCAGGGAGCCACGTGGTAGGCTCCTTGGAGCGAGAGGGAGAAACTAGAGGGAGACAGCTATATGCTTTTGGAAGCATTAGACTTTAGGCTGTCTCTGCCAATTAAAAACTCCCAGGTCAAGTGCAGAGATTTAAGGAAATCAACATCTCAGTATAGACCCATTATGAGGCTTGGAGGGCATCAACAGCCTTGAGTTCCTGTCAACCAGATCACCTTCTTTTAAAACTGTCCTCAGGTATAATTTTAAATTCATCACTAAAATAATTTTCAGAATTTTAGGTATAATTTAGTTAATGGACCTCAAGTTCACCTTCTTTTCAAGACTATATAAAGCCAAATAAATCTGTTTTGAGGAAATGGGGCATTATCTTTTAAAGTAAACCACCTATTTTTGAGGAGATCATACAAATGACATATGCTGAGTTTGTGGGATAAAGACGTTTATTCTGTGGAAAACATTTAACTTCACTTAATAAATATTTATTGAGCATATACTATGTGACAGGTACTAGGAGTACAGAGGTGGAAAGTTGGACTAGATCACTGTCTGCTTGATTATTACATCCTATTGAGAGAAGCAGAAAATAAGCACAGAACTGTAAAAAATAATGTCAGGGAGTGACACACCCTGTGAAGACAGCTTAAGGAGGGTAAGGGTAGAGAGTGATGGAGGCTGGGATGATGGTGGGAACTACTTTAGAGAAGGGTAAAGAAGCCTTTTGGAGAAAGTCCTCCTTTAGAAGAGCAATGAATGAAGTGAGTCAGGAAGCCTTGGGAAGATCTGAGCGGCTGCATTCTAGGCTGTGGGATTTGCAAATGCAAAATGATTGAGCATTCATCACCTAAATCATAATCTTTACACCCCCAGGAATTCATAGTAACTCTCAACTGTTCATTGATCAGATAGCGTATTCTCCTTTTGTAAGCATATATTTTTACATATATGCTATTTGGGACTAAAAATAATATTTATTACAGATGTGCATAGTATTTTCTAAGTAACAATGGCCAGAGTTAGGACTAGATGGATTAATGATGCATTTTTTGTTGTTTTTTTTTGGTGAGCAAAATTCTCCCTGAGGTAATATCTGTTGCCAGTCTTCCTCTTTTTTTGCTTGAGGAAGATTCTCCCTGAGCTAACATCTGTGCCCATCTTCCTCTATTTTGTATGTGGGTTGCCTGCCACAGCATGGCTGACGAGTGGTGTAGGTCTGTACCCGGGATCTGAACCTGTGAACCCTGGTCACTGAAGCAGAGTGTGCCAAACTCAACCACTACACCGTGGGGCCAGTCCCAGGTTTTAAAACCACCTACTTTGAGGATTTTGTGTCATGTAGTCTAAATAAAATTCAATAATTTGCTAATATATAGGTAGACTCAAGAGGCTATAGGAAAGGAAATATTGCTCCAAGAAGTGCTTACACAATTCCCAGAATGGTGAATGGTAAACTTAATTAGATTTTCCCAAAGTTACCTCTATACAAGTTTTTCTTTTACTCTTCAGAGTGAAAGCAGAGTGTTAGCATCATGATTAAAATAGAATTATAAATGAAACTGGCTACTTTCACTCAGCAAATCTTTGGGGCATCTCCTCAAGTCAAGAGGTCTCAGCCTAGGTTTTGCAACACAAGGGCAGTGAAGTGAGACCCCAGGTATTTACTTACAGCAGCTAAAATGTTCACGTTTGCAAATTGCTTAATTTTTAAAAGGAATTAACACAAAAAAAGGTAAGTTCTCTAACACTGTCTCTGGCATTTAGTTGTTTACCTGATTGGAAAGCCTGGAGTTAGAACCTGTTTATACCACTCTTCTGAGCAACAGTTACTGACACACCACAGTTATAATTGAAAAATTTTTTTAGTATTTTGCTTCCCCACAGTTTTGGGATGCATTCTTTAAAATCTGAACATGTGGTGGGAATGTGTCTTTCATGTGCACATCATCTGTCATGTGTATCATGGTGGGGAAAATAGGCTGAGAACAGCTGCTCTCTATTATATAGCAAATACCTATTAAGCTAAAATACTGGAAACAAGTGCATGTTTTTTGTTTTCCTTGTGGTTTTTTTTTTTGGTTTTTAAAAAAATATACCTATTATTTTTCACAAAACTGTATTTGAGCCATAGTAAATAATCCATGGCACATTTGTAGAAGTAACTATAACTAATTAGGTCTACAGAATCCATCCATTATATACATTGACCAGTTTTGCATTGATGTTTTCCTCTAATACCGGCTTAGGAAAATTTTTAGTCACTTCATTACAAAATAAATGTGATTTCTCCAATAAAGATAATATTTATCTATCAACAAGTAAATTACTTATTTCCTGGTCTCTACTTCTATTAATTCCTTATTTTAATAATATGTTCTTTTCATAGTTCTCTTGTCTTTTGAGGAAAAATAATCTACCCTTTTGTGTGAGAATGAATGATTCATTCATTTCTTCTGAGTTTATAAGTCTTAAAAAGTTACAGTCCAAAATCAATGTTTGTTATAAACAGAAATCTTAATAGAGAAACATTATTCCAAACCAACTCATGGACTTTGGAAAGATATCCATTAAAATCACTGGGCAATGAATTATCAGTCAATTAAAGAGTGCCGAAATCAGTATAGGCAACAGGCAGAAGAGGAAGATGTGGGCCATTATTAATAGTAACCAAATAGTTTTGCTTTTCTTCAGGTTTGAGGAAGGCTTTTTTTCGTAATTAATAGACTTTATTTTTTAGAGTAGTTTTTAAGCTTACAGAAAAATTGGGCAGAAAGTACAGGGAGTTCCATATATCCCCCCTGCCCACTTTCACCTATTATTAATATCTTGCATTAGTGTGGTACATTTGTTACAGTTGATGAATCAATATCATACATTATTATTAACTAAAGTCCATGGTCTACATTAGAGTTCATGCTGTGTTGTACAGTTCTATGGGTTGTGACAAATGCATAGTGTCATGTGTCCACTTCTACAGTACAGTATAGTAGAATGTAGAGTAGTTTCACCACCCTAAAAACCTTCTGTGCTCCATCTATTCATTACTACACACTTCCCCTCTGGAACTCCTGTCAACCACTGATCTTTTTACTGTTTCCATAGTTTTGCTTTTCCCAGAACATCATACAGTTGGAATCACACAGTATGTAGCCTTTTCAAATTGACTTCTTTCACTTAGCAATATGCATTTAAGGTTCTGCCGTGTCTTTTCACGGCTTGATATCTCATTTCTTTTTAGTGCTGAATAGTATTCCATTGTGTGGATGTACCACAGTTTATTTATCCATTCACCTATTGCAGGACACCATGGATGCTTCCAATATTTATCAATTATGAATAAACATTCATGTATAGGTTTCTGTGTGGACATAAGTTTTCAACTCCTTTGGGTAAACACCTAGGAGTGTAATTGCTGCATCGTATGGTAAGACTATGTTTAGCTTCATAAGAAACTGCCTGTCTTCCAAGGTGGCTGTATCATTTTGCATTCCTACCAGCAATGAATAAGAGTTCTAGTTGCTCCACATTCTCGCCAGCATTTGCTGTTTTAATTTGCAATCCCTAATGACAAATGACATTGGGTATCTTTTCATATGCATGCTTTGCCATCTGATAATCTTCTCTGTTTGTTCAGATCTTTTGTCCAGTTTTTAATTGGGCTATTTGTTTTCTTACTGGTGAGTTTTAAGTGTTCTTTGTATGTTTTGAATACAAGTCCTTTATCAGATATGTGTTTTGCAAATAATTTCTCCCATATTGGCTTGCTTTTCATTCTTTAGCAGTGTCTTTCACAGAGCAAAACATAGTTTTGCTTTTCTTCAGGTTTGAGGTAGTTTTATTCATCCATCATTAGATCACTTGCTAGAACAATCCAAAGTACAATGTTATCTCGAGTTATTCACTTACTTCATAAGTTTAAATCAGACCTTCAATAGTACATAATGTAAATTTTGGATTTTGTAGAATTTTTAATGATATGTAGGTAAAATATTTATGTATTGCCTTTGTTCCTTTAACAGTATTTTGAAACTTCCAATACAAACAATAAAAGCCAGATTATTAAACTTTCTGTAATCCAAGAGTAAACACTATAGCACCTTTTTAAATATAAGAGCAAGATGGATTTCAGACATCCAGGAGGCACTGCAATTTTCATAAGAGGAAGAGGAAGAATTCTCTGCATTGTTTGCTTGTCGACCTTTTATAGCAGAATTTAAAGTATATCACTACTCTTCAAATTAACCGAAGAGAACGGATGTGAGGAGGACACACGTAGTATAATAGCTGAATATTCCAGCTGACATCTAAGTCAATCCCATCAGGTTTCAGATGAGCAAATCAAAATCTAGAAAATAAAGCAATTTATCTATGATCATTTTGCTCGTTAATGGCAAAGCTGGGACCATAAATCCCATTTTTTAATTCCAGTTCAGTGTCTTTTCCACTCTCCAAATTACCTACTGTACCCTTTTCCCCCAATACAGATAAAAAATGAATTTACCGACTTCCCTGTACAAAAGGTCCCACACAGAAAGAAGAATGAGTAAGTCTAAGGTTTGAGTTACACCAAGAGGTTAGAACTAACTCCTCATTATTCATACGAAGCAATAAGAAAACATACTTTTTATTGTTAGATGATAGTATTTCCTGAATTCAAAATATTTGAATATATTTTACTCAGCCTAGAATAATTTTAGAATTTATGAAAATCAGATGTCTTGTGGCAACAGGGCCAATAATTTATATACCATACACTCTGAAAATATATTATGAAAAATATGAACCCAGATTCTCTGGTCTAAAAACATAGTCAATAACTAAAAATATCTGCCCCCCCAAAAATCTTGAGATCAATTTCTAGAATATGTACTTATTTTGACACTGCAAATTACTCTGACCAGAAAAGCTCCCTGCCATGGTTAGAAATAAAACGTATATTTCCCAATACTGCTATGATGAATAAGATTTCTATGTAAGATAGAAAATATACAACAAACACCAGAAAAAAACATCCTTCTTACATTTCAAGACTAGTATACCATCTTCAAGAAAGTTTAATTAACACTTTCCTATGTTCCTAACCCAGAAATTTTCTTCCCCACATGATTGTGAATTCCCTAAGAGCAGTAACATTATCTTTTATTCCTTAGGCCTATGCCGCTGTAGGTGTCTAATAAATGATTGCTGAGTGATTGAGGGAAAATCATTAAATATTACTGGATATTGCAAATAACAACATGCCAAAGATTCACCAGGTATCATCTGTAGATGTAATATTGCTCTTTTGCTATTGGATTTTCTTTCTCCTTCAGGTTTTACCATCCTCTCTGAAGACGATACAAATTTCAGATGCTGCTTTTCTTAAAGTACAATGTGAAAGGTGCTCATTTAAAGTTAACTTAAGGTAAAGCATGTTTCTGGTACTATAGTTTAAAGCTATCATTTTAATTTACTATATCAAACTTGATGATAACCATGTTATGTATTTTTATGTTGGTAAGCCAACAAAGTGACCTTAAATGTAATGAAATACAGAATATATTTTAAGTTTCTCACAAATGTTTTGATTTTTCCAGGGAAAAATTCTTTGGTTCTACCCATGCCTATATTGACTTCAATGTTCACAAAAATTTGGTCTGAAAGCAAAATAGCCTCACATTGCTTTGACAGGAGAGACAATTCAGTGCAAACAAAGGAGATGGAGAAATGTTTGATGTGCAAGAAAATGTCAAGAACCCCTTGTCAGAACGCTTGTCATTCTGTGATTTCAGGGTCTGAGCACCTCTGGAAGTGAAGTTAACAAGGTAGACCCCAAGACCTTTTGTGGCAATATCCAAGAGGGGGAAACCAAGACTCCATGAACGTGAGCCTCAGACCCCCAACGTCCACTCTTCAGTTTGAGAGCAAAGGCAGCCATTTTATGGCTAGAAATGGAAGTTGTTTTCTAGTCAGGCACACCCCTCATCCCAGAAGGGTCTGCCATATCAAAGGTAAGGTGACTCGAGGTCCTAGAATGTCTCTTTCTTCTCGACCTTTGGGCTACTTGATGATTCTGGTGGCTAAACACAGGGATACTATTCAAAATATTCAAACCACTGGTGAGGCACAGGCATTGAATATTGGGACCAGATGTGAGCACTGGAGCCAGAGCAGAGGCCTGCAGGTACCCTCTGTGCCAGGCATTAACCCGTGGATTAATTAGGAGTTTAATTAGAATTAGGGTTAATTAGGATTAACTAATTAAGATTAATTACTTAGGATTAATTAATTGTTAGGAGAGGGCCTGGAGAGGTGCCAAAGGGGCCACTCAGGGAGCTCGGGGCAGCAACTGATCAGTTGGTATGAAAGTATTTCAGTATTTGAACAAACTGCACAGGCATGCTAGCATCTACATGCCAATTATCAGCCCTGGAGAAGCATATATTTTCCCTCCCTCCCTCTCTCCCTCTCTCTCTCTCCCCTTCTTTCTCCTCTCCCTCCCTCTTTCTTTTTCTTCCATCTTTCCTTCCTTCCTCTCTCTCTCCCTCTTTCCCTCTCTCCTTCTCTCTCTTTTTCTTTCTTTCTCTCACATTTTTAGTTTTTGTGACACCATACACTCCTCATATTTTTCCCCCATCTCTGAGGCTTCTCCTTCCCAGCTTTTTTTTTTTTTGGCTGATTCTGCAGTAAATGTTGGAGTCCCTCAACAGCTCAGTTCTCGGCCATTTTCTCTTTAGTCTATACTGCGACCCTAGTCAAATTTATTCATTCACAAGTTTCAAAACTACCATCTATAGGCCAAATGCTTTCAGATGTGTATCTCAGACTCAGGCTCCTTTTCTAAAGTTTAGATCCCTATATTCAACTGCCTACTTGACTTATACATGAGGCACTGATGCTTCATGGGTACCTTGAATTTTGCTCTTTGAAACTGAACTCTTGATCGTCCCTCAAAAGTCTGGTTCCCCACCTAGTCTACCCCAACTAGTAAAGGGTACTATATGTTTGGGGCCCTTTTTCAACTCCTCCCTCTCCTTCCCTTCCCCTTGCAATACTTCACTTGATGTTGTCACTTTTTCTTTTAAATATTTTGTAAATGAAGCCACTTCTCTCCATGGCCACTGTTACAGCTCTGTCCCAGGCCACTATTATCTCTTGCTCTGACTATTATTCTTATAATCTATAGCCTCCTAACTGCTCTACTTCCACTCTTGCCCTCATCTAATCCATTCTCCATAGAACAACCAGAAAGATCATATTAAAATGTAAATTTAACATCCTACTCAGAGTCCTTCAGTGGCTTCCATGCATCTAGGATAACGCTCTGCATCTTGACATAGACTAAAGTGTTCCCTATGATGTGACCTCTGCCTCTTATGCCTCATCTCATATCAATACTCTCCCCCCCATTATACATATGTCACGCTGAAATTGTCTAAGTTCCTTGAACATGTAACAAGCCCTTCTCACCTCTGGATTTTCACTCATACTCTTCCCTCTAGCCAGAAAACTCTTTCCCCCATTATTTGCTATTTCTCATTTTTTAGGTATTGGTTCACATGTCACTTAAAAGAGATATTTCAGGGTCCACATCCTCAATCTAAATTAGATTTCCTTATGGAATAGTCTCATAGTACTCTACATTTTCTTTCAGAGCAGTTGTCTTAGATCAGGTTCTCTGGAAACAGACTCTAGGATGGAGATCTGTGTGAAGGTTTATTGGGGACTGCTCTTGGAAAGAACGCATATAAAGAGGGAAGCAGGATTGGGCAGAAGTTAAACTGCGATGCAGATACAATAGAAGCCTCAGTCAGTCCCACAAGGAGCAATAGATTGCTCTGGACAGGTGTCTCAACTGAGGCAAGGGTGTCAGGCCTTTGTAACCCCATCAGCCACTCATTGGTCGAGCTCCCATTGTGCATGAGAGCTCCCTTCAGCTGAGAGCAATTCCCAGCTGGGGACTCAGCATGAACCATCAGTAGTGGGCACCCCGGCAAGCAGGAAGATGATGCCTCGGTCCTGAAGGCATGGTCTAGGTAGCTGGGTGGGGCACCACGGCATCTGCTACAGCAAGTATCACAGCTATAACAAAATATTTATTTTTATTTGATTAGGATCAAATATCTTCCACTAAACTGTGAGCTCCTTGACAGTAGGAGGTATGTCTGTTTTGCTCACCTCTTCTTTCCATTTCCCAAGGAGTGGCTGCCACACGGGAGGTGCTAGATATATTCTTGTGGAAGGAAAGATGTTTAAATTACATCCAGATAAAATCACAGAGCCACTAATAGGTTTTAAACAGAATTTATATTCTACCTAAGCTATCTAGTAGTTGTGTGTCCTTGAACAAGTGACTTCATTTAATAAAATAATTCTAGCTGTATTACAAAAACTGGAAGAAGAGCAGGGCCTTGCTAGAGGTTAGGAGAGCAGATAAAAGACTAGGTCATTCAAGTGAGAAGGCATGAGGGATGGGCAGAGAGAAGAGCAGAGAATTGAAGATTGAAATTTGGGGTAGAGCAAGAGGAAAGTCCAGATGAGCAGCACAGAGACAGCCAGCTACAGGTTATGTGATAAACAGATTCCAGGATAATCGCTGGGTGATCATCAGAGACAAATTCCTAAAGGAAATTAGGAAAATGAAGGCCAGGGAAAAGCAAACAGATATTACAATAAAGAAGTCATAAATGGCCTTAGAATCTATTGTCTTGGCAAAATCTAAGGACAGGGTTTTTCGTAAACCACATAAGAAAAACATTGCACTTAATCAGAACTTTTTTTTCTATGAAGGAAAGTACTACTAAATTGAGTAACATTTTTTCTGACTTCAAATACTTGGAAGTACTTGATGTATACCTCTTCCATATTTTATTTCACATTCTTCCTTGAATTATCTTATACCTATAATATAGTATAAAACTGTTGGCAGGCAAGGGACTGAATTTTATGTCTTCAAATTCCCTACAATGCCTACCACAAAGCCTGGCTCATGGTAATATACGTTGACATAGAAATACATGTTTAACTAAACAGAAAATTGCATGTGGAAATCTTGCAAGGATATCCACGCTAATTCTAGAAAGCCTAGTAAATGGAATTGTATGAGAAAGAGAAGAACAGCAAGCTACTTCATTTTGACTATTAACAGCTATGCTAAAAGTCAACATGTGCTTTGAAGCCACACTCAGCACAAGGACACTGCAACTAGTTTCACTAGTTTTATCCCAAAGATAATTCTTATAATCCATTTTACCAACACTTAAATGTTTAGTCTGTGAGATCTAATGTTATTCTCATAGATAAATGCTTAAAATATTAAATCATCAATAAGTTTACTAAGTCTAAGAAATGCCAATTTAAAGTCTGCTATTTGTAGTAGGTATATGCACTTTGCTAAGGACACAACGTAAATTAGTTTCTGCTCACAATGTAGTTGGAAGAGACAGGAATACCAGGAAATAATTATAATACAATGTGATATGTGCAATGATATAAGTGTTCTGAAAATTCAGACATAGTACAGAGATAGAGAAATCATTGGAGGGGTGTGAGGAATGCACTTCACAGAAGTTTTGATTGAGAGATACATGTGATAAACATTAAGAAGAAACAATCAGCAGAACTTGGGCATTTATTGGATTTAGGGGATGGAATAAGAAGTCTAGAATTACTACCATGTTTTTAGCTTGGTTGACTGGGGAGACAGTGGACCAACCATTAGTCTTGGGCATATAGGAGGGAGAATATATGTAGGAGGTAAGACTATAAGCTTCATTTCAAGCATGCTGCACTTGATGTGCTGATGGAGCATTCAGAAGAAAATGGCCAAGCAGAGAAATGGATATAAGGACTTAGAGCCTAAGGATTGGATGGGGCTACAAAAGAGATTTGAAAGACAGGAGCAGATAGATTAAAACGATAATGCTGTTGCCCAAGAAAGCAAAGAAACCCCAAAAGAACTATGAAAAACACAGGGATGGGTAGACAGAAAATCTAGTGAAAGAGACAGAAAAGAAATGGCAGAGATGCTGGGGTAGAACAAGGAAAATGTTTTCTCCGAAAATGGAGAGAAATGATTTTAAAGAAAGAGGGAACAGTAAATGGGGTTACCCATAGAAAGAACAATGCATATAAAAGATGAAAAATTTCCATTTAATTTCCAAATTAGTGATCTTTTCAAGCTCTATTACATAGAATAGGAAAAGCTTGAATTTATAGATATGATTATATTAACAAACATGATATACAGACATGAGTATATTTGCTTGGCAGAGGTTTTCAAGTGTATTCTGCAGAGTCCTGGAAACCCAGGCAGGAGACAAAGATGGAGTAAAATGTGTTTGAATAAAGGGCCCAGTAGCCAAAGAAGTCTGAGTATCACTACTGTGTGGCAAAAACCATTATATTTATTCATGGGATTAAATGAGGCTTTTCTTGTTTCACAATTTTTGCTAAAGCCAAATTGCGAGATATCTATGCACGACTTGCTAAGAGGTGATAAAAACAGCTGGCCCTGTCATGGTGACCACTGCTACCTCCAGGCTCTTCTCTTACTTTAGGCAAGAGTGAGGGTTCATAGAAACGAAAGAGAGTGAGGATTTCTTCAAAAAGAGTCATCGTGGTGCTGCGCACTTCCCCTCCCTTCCATGAAGAGCAGAACTAGCTGCCTTCACCTCCACCTGCAGGGCTTTCCAGGGAACCATTTATAGAGAGTGAAGTGTCTACAGAGGGGGAGACTGAGATCTCACTGGCTGGCTCGATCCTTGCCTATGCTGTTCCCGGTCTGACTACACTGTTTCTGCAGTGGAATATGGAGAGACTATTCTTGGGGTGAACTTGCTCTGTATCTTCTATGCTATGGAGGACACAGATAATCGTGTCTTGTTCTCTCCTAACATCTAAAGACAAGAGCCGTTGGAGCTGCCTCTGTCAGTGGCGCAAAGACTGGGATCAAATTGCTCTCCTACTTGTTACATTGAGACCTTCTGGATGTTTCAAACATCTAAATCTGATATTCATGAAGAGGCTAATATAACCCCCCTAGGCAGCAGCAAGACTTGGGAAATTAGAGATCTGTCTGGGATAGAGGCAGATCTACTCTACTTGACTCGCAGACCAAAATCAAAGATGAGGGCCTGGTTCTCAAGGCTGACAAGATGGCAGGACATTTTAAGGAAGCATGTGTTGCAAACATAATTTGCTACATTGACTTTCAAAGAATGTCCAGTTAGCACTGGTTCATACAATTTGAAGCCTGACATCTTATGTATGTGTAATAATATCTGGTTGGGAAATTGCTGATCATTCAAAGAAAACTTGCCAAAAACCTAAGCTGGTTGTTTGGTCTTTTTGTCCTTACCCACCCAGGTTTGAACAACATCCCCATCTGTACTGTGAATGACGACGAGAACTCACTGTGGGGCGCTGGCCAGTTCGGCCTCCTGGAGAAGGACGAGACGCCATTTGCCAAATGCAGTTACCTGCCTGGCACTGCTGCCCCGGAGAGCCCTGCCAGAGAAGTCTCAGCGGCCCCAGACAGTGTCAGCGTGCCCCCACGGCCTCATTCTGGTGAGTCCCTCTCAGCTGATGACACCTCTCCAGAGGCCTCCTGCAAACTCTCAGGGGGAAAAGATCTGTATGATTGCCAGTATAGCTGCAGTGGTTTTTAAATAGTCATGAAATTTTCTCACTGTGAAATAGGTTATTCATTATAAAAAAATTTCACTCATCTAACCTCAATTCAGTAGTTCAATAACGTTAATAAATATTATTGTTATTATTAATTGCACCCAAGACATATTTGGTGTGGTTCTAGTCTCTAATTCCTACAAAAGTAGCTAAGAGATACTAAAAATGAATGTTTAGCTAACATTGATAGGGAAACTACTTCAGACAAAAAGTGAGTCAGGGAAACGCAATAGGGATGGAAGTGCATGTTTACATCTTCCCACCAGATGGTCAAGTCCTTAAGGTCAGGGCCCGGTGTTACCACCTTCGGTGTTTTTGCTGTTCTTGGTATCTCCCTAGATCCCAGCACAGTGTCTGGTCTTCAGGAAACAATTAAATTAATTAATTAATTAATGTTTATTGAATTGAAATGAAAAGGGATTAATCAAAAGTGCCACATGATGACTATAGTTAACAATACTGTACTGCATATTTGAAAGTTGCTAAGAGAGTAGATATTAAAATTTCTCATCATAAGATAGAAAAAAATTTGTAACTATGTGAGGTGATGGATGTTAACTAAACTTATTGTGATAATCATTTTGCAATATATGCATATATCAAATCATTATGTTGTACACCTTGAACTAAAACAAAACAAAACAAAAGCACAGTATGGCAAAATCTAAAAGGCAAGGTAAAACAGAAGAAATTCTGGATGGCAAGAATTATATCCAGTTCTCTTTCTCCTGCTCTATTCAATTACATGCTATTACTAACGTTTTCAGGGCACACAAAATCATTCTGTTATAATGTGGAAAAATCTGTATCTGTCACAAGACAATGATAAGAGGGATCATTAATGGAGCACTTACCATGTGATTCCATTCTAAGTCTTCACACTTGTGAACTCATTTCATCCTTTTGAGAGCTCCTCTCCCCTCCTTTCCACTAGCAGTGAAGGATCAAAGCCCACTTATTCCACCTGCTTTCTGGTGTCCCTTCTTACACTGTAAAACCTAGAAACTTAAAAATTATATTTGCAAGACTCCTTTGATGGGAGTCAGGTGTTGCCATCTGGTAAGGTTTATAGGGCAGATGTGGGGCTAAGGTCATCTTTCTGGTTGCCGTCTGCTATCAAGAATGACTAGAGAAATGGGGTTTTCCTGCTACAACACCCCAGGGTTCAGATTCTAGATTTATAGGTGTCAAAAGGCAAAATCAGCAGATATGGTGGCTTTCAGATTGTAGCCCCAATCCAGAGCCTAATCTTTAGCCTCATGGATGTTGTGACTACAGTTGAGGTGGCAGTGGCCTCCTGACTCCCCTTCCCAATTGTGACGAAGGCTGTGCCCACTTTGGTGGGCCAGGTGCAAGGTGTTGTCCTTGAGGTGATTTGTGAAGGTCAAGACCAGAGATCACTGCTCCAGCCCTTTCAATGGTATTACAAACACCTAACTCCCTGTACTATTTACAATTTTGCTTAAAATAGCTACGATGGTTTCTGTTTCCTGAAAGTGAACACTAACTTAGACTCACCACCTATAACTTTGTTCTCACTACTTGGAGAGAGATAACTTTACACTATTTTTCTCTCTCTCTTCAGCTAGAACTAATGAATTCAATTACTATTGGGTTTATGCACAAAATCTTTAAAAAATTGTTGTGTTAACTATGGCTTCAGTAAAAAAGATAACATTATTTATACAGTATATATCTTTAAAGTAACGCAAAGGGAAATTAAGCAAATATTTAAGTAGTTTTAGGGTAATTTAGGAAGATTTAGTTAGGTGACTATGAAATGGGTAGGGTTGAGAGACTGATGAAATAAGAAATAAAGAATGTAATTATAACTTAGCACACATCTTCTCTTTCTGTCTGCAGGGCAAACAGCACATGTTCAGTCTCCTTAATTAGAGAAAGTGACGGTTACACGGACAGGAAACAGAAAAAAACATGTTTTATATGAATACGTATTTTTAAAAATCAGTTTACCCAGATCAAGAAAACTATTGCTGTGTTTCTTTACACCATCTTCCTGGGCATAGAATTAGTTTTCTAATATAATTATGCTTTTATTATGTTATCGTAGTACAGTCCTACCTGCAAATTTTCTAACATTTTTAAACGGATCCCGGAGTTGACCTTAACTGGAATTCAGATGTACTCTAAGAAACATGTCATGTGATAAAATTTTTTTTTCCGTTTAATCTAAGTACATTTTTCCTCCATATCCTTTCAGAGCCCTGTAGAAAAATCAAGGAGTGCTTCAAAACTTCCAGTGAGAATCCCTTAGCAATTGAAAAGGTAAAGAAACAACTATTTACAGCAACCTATTTAGTTTGATGTCCATCATTTCTTTTCCTTTTCTTCACAAACCTTTCTGAAAAGGCATGTTTCACAATATTTGTACACCTTTATTTAAGTATAATTAACATGATATAAAATGCACATATTTAAAGTGCACAATTTGATGAGTTTTGACAAAGATATAGCCACACCTGGGAAGCCGCTCCTGAAATCAAGAGAATGAACATGTCCATTTCACCCCAAAGTTTTCTCATGACCTGGCCCCCACACAGGCACACATTTATCTGTCACTAAAGATTAGCATGCAATTTTTAGGATTTTATATAAATATAGTGAATTCTTTTTTTAATCTGGTTTCTTTAACTCAGCATAATTATTTTAAGATTCATCCATGTTGTTACATGCATCAGTGGTTCATTCCTGTTTATTGCTGAGTGGTATTCAACCACATGGGTATCCCACAGTTTATTTATACATTCACCTGTTGATGGGCATTTAGCTTGTTTCCAATTTTTGACAAATCTGATATGAACATTTGCGTACAAGTCTTTGTATGGCTAAGTATTTTCTTTTCTCTTGGGTAAATACGTAGGAGTGGAATGACTGGGTCTTATAGTAGGCATATGTTGAAACGATTAAGAAACTGCCAAAGTGTTTTCCAAAGTTGTATGATTTTTACATTCCCGCCAGCAGTCTATTAGTTTCCTTTCCTCCACATCCTGCCAAAACTTAGGATGGTCAGTATTTTTAATTGTAGCCAGTCTAGTTGGTGTGTAGTGGTATCTCACAGTGGTTTTAATTTGCATTTCCCTAACAACTAGTGAGGCTGACATCTCTTCATGTTCTTACTTGCCATCCATATATCTTTTTGTGAGAAGTATATGTTTAAATCTTTTGCCCACTTTTTAAATTGGATTGTTGGTCTTTTTGATATGAAGCTTTAAAAGTTCTTTACATATTCTAGATATAATTCTTTTGTCACATATACATTTTGCAGATATTTTCTTTTAGTCTGAAGTTTATATTTTTTTGTAACAGTGTTTTTTGAAGAACCAAAATGTATAATTTTGATAAAGCCCCAATTTTTTATTTATCTATTATAGTTTCAAATCCACATGTTGCTCATCTCTCTATTGTGTCTTATTACAATGGCTAACCTCTAGTGCAATGTTGAATAGAAGTGATAAGAGCAGACATCCTTGCCTTGCCCCTAATCATAGGGGGAAGCATTCAGACTTTCACCATGAAGTTAGTTTACTTTATTCATAGATGCCCTTTATATGGCTAAGGAAGTTCCTTTCCATTCCTAGCATTCTGAGAGTTTTTATCAGAAACAGGGGTTGGATTTTGCCAAATGCTTTTTCTACATCTATTTCAGAATGATCACATGATTTTCCTTTTTTAGTCTGTTAATATGGTGAATTGCATTGGTAAACTTCCAAAAGTTACACTAACCTTGCATTGTTGGGAAAAAAAACCCCACTTGGTAATGATGTGTTATCCTTTTTTTATATTCAATTTCATAAAATATTATTTACCATTCTTGTGTCTATGTTCATAAGGAATATTAGTAGTTTACTTGTAATGTCTTTTGTGGTTTTAGTATCAGCATAATACTGGCTTCATAGAAAAAGTTGGGAACTCCTCTTTAATAATCTCAGAGATTTTACGTAGAATTGGTATTAATTCTTCCTTAAAAGTTTAGTAGAATTCTCCAGTGAAGTCATCTGGGCCTGGAGTTTTCTTTGAGTTAAGGTTTTTAACTACAAATTCAGTTACTTATTTTCATAAATATAGGCCATTCTGGTTATCTACTTATTCTTTAGTGAGCTTTGGTACTTTGTATTTTTCAAGGAATTTGTCCTTTTTATCCAAGTTCTTGAATTTACTGATAATAAAGTCATTCACAAAATGTCCTTTTAATAATCTGTAGAGAAGTTCTGTCTCTCATTCCTGATATTGGTAATTTGTATCTTCCTTTTTTCTGATGTGTCTAGCTAGAGGTCTATTAGTTTTACTGATCTTCTTAAAGAATCAGCTTTTCTTTTCATTGATTATCTCTATTGTTTTGATGTTCTGTTTCTATTTCATTGATTTTGGTTCAAGTCTTTATATAAGATGAAAACTTAGGTCATTGATTTGAGACGTTTTTCCTTTCTAATATAAGCATGTATTACTATAATTTTTCTATAAACACTGCTTTGGCTGCATCCCTCAAATTTTCCTATATTGAGTTCTCATTTCCATCCTGTTCAAAATACTTCCTATTTTCCTTTTCAATTTCTTATTTGACCCACGAGTTACTTAAAATTATGTTATTTAATTTCCAAATATTTGGGAACTTTTAAGATATCTTTGTGATTGATTTCCAATTTAATGCCATTGTGGTTAAAACATACTTTGAAACTTTTTAAATTTATTGAGACTGGTTATATGGCCCAGAATATGGTTGACTTTGATAAATTTTCCATGAGCCCATGAAAAGAATGTTCACTCTGCTGTTGTTGGGTAGAATGTAACAGAAATTTCAATAGGTCAAGTCGGGTGATACTGTCATTCAAGTCTTCTACAGTCTTACTGATTTGCTGTCTAGTTTTTCTGTCAGTTATTGAGAGAGAGGTGTTGAAATCTCTGACTATAACTGTGGATTTCTATATTTCTCTTTTCATTTCTATTAGGTTTTAGTCAGGTATCTTGAAGCTCTCTTATTAGGAGTATAACTATTTAGGTTTGTTATGTCCTCTTGATGAAATGACCCTTTTATCATTATAAAATTACTATCTTCAACCCTGACAACATTCTTTGCTTTGAAATCTATTTCATTACAGAAGCATTCAGGTTTTCTATTTCTTCTTGAATTGATTTTTGTAACATATCCTTTTTCTAAAAATTATTCATTTCATTTAAACATTCAAATTTATTGATAATATTATCCATAATACCCACATATTCTTTTTTAAATGTCTGCAGGATCTGTAAGATGTATCCTTTTACATATCAGTTTTATTAATTTGTGTCTTTGTTTTTCTTGATCAGTTCAACAGGAGTTTATCAATTTTATTAGTACATCAAAGAACTAATTTTTGTGGGAGTTTTTTTGATCATCTATGTTGTATATTTCTTTTCTGTTTTGTTAATTTATTTTGTTACCTTTTTCTCTTTCCATTCACATGCTTTATTTTTTGTTCTTTTTCTAACTTCTTTTGTCTTTCTAATATATATATTCTAAAGCTATAAATTCCCCTCTGAGGATTGCTTTAGTTGCTTTCATAATTTTTGCTATGTAACATTTTCATTAGCATTAAGTTAAAATTTTTTCTAATTCATATTTATAATTTCTTCTTTGACTCATGACTTAATCGCTGAACACTTTATATGAAAAATTATTTGTAGTAATCTGAAACTCATGATAAATGGACTTTGTTCTAGAGAGAGTTTGTGCTTGCTTCTGTAGGAACCCAGAGGCCCTACCAGCCTAGACCAACTTAAACCAAGTTCACAGCTTGATCTCAGGCCATATATTATTCAAAGACTGGTGCACTTCTAGGTCACCTACACCTTGAGGGTATAGCCCTTTGTTGGCCCTTATTTGGGTCCTGAGCTTTGAGTCCTGTCTTCCAGGACCTTGAAGGCTTTCAAAAGGAAGGTTTTCATTTTCTCAGATCAGACAATGATCTCAGGGCAAAAATGGCTACTGCACTGCTACATCTCAGGCTTCTCATTTCCCCTTCATTTTTCACCTTTTAATTCCTATCTTATTCACTCCTTGACAGTTTAAAATTTTTTTAAATTTAATTTGTCTTTATAGTAGTGTTTGGTGGAAGGGTTGAATAAAAAAATGTATTGCTACTCCTCAAAACAAGAAGTCTACATAATAAACTTTAACAGAAGAATGCACTATATATAATATAGCTTTATTTTCACTAAAAGTCAATAGTTAAATATTGTTCTATCAATTCCAATCACCACAGCCTCTCGTTGTTGACACATTCAGCCACTAGCTTCTGTGTCTCTTTATATATCACTCACTTCTGAAGGTTAAAAAGCCTTTCTTGGAATAGGCACACAGGTCTAAGGCTTCTATAACTCTTCTTGGACTTAAACCTCCTATAACCTTTTTTAAAAAAATTGTAAACAGTATATTTAACTCCCAGAACAAAAAATAGCCTTTCTATTTCCTAAGTAAATTAGTTTACCTCCTTAATTCTCCAGCTCTGAGCTGCCATTTAGGAGAGCAAGGAAGCAGCAGTTCACACCGTGTAGTCTCTTCACAGAAACAGCATAAACTCTCTCAGCTGTCTTTTTCCAGTCATAAAAGAGAAAGCTTCCCAACTCAGCAGAAAATCTCATGTGTCATGAGTGGGCCGTTATTTGGAGCAGCAAGATAAAGGTTACACACTAAACATTAAAATATTATCTTTACGTTTAACTGAGGGTTTAAAATGCTTTCAGAAAAAGTAAATAATATGTCACTATTTGTTCTGTCTGCAAATGCAAATATTTGATAATTAGACTTTAAGGGAGGATTAAAACTAACCTCCTTTTTACTTTCACATGTTTCTCATTTAGCTACAATATTTCTCATTCATTTTACATTTAATTTTCATAGAAAATATAAGTGGATGCCAATGCATATTGATTATATTGTACCTTTGATTTAGGAAGAAATTAAGGAAAAAGATCCACCATCACCTCCAAAGGCATGCTCTACCTCTGGTTCCTCTTCTTCAGAGCTGATAAGTGCCAAGACTGACAGCAAAGAGAACACCGTTTGCATACCAAACTATCTGGATCAGGAAATCAAAGTAAGAGGCATGTTTATTAGGTCCATAAATTGGGAACAGCATAAACATACAAAAAAATCACATCACTAGCATCCCAACAACTCCTGAATGGTTCCCCTTTGACATCTGAATTGATTTAAAACTACTTTGCCTGAAACTCAAGGCTTGCTCCTGTTTTATTTCCAGTCTTACTTCTCCCTGGAATCCTGTCATTCTTACAGAAACAGAATCTTTGGTTTAGCCATAACAAGAAGCTTCATGTTCACCTAACAAACTCAGCCCTGCTCTTCCGATGTCTTTCCTTATCATCTTCCTAATGCTTGAAAGGCCCTGCCTCCAGCTTCTTGCCATTACCTGTACATTTCCTTCACATATTTTAAGGCAGAGATTCCTCCAATCAACATTAATGTCTACTCTTACCTGTGAAAAACTGTTTCCTCAAAGCTTATCTGCCTGGGGTTATAAACTTAGTTATGTTAATAGTAATATGTCATATTGGACTACTGGAAGGTTCTCTCCAGCCACAGTTATTTCTGAGAAGGACATATAATCAAAAATCAATCAATCAGCTGCTGTTTGTCATCTGCCATTCTTTGTTTTCCTTCTCTAGATCCTTTTGGTAACCTTCACATTGCCTCACTGTAAGACTCACTGAAATGAATTAAGGGTCAAAATATTGTAATGATGACTCTGATAGCAGTTTTAAATAAGTATCTGTAGTAGCAATTACACGTAACAGAGCATTTGTAAGGATTATTACTGAATAATCCTGATAAAGAACTATTTTAAAAGTAAAGCATAACAGTGGCATTGGGTATAATAATTTATGCTGATGATTAAAATTGGGAATGAGAATAAAAGGAAAAGAGGAGAAGAAGGGAGAGCATCTGCAGACTTGACTTGTGTTTATATACTTCCTGATGATTCTGGCTGAAGACTTTATATTATACAGAGTCTTTAGTATTACTGTCCACCTCACCCACCGCACTCTGGCACCACTGATCTTTCTGTACTTTGCTCATTCCCACCCTTAGGGGCTTTCCCCTAATAAGAATTATCTTCTCCTTGATCTTCTCAGTGGTCACCTTCTTCTCATTAAGGTCTCAGTTTAAATATCATTTATTCAGAAATACTTTCCTGACCACCCAATCTAAAGTAGCTCTCTATCCAGTCACTCTCTATCCCATTACCCTTTGTTATTTTTTGCATAGCACATGCCATATCTGAAATGATTATATGTACGTATTTATTTCAATGTTGTCTCTGCCTCCCCACCCCACTCGCACTAAAATTTAAGTCTTATTAGATCTCATACTTGTCTGTCTCGGTCACTGCTTTATCTCCAGTGCCTAGAGAAGTGCTAGGTGTCTAGCAATTATTAAATAAGTATTTATTGAATGTTGAATACATAAATTAAAAAGAAAAATTCTACCAAGATCAAAGTGGAACTGTAGAAGATCAGCTAACCATACAGGTCCTCAACTCAACCAAACCATAAGCTGAGTGCAGTTTTAGTAAGGCTGTCTTGCTTCCTTGGGCACATCAATAGACCAGCATGATCTTATAGAACTGGCCTTGTGGATATCTCTTAAAGAGCCCTCCTCTTGAAAGCACCTTACAGATATTGACTTAACTGGACACCAATTGATAAAAAATCCACTAAAAAGTAGACTTTTTGAAGGAAGGGATCTTGTCTGTCTTATTCAAAACTAATTCCTTTCACTAATTCCTAATTAATGAATCACTTTGCTTGAAAAATATTACCTGGCACACACAGCATGGCATTTTATTGAAGAGTTGTTGGCAATTTGTTAAATACATGAAAGGACAGAGGGTAAAGAGAGAATATTGGTCTTATCAAGATTTTTTGGCTTGTATAAATGAGTCCTAAACATAGAGCTCTCTTGGTGGTATTCCATCCTTCCAGACCTTCTATAAAAAATCTGAAATATCTTCCAATTATCTACTATATGGGCTGGTAACTCTGAATGAGTTGTGAGATCAAGAAATGTTTGTGCAGGGGTGTGTATGAAAGAGTATGCAGTTTCACAAGTATTACTTTAAAGGAAAAGAAAAACAGGATCTTTTAGTATCTTGTTTTTAGCCTTCCTCCCAAAGATCTTGAATTTATAGAAATTATAGTCTCTTTACTATTGACACGAAAAGTCTGCCTAACACATTTGCTTATTCTATAAATATTTAATGTTAAATGACAAAATATTAGAGTTGGAGATACAGTTGGTTCCTTCATTCACATACTTTATGAGAGAGAATTGTACAGGCATTGTAAGAACTTATAGGAGGAGATTTTGGAGCTAAGAGAGTCTTCAAGGAGAAAGAAACCTAAAGAATGTTTAAGATGTAATTAGAAGATAAAGATAAGTATGGAAGAGAGAATTCCCAGCCAACAGACCTTCATATCTAAAGGCTAAGAGGTGAGAGCATTGTTTATTCAAGGAACTAAATGCAAGTAGGACGGCTGATGCAGAGAATGCAGGAAGAAGGTTGCAATGATGGGGCTGGAGACTGAAGCAGAGACCAGATGATAAAGTACTTCATGAGCCACAGTGAGGCGTTCAGATTTCATTCCAAGGGCTGTAGGAAGCAGTGAAGAATTTTAAGCACCAAATTATACTGAAATACTTTGTAAGTACAAGAATACCTGGTCAGAGTTGTACTGTAGATACAATATGCAGAATTAATTTGGGAGTTGGAGGCAATATTGCAGGCAAGGTCCTCTGCTTCTAAAATAATAGATAAGGTTCAAAACTTAGCCTCCTACTGTAAACGACTATATAACTGAGAAAAACATATAAAGAAATTGTTTTCAGACACTGGGCAACAGACAGTACAGATTTATGACCATTGAGAGAAGGGGAACAATTGGGATGATTTACACATTCAACCCAGATTTCTGCCTGGGGCACATTCCTAATCATGGCACAGAGAAGTTGAGCCCAAACAGACAGTAACAGCTTCACTGAGTAGAGAAAACAGTTTAGGGTTTGGGGATGCTGAGATAGCTGGAATTTGCAAATGAAGATACTGAAGTAGAGGGATCTGTGGAGAGAATGCACTCCAGAAATCTGTACAGGGTTCCACGTGTCTTTAGTCCAATATAAGCTGTACATGCACAGGTTGAGATTCTGAGACCTGGCAGAAGAGAGCTAATGGGAGGTAGCACACTGCTTAGAGATGCTGGAGTTCTGATCTGCTGGAGTGGAGAGACCTTGCTGAACACATCAGGAATTCAGTTGAGACTCTAGAAAGGTCGTACTTTAAAAAAAGAATAGGGTACTCTAAACCTACACTCTCAAATCCTAAAATCAAATTTCAACAGATCAAGCTCACCTGCCAATATATTAACTACCATCCAGAACAAACCTCAATGAAGAGAAAGCAAGAGGTTTCCTAGGAGGACATATTCTACTTCCCCACTAAAAGTATAATTATCTTCTCTCAAAGTTGATCAATGAGTGCTCTATGAGTTAGAAGAAGCTGGGAGTAATGTGAAATCACCATATTGATGAAAAACCGTTAGAGGTAGAATGGGCTAGAGAATACCATAGGACTCCTTTTCTATTTTTGCCATGGCCATTGATTTATTGTGAAATTAGGAGCAATTTAACCTGCCCTCTTCTGGGATATGGCATTATTGAGGACAGGAATCTTAATAACATAACAAAGCTCATTATGGAACAGTGGATTTTTCTGCCCTTTAATTTCAATTCTAGATCTAAATCAATGGCAGACACAAATATTTTTAGAATTAATAGTATTTTAAGAGAAGATTCCAAGCAGAGGGACTATGAAAAAGGATGTTGCAGTAGCATAAGAATTGATGATGGGTAGACTGGGTTAAGGCTGTGGGGATAAAGAGAAATGGAGAGATTTGAGAAATATTTAGAAGGAAGAATTTCCTGAACTTGTTGTTTGGCTGTATGTTGTAGACAACGGCAGGGGAGTTGTCCAGGATGAATCCCAGGGTCTGGCTTGGACATACAGTCAATGTATGCTGTCCACAAAGATAGGGAACCCAAGAGGAATAGCAAGTTTGGAGCAGGTTTTAGGAAGAGAACGATGGGTTTAATTTTAGATATTCTGGGTTCAAAGTACCTACAGTATATCTAAGTGCCTACAGTTGGTAAGCTGATGGAGATATAGGACTGAAGTTCAGGAGACAGGTGTGAATTTCAGATATGTATAAATTCCAACAGCAGATACACTTTAGGGTCAAATTGGAAATATCATTACATGTGTTTAATACTTTGTACTTTAATGCTTATTATAGTTGATTTTTATTAGAATTATTTCATGTATCTATCTCCACCATCATCCACACTTCAGCCTTTAGCTCCAGATAAAAAATGTCAAGGAAGGAATCTGATTGACAAAAGGGAATTACATTCCTATTTCATTGTGACGGTCACTGTCTTCAGGGAACTGGGGCTCAATGACAAATCCACCTCGATTCACCCACTACAGAGAGGACCAGTATAGATGGGCACAACTCTGCGACAAAGATCCCCATCGGAACCCCATATTGCAGTGGGAAAGATTCAATTCCCCAAGAGAAGAAAAGTGAATTGTTCCTCTAGAATATTTTGGTACTGAACAGACAAAACAAGAGAAAAACTGCATAGCTTAACCTAAACTATTACTTGTATTGGAGATGTTGTTTTGTTGATTCCACTGTGTATTACTTGAAATCTGGCTCCCAAGTTAAATCCCAATTGACTTAATTGAGCATTGTGCACAGAGTGATATTTGGGAAGATAAGATTGTGGAGAAAGTAAAGGGAACCCTATAAGCCTGTACCATTTATTTGCTCACCGTGTAACTCTTAATATTCTCTGTCAGATTCTGGCAAAGCTCTGTAACATTTTACGTACTGATTCTCTGGCAGAAGTTCTACAGTGGCTGCTTCATGCAACTTCAAAAGGTGAGATTAAAATAAGCATTTGCAAACACTGAGCTCAGTTTATTGTCAGCAACTAGGAATGTGCCAGTATTTGAAGTTTTCTACCTTGGATTTGTAAAGATAATGTTGCAATATTATATCCCTAGTGTTTCAGTTTCAGTGTCTTTGCAGTCCTATAAATCCACTTGCATGAAAGCTGGTCATTCAATCACCCAAAATTTGGTATGCCCCAAATTGAACTTCTCTGGGTGATGTGACACACTTGTGTCCAGGGCTGGTTTGTGCTTCTCCTTCTTAGTCTACACACCCAGGACTTTCCCTGAACCCAGAGCCTATGTCCTTCTTTGGTATGGATGGCAGTAGTACAGCCTTCCAAGGCCCTGATTCCAACAGCTCTGCCAATTCCCCACCAAACCATCAATTTAGTCATCTCCCAGCTCCTTTAGGCCCTTCCTGGCCTGTTCCATGAACACAGATGCCAGTCCCAGTGGGACAACCATAAACAGCACAGAGAAGCTGTCCTCAACCTGGTCATCAGACTGACTCTGGAGAAAATTCTGAGGTGGCTGGGGCTTGAGCTTTTGCATTTCTAACAGTTCCCAGGTGATGCTAATAATGCTGGTCTGGAAACACTCTGAGACTGCACTAATCAAAGTTAGGAAATACTAGTGTGTTAGGGACAGAGTAAAGTTTTAAATAGGGAGCATTTTGGAACTAGTACCTGACACCCCAGGAATTCAAGATGACTTGGAGGCAACTGAGAAATATTTGGGGGTAAGGAGTCTTTAGTTATTCTCTATTTTTTTTTCTATTTAGGAATGTAATTAAACAAGTGATAAGTGCTTATTGTTGGGGGAGAAAAAAACAGATGAACCAGAAAAAAAAACAAAAGAAGAACAATAATCAATAAAATTATCACAGACCTCATTTCAGTGAATACTTTGGTGTAAATCTTTCTAGATATACTTGTAACTATTTAGTATTTAACTATGGGTCTGTATCTTAATGAGATCATATTGTACTTATTATTTTGTATAGGTATCCTTTTTTTTCACTTGGCAGTAGCCTGTAGGGCTGAGTTTTGTACTCAATATTTAAAAACGAGTTCACTGCCATTCAAGGACAAGTACCTCAGTGAGTAACTCCTCTGGGCACTCCACTGTATCACAGATCAACAGAAACTCTGTTGATGAGGACCAACTTTTCTGCAGAAACCTTGGCTCACATACAGGTGCCTACCCAGAACATAGATTACCAGCCTTTCACACCAGAGTACTGGATAAAAGAACTTATCCTGTGTTTCTAGCCAACATGATAATTACAGCCTTCATTCTCCACTCCGTTTTTCAAATCAGAAAAAGAGTGGGTCTCAGCTTTGATTCATGCTGAGCTGGCTGAGATAAACTTGTTGACTCACCAGCGAAGAAACACCTCAGCAGAACCAGCAGCAGAGACTGGGAAGCCACCCAAAGTTCAATTGCCCCCAAATTCACCCGCAAAATCAAAAGTGCTGACCAGACCTAGGGAAGGACCTCAACTAGCCAGGTAAGTAGACACAATGGCCACCTAGAGGCTATGTGGTCCATAAAGACTTTGAATTCTCTTCTCATTATCTTTCAAAACACTAAACGTGCTGAGGTTTTAAGTCTCCTCTTTATTCAGTAAATGACAACAGTGTGTATTTGTTTTCTTTCATTTCATAAATGTAATATGAGAGTCGTTCTAAATCCTATTGTTCAGAGCATGTTGGCAGGACTATGTCTTCCTTTCCTTTCCACTAAGGGCACAGCAAGAGCAGCCACCCAGAAATCTAAGAAAATGTAGGGTTTTTTTTCAGTTTACGTAAAAATTAGAAACAATAAAAGAAACTAACATTATATTGTTATTGTATATTTTGTTAATTGCATATCACACAGGTATCACTTTTTGTGCGTAGAACAATGCAAGATTAAAATAAATTGCTTCATTTAATTTTCTCTGACATATTCCTGGGGGCTGCCAGAGGGAAAAATAACTATTATGGGACTTGGAAATTATTTCAGTAGAAATTTTTCTTAAACCTTGTAATTTAAATGACAGAAGAAAATATTTAAGCTGGGAGAGAAAATTTTGTTGCTTTAAAATTAAAAGTTGGGTAAAGCTTAAATTCAGAGAAAATAAATATTCAAAACACATAATACGTAATTTTAGAAATCATTAAGACAGAGGAGAATTTTGTATTGCAATTGATCTCCCCCTTAAAGTTTCCAAACAGTTGGAAACTGGGAGATAGTCAGGGTCAGTCTCTCTATCTTAACGAGTAAACAAATGAGGTACTGTTTAGATATTTACTTAAAGTCAGAAGAATTTTCATTGGAAAGTACATTTAATACTGTCTGCATGGAAAAACAAAGAAATTTTTTTAATAGAAAATACTTATTTGTATCTGTGAATTTCATTTTCTCTTTCTCCCACTGATTTAGAGTGTCAAGTCAAGGATCTGAAGGAAATAAGGAAGTGCTGAAAGGTTAAGTACAGTTTGTGATAATTACTGAATTGGTATAAGGAAACCAGTAAGTATCTAACTAGTTAGGGACACAGACATTAAGGATCTATGGCTTTAAAGGCGGTATAATACAATACTGATTTCCAGCCACTCTTAAGGCACAGCATCTGCTGAATTTCTCATAGAGATAAATTTGACATAAAATTTAACTTTGTTTTGAAAGGCAAAGTGCCTCATCAGGGACAGACACTCTTTGAGAAGCAAGACAGCAGGACAGCAGGAACTCTAGGTTTGGTCATGCCAACCCAGCGACAGGAGCCCTGCACTGACCTCACAAAAGTACAATAATCTCAGAGTTTTGCTTCTGCACAGCTTAACTGTCATTGAGCTAAATGATTTTCACTAGAAACAAAGTCAACCGGAGAAAACAGTAAAATGGCAAATGGCCACAAGCAGATGCCCCTTGGTACAGCTGAAATACAATAGAGAGTAGCAGTTTTGTGTCCCCACCAAAAGTCCAGCCCCAGCCTACAATTTGGACCAAGAAAAATGAAGAATTGTGGCAAGTCCTACCTTGGTCCAGAATAGCCCAATTTAAATGTCCCCGTGGGTTTGGCAGCTCCTACCTTTAAAATAAGCACAGCAACAATGACACTAGAGCCACAACCATGAAGTGTGTCTACAAGCCTCAAACAGAAGCCTGTCTTGTTATTTCTACAACTTTCCCTTCTACCAGGAGTGATATGGTAATCAGTTAGAGCTCCTTGAGGTCACTCTAGACCCCAGCAAGTTCCGTTGGGGTTAACCAGACCCAAAAGAGGCTCTATTTGTTAGTAGGCAATAATAAATGTAGTTTAGAAATTAGAAAATACTCTCTTACTCTGACACGCCAAGGATGGTCTATTGTAGCTGACTTCTCCTAACACACTCTTCACCCTAAGACTGTAGGTCAGACTAAGACTATAAGTCACGGCAGCGATGGTTTCTATGACTAATTTATGTCTTACCTACAGGCCCCCAAAATATTTTACCCTGTTTAGATATTTGGAAAATTTTGCATAAGAATCCCCAAATCATACCTCTTTGTCTCCAGTGTTGATATCCAGCATCTCCTCAAATCCTTATTTCTGCTTGGGTGTAACCATGTAGGTCTTGGGAAGGTTTCCTGAGTACAACCGTTTTAACCTGCTGGTCTATCTTCTTTTTTTGTCTATTAGGACCATAGATCCTTCTCTCTTCTCTCACTGGTCCCATCCTTGCCCATCACCTTCACCAGCTCTAAATCATTCCTACCAAAATAATGCTTGGTTCTAAGAGGAAAAGAACATATCCTGAATTTTATAGAACAAATAACTCATTAAAGATGAGCAGGTGCTAAGAAAGAAACATAAGAATAGATTCCTTTATGAATTTTGGGTATATTTGATTCACCTAAACTTCATATAGTTTTTGTATGTTATTTGATACCAAAACATGGGGGAAGCTATATTCGCTGTCTCAGCTATGGTCTTATTTAGATTTTTTTCTATTTCAGAGGCTGAGTACAAGCCTCCACTGTTTATAAGAAGAAATAAGATGAAAATACCTGTTGCAGAATATTTCAGCAAACCAAAGTCTCCTCCCAGGCCTAAAACTCAGGAGAGCATACCAACAAAGCCAGTTTCAGCAAGGAGTATACAACAAGGATACAATCTCTCTCCCCAGAGAGCATTTTATCCTGTAACATACCAAAGGTAAAGATTCTGGACTGGGCTAAGTCTGTCACAAACACGCTTCTTTTTGTTACAACATCAAATTATTTTAAAAAAGATATTTTGGTTTCAAGGAATCAATATCTCCTCTATATAGTGGCACATGTAAATATCAAAGCACCTGTATATAACGCTACTAAATAAATGCCAATGGAGACAATATTTCTATTCATGGTTAATTTTAATGCCATGTGTAAAAGAAATATGTTTATTTATATACTACATTTCCAGTCTTGCACTATTAGCATTAGTACATAAGCATAGAGCCCTGATACTAGAAAAATCATCCATAATCAGAATTAGGCAGTTTTGACACCTATCGCAAACTCTGATAGAGAAAAAACAAAACACAACCCAGAATTTTAACATCTGAGCTATTTTCTGCAATCCATAGTGTTTCAATGTTGTTGGACTATTGGAAAAATATTCACCTCCCTCCAAAAAAGAAAAGATATAAAAATTATCCCTAATTTATGAGCCAGAAAGGGGCTAGTTTCCACTCATTGCAAATTGTGAATGATATTAATGAATTTCCTAATATTGAACTTTTTGTATTTTTAAAAGAAACCACTTGGGCCATGACTATTATTCTTTCAGTGTATTGCTTGATTCCATCTACTAATTAGCCAATCTTTTATTTAGAATGTTTTCATTGATATTCAAAAAAGATACTATAAATTGTGTGTGTATGTGTGTGCATGCGTGTATGCACATGATCTGAATGATAACATTTATATTGCACTTACTGTCAGGAATCATTCTAAACACTTTAGATACAGCAACTTATTTAATTTTCACAACAACTATTTGATGTAGTCACTATTGTTATTCTCATTCTTTTTTAAATAAAAAAACGGAGGTACGGAGAGTTGTACTCACTGGGACGGGATGAACAGTTGTAACAAACGTCATCATGCAAATACAATAGAGGTTTACTTCTCACATAAATATCCAAAGTGTGTGTTTTCAGTCAGCAGATGATTTCACTTCACTTGGTGATTCAGAGGCCCAGGATGCTTCTATCTCGTGTCTCAACCACCATCTAGGGTTTCACTGTTACCTGCCTCCTGCTGGCAAAAGAGGAAAAAGAGAGTGGAAGAAAGTACTGATTTCCTGTAGCTGCTGTAATAAATTACCACAAATTCAGTGGCTTAAACCAACACACATTTAATCTGTTACAATTCTGGGGGCAGAGGTCTGAAAACGGATAGGCTAAAATCAAGGTGTTGGCAAGGATGCATTCCTTTTGGAGGCTTTAGGGGAAAATCTGTTTCCTTGTCTTTTCCAACTTCTAGAAGTTACCCACACTCCTTGGCTCATCACTCCCTTCTATCTTTAAAGCCAGCAATGGCCAGTGAGTCTTTCTCACCACATATCACTCTGATACTGACTCTCCTGCCCACTTCTTCCATTGTTAAGAACCCTGTGATTACATGGGGTCTGCCTACTTATCCAGGTTATCCATGACAAACTTATTTTAAGGTAGATGATTAGCAATTTAATTCCCCTTACCGTGTAACATCACAGGTTCCAGGAATTAGGATCTTTGGAGGAGCATTATTCTGTCTTACACAGGAGGGTACATCTGCTTAAATAAGTCTTAGCCTTGAAATGGGAAACATCACTTCTGGTCACATTCCATGGTCGAGAACTAGTCTAGCTGAAAAGTGGCTTATAAAATTCTTAAGTAGGAATCATATCCCAGCTACAACTATATTCTATGGAAAAAAAATTGGATTTTGCTGGACAGTTAACTCTGACACAAAGGTTTAGTGACTGGCTCAAAGTGTGGCTGGAATCTATATGCTTAACCACTAGACACTACTGACATGTATCAAGATGATGCTCACTTCATAAAATTAACATCAAAGCTTGCTCTCTCTCTTTTTCCTGTTAAAGAGAGGTTGCAACAGCACTGCAGATTCTTTTTCCTTGAAAACTTAGTAAAATTCACCTATCAGATCATGTAGGTTTGGTGTTTTGCGGGGTGTCAGCTCTTTGACAAATTTATTTTTCAATGAGAACTGGTGTGTTTATATTTTCTGTATTTTGGAGGATGAATTTAAAAGATTTTTCTTAGAAAATTAATCATTTTATCCAGGTTTCTAAATTTATTTTCAGAGTTGAGACAAATTTGTCTCATAATTCTTCTACATTTCTATGTTTATTCTGCAATCTCATTTTTATGTATTTATAATTTTTTTTGATTCAATTAGCTAATGGCTTTTTACATTTTACTATCACTTCCAAAAAACCAGATCTTGAGGGGGCTGGCCCAGTGGCATAGTGGTTGAGTTTGCACACTCTGCTTTGGCAGCCCAGGGTTCACGGGTTCGGATCCTGGGCGTGGACCTATGCACTGCTTATCAAGCCATGATGTGGCAGGCGTCCCACATATAAAGTAGAGGGAGATGGGCACAGATGTTAGCACGGGGCCAATCTTCCTCACCAAAAAAACCCACACAAAAACCAGATCTTGAGCCACCCTAACGGCCTAGTGGTTAAAGTTCAGCACTCTCACTGCTTCAGCAGCCCAGGTTTGTTTCCTGGTCACAGAACCACACCACTTGTCTGTCAGCTGCCATGCTGTGGTGGCAGCTCACATAGAAGAACCAGAAGGACTTACGGCTAGGATATACAACCATGCACTAGGGCTTTGGGGAGAAAAAAAGAGGAAGATTGGCAACAGATGTTAGCTCAGGGCGAATCCTTCCCTGCAAAAAAGAAAGAAATAGACTCAAAGGAAGATAAATTATTCCTGTTTAACCTCTTAAAAAAAACAGATCTTGGATTTAGTGCTATGTTCTACAACATTCCTTTTTCTTATTGTATTAATATCTCCCTTCACTCTTTATTTCTTTTAGTTTCTTTAGGTTTATTATTGTTCTAATGTCTTGAGTTGAATGTTTTTAATATAGTTATATTCAGTCATTCTCATTTATTAGCATAAATTTTTAAGGTGAAATTTATACCTGGAATGCAATGATTGTTCAATATACGAAAACCATTCAATGCAATACCCCACATTAACAAAATGAAGGACAAAAATCACACCATCATCTGAATTAATGCAGAAAAAGCACTTGACAAAATTCAATACCCTTTCATGATAAAAACATTCAACAAACAAGGAATAGAAGGAAACTATCTCAACATAATAAAAACCATATATGAAAAGCCCACAGCTAACCTCATATTCAATGGGGGAAAGACTGAAAGGTTTTCGTCTAAGGTCAGGAACAAGGCAAGGATGCCCACTCTCACCACTTCTATTAAATATATTACTGTAAGTTCTGGCCAAAGACCAACAGAAAAAGAAATAAAAGGCAAGTGAATTGGAAAAGAAAGGGAAGAAGATAATTCAAATGATCTCTGTTTGCAGATGACATGATCCTACATATAGAAAACTTGAAAGATACCACAAAGAAAACAGAACTAATAAACAAATTCAGCAAAGTTGATGATTCAAAATCAACACTCAAAAATCAGTTGCATTCCTATACACTAACAATGACCAATTCAAAAACAAAATTAAGAAAAAATCCCATTTGCTATAGCATCAAAAAAATAAAACACTTAGGAATAAATTCAACTAAGGAGGTGAGAATTTGTACACTGAAAACTACAAAACATTGCTAAGAGAAATCAAAGAAGAAACAAATAAATGGAAAAACATCCCACGCTCATGCATTGAAGGACAATACTGTTAAAATGTCCATACTACCCAAAGACAGATTCAATCTACAGATTCAATGCAATCCCTATCAAAATCCCACTGACACTTTTTGCAGAAATATAGAGAAAATTCTAAAATTTGTATAGAATCTCAAGGGATCCCGAATAGCCAAAACAATCTTGAAAAAAGAACCAAGTTGGAAGCCTCACACTCCCTGATTTCAAAACATACTAGAAAGCAGCAGTAATTAAGATAGTGTGGTACTGGCATGAAGATAGACATACAGACCAATAGAACAGAACAGAGAGCCCAGAAATAAACCCTTGCAGATATGGCCAAATGACTTTCAACATGGTTGCCAAGACTACACAATGGGGAAAGGCAGTCTCTTTGACAATTGATGTTGGGAAAACTGGATATCCACATGCAAAAGAATGAAGTTACCTTATACCATATATAAAATTAACTCAAACTTGATTAAAGACCTAAAACTATTAAACTCCTAGAAGAAAATATAGGGGAATAACTTTAGGACATCGGATTGGACAATGATTTCTTGGATATGACACCAAAAATACAAGCAAGAAAATAAAAGATAAATGGGACTCCACCACACTTGAAAACTTCGTGTCAAATGAACCAAGCAACATAGTGAAAAGGCAACCTATGGAATGGGAGAAAATATTTGCAAATCATATGTTTGATAAGGGGTTAATATCTAGAATATATAGGGAACTTCTACAACTCAATGACAGAAAACCCAATTTAAAAATGGGCAAAGGACTTGAATAGGCATTTCTCTGAAGAATATATACAAATGGCTAATAAGCATATGAAAAGATGCTCAATGTAACTATCATTAGGGAAATGCAATTAAAACCACAATGGAATATCACCTCACACCCATCAGGATGGCCACTATCAGAAGAGCAGAAAAAAAGTGTTGGCGAGGATGTGAAGTTGGAACCCTTATGTATTGTTAGTGGGAATATAAAATGGTACAGCCATGATGAAAAACAGTATACAGTTTCCTCAAAAAATTAAAAATAGAATTATCATAGGATCCAGCAATCCTACTTCCGGGTATATATCCAAAAGAATTGAAACCAGGATCTCAAAGAGATATTTGCACACCCATGTTTATCACAGCACTATTCACAATAGCCAAGAGGTAGAAGCAACCCAAATGTCCACTGACTGATGAATGGATAAAGAAAATGTGGTATATATATATATATAAAATGGAATATTATTCAGCCTTAAGAAAGAAGGAAATCCTGTCACATGCTACAACATGGATGAACCTTGAGAACATTATGCTAAGAGAAGTAAAAGGACAAATACTTAAGATTCCACCATATGAATTATCTAAAATAGTCAAAATCATAGAAATAGAAAGTAGAAAGGTGATTGCCAAGGACATGTGGGAGGGGGAATTAGTGTTTAATGGGTATAGTTTCAAGGTAGCATGATGAATAAGTTCTAGAGATCTGTTGCACAACAATGTGAATATACTTAACACTACTGAACTGTACACTTAAAAATAATTAAGATGGGGCCAGCCCAGTGGCATAGCGGTTAAGTTTGCATGCTCTGCTTCGGGGGCCCAGGGTTCTCAGGTCGGATCCCAGGTGCGAACAAATGCACCGCGTGTCAAGCCATACTGTGGGAGTGTCCCATATAAAGTAGAGGAAGATAGGCATGGATGTTAGCCCAGGGCCAATCTTCCTCAGCAAAAAGAGGAGGATTGGCAACGGATGTTAGTTCAAGGCTAGTCTTTTTCACACACACACAAAAAAGTTAAGATGGTAATTTTTTTTTTTTTTTTTTTGTGGGGAAGACCAGCCTGAGCTAACATCTGTTGCCAATCATCCCCTTTTTGCTGAGGAAGACTGGCCCTGGGCTAACATCCGTGCCCATCTTCCTCCACTTTATATGGGACGCCACCACGGCATGGCTGACAGGCAGTGCGTCGGCGGGCGCCCGGGATCCGAACCAGCGAACCCTGGGCTGCCAAGCGTGGACCAAACCGCTGCGCCACCGGGCGGCCCCTAAGATGGTAAATCTAATGTTATGTGTTTTTTACTATAATAACTTAAAAAAATATAAATGGGAAAATATATGACTTGAGCAGCACAGTTAACAAGCTTCACAAAATGAGTGTTTCCTCATTTGTAATTCTCCACAAAAGGTCCATGTAAGTTGATTCTTTTGCTTTCGGTATGTCTCATACATATGCCTAAGGATCATTTGGTCCTAGATTTTAATATACTTTATCAATGTAGTTAGAATTATAAAACTCTTTGGGGTTTTAAATATTTTTTCTTGAGTTATTTTGGGTAATTTTTATAACTTATTCATTTCATATAAACTTCCAAATGTATTAACATATTTTATAATATCCATTTGTTTCCAATGTAATATCTTCATTATTCATTTCTATATCATTTACATGTGCCTTCTCTCTTAAAATTTTTTGTTTCATTTTGTCAGAGGTTAATCTATCATATTAATCCTTTCAGAGTTGATTTTTGCCTTGAGTCTCTTTACTGTTTTACTTTTCATTATTGCTGCTTTTATCTTTATTTCCCCCTTTGAATTTCAAATTTATTCCACTGTTCTTTTTTAACTTGTTAAATTAAATGCATAGCTCAATAATGCTAGTCTTTCTTCTTTTTTGAACTTAAGCAATTTAGGCTACAAATTTTCCTCTAAATGTTGCTTTAGTTACATTCCACAGGTTTTAATACATATTGTTTCATTAAATTTACTTTTAAATATTTTCTAATTTTCATTGTTTTCTCCTGTGACCCATAAGTTGTTTAGAAGACCTTTTTAAAATTTTAATTCCCAAATATGTTTTTCAAACTTGTTATATTTTTAAATGATTTATAGTTTAATTGCATTGTGGTCAAATAATGTGATCTATAAAAATGATCAATCCTTTGATTGATTTGATTCTTGAGGGTAGCTTTGAGGCTTAGCATATAGTCAATTGCACAAATGTTCCATGACTTGAAAAGAATGTGGATTTTAAAATTGTTGGACACAAAGTTGTAGATATATCCATGAAACCAAGCTTGTTATGTACTATTCAAATCTTATATATCCTAATTTTCCTTTGTGCTTGATTTATCAACTACAAAGATGTGTATTAAAATTTTCCAACTATTATAGTAGATGTTGCAGTTCTGTGGTCTTTGTCATTTTGTCCATTTTGATTCATATATTTTGAAGTGATATGTGAGCATAGTTTAGAATTTTATAATTAAGTCATTACCAACTTTATCTCTAACACTGCTTTTTACTATAAAGACCATCTGACATTAAAGGAAAAAGTTCTAGGTGGTAAGGATTTCCTTCCATCCTACAAGTTTATTTTTTACTTTCATGTATTGTTACCAGAGAAGTTACCTCTACTATTTCTACTTTTGGAACTTACTTTCCTTTGTGGTCTAATATATAGACAGTTTTATGCACATTCCTTGGGCACTGGAAAACTGCTTTCAGCCGATAAAACTTGCTATATATCAATTATACATCTTATTAATTATAGCACTTAAATCTCCCATATATTTACCTTTTGTCCACTTGAGCTGTCATGGACTGGGAAGCATGAATTAAAGTCTCCTTATACTAATGCATTTCTTACTATTTCATGCAATTCCTGAAGTTTTTTCTCAATGAATTTGAATGCTATGCTATTTGGTGCACAGATATTTGCAACTGTCAGATCTTCACTAAGGATTAAACCAAGGATCTGCAACATTGCAACATGCCCTTCTTTTCCTTGTTTAATTGTAATGTGTTGGACCTTATCCAATGTTAAAATTGTGATTTCTGTCTTCTCCTTCTTTTTATTATTAGCCTGATTGCCTTTCTCTATTCCTTTCTTTTCAACATTGTTGAGTAATTTTATTTAAATACAGCATATATTTCAGTTTTGGTTTTTTTTAAAATCAAATTTGAGTGATTCTAGACCACTGATATTTGCTGATAGGACAGAGATATGGTCTTCTGTGGTTACTGCATTTTATGTTACCATTCTGTTTTTATTGCTTTTTGGAATGTTTCACTAAATGACCTGTGATTTCTATATTTTGTTTAATGAGTGTTCATTCTAACAACTTAGAAAGCTCACGTTTTTAAAATCTTATCTAAGCCTAGATTCCTCAGGAAGTAGAGCCTGAAACAAAGGCTTATTTATATATTACTCCTTTTTTTGGGCAGGCAATGTCAAAAAGGAAGAGCGAGAAACAAAGGAAATGAGGCATTAAATGAAGAAATGTCAATAAAGTATTATCAAGTTAGCTGCTGCTTGGTTTCAAACCAATCACTTGCTTAACCCTCAGAGAGAGGATAAATGGGATAACATTGCTATTTACCAATGAGGACACAGAGAATTACAAAGGGTGAATAAGCGGCCCAAAGTCACACAACTAGCAAGTGGGAGTGCCGAGATTTAGGCCAACTCTTCCCACTAACTGTATTATCTCGATTCTGTCTCTGGTTCTCTCCTTCATGTTTATTAAGAGCCCACTTCGTGTGAATGGCCAGGAGCTAGGAAAACAGAGACAAACATCTCTATACTAATTGAGGTCCAAGTTTAAACGAGCACTATAGGCCACTGCTGTCATTAATTCTAATCCCTGCCATTCTTTTTTTTTTTTTTACAACTGTTGTCTGTACATGTTCTCAGTGCTCCATGAACAATTCTTGCGTTCTATCTGTATCAGGTCAGCGACCCTTTCCAACTATAAAGTGAAATGATGTTATCACTTTACTTTGTAATGGTCAGTAATTGGTGGGTTTCATAATTGTTCATTCACCTCCCAAAAGACATTCTTTCAGAATTGTCCTTTTTCCCCTTCCAATTCTGAGTATTTTCAAATGCTCCAAGATGGCAACACACTAATCACTGGGAAATCAGTCTAAAGAATGCCCCTTCCCTTAAGAATGTGCTGGCTTTATGAAGACCACAGGTTTTTAAAGAAATGAAATAGAAAATCCTATTATTTCAGTAGACATATCTCCTTTTGATGCATTTAAGTACTAACTGAATTCCCTACTTTTATTAAGTTCCAATACAAGTGTCTTTAATATTACTGAAGTTTTAAATAATAAGGCACCTCAATAAACCAAAACAATGTTGAGAAAAGAATACATCAAGAAAAAAGGTTACTATTGTTTAAAAAACCAAATTTTTAAATACCTCAGAAATTAGTTATTTCTAACTGTAATCTTCACCTTCTTGTCATCAACAGCCTGAATAAGATATGGACTTATAGTGGATAGAATTGTGTCCACCCAAAAGATATGTTCAAATCCTATTATCTGGTACCTGTGGACATGACCTTATTTGGAAATAGGGTCTTTGTAAATGTAATCAAGTTAACATGAAGCCATATTAGATTATGGTGAACCCTAATCCAGTGATTGGTAACCTCATAAGAGGGACACAGATACAGGCATGGAAGACAGGGGGGCAGAAGGCCGTGTGACAACACAATAGAGACTGGAGTGATGCAGCTGCAAGCCAAGGAATAGCAGGGACTGCTGGCAACCACCTAAAGCTAAGAAGAGACTAGGAAGGGTTCTTCCAGAGCCTTCGGAGGGAACATGACCCCACCAACACCTTGACTCTGGACATTCCGCCTCCAGAACTGTAAGAGACTAAATTTCCGTTGTTTTAAGCCACCCAGTCTGTGTTAATTTGTTATGGCAGCTCTAGGAAACTAATACAGGGCTTTTATAATTAGTGAAAATTAAACTACACAGTGACTGTAATAATTCTTCTCCACCTTTCAAAATTAAACTGAGTTTATTCCATATGGAATAATTTAATTAGAAAGCATAATATTTCATGCTACTAAACCATATGTACTCAGAAAAACCTGAAACTTTGAAAATACAACTTAAGACATAAGCTTTGTTCTAGAATTATAGGGGCTTTTTTCTATTTCCACACCTTGCTCACGTACCTTCCTTTAAATGGATAACTATAATAGATTAGGAATAAAGCAACAAGAAGAGACAGTGAATATCCATACTAAATCCAGTGAACTTTCTATTAAATGTGTATATAATTTGAGATGCCAATTAGTAAAAAGAACAGAACCTTAATTTATCCAAACTCATTCAGAAGGGTTCTGAAATTTTACTTTGGCTGTGACAAAAACCAATCACTTTACTTTAAACATAACTGCTCTACCATTTACTGGTAGGAAACTGAATCTCCTTTTAGTCCCATCTTACCTTGCCAATGTCCTCACACAAATGTTCAGTTAAGGATTTTTGCACTTTATGAAATTCAAATTCCTTAGTGTTGTTCAACATAATCATTCACACTAATAATACAGATCAGTCCTGTTATCATCAGTTAATAACTGAGAATCATACACACTGCGGACAGATATATATATATATATATATATATATATACAATTATATGCATATTTTCACACATGCTTATATTATTTACAGAAACATACATTTACATTGGCTTGAATATTATTATATGATAGTAGGCAGATGCACATATAAAGTTAACTTTATTCACTTTAAGAACCAATAGATATTTTATTTTTTAAAAGTATATATGGAAGGAAAGGATAGCTGCTAAGAGTTTTTAAGTTTAGGTAAAGACAAAATTGATCCTTCAACAGCCTTTTAAAATAATCTAGCCTGAAAAATTAAATTTTGTAATTGAAATAATTTATCACCATTACTGGAATTAAGAAAATATCTTAAAGAGGTTCTTAACTCTTCAGCGATTGCTTTAGAATGGTGAAAAGGCCCCACAAAGGAGGGGCAGAGACGGGCTCCACAGTTCAAAAGGTAAATTGTTGAGTTTATCAATCTGATACTTCTTCCTAAAATCACTATATTCCTCTGAAGTAACTAAACTGAATATAAAAGCTGCAAATACGGTAACCTCCCACACAGAACATTTTGGTAGACTTAGAGATTTGTGAATATCTGCCTCTATAAATAAGGAGACAATAAGTCAGAAAGACATTGAGATAAACATAAGATGACAAAACTTAAAGGTCAGAAGGCAAATTCTGAAGAATACAATCCAGTAAATAAAAGAGAATGAAGGTTTATTAATAAAATAAAATACTCAAAAAACTCTTATTAGAGGCTTAGAAAACTATTTTAAAAATTACATATTTAAATCTTATGCAAAAATAAAAAAATGCTTTCTCATAATGGCTTTTTATTAAAAAAAGTTTTAAAAGTTCACAACAGAAATAAGAGAAAATGAAATTTTCTTCCAATTTGAATATTCTGTGAAGCACCTCCTTCTCTCCTAATTTTTCCTTAAACTGATAAAAAACCCAGATGACATTAGTGTGGTATAGAGTTGATTATAGATTCAGTGCTATTTTCTTCATCCTGTTTTTCTTCCTCATGTGGTGAATCCAGTTCATTTCTGCTGTTTTCCTCGTCACTGGAATCACTGTCCAATCCACCTTCAACTCTGGCAGATTTCTTGTTATGTGAAGAACTTTTACACGCTTTGTCTGTGGGAACAGCTCCTTTCCGTTGGGGTAAGATAGTAAAAAATGCTTCTTGCCAGTCTCTTGTTTCCAGGTATTCTAGAATAATTTCAAACACTGCAACAAAGACAAACGCCATATATTTCTTAGCTGAGTTCATCACAGTGTTGCACACTGAATTTTAAAATACACTGCTCTTGTGTTAAGTGTGCTAGTATGTCCTAGTAACTACTCTGTCCTTACCACTTCCTTCTCCTACTGGCTCTCAGAGCCAATTTGCCCCAAGGCTCTCAGGCCTGTTCTTTCTAGTTTCTCCTCAGTCCAGCTCTTAAGCCCTCAGAGTTTTACCATTACCCTTGTCAGTTATAATCAATAAACAGAGGACCGTTCTCTTTTCCTTCCTATTCTTCTTTATCCCCTTCACTTCTTTTTCCTTTATGTGCTAATATAAAAACCAGAAAAAAAAGTTAGCATTAATCTAAATTTCTTCTATCTTTCCTGTAAAGAGCCACTCACTCTGAGGAGCATCTTGCCTGCTTTTTTTCTATGTTAGAGGTAAAGAATATTAACACTGTCTCCAAGCTGCTCTCACTTTAATACACTGCTGAAGGGTTAATTTGGATTACTTTATGGAAAAGTAATTTCCACTCGCTATCAAAGGTCTTAGAAGTAGTTCATTCTTTGAATCAATAAGTTCATTTCTATAACCACCTAGAGCCTGCTATAGAGAAAGTGTTTAGCACATAAAAAGAGCCCAATAAATAGTTGTGTACTAACAAAAATCTCTATTAAAATTTTTTCAAAAAGCAAAACTCCAGGCAAACACTTAGGTCCAAGAATGTCTGTTAAAATGTTATTTACAAAAGTAAAAAGAAAAAAAATCAACAGGAGAATGGTTAAATTAATATATATTCATGTGATGGACTATTACATAGTCATTAACAATGATTCAATGACACGGAAAAATATAATTGCAAATGGGGAAAAAACACCCCAGATTTTTAACATTTTATGCAATAGAGTAAAAATCTAATTACGTAATAAATACTATATATTCATAGGAAAAAAACTGGAAGGCAACGCACCAAAAAGTTAATACCAAGTATCTCTCGGTAGTGAAATTACAGCTTATTTACTTTTCTTTATACCTTACTACATTTTCAAAATTTTCTAAAATAGGCATGTATTATTTCTATATTCAAACAAATTATATATGATTATATTTCACAATTTTGTCTCCAGCAAGGTATATATTTCTACTTGTCCAAAACATAAATACAGTATTATTCTTCACAATGTTCACTCAGGTATATTTTCAGTTTATCCCCTTATAGCTTACCGTGATTAATCGCCAAAACTTTTCTACTATTCATCTTCACAAAATTTCCAAGGGGAAGCTGTGCATGATCAATTCCATGATCTGATGCTTGTTTATATGTGAGTCCCTAAAACAAAGACACTATAACTTGGACTAGAACATTAAATTATTTTAACTTAAAGTCTATGACAGAATAAATAATTTTTATAAAAGAATTAGTTCAGAGAATATTATCTGAAGAAGTGTGTGCATGCGTGTGTTTGTGTGTGTGTTTAACTGCTAATTTGGAAACATTTTCTTGACAATAAATAGTCTGAATGTTTAGGGCATTTGCTTTAAGCAGTTTACAATGAGGAAACCAAAGACATGTTCCTTGCCCTGTCACAAAGCTCCCCAGTGGTAGAACCACAGGAAAAACCTGGCTCATGCCTCCTGACTCAAATATCTTTTCACCATTCCACACTGCCTTTGCTCTCAGTTTAAAATACTCAAACGGAATTCCTAGAGAAGCACTATTACTCTTCCCATGAATGTAAAAGATAAAAAGATAAAACTATGTTTCATTACATAATACTAAGAGGCACAAATGACCAAGACAAATTAAATGAAAACCTGAATTGAGAAATTTTAAAAATTGCCTATAAATTTTATTTTTCTTTGTCAATTAAAAGAATGTTGAATATGACTTTTCTCTCTTCTCAAAATTAAAATCCTTAAAGCCTGGGTCTAACCAGAACTGAAAGAGCCAAAAGACAGAGTAGAAGAGAAAGAAGAGCTAAATTTCTCAACAAGTATTTTGCATATTTTAGGGACAAATAATTAATAATAGATTGAGGCAAGTGCTTTTGAAAACAAAATTGTTTTAGTTCAGAGAAACATAAAACACGAGAGAAAAAAAATCTGGTTCTACATAAATAACAAAATAGAATTTTTCCACTAAGGAAAAAATAAAAAGGCTAAAGTTCATTCTGATAAAATTCCCTATGATGCTATAGAGCTTCATCGTCTAACTGCAGCCACACATGACTAATTAAATTTACTGATAATTTTAAAAAATTCCGTTTCTCAATCATTCTGCACACATTTCACATGCTCAGTAGCCATACAGCTACCATACTGGACAGGATGGTATAAAAATGTCCAACATTGCAGAAAGTTCTATTGCACAGTGGTGCTATACAAGAATAATGAATTACTTCATATTACTCTGCTGACAACATTTCCTCAGACACTTGGTACACATGTTTTTTCTTTAGTTGGGCTGAATTTAGCATGCTGTAAAGTAGCTGGCAAGGTACAAAATGATGTTTTCTTTTAGAAAGTGTATCCCTGTAATTTTTCATTAGAATGAGGGTGAGGAGGTGAGAAGAGACAAAAGTATGAATATAAAAGAATAGAAAACACATCCCCTGAAAATCACATATTTAAAAACTAGTATAAATTTACCAGTTTTGTTATAAATTGGTATAAATTTTACCAGTGGCCTAGATATTGATTAGCAGCATCATCTTCTATCAATATAGGATATCATTTAAGTATGTGGGCTCTGGAACAATCTGCCTCATTTCAAATATCTGCTTTACCACCTACTACTATTGATTCTAGACTGAATTTGTCTCTGCCTCTGGTTCCTCATCAGTAACATGAGATGATAACAGCACTGACTGCACTGGGCTGTAGTAAGGATTAAGCAAACTAATAGATGGAAATTCCGTGCTTAGCTAGAAGGGTGACTAAAATATAGCAGGCACTCAATAAAGATCAGCTGTCATTAGTCTTATTGTTACTATCAAGAAAATTGATATATCAATTTTAAGTATGAGCAAAAGCAAAAATGAAAACTTAATAGTACCTTGTGATGGTTGTGATCTACCAATCCTCCAATCACATAGGCCTTTGATTCATCTAATTCCTTCAGTATGTTAGGTGAGTCTGATGTAAGATAAATCAGGTCTTCTTTCTTTATGAATTCACTATAGTGATCTGGTTTGATGTGGATATCCTTTAAGACACAAAGGCAAAGATGTTATTAATGAATAGAATTTTGTGAAATTGGCTAAGAATGATTATGTTCTTTTCCCTAGACAAACCCATCCAAAAACATATGAAAGAATATTGTTACAATATATTATTTAGAACCTACTATTTCAACTCCGTATCACCTCACACCTCAATTATTTAAGTAGCCCCCTAGTGTTATTTCTCTGTCTCTAGCCTCAGATCCCTCCAATTTACTTCCACAGGCTGATGGCAGACTCAATTTCTAAAAACACTACTTTCAATGTTTTATTTTTATCTGTAGGATAAAATTAAAACTCCTGAACTTAGTAACTCTTTCCTGAATATGGCACTAACCTACCTCTCTAACTTTTTCTCTGTTCCAACAAAACAAATGCATTTTTGTCATGTATGTGCTCACATTGTCCTCCAGCCAAAGGACGCCTTCTCCGATTACTTCCTCTACCTCTACATGAGTCAGCAAAAGAAAATGGCTTATAGATTTAACAATTTCCACTCATCTATTTTTACAAAGATGCTCATCTGAAACCCTCTTCACCAAAACTGTCAGGTCAGAAATACAAGACTGAACAACAGCTGGCAGTCAGAATTTTGCAAACTACATTGACACAATAAATGAAGATATGTCACCAGGCTCAGATGGCATTTACCCAATAATTTTTTAAAAAATCAAAAATGAAGGAGACCTCCCACCTAAAATGTACAACCTATTGATTAATAAACAGCCACTTTTTTGGAAAATGGTATATTAAAAATTTGACTCCTATGCTTAATAAAGGCCCCAAGAGGGACCTGAGTAATTAGAGACCAGTGAACTCATGTCTCTCTGGAAAGCTGGTGGTATACATAATAAATTTAACAAGCCACAAAATAACTGAAAGTATGCCTATTCCAACTTATTACATTATGTCTCAGGAAAATAGGCACAAACAGAAAACTTGGTAAATATACTGTACTTTAAAACTTAAAAAAGCCTTTGAAAATGTTTCACACTATAGGCTACCAATAAAATAAATGCAGTCATTTTGGGACTAGTGAGTGTGAGAGGGAAAGTTTGTCACAGTGAGAACCAGTTTTGAGAAAGAGAAAAAGCAAAGGAATAACCCAGCACTTCTCTGACCAGAACAGGGTCCCTTAGTGACTGGTACCAAAGCCAACCTATTAGTCATCTTTGCAAATGACTGAGAATGGTTTCGTCCAATAGAAAAAAAATGTGAGCCACATATGTAATTTTAAATCTTCTAGTGAAAGTAAAAATAGGTGAAATTAATTTTAATAACACATTGTCTTCAACACAATACACCCAAAATGTTATCATTTCAACATACAATGAATATTTTTTAAAATTTCAAGGAGATATTTTACATTCTCTCTCTTTTTTGGTACTAAGTTTCTGAAATCCAATGTATAGTTCACATTTACAGCACATCTGAATTCAGACCAGTCACATTTCAAGAGTTCAACAGCCCCGTGTGGAACGTGGACGCCATATGGGACAGTGCAGATTTAGAAGAAACAGAATGCATGCACATTTCCAAATTTTAGAGTGACTTCACTCTTATAAATAATGGATAGCCAGTTTGCTGGCAGAGATTGTAGAAAGACCTTTAAAATTTTTCCTTTTTTTAAAAACATGTTTTAAGGTTGGTGGTAAAAGAGCAAGTGAGATTGAATGAAAGCAAGCACAAACTAATAGAAATCTCAGTCTCTTTAGCTTCTCCCCGTCTTGGAACCTTAGGCTTAGGTACAGTGATACACAGTGTTTGGAGACTGCTGACTCCTATATTTTTGGCAATATGTAGAATTTAGGTCAAAAATGCAGACCTTTAAGCATAAAAGTATTTGGAATTAGGTGCAAGTTAATCTATTTTAATTACCTTCCAGTTGACCCATCCTTTATCATTTTCATCCATGTTCTTTTTCAACTGGCCTCCATGGCTTGTTAAGTAAAACTGTAGAGAGATTGATTGGCACGGAAGAAGGGAGCAAATAACTATTAAAGTCCAATATTTTATTTCCCTCACACACTCATCTGATCATCAATGAAACACAAAATATTTTCATTCCAGAAAAAAATAAATTTGGGACATGCTTTAAACATACAAGAATAAATTTGTGTAGAAATGACATTTTGTCTATCTGATAACCCACCAACTTCTGCATTCCATCTACATTTTCATCCCATTTTTCAAGCAGCTATCATCTGCCTCTCCCTTAATGATCACTTTTCTACAGAGTCCCTGCCTCCATGTCAAGTTTCCATTTCCTTTCTTTTGCCACCACTGTTATTTTTCACCAAAGTCTTCATAATTTTTCTTTGATTCTAAACCCTGACACCTATTTCAAGTCTAATCAAGGGTGAGAGAAATATACATGTAAAAATATAAAATTACTATCACTTGATAAAAAGAATATAGCTAATCAAAAATATATTAAGAGTTTCTAGTTCTTAACATCAGTGAGCCAGTGTTAATTTTTAGGTCACCTAGAATTAGAGCAAATTCAGGAAGAAAAAAGACCCTACTCTTAATAGCAGCCAACTAGTCTCAAAAATCACTCCCTCACTCTAGCTAAATAAGTACCTTTCAAAATTTTCAGTGACTCAAATTCCTTTAAGTAGAAAAAGTCTACCCAACAGGTATCATAGCACACACTAGGCAGGGGAGTTCCCCCACTCCCCAGAAGGGAAGGAATTGAGAGCTGAGAAACTAGTATGAAAATATGTGTATATCCCTTAATAAAGACATTCAACTACACAGCAGTGAGCAGGTCAATGTGCACAAGACTGATGATGACTGCGCAGAGTGTGTCTGAGAATGACATATGTGAGAAAATGTTTAAAATATTTTACTTTATTTTTGTAGAAAAATAAAACATTTTTCAAATACGCGTTTTGTTCTTTATGGAAGATTATCTGTAAGACTCTTGTAAAGGCTATCATGATGATCCACACCTTTTTCTGAGGAAGATATAAAAGGAAACTGGAGTCTGTTTTAAATTCCTCAAACATACCTGCACAGGATGCAGTGCTCGTCGATTTTCTGCATAACATCGCTGAATCTGCTTATGAAGCTTCTTAATGTCCTATAAAAGCATGCAATTTTTAAAGCAGCATTTTGAAAATCATCTATGACCATTCCACAATCTCAGTGGAACAGAATAAGCAGAAGGGATGACTAGATAGGTACATTTTTTCTTTTGAAATATAGGTCTTTCTGGTAATTTCCTCACATATTAACAAAATAATTACCATAAGTAAAGTCAACACTCTGTAAGTGACCTATTATTTCATATTTTGTATCCACTTAAAATGCTAGTTCATCAAACATGTACTCTTCTTAAGAGACAATAAAAGATAAAAAAACTCTCTTAGAGCCATACTATTACCAATGGTTTGGAAAGTAATTAAAGCATGTTCTCTTCACTAGCATTGTTCAAACAACCAGGTTTCTCAAACTATTAAATAAGAAATAATTCTAGGGGCCACCCGGTGGCGCAGCGGTTTAGTCCGCACTTGGCAGCCCGGGGTCTGCGAGTTCGGATCCCGGGCGCCTGCCGACGCACTGCCTGTCAGCCATGCCGTGGTGGCATCCCATATAGGGTGGAGGAAGATGGGCACGGATGTTAGCCCAGGGCCAGTCTCCCTCAGCAAAAAGGGGAGGATTGGCAACGGATGTTAGCTCAGGGCTGGTCTTCCCCACAAAAAAAACAAAACAAAAAAGAAATAATTCTATTAAGCAAAAATCATATTTCCCATCTTCTTTTTGATTAGGACAAACACTCACAGATCTTTAAGATTAACATGTAGTTATCAAGTTTTATAATGTAATTAAGGTATCTGTGTCTCTTTCTCCTATCTATACATACACATAAAAGCATTTTATTGTTAGTTAATTTAGGGGGCACAGATTTCGAAAAACTCGATTTAAGATACATCTAAGGACACAAATTATATCAAAGTGATATTACATATTAAAGCAAAAATTATTCACCCTAGTATACCTATAGGCTCTTCTGACAACGATTCATGATACCTTTAATACCATCAGGCTGTCGAAACTGCAGTCAATGACGAGGCGGAGTGCACTGTGAACAACATCTCTTCGAATACGTTTTCTGTCGTTTCCATCTACTAAGTTTGATTCCAGTTGACACTGTCGCTCTAATTGCTTTCTCTTGCGTTTTTCCTTCCGCTTTTGTCTAAAATTAGTAATTAAAATAACTTTTGTTGTTATTTGTATATTCAGATATTTACAAGACTCTTCTAAATAGACAATTACTTTTTTAAATCAACAGGCTGAACCATATGAAATTGCCACTTCTGTGGATCAAAAATGGTGAGATATCAGCAATTTTATGTAGTCCATCTACTACTACTACTACTAAACTTTTGATGGAAGAAAATGAGTTTGCAAAAACAATGTAATGCTTTCTACACTAACTAAATGAATAATAATTTTATTTATTATTGGCATCACACTATACTAAGAAAACTTTATAAATGATTTTCATGCAACATTCATATGGTAAAGGTAAAAAACAAAGTAAAATCAATCTTAAAAAAAAAAAATCTCATGCACTTTTTGTCTGATCTACATTAACTATAGTCTATTTTATCCCAGCGAATTCTGGCATTTTACAATAATAGCTTCAGCCTAACTGCTCTCACTAAAACCTGTAAGAGTTCTAGCAAAATCAATGTTAGGACCAAGTTTGATCTTTCTGAGGTGGTTATTTTTGTTCCACATCTAGGACATGGATACTAACTATATCCCTTATCTAAGTCAGCTGTTTCAGAAATTGTGCTGCTGTTCACAATAGGTTCTGGGTGAGAAAAATTGTACAGTGTAAATTCATCAAAACGGCTGAAAAAAAAGAATTCAAACACATACAGCCAACTGACAATGTTAGCTAACAACACCCATAGCCCCAATTTCAACTAACACAATTACTTTTAACGTGTCAAAGGGCTATCCAAGGTCCAACGTTCCATACGTCTGAATGGGGGCTAGAACATACGCATTTTGAAACATACTTGCGGAGTTCTCGTTGTTCTTCCCATTGTTTCTGTTTTATTAGCTTCTTCATTTGTCTTTTAGATATTGGTTCCAGCCCTTCACCTAATCTTGGCTTCTGGCTCTCTTCTTGATCTTCACTTAAGTCTTGCTTTCTTTCAACATTAGAAGTCTCCATAAATGCTGGCAACATTTCAGATGACATTATTTGGTGCCTCTGAAAAATCGAAAAGCAACTTTTTGACATGAACATGATTCACAAACACACAAAAAAGTAAAAAAACAAATGACCAACAGATGTGATTAAAATTAAAGCATATCAGTAATGAATAAAAATGCAAATTGAAACAATTAAATGTCATTTACTGGCAAAGATCATTTGATGAAATGGGGTGCTTTCATATACTATTAGTGGTCATGGCATAATTTTTCCAGAAGGCCACACAGATCTATGTTTCAAGAGCTTTAAAATGTTAACACCCTTTGACCTAGCAGTTTATTTCCTTAGAATAAATTCCTATAAATGAATCAGAAATACAAAATCAATGCAGAAGAGTTACTTTTGTACTTATAATACAATGAAAATGTTACCTTCATTATCTAGGTGTATACTTACAATTGGTTTTTGACAAAAGATATGCTATAGATTTGTGTGTGTGTGTGTGTGTGTGTGTGTGTGTGTGAGGAAAATTAGCCCTGAGCTAACATCCGTTGCCAATCCTCCTCTTTTTTGCTGAGGAAGATTGGCCCTGGGCTAACATCTGTGCCCATCTTCCTGTACTTTACATTGGACACCTCCACAGCATGGCTTGACAAGCGGTATGTCAGTCCATGACCAGGATCCAAACCCACGAACCCCAGGCCGCTGAAGTGGAGTGCACAAACTTAACTGCTACACCACCAGGCTGGCCCCATATATATATTTTTTAATATGGTTCACTACAACACATTCACCTGAACGTGCTTTTTTTTTTTTTTGAGGAAGATTGGCCCTGAGCTAACACCTGTTGCCAATCTTCCTCCATTTTTCCTTTTATCTCCCCAAAGCCTCAGTAGATAGTTGTATGTCATAGTTGTACATTCTTCTAGTTGCTCTATGTGGGATGCTGCCTCAGCATGGCTTGATGAGCGGTACATAGGTCTGCACCCAGGATCCTAACTGGCGAACCCCAGGCTGCCAAAGTGGAGCACACAAACTCAACCACTATGCCACAGGGCTGGCCCCTAGATTTGTATATTTTGAATAGTGTAGAAAACAAATTTGGTTGTCCCCACCCCAATATATTTCATTGTAAATATTCCACTTTAGTAATGGCTGAAAACCAAAATATATTGATTCTATAATCAGTCATGGAATGCTTAGGACCATCTCAAACATCTTTATTTGGATTTAACTACCCACATCTTAATATGTATTGCCTAGAACTGAACTTGCCTTCAGATTAGGGAAAGGGCTAGAAATACTGCGAGTTCTTTTCACTGTAATAGATTATTAACACCAAAGGTTAAAAATGTATTTGTTATTTATCCCTACTAAAGATTAAGCGTGAAGCTTGCAAATGTTTTATTGGCCTTAAAGAAAATTCTATGATTCTTCCTTCTTACAGAGATAGCTAACAAGTCTGTGCAGAGAAGCTAATATCTCAAAGAAAGAAGAAAAATCCCCACAATTCAGATAAGAGAAGGATGAAATCTTTGCAGAACATAACTGAAGCAGTAGTTTTATTATATGACTCTTGCCTTCTTTAAAAGTGCAATGTTGTACCAGGACATGTGGAGATAACTAAGCAAACTTAGAAAGTTTACCAAATTTTGACTGAAAGACAAGAAATTTTAAGATGTGTGCTTTGGGGGCTACAGCAAAAGCCCTGGCATTTTACTAGGTCACAAAATTACTAGGATGGGGAAAGAATCATCTAGTAATCCAAGTAAAAGTTCACAAGTGTTCCTTATACCACTAACCAAACAGTATCCTTAGTTTGGGGGAACATCTAGAAATAACTCAAATTTGATTCTACACTGGAAACTCCATATGAGCAGGGATGATGTCTGCTTTTGCTCAACATTAGATTGCCAGTACTAACACACTGCCTGGCACTTAGTAGATGTTTATTATATATTGGTGGAATAAATAAATGAGCGAATATGATATTACAAAAGATTCTTAAAAGTAATGAAAATAGTAGTCATGTGTCGCTTAATGACAGGGATACGTTCTGAGAAATGTCGTTAGGCGACACTGTCGTCATGCAAACATCATAGAGTGTACTTACACAAACTTAGATGATAGAGGCTACTACACACCTAGGCTAAACGACACTAATCTTATGGGACCACTGTCGTACATATGGTCCGTCGGTGACCAAAACATTATGTCGCATATGACTGTAACAGCAAACATTTATTTTTACTGGGCTTAATAAAAAAATTTATCTAATTTAATCCTTAAAACAACCCTATGAGGTAGACAATATTATGTCTACTTTACAAAGAAAGAAGGAAGTGAGGTTAAATAACTTGCCCCAAATTACAATGCTACTAAATAATTCCTAAGAAACAAGGCACCTAGAACAATTCTAGCACAAAGTAGGTCCTCAAAATACTTGTTGAATGAATACACAAATGATGTGATGGAGCTAAGATTTAAACCTAGATCTAACTCTACTATCTCCAGAAATCCAATATCTTATTTAGAAAATGAAAGTTTCCAAAGAACATAAAAGAGCTGTGTTGCTTCAACCCGGCTACTGGAGGGCTCTGAGACTTGTGATAAGGAGAAAAAAATAGCTCCTGTTCCACTCCTATGCCACTGAATCAAAAAATTGGCGGACTTCCTTGAGACGGCTGCCAAAAGTTCATGTTTTGAGGCACCCTGCCTCCCAATCTTGAAATACATGACAATAGTAGATAAAATTAAAAAAGGGTAAACAAAAGAAAGGTATAGCCTGTCAAAACCAAAATCATGAACTAGAATAGATACTGTTTCTGCTGTGTCTGCTGTGCAAAGGCAGCTGGGTGGGGTCTTCCTAGATTTAAAGTAGGGAGAATAATAATAATACAAGACAGAGGATGGGAGAGAGACAAGAGACAGTTTAAGATGAACCCTTAAACTGGTGCTGACGGTGGGGCTCTTCCTTCCATGAAAAAAGACTGAAAACAGGTAAAATTAGACTATGGCTTAAGCAGAGCTGAGTACTTGGGGGAAACCTGAAGTAAGCAGACACAGCCTCTCAGCAACAATCTGGGCCAAGCAATGAGGGGACACATGAACTTGAACACTACATGATTAGAATTGTGAACCACCTGTATACTCTCAGATGTGGACTGAAGCACTGAACAGTGCCATGGGTGGGAGCAACCACAAAATCAGTAGTAGATAGAGAGGTGGTTGGAGAGGGGAAGTGATAATTCCATTCAAGATGAGTCTGCAAAGCAAAATTACAAAAAGACAGAAATTATGGAAAAAAAAACCCAACAAAATCAACAATCAGGAGATAAGTTCAGTCTACACAAATTGAAAATAATAGGGCAATGTGAAAATGACTTTAAAATAATTTTGGTTGGAATCTTTCAGAGATCATAAAAGAGTAAGAACCATAACAACAAAACACGAAATTGGGACACAAAAGCAGGCATAAAAAAAGCAAAACAAGAATACACGAAAAAGAACCAATTTGGAAACCAGGAAATGAAGATATAAAATTTCAATAGATGAGACAAACTCCAGATTACCTGGCATCCAAGAAGTAATTGATGAATTAGAAGACATCCTGACAATCTGACTCAGAATTGAGACAGAAAGAGAATGAAAAAAACAGTATGTTGGAGCAGTTAAAAGACGTGAGTAACAGGATGAGAGAAATACACGCAAAAAGGTAATTGGAGACAAACACATAAGCTTGAGTGCATTAAATTTCTTTTTAAAAAAGCTGGAAGATGAGGTAAGCACTCAGCTTAAAAAATGGGAGGCAGGGGAAACTCAATTAAGCCTGAAAAGATTAGAAGGAAGAATATTTTAAAATATATATCGTGATCCCCAGGATCATTTTTATTTTACTTCCTTTCCATAGATAGTACATTAAGTAAAAGTCAGGAATGTATGGATCCAAAACAACATAGGGTGAAGAAAACATAAGCTAATCTATTAAGCTAAACATGGAAACTTAGAGCACAATTAAAATTCACAGGAAACAAACTGCTCTCTTCACAAAACAATGATTAATATTCTAAGAATATTAATATTAATATTAATATTCTAAGAATCATTTCCGTTCATCACTGGCATCGTTTTTTGCTAGTTCCCTATTAAGTTCAAAATTACAAGTGTTGATTGGCTCTATAACGTGAAAATTTAAAAAAGCAACGTATAGCAAAGTTTTACAGCTCATGTACACCAGGAGGAGCTTTTGCCTTTCCTATCTAAGAAGTCTAAATTTCACTTGGCCTATCATTGCATACTAATATTTTTAAACAGCCTATCAAATACAAGGAAAGGTCATGTGGTCAACATCATTATTATTTTTGAAGCCATTCCCAATTAAGAAATGCACAGTAGTAAGTGAATTTTTTTAAGCTTTGAATAAGCTGGATACATTGAGGCACGGAATACAACAAAAATAAAGCTGGCTTGAGATCCTATAAATTATCGCTTACTTTATATACAAAGGTATGTACCAACTCCCACTGCCCGTACCATACAATAAGCATTTCACTACGCACTACCTTGTTCGGATCACCTGTTCAGCAGAATATGGCGTTGTGTACTAGGTATACTTGCTTCCTCCTCTAGTTTTGGCCAGTTTATAAGCTCCATGGCAGAAAGTTTTGCGTTCCTCTCTCACAAACAGCGACGCTCACTGTACATTTTCATTCATTCAACCACGTCCAAACGATATTTAAGAATGACATTTTGTAGCAGTTATAGAAATATTTGTGTGAAATTTAGTTTACTTTACCATAGAAAAAAAATTTGGTTCATTTAGTCACAGAAATAGGTTATCAGCTGGTCTTACAAATCTAAGAACGGGATGACGATGACTAATGCCATCTGGTGTGGGTCTAATACGTAAAAAACTATCTCAACCTTCCTTGTATTTCCACCTCTTGGCACAGCTTTTGGCAGAGGGGACACACCAGAAATCGGCGAATGGCCAAAAGAAATGTTAAACAACAACAAAATAAATAACTTTCATGGATTTTATTGACTGGACTAAAATAAACAGTCTTCATAATTTATGACAGCCTCCCTTCCAGAAAGATCCAAACGAATGTTGCAATAACCGCAGAACGGAATTAAATGAGATGAAAGCGATAGAGAAGGACTAGCCTTTCGAAAATGCGCCGGCCAAACCAGGAGGGGCGAAAGCGCCGGGTTCAGCGGTCAAGCCCCTTGGGCAGAGGGTGGGGCTGGGGAGAGAGGCAGGATTTCAAAACAAAAACAGAAAGACGGAAAGTCATCTGCTGCTATCCTCTTTATATCTCTAGAAAAAGCCTCCAATTTTAACACTGAAAATATTTCCGTGAAATCAAGGAACCCCCTAGGTCTTCCGGAACCGTCCTCAGCTCACACCGCGGGGTGACGGCCCTGCACCCCAGAGCGCTCGGCTGCCTCAGCCCCTCGTTGCCCACGGTCTCTAGCTACCAAGTGGCAGAACCACAGCTAGTTTCCCGGCCCTTCAGAGTTCGGATTTCCCCTCTCCCTCATTCTTGGGAAACCCACACTCTTCACACACTAGGAACCGGATGCCGACTCCCAAGCAAGCGTCGACCGCAAGCATCCCACCACGGGGGGCGGAGCCTCGCCCCAGTCTCCCTCCACGCCAACCGCCGGCGAACGCACTCCAGAGGCGGGACTAAGCAGCAGCCAGCGAATCAGGGAGCTGCTTGGCGGGCCGCGAGTACGAGCGGTATCTGACGTCACTTCCTTCGGGAACTGCCATTTCCACAGCCCCACTCTTCTCTCCCCTCTCCCCCGGAAGCCCTTAGTTGAGTGCGGCATCGGTACGCACCCCTTTTGCGGCCGGAAGATACCCACAGGGTAGGCGAGGGCCAGCCTCAGTGCCAGGAGACTTACCTCGCTAAGGAATTGTCGGGGAACTTGAGAGCGCACGCAGAAAGCCTTTCTGGAGTGGTCTTGATACCGCTCACGAGTCCTTTCGGAAACTTCAACTCCCAGAGGCAGAGACGGTGGCTACACGTAGGCGGCTACGGCGGTTACGCCTTACGTCATATAGCTGCGCCAACTCCGGACCTGCAGTGGGAGAAAGGGGAGGGAGTTTATGTGGGGCGGAGTCTGGAGTTAGGGTGTTTGGAGGGGGAGGTAGGTAGACTGATGCCTGTTTCTCCATTTCAAGGCTGGTGTGTATCTGCGGGCATGTATTCATTCATATATTCCTGTGGGTGTGGACGCGGGGTGTTAAGACATTCCTACTCTTGAAAATTAAAAATGCGAAACTGACAAAGGGCTCTTAATTCTGTGTTGAAGATGAGAGGAAATAATTATACAGAAGGTTGTAAGTATCACAAGGTTTTACACAACACAAATGGAAAATCAAATTTACAAAGTAAGTCAAAGTCCCAATAAGATGCATTTAAACCTAGAATGCTTAAGCCTTTTTTCTTGCTTACAGCCATGTCTTACTCTCATTCATTCCTTGAACTATTTATGCTATTTTGCAAAACATCAGGTGACATTTGATTGTTTATAATACTTGACCTTATATGATCTTTTTGCTATATATAGACCAAGTCAACTGAGGGAGAACTGAAACATAATCCCCTAGATTGTCGTTTTCTATTTAGTTTTTGATTGGTCCTACTTGTAATAGTATCACAGAATTTGAAGATAAGAGAGGTTTGAATCAATGAATATAAGACTACCATCTCGATATGGAAAGAATTCTGAGGTAAATTATTCGTGATATTTGAAAACATATTTGAACATGTTTAAAGGTTTCAGTGAGTAGGAAATTAAATTCAGAATTTGAGTTCTCTAAAAGTATTGAAATTTCTCTAAATTTAGTCACAAAAGTGGTAACTCTTGCTTTAAACCCTCAAATTTTACTTGAAAAATTGTCAGCTGTAACACTGTTGTGGGTCACTCTCTGTTTCTTCCTCATCTCAAATCTAAAAGATCTCTTAACTGAGCATTGGCAACGAAGTCTGGATCCATTTCTGATCTGTTAGTAGGGCATCTTTTTTCAGCTGCCTCCATATCAGGGCAAAGAGTAGCTGAGGGAGGATTAGTAATTGGATATGTAGCCCTTCACATGTAGGTCATTAAACTCAGGCTGGCATAGTGATATGCCAAATCTTTCAACAGCTGTTCAGTTGCCCCTTAGGGATCTGTTTAATGAATAATTATATATTTTTTCAGAGTTAATGCCTGGCATCCTTAGATTCACATATTGGAAATGAAAATTTTAAGTTACTTTAAAAACCCGCATCTTTTGATAGTGGAAGTCAATACGTTTTCTTTTGACATAGCCATTTAACTTTATAGTCATATGGTACAAAATTTAAAATGATTCTAGTATCAATCCAAAGCAAGCACCAAAAAAGCACCAGCAAAAAAAGGACAATTTAACCAAAGATTGAAGCATCTAGAAAGTATTGTAAGGTAGAATCATGATATAATCTTATTTTCACTGATTTGTAAAATTCATGTGTTTATTGATTTGACACTATTGAATTCCATGTTTTTTGTCTTAGTACTATTGATACAAAGATAACTAAATCATGATCTCTATCCTTAGGGAATCCCTAGTGTAGTGGGAAAACCAGCAGTAAATTCATACCATACAATATTCAATGTACTTGAGATGCCTTTACTTGGAAAGGAGCAAACTAAATGTTCCTAGAGGCAGGGGATGTAGTTTCATAAACTGATTAATTTTGCTCTATCTTGGAAAGTAAGTAGGAGTTTTCCAGATATCAAGAAGGAAAAGGTATTTAAAATATTGGGAACAGTGAAAGCAAAGATATATCATAGTTTGACACATGAGTGAAAAGCTGTGGGTAGGATGAGGAAGAAGGAAGAAATGATAACCCTAAGGGTTTTTCTAATTTGGACAACTATAGGACTCCAAATATGTTACCTGGGTCATTTAGAGAATAGTGGAAGAAAATTAGACTTTGAAAAAAATAGTTTGGTTTTGAATATGTGGGTTCTGGGGAGTCTGCAGGACATCTAAGTAGAAACAGATTTAGACATCATTGGCACATATTTGGTAGTTTAAGCCAACATAAGAGATTGAAATCAAAGAGATGCTAGTCCATGGGTTACAAACCTATAACGTCTATGAGGACTAGAAGGTAAGAAATGAGAGAACCTATCTGGGAGAAAAGTGTCACAAACAGAGTGTCACAATCTCTGTTTAATCGGTATGAGTTCCAAGAAGGAATGTGGGCCTAATGACAGAGATCTCAATTTTTTAAGAGCAGCTGCAAATCTAGATTTTTATCTGAAATCTGTTTTTTAAGTGTTAGCAACTATTTGTTTGTTTTTAAATACTGAGCAGGAAAAATCAAACGTGTCTGTGGACCACATTCAGACAGTTGGCAGCCAGTTTGTTAAATTGGACTGTAGATTGTAGAGTGAGAAGGGGGCTACAGATAGAACCAGAATTTCAGGACACAAAACCATGGTAATGAATACAATTATGAGCTCCTCCAAGTATTTGGCCTGAAAACATCAGGCAATCATCACAAATTCCGTTATTTTAAGTCTACTTCTGGTATTTCATTAATTCTGAGAGTATTCTTCAGCAAGTTGGGAGTGAGGAGGTGTGGGAATAGAGTAACACTTGCGAGTACATTAATTTCAGGCTAAGAAAGCCAAAAGAAAACTAACATGTTGTGCCCAGATCTTGGTTTCTAATACCATTCTTTAATAAAAGGAACCAGCGCTCCTTGGAGAAATGACTGATTCTAGGATTGGGGTGAAGTTATACAAGATGATCCTGGAGCATCTTGTAGTGCCAGAAATTAAGAAAATACTTATACACACACACGCACAAGGATGGGGTATGTCAAAGGAACACAGGAGCCAACTGAAAGAGCTCCCAATGGCTAAAGCTGGAATAATTATAGAAACAAATAAAGTAGTATTGGATTATACCCCAAAATATAAAATATTCGTGAGTGCATACTGATATGCACTCATAAATCGTAAATAATTGGGGGAGAAGAGATAACTCTCTCATAGAGAGGAATTTCAAATAATTTATGTAGGTATTGTACCTTCAAGGAGGAGGAACATAACTCCCTACTACTTAAGTATGGGCTGCACATAGTACTTCCTTCCAAAGAGTAGAGTATGGAAAGGAAGGTGAAAAAAGTAACTTCCACAGTGTAGAAACCTGACAACACTGCTCAGCCAGGTCGTCAAGGTCAACATCAACAGTGATAAATCATGTTGATAGTGCATGCCTTTGATGTAATATGGTGAAAATGGCACCTCTGTGGTCTTTGTCCCCCAAATCTATAAGCCCAGTCAAATCACAAGAAAAACATCCCACAAATTCCAGTAGAGGAGCATCCTACAAAACACCTGACCTGATCCTACAGAACACTTCAAAGCTGTCAAGGTCATGAAAAATAAGGAAAATCAGAGAAACTGTCATAGCCAAGACATTGTGCTAATGATACATGACAACTAAATGCAATGTTGTATCCTGGAAGGGATCTTGGGACAGAAAAAAAAGCATTAGATAAAAACTAAGGAAATCTAAATAAAGTATAGATTTTAGTTAATAATTATATATCAATATTGGTTTATTAATATTAATAAATCTACCACACTAATGTAAGATATTAATAATAGGGGCAACTGGGTGCAGGCTATATGGGAAATTTCTGGACTGTCTTAGTAAATAAAATTATTTTGATCAAAATTTAAGTTTTGTTTTCTTTACAATGGTCTACTGAAAGAAAGCCATCAATTCTCTCCTTTAAATGCTAGAAATTCAGTTTTGTGTGGCCAAAGATAGTAAAAAGTTAGACTCCTCTTAAGGTGACTATTGTTGACCCATAAAGATTTTTTGGTTGTAGTCAAATATGTGTGCTTGGGGGGAGGTGAGAGGTAGGAGTAAAGTTTAGTTAATAACTCCATTTTGGAAAAATGACTTTCTTTTGGAGAATCTTAGATCCCAAATGTTTCAAACCTGAGTCTCAAGTTTACTTTTGTTAATGAAAGGCATTGATGGGGTTTTTATTTTTCAAAGAGAATTCTTAATACCTTTTAAAATAGTGTATGTATTCTCTTATAATTTTGCCTTTGTATAAATGAGATCATCACATCATAAGAATATTCTTAACCTAACAAAAATATTTTTTACAAGATTCCTTGGAAATGCTAACTTTGTCACTGAATTGAAAATATTAGACTTTATTATGACCACTTAGGGATAGCTTGAAGTGTCTCTCTAAAAAAGTTTTTTTTATTAATGTTGTGCTTCTAAGAATAAAGTGTTCTGATATTACAAAGACTTTTTTTTCCTCTATAGCTATCATACATCCTGACTTACTATATCTATATCTAGTAGGGTAATATATTTCCTTCCAACCTTTAGTGGGTTGAAGTTCATTTATCTTCTAATCTAGGAAAATGAGTTAACTCCTGACAACCTCTGCTACTCAACAGAAACACAACTGTACTTTGGAATTAGTCATCCATCTTTATTTCATAGTCTCTTATTTGTCACATCAAAATAGTAGGATAGCAAATATTCCACAGTGTCATGTACTACCAGTGGAATTTCAATGCAATAGCATTATTTTAAAATCTACTATTTGATTTTGACCTGGCTAGCACAGATCAATTTTCTCCCCTGTACGTTCAGCCTGGAAAATCTAATTATAACAATTCGGTGCTTTGTTAGCCTCTATAAAACGTTGTGATGGACTTATTAAAAGACAGTCTCAATTAATAATGCTATGTCATCCATAAGAAATAAATTTTTTTCCACTTCCTATCTCTTTAAGTAAAGGGGAATATTGGATCTAGATTTCAAGGTTTGTTTTTCTATAAGCCTTAAATCATTTTACTAAATTAATCTGAGCCTCATTTTTCTAATATGTAAAATGATTGTTACAATATACTATAAGAAATATAAAGTGCTTAGCACAGTGTATTGTACATAGTAATCATTCCACAGATGGCAGCTCTTCTTGTTTTCATACTATGTTGTGCCCCTGTCCTGCTTCACATGCCATGTAAAATAGCTGATGAGTTTTGGGAGGTATATCCCACATATATTTTACAGCACAATGTTTGCTGTGCTTGATCAACAGAGCAAACAAAGGAGAATGCCTCTTCTTTGGTACACGGAATTCACTGACTATGGAGAGAGTTTGGCATTTTTATTTCATCTCTGGTGAAACGATTTTAAGAAGTCTTTCAAATGTCTTTGTAAAAAGAAAAGTTATAAGCAAAATATAAAAGGATGGTATTATTTATTACCAACAGAAGCAGCCTCATTTGAACATCCTATGTTGAAATGACTGCTTAATGGAGTGACTCATAGGAGCTTTCTAGTGAAAAGCAAATGCTCAAATGAAACAGCATTTATTTTGTTAGGCAATAGTGATATGCCTTTTATTGGCTGGACTTTGGCAAACACCTGACAGCGAATGGTACTTTACCCAAAGAGACACATATCATGTACCACATAGTCTAGCTGCAAACGTTAAAGGTCTGTGTAACTGTGAGCCTCAAGTGGAAATACAAAAGACAGTTCTCATAGAATCACATAATATTCAAAATAGTCTTTAATTTAAATAAATAAAGTTGTAAAGTTTAAGTGACTATAATGGCTTCATGTTACTATGTGTGTATTGCAGAAATTGTGGGAACACAGAAATCTATTCAAATGTAAAGCAATAAAGCACTTTTACATTACCTTGTATTTATAATACTTACTATTCATAAAACTTATATTTTTTCAACAAAGGTATTGAATGACCTTTTCTGTTTGCCCCAGGAAAACTTATTATTTATGTCTTCAAAATGATAGTCACAACCAAATATTTTATTTTTGCATAGGTACTTTAGCCATGATTTGTATACAAAACTTATGACAGCAAATGAAGTTCTAAACTCAATAGACAATAAAGACAAACAGTTTTCGTCTTTCAGTTCTTTGTGTAAAAATATATTTCAAGAGGAAATATGCTTAACTTTGGAGATTTTTAAATTTTATATTTCATTTTGTGGCCCTGTCTATCAAGTTGGCTGTCTTTTACCTAGGTTGTCTAGATTTAAGCTTAGGGTTAGGATTCTAGAAGAAGGTTTTGAGAAAGATGAGGGTAGATTTAAGAACTCATTTTTATATTTAAACATGGCTGTAAGTATTTTCAAGTTCATTCAAAGAGCCCTTCACCAGCACTTATTCCGTCCTTTGCCAAAACCTCCTATGTGCCCCCCAAACCCCCTCATTTTAGTAGGTTTTGTTCATATCAGGTCTCTCTTGGAGGAGTTTCCAAGGACAAGGGTTGGCTCAGTTAGCGTGACCTTAGCCATACTAGGGTATTCGCTTTAATTCTAGAAAAGCTTCCTAATTGATTTTCTGTAGCAAATGTACTAAGGGCTGGAATTCCCCCTTTGAATCTTTTCCTAGAAGTGGGATTCAGGAAGCGCAGGGGACTCTCTCCAGCCAGTCTGGGGACTCAGACAAGTGTTTCTTGTCAGAGACATAGCTAGAGGTCTATCATGATATACTCAGTCGGCCTGCTAACATGTTAATGGTAGACAATGCTGATTTGCTACAACCCCATATAGTTTCACACATAAGAAAAATAATCTAGGTTTCGGAAATGAAAGTTCTATCTACTCGAACATTTTGAAATAATTGGTGGTGGTACAACTTAAAAATTTAAATCCTAAAATTCAGAGTGATTTTTTATAATAGCATATACATAGTATAAAAAAATTCAAAGATGGCTATATAAAACATAATAAAATTTAATTAAGTTTAGGTGAGTTTGAGAATCCTCACCACCCTCCCACATAAAGTGGTAAAATGTGAAGATAGGCATTTAATATTATAGGCATGGTGATGATTGTGGATTGAGCAGAAAAATATCACCACCAGTGTTCTTCAAATGTCCCTCAGTATTTCTGAATGTATAAGAAGGTAGACTGGTTTAGTTTAGCTCTCAAAAGTGAAAATTTGTTTGATTTTTCCTCACTGAGTAAAAAAAATTTACAAGAGTGAGAGACTGAAAACTATAGCCCCCCTAAGTTTAATCATTAATAGGGAGCCCTTTGGTGAACGTAGGTCCTGATTTTGGAGTTTGGAATCTGACCTTTCCCCAAAGATAAACATTATTGTTGCAGGTTCTGAAGAGGGTCACTTCCTCGCTGCCATCGAAAGCGTCCACTTCTCAGTGACTCCTAGCTGGGAACTGGATGCGGTAGAGGGCAACCAGTCAATATGATTCTTCTTGCTGTGCTTTTTCTCTGCTTCATTTCCTCATATTCAGCTTCTGTTAAAGGTAAGTTTTTGTTGCCTTTTGCTAAATTTTAATTTTAATCTTTGAGGGAAAAGATTGTGTGTGTGTGTGAGTAGTGGAAGAGTTCCTAACTAAACCATCTTCAGAACCATGTAACTTTAGAATGTTTGTGAAGACATGACTGTGTTGGAATGAAAACCAAATTCAGATTCCTCCATACATTAAGAAAACAGAGGTTCCTTTTAGTTTCAGTCTCTCAGACTGGTATGCTCCTTGCTTCATTTCTTTCATTCATAGTCTAGTTTCAAAAGGGAGAAAAAAGATGCCAGCTATTGTTATCTGCTGCTGTTGGTCACTCACTGAATGCAGCTCCTTCAATTGAATTGTAAAAGAGGATTTTAAAAAAACAGTTCCTAAATTTCCCTCTAGTTGCTTAGCAATGTGACATTAAAAAGAATTAGACCCAATGAAAAAGGCCTTCCATTTGCCAAAGAATTATGAATGAAATGGTAAAGCATGTATTTAATTCCATTACCATTCATAAGTGATAGAATTATCTTAGTTGGTGAATTACAGAAAATAAAACTACATGATATAGATTTAAGAAAGAAGACATTATCTTTGGAAAAATAGTGTTGCTATTTTTCTAAGTTAAAATTTATTTTAGAAAACACATATGAATTGATACCTATTACAGAAAACAAACATTTTATGAGTAATGGTTTCAAAAAGCTGTATGACGTGTATTAAAATGGAATCTTGTTTTAAATGAGCTGGTTTATACACTCCTTGGATTTCTAAATGTTGCCCCTGTAAAAGGATCACTTTATAGAGTCTCTTAAGAAGATGCACTGTCAAAACCAACTGATCTAACATATAACTTAGCACGATAGGGTCCAATTTTAATAACTATGTACTCAAAGTAATTGATATAAAACAATTCACTTGTAAACTTCTAAAACCCTTGTGGGATAACTGTGGCTTTTGATCATAAAGTGAAGTTTGTCTTAAGATTTTTTGTGTGGAAAATTTCCACATGAAGAAAAGAGAAAATCTTTGTTATTGGAACAATGAATGGAGAGCTAAATATAGATTATGTCGCCTAAGCAAATCACACTTTAGGTTCTTGAACTAAAGACAATATTTTTCACTAGTTTCTAAAATGTTTAGTATTTAAAGATATGGTCCTTACTTGGATGAAAAAATTTTAATGAGAAAAGAGTAAAGATTTCTAAATTATGTCTGAGAATTGTTATAGAGAGCTTACTATTTTATCTGTCAAATAAACTGTTGAGTATTTGAAATATGAGTGGTTTATACACCATAATATCAAACCTCATATTATAATTATTTTGAGAAAAATAATTGAGATATAGTAGTTATTGTGGGCTTCTCTTTCTTTCCTGCCCCATAAACGAGAAACTTGAATAACAATATTTTCAAATACATGCACTTATAAAGATTCAAAGGTACACACACATACACACGATAGTAACATACAGGGAAATATGGTTTAGAACATGACAGATAGCTACAGTTTGTTGTGTACAAACTCAGTGGCAAATCCCGATTTTTAGACCCTGAAGCTTATGCAATTATGGTTCATCTTTGAGGAAAAAAAAAACCAAAAATATCTTACTTTTGCAAATGTTACTGAAAAAATGATATAGCATGTGTACATATTGCTAGGTCCCCCTCCAAGATTTTGGAAGGAGCCTGGGCAAGTGAGGGCCCCAAAGCCTGTGTCATTAGCCTCATGGTACCAGCTGTTTATACCAAATATTATAAAAAATACAGGACTTGACTGCTCTCTCTCTACCTAGATGTGATAACCTTTTGTATTATAGTACCACGATTTAATTATGGTTCCTTGCCATCTGTAATGATTTACATTTAATAAGCAAACTACTTGTGGAAAGTCTACTTTAATATCAGGCCATTATAAGTTTGGCATCCCATGCATCACCTCAAAACTCATCTCAAAATTAATTATCAATGTACCTGTTTAGCAAATCCCCGTATTTGGGTGGATGTTGTATGCAGGTTGAGCTGTGAAGAGAATGGAGGAGGGCCTTAGGATGGATGTGGAGGAGGGTCTATTTAGAAGAGATACGCTGAGTGTGAATGTTCTAAAGTCTCAGGTTTTCCCTACTTTTTCTGAATCATATTTTGTAATGGTGGGTCTATTCTTAGTTCCTTCTTCAGGTTTTCTTTATAGTACTTGACTTTCAATAACCCACACATAAGCTTTCTATTTAATCTTGTCACCTCTAAAGGTCTGAACTGCTCCTTCACTTGCAGTCTTTCTCTCAGTCCCTGGCCCTACCCATCCTTGTCAGTCCATTCCCATTAATCATCTTCCAATTTTTTCTTGTCTTTCATCCTTCTCTTTTACTTCCGGCCTTACAGTTTTCTGTTGGGATCCTAAATCCCATTGCCTATCATCTTTATCACTATTGCATATCTCTTCAAACCTGACCTTTAATTTGTCTCTACTTTGTCTTCTTGCCTAAGCCGATTAACCGTGCTGTTGTATTCATCTAAGTTTGATAAATGAGTATTTTAAGATATTTCTTAAAAGGTTCAAAACTAAGAATTTTGTTGCTTTTAAGTCACTTAAAAATTCTAAATGCACTCAAAGCAGCACAGTGAAGAGGTACTGACTCCTTTTTGGGCTAAAATGAATTTCTCTCCTGGTTTTACTAATATCAATTCCAAAAAATGCCATTCTGCATACTCTAAAGAGCAACACCCTAAGAAAGAAATTAAGTCAACAATGTAAACAGAACATCTGCCATTGCCCAGTGTTACCAGATCTCTAAATAACATAAACAAGAAGTACTTATCAAAGAGGAGAGGATAACAGGGACACACTACAGCACAATCCGCTTATTTGAACTGTGTTAGGCTTTATCTCCTGTTGAAAGAGGTAGGAAAAAGTTCTGCATGAACAAGGCCTGTTCTTTCCTGTGCTTTATAACTTCCAAGTCATAGTCAAGAACTGATCTATGATATATTATCCCTTTTCACATTCTTTAGACCAGTAAAGGAAAAGTAAGAAAAAATTATCAACATGATAGTTTGAAAAGCTTTGGAATTTAAGAAAGGCTGCCTTCCTACAGACTTTTCATACTTATTTTAATCAGAACATACCTTCATGTAGTCCACAAAACTTAGATCTCAGTAAATGTAAATGTCAAATTCTGCATCCTATCTGCTATGTTGAGTTGAACGCAGAGTTGGCTTTTCTCAGCTGTCATATAAGGCTTACCTTTCAGATTCCTCTGAGGATTAGATAAGACAACATGCATTTCCTTTATACTCTACGTGGCATTTGATGGGTGCCATAAAAAGAAGGCCTCTCTGGCCAAAATATCATTCCTGGCCAGGAAGGCAATGTTTGAACCTACAGCAGTGCCCCCAGTTACAGTGAAGAGGTCGAGGTCAGGGAGGCTAGAGGGAGTCACAGACTTCATCTCCTTCAAGGTTTTTCCTGACTTTTCTTGCCTTCCCTATCTCATACCTGAGGTTCTGCCTGACTTGGTGCTTGGACACAGTCTGTTTTTGTGTGTATACACTTGGATACCCACTCCCATGCTTCCTTCTCCTGGCTTTTCTAGATTCTTATTTCTCGCCCCCTCATTGCCTTTTCTTTGAAGATTTATCAGATCATGTAACTTCACCACCCAAAACTCTCCAGTGGCTTCCCTTCTCACTCAGAGTCAAATTCTAAGCCTATGCAAATGTCCCCCCAAGTCTCCCCGACACCCATAGGTAACTGTTCGACCTCATCTACTTCTACTGTGTTTTTCACTTACCTCTTTGGCCTCTTTGCTGTTCCTCCATTACACCTGCATAACCCCTCCTCAAGGGCCTTTGCACTTGCTATGCCCTCTGTGTGGGTTGGGGAGTTAGGAGTATGGGGATGGAGGGGAGGAGGATGCTCTTCCCACAGATAAGCATGTGGCTATTCTAAAGCCTTTGCCAAGAATGTTACCTCCTCACCAAGGTCTGTCTCTCAGCATCCCCATTCCCTTTCCTGTTTCATATTTTCTCATTAGTACTTCTAACGTACTTTTTAATTTGCTTATATACTTGTTTTTTTATTGCCCATATCCTCCTCATTTAAATGTAAACTCCACAAAGGTAGACATTTTGTCTGCTTGTTAACTGGTACAGCCCCAGAGCCTAGAAAATTGCCTGCCACCCAGTAGGTGCTCTGCACATCCTTATTGAATGAATGAGTGAATGAATTCCTAGCTCACTTCCTAGGAATGGAAAAGAGTTCAGCCTAAAGATTTAGATGTGTGTAGTACAGGTAAGAGTCTGTCTGGAGCATGGTCTCTGGAGCAGACAGCCTGGGTTCAAATCCTGGCTCCACCGCCAGCTGCCTGGATAATCTTGGGTAAAATGTATAACCTCTGTGCCCCTTGGTTTCCTTATCTATAAAATGAGGCTAATAATGGTACCTACCCTCTTAGGTTTTTGTGAAGATTAAGTCAGTTAATGCACAAAACCCACTTAGAACACTTTATTACAGATGATGTATTTGGCCATTTTTCCTCTGGGTAGTAGGCACTGTATTAGGTGATGGAGACTGTAGACTGTAAAGACTCTTCAGAGGTTTTCTTAATTTTTTGGCCTTGCAAAGTAATTTTACTTCCTTTCTCAGCTGCCTCACTTCTGTCCTAGTCATCTCAACCCCCTTTCTTGTCCCTCCCCCCATATAGATATTTCCTGAGGGAAAAAAAGTTGGGTTGACTATTATAGTTAACTAGGCAATGTAACCCCATTAGCACCGAGGAAAAATATATCTGAAATCTTTTTTGACTATCTTCTGAGAGCCATAGATATAGAAAATATACAAATAGTTTGTATGACCCTAAACTTCAAGTCATCTCTGGGCATGTCTTTGGGTTAAATTCAACTGAGTTGGAGAGTGTGTGAACTCCTCCATATATCATTATTTTTGGCTCACAATTCTGACTTGTATACTATTTGACATGAAATTGCCCCAGCTAAATTAAAGCCGGTGCTAAGATTTTATGTAGTAAAACATCATTTTATTCAGGAACAGCTAATTTAAATTCACGTGTGTAGCCTTGAAATGTGCCTTTGTACTAAAAGTTGACAAGTTACATTAAAAGAATAAATTACATTGGAGGGATATTCTTTAAATTCCAAAATATCGAATTTAAGGAACTGCCTTCTAACCCCTAAAATTCCTTTGGCATTGATCTGTTGCATTTAAATGATATATTAATTACAAACTTTTAAAATTAATTTTATAAAGCAATTGCTGGCTGAACCTGTACTTGAAATCATATTCATTATACCTCAATAAAGCTGGGGTGAAAAATAAATTATATTCATATAACTAGAAGCAATGCAATAACATTTACTTAAAAAATAGTCTATAGCTCAACCAGGGCAATATTTAGATAATCTGATTATTGATTAGGAATACAAACTAAAGTTTTCTGAAATGGAAGCTTATTTGTTTGTTAGGTTTTCTTGTTAGTTTTTTTCAAGACAGTGATTTTAGCAGATGGAGAAGTAGAACCATCTTTCATTCAGCAAATATTTACTCCCACTGCACACCACTGTGCTAGATGAGGAATGCATTGATGACAAGATAGCACAGTCTTTGCCTGATGGGTGTCTTACAAGTAAGACTTGACTTGTGTCTCCATCTTTACACAGGTCACACAACTGGTCTCTCATTAAATAATGACCGGCTGTACAAACTCACATACTCCACTGAAGTTTTTCTTGATCGGGGGAAAGAAAAACTCCAAGACAGTGTGGGCTACCGAATTTCATCCAATGTGGACGTTGTCTTATTGTGGAGGAATCCTGATGGTGATGATGACCAACTGATCCAAATCACGGTGGGCATTTTCTACTAGAGAGACAAAGATTAGATGTCAGAAAAGTCTTTAAGAAGTGTACCATTTGACAGTACTTGTTTTGTGCTGTTGGTTTTATATCCGTTTAGTTTATCTATCACTAAAATAAGTAGACTACAGTTTTGAAGTTTTTGGTAAACAAAAGTGATCTGATCTTTCTAAATTGTTGAAGCAGGCAAAAGAAGGCGTATACTGATGAGTAACGAGTATGTAGTCCAGTTCTATGTGTTGTATTAATAGGCACATTAAACTAGAATCCATCTGAAATGTTCTGAGAGTGAGGAGTCTAGAATCCATTTCATGTGAAAAACAATTGAGACCATGCTAACTGAATGAGGAGATAAATTGGCACCTCCCAATTCTCCTGAGTTCCTTGATAGAACTACTAATGACGGAGTAAATCTATTCTGTATTCTTCCTGGGGAAAGAACGAGGTACTCCCCGGCACGGCAGTATTTGGTCAGTTTAGATGTATGTGTTGAGAAAGGAGGTCAAATTAGATGGCCTCTAGGGCCTCTTCCAGTTTTAATATATGGTGATTCCATATTTGCTTTTCAAGGACCTAAAGGCAATAGATTTCTTTAGTAAAGTCAGTTGTTATTCTACCTGTTACTGTGAAACAGGGACACAGGATCAAGATTTGCTTCACTGTGACTGATAGGGAATTGCTGATGTACTCTATAATGAAGTGTCATTGCAATACATTTATCAAGTGATCTTTGCTTCTTTGGATGTCTCTAATAGCTGTTGTGTTTTCCAAGTTGGATCAAAACTTTGTCATCCACCTCTCTGAGCTATTTCTCAATAGAACAGTAAAGTATTCTGCAGAAAACATTATGTACCCCCTTGTTCAGCAATCAGACTGTTCATCTTTAGTTTTGTATATACAGATAAAGTGCAGTGAGGCAGGATTCCTTTCAAACAAACGGTGCAGAAAATGAAGAGATCAGACAGACAGCAAGAGTTCAAAATGAATGAGGAGAGTGACAGTGACATAAAAGAGCCATCTTCCAGTCACAATTACTGTAAACCTCAAGTTTAATTATCAGTATTTTTACCTAATTAAAAAACCTAATTTTTGAATGCCTTTTCCATTCTTTCAAAGTTAATGGCTAGGTCCTATGAATCATAAATTGAGAAACAACAGAAGAAATTATGACCAACTCTGTTTATTGCTTTACCATTTTATTTTCTGAGACTCTGATGGAAACAGACATAGGAAGTTTTTTCTAACAGGTTTCTTTCCATGATTCCAGATGAAGGATGTAAATGTTGAAAATGTGAATCAGCAGAGAGGAGAGAAGAGCATTTTCAAAGGAAAATTTCCACCCAGAATCATAAGAAAGGGAAACTTGGAAGCTTTACAAAGACCTGTGCTCCTTCACCTCATCCATGGAAAGGTAAAAGTGATTTTGGGGGTCCCACATCTTTCTTCTTAATATCATATTTTTCTTCCCTTCAGTAGATATTATTTTGAGGTGATCATGGTGTCATTACTTTTATGGTAAATGGAATTTTTTCAAGAATTAATAAACAGAGGTTGCAAATTAATGTTTCAGAAGTAAATCAAGGCATTGAATTCACTTATATTTTCTAGCCATTTATGTTCTCTATTTTTATGAAAATCTTTATAGTAGAATCAAGTATTTGTTTATTGATGAGAGGCATTATTAAAAGGTGCCTCGTCTTCCTCACAAATAAATAAAAGGTGCATTTCTTATTAAATTATGAAGGATTAGAAAGATATTGTAACACAACAGGTCATCACAGATGATTGGATAAATTCAGAAAAGTTGACAAATTATGAGAATGAAATGATTTAACTTAGATAAGTGATATTAACTTGTTACGAGAATATGAATATCTGGCTAAAGTGTAAAATTGAAGCTTTTGAAAGGGCATGGTATTTCTAAGGTAGAGTTGATTTTTTTTGGTAAGGAAGATTAGCCCTGAGCTAACATCCATTGCCAGTTCTCCTCTTTTTGCTGAGGAAGTTTGGCCCTGGGCTAACATCCGTGCCTATCTTCCTCTACTTTATATGTGGGATGCCTGCCACAGCATGGCTTGATAAGCAGTGTGTAGGTCTGTGCCCGGGATCTGAACCTGCAAACCCCGGACCGCCAAAGCAGAGCACACAAACTTAACCACTACGCCACTGGGTCGGCCCCTAGAGTTGATTTTTTAAAAAAGCATTTAGAGATTATTATTATTAAAAGCATTTTATATACAAAGTAATTAATGAACACCATAATATTCATTTGGAAATTGCTCAGAAAATTCTGTAAGTGTGCATTATTTATGGTTTGATTCTAGTCTATTAAAATGGTCTTAATATGTTTGGAATTGAGAAGCAATTGTCATCAGTGAATTATTAGGCATTACATATGTGGGTTTATGAAAGTGTAGATATTATACTGACATGCATGAAAATGTATCAGTAAAGAGGAAAGCTCAGTTTTAGGAACTAAAAAATATAAAGGGACCATTATAGTTAAAAGTCTAGACATGTCTAAAATTTCTTTAGATTTAAATAAAAATGAAAAAATAAACTTTAAAATATAAATTTCAGAATTTAAATGATAAATTATAATATAATTTATATTTATAATATAATTTAGTTATAAATCAAATGATAAAATATATGTATTATATTGCTAATCACAATGCACATTTTTATATAAAGTAGTATAAAGGGACTCACCAGAAGAATTCTTGCATGGTCACCTCTCCTACAACGACATGTATGAATCACCATGTCAAGAACACTTCTCTTCCTTCTCTGCTTGTCAAAATACCATGCTTCAGGCTTTGCTCACAGGCTCTTTGTTAAGTTCACACCCTTCCAGCCATCTGGAAATAACCATCTCTCTTTAGAACCTTCTTAGCATTTTGCAGCTCAGGCATGGCCCTTATTACTTTCCTTTTGGTCATTTGTGTTTATGGTAGATTGTGGGTTTTGGTAGAGAAAATTCCCATTCCTCTTTGTATTCCAGGCCCTCCCCCTCCTTCTCATGCCCTTCCACTCCCTCCCTCCCCACACCACCCAGAACCATACACTGACTGACTAGGTGTTCCAGGAAGCCTTTCCCAACATTCTCCCAAACCCCACACTCCCCTGGGTTTATTTCTATCTAAGCGTTTATCACAATGTATTGTAATCTTCTCTTTATTTGTACACCATCCACATTGAGATAAGCTTCTCATGGGTAGCAATTGTGTCTTTATCTCTGTATAGTCTGCATTGCTCATAGTGGGAACTCAATAAATGTTTGTAAACTAAAGGAATGAACAAACAAGGTTTTATGGGGCTAAAATGAGTTGAACTTTGAGAAAGTCTTGGCTTATTGTTTGTTTAATAATAGCTAAAATGTACTGAGCACTTACCGTGCCCCAGAGGCTGACTGAAGGCATTACATGAGTCACCTCTTTTATCCTCATGACAGCCCTAGGAAGCAGGTGCTGCTTCATCATCCTCTTGTAAGAGACGAGGAAACCAAGGTTAAGAGAAGTAAAGAAACTTGCCTAGGGTCACACAACTGACAAGGGGTGGAGCTGGGAAGGTCTAATTTTAGAGTCTAGGCTGGAAACCTTCTATGTATATTATCTTCTGGTGGAAAGTATTTGGGAAAATACCACCTCTTTGGTTGACTTATAGTGTTCCTATTTCATTCTTCACCAAATCTGTTAACTCACTTGATTTTCATATGACACAACTTTGTTAACAGCATGAAATACTGTTATTTTCTTCTCTGGCCTTCCAGTGTGCCAAGATACTTGAGCCCATAAAATATTAATTGCATGTATAGTCTTAATGACAATCAATCATTTTATAGCCCTTTGGGTAGCGGTTTAGTACAAAGTCTTTTGTTACATGCACAAAAGGACTCAGTGCCCTCACTGTTCAAAGGCTGGGATGGAGCTGCCACATCATTATTTTAGTGACTCCAACATGCCAATTCTAGAGGAGCTGTGACGTGTGATGGAACTCCTTTTACTGTAGCCACAGGTTAAAGTACACTATGATATCCTTCAATTATACAATAAAGTACTTGTTGGGAAAAACATGACCCTGGAGGCTAAGAAGCCATGTGGCATTTTCAGCCACGTCGCTGTCAGAAAGATTATTATTTGAGCTATCACTTCAGCTTACTATGAGAGAAATTATGAAAGGAAAAGCTGAACTGCTGATTGGCAATTTTCTTAAAGAGTATTTTCTACCCCAGGCTCAAATTAAGTTTTACTCCCTGAAATTTCTGTGATTTCAAGGATGCTCATCAGCACGTATTTTTTGTCCTTCCAGAGCCCCCTGTTTTAAGCTCCCATGTTTACATTATAAAAGAAAGCCCATTAAAATACATATTTATAAATGCATATTTATAAAATACATATTTATAAATGCATATTTATTGCACATCTTTTTTTCCATGCCCACTCATTTCCCCTATGTAAGTGTTTGGGTATGATTCTAGTTTTGCCTACAAATCATAAATGAAGTTGGAGACATGACAGTTTTCTGGTTAAGCTAATTGATGTTGACAATCAAAAGGTGCCTCAAGTTACAGCATGGATTCTTTCTTTCAGCTTGAAATGCTAATCCAGTTAACTGGATAATTACCAGCTTTCCATTTCTGGTTTTCACTGTCAGTATCCATTAAATTAACCACATGGCTGTGGAGTCAGTCCTTTTGTGTGTGTCATATCTAGGCATTAGTTTGCTTTCTGAATCTGGCAGTGTGGCTCCTGTACACACATTGAACCTCTAAAAGAAATGTGATGCCTTGAAAACCATCTAATTCTTCATATATTTCTTCATTTGTCTGTTTTCCAGTGTGCTATCTCCTAGCTGTGCTCTGTCTTAGACACATATCAAAGATACGTTTAGAGACATAGCTCCCACTAAGTAGACAAATAAAATGACTAATCTGTTTGCTGGGATTCTTTCTGTTTATTTTTGCTATTTGGTCAGTTCATGGAATTTTGCTTTCTCTTATCCTTAAAGAATGTATAAAATTTTTAGAAGCATTTTTTTCCTAAGGAAAAAATACAGATAATCCCGACTGATTGCAAAGGGAAATTGGCCCTCGAAATTTGGCCAGAAGAGGCACTGCATCTCCTTCCCCACAACCCACCCATCCCCCTCTATTGGTTTCCTCGGGTGAAACCAATTTTTTGTATTTTTGTATTTGTTTTTTTGTATTTCCTCTGGTAATACAATTAGTTTGTATCTAGGTTGTGCCGCTGCTGCTCTCAGGAAGCTCTGGGGATGGTGAATTTAGATAAGAGTCCTGTGCTCTCAGATGTTCAGAGCTCATTTCAGAACTGAATGAAGTAATCAGCTTTATGGCCTGAATATAATAAAACTTACTCAGTTCCTGTTGAGAAATAATGAATTTAAATTATTGCTGTGATAGCCACATGGATTGAACTGCAAAGTTCTGACTTTATTATTATTTTTGTAATTATCTAAAGCCTGCCCAATTCTAACAGTTTGACATTTAGCTAATTGGATACCAGTGCTGTCTTCATTTTGGATCTCGTTGGTCTGCACTAAAGGAACAGAATTTAGGCCCCAAAGGTAGCAGTCATACAAAGGAAAAAAGGACTTGTCCACTTTTCTAGTTCTAGGGGAATAATAAAAACTAATAGAAGGAATGAAAAAAGAATTCTCTTTCTGTCTCACAGTTTACATTGTTCAGCCTACCAGGGGAAAAACATGTCTAACACCATTTTCTTACAGACCTAGCAGTCAAGATCAAAACTGGATCCATAAAAGTGGGCCAGTAATAGAAGAACATTTAACCTTATGAGTAGTCCAAAGATGAAATCTGAGCACTGGGTTTCCTGAAATTTTAGGTAAACTTTATAAGTAGTTCAGGCACGTTTTGTAGCCTGGAAGGAAAGTGAGGCTACTGATAGTATAAGTATTTTTCCCACTTAATGCTCCTCTTGCTTTCTGAAGTATTTAAGACTCAGGCCAAAACAGTCACAGGCCATAGGCATGTGTGTATTGCTACTGAGTGAGCACTTCTCACTATATCTGGGCTCCAGGGATCCAGTTATGACCCTCTAATACTCGTGATATTTGGAGATACCATACTCCCAAATATTTGAAAAGGAAATTACATTGTAATTTTTAAAAGGAAAGAAGACCCACTTTACAAAATAGGACAACAAAAACTCAGCCTTGGATCTGAGAAGTCACCAGTGAGTTGTCTGAGAACATGACAGCATGGATTTTCAGACGCTGAGGTCACTATTTCGGTTCCTTTTTAACCTGGACAAACCCAATTCCAACGTTTATAGGTTCGTCCGGTGTCACGACTAAAATTGATTGCTTAATAAAATACCTGTAAATCTGTCACTAGACAGAGTACGTGTAGAAAAAAAATGGAGATTTGGGCACTTGTTTGGATAATTCAAACAAGATATTCTCTTCTTCTAAGGTATGAGAGAGTTTTCATGTAGGCTGAATTGTTCAGACTGATATTAATTGAATTCACTGCATACTTGCTGAGCTTTCTGTTTTACTTGGGAAGTCATGGTTCGTTTTAAAGAGAAATAGCAAGGCATTCAGGATATTTCTGTTAGAAAAGCTCAGCTATAATTATCATAGACCTTGGGAAGTTTTACAGGGAAGCTATATCCATCCTCTATTTTTAAAATGTGTGAAGTGTTTGGAGTTAATACGGAGTGAAAAATGACAGACTGCTTTCCAGAAAATTCTCTTTGTATTTTTATCCTTGTTTCTTAAACATGAGCTAAATTATCAAAATGGTATGAGACATCGTTATCACCCTTGTGCTTATAAATATCAAGGATGAAACAAAGCTAAGATAAGCCATTTATTATTGCAGCCAAATCACAGTCACCCTCCTCATTTCAACTTCCTTTTCCTTTCTTCTAAAGGGAAGAAACTCAAAGCAGTGCCTGGGGCAGGCCAGGCAGTGGTAGCATTCTCAGCCTCAACTCTTCCAACTGCTATATCCCCTTATACCCACCCACGGCCAACATGAATGCTCTGGAGGGCCAGAGAAAGTCACCCCTGTGGAATTTTGTCCATGGGCTTTATGGCCATATCTGGCCCTTATCACAGGCCGTAGAGGCTGTGCTATCTCAGGAGTCTCAAGGGTGGTGATTGTCATTCTTTTCCAAGAACCTATTTCTCTGCTGTTATTTTAAACTTTGGTTAGTTTTTGTTTCAAGCAGGGTTACAGGTAGAGAATATGTTGACACGTTCAAAGAGAATGCTCCTGATTTCTCTTCCTTGGGCAATCTTTCTCGTTTTCACAGAAATCCCAGCCTATATCAGTGTTCTCTTCCTTTCCCTATGCTATGCCCATCATGTTCAGAGCCTTCATTATCATTCTCCTGAAATTTCATATTCTGATGGTCTAGCTTCTTAGAAATGTAAATAGCTTCTTTTCACAAACAAAGAAATCCCAGCTTGGAGTAACAAACCTCTTCTCCAGTAATTGATAGGGGTGAGAATCTGACCCTTCCTGCCACTTATTTAACCAAATCTGATAAATGATGCATTTTTGCCTTTTTTATGTTTGTCCTTTTTCTCCCCTAGGTCAAAGAGTTCTACTCATATCAAAATGAGCCGGTGGCCATAGAAAATCTCAAGAGAGGCCTGGCTAGCCTATTTCAGATGCAGTTAAGCTCTGGAACCACCAGTGAGGTACTTACTAATATTGAGGATACAGAATCTTATTTGTCAATAGAGTTACCAAAATTGTTTATATGGATTTCTATTTGTAGAAATTCAATAAAAAAGTTACTACTGTGGTAATGCTCAGAAAAGGTGAGTTGGGTAGTCAAGTCTCATTTACATAAGAAACAAGTTGCCATTTACCCCAACATTTTATTACACAAATACATGGTAGAGGAAATTAGAATCAGTTATATTCTCAAATGACTAAATGTTAGAGATGCAGAAAACCTTGGGGAGCATTCCAGTGACAGCACTATGCATCACTATCCCATGAGGAGCTTCATAAAAAATATAGATTCTCTGGATTCTCTGCAGAGATTCTGATTCAATAGACTAGGGAAGATCTGAGCATCTGTATCTTAACAGTTTTTTCATATAATTGGGATGCATTTTCAGTTTAGGGAACCACTGGTCTATCTATACCAACCCCTTTCATTTTACAAAGAAGTTGAGGTTAAACTAGAGAAGTTAAGTGGCTCCCCCAGTATCACACCTGGAGTCAAAGGTAGAGCTGAGTCCAAATTTCCTGGGGTGAATTCAGCCACCCATGAGTAGGTGAGAAAATCTGATGATAGGGCTGGGCCAAGGGAATTGTTGGTTAGTTTGCTAGACTAGAGGCTGACTGTGGTGCTGGCAGAGGCCCCAGGGAAGGCTCAGATAAGCTAAACAGAGTCTGTATTGGGATAGATTTGCCTATACTAAAGTTGTTGTTGTCATTTATAATGAGTTGAATTAATCCCACAGGATTTTAAGAATTTCTAATCATATTCACCTAGTCAAAATATGTACACACACACATACACACATTCACATAACACAGCCTAGATGCAGCATTAAAAGTCAGCTCCCCTTGCCATATAATTACCCATTTACCAGAGGTTTTGGTTATGATCAGGCCATTTGTCTAATTCTTATTAGACATTAAAGAGAAGTAGGAAATCCTTTATTATTCCTGGGGCAATAAGAAGGTGCTAGAAAGACTCAACCAAAGAAGATGGAAAAGAGTCCACATGCTGCAGGAAACATTGAGTTCCTCCTGTCTTCCTATCTTGTCAGCCTGGACAAAAGGCAGTTCCCAATGGTATATTAGGGACCCCAATTTCCAAGCCACTTCCCACTAAGATTCAAATGGTCTATGCAAGAATCCCAACAGTATATTTTTGTTTTTATTTTTAGGTAGATATCTCTGGGGATTGTAAAGTGACCTACCAGGCTCATCAAGACAAAGTGACCAAAATTAAGGCCTTGGATTCATGCAAAATAGAGAGGTCTGGATTTACAACCCCAAATCAGGTATGATAGATATCACTTTCTTTGAGGCATTCTAATAATCACATTTTGTAGAAATTAAATTTAAAATAATAGAAAAATATGGTAACAATGTAATTTGGAAATATTTATAATTTTTATCTTAGAGTGTAGTTTCACACATATCAAATAAATCACTTATTTTTATATATTATAAGTGTGGGTGATGGATGGGAAGCTCTTTTAAAGATTAAAAGAGAGTTTGCTATTTGACTTGATTCAAAGACAAAAAGCAAATTACTTGTGACTTCTACAAATATTTATTTAGGTCTTGGGTGTCACTTCAAAAGCCACATCTGTCACTACCTATAAGATAGAAGACAGCTTTGTTGTAGCTGTGCTAGCAGAAGAGACACATGCTTTTGGGCTAAACAGTCTACGAACCATTGCAGGCAAAATAGTATCAAAGTAAGATAATTTTTATTTTCTTTTCTATTATTTGATATATTATTATACTTGGTTTTAAAACAGGTATATATGTGTGTGTGTGTGTGTATGTGTGTGTGTGTGTGTGTGTGTGTGTTGTGCTCCCTCATTTTGACTATGAGCTCCTTGAAAACAGTGATTATATCTTGCTCATCTTTATTTTTCATATCTACAATAATATATGACATGTAATAAAACTTCTATTTTTCCATATAATTCCATTAAAAATCAATCGTTTATTGAATAGAATTTGAATTTTAAAAAGACAAACTATTTGATCCATTCTAGTTCATTTTCTAATTTCTCTGTCAAATGTTTTTAACATTCAGATTAAAAAGTGGTGGCATTTTCACGTTTTCCCCTCGAGAGTTTTTTCGTTACTGTTGTTAAGAAATACATAAAAAGTTCCATAGAAAAGCTGTGTGACAGAATTTTTGATGTGATTTATAACACTTAGCTATTGAAGCCTATTTCTTCAATTTGAGGAAATTTCTCTGGTCAGAATAGATCTCACAGGGTTAAGAACTGGAATTTTAAATCTAAGAGTATGTGTTATTTTCAGATTTTAATTCAGGAAAGAAGATTTTCTAGCATTAAATGTAATATGCCTTATGCCATTGCTTCTCAAATGTTTCTTCTGAATGGCCTTAATGTCAGAGGTGAATGGATGCAAAATCTTAGGAGAAGTGCCTCAAACTACAAATGCTTTGAAATTTTATTGAAGTCTCATTTGGAGTAGAATTTTGCATTCTACTTTGTACTATATCTATATTATTTTCATGTAAACTAAATATTTCCAACTATAGGTAGTCTATCAGATTTCCATTGGTATATAAGAGACCACCCCAAATTTAGTGGTGTAAAAAGCAACAATCATTTTATTTTTCTCTCATAATTCTGGGGCTTGCCTTGGCCTAGCTAGGCATACCTTGCTTGGCGTTTGTGATGCAGTAGCAGACAGTCACTGGCCAAAGCTGGAATCATTCAAAAGGTTGCTCCCTCATCTATCTGGTGCCTGGGCTGGGAAGACTCAAACTACTGAGGGTCCTCATGCATCTCTCTTTATCTCCATGTGCTTCTCAACATGGCAGCCTCAGGTAGATAGACCTCTTACCTGGCAACTCAAGTCTCCAAACGTACATGTGCTACTAGCCTGCCAGATGAGAGCTGAGTTCCCATTTATGACTTAGCCTTAGAAGTCACAGTGTCACTTCCACCATCCTCCATTAGTTGAGGCAGTCACAGAGTCCTGCCCAGGTTCAAGAAGAGGGATGTAGATGCTACCTCTTGTTGAGAGAGAGACAAAGTTCTGAAAGAGCATATCAGACAAAAATATTATTGAGGCCATTTTTGGAAAACAAGATTTCCTAGTTGTCTTAGTTAATAAGTGACATGTGGTTGTACTGAAGATATCATTTTCAGAAAGCTGGGCTAAATTCAGAAGAGGTGATATCACATATCTTGTCCAGCATCCGGGCAAATTTTTTTTCCCCTGTATTCTCTTGTCATAGTATTTTGAAAATTCAGACTTAAATTTTCAAGTCTTTGAATAAAATTATTGCTCCAGGAAGATTTCATAATTATCTTAAGGTTTCTGTTATCACTGGAGATACTGCAGTTTGAAAGACATGGCCTTACACAATTTGAATATATTAGTATCCTATTTGCCAAAAGAATAGCAATTAGTAGCTTGTTCGCTTAAAAGAATGCTGCTAATGTGATATTTCTCTTCCTCGGTATGCAGGCAGAAATTAGAGCTAAGGACGACTGAAGAAGGCCCAAGACTGATGCCTGGAAAGCAGGTTGCAGCCATAATTAAAGCAGTTGATTCCAAGTATGCAGCCCTTCCCATTGTGGGACAGGTCTTCCAGAGTGAGTGCAAAGGATGCCTTTCTGTAAGTGCAAAGAACTGTGTTGTGTGGCCAAATATGGGAATAATCATGGCTTAAAATTCTATTTTCCTTTTGTCTCCACTGGAAGCTCCAGTTAATTCTATGAAGAAAGTGCATAAAGAACCACCAGCCATAACTGAGTTAGAATGTCAGCGTGTACATGCAATGATGAATAATGCAACAATAGTTAAAAATAACTACCATCCACTCACCTCAAATCAAAAATGTTATGATTTAAGGGCAGCTTCTTGAGAGTAGCACCTAGAATGCAGAAGGAATAAGGGTCTAATGAAGTTAGGGGGAAGCATATGGTGTCAAGAGCATGCACAGGGATCCGAATCCTGAAAGTTCTGCCATTTAGTAGTGATATGTCCACAGGTGAAATATTTTACCAAGCTCAGTGTTCTGAGTAATGCTGTGAGGACTAAAAGAGGATAGCAAGCTCTCTGCCTAAATTAGGGAACACTTCTTTACCACACCCCAAACTGCTCTACAATGACAGCCAGAAATGAGAGCACGTCCCCAAGGCAAAGGGTAGATCATCTTATTACATTTTTAATCCAGCAAAGAGAAATCTCATTTACTGCATTAATCAGTTGTGATGTATGGCCACAGAAATGACTTTATGGTCCAGCATTTCCTAATACTTAACCTCTTGTCAGGAGAGCAAACTCTTGGCTTCATGCTCTGTTCGTAGCTACCAGAAGATGCTCTTCCCTTGGATATTATTGGTGTTCAGAGAAGTAGAATTGTCAAGAACTAATATCATAATTTGCTTAAAGTACAAGGCACTAATTCCTATTACTAGTTTCTCAAATTTATCAAAATGAAATAGAAAATCATCATTCTCAAACTTTGTTTTTTCTTTTATTTGTTTTTTTTTCCGTATCTCATTTAATGTTCCAGTATAATTTTTTTAATATCATATGAGATGGAAATTATTTAGGAAAGTGACTAATGAAACCAATAATTTTCTTTATGCTGTGAACTATTAATTTCTCCCCCCATAGTTATTAAACATTATGAGCCATCTAAGATTTTTGATAATTATTTCATCATTATTGTAGGAAGGATTTATGTCTCCAAGGAATTTCCTTTTCCGACTTCAGTATAATGTCACCATTGCAACCTTTAAAGAAAAAAAAATCTGAATTCACACTGATGTGCTCTCTGCCCTCAGAAATGACCCAGTAAATCTTTAGCTAAGTACAGCTGGAATTTTGCTTTGGAATATCCTCTTAAGATTAGATAACCAAAAGGGATTTGAAAAAGATGAAAATATGTGTCTATTCCTTGGTAGAAGGAATTAATAATTTAAAAACTGGTAGCATGCTCATTGCCCCAGAGTTAGAGAGTTGGAGGTCACTAATGGGATTTAACACATTATTTACAACTAGGGGAAAGGTGGTAAACTATGAAAAATAAGTTCTTTAGCTTATTTCAAAGCCAAAAGATGTCACTACTTAGAACTATTTACTATTTTTAAAACCACAGTGAAATAACTAGAGTGTGTATGAGAATTACCTTTATCTAAATACTACTCTAACATATAAGTAATGAATAGTTTAGACCTCAACAATAGTTAAACCTTGATTTCATACAAACAATAAAATGAAGAGATAGAATAGGGAGCTCAAATTAGTACAAAGACTGATTTTCAGTGAGGTTCCAATAAATAAGAAACCTGATGCAATGCTACAGCAATTCTGATGTTTTCCCCCTCCAATATCATTTTTCTCCTCCAATGCCATTAATGAATATTCTTTACAATTTCACTATGGTAGTCAAAGCCTGGCCTCAGATATAATTCCCTGAGTGTAACATGTAATGACCTCTATGCCCAAAGCCCAAGGTCCTTTGAGCTAAATACTAATAGACAAAAATGATCCTCCTACAGAGGAATCACCCCCAGGGTCAGCAGACCTCTGTATTTGCCTCTGAGAGTAGTAGGATTGTGATATGAGCAGGGGGCAATCAGGTATAATGAGGTAAGATGCAGAAAGCTTCCTTTGCTTGTCAGATAGGAGGAAAAATTTATTTCTGGGGAGAACATCCCTTGTAAATGTGGATGTTCAGAATTCTGAGTGGGGTACAAGCCTCAGCCGTGTTTTGCAGCTCTCGGAGCACTGGCAGGCCATCAGAAACCACTTGCAGCCTGACAGTCTCTCCAAAGCTGAGGCTGTCAGGAACTTCCTGGCCTTCATTCAGCACCTCAGGACTGCGAAGAAAGAAGAGATCCTCCAAATCCTAAAGGCTGAAAGCAAGGAAGTACTGTAAGTTCCCTGAACATTGTGTGGGGTTGTCTGTAGGAAAGCATTTCTGGGTTATTGGTTTTGTTTTTCTTTTTTTTGGTGAGGAAGATTCACCCCAAGTCTATGCCAGTCTTCCTCTGTTATGTATGTGGGACACCACCAAAGCATGGCTTAACGAGTGGTGTTGGTCCCCACCTGGGATCCAAACCCATGAACCCAGGCCATTGAAGTGGAGTACGTGGAACTTTAACCACTTGGCCACAGGGCTGGCCTCAAGACTATGACTTTTTCAACTGAAAAATATTTCATTAAAGACTCAATGATCATCCCCATTTGAAACCAGGTTTTATATAGAAAATTGAGAACTGAGGTAAATAGCCAAAAGAATCTAGAGAAAAGTAATCTGTGCATTATTTGAATATTTGGTGAAAGAGTGATTCATTGTACGTGCATAATAGAGTTGACTTAATTCTCAAATTTACTTTGTCTATAAATAAAAATGTTTTTTGTCTGTAATGTAGAATTTGTAAGTGCAAATTCAGCTATATGATACCAGTTATCCTAATGATATAGAACATGGCTCAATTCATTTGACAAACAGTTGAAACTAGCTGTTAACATAATCAAAAGTGGTAATTGGCCAAGTTACATGCGTGCACGCACACACTGCAGCAGTAGTCAGTGAGTTCAAAGGACTCAGTCCTTCAAGAAGAAGAGAATTTAGCTTTTTTTCTGAGAAGTCTGTTTATTCTTGATTGTATTTGTTATTTACTTGCCCTGAGGACATTAAAAAAATTGATAGGAATTCCAACAATTGGTTGCTCTCTTCAAAAATAAATATTTAAACCAGAAGTTGAAAGATATACAAACATAAATTCTCAGACCCTGTTATAATCATAGAACTTTAAAGTATATTTGTAGGGTGATTTGTCTTTATATCAAAGAGAAAAATACTGACAAAAAAGTGCAAAAATTAGCTATTAACTTAGAATAGATATTACACTAAACCTTAACCTTGTTTGTATCCTAAAAATCTTAAGGCAGCAGTAATTTGGATGACTTCATGTATTTGATGTATTTTCTAAATCAGATTATTTTCAAAATATTGTGTCATATCATCTTTAACACACATGTAGCATAGTGTAGTAGAAAGGATGCTAGGATGAACTAAAATCAGAAGACCTAGTTTTAAATTCTAACCTCCGGCAGCGTATAACCTTTAAGCGAGTCATTTACATTAAGCCTCTCTGAGCCTCACTTTCAACATCTGTAAAATACGGAGAATAATTCCTTCTATTTATTGTAGGATAGTGAAAGGCAGCGTGGTGGAATGTAACATTTCCCAAAGTATCTATTGTGCATATCTTGTAATGTGCAGAATATTAGCAAGTAGGCCAAAAGAAAAAGGATTCTGTGAGCAACTGAGTTGAAAAACACTGGGTAAAACCAAGTCAAATAGTTCTCTTTGCTGCAGAAATTTCAGCATCGTTAATCAGATAATATTATGTATAAGTTTCCTTAAACATTTTGTAAACTTACATGACCTTGAGAATCCCTTTTCTTAAAGGATTTTGTAGGACTGGAGTTGCATGGAAAACACTTCAGGGAACACTGCTGTAATTAAAAGATCATGGACTCCAGAGTCGGAAAACTTGAGTTCCAGTCCCAGCTATACACTTACCAGCTATGGGACCTTGAACAAATGACTCGATATCTCTGAGTCTGTTTCCTCATGTGTAAGGGGAGTATCAGTATTAAACAGGCAGAGATGCTCAGGGGATTAAATGAGGTGATTGTATTAATAACAGATTATATTTATTGAGCAATTACAATGTGCCAAGCACTATTCTAAGTATTTTACAAAGATTATGTAATTTAATCCTCCCAACAATCCTAAGATAACTACTATTTTTAGCCCCATTTTAGAGATGAAGAAATTAAAGCAAAAGAGAAGTTGCCCACCTAAACTTTCTAGTGCAGTGCTCTCATAATACGCACTTAATAAGTATTATCTCTCAGTCTTTGCTTTATTCACTAGGTTTTTGTTAGGATCAAAATGATATTGCGCAAGTATATCAGTTTTTTAAAGTATAAAGCGCTAACCATATGTATGGTGTGCTTATATGAATGTAGAATATAATATTTACATACATAATACATTGATTAGTATGACAACCAGTTTCAGAAATTTTACCATCCCAGACTCAACCAACCAAAGATTCATGATTACTAGAATGTAATTAGAACTTTCTTGTAGGAGTTCCACTCTGCCCACACATATCATTGTGGTTGAACTATATCATGGTGCTTTTTATTTTTTTAAAAATGTGCAAATCTTCTCCTTTAAATACAAATTAAAGTTAAAAGAATTTTTCTCTTTCCATTAAATAATCCTACCTGAGTTCAATTAGGCATTTGGGAAATGTGTATATTTGCAAAGCTAATAGTGAATCAATTTGAATATTTGCAAAGTGAATCAATTTTGGCGACCATGGCTTTTATGTATTACTCATGTAGAAAAGAATTTGAACCTAATTTATAACTTTATTTATATAATTTTTATTTACAGATCTCCAAATTATATTTGGCTTAGGCTAATATAGTAAAATTAGTTTGTATACTCTGAGTATACATTGAGTTAGGGAGAGAGGAGTTAAGGGAGAGGTTTAAAGTAAAATGGAGGGGTATTTTTAAGAAAGTCACTCATTTTTCTTTTGTTCAAATAAAAAAATTTTACTTCTTTAGGAACTCAAACCAATGGAGAGTGTGTGAATGCTAGAGATTTTAGGTAATTTCTTAAGCACCCTAAACATTGATATCCATCACTATGCCTTTTTTTGTAGACCTCAGCTGGTGGATGCTGTCACCTCTGCTCAGACTCCAGACTCATTAGATGCCATTTTGGACTTTTTGGATTTCAAAAGTGACAGTAGCATTATCCTCCAGGAGAGATTTCTCTACGCCTGTGGATTTGCCTCCCATCCCAGTGAAGAACTCCTCAGAGCCCTCATTGTAAGTCAGATGGATGCTGGGAGAATAAAGGCTCTCAGCTGCTAAAAAGCTCATAAGAATCTAAGCAGTAAGTAAAAGTTGCTAGCTTAGAATGAAGGCTGAAAGTAGAGCCTTCTGTTATTTATACTCAAATTCTATTGGACTCTTTTTTTATCCATTAATCATTAACTGTATAGTAAATTATTTCACATGTCTTCTTTGCAGTTCCTGTAAATAACATAAACTATACTTTATGGAAATTTAAAGATTGTGTTCACATATCATATAATGTGACAGGACAAAATTTCAGATAGGAGAAGTCTTCGTTATACTTCAAAAATTAATTTTAAAAGATTTGTTTTGGGGCCAGCCCAGTGGCGGCATAGTGCTTAAGCTCGTGCACTCCACTTCCGCGTCCCAGGGTTCGCAGGTTCGGATCCTGGGCTGGGACAGATGCACTGCTTGTCAAGATGCACCGCCATGCTGTGGCGGCGTCCTATATATAGTAGAGGAAGATGAGTACGGATGTTAGCCCAGGGCCAGTCTTCCTCAGCAAAAAAGAGGAGGATTGGCAACGGATGTTAGCTCAGGGCTAGTCTTCCTCACACACACAAAAAGATTTGTTTTAATTTCAAAAATCTTCATTATATTTAATACACAGTACATTGAAGAGAAACAATTCTTCTGATATTAAAAAATTTATATTAGAAACAAAAGCTAGACTTCTCTTGGGTCCAAAATTTAAAAACAAAAAGTATACTTATCCACTTATGATCTAGTGGAAGAGTTCATAATCTTTTTGGAAAATGGGCCCATATGAGAATCTGATAAAAGCAATGAAGTCTCTTTTCACCCATACATAGAATTTCACAGATCATTTTCTTGGTTTACTCACCCATTGAACCCGATCCATAAACCTCTAGGGAGTTCACAGACCCATGTTAAGAATATCTAGAAAAGGGAGATTCTATTAACTCTTCTTCAAAGCTAGATAGTGAATGTGTAAGTGTCCTCAAAGCAAACTTCTGAGTTTGCAATCTAGGAACATAAAAACATTTTCTTCAGGCATTGGTTACTTTGTCTCTTAACTAAAAATGTCCCTTGGAAGTGTCCAAATGTTTTGGTAACCCATTTTATCCCTGTTTGGCTAACAGAGTAAGTTCAAAGGTTCGTTTGGGAGCAATGACATCAGAGAAACTGTTATGATCATCATTGGGGCCCTCATCAGGAAGCTGTGTCAGAACGAAGACTGCAAACTCAAAGTAAGTGCGAATCTGATCTCAGGCATTATATGTATAGTTCCAGACCATTGTATGTCCTACTCACTGTGCTGCCCATCACTGGCACCCCTAATCCCCCTTACCCTACTCTACTTTCCCTATTTGCATAGCAATTATTGCCATCTAACATACTTTATAATTCAGTTATTACATTTATTGTTTATTTCTGTCTCCCATTGAAATATAAGCTCCATGCAGAAAAGAATCTTTGTTTGTTCAACACCAATTGCTTAAAATGATGCCTGGTACATAGAATGTGTTCAGTAAATGCTTTCTAAAAAGCAAATAGTCCATTAACCCTCCATCCATATATGTATCAATATATATCAGCTTTGAATGGTGTGTATGATATAGTTCTTGTTTTTAGAAAAATATCAGACTCTGGGATTATCTCCTAGAGCAGAACCTCTAGTAAGTGTGGTTGGTAGTTTTGAGTTTTGATGGTGGGAATTTAGTTACTTTTAATTACTTAGAACTTTGCATTTTATTTTTAATTTCGTTTGCTCAAAGCTTCTCCATTGCCTGAATGGACTATCAGTTTTAACATCTTTCTCGTTAAAATGAAATAAAACCCTCGCAAGCATAACTAAATATGGAAAATCCAAATGGATTAATATCCAACACAGCCTATCTTTCTATAATGCAAACAGATTAAAGATGCTGAACATATAAAAACATAGTCTTTTTTCTGTCCACATTTATTATACAGCCACCTTCCAGTCAGCATTTTTCTTCTATCTCCAAAAGCATCACTATGTTATTTTGCTTACTGAGTGCTTGCTATTAAAAACAAGAGAGAGAACGTTCTTGAAACCAAATAATTCCAAAAGAGGCAACTCATAACTAGAATGTAAACTAAGTATGAAAAAGATCGCTAAAAACAATGGCATTGAAAATGTTTGATATCAGCTTATTAAATCCTGGCAGAAATCAGATTTGCATAATTTTTATGACATCAAAGAGCTATGACTTCTTATATTTTTTAGTTTCCACAATTATTTGAGTAGCTGGTTTACTTCAGCCACCATATGTCAAACATCTTGGCTAAAGAGAAGACTCGCATATAAAAACATCCATTCAGCAGTATTTAATGAACATTTACTCTGTGCCACAGGTGATGCTAATCTTGTAATATAAAGATTCACAAAACATTCTACCATCCTCAGAGAACTCCTAGTCTGTTTATCAACTACAAACAGATAAATAATAGTACTGAAATATAAACAGAATGCTCTGACAATAGAGGTGTAGCAAACTATTTTGTTTGGGGGGAAGGTTTCGCCAAAATGGTGGTATTTGAGTTTAGTCTAGAAGAGCTTTGTAGGTGAAGAGATAGTAGTATGGAATGAAGGACATTCTAGGAGAAATACAACAATATATGGAAAAGCCCAAAGTCAAAATGGACCTCGTATGCTTGGGAACAGTGAGAAATTCTGTGGGGCTGGAGCACAAAATATATATGTTTGTAGGGGAAATAGGTGAGAGTGGAGGTGCAGAAAAGGGGAAGAGAGAAGAGAGATAGGCTGGATCTTTATTAATAACAAGCTAAGGAGTCTGGCCTTCATTCAACAGAGAGAAGGGAGAACAGTGCAGTTTTTAGGCAGGTGAGTGACATACTCAGATTTTCTATTTAGAAGGAAGCAAAATGGTATATGGACTGGATGTTGGCTAGACTAGAGCCAGTGAGATCTGATTGGAAATGTTTGCAACAACCTGGGCATGAATTAGTAAAGGTCTGAATTAATGTAAGGGCAGTAGAGTGAAAGAAGGAGACAGATTCAAGAGCCATTTAAGAGGTAGAGTTAATAGTATTTAGTCACTGAAGGGATGTGGTGAATGAGAAAGAAGTAAGAATCTAGGTAGGTGACTGTTAAGCTTGCAGGTTAGGATACTAGATGTATGGTGATGTCAACCACCTAAGCAAAGTTTATAGAGCCTGGTTTAGGGGTGGAAGGAGGGTAGAACTATTAATTTGTTTTGGCCATGTTAAGTTTGAAGTCCTTTGGGCCCCCAAGTTGAGTTGTCCAGTAGGCAGATGGCCACACCCGTCTGTAGCCCAGAAGAGGAGTCAGAGCTGGGAATAGAGAATGGATGGAGCCTTGGGGGAGAATAGAATATAGCATGAGAAGGAGACTGAACCAAGGATTAAATTTAAAGTTCTGCTGATGATGAACAACCTAGTTCTCACCACATCTTTAAAGTTACCCTGTAGGTAGCTGTAAACTATCCACTATCACTATATTCAATTTTTTTTAACGTTTTTCAGCAACTTTTTTTAAAATACATCTTTGAAAATAATCAGACTTGGCCACCAGAGGGATTGTAGTAAAATCACATTTTCTTTTCAACTTTCTGCTATAGAATACTCATCTACCTTTTGCCCAAATGAAAGACATATGAATGGAAAGAAAAAGATGTATTCTAAGTATAAATTTAAGGTGTCTACTGGGCACACAATACTTACACTGCCCAAAAGGCACCTGCCATCCTATTGAGTGCTATAGCTTTTCTGCAGTTACTAGCATGAAAGCTACTGCCCTATGACAGTCTGAATGGCGGCTAGACAACTTCACAGAGTACTAAGCCCCCTATGTCTTTTTTCTATTTGTCTTTTGCTTACATTTTGACTTCCCTGCACCCTAATTTCTTTTTTTGCCTTGCATTTTTATTTGAAAAAATTCAAACCTACAGAAAAGTTGTAAGAATAGTACAATTCCATGAACATTTGTATACCCTTCATCTATATTTGCCAATTGTTTACATATTGCCATATTTCCATTATCTCATTCTGTTTTATTTCATTTTGGTTGAACCGCTTGAGAGTGAGTTGCAGACATCTGCCATTGGACATTTTACCCCTAAATACTTTTGCTTCTTATTACGTGAGTGCCGTTGTATGTAGGCTCTAACAATGGACAAAATACATATTTTTATATTTATTATATGGGGAGTTCATACTGCTCCCTTTCATTCCAATCCAATACAACAAGGTTCTTTCTCTCCTTCCCCCATTCCATAATTATATCTTCCTTCTCCCACAGTGAGAATGCTGGTTTTCAAGAACATCAATATATTGATTCATTTGCTCAATCCTAGAACACACACAAAATAGTTTGGGAATTGCCACATAAACATCACTGCAAAAAACAAACTGACTAAATAAAGTTCAAGACTTCATCACAGTTCTTTTTGTCCTTAGAATATATCCCACTAAAGGTGTAAGAGTTCTATATTCAAAAGTCTCTCGGATTTTTTTTCTTCTCTCCTGTTTCTTCTCTTATGTTATCAGTTGGGTATACACTTCTGTTCATTCGTTTCTGCTTGAAGTCAGTTTTAGCAATCCTCCATCATTGTTGATTTAATTTTATTTCTTGAATATGTGAAATATTAACATGGTTTGAAAGCCAAAACTTTATTCTGAAAATATTCTCAAAAAATATTTTGAGAGGCCTCAAAGAGGTCTCCTTCCCTCTCCTAGCCCTTCCACCAATTCTCACCTACCTCCTTTCTGGAAGCGGTGTAGTTAGTTTTTGATTTCTCCTTCCTGTGTTTCTTTTTGCAACAGTAAGCAGATGTACACACACATTCTTACTTCTTTTTTCTTGCACAAGATATAGCATTCTATATACACTCTCTTGTGTCTTATTTTTTCCACTTCAAGTATGCCCTGGAAATCCCCCATCCTGGTTCACAGAGATCTTCCTCATTCCTTTTTACAGCTGCCTAGACTCCGTTGTGTCAATGTGCCACAGCTCATTCATGTCTCCTATAGATGGTCATTAGGTGGTTTCCACTATTTTGCCATTACAAATAATGCTGAAATGAATAATCTTAGGCACATTTTTTTCTTATTGTTGGAGATGTAACTTCAGGGCTAGGGTTGCTAGATCAAAATTCAGATTTGTTAGCTTTTGCCAAATTATCTTCCATAGAAATTATATCATTTTATGCTTCAGACTTCAGTAACGTATGAGAATGCCTATTTCTCCACAGCCTCTATAACAAAGTACATCATCAAACTTTTGAGTTTTTCATCAATCTATAGTTGAGAAATGGCATTTCTCTGATTACACATGAAGTTTAGCATCTTTCCTTCTATTTGGGGGCCTTTTACATCTCCCCTCATTCCTCAACTCTCTTTCTCTCTCCCTGTGTGTGTGTGTGTGTGTGTGTGTTTGTATCTGTGTGTACATGCAGCCTAATTTCAGAGTTTGACAAATTATATAGATGAATTAGATCTTAGGAATCTTTATTTTAAAGATGAAACTGAAGCTTCTAAACCAGATGTAGGGGCAAAGACCAGAACCCAGATGTCTCTATTTCTAATTTGCTTTTCCATTAAACTATTAGCTTGTGCTCAATTCCTTTTCTTCTAGGCCGGGAAAGAAGGCCTTTTCTGATTAAAGAACGTATTTGAAAAGTATCTAGCAAAAAATACCTGCCACATTCAAGAAATATTTCTTGAACTGTACAGCAGTATTAAGCAAATTTGGAGTCAAGTGGAAACAAGCACTTTTTAAACATTTAGAACAAGACCTTATGGTAGAGTTCTAAGCATTTTCACGAAATTGTTACTTAAGAAAAAGCGCATGGTTCCACTTAGGTGCCGTCTAATTGTTTCTTTAGAAACTCAGTGAATGGGCAGTTTTATGAATAATCAATCACAAGGGAATTTTAAAAATAACTTTATACATTCAGAATGTGTTCAAAAGGTAAATATGTCCATTATTAATTATATTCTTTGCTTCTTAAGAACATGTCAATGTATGTATTTTTAAAAAACATACAACACCCTTACCAAGCTTTACTTGTTTGTTTTCATTGTGTGCCTCAGTCAGGCAGCCACTGAAAAGCTTTCTAAAACTTCAGGTTGTTTTGTTGGACCCAAGAGTGAGGCCAGCCTTGCCCAAGCCTTGTGTGATGAATGGTTAGACATACGTCTGAGGAAGTATGTGATTTTTTAGGCTGTGGTAGAAGCCAAGAAGTTAATCCTGAGAGGACTTGAAAAAGCAGAGAAAAAAGAGGACACCATGATGTACCTGCTGGCTCTGAAGAATGCCCTGCTTCCAGAAGGCATTCCACTCCTTCTGAAGTACGCAGAGGCGGGGGAAGGACCCGCCAGCCACCTTGCCACCACCGCTCTCCAGAGATTCGCTGTCCCTTTCATAACTGATGAGGTAAATTCCTCGAGGGTATTTGCAACATTCGCAAAAGGAAAAAAGCATGCCTAAACATGAGTCAAATGTTGTCACCCCATTTTTTTCCGTATTGACAATCTCTCTTTCTTGTTTAGGAATAACTCTTAAATTGGATTTAAGGCTATTCTGAAGCAGCCTCACATTTTGAATAGATACTCTTCTATATCCTGAAGCATGAATATTGAAGCACATTCTTATTTTCAGAAATAAATTCTTTTCAGAAATATCTTTACTTCCATAATTTTAAGATGCTGTTAAACTTTTCGACACTGAACTATCCTGGCTTAAGTATTACCTTGTTGGTTCCTACAACTACATTTTCAGGAAGCCATCTAAATTAAATTTTTGTTAGGGCAGAGAGTGTTTATAAATCTCAAGATAAACCATCTGCTGAGAATGATCTTTCCAGTTTGCAGCTAAGCACCTCCCCACCAGTTTTATGTCAAGGTTGGTAGGCTGCAAAGCATGATGGGCTTTAGAGACAGACAGACCTACATATAAATTCTGGCTCTCTCCCTTACTAGTTGTTTGTGCTTGGGTGAGTTATTTGGCTCCTATATGCCTGAGAACAAGGCCAACATTTGGGGGAGATAGAAAAATGCAGAGGGAAGCAGAATTGAAAGAAATATTTATAAATGCCTAGTATAGAACCCCACAGACCACATATTGTTAGGCGATGCTAGTAACCAATGAAATTGTTTGTCGCCACAAATTGTAATTATTTTGGCAAATTTTCTTTGGTGTTAATGTTTTGTTAAAGAAAAAAAAAACCCCTAATGTAACCGATGAACTTTGAGAGATGCCGTGTCAATATAGGTTCATCAAATGTAACAAATGTACCACTGTGGTACAGGATGTTGATAGAGGGGGAGGTTGTGTGTGTTGGAGGAGGAGAGTTGGAAAGCAGGGAGTGTATAGGAACTCTCTGTACTTTCAACTCAATTTTCCTGTGAACCTAATATTGCTCTAAAAAATGAAGTCTATTAATCAAAAAAAAAAAGGAGAAGGGAAAATTCTGAGGTACTTCATTGTAAGGAAATGTTAGTTCATATAGCCATCTCTCCCCAGAGCCCCATTGCACATAGCAGTAGTATCTTTAAAAATCTGTATTAGTTAGGTAACACCTAACTAATTTGCTACAATAACAAATGAGCCTCAAAATCTCAGCTTATCAAAAGTTATTTCTCATTTATGCTCTGCCTAATGTAAGTAAGGGAAAATGTGGCCCTAAATTCACTACAGTAACACAAGAAAGAGAGGGAGAAGGCACACCTGCTCTTAACTGCCTCAGCCCAGAAGTTACCCACAGTGATTCTGTTCATGTCCATTCGTCAAAACTATGGCCCCAACCTAACTGCAAAGAAACCTGGGAAACATAGGAACACATGCACAATTTTAAGAGCACTAACTATTCCTGCCACAATATCAGTTTTAAAGATCAAGATGTGCACTAACTAAGCTTGAACATCTTATGAACAGGTGAAGAAGACTTTAAACAGGATATACCACCAGAATCGTAAAGTTCATGAGAAGACTGTGCGCACGACTGCAGCTGCTATCATTTTAAATAACAATCCATCCTACATGGAAGTAAAAAACATCCTGCTCTCTATTGGGGAGCTTCCCAAAGAAATGAATAAATACATGCTCTCTATTGTTCAAGATATCCTACGTTTTGAAATGCCAGCAAGGTATGATACAGTGGATCTGTCTCTGCTTGTTCAAGCTTATTTGTATATTGGTATGGTACACATGTGGCTAATAATAATGGTGTGGTCATCATGCTGGGTTATGTTGCATAAAACTAAAGAATTTGCCAAATTTCCCATATGAAAACTGTTTAGTGGGCTAGATAAAAGAACTTCACTTTGGCACTATGATTTGCAACTCTGGGCATGATTTTTACTCTAGGTCTCCTGTTCAGTCTGGTAAATATATATTGCCAAATGTTTGTAATGTTCTAAAATTCACGTAGATTTTTATAGAACTATTTTTATAAATAGCACAACAAAATGATGGAAGTTCTCACCAAACGGACTTTCATCTTAACTCTCCAAATATTAGGGATCTTTGAAGGCTCGTTTATAACAGACCAAATTAATTTACCATTTAAGTTTGAAACCTTAGACATGGCATGTGTTTTAGGACCAAGGTATGAAGCAGGGATCAGCAGACTGCATTGCATTCTTGCACTCTTACTGGATTCATCTTCCTTCCAGTTCCCAAGTCTCTTCTCCTGAATTCCCTGAGGTTCATCTTCAAAGTGGCTCCCCTAAAGCTCTCTACACCTCCTCACTGACATCGGAGGGCCAGAGAAGGAATTTCCATTTCTCCTGAGTTACATGCAGAGCACTGTCCCCAGGAAAAGTCAAATTTTGAGCATTTCCAATTGAAAAGGAAAACAGACGGGAGGGTGGAAAATAGACAAAGAGAAAGGAAGTGTTTTTAAAAGGTAGTAAAAAATGGAAGGAAAGAGAAATAAGGAGTGAGAAGACTGAAGGAACAAGAAACAGGGGGAGTGAGTGGAAGGGAGAAAAGAGCAGGACAATAAGGAAGAAGAATGGAGCAGCTGAGGGAGGGAGAAAGAAGCAATTTCTCAGGGACTCTTGGGGGACGGAGTGGACTTCTGTTTCTTGCTTTGCTTTTAAGGGACTCTGTGGAGGAGATCCTTAGTGTATTTGCTACCCTTATCTGTGAACCTAGTGATTTAGGGACAGTGAGGAGGCAGTGGGTAGAGAGCAGCCTGGGAAAGGTAGGGAAGCCATCGCAAACACCGCAGGTCAGGTTCTCAGAGCCAAAGATGCTCGAGTTGGAGGGACATGAAAGGCCAGCTCACTTGGTGTCTCTCTCCAGTGTGGGGGTCTAGTCTCCTGGTAGGTGGCGTCCAGACTTTGCTTGTTCCTCTCCAGTGGCAGGAGCTCACCTGCTCTGAGGAGCTTGTATCATTGTTGAGAGGCTCACATTGTTGCCACTGCTTCTTTGTGTGAAAGAAATCTTCCTATTGGCCCTGGTTTCATCCCTGGAGTAAAGCAGAGCAGGTCTAATCATTCATCCACATGTAGGCCTTTTGAATAATTGAGGACAGCTATCTTGACCTTCCTCCTCTTTTCTTCTCCAGGCTAAAATCTTATAAATGAGTGTTATTGTGGGGGAAAACCTATAAGGTTACCATTCCCTCCTTTCAGTCATTTTCTACCTCAGACCTAGGTCCAGATGTCTTTAGCTGATTACTTTAATGCTTTCTGCTGTGTTGTCATAATTTAATTACTACTGTTATTGTTAAGTATTCAGGAATGGAAAGATCATAACACTATTTAGATAGGTAGACAAGATAGAAGATGGGATAAGATTTAAGACTTACTTTAGAGGAGACAATGGTTACTGAGATGTCTCTTTAATTGAAAACTACATAAATAGAAGAAATTCTTGGAAATTTACTGTTATATCAATATAATATTGAAAAATAGAACCATGGTGATTCAAAGAACGTGTGTTGTACACTCCTGAGGTGTGTCCATCAGTCATTTTAAGCCATCTCATAGCTATACATCCTTGCCTTGCTGTCATTTTGATAGGAAACTGAATTACAAATATCTGAGGAATGAAGGGGAAAGCCCTCATCCTGATGCTGGCACTTCAGCTGGCACCTCTCCAGTCTTGGAGCAGCATGAGGAAAATTTGGCCCTCTTTTTTTTCCACTGAGTATTTGGTTTTTTTCCAAATCTGACTTGGGGAACAGTCATTACAATGAATATGCAGCTTTCTCCTTTTGCATGTTGCAGCAAAATGGTCCGTCGAGTTCTGAAGGAAATGGTTGCTCATAATTATGACCGTTTCTCCAAGAGTGGATCGTCTTCTGCCTATACCGGCTACATTGAATGTATGTAACCCAAAAAGGGGTTCTCCCTCCATGCCCTTCCCCAACTTGGTATTGCTGGAACTGTTATTAAATTACAAGGTTTTTCTGTCATTAGGTAGTCCCCATTCGGCATCTACTTACAGCCTGGACATTCTTTACTCTGGTTCTGGCATTCTAAGGAGAAGTAACCTGAATATCTTTCAGTACCTTGGGAAGGCTCATCTTCACAGTAGCCAGGTAACTCATTTTCCATTAATTTTGCTTAATAAAGTATGTAAGAAATTAGTCTGAGGTAAAATAAAATATATACCGATGGTAACACTATAGTTGTGCGTAAGTTAATGGTGGCTTCCTCCAGAAGTCGCTCATGATTCCATCATCTGCAAGAGGCCGTATGGTTTATAATCCCAGAGAGATTTCAAACATGAACTCGAAACCTAAACAATTTGATTCACTGGACTTGCCAAACATCCATTTGTCATTTCAAAGGTACACATATTCACAAAATTGAAATCATGCCAGTATTCCTCACATATGTTTTTAAAAATATTTTATTTTTATTCACAGATATATTTCTTAGAAGAATATATTTAATTCTATGATATATTTTTCTTTATCTGGGTGTTTCTGTGAAGAGATTGATTCCCCATAATAAAAACTTTCATAATAGAATATGGCTCTCTAAAGAGTATGTTTTTAATACTGCTAGGAGAGAAAAAAATAAAGCGTCAGCTTTTGATGACTGGCTGACTTCCATCCTTTTGCTTTTATCCAAACTTTGGTGACAATCTATAAAGGCTTCCTAATTATGAAATATACTTCCCTTTCAGGTTTTATGCATATCAAATTATGACCTTCTAAATAAGCTCATTTAAGCTTTAAAAAGTATCCAGTGCTATATAAATGAGTTCGTATCAATATTATATTGCCACACACTTTGATAGGTCCCTAGTTAGAATACTATGCCCTTCTGTCCTGAGGAATCACCATCTGTTTTCTGATATGTGCTCTGAAATGCCAAACCCTGGGTGGAAAGGGGCTGGATGTGGAGGACAGTGGAGATCAGAATGTGAGCCTTCTCATGGTAGTCATTGTCTTTTCTTTTAGCTAGAGAGAAAAGGTTGACATGGAAAGGTGTGAGTCATGGCTTAGAGAGTTCCACACCCTTCTTAGCAGAAGCCTGAGGTCAACTGTCCTAACACCTCTCCGTCTCCTTTTAGGGGCTCTACAGGATAGCCGATCTGTTATGTGTGACAGTCCTGGAGAGACTAAGAGTCTCTAGGATGACACCATAAAATGGAGAGCTCATGGCCTTTGTAGTCAGACAGAAGGGGTTTAATCTTGCCTCTGCCATCTGAGCCTTTTTTTTTTGCCTCATCTACAAAATGGATAAAATCATATGTACCTCAGAGGGAGGCTGTGAGGATTAGGAAAATTAACTCACCTTGTATTCGGGCATGGAGTTGTTTTTGGTTTTATTTATTTATTTATTTTTTGCCTAGCTGCTGCAGATATTTGAATTTATGACCCCTAGGAAAGTTCTAGCTATAGCTCAGAAGCCTCACCATCACTTATATAATAGATGGGGAGCTTACATCATGACTGTTATATCCGTTTTTCCCTAGGTAGTCATTGAAGCCCAAGGACTGGAGGCCTTAATTGCAGCCACTCCTGATGAGGGGGAGGAGAACCTTGACTCCTACGCTGGCATGTCAGCCATCCTCTTTGATGTTCAGCTCAGACCTGTCACTTTTTTCAATGGATACAGTGATTTGATGTCCAAAATGCTGTCAGCATCTAGTGACCCTATCAGTGTGGTGAAAGGACTTATTCTGCTAATAGATCATTCCCAGGTAATTCATTCATTCTGCAAGTATTTATTGAATCCCTAAAATGTGCCAGGCACGTTTTCAATGTGCTCTATGCTTGGAGGATACAAGGCAAAGTTCCACTCACCTCAGAGCTCACATTCTAAACATTCAGCCCTCTCGCCGCTATTGGTGCGCTTTCTACTTTTCTCCTTTGCTGTAGGTAAGCAGGATTTTGTTGTTTTTTCCTTTATCGGCTGATTAAGACATCTCACTGTTGAGCCAAAAGAGAAAATACTCAATATAATATGAGTATAATATAATGTCAATTCAATAAAACTGAAAGGAAAAAAAGAGAAAATGCTCATGCTAACAGAAACAAGACCTGATGGAGAAAATAACCTGGAATACAACAGAGCAGAGATCGCACTACCTCTTCACTTGGCTTTCCTGGGCACGAGGGTGTAGGTGGTATTTATTCTGAAGGCAGGCACTGAACTACATGACTTCCTAAGTTACCAATGGTGTTTGTCATGACAGCGATGATGAAGATCCATGGAGCGCATCATTTCTACCCCGTCAAATTAGTAGAGGCACAAACAACTGCTGACACCAACCACATGTTTCATGGAGACTCTTTACCCCAAATTCTCATGTTCACAGAATCTTACAAAGGTTCATTCATTATCAGAGAATAGGAGTACTTTCCTCCACTTGAACTGCATTCTTCAGAATGGTTTTCAATTTTTCTCACCCCCAGCTCTTACATTACTTTATTAAAGGATGGCAGTACTATTTTCTGTGCGGTAAGAGTTAGGTGACCAAGGTACTATGGAATGGGAGTGGTCTGCCTCATTGGATTTTCTGAGAAACAGAAGAGGATTAATCTGAATAACCTTTACGTCTGAATGTTTGATGCTAAAAATTTTTTTCTTTAATGGCTTATTTCCTGCCTTACTAATCCTAACAATATAAAAAAATGGAACATTTGCTAAGTAAGGATCTTACCGGAAATCCTTAAAGTGATCATTGTGGTCTCTAATTCATCCTTATGATATTGAAGATATATGAGGAGATTGGATTAAAATTTACAGATGATAGGATTTGCTTGGGAAGTTTGATTTTTTGTGGTTTAATAAATTCATGAGTAACAGCATAGGTTTGAGTTTTGCCTCCACTAGTTACTTTCTGTGTGCTCTTGGGCAGTTGCCTAAGCTTTAAACCAGGATTTCCTACTAATACAGTAGTTCCCCCCTTATTTGTGGTTTGCTTTCCGTGGTTTCAGTTACCCGTGGTCAACCCCAGTCCAGAAAATAAAACTAGGTCACAATGCCTACATCATTCACCTCACTTCATCTCATCATATAGGCATTGTATCATCTCATATCATCACAAGAAGAGTGAGTTCAGTACAATAAGATATTTTGAGACCACATTCACATAACTTTTATTATAGTATATTGTTATAATTGTTCTATTTTATTATTAGTTGTTGATCTCTTACTGTGCCTCGTTTCTAAACTAAACTTTATCGTAATATGTATGTATAGGGAAAAACACAGTGTATATAGGGTTTGGTACCATCTGTGGTTTCAGGCATCCACTGGGGGGTCTTGGAAAATATCCCCCACAGATAAGAGGGTACTACTATAAAGTGAGGCATTTGGAACAGATGACCCAAGGTTTTTACTGTCTTTGTTCTTTGCCAGATAATTTGAGGATTCTGATTTGTTGGGTTCTGGTTATGAAATCATAGATTTTAAGACCTGGCAGAGACCTTAAGTATCAGATTTTACTAAAACTCCTCCAAAACATTGTTAGTTGGAACTAAATGTCGATTACCCATCTTTGCTATTCCTCATGTCGGTTCAGGATGCTGCATGTAACAAAAAAGCCAGTTTAGGGTGGCTTAACCAAAAAGTTCAATTTTTACCATGTAACAAATATTCGGAAGTAGGTAGTGCAGGGCTGTTGTGGAACCCGAAGGTGTTATCAGAATCCAAGCTCTTCTTCCCTCAGATCAGCCAGCTTTACTTGTGGCTTGTCCCTCATGCCTGCCCCTCAGGATTATCAGCTGACAGCAGCCCTGCCAGCACTACCTCCTCATTCCAGGAAGGAGGAAGGAAAGGGTAAGGGACAGCAGAGTCTGACTCTTTTTCAAGAACTTTCCTGGAAGCTCTATCTATTCCTATAAAAGATAAGTATCTACAAAAGGAAGCCCTTTTATTATTGACCAAAACTGTGTCATGTGATGTCTCTAGCTGCAAGGCAGGCTGGTAAATAAGATTTTTCAATGGGTGTATTGTCGCTCTGAACAAAACTGTGTTTCTGTTAATATGAATGAAGAGAAGAAAGACAACCAGCAGTGCCTCTCGTGTCCCTTAATCCTCAAGGGCACACATGAAAAACAGTTCTCAGATTATAGCAGAATTTTACACCGCACGTTTCCATTGCAGTATTACCGCTGGGGAGATGCATTCTTAATGAAAGAATCTCTGAGTAAGGTCTAGGAGTGCTGAGGAAGTAGTCCACACTTTAAGACACAGTTCAACACTATCTGTATGTGCTCAGCTACCCATCAACAATGCCTGATGGTCTGACTCAGGTGTAAAACTTGGTGCAAACATAGGTAGTAATCCAGATCAGGGTCAGCAGAATTTTTATGTAAAGAGCAGAAAGTAAATATTTTAGGCTTTGTGGGACACATGGTCTCTGTTGCAACTATTCAAGTCTTCCGTTGTAGAGTGAAAACAGCTGCCAGTAATACATTAACAAATGAGTATGGCAGTGTTCCAATAAAATTTTATTTACAAAAACAGCGAGGGGCCAGATTTGCCTGCAGGTCATAGTTTGTCAACTCCTGATCTAGATTATCTTGTAAGGTTTTTCTATTCATCAAGTGAGGGCATCTAAGGCATATTCTAAGAAAAAGATCATCCCTTTGCTATTAAACATAAGCCAATGTCTGTGTATTTCAGAGTGGAGTATTTGGCAGATCTGGGGTTACTATACAGACAAGCTGTTTGAGGATCCTTGGCTCTGCAGAGCACTCCAGCAATGCCATCCCAGCTTCAGAGTACATACCACTCTAGGTCAAGTGCTGACATTGAAGGAAATTTTGGCAGTGGGTAGCCTGTCATAGTCACCAGGGCAGATGGAATTACTCTGTGCTCACTCTCTCTCTTTTTTTGGCTAATTGGATTACTCTACAGAGAAGGATGTCTGATAAAGTCAGCTTAATAGGGGGATCCTCTTTAGCCAGCAAAGAACATATTTTTCCTGAATGGAAGCAATGGGATGAGTTGTCAAAATATCAGTGTCTGAACTGTAAGAAACACCCTTGGGACCAAAGGTGAAAGATCAAAGGGGTCACATTAGCTACAAATACAAAGCTCCTGGATCTTGTTCCTGTAGTTCATGGGCAATAATTTAAACAAACGTGCTCTCTGGGTCAGACAAGGATGTAAGCCTATGCTCTTTTGTGCAATATTTCTCAGAACAGGCTTCCTGCACACCAGGAGACAAAAGAGAGTTCTGATTCCATGATAGCTATGTCTGGTAGGAGAAAAGCGTCCACCCTAGAGACAGTCTGGGTATTCATTCTGGCTCCATGTGCGGCCACCATGCCCGGTTTTTCTTTTCAATCTTCAGATATAACACCTACCATAAGAATTAAATGAGACACCAAATGTAGACACAGTAGGTGCTCAGAAACTGTTAGTTCCGCTTATTTTATATTCCTCACAAATTAGAACCACTGTACTATGTGCTTTAGTCCCTTTCACAAAGAAAGAGTGGTTTGTCCTTCTACAGGGGTCAGTCGTTGGTCCTTCTATGGGGGTCCAAGAAGATTCCTCTGTGACTACGTGTGAGAGTTCTTCCATGATCTCTTTGCATGAGAAAAATGGAATCTTCTCAGAAAGCCAAGGCACTCCTCAAAACCCACACTGCAATGGAAATGCTCTCTCTTTGTAACAGGCGTATTGTCTAATAGCCATGAAACATTCTTTTCCGTGGCATTTGGTGTGTTTTGACATCCACCTAATATATGGTCAGTGGGAAGGCCAAAGTCCACATCACAGAACTTTCCTGGGTTGCATGGACTGGCAAGATTATAATTTTCGAATTGGGAAGAGAGGATAAGATCCAAAGAAAGAAATGCTTCTGAGGCAGGGCACACGGTAGGGCTCATTTGGGAACACTCACAATCACAGTGCAAATGCAGAACTCTGATATCTTGATTCTGCAGTTCATAGGCAGAGGTTAAAATATGGGCATCATTATGGTGGATTTCTCAGGATAATTTGTATTCCTTCGTATTAGTTATGATACATGAGACAACCCCTGCATCCTACCACAACCATATTTTGTTCTAGACTGAGTGTAGCTGTAAGTACCCTGAGGGCTCTCTCCTAATGTGTCCTGAGCTCTGTGTTGAGTCTCACGCTTTCAGCTAAGTGTCTTTCAGACTAAAAGGAGCTTCATGACACAATCAGACTTTTCTAGTATACCTGGTTATTAAACAAGTCCTTTGACTGAGATTTCCTGCCACATTTTTTAGGAAGTGGAGAGAATTCAGGGAGATCAATATGATCCTTTCTAGAAACGGAAATCACAGCATTTGTAGTTGGCAAAAACACAGATTGTTTGGTCTGAGCAGGGCAATTACATAAAGAAGTTAGTCATGCTGCCACTTGCTGTGAACCTAAGATCTTTGGAGGGACATCAAAATTAAGGATACTGAGCCTTTTTCCCAGAACCATTATCATTTCCAACACTGTCCCCAGAAAATCTGATTGCAATCCAGCTGAAGATGTTTTTAGCCAACATCACCCCACCTAATGTAGATAGTAAATGCAAGACTTAAAGGCTAAATGTTGGCAAACGGCACAAAACAATGGGTTTCAGATAACTACAAAATTGCTCGGGATGGACATTGTTTGCAAATGAGTACTGTCCTTCTGGAATATGCTGTTGAGTTCGTGTTGGACTTGTCCGTTAATTTGATGTTATTCCAAACGTCAAACAACAGGTATTAAGGCTTAGTTAAATTGCCTTGCCTTCCTTTCCTAGCTTGATCTAGGTGATTCCTGGAACTTGTATAGGGCACCAGCAGCTTTTATCGTTTGCCAGCAAGATGCAGTTGTCTATATTTGATGTAGCACATAGCTAGAGAAGTGCTGAAGGACCTCAAGAGATCATCTAGCTCGACCCCTCACCCCAACCCCAAAGCCATGGCTGGATTTCTGATGGAGATGTCTTCATTTTCCCCAGTTGGTGGTTCTCAAATTTAGGTGCATCAGAATCACCTGAGGGCTTGTTAGCACACAGATTGCTGGGCCCCACCCTCAGAGTTTCTAATTCAGTAGATATGGGACTTGCATTTCTACCAAGTTCCCAGTACCTGGTGGTGTTCCTCAGGGGACCACACTTTGAGAAACTTTGCCTCTCCCAAAATGAGGCAATGATTGAAAGAAAACACCCTTCTCAATTGGCACTTCACTTCTCTAGTATTTTAGTTGACTAACTAATTTAACAAATCAGCAGTCTACTTCTGGTGATCAAGATTAGAACAACATGTTTCCAAGCCTAGAGAAATACTCCAACATTAACACAACTCAGATGGTATTATCTACAGCAGGAGGTTGAATGTACCTTTGGAAAGGGGTTGGCTAAATTGTGCTTATTGTTATTATTACTACTATTGTATGTTTTTGCTTCTAGGAGCTTCAGTTGCAATCTGGACTGAAGGCCAATATGGAGGTCCAGGGTGGTCTAGCTATTGATATTTCAGGGGCAATGGAGTTTAGTCTGTGGTATCGTGAGTCTAAAACCCGAGTGAGAAATCGGTAAGCATGTGTATAACATTCTATGCAAAGAACTGCAGAGATGTGTTTTTGGAATTGTTTAACCCTCTGACTTTTCAAAATCTGTGCTTTCTATTTGTAACCATTAAATCATCAAGTAGGAAGTAACCATAGGACGTCATTCTTTCCATGGCTGCTTATGAGCAGGTCAGTACCTAATACAACCCAGCCAAGAATCTTCTTGTTTTTAAAAACATCCATAGACAGCTTGCCCCATGGATGAGAAGTTCATCTTCTCTTGGTATTCCACTTCAGTAGTTGACAATGCTGTCAGGAAACTTTGAAGCCAACTTTTTAGCTTATCCCTCTTGTTGGGATTTAAAATTTTTCCTCTTTTGCTGTCTTCAGTGGAGAAAAAAGATGATCACTTTTGTGTAGAATCAAAGTCTTAAAAATTAGGTGTCTTTGATATTTTTGTTAGCATTCATTTTTCTAAACAAAATGTTCCCAGCTCCTTTAATTTTTTCTAATTTCTAATTCAGTTCAAATTGAAGTGTTTTACATTGAACATAAAACAATATCTCTGAGCCAGTGTGATAATCAAAAGAGTTATTCTTCTGTTTGTTATAGAAATAAAAAAAAAGAAATGGAAAATGCAATTAATTTTTACTTTTTTGGATATTTAAAAATACGGTGGGGCCGAAGTGAGATAGGAGTGATAAAAAATTTTCAATTTATTTTAAACTATAGATAAAGGAATTGAGAACAATCAAAAGGTGGCACATTTAATATGAAAGGTGACCCACAGTGTTTCTAAAAGGAACCAAAGAGTGAGAAATGGAACAGGCCATCAGAGGCATCAGCAATATAATTTAGGACTTCCCACTGAACCGGTCATCTTTCTCTTCTTTCTGAAGTATTTTCTAGATAGAAGTTTTCCCAAATTAAACTGAATTGAATTCTTTGTAGAAAGAAATCAACAACAAAAAAATATTTAGATTTTTTAAAAGGACACAGTATCTCTAAAAGTCTACCAGTATCCACATTGTAGCCAGTCTATCTTGAATTTTTCATTTGTTCAATTTAAAAAACATCTCTTAAGCCTTTGTTGAGTGTAAGATATTAGAAGGTATGTTAAGGGATTCAGGGATTTAAATGATACCACCTCTGACCTACTTTTGTACTGACGACAACAGCAGCAGAGGCTCTAAGTTGCACAGCAAAAATTAGTACCCCCATCAAAAAGGCATGGACAGACAATTCTGATTTAATTGTGGGAGTAATTTCCCACAAATTCTCTTAAAGGCTACAATGAAATGACAGTGGTCCTAGAGGTGATCCTTCTACTAGGATTCTTTATATTCTTCATTCATCAAAGCCACATTCCCTCATCAATTCCATCTATCTATCCAATTCTCTAGGCGATTATTGGAGAACCCACCATATCTGTCCTTCCTGGGGCACCCATTGTACATGCCCCACTGTGGGAACAGTCCTTTGAGATGCATATTTTTTCAAAGATCTTGGTAGCCATAGACTTATATCTCTAGAGACACTTTGGAGAAAGTAATGAAATGGAATTGAAATAGTTAACAATGTAAAAGCCAACAGAGAGATAGTTACTAAGAAAATTATTATAAACACCAGCTGTCTTCTTGGGGACATTAGACTTGAAGGTAATATTTCTAACTTCCAAAGAGGACCAGGTTCCAGATATGTTTTCGTCTTGGCCCTTGGTATGCCCATACCAAACAGTAATACCTGATAGATACTTCATTCCCATATCTAGGACTGAGGGCTGGGGAGGGCTCAGGGGAAGGGCAAACCTTCACTGTCCAATCCCTGGGACTAACCAGGCCCTGGTTACCAACAGAACTCTAAGTACATTTAGGTCACATATTAGTCCCTCAAGTGTTTCCTTCCAGTCATCAGTGACACAAGTTCAGACCCTGTGAAACTACAGCTGTTAGCTCAGTTAAATGTGATATTAACAGGGTGTTTTGTCCAAATCTTTAGGGTGGCTCTGGCAATAACTGGTGACATCACCGTGGACTCCTCTTTTGTGAAAGCTGGCCTGGAAGTCAGTGCAGAAACAGAGGCAGCCATGGAGTTCATCTCCACAGTGCAGTTTTCTCAGTACCCGTTCTTAGTTTGCATGCAGATGGACAAGGACGGAGCACCATTCAGGTAAGAAGCAGTGCTTGTGGAATGTTCCGGGGCCATCCCCAATTCACCAGGAACTTGCACCCAGTTTGAGCATTTAGTTTCAGAAATTAAAAGAAAACGGTAAAAATCCAGTGAAACGAATTTTCTTTAAATGAGTAAAAGGATAATTGACAAGGCTAAAAAAAAAAGTCAGTTTCTAGGATACCAAGAAACTGTAGTGACTAATTCATTTGATTCTGGAAATATCATATTCTAATCCAGAAATAATTTATCAAGGAAACAAAGGGATTTGATTTACCATAAGAGTTGCCATGTAGTTTCAACAAAAATACTGGATGTATATATATTATTGGCTATCTTCACAACTCTCTCCTGGACAGAAAGTTTGAAACAAATCACCTGGCAATAATTTACCCTGGTTTAAGTGCCCAAGTGAAGTTGCAATTTTTAGGTAATTCATACAATAGCAACTTGACCTTGTTTAAGTTTTGGCTCAAGCTTGGGAGTTTGAGATTTTGAATTAAAAAAAAAAATTCTTTCAGTAGAATTTTTAGTGTCTCAAAAACCAAATATATACATAATTGTCCATGTAACTTTCCCAACACCTCTTCCACTCTAGAGCTTCCCATTTACACTGTGTCCTTTGAATCTTGTAACCATTTTTATAGCAATACTATCATGTGCAAGTAGAATGCTTTGGGTCTAAGTAGTGCTCACTCTTCTGTTAGTTGTAGAGGTCTCCTTGACATGCACTACTAACTAACCATGAAGGCAATTTGTATACTTAAAGCGGCAAGCCATATCTTAGGCATCTCCTTTGATAAGCAGGCCAGAGTTGAGCACCTTCTTTATTTTATTGACATTTCATGATCTATCTAAGGAATGTGTAAATGATATAAGTACAAATATGAATAAGTTATGTTTTTATAGAATAAAAGATAGTGGATTATAATCAGAATTTTAAGCAGTCACTTATACTAACTCATGTCTAGAATAAACCTCCATTAGAACATTAAAAAAAAAAAAATCAACCTTCCAATGGTCAAAATGCAATGACCACCAGCCCAAGCACATGGCTAACTGGTGTGATTCCACATTTCATTCGGGCCAGAGCTCTGGGAATGTTTCCCTGTCAGCATTCTCAGCTTAAGTCCAGTTGGACTTGCTACTTGCTCAAAAGGGGAGTGCTCCCAAGGTGGGGCTCCTGGAATGAGGGGTGGGAGCCATAGCAAGGCCTGCAAAGCTTAACAGCATATCCAAAAAGCTGAAAGGAATTTAGTCCTTCATTGCAGAAAAATGTATGGCAGGACTCCCATTCCCAGCCATTTGAAGCGTGTAGTGTATCTGTTGGTGTAAAAAGAAAGGGGAAGCAAAAAATCACCCCATTCATGGGAATGAAAGCTGGGAGTCTTTGGCACTTGTGTCCCTTCTCAAATTGCTTTGAAACAGAAGCTTCAAGTGTACACTCAGTAACTTGGCTCTGATGGGTGTGAAGTGACTTCAATATGTGTGTGATTTTGTAATTGTTGTTGTGTTATACAGGCAATTTGAGACAAAGTATGAAAGGCTGTCCACAGGCAGAGGTTATGTCTCTCGGAGAAGAAAAGAAAGGCTGGTAGCAGGATCTGAATTCCCGCTCCACCAAGAGAACTCGGAGATGTGCAAGGTGGTGTTTGCCCCTCAGCCTGAGAGTAATTCCAACAGTTGGTTCTGAAACTGATGGGTGATGTTTCACTTGAGTCTGTCTCCCCAGAAGGGGTACAATGTGGCACGCTGAAGTAGCTGCTCTCTGAGAGCACAGTGTTTACATGTTTACCTGTATTTAAGATTTTTGTAAAAAGCTGTGAGAAATCTCAAATGGTTAAATTTGGGCCTATTCAGTATACTACCTACAGTGTCAATTTTGAGCCAACATATGTGACACTTTTAGCAACAATTTTAGCTTTCTTGTACCTCTCTCAAATCCCATTTGGTACAGTGAGAATAGTTCTGCCCTAAGAAGAAACTATTGTTTATAAACAAAACAAAACACACATACTCAGAAGAACCCAATTTTGTTTCCACAATTTTCAATCAGTACGTATGAAGCCCTTGATAGAACCTTAAACATGGATTGTTTCTACCAAACATGTTGCCCAATCAGGAAAAAAACAGACCTTTCTTCTTCTTTTTTGGGGGGTGGAGGAGGGTACAAGACTTTTTAAAGACTTTTTGTCAGCCAGCTTCGAGAATAAATATTTCTCTCTTCTGTTGTTAGTTTTACTAACCATTGAGGTAGACGGCACACAGATTTAAAACACACTATGTCCTCTTGCTGCTGACCACATCGTCTGGTTGCTGGAAGAAAGCCATCCAGTCCTCTGCCCTCTGGCCTACAAAAATATTGGGCTTAGCACATAAGAATCAGAAACATTCATTTCAGAAACTCTGAGTTTTGCTGTGCTGTGTCTCTTTGAGACTGTAATGTGGTACACTGTCCTTTATAAGGGACATCTTCATATATTCATCATTTTATCTTTCATTCAGTTGTTTTGTGCTGGAAATTCCAGTCTGTTTGACTATAATCGTGCAAAAGCCAGAATGGCTGAAAGAATTTTGGCCAAAGAGAATACTGCTTTGAGAAATGGATGGATTTGAACTTCTAACATATGAAATCAAGAAAAGCTTGTCTTTATTTGTATAAATTAAAAGAGCCATGTTAAACATTTTCAAATATTTATTAATAAAACAGATACATGTGTTTATAGTGATAAACCCAAAACAGTTAACAGGTGCTCATTTTTCCGTTAAACACACACACAATGGAAGTTTAGCTAGCCCACTATTGGTTGTAAATTTAAAGTGATGTGTGATGAAATAAATATGTGGAAATCCTATTGAATTACTTTTGCCTTCCATTACTACAAACACCATATTTCTCTGTTCTTGACACTTTCTGAGCCCAGACACATACAAAAATAAACCTCTGCAGTTCTATAGATCAGGCCAGATTCTCTAAAAGGAGGTCAGAACCTTTTGGAAAATGGGCCACTGAAAATTGCAGCACTCAGAACCACTTAAGGACCTGTAAACATGAAAACAAGCTTCTGAGCCAGGTTCTCATAAAGGGTGGACGCACGCCCTTGTTGTTATGTTATGAGAAGAGAGAAAGCAATCAAAAACTAACGTGGGGGTGGGGCGCTGTGTCACTGGTGGCATTGCCCTCAGGGGAGCCCTCGATGGAGATACTTAGGCTGCAGCAAAAGCAAGTTGAGCTAGGGCACTAAGCCGAAGATTTCATGGGCTAAGGAACCTCAGCCATGTCGTGTTCAGCAAATCACGCTGCTTCTGTGAAATGTAAAATAATAATTTACTCAAGAGTGATGGCAATGAGGTCCTAGATGTTAGTGTTATGCCACTTCCTGGCCGCTTTCTACCTGGCTGAGTCAAATACAGCCACCCGTTTGGAGAATGGATAGCACTTAGCAACTCTAACATGCTCCAGAGAAACAAGAAACCTGAAGCATATAACAAACATTAACTTCTTTCTAGATAGGTTAGATAGCGATTTAAGAGGAATGGAGGGGTAGTCCACATTTTGAAGTGACGTGTTGGAGCCAGAAATGTAACTGTAAGCCTCACTTGCTGTCCTCGTGTTCTAACCACTTCCCTGGCTCAAACATCCGTGTCCAGATGGCTTTGTCCTCTGCAAAGATGTCTGTCTGGGAACTGCACAGCCCTCTGCCGTGGTCCTCTGCCCGGTCAGCTTCTTCCTGCAAACCTTAAGGATTTAGCCTGGCTGCTTTTCCTCTGTGAAGTGCCACTGCCATTCCCTGTCTCTCATTGGCATCCTGCTGTGACAAGTTGCTCTCTGCTTCTCTGAACCTGACCACCTCCAAAAATACTTTTTAATCTAACACTTATTTGGTGCTTATTATGGGCCAGGTGTTTTTAAGCATTTTATATGTATTAAATCATTTAATTCTAACAACTGTATTTAACAGGCACATTATTTCCATGTTCTACATCAGCACTGTTCAATAGAAATACAATGTGAGCCATATAAGTACTTTTAAATTTCTAGTAGCCTCATTAAAAAAAAATAAACAGAAGCATGTAAAATGAATTTTTATAATATATTTTTAACCCAATATATCCAAATATTATCATATCAACATGTAATTAATATAAAATGATTAATGGGATACTTTATTTTGGGGGGAGGTTTAGGTCTTTGAAATGTGATGTAATTTGCATACATAGCACATCTCCTTTGGGATTAGCCCCATTTCAAGTGTTCAACAGCCACCTGTGGCTAGTGGTTGCTGAACTGGACAGTACACCTATAGATAGAGAAACTGGGACACAAAAGACATTTAACTTATCCCACAGAAGACATTTTCTCAGCTAGAAAATGGTAAAACTAGGATTCAAATATAAGTCATCTCACCCCAGAACCTGCTCTCTGAATCAACTATACTATATTTCCCAGATCATTTTCATTTTAAAAGTTTGCTGCTAAAAGAATACAGACAGTAGTTGTGAAATTAACAAACATGGGACAGCAGCTACAAAGCTTTAAGCTGTATTACAGAGTTCTGGGAGTCAGCGCCCTTTCTCTGCGGTTCTTGTGTATCTTTCTCTGACAATATCAGAAGTCCTTGTCCACTCGTAGACCTCTATTTTTTTCTTTGCCAAGTGTCCCTTCCTCCATGAAGGGTACTTCATCCTTGGAGGCAGGTCTGAATATGCAATAACAAATGTGCCTTTTTTTTGATAGCAGATTTATTGAGATATAATTCACATATCATACCATTCACCCATTTATAGTATCGAATTCAGTTTTTATATTATACATAAACATAGTATATTCACAAAATTGTACAACTATCACCACACTCTATTTTGGAACATTTTCGTCATTCCAAAAAGAAACCCATACCCTTTAGCTATTACCCCCAATCTCCTTATCTCCCAGCCCAAGGCAATCACAATCTACTTTCTGTCTCTATAGAGTTATTCATATAAATGGAATCATATAATACGTGGTCTTTTGTGACTGGCTTTTTTCACTTAGCATTATGTTTTCAAGGTTCAGCCATGTTGTAGCATGTAGCAAGTACTTCATTCTTTTTTAAGGTTGAAAAATATCTCATTATGTAGATATGCCATTCATCAGTTGATGGACATTTGGGGTGTTTTCATCTTTGGCTATTATGAATAATTCTGCTATGAACTTTTGTGTACAAATTTTTGTGTGGACATATGTTTTCATTTCTCTTGGGTATATACTTAGGAGTAAAATTACTGGATCAAATGGTAACTCTATGATTGACTTTTGAAGAATTGCCACATTGTTTGCCAAAATGGCTACACCATTTTACATTCCCACCAGCAGTGTCAGAGGGTTCTGATATCTCCACATCTTCTACAACACTTGCTCTCTTTCTTTTTGATTATAGCCATCCAAGTGGCTGTGAAGAGATATTTCATTGTAATTTTGATTTACATTTCACTAATGACTATTGATGTTGAGCATCTTCCAATGTACTTATTAGCCGTTACATATTATTACATCTTCTTTGGAGAAATGTTCATTCAGATCCTTTGTGCTTTTTTTAAATTGAGTTATTTTTCTTTTTATTATTGAGTTGTAAAAGTTCTTTATATATTTTAGGTAAAAGTCCCTTATCAGATACACGATTTGCAAATATTTCTCCCATTCTATGAGATGTCTTCTCACTTTCTTGATAGTGTCCTTGAAAGCACAAAAGTTTTTAATTTTGGTGAAAACCAATTTATCTATTTTTTATTTTGTTGCTTGTACTTTTGGTCATATCTAAGAAACCACTGGCAAATCCAACATCACCAAGATTTACCCCTATGTTTTCTTCTAAGAGTTTTATAGTTTTAGCTTTAAATTTAGGTATTTGATTCATTTTGTGTTAATTTTTGTATGTTGTATGCAGTAGGGGGCCCAAATTCATTTCTTTGTATGTGGATATCCAATTGTCCCAGCTCCATTTGTTGAAAAATTATTCTTTCCCCACTGAATTGCTTTTGGCACCTTTGTTGAAAATCAATTGACTAAATGTAAAGGTTCATTTCTGGACTGTCAGTTCCATTCCATTAATCTATATGTCTATCTTTATGCCAGTACCATAGTGTCTTGGTTACTCCTGCTTGGTAGTAAGTTTTGAAATTGGGAAGTGTGAGTCCACCTACTTTGTTCTTTTTCAAGATTGTTTTGGCTATTCTGAGTCCCTTGAGTTTCCATATGGATTTTAGGATCAGCTTGTCAATTTTTACAAAGCCACCTGGAATTCTAATAGAGAGTGTGTTGAACCTATGCATTAGTTTGAGGAATATCGTCATCTTAATATTAGGTCTCCTGATCCATGAATGTGGGGCATCTTTCCACTTACTTAAATCTTCTTTAATTTCTTTCAACAATGGTTTGTAATTCTCAGAGTATAAGTTTTACTCTTTTTTTTTGTTAAATTTATTCCAAATGTTTTATTATTTTTGATGCTACTGTAAATTGAATCATTTTCTTACTTTCATTTTTGGATTGTTCATTGCAAGTGCATATAAATACAATTGATTTTTGTATTATATTATATTTTGTATTATATTCTGCAAATCTGCTGAACTCATTTATTAGTTCTAATATCTTTTGGTAGATTCCTTAAGATTTTCTCTGTAAAAGATCATGTCATCTGTAAATAGAGATTGTTTTACTTCTTCCTTTCCAATCTGAATGTCTTTAATTTCATTTTATTGCTTAATTGCCCTGGCTAGAACCTCCAGGACAATGTTGAATAGAAGTGGTGAGAAGGGACATGGCAAAGATGATGGTGCTGGTGAAGACGGTGGTGGGTGTTAGCAACGACAGACGGTAATGACCACAGAACATGAAAGGAAGGCTCATTTAGCAATGGCTCTAGTTCTGCTTTCACTAAGTAATATACTTGAAAATTCACAAGATCTTATTTGAAAGCTTAAAACACATTTAAATAGTCTAAATGCCCTCCTGCGCAGGGAGGGGAAGCAGAACTCGAGGTGCCTATCCCAGCACTAAGAATCTGTTCCGGATTCAGATTGATTGAAGCTTCACTGCTCCTCATCAATTTAGTTGTCAACTAAGAGGCAGTGGGGGGAGCAGGGGAGTGGGACGGAGAGGCCTGCCTTGGAACTCCAGTTCCACTACCTACTGGTTGAATGATCTTAGGCCTGTGATGCAAACAATTGTCATCTCTAAAATGGGTGTGACAATCTCTATTTCCCTTGGTTGTTTTAAGGATTCATTGAGATAACACAAGTACAGTGCCAAGCATTTTATAAATGTTGTTTTCTGCTATCATTAATGTTGTTTTTAACATTAGAGATGTAGTGAGCGGAGCCGCCCGGTGGCGCAGCGGTTTAGGTCGTGCTTTGGCAGCCCTGGGTACGCGGGTTCGGATCCCAGGCACCCGCCGACGCACTGCCTGTCAGCCCTGCCGTGGTGGCATCCCATATAAAGTAGAGGAAGATGGGCACAGATGTTAGCCCAGGGCCAGTCTTCCTCAGCAAAAAGAGGAGGATCGGCAGTGGATGTTAGCTCAGGGCTGGTCTTCCTCACACACACACACACACACAAAAAAAGAGGTTAGAGATGTAGTGAGCAATGTTCTTATCAATGATCAGCTTTAATAAAAAGAGGTTTGTTTGTATTTCATTTCTACCTCTACCTTGCAACTAGTTGGGGACCACAGTGGTCATTTCCTCTCTAACTCTTAGGGCTTGGTGCAGGATGGCTTGGACATTGGGACCTCTCACATGTAGTATCCAGGAAGGTGGAGGGGAGTGCAGTGAGGGCAATTTGGAGTAAGATAATCCTGCATATCTGAAATCTCACCTTTTCCACAGAATCCTGCTATAGAAACCTCCAAGCCTCTCAGTTTCCACGTCTGTGAAATGAGCAGCCCCTCATAGGTTGTCGTGAGGATGAAGTAAGGTAGTGGGCCAGTGCCTGGTACATAGCAAGCACTTAATAGGTAGTCACTAATATTGACTTTTGATATATGGTCCTATGGAACTCCTGAATAAAGCAGCATCTTATGCTCTGACTCCCTGGAGTGAATCTATTTTCTGGACTTTCACCCATGAGCACTGTAGGTCTTAGGAAGATTACCAGGCTTGTTTATTTGCTTGTCATGAAAACACTACTTTCACATTATAAAAATTATTCTCATATTTTGTAAGAACGTGACTTACATCCATTTCTCCACACACCTAAGTTGACTTCAGATTTCACCAATTCTGTCTTTCAAATTCATTTGCCTTTGTTCTCTGCAAATATAATTACCACGAAGAAAGAGTATTTTCATGAGGAAGCATTAAATGAATCTAAAATTCAGCCATAAAATAAGCAAGTTCCAATAGAGTTCTTGGGAAAAATAGTAAGCATTCTCCACATGGTAAGTGAAATGGACAGCATTTTTAAGAGGGAAGAAAATACTGGAAGAAGACCACATCCCAGCTCAGTCATTGTCCTTCAGAACTTAAGCGGAATGTCATATCTGGGTCTAAACATCTGCCTATTCTTAGTCACTGTCTCCCTCATCATCAGGTTCTCTTTCTTTGTCAGGGTCCCTGTAGGAATAGGCTTGCTGCATGAAACTGATGGCACATCCAAGCTGGGTAATTTGAGAAGAACTCAATAAACTTTATAAAGGTATGAGCAGGAAACAGGAAAACCACAAGGAATGGTGCAGCACCCTGAGGCTCATAACACTAGGGAGACTGAAAGGTCAAGGGAGAAAGTGATCACTGGAACCCAGAGAGCATAAGCTATGTGGAGCAATGGCCTTGAATTAAGTGTCACAAGCAGCCCACACCACCTCGATCTGGAGGGAACCAGGGAACCAAACCCCCTGACTTCACTTTCTTTCCTCCCTCTGATATCCTGCCTGTGGTACCCATTGGCTGAAACCAATCAGAAGCCAGAGAACAAGAGTGCCTATTGATCCAGACTGTCCACAAAGGTGGAAAGGTAGAGTGGGATTTGGAGGGGAAAATGGAAGACATCCAATTCAAGCTTATATGATGAGTCCTTCCCTACAACTTATTAATTTACTTAATCAGTCATCTCACACACTATAGAGGGTCTATTAGGATCAAGAAATGTACTAGATTAAAAAAAAAAAGAAAGGTAGTTTGCCTCACCTCAAGAAACTCAGTGAAGTGAGGGAAGGAATATAACTAGAAACAATTTTAGTACAATGGTATAAATGTTGTAAAAGAAATGTATTCAAAATCCTAAAAGAGTATAAAGGGGAGAAAGGAAGAAAACATCATCAAGGAGGTGAAATTTGAGCTAGGCCATGTGATCTCTTACCTCTGTCCCAGCTACTACTTAACCAGAATTGTTCTCCTCTTTGGGCTGTGTATCAGGTTCCTTTACTATCTGCGACATCTAAAACCCCCAAATGGAGTACAGTCTGTTTGTCTTCAGCCTGAGTGTTTAGAGAAACAATAGTCAATGCTCAGAGAGCCTACTGTACAATTGCATTTTCTATTTGATGAGATTAGAGAGGAATATGAAAATTTAGATCAATAAAAAAGTCTACCATTGGAGGTACATTAGCTAATCATTTACCTTCCATCATGGGATCACAGTTAATCTAGAAAAAATTAGTAATCTTTTGCTGCCCTTCTATTAATAAAAGTTTAATTTATTCACAGTTGACTTGGAATATCACATAAACTTGTAAGCTATTTTCATCCTTCTATTTTTATTAGAAAGATTCCTGCCATAATATTCTAGGATTACATGTAAAAGTTTGGACGTTCTCTTTCCAGAATAGGCTTTAAATTTAAATGACCTGATTCCTTTTATTAGTGAGTGAGTCACCTCAGTTCTTTTCTGGGGCACCTATTCCACTTTTTCTTATGCTTCTATCACTCAATTTGCCTGAAAATTAACCATGTAAACACAGTCATGGAGTAAGATTTCAGTGTGACATGAATCTTTCAAGTTGTTGAGCTACACAGAGATGCTTGCAGGTGAAGATGTTCTAATATATTCCTCAATTAGGAAAGAATATATTAGCTCTTTAATGAAATCTGAGGGGTGAATGGTGAATACAAAGCACTTATTGGATGAGAAGACAATTCTCAAGAATTAAAATTATTTATGCCTAGCAAAGGTCTTCCAACATAAAATTCAAACATTTTATATCACACTTATTGGGTGCCATGCCCTGCTCTAGGCACTTCATAGGTTCCAATTATTTTGTTCTCATAACAACCCTATGTGTATGGAGAACCGAAGCACAGAGAGATTCAATGATTTGCCCAAGATCTTACAGCTGGTGAAGGGCTGAGTCAGGATTTAATCCAGGGATCTCCCTCTAGAGTTGAAGCACATAACCATTGTACCCTGCTACCTACCCAAGATCCTGTCTGAGCTCCTAAACCTGGAAGTCAATTCCTTCTCCACACTCAGTTTCAACATTTCATTCCAGCCTCATGTGCACTGCTCTTTATGAACAACACCCCTCCCGTCCCTGCAACATGTACTCCAAACATGCCAATATTTGGCTGTTTCAGTTCCTCTGCTCTCACCCTTTCCCCTGTCTTTCTGCCCAAATGAATCTTACCAAACCCAGCTCCCATTATATTTCCTGTGCATAGAAACTGCCAGCTACTGAGACACCTGCTTCTCATGTACACTTATTACGTATACCACCTACTTGGGAATTAACCATACAAACTGGCGTATCTGCCCTTCTCTGTTGCCTCATGTCATTAATAAAAAATTACTTTTAGGGGCTGGCCCGGTGGCGCAGCAGTTTAGGTTGCACTTGAGAGCCCAGGGTTCACAGGTTCGGATCCCGGGTGCCCGCTGACACACTGCTTGTCAGCCATGCCGTGGCGGCGTCCCATATAAAGTAGAGGAAGATGGGCATGGATGTTAGCCCAGGGCCAGTCTTCCTCAGCAAAAAGAGGAGGATTGGCAACGGATGTTAGCTCAGGGCTGGTCTTCCTCACACACACACACAAAAATTACTTTTATTATGCAAATATCTTATCTTCCCAAATAAAGTGTGAGCTTCTCAAGCTCAGGAGCATGTATATAGTCCTTAGCATACTCCATGCAGCACATATCAGAGTTCAGTAACTGCTAAGCTATTCACTGTGGATGCCAGTGCATTCAGAACTTTCAGGATGCTCAATGCCTTCAGGAAGGCCAAGGTGCCATTTGAAGCAGAAAGATTTCTATCAGAGCCTCCATAGCAAAGCAATTAACTCTCCCTTCATGGCCTGCATCATGGCAGAGTAAGTTGTTTCCTTTGTCTCTCCCCTTAAGTTACAACTAAACAGACATCCATTAACCAATAGAGAATTCCCTATATAGCACAACAGGACACCTGAGAGAGCCATGCAGTCAAACATCTGAAGGTGGGTGGACTGGACCCCAAAGGAAGCAGTGGAATTAGGGGAGCAGCCCCCCACCCCAGTGGCAGCAATCCAGGATCCTCACACAGTGGCCAGTGCTACTATGAGTGGAGGCAGGGGCAGCCTCAGCCCCCTCATGAATGCTTGTGGAGCAGTGGTAGCCTGGCCCAGGGGAACACCCACCATGCCTCGGTGGCCCCACCTACAAGAACACTCTCCTTTCACTGGCGGCAGCTCAACCCACAGGAAGATGCCCTGCTCAAGTTGGGGCACTGCGTGCACAAGTGCCACCCACCCATTGAGCATGGCGGCCTGGCCTGTGCGAAGGAGCCCCACCAAGTGGCTGCAGCCTGGCCCGTGTGAATGCAGAGTGGCTGACCAGCACAACTATGAGCAGATGGATCAAGAACAGAAAAAACAGCTCCTTCCCTCCCCCCAATGGTGGCAGGGGGAACCTGCAACCAAAAGCAACAGGAACCACAGCAGAACTGGTGACCCAGCCCTCTGTGGTGGCAACACCATCACCAGCTCCACTAGCAGCAGGGGCTGTATACAAGTCCCCAGGTTCCCAGGTATCCCCCCCCCCAGTGACAGTGACACCTGTGAATCCAGCACCTCTGCCAGTAGTGCAACCAGCACCCCAAGACAACCCAGGAACAGCAGTGCAGGTGGTGCAGGGGACAGAAGCATCCGAGCCCACAGAGAGCCACTGGAAGAACATGAAACCAAGGTGACCAGAACCAAAGTAACCAAAGCTGTACCCAAATAAGGAAAAGTGATTACTACCACAAATACACCAGCAGAGGATCAATTCATCAAACACCATGAACTACAGTAACACTGCAGAACAGAAGGAAAATGACAACTCTCCAGAAACCAAACCTGAAGTCACAGAAGACAACAATCTAACTGACAGAGAATTCAAATTAACTGTCATAAAGAAACCCAACAAGTTATAAGAAAACTCAGACAGACATTTCAATGAGCTCAGGAATAAAATTAATGAACAGAAGGAATACTTCACCAAAGAGATTGAAGCTGTAAAACAAACAAACAAAAATTTTGGATATGAAGAACACAATTAATGAGATAAAAAATAATGGAGAAATCATAAAAAATAGGATAGACCTTATGGAGCAGAGAATTAATGACCTCGAAGATAGAAACCTAAAAATGTTTCAAGTGGGGGAGGAGAGAGAACTAAGAATTTAAAAAAATGAAGAAATTCTTTGAGTAATATCTGACTCAATTAGGAAAAGTAACATAAGGATTATAGGTATCCCAGAGGGAGAAAAGGGAGAAGGCAGCAGAGAGCTTTTTCAAAGAAATAATAGCTGAGAACTTCCCCAACCTGGGGGAGGAACTGGACATACAAGTACATGAAGCCAATAGAACTCTTACTTGCATCAATGCAAAAGACCTTCTCCAAGGCCTATAATATTAAAACTGACAAAAGTCAATGACAAAGAAAAAATATTAAGCGCAAGAGAAATCGGGCTTTCAGCAGATTTCTCAGCAGAAACCTTACAGGCTAGGAGAGAATGGAATGAGATAAGAGGCTATCAGAAAATGGACTATCTCCTCTACAAGATCTTTTATACAAACCTCACAGTAACCACAATACAAAAAAATCAGAGCAGAGTCACAAATCATAAATAAAGAGAAAATTGAGAAAACCATTCACAGAAAACCATCAAACTGAAGTGGCTATCAGAAACACAGGGGAAAGAAATAATAGAAATATAGAATAACTGGAAAACAAGAGATAAAATGGCAGTATTAAGCCCTCATATACCAATAAGCTCTCTAAATGTAAATGGCCTGAATTCACCAATCAAAAAACACAGAGTAGCTGGATGGATTAAAAAAACAAGATCCAACAATATGTTGCCTCCAGGAAACATATCTCAGCTCTAAAGACAAACATAGGCTCAGAGTGAAGGGATGGAAGATGATACTCCAAGCAAACGGCAAGCAAAAGAAAGTGGGTGTAGCCATACTTATATCAGACAAAGCAGACTCCATGATAAAAAAGATAATGAGAGACAAAGATGGGCATTATATAATGATAAAAGGGACATTCCACCAAGAGGACATAACACTTATTAACATATACACATCTAACACAGGAGCACCAAAGTATAAAAAGCAACTATTAACAAACCTAAAGGGAGAAATTGACAGCAACACAATAATAGTAGGGGACCTCAACACCCCACTTACATCAATGGATAGATCTTCCAGGCAGAAAGTCAATAAGGAAACAGTGGCCTTAAATGAAACCCTGGACAAGATGGACTTAATAGATAGACATAGAACGTCCCATCCAAAAACAGCAGAATATACATTCTTCTCCAGTGCACGTGGAACATTCTCAAGGATAGACCATATGTTGGGAAACAAGGCAAGCCTCAATAGATTTAAGAACATTGAAATCATATCAAGCATCTTTTCCTACCACAATACTATGAAACTAGAAATCAACTACAAGAAAAAAGCTGGCAAAGTCACAAATATGTGGAGACTAAACAACATGCTACTGAACAACCATTGGATCAATGGAGAAATCAGAAAATACCTAAAGACAAATGAAAATGAAAACACAACATACCAACTCCTATGGGATGCAGCAAAAGCAGTTCTAAGAGGGAAATTCATAGCAGTACAGGCCTACCTCAACAAACAAGAAAAATCTCAAATAAGTAACCTTAAACTGCACCTAAAGAACTAGAAAAAGAAGAATAAACAAAGCCCAACATCAGTAAAAGGAGGGAAATAATAAAAATCAGAGCAGACATAAATGAAATAGAGAATGAAAAACCAGTAGAAAGGATCAATGAAACTAAGAGCTGGTTCTTTGAGAAGATAAACAAAATTGACAAACCCTTAGCCAGACTCATTAAGAAAAATAGTGAAAACTCAAATAGATAAAAGTAGAAATGAAAGAGGAGAAATTACAACAGATACCACAGAAATACAAAGAATTATAAGAGAATACTATGAGAAGCTATATGCCAACAGATTGGATAACCTAGAACAAATGTATAAATGCTTAGAATCATACAACCTCCCCAAACTGAACCAAGATGAAATAGAGAATCTGAATAGATCAATCACAAGTAAAGAGATTGAGACAGTAATCAAAAACCTTCCAAAAAACTAAAGTCCAGGACCGGATGGCTTCTCTGGTGAATTCTACCAAACATTCAAAGAAGATTTAATACCTACCCTTCTCAAACTATTCCAAAATACTGAACAAGATGAGACACTTCCTAACTCATTCTACAAGGCCAACACTACCCTGATATGAAAACCAAACAAGAATAACACAAAAAGGAAAATTAAAAGCCAATATTGCTAATGAACATAGATGCAAAAATCCTCAACAAAATATTAGCAAATCAAATACAGCAACACATTAAAAGGATCACACACCATGATCAAGTGGGATTTATTTCAGGGATGTGGCAATGGTTCAACATCCACAAATCAATCAATATGATATACCACATTAACAAAATGAGGAACAAAAAATCACATGATCATCTCAATAGATGCAGAGAAAGCATTTGACAAGATCCAACATCCATTTATGGTAAAAACTCTCAACAAAATGGGTATAGAGGGAAAGTACCTCAACATAATAAAGGCCACATGTGACAAAGCCACAGCCAGAATCATATTCAATGGTGAAAAAATGAAAGCCATCCCTCTGAGAACAGCAACAAGACAAGGGTGCCCACTCTTGCCACTCTTATTTAACATAGTAGTGGAAGTTTTAGCCAGAGCAATTAGGCAAGAAAAAGAAATGAAAGGGATTCAAATTGGAAAGGAAGAAATAAAAATCTCACTGTTTGTGGATGACATATTCTATATGTAGAAAACCATAAAGAATCCACCAGAAAACTATTAGAAATAATCAACAACTACAGCAAAGTTGCAGGGTACAAAATTAACATGCAAAAATCAGTTGCACTTCTATACTCTAACAGTGAATTAGCAGAAAGAGAAATCAATAATACCACCCCATTTACAATCACAACAAAAAGAATAAAATATCTCAGAATAAACTTAACCAAGGAGGTGAAAGACCTATACAATGAAAATTATAAGACATTATTGAAAGAAATCAAAGAAGACATGAAGAAATGGAAAGATATTTCATGCTCATGGATTGAAGGAATAAGCATAGTTAAAATTCCCTATGACCTAAAGCAATCTACAGATTCAATGCAATCCCAATCAGAATCCCAATGATATTCTTCACAGAAATAGAACAAAGAATCCTAAAATTTATATGGAACAACAAACGACCCCGGATAGCCAAAAGAATCCTGAGAAAAAAGAACAAAGCTGGAGATATCACAATCCCTGACTTCAAAATATACCACAAAGCTATAGTAATCAAAACAGCGTGGTACTGGCAGAAAAACAGACATACAGATCAACGGAACAGAATTGAAAGCCCAGAAATAAAACCACACATCTACGGACAGCTAATCTTCGACAAAGGAGCCACAAACACACAATGAAGAAAGGAAAGTCTCTTCAATAAATGGTGTTGGGAAAACTGGACAGCCACATGCAAAAGAATGAAAGTAGACCATTATCTTACACCATATACAAAAATTAACTCTAAATGGATTAAAGACTTGAATGCAAGACTTAAAACCAGAAAAATCCTAGAAGAAAACACAAGCAGAATGCTCTTTGACATCAGTCTTAACAACATCTTTTTTGAATACCATGTCTCACCAGGCAAGGGAAGCAAAAGAAAAAATAAACAAATGGGACTACATCAAACTAAAAAGCTTCTGCACAGCAAAGAAAACCATCAACAAAATGAAAAGATAACCTAACAATTGGGAGAAGATATTTGCAAACCATATATCTGATAAGGGGTTAATATCAAAAATACATAAAGAACTCATACATCTCAACAACAAAGAAACAAACAACCCAATTGAAAAATGGGCAAAAGACCTGAATAGACATTTTTCCAAAGAAGATATACAGATGGCCAACAGGCACATGAAAAGATGTTCAACATCACCAATTATTAGGTAAATGTATATCGAAACTACAATGAGATATCACCTTAAACCTGTCAGAATTACTGTAATAAACAAGACAAGAAGTAACAAATCTTGGACAGGATGTGGAGAAAAGGGAACTCTCATACACTGCTGGTGGGAATGCAAACTGGTGTAGCCACTATGCAAAACACTGTGGAGATTTCTCAAAAAATTAAAAATAGAAACACCATATGACCCAGCTATCCCACTACTGGGTATTTACCCAAAGAACATGAAATCAACAATCCAAAGAGATTTATGCACCCCTATGTTCATTGCAGCATTATTCACAATAGCCAAGACATGGAGGCAACCTAAGTGCCCATCAACAGATGAATGGATAAAGAAGATTTGGTACATATATACAATGGCATACTACTCCACCATAAAAAAAGACAAAATCATCACACTTACAACAACATGGTTGGATCTTGAGGGTATCATGCTAAGCAAAATAAGCCAGACAGAGAAAGAGAAACAACTGTGATTTCACTCACATGTGGAAGATAAACAAACACATGTATAAAGAGAACAGATTGGTGGTTATCAGAGGGGAAAAGGGTGGGGGATGGCGAAAGGGGTAAAGGGGCACATATGTATGACGATGGATAAAAATGATGATGGATTGGTGGTGAACATGATGCAGTCTATATAGAAACTGATATATATTAGCGTACACCTGATAGTCACACAATGTTATAAGCCAATATGACCTCAATAAAATAATTTTAAAAAAATAAAAAAAGAAAGGATCAAAAAATAAAGGCTAGATTAACTTTGCCAAAAAGGAAGGAAAGCAATATTTCTTCAGCACTGTCTTTTTAAAAGGTTCGCAAAAACCCTGAAACAGGCATTTATTGTCTTCATTTTAAGGAAGTCGTTGAGGAAAATGAGGAGCGGAAAGGAAATATTTCCCTGGGGACTAGGATGCTGGCATGATGGTTCAAGAGCAGAGTTTTCTACTCAGGAATATCAGCCTTCTTGCTTCCTCCAAGAAAGCGGTCAGCCTGTGGTTGCCAGTGCCCTGTGGTCTGGAGTAGTGTTCTCAAAGTGGTGTGCATGAGAGTCACCTGCAGGCCCATGAAACCAGAAGCCCTGCCCTCCATTCGGATTCCACTGGCCTGAGGTGGACTGAGGATTTGCACTGAAAACACGTGAAGCTTCCCGGGTGCGGCCCATGCTGTTGGTATGGGGACCACAGCACACTGAAAGCCTTGCTCTAGAGAAATTTCATCCAGAGAAGAAGGAAGACACTTAAAATCATAAGGAGACCACTGGTCTCTCCTGATATTTGTAAACGGTGGGGAGGGAGCAATGTGAAAGTAAGAGTTTGTACTTTCTGCAGCGAAATACATATTTCAGAAAATCACAAAGAGCCTCTCATCCCTCCATCTTCAGGATAATTGTAAAGAAGTGAAGAGCTAAAATATGAAGTTTCAAAATATTTGGGGGTGGCAGAGTTGGGATATAGGAAGCAGGGAGACACCTCAAAATCCCATGTGTCAAAAGTTTCAAGAATGGTAATGCCCTTTTATTCAGTAATACTACTTAGGGGACTTTATCTCAAGGAAATTGTCAGAGATGCTTGGAAAGATTTGTGTCCAAAGATGTTTGTTGCATCATTATTTTCATTGCCCCAAACTGTAAATACTAGGTACTTAAAAATAGGAGATTGATAAAACATATTATGATACAGCCACACAAGAGAATAAGATACAGCTGTTAAAAATCATTCTTCTAAGAATATTGGAAGATAAGCAGGTAGGTTTATAACTTTATGAAGCAAAAAAATAGACTACAAATTAGCACGTAAAGTATAAAATACACTTACAAGTGTTTAGAGGCAATTTGTGTAGTTGGTCTCTCTGAGTGATTAAGAATTTTCCCTACTTTACAGTTTTTAGAATATTTTAATATTTTCTAAATTTCCTTCAAAGACATGTGTTATTTTTATAAATAGAAGATATCCCAATAAATGGTTTGAGTATTTTTAAGCAACCTGTATAGTAGTGAATTTGAATTTTTCAGAAGCAGAAATACTATAATACAGAGGTATTTTGTGGCAGTTAATATTTCTTGAATGCTAACTACAGGCTAGGGGTAATTTATATTATCTCTTTATAATTCTCACTTTATAATAATATATAACATAATGTTATTCTGCAATACTCTGTTTAGTGTGTGTTTGTGTGTGTATATATGTATATATATATGTATATAATAAAACCTGTTCTTACTCTCCATCCAGTAGTACTGAAGGTATATAAGCCTTCAGAGAAGACTGCACTTAAGGGACAATCTGTTGATCAAGTTGTAACCTAAGGGGAAGAAAAACAAATATTAGTTTATGCGGTGTCTTGGATGACTATCTTTTCACACCACTTCTGTCGGATGAGCTTCCTGTCAAAGGGCTCCGGCCATGCTACTTCTCCCTGCACTCCTCCCCTTACTGCCCTTCAGTAGCTCCCTGCCACCTGCATGACTCAACAGCTTCTTCACTTTCAGTCTCTTGTTATTGCTCTCGTTTTCCTGTTCTCTTCACAGCGAGCCCTCTTTGCTCCCTGTCTGCCCCATGCTGTGACGTTGGCATGGATCTCTTCTTTGTGGCTGTTGGCCAGTTTCCTCTTTCAATCTCCATGGCTTTGACAAGGCTTAGACTAGATGGCTTCGTCAGCGTATCAGGCATTCTCACCATATTTAAAGACTTCCTGAAATCCTAACCTCTCCATGAATCAGAGCACCTGGCATATAGGAGGCATTCATTCATTCCTAAAGAACATTGATTCCCTCTACACTGAAAATACAACGGTGATTTCTGCTCTGTGAGACTCCAATATATGCCCACACAAAAAAGCCTGCCCACCAAACCTTGTATAGATTACTCTCATTCTACATTTTTCTAGAATCTTCAACTGAGCCTACACTAATCTAAGAAAGGACTTTAAAATTTCTTTTAAAAGAAGTATCTGTTTAAAAACACCCCTTAATGAGGATGGTGGTTTTAAAATATGTCCCCAAATTGTTTGACACTCTTCTTTTTGAGAGGTGGGATCTGAATCTGGGTTCTGTGATTGCTTGTCAAATAGAGTATGGTGAAAGTGATGCTGTGTCACCTTCTGAACTAGGCCTTAAGAAACTGGCAGCATCTGCTTCCTGTCTTTTGGGATACTCGATGTTGGAATCCAGCCACCATGTTTTGAGGAAGCCCAAGCAGCACATGGCAAGGCCCAGCTGAAGAAGAACTGAGGCCCCGGTTGGCCCCAGCTGAACTCCCAGCTGATAGCTAGCATCAGTTTTCCAGTCATGTGAGTGAGCCATCTTGGAAGTAGATTCTCCAGTCCCTAATAGAGCTGCTGTGTGAAGCAGAGTCAAATCTTCCATGCTGAGCCTTGCCTAGATTACAGATTCATGAGCTGAACAAATGGTTTTTGTGGCTTTTAAGCCACTAAGTTTTGGGGTGGATTGTTACTCATTAATACATAACTAGAACAATGTGCCTGTTTGGTTATGAAGATTAGGTATTCTGGACATAGTACAGTGGGTCTGCATTAGTAGGACTTCTTTAGGTGGTTGAATTGCTTTATTTACCATGTCTAAGAAATAACAGGAAATTAGAGGATTCTGAGCCAGCAAGCTAAGGAGCAGAGGAGGCAGAGGATGAAGAGAGGGAGAGGTCTCTAGCAATAGGAAGGGTGGCTGAAGCACAAGTGAACTCAACAACCAGTGAAAATTATCTAGTGCAGGAGATGGTGTGGGGCTATTTAAGAATAGGTATGTCAGTGGTTCAGGTTGAAGGTGTTTGCTAATGCAGCTGGCTGCCATAAAATGGAGCACCTGCTAATCTCCATCCCATGTGCCCTAAACCTTCAGCAAAATCCACACATACAGTCTCTGGAGTCTGGAAGACCCAGGATTGGATGGGTATACTGCAATGAAGTCTGGTGGGGTAATGAGTGCCGAGTAAAACTGCACACTTGAGGCAAGATGGAAAATGCAGTTTGAGAATTCACTGGAAACAAGAGCTGGAGGCCAGAGGTGACTCAGGAAAATATAAGGCCTGGAACTGCCTTCAACTTTCTTTTTTGCCCTATAACCTGCAATCTCTGGACATATGTGAGGAATCCTGGATATCCCTCTGTGCAATGAGGGTTCTAATCTTTTTTGCCCCTCAGTCTTAAGGTTTATAGTGATTTTAGTTGACTAGTGGTCGACTTAAAGGACATGTTACAGCATTGATCCTCACTGTGCAGTAAGTCTCCAAATTGTGTGCCTCTTCTATTTCAGTTTTGAAGGAGATAACCACAATTACTTTCCAGGGCCTCAGTGTGGGCCCTCAGGGACACTTGTTGTCCAGGTTGCACTTTGGTGTCAGTAGGGCATCAGACACTGGTAGATGCCCCTCACTATGCTATTTAATGATGCAGTTAGACTCCTTGAGTCGGTGAGGGGAAGTACTCTGGGTACAAGGAGGGAGCCCTAGCACACGTCTCGCCTCCGGAACTGTAGGATGATAAATTTGTATCATCTGAAGTCACCAAGTTTGTGGTTACCACAGTAATAGACAACTAATACAACCTGGATGTGAAACATTATAATAGAGTATTTTAGTTAAATGATAGATTATAAGTTATAAGACAGAAGAAAATGAAAATGTCCCAAGGTTATTTTTTGAGTTAAAATAAAGACAAACAATGCATGTTTTTCTTGCATTACTTTTACTGGAAAAAAACAACAACAACAAAACTTTTTTTTTCAAAAGAGTCCAAATAGAAGACCATTACACAAGATTGCACAATCTCTGACAAACGCTGGCAATGAAAGGTATGTAAGCTAGTCTCATAGTCCTTGTCTAAGTCGTTTTCTCCACCCGCAACACACTGAGAATGGAACTCTCAGAGCTGCTGGGCTGGATTCACAGTCCCATTGGCTAAGCTCACTGCATTCCATAATTGAGTCACATCAAACTTCAGGTAGGGACTCTTCCACCAAGATTTCAATCTTGACAGCAGTTTAAAATTTCACATTCTTTCCATTTACCACTGGCTTTTTTCATAGTCAGGGGTATGAGTCAGCGTTATCCAATGTCTTTCTTCATTTACCACACAATTTACTCTCCTCTGTTTGGTACATAACTATCTCAGTCTTCACATTCTTTTCAACCACCACTGTCTTTACTGCACAATAATATGATTTAAATGTAAATATAGAAACCTACATCTTCAAAGGGGCAGAAAAAGAAAGAACCACCTGCTAGAAGATGGATACAGGTATGACAGGCAATTTCAGGGAGCACTGGAAAGGACTTTTTGCCATTAACACTAGCTAATAAAAGCAATTATAAAACTTAAAAAAAAGAAATCAAATTAGATGTGTTGTGTGTGTGTGTTTTATTCTGCACCATTATGAATTAAGTAGGAATAAATCTAATAATATGCTCTAGTTGCAACGTATGACAAGAATGTTAACAGCTGACAAATACTGCTGTGAATGCTCAGTTCTCTTCTGAGACACGGGGCGTACAAACAAGTCCAATTTTCAGAATCCTTCCCTGGGCCTTGTAGTCACATGTGCCATGAACGGACATGCTTTTTTTCCAGAGGACCAGAGTCTGCAATCCTGATTAGATTCAAGCTCAAGGTACAATTTAGCAAATGCTACATGCTTTATTAATGATTTTATGCACCTGTGAGGTCTACTTAGGACCCAGTAGTTAAGAATATAGAAACAGTCTCTTGAAAATATATATCATATCTATATGTATATCTCCTTAGAAATTATGTAAAAGCCTAACATATTTTATGAATTTGATTTTTATAAGTAGTTTTCTAAAACAAACCTACACATAATTTTTCCCCTCAACAGTACTGATAAAGTACAGGGCACCTTTTTCTTTCAAGTATTTGGGTAAAATCGCATACCCTGAGAATTTGGGGTGCAAATCTACACCTTGTAAACTGTAGAATGAAACTCCTCAAGCACCACGTAGGAAAATGTATACCAGGATAGTTTTAAACACAGAGACTATTACTGAATGTGTTTTCTCATGCACATATATATATATATATATATATATATATATATATAATTATCATGAGATTATAGTCCATCTACTTAGGAATCAATACTGTCCTGCAGTCCAAAGTATTGTTTCAGGTAGCATGAGCATTCAACCTGTAGCAAACACATGGAGTATGAAAATAATTAAAATGCATTAAATCATTAATGGCAAGGACAATAAAGTCAAATCTGAAATTAAGAAAAAGAAATTTGTATCGTCAGATATTTCCTACTGATATAAGGATGATTTGAAATGCGCATTAATATTTGAGATTTATCATAAAGATGTCAAAGAGTAATTTGTTTTAGCTTATTTACTCAATGATATGTAGAGAGCCATATACATACAGACATATAGAGACATACAGAGAGCCCATAATGTTAAGTCACTAACTGCATATATGGGCTTCATTTAATCCTGAGGGCAATTTCAGTGAGTGCTTTTCGGAGAATACATACTGGTGAATTAAATTTTCATATTGGTTACAAATGTGTTCAGTTTTCCAAAAACAATTCAAATGGAGCCTATTTCAACCTGATCCTTTAACCAAGAGAGAAAAAGAGGAAATGGGTCAGGATTTCTACACACAATGCCCTGTAGTTTCTCTGGAAAACTGAATCACACATGTAAACCTGAGAGGAAATGGGAAAAGTCAGACTCTGCAATTCTAATTAGATTCAAACTCAAGGCAGTATTCAGGAAGTGCTGCATGCTTTACTAATGGTTTTGTGTACATAAAACACGAAAGGGTAGTTCAGTAGCTAAAGGGACATAGTTAGGATAATAATTTTATGGGTCAGAAAGCTTCATAGACTCTTGTTTTCCTCCACTTAACTTTGGCTGAGAAAGGAAGGGCACAACCACATCATTCAAATATCAATGCAACCTCCAGAAATGATAAACAAGGGAAAATGAGAATTTAGATTGACCTTATGTCTTTAAAAACGTTCCTCCCTATCGCTTGAGGTAGTAAATGGCCTAGCAGCTTTGGTTTGGTTTTTTATGGTTTGATGAACTAGAGAACCATAACATTATCAATAGATGATGTGGTATTCATTGAGTATTGTGTTAAAGTTCTGTTTTTAACCACTTGGACATTTACTACATTCTTGGCAGCTTCTCAGAGGACATGACCTCTCTGATAGAACCAACAAATGAAAAGTTTTTTCTTTCCTAGTTTCTGTCCTAGTTTACCTTGGTGTGAGAATTTAAGGCTCAGATCTGCTGGTGATAAATAGCTTATGAGTACCCCAGCCCTGGGTAGGTAAGAACTCAACCATATTTTCTCAGGAAGGAGATGTCTCTCTTTTGGAAGACCTGGCAAACGGACAATACTCAACATGACCACTGGGTTTTCCTAAAAGTCACAGGTGGTTTTAAAATAGTCTTATTAATTCTGGTACTATCTACCCAAATCCTATATTAGTTTCACCAGATGTGTTCAGATACTTAAGATTTCATGGCACTGCTCTAAGCATTGTAGGTTTAAGATCTTTGCAATTGATTCTACTTTCCTGTTCCAATATTGAGTGACCTCATACCTAGCCAGTCTCTGCTGAACATGAGGAAGGGCTGGTGCTATAAGAGAAGTTCCCCAGTGGTGAAAGGTGAAGTAAGTTCTGGGGTGACTCTTTTGATGAACCTGGGTAAGGCAACCTCTATGACAGAGGAATGACACTTTCCCCAGTATGGCATGAGGGTCTCTCTTCCATACACGGAGGCCGTTTCACGTCTCATGTTTCATGTCTTGGAGGCTCTCGCTTCATTTCATAACTCATCACACCATGATTGATTGAATTGTGACCAGAGCTGACTATTTCTACCTCAAACCTTTCTTTTTACCCCACAGAACTTCTTTTCTAGGGTAAAATTCCTTTAAGGAAAGCCCTGAAAGTGAAATTGAGTTTTTTTAAAGAGAGTCCAACTGAGATGGGAGACAACCACGAACTCAGGAGATGACATAAATCAGACAAAAACCAGTCTCAGGGTCTTTACTCACATCTTCAGTCAGGAATAGCATAAAACTCTGGCTTCAGGAAGCTATTTTAAGCAGAAACCAATATTAATGATCATGAAAATCAAAATAAGCCTTTTAGAAAAATTACCAGAATGCTTTATCTTTGAATAAATAAGTAAATAAGAGGAGATTCCTTAAAGAAAGTATGGGAGAACCTTCAAGTTATTCTTTTAAAAAGTAAGAAATATTCCAATGTAATATTTATTGAATATATATTGACATACTTATTAATTATGACAACTTAAATATTTATCTATTCAATCAACTCTTCAAGACTCACTGTGAACACTCACTAAAATAACCTTCAGAACCGGGTTACAACTGAGGCAGTATTGAATGTTGATGAAAGATTCTGTGATTAGGATTCTCAACATCTCTTAAAACCATAAGGAGGAAGTGATGTAATCCTGGGTCACTGTTATTGGTGTGTCTAGGACTGGAGAGAATCAGGGTCACTGAATCAGAGTTTGCCTTCTACTCTACCGCCCCAACAAGTCACTCTTCAGACAGGAGTATGCAACTATGGAGGGAATCATTGAGGAAGAAAAATAATGCTATACATTCAAAACAAAGGTTGGATTCCGAGAAGGAAATAGATATTTTATACCTTTCTGAGACTAAAAAAACTTCATTTTAAATCAGTCACTGGCTCTCCAGTATTTCAAGCCATTCTATTTTAAGGCAACAAAGAGTGTCATGGCATTGTACAAATAGGAATATTTAAGCAAAGCACAAAAGTTAAAACCACTGTTTTTCACAATCACATTTGAAATCATGCTAAACCCAGTAAAAGAACATGTAAAACATAACCAAGAGAATGACTAGGCGTGGCCAATATTGATTCAAATTGCAGACCCATCATATTTAAAATGCAGAGTTGTGCTACAACTCTGCCAGCCAGTCCTGATATATGCCAAGAACCTATAAGGAGATTTGTGATCCAAATGTTGGTTTGCTGGCTTGGTTTACAACAGAACCAATCCCATTCTGTTGTGTGTTTTGATTGAAACATGAGAACACTTAAGAGATTGCTTGCCTAGTCACAAATGCAGGAGGGAAAGATGAATAGAAAGCTTATATCCTGTATTAAAGTATAAAAAGAAAGTTTTACACAGGAAAAATGCAACCATTCAATCAGCTTAGTAAAACTAAAATAACACAAACTGTCTTAACAAGGTTGTTCAGGAAAATATAGAAACTTACACACTTGGTTTATAAGAAGCAAAAACTAAGAATAACACATGTAGAGGAAGTTTTTCAGACGAATTCTTAGCGCTGTTACAATGCAACCTTCAGATTAAAGAAGAACTGTCCATCTTTCTTTCCTGCTCCTATAAAAAAAACATAGTCAAAGAAAAGGTTGTTAGTTCTAAAAGTAAATCTCACTTTTAAAGAAGCAAGAAAAATGTCAAAATACATTTTATTTAACTATTTGATTAATTTCAATATTAATAATGATGAAGTTCACATTTATAATGTGTTTGGCAAATGTGTTTCTGAACCTCCAGACATTACACTGGCCTCAAGAAAGTGCTCAAAGTGGAACCTCTCTTTGAAACTTGAACTAAATACAATCAACTATTCAAAAATAATTATAGGGGCCGGCCCGGTGGCGCAGCGGTTTCACCCGCGCTTGGCAGCCCGGGGTTCGCGGGTTCGGATCCCGGGCGCCCGCGGACGCACTGCCTGTCAGCCACGCCGCGGCGGCGTCCCATATAAAGTGGAGGAAGATGGGCACGATGTTAGCCCAGGGCCAGTCTTCCTCAGCAAAAAGAGGAGGATTAGCAACGGATGTTAGCTCAGGGCTGGTCTTCCTCACCAAAAAAAAAAAATAAATAAAAAATAATTATAGAGTTAAATGTTTAGTTTCATTAAAATCACTCACAGCAGGGATAAAATAGTGTAAGAGAACTGTTCCTAAAATATCATGCAGAAATGATATTTAAATTAAATTGAAATCCACATGGCGACGGACAAACAATAATGTACAACTAAAACCCCACAGTGTTATAAACTATTAAGACATCAATAAAAAAAAAGAAAAGGAAAAAAAAATTAAATTGAAACATTTGAAATTTGCCATGAGTTATTAATCTAGTTAAATGAGTGAACTGTATACTGAGAATTCTTGTGAAGCAAATGATCACTATCTAAATTATGTGGAATTTCGTATAGTGCATTTTGTTTAAAACAAGGTATACTGGTTAGAGCCTATGACTTAGTTAAGTCCATTCTAAGTTAAGCACTGACATGTTCAAAAGCTTACTGAAAATTAGTCTTTCTTTCTGTCGACCTCTCTGTATAGTATATCCATTAGAATTTTGCCTAAAGAACATTTTTTTTTAACATTTGAGAGTTGATATTTGAACATAATATTATGAAGACAGAAATAGAGTGGCCTATAGGTAATATTTGTTAGGGATTAAGATGACTCTATCATGTGAAAAATAACCCCCAAGAAGTATCAAATAACAGCTATCTAATCAATTATATGCAATCGGAGTAGTGCGGCCAAGGAGATTTTAAATCCTGTCACCTAGAACTGACCTGTGTCAGATAAATGCTTCAGAAAAAAGAAGTCTATGAAAATAATTATGGTTTTATAGCTCATATGTATATATTTCATGTTTGTTTATTTTATTCTTTTGTATTTTATATTGAGGAATGACCCTCAAGATGAAAGGGACCGTTGTGGGTTTGGAAACTTCTCATCTGCCAAATTTAAGTTTTCATACCTTAGGACATATAGAGCAGCAACAGGAAAAGAAAATATAATTACAAGAGGAAGAGAAGAAAATACAAGACCAAGAGTCATTTCAGTGCGGATCCAAGCATCTGACAACAACTCAGGCTGAGTCCCCTCACGAAGCAAGGTTCGCAAGGACTCCCTCTCTGACACAGAGGGGAGACAGAGAGAGAGAGAGAATACAGGACCGGGAGAGCAGTCTGAGAAAAGGTAGAGAAGTGGGTCTACACCATCTACTGGCATCGTTTTTAGGGATCCAGTCTAGATGTCGCCTTTTTCTTCATTCACAGGATGTTGCTTCTGCTTACATGAACTGCAGAGGAATTTTGTTTGAAATCTCGACAGTAATAAAGTTGCTCCAATTCCTATTAAGAATAAAATAATAAAAATCGCCAGTCTAACCCATCAGATGATCGTAAAGAAGTCAGTAAAGATGAAGGGCAACTACACTGTGTCACCGGGCAGTTTGGCCCAGATGACTCCCCATGGTTTCAGGACCAGAACGCATGACAGAGTCCAGCAGGGATGCTAGGTCAAATTTTCCCCTTGCTCCATGCCGGCCTGGGCCCAGACACAGAAGAAAATCACCACATGCAGCTGGCACCCCATGCCCAGGGTTGTATAACATTCTGGAAAGCCTTGGGGGATACTAGAGTACCCTGATCACCGCCGGCTGCTCTGCCCAGGGATCAGCCAGCTCAAAGGGGCCCACAGAGCTGTGGGCACTACCTCCAGTTTGAGGAAATGAAAGCAATCCTGGGTCTGGGCCCCTGATGCTGCCTGAGCATCCGCAAGGACAAGGGCTGATTTTCTGCCTTGGTGAATGCCCCTGATGAGGCCTGAGATGAGGGAGTTCTGAGGCATTTATGAGGTTCTAGTCTCCAAGGGAGACTGAACTCTTACCACCTGCCATGTGCTCGGTGCCATGTCCTTTGTAATGGTCTTATAATTCAATCTTCACAACACTCCTGCAGGGTATCCCTGTTTTACAGTTGAGGAAACTGAGACCCAGAGAGGGCAAGTCACTTTTCCAGAGTAATAAGAGTATTAGAATTTGTGCAGGGGCAGCCTGACTTCAAGATGCACAGACTTGGGCTTTAGTCAAAGCCACCCAGCTCCCCTTCAACTCAAGTGCATGAAGCCATTAGCATTCGGGAGGGATCCCTCTCTCAGGTGGGCATCCCACACCTGCCCTCCCTGCATGCACACACAATTACCCCACTACTGGGAGCCACAGCTGCTAGAAGTGCTGAAACTGTCTCTCTTTGGGGCATACAATGTTCTAATGATGACTAAGGATAGCTAATTTGTGTGTGTGTGTGTCTGTGTGTGTGTGAGGAAGATTAGCCCTGAGCTAACCTCTGTTTCCAATCCTCCTCATTTTGCTGAGGAAGATTGGCCCTGAGCTAACATCCATGCTCATCTTCCTCTACTTTATATGGGACGCTGCCACAGCATGGCTTGACAAGCGATGTGTCAGTGTGCGCCTGGGACCCGAACCTGCAAATCCCGGGCCGCCAAAGCGGAGTGCGCCAACCTAACCACTATGCCACCGGGCCGGCTCCAAGGATAGCTAATTTTTTAATAAAAAGAAAAACACACATATAGGCTTAGTATACGCTAGACATTGTCAGATTCAGGGTCAACTTCTTACCTTATTCCCTTCCCCTTTTTCCAGATAAGGGAAGAGGGACAATTCACAACAACGAATGGAGGCGTGGATGGCAGAGAGCAAGAGAAGTGGGCAAACAAGAGGTCATCTGTTAAGAGCACCAGCCCGGAGCTCAATGAGCCTGAATTTAGGTGATCTGTTGATCTGGGACAAGGACTTTTTCCTTTGTCAAATAGGAATAAAAATAGTACCTACTGGTTTAAAGAATCAAATGACATGATAAGTCTTGGTATATAATAAATGATTAATGCACCTTAGCTATTACTTTTCATTTTTTATTAATTTATAAAGGGTAGAGAAGACAATATAAAGGCAATAAAATTATGGAGAAAGGCACAAAATAATAAGCCAGAGGAAAGCTACAACCCAAGAAAAGAGAAGAGAAAAGAAAAGGCAAAAAAACACTAGGAAGACAGTAAAATAAAATAGCAACTATGTATAATGATTGGGAGAGGAAGCCACACCAAGCTAGGGGGAAAAAAACAGAAATAAATGAACTGATTCAGGAATGCAATTGTGGAATGAACTGAAAATGAAATTCAAGCCTGCAGCCTGCAGCCCAGCCACCTGGCTTCCTGCACAAAGCTGCAAAGAATATGCAGGTGAGGGAGCTGGCAGGGCCCTGACCTTGAAGCTGCCCAGTCTGTGATGAAAACAAACAACAAAGAGAGGAGAAGGGAAGAAGCCAGGTGGGCGTTAAACAGCATCAGCTCGAAGTGAATGGGAAAGGAGAAACCACAATAAGAAATAAAATAGCAAAAAAAATATATAAATAAATAAAAGGCAAAGAACAGAAAGCGAATTCTCTAACAAATGGCCAAGGAAGAAAGGAGGAAAAGTAAACGAGTGGGACAGACTCCAAGAAGGAGGACCTCCACAGAAGAGCGGCCCTGGGGAGAAAAAAGGAGGAGCCTGGAAAACAATAAGAAAGAAGCAAGCAGAAAAGAAACTCTGGTTTGGAAAAATTCAGGTTGAGTCCAACTCTGCCCCAAAGGGACACTGTGACTTAAGAAGGGTCACTTGACCTCTCTGAGGCCCAAGTTCCTCCTGCAATTTGAACACAGGGGACAGGGTTTGATGATCTAAGGGCCCTGCTGGGCCCCCTAGAACTCTCTACAAAGACAGCAGCCCCTGAGTCTAGCCCCTCTGTCTTTCCACTTCAGCTGCTGACATGTGGGGCTCCACTCAGGGAGGAGAAATAACTCTGAGGAAGCAGGGAGAAAAGAAAGACCAACGATGTAGGGGCAATACAAAGCACGCTCAGAAATGAAGAAACAACAGGATAGAGTCTTACGAAAAAGAAAGACATTCAAATGCAATGCCCACTGAGCAGCAGGCATGGCACCAGTGACAATTTCCTTTTCATACCATTACATATTTTAACTTTATGCCCTTGCAAATGGCCTTTAGTACCATCTCAATTAAAATTTTAAGACAAAATATGGCATCTAAGTGGGTGAGCAGGAAAAAGTATGGAAGTGAATACATGAGGGAAGGCAAAATATAGCTACATGCCTCGAATGACAGAAAACTAAACCAAAAATAATCTCATCGGAAAAAGCATCAAAGATCCTGTGCAGAAGAGACTTTCAAAACAAAAATCAACCAGCAACAAAGGCCTAAAACAAGAGACCTGACAAAAAGGGAGAAAGCAGTGAAGTTTTGCAGCTGGTGTCCTAGCACACTGGTATGTCGCAAATGGTTCCCACTGTGGCTATCTGTCCACAGGGCCACCGGGCGCCAGACTGTGATAGCCTCGTCCATTTACCACAGTGTGCGATGTCATTACTAAATAATAGTAAAATAAATAATACCACAACTTATCTTCTTAGATGGGTTGTGACACGGCACAGTTTGAGGAGAACTGCAACACTGACCCCAGGAAGAAGACAAGTGGGAGAGACCCATCTATGAAAGTAAAACTGAAGGGAACTTCATAACGATCAGAGAGAGACAGCAGCTGACTATGCCCAAATATATACAGGAGGAGGAAGCAGATCTCCCTATTACAATGTGCAGCTAAAAATAGAGGACGAAATACTTATTATTTGAGCTGGAAGGAATCTTTAAGGTTAAAACAGGACCTGAACGAACAGTTTGCAGTTCTGTGTGTACGGGCCTGTGTCCTCTTGCTAGAGGGAAGGCTCCTGGCTTGTGGGACAGTACCAGGTCACATGTGGGTTTATAGCCTCATCAGAATATTCTGTGACTCGTAGAGTGTAAACATGTAATTCAAGTTTGTTGAACGAATGAGGGAATTAGTGCATTTCGTTTAAACATTCATTTTACACATGTCCAGAGAGGCAGGGAGTAGATCCCAGGTGTCCTGGCTGCCAGCTGAGAACTCATTAGGCTCCTCTGCCATCCTTCCTTTGCTCCAGGCCTCCTACTGAGGAACATACAGAGCGGCCCACAGGGAGCCTGCTGTGGCCCAGGAGCAAAGAGCCAGTCCACAGGTCCTGGCTCTCTCACTGTCTAGGAATTTCAGCAAAACCATTTCTTTCTAAGTCCCAGTTTTGTTCTCCGTGAAATGTGGTTGGATCAAATCATTTATGTGTCTTCTTAGTTGAAAGGAGCACGTAAAACCCTACCCTACCTCAAGGAAAATCTCTGGGATAAGTCTGGTTTTCAAGAGAAACCAGCTTCCAAGATTTCTCATCCTGACCATCCATATGAGCATCAGTTGATGGAGGAGTGTGTACAATGTAAATTTTTGATATATCTGAATGATGTCACAGATTTTTTCACACAAGGAAAAGAATTACACACTTCTTTTTTACATATCTGACTTTTCTTTGGAAAGTGGCATACAACTTTCAGAACGGTGAGTTTTGAAGGATTTTAGTTAATCTGAGTTAGGATAATTAGATTTTTGCCTGGACACAAAAAACTAATCGTTAGTTTCTGACTAGTCTTCTTAAATCACAAAGCCAGTTTTTGTCTTTCTATCTTTAGGGCTGTGGACTAAAATAAAGGTTGAACTTTCAAAAAGGGAAAACCTTTCAGATTAATCACTGTTCAAATCTCAAATACTAAAAATTCTGATTTATATTTGTGTCTGATGGAAACAACTCCAGGCCTAATCTCTCCAGACTCAGAGGATAGGAGAAAGGCCCAAGGCAGCTGCCGAGGGGACACTGCGAGCCTGCACGGTCCTCCCTCCCCTGCGCCCTGCCCTCCCTCCCCTCACTGTGCACCTCCACAGCTCACACAAAGGCCTCTCAGGATTAGCTGCTCCAAAGTAGTCTTAGGTAAACATACCCCCGTCCAGAAGATTACAACGCTTTTTTCTAGGGGCTACTCTTTTCCTTCTGCAAAATTAATTCTCTAATTCTGAGTCTCTTCCATGTGTGTACTGAATTTTTTCTTTATTTTCTACATCAGACAAAAGATGCACTATTTATCCTTAATCCTCCCCTCCTCTCTTTGTTTGTGATCCTCAGCAGCGCCTGTTGCAGACTCTTGGAGAGGAAGAAATAAAACCATTTATTTCTAGATTGCAAGTAAAATGAAGTTTGTGCTTTCACCTGAATTCTTAGAGAAAGACCCAAGGTTTTTGAACAGTGGCCTAATGCTGCCTTGTAGTTCAATAAATATAATACACAGTAACAATCCTTTAATTTGAAAAAGGGTTATACCTTGCAGTACACTGTGATATCATCTGACACTCGGATAAATTGTGAGGAGCAGACATTACTGACACCCGAGTGTCGCCAATGCTGGCGAGAGTGCAGGCCCGAGGACACACAGCCGGTGAGAAGCTGTGAGTCTCATCCAGTGGCCCTACTCCCTAATTTAAGGCTCTTTCACTGCACAATGTTCCTCTGTTCCTTTTCAGTTCAGAAAAGAGAGAAATGGCTTCTTTCTTTTCTGTAAGCATAGAAAGGGTTTCTCTCCTCTCCGTCTCCTTTCTTAGTTCAGTATGATCTTACTAAGGAATGAAAGTCCTAGAAGCATTTACAATGTCATCTCATCCTAATCTGAAGAGAACAGGATAACGAGGGGGCAAATTAGTCCCCATAGGGGCAACATCTTTGTGCTTCTACCCGAAGGTTGCCCCTGTCTTACATGTTCAACCTGAAGTGTCCTGGTTCGGATGAGCCAAACTCACTTTTCCTATCAAGTTCCATGGACCGTATTTACAGCAAGGATTCCTGCCTGTGAATTTGTTCACTCCAGTGAACTGTTAACTCCAGTGTCAGGAATGGATTTTACCTGATTTCCTTTAGAGGGGGCAAGTGGGAGCTGCTGCTTCTCTGCAGGGAGAGAAGGTGGGTATGAAAATGAGCGCCTTGTAGGGATCAGGGGCAGAGTGCAGTGAAGTCAGTCTGAACAGACTAGATCGCACAGCGGCCCTGTGCCAGGAGCCGCTGCAGCTACAGAATCCCCTCTCTCCCTCTCGTAGAGGTAACGCCCGTTTTGGGGTGTGTGTGTGGGGGGGGGTACCTTAAAAACTTAAAAATTATTCTGATCGTCTGAAAACAGAAAAACCTGAACTTAAAAAATACAGTCTCTCTGCATAAGAAACCAAGAGGGAGATGTGGTGGAAAGAGACAAGCTTTTCTGCAGATTTTAGAAAACTTCCTAACAAGAGGAACGTCAGTCTTTGACTCTCCTTACTTCTGAGGAGCAGCCAGATGAGGGCAATCCCAAAGATCTCTCCAGATGTTCCTGCCTGCTTGCTGCCCGTGGGCTGCCGGAAACAGAGTGAAGTTCACTCCGTGAAATCCAGACCGGGTTTTCGTTTCTTTCCCCTGCCGACCTTCACTGAAGGCTAACCTGACAGATTCAGGGTTCACTCCCCTCCTACTCACGATGGGAAAAACACTCAGGCAATTTGAAAAGGTCAAAGGTGAAAGGCCACCCGCAGGGGCTAAGGAATGAGAAGAGGAGGAAGCTTGGCAAGAAAATTAGCTCTTTCATAATTTGAGGGGGTGTTGTTCTATTCTTCCAAAGTGCCCATTTCTAGACAGCCTCCTCTGCTGTAAATCTGCCACTTCAAACCCAAAGAAATAGGATTACTCTTAAGCTTTTAAACCTGATTATCAACATAAGATTCACTTACCAGCAGCTGCTCTGCTCTGCTTTCTGGTGACTGCTCATCATCGATGCTCCACCACAAAGCTCATGGTGGTACCGTCAAAGGAAGGGGGGGCAATGATCCGTGGCCCCAGGGGCTGCGAAGTGATGCTGATGACAGGCTTGCCATGCAGCTGGGCGAAGCCCTTGGCCCCCACGAGCTGGGGTGTGGCTGCTGGGGCCGAGGAAGAAGAGGAAGCGGGAGCCTGACCAGAGGCCATGAAGTATGGGGCCTCGGTGAACGTTGCAGCTGCTTCTTTGCTGGGGGGCTCTGCCGCCATGTGGGAGAGCTCACTGCCTCCTGGAGTGTGAGCAATTGGTGTGGGCTGCAGGGCGTTGGTGGGCAGCACCGTGGGCAGAAACCCAGGGTAGATCATGTAGGTGGGTCCATAGGCCCCGGGACTCAGGGCCAAGGGAGGCACAGGGAGGGACATGGGAGCCACAGCCTGCTGCTGGGTGGTCATGGGCACATCCACATACTGCCCTGTCTCAGGGTCAAACAGTCTCCGGGTCATGGGCTGTACTGGTGTGTCGACCAGATAGTACTGGCCAGTCGTCACATCCAGGAGCATCTTACGCTGGGTCTGCTGAGGCTGTGGCTGCTGGAAGGGGTCTGTGGGGACAGGAGCTGGGCCTGCAGGTGCGGGGGCAGGCATGCCAGGCGGGGAGAAGCAGATGACCTGGGGCTGGGCCCCCTGCAGGGTGAAGGGCAACAGCTGCTGGTGGTAGATGGTGGGAGGGGGATGCTCAGGGCTCTGTGGCCCTGTGGGGGCAGCTATTGTCTCCCGGGGGTTGTCGGGTTTGGTACGCCAAGCTGGCCGGCTGGTTCCACTGACCTGAGAGCCTTTGGGGCTACTGGGGACCTGACTGCGGGCACTCAGCGGGGGCAAGCTGCAGAGAGTGGCCACGGAGGAGACTGGGGGCCCCTCCCTCCCAGCCCCAGGCCTGCCCTGAAGCTCCCCAGCTACAGAGCTTCCTTTAAGAGGGATGGTCAGGTAATTCTCACAGTCGCTGTTGCTCTTTTCCAAATTGCTGCAACTTTTGCTGTTGGTCACCTCATCGAGAGGTGCCCGGGTGGCCGGGGAGATCTTAAGTGACCGGAGTCCCTGCGATTTGATGCCCTTTGCGGCTGAAGGACTCTCTGGAGAAGGTCCTTGGGGGAACTTGCCGGCGACACCCCCAGTTTTCTGGGTGCTGCTGGCACTCACGGTGAATAGGTTCCGGTTGCTGGGGAGTGGTGGGAGGGGCTGCAGGGGTTGGGTCCTCTCCATATCCTTGTGCACTGGGGGAATATAGAGGGATCGGGGCCTCTCCCTGGCCAGGTTCTCGAAGGCCGCTGCCCGGGCAGACACGCTCTCCGCGCTCGGGTTGGAGTTTCTCCGCTGCAGACGCTCTATGGGGCCCCCTCGCAGGACCACTCCAGCTTTGTTTCCCGTGCCCCGCTCTTCCGCCTCACCTAGACGTCTGGCCACCTTGTTGGGGTCCCCCTCGGCACCCCCGGCCCCTTCCCTCTCCTCACTGGCAATGAGCGACAGGACATGGCTGTCGGCCATCATGGGCAAGGGGTCACTTTTACGTTTCCACTCATTCCTGTTGAAGCTGTACAGCTCCTCCATGGATCTCACCGCGGCGGTCAGCTTCTCCAGGGCATTCCGGGATGACTTCGGGCCTTTCCCTTCCTCCCTGACCTCCTCATCCTTGGGCTTCTCTGGGGTCTTCTGGGCAGATGCCTTGGAGACGATCTTGAGCACAGGCAGGTAGGAGCCCTGCTCAGGCTTATTGGGGGCAATGGTGGCCACGGGCAGCCTGCCAGACGCCCTGTGAACCAAGACTGTCCCTTCAGGGGAGGAGGAATCCAAGCCCCTGCTGCTTCCGCCTTTGCCCGTGCTCTCCCTTGACTCTCGGTCTGCGCTGTCTTCCCTGTGGTTCACGACAGCCTGGCACGTGATCACCATGGGGGACAGGGATCCAGATCCGCCAGCTGCGGCGGCCAGCTGCCTGGGTTTGGGCCCAGTCAGCCCCTGCTCTGGGGTAACACTGCCCTTGTCACTGCTGTCCCCTGACCCTTTGATTAGTTTCCTGACATCTCTCACCTGGTGGAGGGGGCCTTGGGCCTTGGACTTGTCTCTGACATCTCTCACCTGGAACTGGGGCACTTTCTCCAGGTTGTCCCCCCGGAAGAGTTTCTGCTGCGCTCTGCTGTTGTCGTCAATGGTTTTGAAGAAGTTAGAGGCACTGCCACTGGCCAGTTTGGGAGTAAGCAACTTGGCGATGTTGAAGTCCGAGCCCGGCTGTTGCACGCTCCCCAGCCGGATCTTGATTTCGGGAGCCTTGGGCCTGCTCACTGCCGTGGAGGTAGCCTGGACAGCAGGGTACTTGGTGGCCTGCTTCTCTGGCTGCTTGTCCTTGGGTGTCTGCTGGATGTTGGGGACGAAGAGGCGAGACATGATGGTGGACTTGCTGGCAGAGATCTCCCCGAGATCAGCCCTCCAGTCGCCCCCTTTGGGGAGTTTCAGCTTCCCGATGGGGGTTTTTTCTTCCCGCTTCTCGGCCTCTTTCTCCTTCCAGGACCGGAATGCACTGTTCTGACTACGGAGGAAGATGCCCTTGACAGTCTCTGATGCACTCTTTTTAATTTCACACACTTCTGTGTGTCCGTCAGCGAAGTTTCTCCCGGAGCCTGCATTGCTCTCCCTAGGGGCACTGGCTTTGAAAATTGGGGATTTAGACCCAGCCATGGACCCTTCCCCACCTGCGTCAGACACGCTGACCACCGTGCACTCAGAGCCGGCCTCTGAGTGGCGAGAACTCTGCCTCTGCAGGCCCCTCTCCCGCTGCTTCTCACCCGCCCGCGGGCCTTCTGTCTCCCTGGAGGTGCTGGGGAGGTGATGGTGGGAAGTGTCAGTGACTTCCCCCCTCTCCATTTTGAACTCATGTTCCCGCTGCATCTTCTTGGAGATGACATTTTTGAGCAGACTGGAAGCAAACTTGGACTTCTTCTGGGGGCCGTCGGCGCGGGCGGCAGGCTTGCTGCTCTCGAAGGCCTCGGAGCCATCGTCTGTGCATACGGATCCGGGGCCCTTGCTGGAGACTTTGGCGGCCCTGCAGGGCCCAGTGGCTGAGCTGGCTTTGCTCTCACTGCGTAAATTCAGAGGCTCGAGAAGGGTGACCACGCGGGAGCCCGTCTGGACCTGCTTCTGGAAACACAGCGGTGTCTCCACATGTTTGATCTCCCCCTCGACTTTGCTGACTACAAACTCCAAGGCCTTGGTCTGGGACTTCTTGGACTGGATGTAGAGCTGGTCTGCGGTTGTCCTGGCCCCACCTCCCTTCCTCAGACCCGCGGCCACGGAGGCCGCGCTGCTCCTGAGGAGGCTCTGTTCCACCTTGGCTCCGACACCTCCACATTTTAAGTCCAGGAAGGTCGACCAACGTCCAAAGCCGACTTCGGAGAGCGTGGAGGACTCCCGGGAGCTGATGTTCAGAGCCTCGAAGTAGGGGTAAGCGAGGCTCCGGAAGGCCCGGGAGGTGAGGGTGCGCACCTCTTTGTCCGCGTCGTCCAGTTCGCTCACGGCACTGGAGGCCCCGCTGGAGTAGTCCACCAGCTCCTTGGCGCGGACGGCCCCGCACCGGGTCTGCAGGCGAGCAGGGACCGCGATGAATTTCTTTGCATGGTCCTGAGCCACGGCTGCAGCCGGGTCTTGCTTCAGTGAACTTGAATTGTGTTCAGCAGCTGTAGAGACGCGGAGGCTCATGTCGCCTTCATGCTTGGCAGCGTGAATAATGTTTTGCTTTGCACGCACGTTGCTAGGCTCATTTATAGCCCGGGAAGTCGGTTTGATTGATAGGAGGATCTGGCTTGCCGCACTCCCACAGCTGCTTGCGGCGGCTGCTGCCCCTGAAGCTGCCTCCGGGGGCTTGGGCAAGGGCTCCCGCGGGGTGGCAGTGCCAGGCCCGGTGGGTGGGGGAGTGGGGTCACTGTCCGAGGGGCCGCTGCCCACTTCCGTGCTGCTAGTGTTGCGACCACTGTTGCCTGCGCTGGGACGGGCGGGGTCGCTGCTGGTGGGGCTGGGTGTCCGGGTGGCGTTGGTGCTGGGAGTGGTGCTGAGGTAGCAGCTGTTGTCGTCGTCCTCTTCGGTCACGGTAGTGACGTCCCCCGGGGTCTCATCGCTGCCACCAAAGGAAGCATAGTCCACGAATGAGTAGATGACGTTGTTGTCCTCGAAATCCAAGCGGGAGGCCAGGCCCACGTCGAAGTCCATGTCCTGTTCCACCTCACTCAGCTGGATCTCGTGGGTGGTGATGTAGTGAGCCTCCTCATTTTTGGGGGGGTCTCTGCTGCCCTGGGACTTGGCAATAATGTCCCTGCACTCGGCTCCATCTCCTCCTCCCCCTCCTCTTCCTCCCCCTCCTCCTCCTCCTCCCCTGGGCTGGCAGCTCGCTGCACGCTCTGCGCTCTCACTGCTGTCGCTCTCAAAGCCTAAAGATGAAGACGAGGTGGCCTGAGCCCCTGTAGATGTGGCAGTATCATCCATCTTGGAAAGGCCACCTTCTTCTGCTTTGTCCACCGGGGAGGAGGAGCAGGAGTAAGATGAGAAGTGGCTGCCCTCGTCAGTGTGGGAGAGCTGGGATCTGGAGAGTTCTGAGGAAGCAGGATTCTTCTGGGAGGTTGGAGCCTCGCACTGTTGACCACTGGGTTCATCTTGGGCTCTCTCCCTGGGACTCCTAGGGGCCCTCTGATCCCTGGGGCGGTGCTCCGGAGTAAGGCTCATGGTGCGTGGACTCCTGCTCTTGACTCCAGCTGAAGCGCACATCTCCACATATTTCACTTCTCGCCGGGAGGAGGCTGGTGGCTTGGGCAGCGGCCGCAGCTGCTGCTTTAGCTCCTGGCTATCTTGAGCTCCACTCACCCTGTCCCCCACCTCCCGCAGTCTGGCCTGCTGCTTCAGCTCAGGAGTGGCGGCTTCCATTCTGAGCCCTCGCCTAGGTTTCAGCGATAGGAACAGACAGTGGTGAGCGCTGGGGCTGTCCTGGGCCCCTCCCTGGCCCTGGAGGGGCTGCAGAGTTGCCCGAAGCAGGGTCCCACGTGCCTGGACCAGCCCCAAGGCTACAGGCACCACTGCCGCTGCTGCTACCACCTCCCAGTTCTTCAGCCCCTGTGGCGGGGCCAGGGCAAGCCTGAGGGAGGTGGGAAGGCTCCTGGATGGGGTGGCAGAGGTGGTCTGTGGCTGGGGGGCTGCTGCTCTGGCCGAGACTGTGGCCAACTTCCCGTAACTGAGCTGTTCTGTCCAGTTGTTTGCCTGGCACCGTCGGCACCTAGGAGTCTGAACGCCATCGGCCACGAAAGGAGCAGCATCTGTAGGTCGACCCCGGGACTCCCAGAAATGAAAGGAAAGCATGTGCTATTTCTCGTGAAGCCTTGTTCCTTTCCTGGATGGGGCAAGAATGGGTCACGTCATTCCAGAAATATTTTTAGTGTCTATTCCCTAGTCATACAGAAACCACACTCGAGGGTAGAGAGAAGAGGCTTCAAGATGAAAAGACAAGGTTGGGGGTGGAGGAGGCGTGTGGGTTCTAATTCAGATCAACCAAATGTTCTCTGTAATCTAGTATAGAGATGTCTAGCAAGTATGAAATTATTCTTTACTCACTGCCGTCTTTCATTCCCAAGTCTGATTAAATGGGTTTTTCCCCTTGTTCTTAAATAAAATTCAAATTCTGCATAGCATTTCAAATCAATTAAGGACAATCCAGAAAGATTTCAGAATCTCCCTTGGACAAATGGTAAACTTTATGTTTTCCTCAAAGTCTGTGCATTTTCTTTCTCTTTCACCTCAAATCAGATGAGTTCTGGTAATAAAACTTTTCATAGGAATAAAACCTTCCATTCCCTCTTTCCCAAAGTTATACTCTATGAAACATAATCTGTTTGTTTCAAAATAGAAAGAATCCCTTCTAGAATCCTTACTGTGTTGACTCGAAGTATAAAAGGGCAATTTTCAAAGACTTAAAACATAACGTCTTAAATAAACTTTTAATTGTAGTCACTAAAAAGGAGCACTTGGAGTCAAAATTGACACTACTTCAAATTCCTACGATGTCTAATCAATCTCAAAAAAGTTCCCTAAGCTTCTAAAAGCGTGACAAAACAATAAACCTGCAATTAAATATAGCCTGAGGTGCAGCCTCATGATTCGGTTACAGTGGCTGAATTCCAGACCTGCAGGGCGCCGAGTCAAAAGGCACGAAAGAACAACGAATACACTTACCCTCTGTGAGTACAGTGCAGCTTGGAGGGAGGTTCAGAGAGGAAATGTGACCTGCTGGCATGCCCCATGGAAACAAAGCCAAAATCCCAGTTCACTGGCTCTGAGGTACATCCATTTCAGACAATTCAGTAGTTGTGCAAGGGAATTCACCAGGCAACCCACGATGGTTGAGGGTTCTGTGCTGGCATCCTCAAAGCTGAGCCCTTGGTGCTGTCAGTGCAGAATCACGACTCTTGGTTTTGGTGAGATCTGGCCCTCATCACCTGCCAGGCCCAGTTCCACCACTATACATAGTCTGTGTGTCACTTATGCCGACTGAATAAAGCACTATTTTAAACATCCACATTTGTGGGGAACAAAAATAACACCATCAACCATCCCCTTCCAACATGAACGCCACCCCCACACAAAACAATGTTCCTTCCTCTGGATAAGCATCGGGGGATGTATGGAGTGGGAGCCCCTGACAACTGAAGCTTCCGCTTCCCATACTGGAGATGTGGACGGCACAGCCCTGCCATTCTCCCCACGACAACTCACTTCTGCCCACATCACTGCCATTAAAAACACAACATAAGGAAAGACTGGAGACATCAAGTATCACAGTATGGATGTAAAGCCAGAGCACTAGGTGAAGAGAGTAACAGAGACAAGGAAACAGAAAGAAACAGAGGGAGAGGAAGAGAGTGGAAGAAGAAGAAGAAGAAGGAGAGAGAGAGAATTTGCTATCAACTTTTTGATTTTCGAGAATCACTCTTAATGGCACAAAATCCTGGATTCTTAATGATAATAAAAATTTAAAAATAATCACAACTAAGAGTTATATAGAGCTTACTATGTGCGAGGCACTATTTGAAGCACTTATAAACATGTGTATATTAATTTCTTTAATCCTCATAACAACCTGATGAGTTAGGTACAATTATGTAGATGGGAAAGTGATTTGTAGATGGGAAAGCTGAGGCACGGAGGTGTTAAGAAATTATGGAGCAGAATTCAAACCCAGGCAGTCTGGCTCCAGAGCCTGAGGCTTAAACATTCTGCTACAGAGCCTTGCTGACTTCGTGTGCCAAGACTCTCTGGGGCACCCCGATGCTCAGTTAGAAGGGAACCATGCATCCAGTGGGTAATTTCATCTGCATGATCAAAAATAAACCACATAACTGTTTCTTTTTTTTTTTTTCACATCATCACCCTGTGTACACATTGGGTACTCAGGGATTAAGGAACATGACCCCATAAATAAAACCAAATAAAATATAATTGGCTCCTTCAGGCAAGCAGAGTATTTTCAATGCCCCATTTTAATTTTGCTCTGAGGCCTTGGACAGTAAACCCTGAATACTGCCTCAAGCGCTGTGGGCCGTACACACTCCGCGGCTGAATGGAAGGCAGCGTTTCTGCCCATCAAGGCAATTATAGTCTGAGGAGGAATTTTTCCAGCACTTTCCATATGGCCCCATTTGTCATGACAACTCCACAGATTTCAGCAGTTGGCAAAGTACAAAATTGGAAGGTCAGACACCCTGGGTGTAGGTGAAAGCATAATTGCTGAATGCCTGAAGCTCTAGAACCCTGCTTCCAGAGTCTGGCTCCTCCAGAGAGCACAGCCCTAGTCAAAGCACCCCAAGACACAGAGAGAGGGTTATCCTCAAAGAGGTACTTACCTCCAAAATATCTGGTGGCTCCTTTTCTCTTTTTCTGTCTAAATGAATGCCAGTATAGGAAAAAATTTGCAGGGAAATCTTTTTCAAATAAAGCTAATTTCCAAAAAGTAGGTTTTAATTCAAACCACAAATTCTGTTTAAAAATCAGACAAGCTGAGAATTTGGAGTAGGACAGACTCTACTAAAAGATTAAAAAAAAAAGAAACTCATAGATGACAAACAGTGACCACTTGTTGGGTAAAGTAAAACAATTAAGAACCCCAAACTGCCTGCCCTCTGGCATTTTCAGAGTTTGGGGTCAGTAAATGTTACTATGAAATACTCCCAACTCTGTTGAAATAATTTGCAGTCATTTGGTACCCATAGAGCCTTTTATTCCTTAATATGACTACAATCATTTTTATACAGATGAAGTCAGTGATTGCCTCCCTGATCTCAGCTCTTGAGCAATTAACAGTGACTAATGTCACCAGCATTAACCCACATTAAGCAGGCCTACTTGCTAGACCAGGCAAGGTGTACTCAGTAGATCACTTTATAAGGGAACTCAAAGAGCACCACAGGAAATGACTCAGTGTCATTATTTTTATCTCTGCAGAGAAAGTTTTTTAGCATTCCCTGAAAGTCTTGTGAGATTGTATCATAGTGTGGAAAACTTTAAAATGATTAAGGGAATTAAGAATGAAGGCCAGACTGTCCACCAACTGGTAAGAGGTTATGGTTATAGTCCAGGTGTCTGACCGTGGGATAAAATGGTAGACAAATATATCATTCAAAAGGCAGAACAGTTTATCAGATATAGACTGCTAGACCAGAAATGGAGAGGTTTAAACTCTGACTCAAACTAGGAGTCAAAGGATTTACCAAACACACACATTCTCAGGATCCTCTGAGTGCAAGAGAAGAGAGATATTCTCTGATTACTTTAAAGTTTGTGTAAGGCTTTCCATAAACACTTGCACACCTATTCACACACACTGATGTGAAGGAGGCTTTTCTACTGGCCGCTGCTCAATGCCCAGAGTGTGGCCAGCTGTTCTTCTTCCTGGCTGGTGTCAGATTACATGAGAATTACACCTGAAGGAAAGGCAACATATTATTTTTATTTGCTGGGGGCTGCCAACGAGTGTCTATTTATTTAGTTACTGAGGCATATGCTTTACATACCTTAGCTTATTTAATCCTCTCAAAATTACCATGAGAGGGCAATTGTTATTCCCATTTTATGGATGAAAAATTGAGATTGAGTGAAGACATGTAGCCTGCATGACTTTTCACAACCAGTAAGTGCTGGAGCCCTGATTGCTCAGCTCTGAGGGACCCAAACCCACGCTCAGTTGATTGAGCATTCAGTCCAGGAGGTGGAGGTCACAGGCTCATTCCTACTGCAGGCTGGTTAGCTGTTCCACAGCCTCAACCAGCTGCCTACACACGGGACCAACTGGTCACCATGGAGTCCAAGGAAACGGAGTGCAGGATTAGTGTAAAACTATCCTTGCAAATAGAAAACAGCATGTACCATGGGGATGGTAAGTAGCACTATCTTCAAGGCTCTGTAGCAGAAGAGCACGTTATTGTAGAGTCGTGCCATGCCCGTCGCAGCTGCAACTTCTAGCTATGCCCTTAAAACCTGGAAGGAACAGTTCACCTCTAGAAATACAAGTTTAACAGACACTCAAGCCTGCTCACAGAGGGCAGAGGTGGTGCAAAAGGTTGTTTACTTTTCCCCTCGAGTCAGGATGTGTAGCAAGAAGTCACTCGTCTTTGTCTCCCTCCTTCCAGAGCTCCTCGTAGACATTTTGCCCTCCCTGTCCCCTCCCCCATTCCCCTTCTTCCTCTTGGCCCCTGACTTGTTATCCTGGACAACAGACAGTAGTTTCCATCTGATTTTCTCTTGAGGAAGTTGTGGGGGTTTTGGTGTTTCAGGTCTTACCGGATAAAAGAATATTATCCCTTTCAGAACAGCCACGAAGTGAAACATCGACAGGACAAGTAACTCTTCCTCTGTGTAATCCTGACCACCTTGAATAGCCTAACTCTAAATGTTTGTCCCTCTCACAGGAGCTGGCCTGCAGCAGGGGGGGACCTGAGAGGGGAGTTGCCAAGGGCATCTCCTTGGTCAGAGAAGGCAGGTCAGGGAAGACACCTCATTAGGCTTTACCAAGTTACTCTTAAGTATTTCCAGCTTGGTGTTGAAATGGAATTTAAATAACCAGTCAACTCAGCTGCCTGTCTACAGCTGACTTATTTCTGTGATTTTAGAAAAGAATTCTTTTTTTGCCTTTTAATTCTTGATTCTTTGCACTTGGGGGCTAAAATCATGTTTCTGTTTTGTTTTGCTTTGAAAAATATTTCTTCTTCCCACACATCTGATTTCAGACTTTAGCAGTTTCAAACGTGAGCCTTTAAAGATATACTCAATATTTTATTTTTCAGCTTTCTATTTTCTATGAATATTTGGAAGGATTATGAAAAATGCTTAAGATCTTATTTCTTTCCTTGCTTCAAATCTGCTCAAAGCTCAAGTACTATAATGCAAATTAGAGCAACTTTCTAGAAAACAATCTGACAGTTTCTATCTATCAGACAGAATAAGAACATTAGGGTTTAATAATATATGTACAGGGACGTTTACTGCAGCGTGTTCCAAAAGATTGGAAACCACCTCAATGTCATCAAGAGAGAAATGGTTGATTTGTTACAGCGCATGCACGCTATGGCACATTGTGCACACATTAATTCTGCAGACATTAAATGAACAGGAACGTATGTTCCAATCTTGACAGGATTTCCATGAAAAGAAGATTACAGAATGAAATCTACTAGTATGATTCCATTTCAACAAGAGGAATAAAATTCATTAAGTCAACATGTGTTGTATCAACATAGAAAATATATGGAAGTATAAACACCAAACTAACGTTGTTTTGTATATGTGGGAAGGTAAGATTGAACAATTATTATTAAATTTTCCTTTACGCCACTTAGTGTTGTTTCAATTGTTACAACAAATGTTTTTCTTCTGTAATAGAAAAAATAATTTTATATTGAAAAAATTTCATTTCCTTTATAAACTTTCCTTAAGTTAAGCCCATTCAGCTTAGAATTGAAGCAAAGACAACTTATACTTAGACCAAAGAGAGCTTTTAGCTTTACCTCATCATTTTATCAATGTAGGAGGTGAAGTTCAGGGGAGTTCAATGACTTGCCCAAGGTCACACAGCTATGAGTAGAGGAGGAAGACCAGAATCCATTTCTCCTGACCCTAAACTCAGTGCTTGTTCCTGTGTTGCTCAAACTTTGTCATCAAAGTGACCAAAGGGAAAAGGAGACTAAATTACATTCTCAAAAAATTGGAGTATGTTCCCTAAAAAAGCAAATAATTTCATTGTGGCATTATGGTTTACTTAAAACCAAACTAAGGTGAATTAAATAAACTATTACCATGTGCAAAAATATGGATGAATCTCACAAATGTAATGTTAGGAAAAAGAAGCCGGCTGCAAAGAGAATATACTATATGATTCTATTTCTATAAAAATCTAAAACAGGACAAACTCTTCGCTGGTGTTGGAAGTCAGGATTGTGGTTACTTTGGTGATGGCGTCAGAGAAGTGGTGAAGGGGGCTCAGGCATGCTTCTCCGTCTGGGAGGTGGTCACGTGGACGCATTAACTCTGTGAACGTATATCGAGCTGTGTTCTTGTGATTGTTCACTGCACTATAAGTATGTTATGTAACACGTTCATTAAAAAACTCGTGATTTTTACAATCATAATATAAGCATATCTATTTTTTCAAATCTTGAAATAAAGTTGATAGTTTATAAAAATATATGCAATATTTGTTTTGCCACTTCACCTACCACTTGGTAAACTCCAGGGTGTCTCCAGAGGTGTCAGTACCCTGAGTATGGATGAGAAGCATGGGGTTGTGGCCATCTCTGGCTGCAGCAGTAAATCAGGATATTCTGGGCCAGTGAACCCCGTGTTCCAGAGCTTGGGCACTAGAGTTACACTGCCTGAGTTTGACTCTACCTTTCCTGGCCATGTCACTGAGGACAAGTGGTTTAACTTCCCTTTACCCCACAGGGTACTCCTCCGTAGGGTTGTGAGGATTACATTAAGATAACCCATTTTAAGCACTTAGCATAGGGCCTGGCCCTTAGCAAGCGCTGAATAAATGTTAATTACTGCTAACTCTGCTATGCTGTGCAGAAATTTTAACCCGTCTCTCCCTACATGAGTATCTTTCATCCCTGCCCCCCCAGTCACAACACCACACATTGCTCTATGCACATCAGATGCTCAGTATTTTTTAAATTGAACTGAATCCAATGATTTGCCACAATCTATACAGGAAAAATCCAATCTCCTTAGTTTTCATTGAAGGTTGTCCCCATTTCAGTCCCCACCTATTTTCCAGCTTCCGTTTCTCCTCTGCTCTACATAAATCCCAACCGCACAGTCTAAAACCATTTCCAAGGCTGCCTTGCATTTTTTCTCTCGCAGAATGCTTCTTTGCTTATGTCTTGCACGTTCTCCACTTCCTGAAGTATCCTTCCTCCTTCCCTGTACCTTCTATAATTAAACCAATCTTTTAAGACCAAGAGTAAATTGATCTCTTATGGCAATGCTTCTAATCTTTTTTGATTCACAAAACACTTTGATTATTTGACAATTCTCTCTCAGGAAAAAATAGGTACATATTTACAAACCATCCAGTTTGGAGATTTCACAATCCCTGAATCCCCGTCCAGCCCCCGCCCCCATCTGTGGTCCTTAGACTACCATCACCATCACAAACTGACTCTTATTCTTAATGCCCATAGTGATTCCTCTCTGGACTAATAACTTGTCTGTTCTTTTAACGTTTACTCTCACTTTCATGGTTTTTTTCCTCACACCCAGAATGTAAGTTTCTCGAGGATAAAGTCTTTGTCTTATACATTTGTTTGCCCACAATAACTAGGCATGTGCCTAGTACAAAACGAGTCCACAATAAAAATGTGTGGACTAACTGTCCCCTTATCATCTATATTCTTTCCTCACGTGATCTCGTCCTGGCCCATGACTGTAAACATTTGCTGATGGCTGCCAACATTATGCCTTCAGCCTTGGTGCTGCCTCTCAATTCCAGATTAGTATATCCTGCAGGCTACTTGACGTTTTCATGTGGGTGTCCAGTAGGCATCACGGATGTAACATGTCAGGAAGGGAGCTCATGGTTGTTCACGTCATCCTTCTCTTTCCCCAGGCAACCTTATTTCTACCCCAGTCTTTTCCTTCTCAATCTGTGACACTTCCATCAATTGAGACCTGGTCCCTCCCTTTTACTCTGCTCATCCCCATCCCATTCTTGAATAAGTCCTCTCAAATCAACCTCCAAAATATCTCCCAAAGCCATTCTCTACTCTCCATCTCCAGAGTCAACACCGTGTTCCGAGCCCTCACCATTCTTACACGGCCTCCAGGCTGTACTCCCTGCTCCCTCTTTGCCCTTCTACAATCCAATCTCCAGTTGTCAGAATGATTTTTTACAAATACAAATCAATGCTGCCACTCCCTCCCTTAAAACCCTTTCCTTTGTACTTAGGATAAAGTCCAAACCACACATGACCTAGCTCCCGCCTCTGTCTCCAGGGCTGCTCCCAGTAAACTCCAGTCTCAGCAGCTCTCTCTGTGTTGCTCCAGCAGCAAACTCTTCCATGCCTTGGGCTCTCAATCTGTCTGAGAAACTCTTCCTCCCTTTCCCTGGCTGTTAGATACTTGGCTTCTTCCTATCCTTTCTGTTTTAGCTTAATCTTCATATCTTCAGGAGATCTCCCCTGACCATTCCATCTAAAGTGGGCCTCAGAATGACCATCAACCTGGATATTCCATTCCACGCCAATCCAGTCACCTCTCGAGAATTGTTGTCCTCATCTATTGCCCATCTCTCCCACCAGAATTTAAACTCTCTGAAGGCAGGTCAGAGACTTATTTATTGCTTTAATCCCAGCATCTGGGAAAATATAAACTCCACAAGGGCAGAGATTTTCTCTCTTTTTTTTTTTTTGTGAGGAAGACCATCTCTGAGCTAACATCCATTGCTAATCCTCCTCTTTTTGCTGAGGAAGACTGGCCCTGGGCTAACATCTGTGCCCGTCTTCCTCTACTTTATATTGGACGCCGCCACGGCATGGCTGACAGGCAGTGCGTCGGCGGGCGCCCGGGATCCAAACCCGTGACCCCCGGGCTGCCAAGCGAGAACTAAACGGCTGCGCCACCAGGCCAGCCCCTTCTTTCCTTTTTTTTCTTTTTTACTTATGTTCTCTGAGGTCGTCCCTGGTGCCTAAAAAAGGGCCTGCCACGTAGTAGGCACTCAATGAATCTTTGTTGACTATTGATACTCAGTAAATGCCATTTTGTCTACGTTATTGAATCAATCAATCAATAATTTAGTTATTACTTTTGAATAACTATAGAGAAGCCAGCAAAATTATTTAGGGAGAATTCTCCTTAAATGAATAGCTAAAAAGTATTTATAACTAATGCATCAAAGCATTATGATCTATGGGTATTATTAACACATTATTAAATGGTCACATCCAAAGTCCTTAGAAACAATTAATACTCAAATGTTAGCAAACAATTCCCTTCTTATCTTGTTTACCTTATAAATTTGCTTAGTAAAAAACTTTTTAAAATAAAGGAAAGATAGACTTCCAAATACATTGTTATCAAATAACACAAATTCAGAATGAATAAGTACTGAAGTAATGAGTTTTGTTTATAATTCAACTCAGCAGTCAATGAGGTGATTCAGAACAGGCCTCTTTGGAGCATGCCATTGCACTTCATTAAATTGGTCACTGCCTCCAACAAAATTCCTTGCTGTCTGTAGATTGGCCCATTAGATCATTCAAGAGCTTCCTGGGTCAAAAGAGATTTCTGAATACATAGTCTTTAAAAGGTCAGGGGTCATTAAGAAAGAGTGTTTACTTTAAGCTCAGAAAGCTGACCATTTTCTGTCAGCAGCCATGGGGGATGAAGGATGCAAGGAGATCCGACTTTCATTGCTGAGCATCTAGCTTAGTGGGATTACAGAGGAAGGAGGAATCAGCCAGATGCATTTCAGGCCTGCAGACCCTTCTTATATTTATAACAACATGTTTTCCTAGTAGCAGTTTATTTTGCTGAAAACATTTAAATAAAAACTTCCAGAGCCTCTTTTGAAAAGATGGTTTTGCATTCCCCAGTCAAGCACCTGCTTGACTTTAATGTGCTACTATTTTCGTCCCTGTAAACATATACTCCCTTCCATAAGACTTGAGTTGGTCTCTGTGTAGTTACCACGCACACAGCCTCTAAGAATAGATAATAGTGCAGAGGATTTTTCTGGCCAACTCTGGTGAACTGTCCTCCCTGTATGCCCTTAGCAGCTAGAGAAGCAAACTCATGGGCAAGAAAACCATTTCCAACTCAACACAACACACTTTTAATATGACAGCTCATAAAACACTCTCTCACTGACTTGGAATATGTTCTCCTGGTTTTGAAAGGTCTTCTTACCTGAGTTTTCTACTGATTGTCATAGTGTGACTAAAGAAACCTCTGTATAACTCTGGGTAGGACCTAACAGACTGGTCAGAAACAGTCCTGAGTCACTCTGACTTCGTTTCCTTCTCTATTGCTGGTGAATTCCAGACACAGAGAGAGAGACCCACCTTAATAACAATCAGATCTGGATTAGTACTTGGGACCAGGGGACATCCACCCCATAGACCTTCTCACTCACTGAAGGGTCATTTTCATTTACATTGGAGTCACAGGCTTGTTGGGCTTCTAAGACAGTTCGCAAGGTAAAAGGCTTGTAAGGTCAAAATTACCCATGGAAATCCCTTAAGTTGTCCATAAAGTTTGATTTCAGGGCTTTGAGTACACACCCTGCATAATATAATATGTGAATGTGCAAAATTATGTACAATATATAATGTATAAGTACATATGTTTATTCAGTATGTAATAAAGGATATATAAGCAAAATAACATTTTATAACATTTTAAGTCCCAGCCTTCCACCCCCACAAACAGAGTGGTTGAATTTGCATAAATGAAATGCACTTGAATTCAGGAGGGCTCTTTACTTTAGAGCGTAGAGATACCTGTTGGCCTCTGAGTTCTATCTTGAAGCCTTGCTTCCTGCTCTAAACTTGAAACAAGTCCATTTGGAACCAGTTGTGTACCTTATAGATTGTTTGCATGAGAAAACTTTAATAAATATCAAGGACCTTAATTGGACAAATCAAATAGTAACAGGAAACCCATTTCTGAGCACCACTGCCCCACCTCATTATGTAGAAAGACAGGCAGGGTTTTCTTTCCCAGCCAGAGCCATGATTTTTCCAAATTCCTATCTGTTATTTGCTGCCGTTCTTCTATAAAATGATTCATTCACCCAATTGACTTTTGGTGTAGTACTTGAATTTCTTAAAAAGTCATTAAATGTAAGATATGTTCCTTTGGTGGTTGTATGCAACCAAATTTAAATTATTTGAAATGGCTGACGTGAGTGCTTCATGTATGTGTGTATTTGCATGTGTGGTGGGAGTGGAGGGTGGGGAAGGACAGGATTTTACAACTTCTAAGCAAAGTGTTATAGTCTCAGAATGAGCTTCTATACCAGAGGTTCACCCTTTTGCTGTAAATGGACGTGTCTTACTCAGTTCTCATTTTGCAGAGCTGCTCTTTTTAAAGTTCAGCTTGCACTGTTACTGGCATGAAGAAGACCAAGCTGATGACTCTATGGAGAGAGGAAGAATGTTCTTCCCTGTGTCTGGTGAGTGGAGAATGTATAACACTCTTAATGAGACACCAGACAACTCTGTCAACTGGGGATAACAATAGGCAACAGGGTCAGGGTGAGGATTAAAGGAGGTAAAACATGTGAAGTGCTTAAAATGCTGCCCAGCATACAGGGAGTCCTCCATTGTTGTTGTTATTGCTTCTATTGCTGGTCTCATGACAACAGGCATCCTGAGAATAACTTTAGATCTTTTTGGAACCATCTAGTGAAATTTCCATAAGTTACTGACCCAAGATACTCTAAATATATATAAAACATAGGTAGAGTTCACTGTTAATACTAGATATTCATTTAGAAACAAAGATTCAGCCAAACTTTTCATCTTTTATAGCCTTTGGGGAAAAGAAGTGGGCTTGTGATTTCTCTGTTGGAGAATGAATAGATATCTGGAAGAAAAATGACTCTATAGGTCATTGAGTTCAACCTACTTACTGCAAAGCCAATAAAACTGAGAATAAGAGAGGCACCAAGGTAACAGATACTTGTTACTATCAGTAGGTCTACACTACAAGTAGGTCTTTTCTCCTCATTTGTCAAATTCCATGGGGAAAGGAAAACCAAAATCATGTTTAACCATAAAATTGAAACTCATCCCAAACTTCTTTAAAGAAAGGGAACTTTATGTAAGTTTTAAAATTAATCCTACTATGGAGATTTAACTAACCCCACAAAGTTTTCAGATACTTGGCTAAAGCTATAGTTACACATCTCTATAAAGAGTTGACTAGTTGAACAATTAATGCATTTTCATTATCTATTTAATATTAGGCCACCAACCTGCAAAAAACGTAATCAATAGGAATATAAATAATCATCAAAAATTAGATTTATTGCTAAAATTGCACCTTCATTAACTAATATGTGCTTGTATCAATGTGCTTGCTGTATTTTGGGCTATCGAAAAGGGAGTGAAGAAGCTAGAAAAATAGGTATGTTTCAAAATTAAATTAAATAATGATTATAATATATATCTATAACTAAAGCCCGTTAACCCCAGAGCCCAACTTCTGACTCACTAAGCTATATTGCTAAAATTGTAAATATCAAGGAAAAGGGTAATATCCAGAACTCTGAAAACATTTTAAAATGGAAATTAAATTGTATAGAGAGGCTAGATAAATAAAGTTGATGGTTTTATTAGCACTTTAGGACTTAAGGGAGGTAGTATCTTCAAAAAGTTCCATATGACACCATATTTGTTATCAATTGCTGCATAATGTATTATGCCACAACGTAGTGGCTTAAAACAACAAATCATCATTATTTCACACAATTTTTGTGGGTCAGAAATTTAGAAGCTGCTCAGCTGAAGGGCTCTGGCTCCAGGTCTCATGAGGCTGCAATGAAGATGTTGGAGAGGGCTGAAGATGAAGGTAGATGAAGGCTTGGCTGGTGCTGGAGAATCCACTTCCAAAATGGCTTACTCAGACATTGGCAAGAGAATTCAGTTCCTTACTGGCAGTTGGTAGGAGGCTTCAGTTTCTGACCATGTGGGCCTCTCCATAGGGCTGCTTGAGTGTCTTCCTAACATGGCGTATGGCTTCCCCCGAGAAAGTGATCCAGAGAGAGAGAATAAGACAGAAGCCAGGATGCCTTTTATGACCTAGCTTTGGAAGTCACATACCATCACTACTGCCCATTCCAATGATCACAGTGTGGGAGGAGACTACACAAGAGTGTGAATACCAGAAGGGAGAAATCAATGGGGGCCATGTTGGAGCACAGACACCTTTCCAAATTTTCCATCATTGTTAACTTAAGTAAACGGTGAATTTTACACACAGTTTCTATTAGGATGCCTAACCTAATCACCATGGCCATTCTCAGGTATTACTGTGTTTATTTTCATAAAATATTTGGACTAAAGAACATGGACAAGGAGAATTAATTTGAATTTTCTCTCTGGATAGTCTCCTTTAGCAGTCGTTATTCAACAACCTTCCATTCTTACCCCATCATTCCTTTATTTTTCAAGGAAATTTAGGTCCTGGGATCTACCACCACCATCATCATATTGGCCTAATCATGGTATTGAATGGTGCCATAACAAACATAAGGACCAACATAAGTCCCTGAAGAATACCCTTATCGCATTTCTTTGGATGACAAATATCTGTTAGGAATCCTCCTGACCTTCTTTTCATCTGTGTGTCCCTAGCATTCAGCATAATCTGGCATTAGTGAGGTAAGTAAGATGAATATTAGAGCTGCTTTTGGTGACAAGAATTTAGTAGAAGTTGCTATATAGGATAATCTTTGAAAGAGAAAGTTCCAAAATAGCTTCAAAGGAATTCAGAGGAAGACAGGCTACTAGAGAGATAGAACTCTCCATGGAAGCCACATGGCCACTAAGAGAAACTAGGCCTTGTGGCCAGCTCAAGACACGGAGGGTCCCAGCTTCATGGAAGGGTTAAGCCAACTGTTCCCTCCAGGTGGGTGAGTCTGCCTCAGGAAAAATGAAGCACACTGGGTTGAAGGGAAGAAAGAAACTTGATAAGATCTATGCACCAGGAAAGCTTTGCCAACAACCCTATCTGTGGTAAGCTCTTTGACACTTGTATCTGGTCCCCTCTAAAGCCAGGACAAATCCAGTAGCAATAAACCATGAGGGTAATGTCAGAGTAGAAAGGGTCAGGGTCAGAGAGAGCTGGGAGGGATTTGTATTTGAGGTGTCTGGAGGCAATGTGGCTGGGACACACAGTCATTTTTTAAAGGAGTCAAAGTTACAATCATGGAGATGGGGTCACACACCAAATCCAAACCAGATATGAAGACAGAGATGAGAAAACAGCAAGGCAAATAGTCAGGAGGATAAAAGGCAGGGCAGAAACAGGAATAGTGTGGGGAACAAGGTTCTGAAACAGAGACTGGAAATGGTTTACTCCAATCAAGCTTTGCCTTACCACTCCATCAAAACTGCCCTTGCAAGAGTTACCAGTGAGTCCTTGGATTTAACAATAAGCTTCACACTGTTGAATACGAAGGTCAGTTCTCTACTTTTTTTCAGCAGCATTGGACACAATTGACCATTCTTTCTTCCTTTATTATAACTTTCTTTATCTGGCTTCCAAATACTACGTTGCCTGGTGATTCTTCTACCTCATTGATAGTTCTTTCTCGTCTTTGGTGCTTGTTCCTTTTTTTCTCAGTATGTGGTCTTCTTTTCTTCTCCATATCTACACACTTACCTTGTGATTTCACCCAGTACAATCCAGTACTTTCAGTACAATTTATACACCAACAATTTCCAAATGAATATCTCCATCCTAACCTCTCCCACGAACAGCAGATTCATGTCTCTGCTAGGGTGTCTAGTAGACATCTCAGACTTCATATGTCCAAAACTGAACTTGTTATCTTATCCCCAAATCTGTTTTACTTGCGGCCTTTCTCATTTCAGCTGATAGAAACTCCATCCTCCCAGATGCTCAGGCAAAAATCTTTGGTGTCATCTTTGAATTTTCTCTTTCTCTCACCTCATGGCGGATCCATCAACAAATCCTATTGGCTCTACCCTCAAAATATATCCAGAATTCCATGTCTTCTCACCACTATCTCCACTCATTCCCCTGCTCTCAGCCTCCATGTTCTCCCTCTGGGATTACTGAAGCAGTCTCCCAAGCATTTGTCCTCTTTCAACATTTTCCCCTACAGCGTATTCCCAACACAGCAGCCAGACTGTGTCTTTTTGAAGTATAAGTCAGAGAATGTCATTCTTCTGCTCAAAACCCATCTCCCACAGAGAAAAGCCAGATTCATTATAAGACCCAACAGAGCCTTCATGAGATGACCCCTCATTACTTCTCTGATTCATCCTTACTTCTATTCCCCTTGCTCCCTACTCCAGCCATAATGGCCTCTTTTCTGTTTTTGAAAACACGAGGTACTATTCCACTTTTGCTGTTACATTGGCTGTTCCCTCTGCCTGTAACACTCTTCCTCAATTATCCACCTAGCTAACTCCCTCCCCTTCTTTAAGTTTTTGCTCAAATGTCAACTTCTCAATTAGGTCTTCCCTGGCCACCCTATTTAAATATGTCAACCTGCTCCCAACTCCACTACTCTTGATGTCTTTTCACGCTCGAATTTTTAAATAGGACTTACTACTTTCTAATATACAATAAAATTTACTTATGTATGCTTATCTATTATATTTTTCATTGTGTGGCTGTCTCCACTGCTAGAAATAAGCTCAACAAGTGCAGGAGTTTGTTTACTCACATATTCTGAGTGTCTAGCAGAGAGCCTGACACGAAGCAGGTGCTCTATAATATGCGCTAAAGAAATAAATGGTTTACATGTTGAAGGAATGGGTCTTGATGCTCTGTGGAGATAAGACTTCTGTAGAAGGGCAAGAAGGGAAGCAGGAAGACCAGTCAGGAGCCTAGCATTCCCGTTGAGGTGAGAGCTGACGGGGCTTGCACTAGTTGGTAGTGGCTGAGTAGTCCTGGCTCTGGCCAAGTCACCTCGTCTGAACAGAGCTGGCCTCCCTGTTAGCGAGTGCTGCTCAGTATGTCCCCATTTAGTCCCAGCCTTACTCCTAAATCTTGTTGGGTAGCATCTCTTGAAAGCCCAGCTTAAGTGTTAATGTCCATGTGAAGTCCTATGAACTCCTGCCCCACCCCAGGCCTAATTCATTGCTCCTTCTTGTTTCCACGACATCTTGGCCATACCTTTTATACAATACTCATCACAAGTATGAAAATTAGAATACATATGTTCATATAGTCATGAATTTGTATTTCCCCTGCTAGACTGTGAGCCCCCTGAGAACAGTGACTATATTTTATTGGTCTCTATCTTTGTAACTAAACCTAGATTAATGCCTGCCCATGGTAAATAGTCAGCAAATAAATAACAATTATTTTAGATCCAGCTTGATTAGTTTCATTTTAAAGAGAAATATTGTTTTGTCGTAAACAGTTTTCATTTAATCCTATAGTAACAACAGATACAAAATGATTCTTTCTTACAGAAGTCATGCATCTATATGATTTTTAGGTTTTTTTTTTTTAGTAAAGGAGAGGGACCACCATTTCTGCAATTTAGAATTTTTAAATGCAGAATAGTTCGAGCACAGTAGCTTAGTATTTTTGGTTTTGATTTTGTTTTTTTACCAGAAAAAAAATCAAATTTCAGGCAATCACTTATTAGGTCCCCAGTTTCTGGCCTTGAAAGTTAAGCATGTCTTCAGCTCTAAAGAAGCAGATTAAAGCCGTTGTGCTGTCAGCATGAAGCATCTGGAAGCCAGCCAGAACTGCTTAAAGTCTTTTTCCTTCTTATTCTCTTCCTTTCTGCCAGGCTGGCTCAGTGAGTCCATTTGCAGAATCAGAAAATCCATCCCTTTTATGCAAACCTTCCTGAAGCAGGAGTACTGTGTTTGGTCACAAGAGCAAAGGTTCATGCACTGGGAGCCCTGGGAGTGATTTCTCCCCACCCAGGCTTGCCAAGGTCCTCTCCACCACGTAGCAATGACTTGGAGGATCAAACGGCTCTCTTGGTGCCAAGCTCCATCAGACTTGCCTTTTCTAAATATAGTGCACTTCAGTAAACACCACTGTGAATCTGTAGTCTGCCTGCTGGGAAATACATTGCCACCTCCATCAAAATTTTACGTGTACATGTATGTATTTAGATCTTATCAGACCCTCTTTTGTCAACTAAAATAACTCAGCAAATTCCCTTTTTATTTTAAAATTTGACATTCAATCAGTTGCTGCTCAGTGCTTTACATAAATTAACTTGAGGAAAAGGGTTCTGCACAGGGAAGGTTGAATGAAATAAGTTTAACCATAGACAAGGGTGAGGGCTCTGAAATTCTTGAAAATAACCACGTTAGGCCAGGCTGCTAAGGTCCACTGCCCTGTGTCTGTGACGTAACACTTCCACTGGGCAAACAAGGATGGGGTTGATCAAATTTAGACAAAACCTTCTGAGCAGTGTCTGCTGATGTAACTACAAAAACGTGTTCTATTTTATCATCTGAAAGACACTGATGGTGGAGGTTCTGTCCTTCATTTTGGTTGACATTCACCTTTGATCCTGATGGAAGCTACACATTTCTGTTCTGTAGCCAGCACCTGATCCTCGGGCTGCTGTTCACCCTCACCTAAAACAGATCAGGAGAGAAAGCACACCAAGTGTGCAAAGCTTGACAGCAGTTTAGGGCGGGAGCCAAGAGCGTGATCTCCAGTGTGAGCCAGGGGATCACACGGGAGGATGTGAAGGTTAGAGCTGACGTGGGCCCACGAGGCCCCCAGGCAGGTGGGAGAGACATGGAAATCTGAACACCCACACATGGGCAGAGCCCACTCTCTGTGGTACGTCTGAGAGGGGACACTTTCTGAGACCACCTTCCTTCACCACTGGGCTCAACTATTTCAGTTTTTACATAGAAGAAAGCTCGGAGCCCCTGTGACCCATGACTCCCTCCGTCCATGGTTGTCAACACCTGTGATTTTGGGGGGAGGTTGTACATTCCTTTACAGACCAATTAGTACTTCATTAGTTTATCAAGTCAACCCAACAAATTAGGGCCCCAATTTTGGGAAACAAATCTTTCAGTCCTGAATCAGTCAAAAAAAAAAAAAAAAAAAGAAAGAAAACATTATACAATGCTGGCTAAATATGAGAGAAGTAGATTCTAATAGACAGGACAAAAGAGGGGAAGCTAAGAAGTCTAATCCTTTTTCTTTGTTTGAATTCTGCTTTTTTTCTTTTTCTCTTTTTGTGGCTACCAGCCATTTGTGTATCCTTTATGTGCTTCAGTTACTCCATCGTCAAAATGAGTGTAAACTAGGGATTTATGCATTTACAAGATGAGAGCCCTGCTCTAGGAAAATCCAAAATAATACCCCAAAAATGACTTACAAAATATATATTAGGCATGATTTTCTTCTTTACAAGAGGATTCCTCAGTAGGTTCCTTTAAATCAGAATTATGCAGACCAAAGCTTTTACAAACAGCTGTCAAGTGGTGAAAAGAATAAAAAGATCTCAATTAATGACCCAGCTACACCATTTATTAGCTGTGTGACCTTGAACACTTAAGTCAGTTAACCTTTTTCAGCTTCTGTTTTCTTTTCTATAAAACAAAGATAGCAACATCTAACTTCACAGACTTGTTGGGATCAAATGAAATAATTTGTGTAGAAGCTCTGATTAACATTTATTTGTGAATTCAGTGAAAATTCATGGAGCATCTACTATGCGCTAGGCACTGTTAAGCACTGATATTATGATCTACACAGCATGTGACCCTTTAGTTTGCAATTTTCATCTCTTAGAGACTTCCAATTTGTGTTGAAATTTGATTTATTTGTAGTATACCCAAAACCGCTCGGAAATGCATCAACTGCATAAAGTGAAGGACGATTGCACATACTCATTTGCTTCTTCATATCTTTCATATGCATCATGAATTGCAAACAAAGGGTCTGCTTCTAGAAGACTTACCATGCTTATTGGCTAAAGTGAGGCGAAGGAAGGTGCATGAATCTCAGCCTTTCCCAAACAGAGAATGGAAAGAAGACGCCTCTTAGTGTGTGGGGCAGATGCAACTGATGAGCTTGCCATCATGAAGACTCTTCCAAGTTCCTCTGTAGTCTGTACCCTGAGCCCTTGAATTGGGCACCATGGCAGGGCACCCTTGGTGGGGCTGGTTTCTATGCTCCAGAGCTACACTACATTGGCGGAGGTTCTGCCTGGGTCTGTTCCAATGCCTGTACAACCTCCTGTGTCCTCTCCAGCTGCCCGCCAACCTGCTGCGATCTGCACTCCTCTCCTCTTAGCGCTGTGTGGCGTGGGACTGCTTCATCTTACATTAGGTCCTAACGGGTACCATTAGTAATCTTGCCTTACCCTTATCTCTTCTGTTTAGTAGGGCTTACATACCTCACATAACATTTATCAAGAAACTGTGTAGATAGACTGTCTCTGGAAATTTTTATTTGCACAACCATCTGGCACAGTGTGGTAGCATTGTGCAACTCAAAAGGGGTTTAAACACATTGACATCTATGTCAGTAGCAACTTCCAGAGTTGTGCAGTGTGCAGCCTGTCCAGTTATACCTGGTAGCCCTGACAGAAAAACTAGAAGCTCTGGAATATTCTCTGAAATTGAATCTAAACCTTGGTCACATTTGAAATCCTCACTCTCTTTCATGCCTCTGAAAATTGTTTTGGCCACTTTAATCTAGCTTTCTAGTCAGCATTGGAAAGTGTTCTGTCTAAGTACAGGCATGCTTAATGCCTTGCGATCTGTATCCTCCCCTCTATCCAAATTGTCACTGTTTCAGGTCTCTGTCACCTTACCCCTGAATTACTGTAGCCACCTCCTATCTGGTCTCCCTGCTTTCAGTCCCACTTCCCACCACCATCCATTTGCTGGTGTTGACAGGGTGACCCATCTAAATCGTACATCTGTCATGCTCTTGCTTGTAATCCTTTAATTTAGGCCTTTAATAAAGGCAATCCTTTCCATTGCCTTCAGGATAAAATCCAGACTCCTTCATGTGGATATAGGACCCTTTATGATTCTGGCCCCTGCTCTCATCTTCTGCTTCTAAAACACTGACTGGCTCAAGTCAGGTCAAGGCCTTTGTGTCTGATATTTGCTCTGCCTAGAATGCCCTTCCACTCCCCTGTCCCTTCTCCTGACCAAGCCCAGCTCAGATGTTACCTCCCCCAGGGAGCAATTTGAAGGCAAAAGCAGGGACCATGCATTTAGCAACAAAAATATCGTTTCAGCCCACAAAGTGTTGAAAAGTAACAGTCTTGAAGAAAGGTCAGAAAGAAAGTCATGCCTGGACCACCATACACTGATTTGCAGGGTTAGATCCTAGAGACAAGAAGTTTGGAGAGCTCTACAGAGAGTAAGGGCCATGCTGAGCCTGTTCCACTAAGTTCCTTCCTGCCTCTGGGCTGCCTCACAGAGATGATCAGATGGCAGAAAGGCGCCATGAGGGGCAGCCTCATGGGAAATAAAAGTCAGAAAATGTAGCAGAAAATGTTTAAGCTCAGGAACCAGAAAAACTGAGTTCTGGTCACAATATCTTTAGATCTCAGTTTCTCATTTTACTGTGAAAGGATTGGACCCTGTCAGGGGTTTTCATGTTGTGCTTCACACAGCCCTGGGCATTCTGGATGTTTCTCAAGGGCCACCTCAGGGGAATAGAAGGGATACAGAGCGGGTGAAGGCAACTACCTCAGAACATCTCCACTCTTGCGGGATATTCTGTTTTTCTGTGTCAGATTTCATCTGAAGAAAGGGTTATGCTGCTTAAAATGCATTGAAAAACCCTGAAAGAGATTAGTAAACAGCAGACATTCCACGAACCAACCTATGCTTCACCTTCTCCAGAATTAAGTAAGAACCTTTTGACTAACCTACCCAGTGGCTAACCGGGCACTGCTTATGATGCTCCCCAGTCACCCACCCCTTCTGCTCCTTCTGGTGGGGCTGCTTACTGTCCAAGGTTCATCTAGACTTTGTCCCCAAACCAGTCAATGCCAGTTGTACTGGTCATTTTTGATTATGTTCTTTTTATTACATATTATATAAGCCAGTGAAGTGAGAGTCCTTTTTTCTATGAATACTAAAAAGAATGCTTTGGAAAGGCTTAATAAAAACAAGTCACTAAAAATATTGCTGTGGAATTATGTATGGGCGAGTTAACTCTTTGGGGGAAAGATTATAAAAACCTACATGGAATCTGTCCTCAGATTGTTCCACAAGATTCTTGGAGTTCTAATTGCACTTCACAGAAATCCAACCTGGAAATTGTACATGGTGTGTCAGAAAGTGGGATTCACCCAAAAGAGGCAAAAACACAACTCTAAACAGTGTGTGCACACTCAGATCAAGCCTTGATCCTACATGAGACGTTGGAAAATAAATAGATGTCTATGTTTGAAGATAAAATAAAGTATTTAAATATGTATATACATTTCATTTTTATGATTCCCCACTTTGACTTTTTCAATTAACTGCTAGTCCAAGCATCTGTGTGTGTATGTATATGTGTATCTAAAGAGCCAGACCAGAAAACATTCTTTCTGCAAACTCAGATAAACCCATAGCGACATCCCAAGATCTGAGGTTCTATTGGCATTTTTCTTCCAAAGAGAGAAGACACTTCTATTGGAGTGGACCCTGACTGGCCTTTCATTTGTGCAGCTGTCAGGCTCAGTGGCCACTATAACACAGACAACATGGTTGTTTCCAACTACAACAGGTGTCCTTGATTTTCAGTCTTTCTTAAATTTCAGCAGAGACTGCAATATGGTCATGGAAAAAGAAGTTGGACGAGAAGAAGAAAGATAGTCGGGGGTGCAGAGTGATCTGGAGGCTCTCTCTCTAACTGGTCAGTACACGGTTGTGCCAGAGAGCTCTGCTTTTCGAGCTCAACGCCACACAGATTACTGATTCTGCTTTCAACTGTGATCAGTCACTGAAGGATTTATCTCATTCTTGTTGGGTAGTGGTAGGACACTGACCACACAAAGCCATCTTTGCCCAGTGATAGTTGTAACTGTTTACAGCAAAATCAGCATTGCCAGGGGTCAATAGAAATGTGCCCACTAGATGGGCATTGACCTAAAAAGTGAAATACATTCAGGCATGGAAGATGCACTGCATTCTTTGGTGGAAGGTATAGCCATTCTGAAATCTCAATGTGGATCCCTGGTATGTAAAGCAGTTCTATGTAAGACTGAAAATTTATTTTATTGGGAGTCTCTATGACAGTGATTAAAGTACAACCTTTAGCAAACAAATAAAGAGCTTAGTGCCTTAAATTATGGATAAGGCATGAGCCTCCTAAATGGCATCTTGTCACCTGTACAATTCTATATCATTACTAAAGATTATTTAGCTAGCTACCTTATGTTTTACTTTATAGAGGGAATATGGGCATAATGGAAAAAAATTAAAACAATACAGAAGGATATAATTTTTTTAAAAAACTGCCAACAATCTGGGAGATATAAAAGTTACTCTGAAGGGTAGGGAAGGGCTGGCAACTGAGAATTAGCAATTCTTTTTGAGAGCGGGAATGGGCCTGCAGGTGATGAGCCTTTCCATCTTCTGTAAAATTCAGGGCTAAGCTCAGGCTCAGTGAGAATCTGTTGAATTTGCCAGGGAGCAATCTGTAGAATAGAACTTGAGTAATATCAGGAAATGTCCCCGCCCATCGTCATTACCCCTAAGTGTAGCACCTCAACTAAGGTACTAATTAAGCAGAGTCAGATTTTCCAAAGCCACCTTCCTGGTGCAGTCAGAGTCAAGTCATTATGAGACTTCTTTATTCTCTTGGTCAATATTTTTCCTTTCATCCAAGACTGTGCTTACTTCTTTGAGGAAAAGCTGAGTGAGCTTAATGGAGCCTCCCAAATTAAAAGAGCCAACCGGAGCACAGTTCTTAATGGGATAAAGAGTCTTGATCCCCGGGTGCCATCAATAGAGAGTCATTGGCTTTGGATCAGACCATGTGCTTGGGTTCAAACCCAGAGTCTACTACAGACTAGCCATGTGACCTAGGCATGACTCAACCCTCCAAGCCTCTATTTATTCATGTATAAGATGAGGTGTATTAATCCCTTCATTATAGGGCTATTGGGAGAAATAAATAAGATAATGTACGTGATCATGGGCCAGATCCTTATGTGCACTCTCTCAGGCACTGTGCTGGTTTCCAGAGACTGGACACATGTTAAGCACATGGTAGGCAGTCATTAAAGATTTGTTGAGTTGACTTGATCTCATAAGTAATAAGGAGACTCAAGAAATAAACAAATAAAAGACTAGTTGAAAGGGCTTTGGAGCTGTGCTGCGAGATAGATTAAGTAACTCTTTCCACATAAGTGCCCTACCCCTCCTTCCCCAGAAATAGAAACAGAAGAAGCAGGGAGAAGAAAAATAAGATATTTTTTGAGACTAAAAGAGATTCACAAAAGTGATGTATACAATATGTCCTCTGAAGCATGATTATTAATGAAAAATTCTGTTGTACAATGTCACAGCTTGAACCCTGGCCCCATTGACTTCCAGGATACAGATATTTAGGGCAGTATTTTTCAACCACGGCACGATTGACATTTTGGGATAGATAATGCGTTGTCATGGGGAGCTGTCCCATGCATTTTAATGTGTTTAGCAGCATCCCTGGCCCCTGCCCACTAGATGCGCCCTCCACCAAGTTATAACAATCAAAAATGTCGCCAGACGTTGCCAAATGTCCCTTGGGGACAAAATTGCTCCCAGTTGAGAACCACTGCTCTGGAGTGTATTTGACCAAAGAACATAAAGAAAAAATATATCCCCAAGGAAGAGACTCAGCCACCAGACTTAGCCCAATATCAGCACCTCAGTTGCTGGAACGCTTCTGAGTGCAGATGCTTCTGTCACCCAGATTGAGCCTCAGTGCAGCAGCATGTTTGTGCCCAAAGGGGAAAGGACTATGAAAACTGGAAAGATCTGCTTTTAGTGAAGTCTCTCAGAGACATCGAGAACTATACTTCCTCATCATCTCTCATCCTTGCTAACTCCACTCTAGCCACCCTGGCCCCATTGATATTCCTCAAACGTGCTGTATGAATCATGTCTTTTTATGCTGTACTTTGATGCTTTGACATCTTGGAGCTCGTTGTTCCCTGGAGGGACTGCCATCCCCAGGGCTAGCCAATTCTAGAGACAGCAAACAGCCCACCTGTGAGTGCACCTTTCCTGTGCAAACCAACCAGTCCAGAGCCCATACCACCAACCACTCCTCCTTGGGCCCTCACACTCAGGGCCACTATCCCATGGCCTAATCATCCCAGGATAGGTACCAGACACTGGAGACAGCCCTATGCCTCAGAGCCCACTGAAACTATCCAGTCCTAAGCTGCGTCCCCTACCCTGCCCGTTCCTTCCCACAGAAACTACTGTGAAGGCTCCTGCCCACATTTCTCCCTCACACCCTCTGCCTCCTGACCAACCCCAGTGCTTCCTCATGTGCCCCTCCTCTTGGAATCTAGGAGTATAACAAATGATCTTTTCAACGGCAATTGTCTCCCGAGCTGCTGGTCCCTCCATACCTGAAAAATAATAGAACCCACATTTTCAAAGAAGTGCATGGTCCGCTGCCACCACAGATTTGCACATGTTGTTCCACCACGTGTTCCCTCACAGCCCAGGGGCTTCCTCCAGGTCTTCAAGCACCCTGAGCGCCTGCTGCCATGGAGCTTTTGCCCTGCTGTTCCTTCTGCCACAGATGACCCTCTGTCTTCAGAGAGTCAACTTCTACAGTGCAAGTGAGTCCTTCTAACTACCAGGTAAAGGCTTGGACACAAGTGCTCTATGCAAGATGGCATCATCATCAGGGTGAAAAACATGTGACTTTGTGACACTTCCCATCGAGGTAGTTAAATGTGAAATTGCATGTTCAGATGTGTGATGAAGGGCCTGGCTAACACAAGAAGGGTTCAGTAAAGATATGAACTGTTGTATTGTTACTAATATCATGAATAATATTTGTGTTTACTGTAAATTGTTCCTGATGTATATTCATGGAAAGAAATGTAAATCTATTAGATATTATTAATTATTCAACTTTACAATGCAAATTCTTATTTTTTGTCTTTAAACATCTGGATCAGCTTAGTTGGAAAGTATTCTAGACTACAAAGTGGAGTGTTAGAAAAAATACTGCAATTATACAGCTGCATAAATCAGTTTTTCACTGTACCAAGTACCGATGTAAATCATGTGGGAAGTTAATCCGAGCAGTTGCAGTATCCATTCCTCCATTTCAAATCTTTGTTATTTAATAGTAGTTCTCATTGTTCATGCTGATTCTAAATATTCTAAATCTGAAGTTATCAAACACATGCATACAAATAAAAATATTTTTAAAATTCAAGAACCCACAAAACTTCTCCCCACTTCAGATCTCGTCTCAATCAGGAACTTCCGCAGAGACCTTCTCTGAGCCCCAGCCTATGGCAAGGCCCTTCGCCACTGTTCTCATGGCACTCTTCTTTGTCTTCACAGCACGCATAGCTTGTGTTTGATTCCTGGGTTATTATGTGATTAAGGTCTGGTTTCCCCCATTAGATTGGAAACACCAAGAGAGTGGCCGATGTGTCTATTTTTTCTCACTATTGCATCCCCAGCACACTGCCTGGCATATGATACGGCTCAGTATTTGTTGATTGAATGGATGGATGAATGCCTGGGGGACTCCTAGAAATGAGAGGAGTCTTTGAGGAGAGGCTGAGGCCCAGCAAAAGAAAGCTGGAAGCGAGTCAGGGAAATATATTTTGTTGCTGTTAACATGGCCTCATTTTCCCAGGCAGCTGGATCATAACAGACAACATAAAGCTAACAACATAAAGTGTTAAATAAATTATAGTACATACACATGATGGAATATTATATAGCCATTACAAATCATGTTTGCAATCTAAATGTCTCACACATGTGGCATAGTTGCAGAAAAGAACATAACATAGTTATTCAAATTATATTGCAGATTTATGTTTGTTAACATGTAAAAATAATTCTGATAGATTATTTAGTAAAAAAAAAAGAAAGCAGATTGTAGAACAATTTGTAGAGATTGTTATTGTTTTGTTTAAAATTAGTATAAATATGTGCTCATGACGTGCTAGGCACTGTGTGAAACACTTTACATTTGTATGAAATATCTTATAACAGCCCTATAAGGAAGATACTACTATTATCCCCATTTTAAAGATAAGGAAAATGAGGCTTTAAGAGGTAAAACACTGCCTGTGGCTCAGGGCTGACTATATTAATGGTGATTTTAAGTTAGTTAGGAGTATTTACTTTCTGTACTTTCTAAATTTTCTTCAATGAATATGGCTTAATTTTACAATAAACATAATTAATTAAAATATATGTAAATGTTTTTAATGACAAAAAATTCTTTTATGCTCTGTTAGTTGCCAAAAACCAGTAGGATAAATTTTATATACAGTATAATTTGAATTACGTGTTTTAAAATGCAGAGACAATATACTGGAAGAAAATGGGTACAAATGTCATAAATGAGTGTTTTTTCCTTTAATTAAGCACTTTTGCATTTTCCATATTTCTTACAATAACCTTGCATTTGCTTTCATTATTAAGCAATTTGCCCAAGTTGCCTGCGGCAGAGTAGTCAGCATCGGGAGACTTGAATTACAGACCGAATCCCCAAAAAGAATCGGAGATTATTTCACTCTCATCCCGCAGTGTCAGGTGTGCGGGGAAAAGTTTTCAATTTTTGTTCCTATAGTAAAATTAATTTTTATTTCAAGTCTTCATTTTTTAAGAATGGGAAACTTAATGTCAATACATTGCAGTCTTATTTCTTCCCCAGCCCATCTCTACCTTCACCCCGGCCTGCACCCCTTCCCAGGCCTCAGCCTCCGTGTTTTACTGCATCTGAAAATATCAGGGAAAAAGTAACATATGTTTGTGTTTCAGAAATATTTTTTTCCTCACATCTGTAGTACTGAAACAAATAGATCCCAAACCAGACCAGCCTGGATTCACCGTCTGAGTGATCAGCACACTGGCCCTTTCTTGGGAAGACTTAAGTTGTAAAAACTCAACCCTCCTGTGACTTAGTCAGCCAGGCTGGCACGACCTCTCTTTCCTCAGGTTGAGGATTTACTGTCAAATGGAGACAGAATCCTCTTTACCTAGAAAGGGTGGTCACACCAGGTCACCCTGGAGGGAACTGAAAGAGTACATTGAAGCCTAAGCTGGCAGCTGCTTTTGCCTATTAAGTAGTCTTTCTGCTCTAGAGCAGATGGCGTTGGCAGTGCCACATGAGTCACCCTGGAAAGACAAACACATTGAGAAATCGGCTTTCACTTTCCACATTAAAAATCCTTATATATATATATACATATATATATATAACCAGTAGCATTCACACGATGTTTACTCTGCAGGGGGCCTGTCAGTATACTTTGAATGCCCACCTAACCCAGTGCTTGGCACCCAGTGGGCTCTCGATGTCTACTGCATCGATGACAATAAATGAATGGTAAATGAATCCACCTTTTCATAAAAGGTGACTATCCACAGATAATATACACATAGCCATGACACAATTCAAACGTGTTTCAGCTATAAAATGACACATGGGGAGTCATTTAGGGAAAAGAGTAGCTCACTGCTTGTCCCGGGGCTCCAGAGGTGGAGCCGAGTTGGAGGGCTGCAGGGACCCGTCTGGAGTAGGAAACACTTAGAGCTGTGCGGTGCTGAGTGTGGGGAAGGGGGAATTCCTTGCCGGGTCCTGGGGTGTACCGGCTCACACCAGAGTGCACGTCTGAGTGGAGGCATGCCAGGGGACCACAGCATCAGGAGACCTTGGGGGACCTGCATTTCCTAGGTATCCAGGGCGAGCCACAGGTACACAGGCAGAGAGGCGGTAACTCCTCGTGGTGGCTCCAGAGTGTTCGGGGGCTTTTGAACCTGGCACTGGAGTCAGCCACGAATCCAGTCACAAATGTGCATCTCATAATGAGTTTGGGAGTTTGGAATTTGGTGCCTGGCAATAGCCTCTGTTTCCATTATCACCGTCATGATCATTAACTTCACAATTACATTCATTTGAACACCTACACACCAGGCACCATGCCAAGGACTTTGTTTCTAATCATACAACCTCTCTGGAAGGTATTATTATCTCCGTGTTAAAAAAGAGAAAATGAGCCCCGGAGAGGCTAATGACTTTCTCAAGGCTCACAGCTGGGAAGAGGCTTGCCTTCTCAGCTCAACAATTCATTAAGGACTCCCCATTACCTGAAGCTGCCATCGTATCTATATTTCAAAGAACCCTAGGGGGCGCCACAGAGGGGCCTCAGGAGCCATCTCAGGGAGGAAGAGCATGTGGCAAGTTCCAGGGTTCCTTCCTGCAGCACACATTTGGATGAAGCTTCCCTGATTTCACCTGTTTTCAGTACTAGTCAGCCGTGTAAAATTTAATTTGATTTCTTCAGGGCTCTACTCTGACATTTGAAAAAAATAAGAGAAAGAAAGTAAAGAAGAAATTGAGGCAGAGAGGGTGGGAGGAAAAAATTAAAAACCATGGGCCTGAAGAAGAAAATCTAAACCTCTGAATTTTGGCATTTCTGGACCTTCAGGAATTTCCCCCAAGACATCATCCCCTACGTAACCAGGATCGTTGTTTGAATACTTTTGCCCAAGTTGTTGTTTCCTGAGCACTCATCTTGTCTGTTTGCCTCTCTGTGTCTCTTCTTCAGTCTCACAAGCCCACACTGTTTTTCTCTACCCTCTGTTTCCAGCTGTCTCGCAGCCTCTGCCCCCTGAAGGCCTCACTGTTTCCCCAGCCTGGAAGCTATCTAGTATATTCAGTCCCAACTTACTAGGACTCAACTTATGATTTTTCCACTTTACCATGTTGCAAAAGCGATATGCCTTCAGTAGAAACCATACTTTAAATTTTGAATTGTGATCCTCTCCCAGGCTAGCCATATGCAATGCCATCCTCTCTCGAGACGCTGGGCAGCAGCAGCGAGCCACGTCTCCCAGTCACCATGCGATCACAATGCGACCCCTACACTTACAACCATGCTGGACCCAGACAGCCATTCTGATTCTCACTTTCAGTACAGGATTCAAGAAATTACATGAGATAGTCAGCACTTTATTATCAAATAGGCTTTGTGTTAGATGAGTTTGCCCCACTGTAGGCTAGTGTAAGTGTTCTGAGCACATTTAAGGTGGGCTAGGCTAAGCTATGATGTTCAGTAGGTTAGGTGTATTAAATGCACTTTCAGCGTATGATATTTTCAATTTACGATGGGTTTATCGGATGTAATTCCATCATAAGTCTGTATACTACTCTGAATGCACATAACATTTTGTCTAAATTGCTCATATGTAACTGATTTTATACTCCCTTGAATCACACTTTCGAGTTTGTATAATATATATCTTATTTCCACAGACACGAACATTGACCTGAATAATCTATACTTACTTAGTTTTCTTGTTCAGATTTTATATTTACTGATCATCTTTATAGAAATGGAAAATCAGGTCCATTTCCTAGTTTGGTCTAATAACAAATTTTGAGAGTTATTGTAATTTTGGATATCTATATATAGGATAGGTGTTACGTACCTAAAGTAGTATGAGACAGATCAAATCAGGAACCAATTTAATAATCAAATAACTTAGATGAAACAGACAAATTCCCAGAAAAACATCACTACCAAAATCAACATAAATAGAAATTAAAAATCTTAATAGCTTTGTATTTATTAAAGAAATTGAGTTCATGATAAGAAATCTTCCCACAAAAAAGTTCATGGCGCAAATGGTTTCACCAGTGAATTCTTTTAAACATTTAAGAAAACAATAATACCGATCTTACACAAATTCTTTCAGAAAATAGAGAATTCTATAGCAAATTGAACAGTTTCCCAACTTATTTTATGAGGTTACCATACTCAGATACCAAAACTTGACAAATATGCAAGCAAAGAAAGTTGCAGACCAATATGTCTCAAAAATATTAGTGCAAAAATCCTAAATAAAATATTTTCAAATTAAATCTAGTAACATATAAAAAGCATAATATAGCCTGACTGGGTGAAAGACAAGGTTGATTTAACATTCAAAAATCAATCAAGTCCTGGGGCTTGGTGGTTAAGTTTGGCATGCTCTGCTTCGGCAGCCCAGGTTCAGATCCCGGCTGCGGACCTACACCATTTGTCAGTGGGCATGCTGTGACGGCAACCCACACACAAAATAGAGGAAGATTGGCACAGATGTTAGATCAGGGCAAATATTCCTCGGGAAAAAAAAACAGTCAACGCAATTCACCATATTAATAGAGTACAGTAGAAAAATAATATGATCATCTCCATACATGCAGAAAAGCTTTGCAAAAAATTCAACATCCATTCATGGCAAAAAACTCAGCAAACCAGGAACAGCATTAAACTTCCTCAGTCTGGCAAAAGCCATCTACAAAAAACCCTATAGCTAACATTGCACTTAATGGCAAAAGTATGAATGTCTCCCCCTCCAAGAATAAGGAACAAGGCAAGGATATCCATTTTCATCACTCCTATTCAACATGTTATTGGAGGTCATGGCCTATGTGATAAGGCAGTGCTTCTCAACAGGGGTGATTTTGGCCTCCAAGAGACATTTGCAATGTCTGGAGGCATTTCTGGTTTTCACAACTGGGAGGGGGGCAAAGGGGGGCTACTTGCATCTAGTGGATAGAGGCCAGGGATTCTGCTAAACATCCTACAATGCACAGGACAGGTCCAAAATGTCAATGGTGCCAAACTTGGAGAACTCTCCAACAAGACATGGAAACTAAATTAAATAGCATAAAAATTGGAAAAAAGAAAGTAAAATCACCTTTATTCTCAGATGACATGATTGTTAATGTAGAAATTCTTGAGGAGTCTATAAAATTCTACCAGTACTAGTAAGTGAATTTATAAAGGCCATAGGATATAAGATCAATATACCAAAAAATTAATTTTATTTTTATGTACTTGCAGAAAACAATTTAAAAATATTTTTAAAGCATAGCAACAAATACATAAAATATTTCAGAATAAATTTAATAAAAGACGTGCAAGATCTCTACCGAAAACTATAAGCATTGCTGCAAGAAATCAAAAAATATTTAAATAAATGGGAGATACAGAATGTTCATGGACCAGTAGATGCAACATTGTTAAGATGTCAATTCTCCTCAAATTGGTCTATAAATTAAATACAACCTCAACCAAAACTCTAAGACTTTTTTTTAGAAATTTACTCTAATATGAATCCAATATGATTCCACAAAAATTTGGAGGACTCACGTTAGGTAATTTTAAGACTTATTATAAAGCTACAGTTATCAAGATAATGTGGAATATCAAAAGTATAGACAAATAAATTGATGGAACAGATTGGAGAGTTGGGAAATAGACCTATACATAGAGCGTCAATTGATTTTCTACAAAGATGTCAAGAGGATTCAATAGGTAAAGTCTTTTAAACAAATAAAGCTGGAAAAACTAGAATAAATATACAGAAAAAAGTGAACCTCAACCTCTACCTCACACCTTACATAAAAATTAATTCAGGATGGATCATAGACCTAAATGTAAAAGCTAAATTATAGGACTTCTAGAAGAAAACATAGGAGAACATCTTTGGAAACTTGGAAGGCAAAGATTTCTTAGAGGTAACACAAAAAGCGTTAATTATATTTAAAAAGTAGATAAATTTAAATTTCACCAAATCTGAAACTTCTACTCATTGAAAGACACTATTATTAAAATGAACAGACAAACCATAGACTGGGAGAAAATACTCACTTATGTATATCTGACAAAGGATTTGTATCAACTCCATATACAAAATAGAAAAAAGTGTCCCAATTAAAAAATGGGCAAAAGATTTGAATAGACAATTCACACCCTTAAATCAGCTTTAATCCACAGAGGAAATTAGCATACGCAAAAATGACCGTTTATACTCCTCACCTCTATTACATTCTATCACCAAGCAAGAAGTCTCACAACTTCACTGCCAGAGGAAGATGGGTGATATTATTTACACTACGAGAGAAATCTAAGATATGAATCCCTATGATAGGCTTATAATGTTGTTGTCCCAACTGAAGAGAAAAACACATTTGTAATTCTATTCTTCATGCAGTCACCTTGACTTCCGGTAAAGCCTAATGATTAAGCACAAATATTTATCTCTATCTCCTCCCTCCCAAACCCATTAAAACAACAATAAAAGGATCAAAATATTCTAAAACCACAAGAAAAGAAAAGAGAATAGATGACAGGAGATGAGGAATGTCAACAAATTTCTGGAAGATAAAAAGGTGATGGATAAGTGGTAACTGACTGAGTTGAGAGTAGAGAAAGGCGAAACGTCAGTGTCTAAGACAGGGAGATTCTTCAAAGAAGCAAGCCATTTCATGTAGCAGAGCCATGGAGAGTCTTGGGAATTGATTCCCAGTTTCTATGGAAGGTGAGGGTGAGAAATAGAAGAGAAATAGTAAAAGTGTGAAGGAGCATGTAGACTCCCAGTCAGCTCCCCCTGTCCCTTCATAGCTGGGTGAGTGCCTCTGCTCCACCCTAGCAAAAGTTAGGCAGTGTATTCTCCAGAGGAGCTGCATCAGACTTTATGCGCTCAAGTAGATCAGGCACTGCTGAGGATGGAAGATGGTCTGGATGACATCTGCCTCAAAATCGACTGGGATATAAATGTAAGATGTATTAAAAGGGTAATAGAGTGATGTCTTTTAAAGTTTAATGTCTGTTTATCTTTCTCTTCACTGAATATAACCTTTGCCTACTGTGCACCAGGCAGTATCCATTGCCAATGATGAAATTCAACTGCAAGCTTTTAAGCAAAATTTAGAACTTTAGAAAACTTGTATCTACACAGTAAAGGGACAGCTTCCAAATACTTCCAAGACTTTTCTGATTAGATTGGTGATATAATAACTGATGTATTTATTTGATATTGTATAATGAGAAGTGTCAGCATTTGAAAGATCTGCATATCTCAGTGAACCAATATTTTCCAAATGACCAATGCACTATGTTACAAATTGTGAATGGGTAAAAGATCCATTTAAAGTCCAAGATAGACAAATGAGTTTTAATTGAGTAAGAAGACTTCATTGATATAACTTCAGGTTCCACATTGCAACTAATCTTTAGGAAATTGCCACTTGTCAAGTTTGAGTAGAGTATCAAAGAATATCACCATTAGATGAAAAGGCTATTAAAGGACTTTCCAGCTACCTATTTTTGTCAGACTTTGTTTATATACTTGAACCAAAATAATACAAAGCAATTGTTTGAATGCAGTAGCAGATATGAGACTCTAGTTGTCTTCTATTAAGCCAGACGTTGAAAATATTTTCCTAAAGTGAAAAATAATGTCGCTAATTTTTTTGGTTTGGAAAATATAGATATTTTTCTTTATGTTATTTTTGTTAACATGTAATGGATTTATTATTGTTCTGATAAATAAATTAACAAAAATATTTTTAAATTTCTCAGTTTGGATTTTTACTACTATAAATATCAATAGATACAATCCACAAAATCAAAAGCTCTTTGGGGTCCTCAATAATTTTGAAGATATAAGGAGTCTTGAAAGCAAAAGGTTTGAGAAATGCTTCTCTAGATCTCCTTTATATCCTAGAAGTGATCTAGGCTCTCTCTCTCTCTATCATCTATCTCTGTCTAATCTATCTCTATCTCTCTCTCTCTCTATCCTAGGAGACTGTCTCCTAGAACTGAAGCTGTGCTCTCATTGTCTCCTAGTAGCTGGTACATGATTTTGATTTGTCCCATTTCTGGTTATGCTACCTTTGATCATGTGATTATTTCTCCACTGTAAATTTACTCTTTTCCCTTTGTATTCAATAAGTATTTTGTGAAAAGATATTTTGAGGCTAGATAAATATCCTGTTTTTCATCAACTTTTACATCCATTAAAAGTTTAATCTCCATTAAAGTTTCTTGCCTGAATAACTACACCGATGTTTGCCAAAGAATGATATTTTCATTTCATCCTTTCTTCTACATTAATTAGTTGTCATGTTATTGTAAAAAACATGGTAAGAAGTTTTCTCTTCTCTTAATTTATTCATCCATTTATTTATTTATTTATATCAGTATGGATTCCTATTTAAATCAGTAGGTTATAATTTGTTACTATCATTATTTATTTTGATTCTTGAATTGTCCCAGCTTTGGCCAATCGGAGCCCTTTCAAGCTAGCTTTTCTGTCCTTTTCACATGTCTTTATCATTCTTTGAATTCTTGCTTACTTCCTGACACAATATGACTGACAGTGTAATTTCCCTAACCCAGCCCTGGAATCAGTCATTTCTCCAAGGAACCCTAGTTCTTTTTCATGGTGAGAGGTATTTATAAACCAAGCTCTGGATGCTCAGTACGCCCATTACTGTTGGGTTGTTGCTGCTTCCAAGACGTATCTGTGGCCAGAACTAGGAAACGTATGAATGCATCAGAGAGAAACACATACACACACATACATACGCTTACATACATATATTTATTTTTATGGCCTTCTCTCTATATTGAAAACTACAGGGTTTATTTTAGTTTTCCTCCTTTTTATAACTGTAACTTCCTTCTCCAACTTTGAGAAATCTGGCTCCCATTATCCTCGGCACACTTACTTATATGGTCAGTCCTCAGATGAAAGCGATCCACTGACCTTGCCCGGCTGCCACAGGGCTAGGCGCACCTTCCTGCAGGAGCCTCCACACTCCTGTGAGATGCTGCTGCTTTTGCAAGATAGGCCTTCCTGTCTCGGGCTTCTGATCCTAATGGCTTTGGGGATGCATTATTACAGAAGGGAGGGAGGGAGTGAAAGTTCTTCCATTTAATGTAGTTGAATTTATCAGTATTTTCCTTTGTGGTTTGGATTTCTTTTGTCTAAGAAATCCCTCCTTACTCCAGTTTGTAAAGATATTCTAACATATGTTCTCCTAAAAGTTTTATAGTTTTGTCTCCCTGATTCAAACTTTTACCCTACTTGGGATTGATTTTTGTCTGTGGTGTGTGGTAGGGGTCCAGGTTCTTTCTTTTCTTCTTTTTCTTTCCTTTTCTTTTTATTATTATTATTTTATAACATGGAAAATATTTGTCCCAATACCATTTATTGAATTGTATTCCTTCCTCAAGAAATATACTTTTTAAAATTGTAAAATGAAAGCAATTTAGTTTGAAGGCGAGCAGGAGAAGAGAGAGAATTTAAACTCTATGTCATGTCTGTGTTTCAACAGATCACACGCCTTTACCTTCAGTGGCGATCAGTTTGGTTCATACCGTAATGTTTCTTGAGAAGCAAGTTTAAATACTAAACCAAGGTAGGCAATCGTATTTCTAGTAGAACTAAAAAATTGTTCTGATCATGTTGCCAAGAGACAATAATATATTGAAGCAGAAAAAAGAGAATTATTCATGTAATTTATCATTAGAAGTCATCTCCTAATCCCTTTGCATACCACATATTTCCTCTGATTAATACGGTGCTGCACAAATGCTCATGGCTGTCCTTTGAGGTGAATACTTATCACAGCTGACACCAATGGACACAGAATCTGTTTTGACTGGCCACCTGGCTATGTTGACTTATTAGAATATGGATCCTCTAATCTTTCTTAAGAAGATAATGTAGTAATACAGAAGGTTCTCTGATTAAAACAATTGCAAAAACACAAGAAGCCATAGAAATAAATTTTCCAATAGAAAATAAATCTTAGAAGTATACAGTATGCTTATGGGTAAATTAAAGCCCAGTACACTTAATAAAGTGCAATGCCTAAATGATACCAACATGTGCCAGAGATCTAATCTATCCTAAGATAAATTCTTACTTTTCCTGAATCATAGTATGATAATCTAATTGTTTAAATTCTCTGAGCTACAGTTTATGTGTAGTCAAAAATTTTTAAAACACCTTGTGGAGGCTACACTCACGTTTTGTGGAGCAAGAAAGTCACTTTTAAAATAGAGGCTATGGACTCTTTCCAATATTAATCTTAGGGGTAATTGATACTTTAGATTTGTCGGTTACTAACTCTTCTTTTCCTTTGATGGAAACCATATCTGTTGGATTTATAGTCAGTGTAAAATAGTTTTGCTGTTGTAAAACAGTGGGGGGTATCACATTCTAGAGAATGGCTTCTCAGTTTCGTCAAGGATGAGTCACCCCGCAGAACCTGGGGCAACTAGTAGAGCTGTTTACATGAGTTTGGTTACTCATTAAGAGCCTCTCTGTTCTGTTCCTCTCTGTTTAAAGGGCTCTTTTACAGAGGAAATAGGAACTGAGTGGAAGACCCAGATGAGAATGGGTACTTTCCAAAAGAAAAGACAGAGATTCTGTTTCTCAGAGTTGGAAATAACCAATGGAGATTTAAAACAGGATCTGTCATCAAAGACAGACACATAATAATAAGATTAGGACCTGATGCTAGCTTGGAATGGCAGGTGAGGAAACTAAGCTTATTCTGAGGTTGAAGTGAACCTTAGTATCTCGCTAGCTAGTGAACGTGTGTCAGGGAAGCCATGCCACTGGAGAGAGATGGATGAGGGCTTAAGCCCGAGCACCGAGGACCCCAATGTCATAGAACCCTCCATGAACGGAGTTAATGAAGTGGTGATGGCTCACGATGGAAAGCCTGATGACACACAGACGCACTGAGAGATGTCTTCTTCTCCAGGGGCCAGAACTGAGGACATGGTGACTGAGCAGCCCAGGACTCAGACTGGGAGATGATATTTGGAATCAACTTTGAGTGAGACTGTTACTACATTTTTTTGTGCGTATGAGAAAGACCAGCCCTGAGCTAACATCCGTTGCCAATCCTCCTCTTTTTGCTGAGGAAGACTGGCCCTGGGCTAACATCCGTGCCCATCTTCTTCTACTTTACATGGGACGCCGCCACAGCATGGCTTGACAAGTGATGCATCTGTCCGCACTGGGGATCCGAACCTGCAAACCCCAGACCACCGAAGCGGAGAGCGCGAATGTAACCACTACGCCACCAGGCCCGCCCCTGTTACCATAATTTTAACAGTGCTCATCCAACTCTACTTAGTTTAGTCTAATAAACACAGACAGAGTGGGATCAATGACAAGGACCCACAGTGGGGTATCTAGCCGAGGGGATAGATTTAGTCAGATGAGGTGAAGAAATCTATGCTTTCTGTGTCAGCCAATTCTATGCTAGAGTCAAAGACTAACCCTGCCTCAGATGAATGAAGGGATGAAGTAATTTTCCTAACTTGGTGACAATGAGGATGGTGTGAGGAGTGCAACGTGTGGCTGAGGATTGTATGTGTGGATAGCTGGGGCTGTACTAGCTCAGGATGCTGGAAAGAGACTGATATACCAAAGCGAAAGGTGAAATACAGGAGGGAAGGAATCAGGAGAGCCAGAGAATTCTAACCTCATCCAATCTGGAATTCTCCTGTAGACATGTTGATATATTTGATATGGTCATTCAGCAGATGGTGGGAAGTTTTAAAGCTCCCAGAGGTTATCAGCGGCTATTTCTACCATCGCTTTGTAATGATGAAAAGAGAAGTTATATAAGCTACAGCTTTGTGAACACAGCAGTGGCCCTCAATAATACTCTGCTTCTTAATCCCACACCAAGACTCAGAAAAGATATGAGTGAATTTAATTGACGATAGAAATCTTGAAATAGGACGATGTCTTGCGCAGAGTGGTGAGTGGTACAGAGCGGGAACAGCAAGCCCTTTTAACTGCCCCAGGTCTGCAAGGGCCACTTTCTCAGCCCTTGATACTTGAAGAAACAGAGTTTTTCCTGGAATAGTTTTCTGAACCCAATCTCTAGATTTTGACTTGAAAATGAAACTCCCTTTCCCCAACTTCCAGTCATTCCCCACCTTCTTTCTCACTTCCTACACCCTTGCACCTCTCCACAGCTGCAGCATGCGTGTGCCCCCTACCTGCCCCGTGCATCTAACTGTTTGACCCATCTGGGTTCTCATAGCAGAGTGCCTCAGCCCAGGCTTTGCTTTATGCGGGTCTGTCACAGATAAACTCACAGTACCAATTGCTTTCAGAAATGAGTTGCTGATGACCGTCATTCATATTTACCACATGCCCCAGCAGGTACATTCAGCACCACAGAAAGACGTGAAAGGACTGTCCACCCAATACTGGATGGTCTCATCTCGTCTCTGGTCACTGATTAGTGACTCTTCTCCAAGTTTGAGTAGATCTTGGGAAAAGCAAATCGTTCCAAGAAATATGAATTTGTATACCAGATTGCTAGTTATCATCTCACTGTGAGAAACACTACTGGCAAGAAGACTAAATTCTTGTGTCAGCTGGTTTGCAAGTTGTATTTCCCATAAGAAAAACTATCTGGAAAAATGACCAGTGATTTGTTTAGTGACTCTAGAGCTAAAAATTAAGAGAACTGAATGTCTTTTGTGGGATATTCTGTGAGATTAAGACAGAACCTAATGACTTTCCTTTGCCTCTAGAATTCATCTCTCTAGTAATCTAGACTAGTTGTGTGCTGCAAACTAGTTCTTCTCATCTTCGTAGACAATGAAGATTAGGTCCTAAAACTGCTGCTTTTGAGCCTAGTGATCTTTTGATATTGAAATTATGTTTCTCTGAGTACTCATCTACTGATGTATCTAAAGTAAAATAATTTGTGGATTTAGGCATAAGAATTTTGCTTTGGAAATCAGACTATCTATACAAAATAGGTAATCATACAGTGCCTGAAAGATGGTAGGTACACAGTAAATATGAGAAATAAATGATGGTGAATGAATACAAGTAATTCAAGATTAACTAAATATCCCTGAAGAACTTTATGAAAAATGAATTCAAAGGTAGCCATTCTTTGTTTCAAATTCTTTTCAGAAGAAAGTCGTTTATAGAATTACATATGAATAACAATTTATAAATCATTTATTGAAATGCTTCATATGCACGGAACCATTCAGTAAGGTGGGAGAATGCCACATGGTTCACTTGGAATCTAATTTGCAAGACTTTCTGTTCAGGAAAGCCCAGTAGTAAAATGGCAGGAATAAAATTCTGCCAAATCAGATTGAGCACTTACTTAAAGTTTCTCTTTCTCCCAGTTATAAAGGGAAAAGGAGCTCTTGGAAACAAGAAAAGCAGAGGAGAATACACAGAGTGCTTTGCTATGCGTGCTTCGCATGTTCAAATACAAATATATCTTTTCAGTAAGGATCAAACGTCCTTTGCAGACATAACTGTTGTTAAGGGTATTGCTAATGGCCAGCTTTATCAATGTATATTCCAAGTGAAGCCATAACCACAGATCCTTTTTGGATGAAGTGATCCTGTATGCATATGTTACCATGCTATGTACCACGCAGTGGTGTTACCACGAACACAGCTAATTGGCCAAGGGCAGGCCGTAGCGCCAAAGGCAGCCATCTATAGCGTGGCCAGCAGCTTATGAGTTGGCTGGAGCCATAACAATGCATAATAAGGATGCTCCCTAGGCACTCCGCACACATTGCAGTCAGATTCTCTCTTCAGCCAGGGAGTTTAACTCAAAGAGAAATGCTGCCAGTGGAAAAGAGAGAAGGGTGCAGGAATAAAGCAGTAAACAGAAGCCTGAGACCACACAGTGATAGAGGCTGTTTTCCAGGGCAGCAGTAGGTAAGAATAGTAGCGACAAAATGCCATGTCACCAAAATGATGGAACACTAGGGAGGGAATGATGTGTCCTTTTGATGGAGTGTGGAAATAATCAAAGGCCAACCAAATGAGAGCAAGCAAAGACTATTTATTCTGGGCTTGCTATAGCAAGGGAGTCAGCCACTGTCACCCGCATTTTGACGGAGACTCAAAGGCAGACAGAGGAGTGGGAAAGGTTTATAGTGAAAAAAAAGGCTCCAGGTGTGCCCTGATTGGAGGCTGTTGGCATGGGAAGCTGTAGGGAAGCTCCCTAGAAGTGGGACACCCCATGTGATTGATTAGGGGAGCATATTTGACTTTCTCTGGTTGGTCCTAAGTTGGAAGCAGGGACAAAAGTTAGGGAAGCTGTCAGTTATTAATCAAGTCCTGGTCATTTGGGGCTGATTGTTGCAGAAGTTACTGTTTAACTTCCTGGGTTGCCAGGAGAGAGAGCAAGCAATTTGGCTTCCTGCCAGTCTGACTTATAGCTGGCGGGCTTCCTGGGTTGTTTATTGCAGACAAGAGGTTGTTTTCCTGGGCAGGTTGCTGCAGGCTGTGGGACAAAGGTCTATGTCTACATATGGTCTGGCCGCTGTCGGTTTGTACGTTCAGTCTCTCAGGAGTCTCTAGCCGTTGTACCTTAACTGATAATCTACTTCTCCACAGAACCTGGCTCTGAGGTTGTTGAGACTGTTTCCTATATTTTTGCTTTTAAAACTGTTTCTGTTTCTAAAACTGGGATTGTCTTAGGTTTAGCACAAAAACCCCCATATCCTGGAAAAACCCTCAGTTCCAGGCAAACTGGGATGGTTGGTCACCCTACCTGTACATATCCTTTCCATAGCCCTAATTAACTGATTTAGCAAGCAGAGCATGGATAGTTTTGAGATCTCATCCTGTTCAATATTCTCTATCCCTTGAAAAATAAAACAGCCTAAAAACAAGGCAAAATGATGTCCTTCTTTTTAATAAGCAGAGTGGTGAAAACTACATTTGTTTAATACCATTTGCATAGCAGTGCAGTAGAACGCTGCCCTGGGAATCAGGAGACCTGCATTGCTGCCATCAAGCTCTGTGACTTTGGATAAATTGCAGAAGAGTGTAACGGTACCGTGTACACTTTCTGGAGACAGAGTACAGACTTGGTTTCCACAATTCATTCTCTAGAGCTTTAGGAAAGTTACCTAATTTTTGAGCCCAGATTTTCTCATTTGTAAAATAGAGATTCTAATAATATAGCTTTTAGGGTCATTGTAAGAAGTGTATGAAATAATGTATGTAAAACAATTATCCCATTGCCTGGTATGTACTATACTTCAATAAATTTATGTACTTTGCAAATATATTTTTCTTGCTAATACCTCCTGTTATGGGCTGAACTGTGTCCCCCAAAACTCATATGTTGAAATCCTAACCCCTGGTACCTCATAATGAGAATGTATTTGGAGATAGGGCCTTTAAAGAGGTAATTAAGTAAAATGAGGTCATTAGGGTGGGGCCTCATCCAATATGACTGGTGTCCCTGTAAGAAGAGGAAATTAGAACACATCAGTAGAGAGGAAAGATGATGTGAAGACACAGGGAGAAGACAGCCATCTGCAAGCCAAGGAGAGAGGCTGCAGAAGAAAGCAACCCTGCCCACACCTTGATCTCCTACTTCTAGCCTCCAGAGTCGCTGGAAAATTTCTATTTACGCCATCTAGTCTGTGGTACTTCCTTACGGCGGTCCTAGCAATCTCATATACCTCCTAAAGATGACAGCATCCTAATTTAAACAAACAACTTGAGATACAGTAACAGCATACTACAGTCCACTAGTTGGTTGATCATTGTTTGATTTGATCTATACCTGATTCTCATACATAAACAAGAAAATACCGCACAAACTGTTTTTGTTCAAGAGAGCTCCTTAACGGCAAGCGAATATTTGAATGTCTTAGAGGGTTTCTAAAAGTGTTCGCTGAAATTACACCTTTTTTGTGTGTGTGTGAGGAAGACCGCCCTGAGCTAACATCCGTTGCTAATCCTCCTCTTTTTGCTGAGGAAGACTGGCCCTTGGCTAACATCATGCCCATCTTCCTCCACTTTATATGGGACGCCACCATGGCGTGGCTGACAGGCAGTGCGTCGCCGGGCGCCCGGGATCCGGGCTCGCGAACCCCGGGCTGCCAAGCGCGGACGAAACCGCTGCGCCGCCGGACCGCCCCACTGAAGTTACACTATTTTTGAGGTGTATGAATCTTAAAATCACCTGTTGGGAAGCAGATTTCTATTTTTTCATAAACACCTGGTTCCTAATTTCAAGAAATAAGAAAATAAGTGTTTCAGAGAGCTGTCTACACACTCCATGAAAAAATGCTCTCATAGCCACTCAAGCAGAAAACGCCTTTTAGAAGAAAAGAAGAAATGACTGTTGTTAAGAAGGATTCCCTTGTCTCCATCTGTCCCCTCCATCCCCAGGACTACAACCTGGCCTCTGGGTGCACTTGGGAATCTTCAGGTGCTAATGAGCTCCAGTGTATTAATATCCACACAGTGGGGTCCTTCATCTGGGGAACTGCTGGGGGGGGGGGCGGTTATTGTCCTGAGTCTGTCATGCCGGTTATAGATTAGGTTTCAATAAAGCCTCCAGTTAAGCGAAAGCAGCACATTTCAATGATTCCAGTTAAAAGGTCAGGTCTGCAACTTCAACTCATTACACTATGAGGTCCTTTTCTCTTAATTGTCTGACAACAGGTGTAGGTCATCTGCGAATGCCCGACTGGTTTTGGAGACATTGAGGTTGCTCTGTTTCCTAGGCTCCCAGAGGAGAGTGTGAGCTAGCCCTCACTGGAGTACCAACTATCAGCCTGGCTGGGGTGTAAATTTCCTCCAAAAAGACGGGAGCAGTGCCAGAGAAAAAAATAGATGATAAAATAAAATGAAATATGCAATCTTGCCGTGCTAAGTTGCAACCACTGCTAAAACAAAGCTACACCACAGCAAATTTGCTGTAAAATGTAGTCATCACCTGGTCTCGAGAAAAAGACATGGTAGTTTCTGATGCCTCTCATGTGGAATACACAAAAGAACTTTGAAAACAAAAAACATGAGCCATCCAAGCTAATGGAGGTTTGAAACAATTCAGCAACATGGAGTATGTAGGAAGGAAGAAAATATCTACCTAGTATACACAGAGAGCCAGAGCTCTTCATTACTGTCGTTGCCGTAAACTCACTTTAGTCAGTCGTCTACACCAGACCACAGGCTTTGACTACAGTCTGCATATGAGGGTCTCCTGTACCATCAACCTCCATGCGACTTCTGAGCTGGAGTCTCTTCTACCTCCTGAGGTTAGCTAGGGAGCAGGATAAGAGTGAAGGTTGGAGGGACATAAATTGCTTCTCAGACTGACAGAGAAGCAGCTGTTCCCTCCTAGGAGGGACAGAATTGCAGTCTGAAGATTTTTGTCACAGTGCTTTCTACCTCCTTTCCAACTTTCCAGATTTAAATTCTATAAACATCTGGGTATTTTGCATTACTATAGAAAATAACTAAATCATTGATTTAATTTTTAAATATCTTTTCAAATATTTTGAAATCATTTAGATGCACTATAATCTGAGAATGCTTAATTTGGGGGATGTTTTGTTCTCCAGGGAGCCAAATGGCAGTTCCTAACCCACAATTACAAAGTTGTGGGAAGGTTGCCTGTGACTCCGAACTCCCAACTTTCCTTTCTATCAAATAAAAAGGATGTTCAGGGGAAAAGAGAGTTTACATCTCTAGTCTTTGGAAAGTTTCATCGGTCTACAAAATCCCCACCAGTCTTTTGTCCCCTGTCAAGGACTGTGGTAGTGAAGTGCCCAATGACTATAACTTAATAGGTTTAGTAACCTTCTCCAAAGGTATGATTTTAATTCAAATTCAAACTTCTACTCTCTCAAATGCTGACTTCTTTCATGCCTGCATAATTCCTTTCTTGCCTTGTGCTACTGTAATGATTTTAATACGAATCAAATGCAAAAGGATAGAATTTTCAACCACGTCCCTCCACTTAATAAAGTCCTACTTTACTCCGGGGCCCAACTCAGATCCTTCTAACAACCTTTGAGAATCTTGTCCAGGTAGATTTAGTCCCATCCTTCCTAAATATCCTGTAGCATCACGTTTGCCCATCTATAATAGCACTCACCATATCAGAAATGTCTCTAACACTGGATTGTAAACTCCTTGAGGAAAGAAACAGTACTTGACTCTTCTCTGTATTCTCAGGGCTCACTGCAATCCCTGGAATATAGTTGATGCTCCATTAATCCTGTTGCATTGAATTGTCAAGCTTCTCTTGAAGTCAAGGATACCATTGGACACCTCTGTCTTATGAAAACTCATCATGATCAAGGTGCTGAAAAATAAAGACCATCCCAAGACAATGATTATACATGATATTCCATCTTTGGGATGATTTTCTTTAAAGTTACAGAAGCAGTCTCAGATCTGTAACATGATGCTTATCAAGGCCATTGTCCTTGGAATTCATAAAATTACTGAGGGAAGCTGGTGACAAGATCCTTGCATCTCTGCTAGCTACAATTACTATAAGGGTGGCTAGAGCACATTAGGGACCTTCTGAGTTCTCTCTGTTTCATCAAGTAAGGCAAGAATCAGATCAGCTCTATGCCGTGTATGCTCTTCTCCATGACCATGACATTTCCTCAGGGCTGTTTGCCCAGTCACATATATTAGTGACATCTGAAAAGGGCTTATCATTTTAGAATCTGAACATGCCTTGTCTTAACTTTATAGGGTCTCATTCAACAAATATGTATAGTTTACTCTTTGCCGGGCACAGTGCTAGATGCTGGCGTTGTAAGAGTCACTACTATTTTCTTACCCCAAATCCAATCCCCTCCCACTTCCTTATTAATTTTGTTCAAGATAGTAATGTCCCTGGCTAAAAATCTCAGCTTCCTAGACTCTCTCAGAATTGGGGGCGGCAAAGTGACACCATTGTGGACCATTAATATAAACTGAGGGTTTCTGGGAAATCATCATTATGAATTTAAGCCGTTCTTGGGACTGTTCCCTGTTACTTGTAGCTGAATGAATTTCCGACAATACAGCAAAGGCAAACCCAAGTGCTGTTGAAGGGCGTGCCAGAGGAATGACAGGGCTTAAATGTTGACATCTCATATCCTGAGCCTTTATTTCTAGACAATCTGAAATCTTCTCAGTGGGTGGATGAATGAGAAGAATTGAGGAAATACACCTTCCCCTGTTTTAGGGAAGGAAGAGGATTATGGGCCTATGTTATTATCATTAGGCCTAAGACACAGTGTGGGTGTTTGTTGTAAGGCAACATGCAGGCTCGTGAGTCCAGTTGGAGTTTGTATTCTGTGGAGGAGTAAAGAAGTGGCGTTCTAAGTGAAGGATCGATTCCCATAGGCTATGAAACTCCTCCCGGGCAACAATCTGGCCCTTCCAGGGGAGGCAAAGTGATCATTAGTGGAGGACACAGAGGGCATTTTCTGTTTCTCTAAATCCATATTTCCTTACAGACACTGCCACTTTATGCCATTGAAGAGCAGGCAGGCCAGGATGTCCTTGTTAGCAAACAAATTATAGCCAAAACAACCGGCAGAGGAGAATTTGGCTTGGGGAGAGAGGACGATGCTGAATGAACTGTAGTGGAGATATATCACTGCCCTTCCTGCCTCTCTTTCAGAGTCACCTCAGTCCTTAGACCATCTTTTGCAGTATTCACCTTTGACTGGAAAAGCAAAGTCACTCCTACCAGTCATGGGAAAATATAGTAAGACTCTTGCAATGCAATGCCTTTGGGAAGCCAGGATCCTCCACAGGGAGAAACCTCATCTCGATAACAAAGAGATCATAAAGGGACCTCCAGCTGGCCTGACGGGTGTCCTGGAACTCAAACAGCTGCTTCCAGATGTATCATTCCCGCCTTTCACAGCCTTTCAGCAGAAATATTTATTGGCTCACTCATGGGATAGAAAATCTTTCCAGTTAACCAAGTTGGTGTCCAGGCATAAGGTGGAAGCTGGCAAGTTTCCCAGAGGAGCCCACCTGGAATGGCAGCCTGAGTCCCTGCTGAAGGCAAGGGGTCTGTGCACATCGGATGCCTTTAGTCAGAGACACGGGACCGGGGTGCCTAGGCCAGGGTTCTTCTCATTTTTTTCTGTATTATATCAGTTCTGGTGTTCAATTCTTTAATTTCTTTAAGTTATAACCATAAATACTCCCCCAGGCAGGTGTGCGTGTGTGTATGTGCATGCATATGCCTATATGTTTGGAGAGAAGGAAAAGTAGGAGGGAAGAAAGAGCCTCCTGCTCCCTGGAGACTGTTATATTTGCAATTACTCAAGACATTTGTACATTAATACACTTATAGTACTGTCTGAATGGCTCAAATATAAGAACCATAGAAAAGAAGGAATTAGACTAAAATGAAAAGTAGGTCTTAGGAAAGGGACTTGCTGCTTAGCTTAAAGAGCAGTTTTTTCTCCCTCTACCACCTGCCTTCCAGGTCCTGGCCAACTTATCTTGCCAAGGCCAGTGACTCAGCAAAGCTGCATGACAGCAGCTACTGAATGACAGCCTCTGAGGAATGACTGTGGGTCTCTCCACGCTGTGGGAAGCATAGTGACCGATGAGGCACTGCATCTTTTCTCGCGTGCCATTTCCACCGTGAAATGCACGCCCAGTGCTGTGTACATGTTCTGTGTGTTGCTCCATTGCAATGTTGTAAAGTAAGGCAGTCAAGCGCTGCCAGGAAGGCCTCCTGCAGCCTTCAGTCTCAGGCCTGCAATTTTCTCATCTGACCTGGCATTTAGAACAGCTGGATGCCTCCACCCTTGTCAGATGTGGTGTGGAGTTTTGCACCGGGGGATGTTGCTTTGTGAAAGGATTAGGTGAAAACACGCTTTCTCTGTCCTTGACTTTCTCTATGCCCAGAACTGAAATCAATCCAATCAGTAAAATCCTGATGCAGCAAATGATAAACCCCAAGGCTTACTACTGTTACCGAGAAGAATCCCAACTCGCTCCCTTGACACCCCTGGAGGAGTCTACCCTTTACTGAGACTGTGAATTTCCCTCCTGTTGAAAAGCATGGAGCTGCCATTAGATGGAGCTCAATGAAAGAAAGAGTAGAGGATGGGCTTTTTCTGGGTCAGAAAGAGGTTTTTCCTGGAAAGTCTACTGGAACTGTTAAAGGGGCAAGTTTCATTTGGTTATGTGATTTTGCAGAGTAAGCTTCAATATAAATCCAGCAGATGTGTCTCTGACATTAATTATCACTGCAAATCCACAAGCACGAACATCAGAGAAGAAATAGTAAGTGTGAAATAAGAGGACCTAGGCGATGATACCAAAATCAAATAGAACAATCTAGTTTATATCATATTACAGTTCAGAGTGTAAAAGCAAACCCAGATTTCCTTTTAATTTGTAAAATGAGATCTACTGAGTCTGCTTCCATTTCCCTGCTCCTCAGTCATCCCCACCACCAGGAGACTTTCTGGTGTTCACACATGTAGAAAGCTAGAGTCAAAGAGACGTATGGCCTTGTTGAGAAGGGCAACTTAGTGTTTATGGTTAGAGGGAAGTTTCCGGTCTGGCTCTGTGTGATGGTAGACATCTGGCATCTGTGTGATGGCTGGGCCAACTGCTACAGCCAGGCAAGATTGTCCTCTTTTGCTTTATGGCTGGGATCAAATCAGAACCCCCCTTCTGAATATCACAGGGGGAAAAAACTGAAGTCTTTGTTAACACCCAGCCAGTAATATATTTTAATTTTATCATAACCATTTATATTCCATTGGGTGACACTGGGAATTTGTGAAGGATGTTAATCTAAGAACTTCTGCATGCTAAGGTTTTATGCTACCATAGAGCTCAGAACATCAAGGGAAAGAAAATTAAAATAAATCTTTTCACTGCATTTATTTATACCCATATTAAACCATAGCATGAGATTTGTATACCATAAGCAATGAAGAAATGTTTTAATTGCACTGGGAGAGTCTTTATTCCACTCTTAGGAATAATTTCTTTAGGAATAAAACAAAATATCTTTCAGAGAATGAATAAACCATAGTAAATAGGGGTTCGTGTACTAAAGTACACATAATGCAAAATACTCCATACAAAGTAGTAAATTGTGGTAGCGTCTACATATATGACAGGTGTTCCCAGTTTGGCCAGTTAGCTCATGCTTTCCAAAAAGATGTCCCAGGGGTCCTCAAAGATTCCAAATATCTGAGCTCCTCCACTAGACCTCAAATGACAACCTCACACGCCTTTGCTTACATCCTGATTTCCATTCTAAAAATGACTCTCTACCTGGTCTTGAGTCCATTTACATCCAAAAACAAAGGTGGTAAGGTATCAGGAAACAATGGGCGGGTTACTGACTCTCCAGGAAAATATTTTCTCCCAAAGAATAAAGGAAGAAATCTTGAGGGATGGGAGGGCAAGATGCAAGAAGAGGAAGAGGACAACACAGCATAATTAAACAGTGTTGTGACATTAGCCTGTGATTCAACATTAGATTCATCAATGAGTGTCTGGGTGGAATATTAATTTGGATTTCTATCCCTACATTTACCACCTTTAAAAAAGAAAAAATGTAGGTTCCCCCAAACTCAGTGACTAACTGAGGAATGAGAGGAAGAAAACGATCAAGGAGGATATGGGTTCCTGACATGGATGACCAGTGGGTGATGGTGTCATTCACTGAGGTCAGAGTAGACACTTCTACAAGTTCAGTGCTAAGCTGATAAATGCAGAACATGTCTGTCTGTTTCTAGTAAAAGACAGTGTTATAAAGAATAATCTGCTGCTTTATATTTTTACCATGCCTTACAGTTCTCAAATTATTTTCAAAAACACTATCTCCCTTGATATTCACAGCAGCCCAATAAAATATGTAGGTTAGTTATCAGTAGCCTTGTTTTAGAGATAAGGAAACTGAGGCCCCAAATGCTTAAATTATTTTCCAGAGGTCACAGGGGAAATAAGTGGCAGGTGAAGCTTGAACTTTGATCTTCTGACTCTAAATCTTTAGACCCCTGAGTTTAGTATTTAATTATTCTTCCTAACTTCGTAAATGTTAGTTAGGTCACTGTTTTGCAATTAGAATATATAGTCTCTGAAGAAGAGGATAGTGGTATACATTTGGACCCAAAGTTTCTCGATCATAGCATTATTGGCCTTTCAGGCCAGGGATTGTCCTGTGTATTATAGTGTCTTTAGTAGCATCCCTGGCCTCTACGCACTGGATGCGGTAGCATGCTCCAAGTTGTGACAAGAAACTATGCTTTCAATCATTGCCAATTACTCCATGAAGGGCAAAATCACCCCTGGTTGAAAAATCACTGGTTTAGTCAGTTCACAGTCCTGAGCACATAGGAGAAGCCCAGTAAATTCCTGGTGATTGATTCAAAGCTAATAGGCATTCTGAAATATTTTTTATGGAAACTGGTCACATGATGAAGTTATATTGGAGCATAAGGTCAAAAACTGCCTTTTTAGTATTTGGAATAGTGCCTCGCAAACTGGGGAAGATTATGATGGTGACTGTCCCTGTGCTCGTTAGTAGAACAGTTTTATAGGGATCAATGTGGGAGGAGCGGAGGGACAACTGTTCTTTCAAAAGTAGGTAGGTGCATGGTTTTGCATCTGCCTCCGCAATGCACAGTGAGTCTCGAGTAGAGGACACACTCAGGTAAGTGTCATGAGTTTAGAAAGCCCAGCCCCTGGGGAAGAGCTCATTAAAGGCTGTGAGTAGAAGGAGCCCAGGCCGGGAGTACCTTGGGTCTGGAGTCTATTTCTATCTCTGCTACTAACCGAGGAGTAAGACCTTGGGCAGGTCACTGCACTGCTCTGCGTTCAGAGTCCTCATTCACAAAACGCCGAGGCTGGAATATACTCTTCCTTAGGTAGCGTCCAACTCAAACATTTCCTTATGATTCTGTGGTACACGTCCTCCACCCCCCATTCGAAAACCTTGAGATTGCACGTGTTCCTGAATTCAAACTTTTCGCATTCTTTCAAAGGTAATAAGGTACCTTTTTATAACACTTCCAATGGGGGCTAAGGTACCACCCCAAAATCAAACCCATTAATATTTCTGCAGTAAAATGGATGGTTATTCATATTCAGTGAAATCAATGAAGGTAATTACAGCCTTGCATCTACTCGGGTTAGATTTTGTTGCCAAATGAGTTTGCCACAAAAGCAAACAAAAACCCTGTTAGTTTTCAGACCACTTTAAACTTCAGAATTGTGGGTATGCAACTGTGGATGTGTGCCCAATTCTGATTACTGATAATTCATTAATGAATCTTGCTGTAAGTAAGTAAAGTCTGCTAAATAAGCCTTGGGCATACTTCTTTAACCCTTTGGGAGACAGTTTCACTTAAAAATAAAAGGCCTTTTCTTAATATTTATTCTGTTGTTTTCCAAATTTCAAAGCTAACACAATAAGCATTTTCTCAGGCCTTGATTTTTATTTTAATATTTCATCATTATGCAAAAACTTATTATCGTAGCTAATACATGTGTATGGGAAAAATGTCAATAAAAATAAAAATTAAGTGAATTCTTTATCTTAATGTAAAAGCATATAATAAATTTAATGAAAATAGTAACAAAATGAAAACATCAAAATAAATATAACACAAAACAATTTAACAAATAAATTATTATTTTTGTTTTATTTTATATTAATTAGGGTCATGTTTACCTGCAGTTTGGTAAAATGAAAAGGGAAAAAAATCAGTAAGTATTGCTTACGGGGCAATGCTACTGGGAACCCCTGGTCGTTCCTGGCTAGTACTGCTGTCAAGTTCTCAGGCTGGACTTGAGTTTTACTCCTGGAGGTCTCTGTTTCCCAAATTGCTATTAATAGTGCTGCCAACCATGGCACTTTCCCTCACTCGCTCAGCACTTTCTGTCATACATTAACAGTACTCCTCAATGGAAAAACACCATTGAGCTAAACATGATAAGAAGTGTTCAGCAAATAGAAAATGCATGCTCACTGTACTGAAAGGCAGACTAAGGTAGATGGTGAGGCAGCAAAGTCACACGGTCATCAGTCAGGAGCTAAGAGCTGAGTACAGTTGTCTGACACTCTCTGTGAGCAGCAAAGCATAATGCTGAAACTGGAGATATTTCAAGCCATAGAGAAATCAAGAGAAAAGGGATTGAGGGAGGGACAGAGGGAGGAAGGAAGAGAGGGAGGGAAGAGTTTGTGAAATGGTGTTGGTTACAGAAATTTTCCATGAAATACCCAGCAGTTCAGGGGGCTGTTTTGTCTCGTTCACTGCTTTGAGGATGACGATAAATGTCAGTCACTGTGCTACATATTGGGAGTACCATGACGAACAAGATGTTGGAAACTTACAGATTAGTGATATAAACAGACAATAAACACTAAGAAAAAAATATAATTTCAGACAACAATAAATGCTGTGAAGGAAAGCAACCATGCAATCCAATAGCACATAACTTGTATGGGTTGCTTCTGATGGGGTTGTCGGGGAAGGCCTTTCCAGGAGGTGAGAGTGAGGCTGAAACCTGAAGGCAGACAAGGAGTCAGCCACAGGAGGCACTCCCAATGCCAGAGCCAGAGACAGGAAAGGGCGTGGAAGAGAAAGGAGGCAGGGAGATGAGGTCAGAGGAGAGGCAGCATCCAGGGCTGCAGGCCTGATAAGTCACGGTCAGAAGTCTGTACTTTACGGCAAGGACAATGAGAAGGCCATGAAGGACTTAAGCAAAGGAGAGATGATTTTTTTTTCATATTTTAAAATGAACATGCCAGCTGCCTGGTGGAGAATGGATTGGGAAAGGGCATCAGCGAAAGTAAGAGCACTACATTAGTACCCCCCTTTCCTCGGGGGATTCGTTCCAAGACCCCCGAGTGGGTGCCTGAAACCGCGCAGTGCCAAACCCTATATAAACTGTTTCTTTCTTATACATACATATTTGAGGTGCAACAGCAAAGCTAGCACAAATTTCTTTTTCCTTCTTCACAATTTCACAGATAGAAGATTCCTCCTTACCATAGATCTTTGCAACCTCAGCATATGATTTTTTTTCTTTCCTTATTAAGTCGAGAACTTTCAACTTTTCACTTAAAGGAAGCACTTTATGGCTTCTCTTCGGCATATCCAAATTGCCAGCATCATGACCCTGGCACTTTGGGGCTATTATTAAGCAAAATAAGGGTGACTTAAACACAAACACTGCTAGACGCGACAGTCGACCTGATGACCAAGATAGCTACTAAGTGACTAATGAGGAGCGTATCCAGCACGGATACACTGGACAAAGGGACAAATCACGTCCCGGGCAGGATGGAGTGAGATTTCATCATGCTGCTCAGAACAGCATGCAATTTAAAACTTATGAGTTGATTATTTCTGGACTTTTCCATTTCATATTTTTGGACTGTGTTGACGGTGGGTAACTGAAACCACGGGAAGTGAAGACGAGGATAAGGGGGGACTACTGTAGTTAGAAAGCTGATTTGGATGAGGATGTTCTGAGAATGTAAGACTGCTCTCCACGGGTATCTGTCTGAGACACTAGGACTAAGGACTAGTTAATGAGAAGATGGGCTAATACCTTTCCATGTCGTCTTCCTCAGAGCCTATGATTTTTATGAGCTTTACATGAGTCTGTCTATATTTCCAACCTGCAACTTCTGTATTACTAAAAAAAATAAATGTTTATTTCCTTGTGTGGGTACTTTTTTTATAATCCAAATATAGACAAGACATCCACAAATACTCTTCCTTTGGAGCCAAATTTTACCTTGTTTTGTCATCCGTATTATGCTTAAGTGGGATAGCAATTTGTTTCACCTAGGACCATGGGAGGTGAAGAAGGACACCTGTTGTTTGTGTGTGTGTGTGTATGTGTGTGTGCTGGCTTTAGTTACCATACTGTTAGACTTTTAGTCAAGTTTTCATGTATCTATGTCAACTTTTGTCATCCAGGTAAGACTGTGCTTTCATGGTAGGCTGAGTGGTCTCAATGGTCTTATTGGTGAAATGAGGTCAAATAAGAGATTTAAGTAGTTATATGTTGTTGTGTAGCTTATTTCCAAACCTAGCAACTTATAACAACAATGAATATTTATCCTACTGTTTCTATAGCTCAGGAACTGAGGAGCATCTTAGCTGGTTGGTTCAGGCTCAAGATGTCTCATGAAGCAGCAGTCAAGATGTCTGCTGGGCTGCAGTCTCCTGAAAGCCTGAGTGGAGCTGCTTCCAAGATGGCTTATTCACGTTTGCAAATGGAACTCAGCTCTTGGCGGGACTCCTCCTTTCCTTCACTGGGATGCCTGACTGTCCTCGTGACATGGCAGCTGGCTTCCCCCAGAGTGGGGAATTCAAAACAGACTGAAGCAGAATCCACAACACCTTTTATGACCTAGCCTCAGAAGTCGTATCCCATCCTTTCTGCGACAGCCCAGTGGTCACACAGGTCGGCTCTATGCAGTGTACACACAGGCATGAACGCCAGGAGGTAAGAATCACTGGGGACCATCTTGGAGACTGCTTCCCGCAGGGTGTAAACTAGAAAGGGAGGGGAGATTGAGAAGGAGCAGGCTGTCAAACCAGACACACACCGTGGCAAGGAGACCAAATGTGCTTCCTCTGGGGAAGTCCCCCGGCCAGATGCAGGATCTGGAAGGTGCAGCAACAAATGCCACTGCTGGAATGCAGAGGGCCAAGGAAGGTGTTAACAAGGGTGTGGGTCGGGCATCAGGACATGGCATCGATTCATGTCAGAGCAGGAGGTATTTTGATTCAGACAGGCACTTAGCCAGTATCTGGAAAATATTTATTTTTCACTTATTTAGTAAATATTTACTGAACAACTCCTGTGTACTGGGCACTAAGGATACAGTGGAAAGATGTCATCATGAAGCTTAGAATCTAGGAGGGACTCTGTGTCGGTAAAAGGGTAATATCACTATAATGTGATGAGTTCTGTGACAGGAGAAGTCCAGGATGGTGGGGATTTCATAAAAAGAACATTTGACCAAGAATTAAGAGGTCAAGAGGGGCTAAAGGAGGAAGTGACATTGGAACCAAAGTTTACAAAGGAGTTGGCAGGTGAAAGACAGGGAGATGGAGAGTATTCCAGACCAAGAGAAGAGCACATGGAGCAAGAATAACCCCGGAGCAAGAAAGAACAAGTCCACCTGTAGCAACTAAAAGTGTGTCTGGAGCTAAGCATGCAACACTGAGGACAGCAAGACGTGAGAATGGAGCGGCACTCCAGTGACAGGATGGTAGATGGGGTTAAGGGGCAGGACCACCACCTTCCCCTTGAGGGAAGCTCAAGGGAAGGAAAAGCAAGGCCCAGCCCTGGAGGCGAAGGGATTCTCAGGAGTTCTCCAGACAGGGACTGCAAGGCTGGGACCGACATCTGGTGGGATATTGTGCTGACTCAGGCAATATCTAAAATGGGAGGTCTTTTGTGGTTGTTCATATCAGAGGTGGTCCCTGTCATGACAGCTCTGGGACAGGGAGAGCTGGGAGTGGACCAGGGAGGGACCCTGAGATGCAGGGAGGCACGTGAACTGAGCTGCACACAGGAGTCCTAAGACAAGAGTGTCAGTAGAGTAATGTAGAAGGGGAGCAATGGGGCAGATAAGGGTTAAGAGGTAAACCCACAAACTCTGGATACACATCCCTTCATGCAAAGCCCTGAGTTTCTTGCCAGGAGAAGAGTAGCTCCTTAGAAAGCCTCCCCAGACCGGAGAAGATGAGTGAGGGGACTAGTCTGTTAGAAATCCTCTCAAAAACAAAGCAGAAATGTAGCTAGACCTAGAGCCTGAAGTTAGAGCAGACCTGGGGTAGACAGACTGGATGCTGCTGCCTCAGTTAAATCAGAGACCTTCAGGATTAGATTTGGAGACTGCATGAGCTGAGCTCTCAAGAAGGGCTCATCTGTGGCCCTCAGGATGGGAGAAAATAGGCAGGACCAGCATCCACCGGTTCCCGACCCATGGAAAATATGAGGCTGTGCATTATCTTGTCCCACAGTTCCTAAACTTTAGTCTGCATTAGAATAACGTGAAGTCTGTACTGAAATTCAGATTTCTAGGTCAGGAGTGGAGCACAGGCATCTGTATTTTAAGAAGACTTACAGGTGATTCTGAGGCCAAGAAGTTGGCAGATCACACTTTGCAAATGGTAGTTTGGAACTTAAAATGTAGCCTAGTGGTTAAGAGTGTGGGCCCTACAGCCAGGCTGCATGGACATCAATGCCTAGCTCTATCACTTCCCACAGTCTCTAGGGTCAGTCTATGCCTCGGTTTCCTCAGCTATGAAAGAGGGTCATAGTACCCACCTGACTCGGGTTTTGTGATGATCAAACAAGTTAATAAAAGTACAATGCTTGGCACTGATTAAGTGGTGGTGAAGATGATGATTGTCATTTGTGTTACACTTCTTGCCTATTGGCACTTGGAGGGCAGGGTATACAATGACCACTGACTGGGCCCCATCCACCCACCCAACCACCTGTCATGCTGGTCAGTGGGTAATACTCACCATCCACGCTCTGCACTGGTGCTTAGGTAGGCAGACACAGTGACAAGGCCCTGACCTCTGGCCTCTGAGTTGCTACAGGGAAGACAAGGGTGATGGCAGCTTCCACCTCTGTAATTTGTGGCCATCCTCTCTGTATGGATCTAGGGCAGGTAATACTGTCCCTGTTTTTATGAACGAGGAAGCTGGAGCCCAAAATTTACATGGCTAATCAAAAAGAAAATCAGGATTCAAACCTGGGTCTTCAAATGTAGTCTAGTCTTTTTTTTTAACTCTACCTCCCTGTCTTTGTATACAATAAAAGGAGAGGCTATTAAAATAACATTCTAGCTAGAGATTGGAGAAGGATTCAAAAAGAAAAGAGGGAGAGAGAAGGAAAGCAATACACTAATTAAGCACATGAGGAATACTAAGCTACTGACATCCAAGTCCAAATGTTTGGGTACCCTCATTTGGGGGACATTTGTGTGACCCAGCTAAGACCTATACATATAAAGCCTGTACATGTAAAATGATTTTGAGCTGAACAGACATGCAGGAGTAAACTTTATGCAATTGTTGAAGTCAGCAGAGTAACATGATACAAGTGGGGTTATTTGATGGTTGTGAGGGGACACTGACAACGGTTATTTTCATACCTGCTTTTGAGAACATATAGGAGAACCATACTCAGTACTATTTACTGAGCACCTACTCTGCACTAGGAATTTTAAAAAGGTCATTTCACGTAGCTCTGAAAACATCCTCTCTCAGTTGTTTTCCAGGAGACTTGACCTCCGTGTTAATGAAGGGTAACTGGGTACATTTTAAGGGTAGCTGAGACTCAGAGCTGTTTATCCAGTGGAGAAGGGGAGTTGCTATTTGAACCCAGGTCTGTCTGACTCCAGTCCACATGGTCTCGCTCCTACAGCAGCTGCTGAAAGTTAATGGAACCAAAAGAATTCTCATTTCTTTCTCCTCTGATTCCTTAATGCTGAGTCTGCTAAAACCTATTCTTGTTAATTGACATTTCTCCCAAATCTGCTTCTCCTCTTGTATCTTCTCTCTATGACTCCCTGGCCATCATCCCAACAAGTCAGGCTTGAGGCCTTTCTTCCATTCATCCCCTCATGAAATCTGTTTGCAAGTCCCGGCAATTTTAACCGTCTTCATTTTCACACCATTCCCCTATCTCTGCCTGACAGGAACCACCTACTGCAGTGCCTCACTACTTCCAGCTTACTAAACTGAGACCATCTGTAAAATGGCCCCTGATGATCCCTGCCTGCTGGTGTTTACACCTTTGAGCAATCCCCTTCCCTTGCATGCAGACTGGGCTTGGCAGCTCGCTTTGAATGAAGAGAATAAGGCACAATGAATAGACTGCGGCACAGGTGATGGGATATCACTTCCCAGATTATGACTCTCATTTCCATCTTGCTTGCCCTTTCTTGCTCTCTCATTGCTGGCCCTGATGGAAGCCTGCTGCGACGTCATGAGCTGCCCTATGGAAAGGCTCACGTGGCGAGAAGGTGAGGGAGGCCTCTGGCCGATGGCCACCGAGGAACTGAGGTTCCCAGTCCAATAGCCCGTGAAGAGATGAATCCTGCCAATAACTACGCTGAGATTTCTGCCCTCAGAAACTATAAGATAAGGAATGCTTGTTGTTTTAAGCTGCTAAATTTTGGGATAATTTTTATGCAGCAATAGATAACTAATATCCTTCCTAATGGGTGTTTCCGAGTCCAAGAGTTAGCACTGTTAATTTTTCTGCTGCCAGATTAAACTTCTAGATATATAGTTCTGACTGTGTCATTCCCATGTTGAAAACCTTCAGTGACTCCCATTTGCCTTTAGAAACTACCTAAGCTTCTCAGCTTGGCAGTGATGATGCTTTATCACCAAGTCCCAGCATACCAGTTAATAATTAATAAGAATTAGTTCATAGTTAAAGGCAATAATGTGTAATTCAAATATCAGCTGAGGCCGCTCTGTCCCTTAAAGGCTGAATAAGATTGTCTCCAACCACTGCTACACATTTTGTGGAAAATCCAACACACTTATCAGGATTTCTATCAATTTCTGGTGGGTTTATGTTCTCCCAATCACCTCTGGCTTCATTTTGCTTCTGCTGAATTAATTCAGTGTATGGATTCTCTCTTCATCCCACACATGTTACCGTTTCACATCATGTGACCCAGATGTGGCACTCAGTCCTGTTTCTTGGCACTCACACAACCACACACATATACTTCATGCAAGACTGCTGTGTGAAGCAGATTTTACTAAATTTTGAAGATTTGCCTCACATCTCAAATAACTTAAATTGAATATTAGACATCACTATTAAAATATTTTTGGAAGTTACAAAATAAAAAGATAAATTAATTTTAGTTTATATTTTGCATAAACACTGGAAAGATACTCTAAAAACTGAAAAAGTAATTACCTGGGGGGCAGGGTAGAATGGGTTGGATAGGGGCAAAATTTGGACTAAGACATTTCACTGTATTCCTCTATATTATTTTGATTTATGAACCATGTAAATGTTTTTTCTCAGAAAATTAAAATTAAAAAATTAAATTTAAAAAATCATTGAGATCCCCTCCATTGGGAATTTCTCTGTAGCTATGCCATCCTGCTTTCTAAATCCCCCTCTCCTCTCTAGGGCTGAGTCCTTTTCTGCTCCAATCTAGATTTTTCTCACTCTCAATTCAGTTAAACTCTCTTTTGTCTCTACTCTCAAATTCAGCTCTAGGCACATTAAAAACTCATGAAAGTGCTCATATGAACAAAGTACAAAGGGAGACATAAGAGAGGTACTTTTTAATTCAATTCCTGCCCCACCCTCTATCCAGGATACAGAATAAGATGGGGGTGGGGAAGGAGTGGTGGATGAGGCTGTGATATCACAGAGAAGTTGGAAGGGAGGAAACCCAACAGGTGAGATGAAGGGATGTGAGGGGCAAATTGTGCCTAGTAAGCCACTTTGCTCGGTCCCAAGCTGACTGCATTCTCCAGCCTTCTCCCATCATCTTTGTTGGGCATGTGTGTCCCGGATAAGCTAACAAAACTTAAGTTGCCTCTGATGACATAAGTTGTTTAAGTGAGTTCCAATTCTATAGTGTAACTTTAAAACATCATAATTTTTTTTTAACTCGAGCAAAAATTTGAACTGGCACTTCACGCGAGAGGATATACAAATGGCTGATAAACATATGAATAGATGTTCAATTTCATCAGTCCTCAGGGAAATGCAAATTAAAACCACATGAAGTACACTACACACTTATCATGATGGCTGAAATGTAACAGACAATACGAAGTGTTGGCAAGGTTGTACAGAACTACTGGCAGAAGTGTAAATTGGTGCAACCACCTTGGAAAACTGGCAATATCTACTAAAAGCTGAACTTCTGCATCACACGAATATTCTTTGACCCAGCCATTTCACTCTCAGATGTAGTCCAAACAGATATGTGAACATATGTCATAGTGATGATATTTTAAAATTTTATCTTATGTTAAACTCAACTACAGTGTTGTATATAATTTGAGACATTTAAAACCCTCCATTCCACCAATTATTTTTATTCTGCTCTTTAGCCAGCTGCAGCATCAGGCAGGTCGCTTCACCTCTCTGGCCTCATTTTCCTCACACATCAATGAGGAAGCTGAAGTGAGCAATCCCAGACTAAATGTCCTTGTGATGTAGATGTTCTATATACCAATGATCTGGCTTCTATACCTTCCTGACTGCATCTCAGCACATCCCCACCTCTTCACACAAGCCATGTGTTAACAGAAAAACCAGCTGACTGTTCCAAGGACAGATTTGCCCATTCTCCCCCACCCCCACCCCATATGCCTTTGCTTTTATCTCAGTGGTCCACACCTATTCGAAATGCCTCTTCCTTCAGCAAACTCTCCTTGATTTCGCCCTGTTGGATGTCATCTGTCTCTCCTCTGAGATCCTGTAATACTTAGTCTCTATGTCCCTTGTGACAACAACACTCTCTACCTTGTATTTCAGTTGTTTGCTTACATTTTGACTCTTTTTTCAGACTCTGAGCTCTTTTGAGAGCAAGGTACTTGCATTGCTTAAACCTACTTTGTCCATCATAGATGTTTATCAAGAATTTGTTGCACTAATTACTTTATTTAAGAATGTTAATACTATTGAGCTATTCCTTACACTACAAAAGAAATCTAATATAGGAATTTCTTTAAAACATCTGAATCAAATGACCAAGATACCATCATTATTTTATAGCTCAATATGTTCCTGCAACAAGTTTTGTCAGAGGGCAACTAAAATAATTGAGTCTGGTAATTCCTATACCACGGGGCTCTAATCCAGAGAGAATGACCATAAACGTCTGTCTGAGAAAGGATGTGTTAGTTTCTGAGACTGAACTGAACTCCCTTCCCAAGTAGGTCAGCAGTGATGTGAGAAGAGCTGACTCTATCTGTCTCAGGTTGGTCTTCTGTCCCTCTCTGGCCTCCGGGGTGTAACAGATGCAGAAGAAAGGCTTTGCACAGTTATGGCTAAGCCAGGAGAACCATCCCCAGGGAGGGTTCAGTTAACCTTCATTAGTTGCTAACTATCTTTTGCAGTTTGTTTCTAAATTAAGTTCTGTAGATGAGTGGCTTTCAGTCTTTCCACGCACGAAGCAGACTGCTCTTGCTCCTGTGTGTAATTCCCAAGGAAGCCAGGGCCATGATGATCCATGTGGGGGTGAGAGCTAAACTCAGGACCAGAGGGGTTTTTAGGGTAATGGTCTTGTTTGTTTGTTTAACATCATTTTCAGTTAGGAATGTAACATAACGATATAGAATGCTGGCCAATTAAAATACAGGTATCTTCAAACAAGAGCCTGTATAAAATGATTTACAAAGAAAAGACAGGCGTGCCTGTTGTGTCTTTAAAGAGGTTATGACGTTTGGCAATCAGCCACAGAGACCAGGGGGGAAGTACAGAGCCTCCTCCTTGCTTCTCTGGGATTTCACTCCATCTGGAAGGACAAATGTCAGGCCTCATGTTCCAGGTGGAGTTTCTTTGATTCACAGCAGAACTTTATCTTGCCACGAATCATATTTACATTGTCAAGGATGAAGAAGAATATGTAGTCAGACATGTTTTGCTGAATTTGTTAAAAAGCACCTCAATTTTGAGTTCAGCCTTACTGGAAAGCAATCTGAAAATATGTATTCAAAGTTTTAAAATATGCTTGTCCTTTAACTAAGAAATTGCACTTCTGGAAATTTAACCTAAAGAAACAATTAAGGATTTGTTCCAAATATGTGCCTGTAAGAATATTTGTACGAAAATATTTGTAACAGTGAGAAGTCAGAAGTAACCTAAATGCCCAAGAACAGAGGATTGGTTAAATCAGTTATGGCCAAACCATGTGCTTGAGTACTAGTCAACTCTTTTAGAGTGATGTTATAGAAAAAGTATCTATTGAAATAAAAAGATATTCACTATACTTGCTTACCTTAAAAAAATAGGTAAGTTACATCCAATTTCTTAAAAACCTAAACAGCTAAAATGTGTTGAATATTTACTATGTGCAGGCATTTATATGCATCTTCACATTTAATTCTAAAACAGTTCTCTGAAGTAGGTATCACCATTACTATTATCTTCATTTTACAAGCGATGAATGTTCTTAAGGTCATATGAGTAGTAAATGGCAGAGCTACAGAAAAAAGAGTGAGAGAGAAAAAGAGAGACAGATTTGGAAGATAGAGACAGATAAGGGAATTACATTGAGGAGGATCTGCCGCAAGATGTTAGAAGCTGTTATCTCTGCATGGGATTGTGAGTATTGTTGTTTTCTTCTCTTTGTGCATATATTCTGTGTTTTGTTTTGTTTTCCTATAGTGAGCCTGAGTTGGTTTCACAATTAGAATTGCTTAGTCTCTCAAATGTCTTTTCTTCTCCTTAATCCTTTTCAAATGGCCTCAAATATGTGGGAGAAAGCTCTGACTTGCATGACCTCATGGTTGGGGGATGGTGGGGAAGACATAAATCCATGCAGAGTCTTCTAGATTTCCCAAGTTCTGCTGCACAGTGACTGGTCTCAGCTGCTCCTTGGACTGGTGAATACTGAGGTACAATGAGACCCATCTGACTTTTGGGATAGTCTTCCACTGCTCATGACCACAGGGCCTTTGGTCATTGGGCTCCCCATTCTCAGAGGCCTCCTCTTCTCAGCCCCGGGCTTGACATGCCAATGATGCTCTAAGAACGACTGTGCTCCTGTAAGTCATCACCTGGGCATATCTGCACCCCATGAGTACTCTGTGTAAATTGAGGTATTACCTCTTTTTTTTATTATGTTAAAAACAGATAACATGAGATCTACCCTCTTAGCAAATTTTTAAGTGTACTACACAGTATTGTTAACCATAAACACAATGTTGTACAACAGATCTCTAGAACTTCTTTATCTTTCATAACTGAAATTTTATACCCATTGAACAGCAACTCCCTATTTCCCCATCTCTCTAACCCCTGACAACCATTATTCTACTTTCTGCTTCTATGAGTGTGACTATTTTAGATAAAAGGTATTATCTCTTAAGCTCACTCCTGCTGGTACCCCTTTGCCATCTCTCTGAATGTTATTGGAAGTGGTCACAAGTCTGGCCTCTCTTAGAGCCCTGCAGCCTTTCTCCAGCACACTCAGGTAAGTAGGATCCCTCTGGGTGGTTCTTCCCACTGTCACCGTGTAAAGTCTCCCTTCCCCCACAGTCCATCCTCAGTAGAAGGAGGAAGCTTTCCTCCCTTCTTCTTTCTGTCAGATCACGACTTTCCTTAAATAAATCTTTATGACCCAGTACGCTAGGCCTGGTTCTTGATATGCTAAAGGTGAGGATAAATGAATTTTATAATTTTCTCTCTCCAAAATGCTTAGCTTTCAAAACTATCATTGCAAAATCATAATTTGGATGTCAGACAAGGAATATTAACTCTTTATTTCTCTTAATATTCCTGCTACAACAATTCAAAACCTTCCCTAGTAAATCAGTCAGAAGTATCAAATGCATTCCTTTGGAAGATATAGGGAGGTCAGTTCAAGAAAATTCAGAAACATAATATTTATATCTCCCTAGTACATCTGACTGCGTGACAACTGGAAGGGACCAAATCTCTCTCTCCCCATCAATTCCTTCATCTAAAAGATGGAGATGATAACACCTGACTCAATGAGTTATAGAGAGAATAAAAATCAGATAATGAGTAAATGGTGTATGTAAATTCCTCACAGTAGCATGTGGAATATAATAGATGTTCAGTAAACAGTGGCTAAACAACATGTGTCATCATCATCATCATTACCACCATCACTAGAAAAGGCCGAGAGCGTATAAAAAACAACTAGAAAAAGCCCGTGGTCCAGGCCTAGAGGAAGCCATCAGAGACCATTAAAAGAACGATGGGTGAGAGCCAAAAAGAAGATGGGAGGTAAACCAGACACTTAAGGAACTCTGAGTAAAGGTAAACGAAATGGGGATATATATGGGTTCCTTGTGGATATGGAACCAGGTACAGTAGTAAAATGAGACTCAACGTAATTAAGTTTAGGAAGGTCATCTTACTTCCTCTGATGAGCCACACAACTCTGAAACAAGAGGGAAGGAGGGGGAGGAAGAGCAGAAAAACATAGCATCCACTATGTTTAGATTTCACCCTGATCATGATAAGAGCCATGAGATCCTCTATGCATCCTCCACACACATAGCTTCAATATCCAGGCCATAAAGCCCTTTCTGAGCACAGGATATGTTGCAACCTGGGTGTTCTCATGTAGCTTCTGTACAGGCCTCGTCTCCCCCTTCTTTGTCTTCATTTCCCCCTCTCTCCGTGCAAGAGAGTTTTAACTATCGAAAACCTTTACTAATTGCTATGCCTGGTGCTGTGCTGGGGACAAGGCTCCTAACATATATGGGTGAGCAAGATGGCTTAACGCTTGGGATTGGCATTTCAAGGAAAGGGGAGGATGCCACAGTGAGGCTTTCTCTGTGAGAGCCTCTATCTGGCACACTGTCTAGAAGAGATGTTCAATATTGTGTAACCCTGTGTAAGCTTGCTATTTTTTGTTGTTTCACTGCAGTTCTTTGAATCTGGAGCTGACACCTGTTTCTAGCCTACAGTGTGGCAGGCTGTGGCCCCCCACGATGAATGTGCTGATGAATTCTGCCTTCCTCTTTGGGCTCTCTCCTCTACGAGCCCCACACAACTGTGAGCCCCACACAACTGTGCGACAGTTAGCAGACGTTGTCTGCTGGCTGGTTTGTTGTCTCTTCCTCCCCCAGGCAGGAGAGCTTTATTTGGGAACGTTCTGTCCTGACATTAATAACAGTTTGCTTACCTCCCCCATCAGCCCAATATATATGTCTCTTCCCACACCACATATAGTTTTACAGCTGGATTGCTATAATTATGATTGAGAATTATTTTTGATCTAAGCTAATGTTACAATTTGCCTACAATCTTCTCCATATGTTTTTTTCAGGAGAGGGGGGCTGGAATATCTCATCTTCACCTATGCAGATAGGTATGTAAAGAGAAGATTCAGGAAAAAGCAATTTTGCACATTCAGAGAACTTGGAAATGAAAGTTTACATTATTCATACTATAAAAATGATTTTCTCCCACAATACAACTCCAAAAATCCTTTACTCAAATCATTTACTTATATAAATATTGTGACTAAAAGTACTAGCCTTTGGCTTGTTCTATCCTTCAGTTCTCAATGCTAAATCTTCATTTAATTCCTGCTTCATGTCTCAAATCACATTTATTAGCATATAAAAACACTGGCCAGGCTTAAATCACCCAAAGACTTCTGAAACTCAAACACAACTATGAAATCCAAAGTCAGTTTAATTTATTAGTGATCCTTATTTCCTAGGAATCTGCTGGTTTTGTTCCATTCCATTCAGTTCAGGTGAACAAACAGAATGTGCTGTGCGAGGTAGAGAGGAGGCAAAGATGTCCTCAGACACCTGAAGTTCTCCTGGGGACCACTGGAACACAGCTGGTCCTTCAATAATTGCAACCCGATGTCTAAGAAGTGCTCCACTGGCCTTCGCAGTGGTTGCTATGGGAACGTAGAGAGGGAACATTTTACCAGCAGGCAGTTTGGAGAAGGTCTGGAGGAAATGTACACCAGAACTAAGACGTGAAGGATGTGTAGAATTGACCAGGCCAGTGAGGAGGATGGGCATCTGCATTCCAGCAAAGGTGTCTACCCCCGTGCGTGAAGTGTGAGTGAGGGAATGGCAGTAGGTGAGGCCAGAGAAGTTTTAGGTTAACCATAAAATATTGCTATAGTCAGCCATTTTGACCTACAGAAATGGCAGTTTCCTATGGTTCCACCTAATCAGTGGGGGTCAGTTACAGACAACTCTGCATTAATTCCAGGATGAAGAATTTGCACTTTATCTTGCATGGGGTGGAAAACTAATGAAGAATTTTACCTGGGTGTGTTTCTAGGACAGACCATTCTCACAGGTGAAGGAGGTGGCCAAGACCAGTTTATCCCTCATCTCCAGTTTCTCGCTCTCATTTTCTCCCATCTGGTGATAGTCAAGATGACAGACTGTGGAGGCCCAGACTGTGACTGAGATCACAATGCAGAGGAATTGTTGGAGCACTTAATCACGAGACACAATCGTCAGGGCCAGCGCCTGATTTTCAGTGGGGAAGAAGAGAGAGAAGAAAGTCTCAGGGTTCTGGTTTGCGTGACTAGAGGGAATTTGGGGCCATTAACACAAATGAAAAAAGAGAAAAGGAGCAAGTTTGGGGTAAAAATAATGAGTTAGATTTTGGATACATTGATTATGAGGTGCCTGTGGAACTTTCCAGCAGAGAGACTTATCCAGGAGACTGAATATAGGAGTCTAATCCAGGGAGGATTCTGGACTGGAATCGGCGATCTGAATCATCAGATCATCAGGGTGGGGGAGGGTTGATGGGGATAGTGCGGGCGGGGGGAGGGCCTGGGGGGGAGTCAGGTAGTCCAAAGGTGAGAGAGGTTGACACTCTTAGAAGCACACAAGTTTAACGGAACTTCAGAGATCCGCTGTTTTCTTTACATGCTTTTTAACTGAAGAAGCTTTAAAAATAATCTCATTCGGGAGTCCAAAATATAGAAAAAAGTTGCTCTGGTTGAAATGAGATGACAGCCGCAGAACCCCACTTGCTCAGGCCCCCTACTCCCTTTTCTTCCAGTAAGGCAGCCCCAGAAATCTCTGAGGAGCACTTGGAAGGAGTGATCTGGACCAGGGGTCAGAAAACTACCCCTCTGGCCAAATCCGGCCCACCGCCTGTTTTTGTGAATAAGTCCTCTCGGAACACAGCTGCGCACATTCGTCCTCTCGTCTGTCTGTGTCTATGCTACAGCAGCAGAGCTGAGTAGCGACAGGGACTGTGTGGACCACAGCGCCTAAAATATTTACCATCTGGCCCTTCCCGGAAAAAGTGTGCCGACCCTGATTCAGACTGAACCCTTTATTTCATAAATGAGAAAGCCAAGGCTCAGAGAATGTAAGTAACATCTGAAGCTGCTTAGGCTAGAGAATGACCTGGATACATTGCCCATCCACAAAAATTCTCATAAGAACAGCAAACTAATAGCTCTGAACTTCATTTCACTGTCAAATACAGTGTCGTTTTTGGTATTTTGTTGTTGCTATTATCTCTGAAATCAACTCTCTTTATCCTATGTGACTAATTGTTCTTTCCTAATTTAATGACCAATTTTATGTTAAAATGTGAAGTATTGTATGTCCTCTTTCCTACAGTAAGTAATGTGGGTTGAAAAATCAGTTCTTCAAGGTAGAATCATTATGGTGCCTCACAGAGATGTAACCTCTGCTGTCCCAGGTCACACTGTACGCCCCTTGTTACACCCCTCTGTGTGCCTGATACCACCCAGCCCGGAGCCCCCGCCCCTTCCCTCACCTGGCTCCTGTCATGCATTGCTCCCGTTAGCAGGCACCCTGGAAGAACTGGGGCCAGAAATGAGCTAGGGAAGACGAGTGCAGATCTTTGGCCAGGGGAGCTGATGAGACGGATGTGAGGAGTGAGGGGCCAGGCAGGAAGCACAGGGACCTGCCATCCCAACAGGTGCCGGCTCGGTAGTCCTGTCTCCCAGTCCTCCCCTCCCTTCAGTCCAGCTCTTCCACATTTGGGCAAAGAAGCACAAGGTAGGAGGCACACATTGCAGAGCTCTGAATGTAGTTCAGGCAGCACCAATGGGGGAGGGAAGACTTCCCACAGTCCCAGAAGGATTTTAATGCAGTCAGAGATCTGGAATTGAAGAGGCATGAATTTGGTCCTGGTTTGTCTGCTGACAAAGCAATAGTGAAAAATAGACTCCATTTTCTTCAATCCATGTCCTGTATTTCCAGAGCAATAAAGTGAATATAGAAACATGAATAGTAACACTTATCTGTCACTTTTTTGTAAGGATGACAAGGGGGAAATGATCAGTCATGAATGAAGAGGAAAGGGCTATTTTTATAGATAGATAAGAGTTAAGATGTTTAAATGAGTCAGTATAAAATTCCCATTGTATTTAGTTAAGACTTTTATAGATCACATGAAGTGGGGAAGAGAAATGTGAAGGAGGAGCATAGAATAAAGATGTTTATAAGAAAATGAGACATCTAATTCTTTTTTTATAAACATACCAACCCACTACCCAGCCCTGGTGGTCTGGTGGTTAAGATCTGGTGCTCTTGCTGCCGAGGCCCGGGTTCATTTCCTGGTCAGGGAGCCACACAACCCGTCTGTCGCTTGCAGTGGAGCTTCCAGACAAAGAGAGACTAGGAAGAAGGGCCTGGCCACCCAATTCTGAAAAAACTAGCCATGAAAACCCTGTGAATAGCAGCGGAGCGTTGTCTGATACAGCGCCAGAAGGTGAGCGGATGGCGCAGAAAGACCGGGCAGGGTCCGCTCTGCTGTCCACAGGGGCACTAGGAATCGGAATTGACTCCACAGCACTAACAAAGGAGGGTCTGGCTTTAAGGAGAGAAACAAAGGAGAAGCCCTAAGTAGGGATCAGAATATGTAGGAGCCAGACTGAGATCAGAGGCTGAATCCTCCGGTCTGGTGCTCATGCTGAGAGCAAGTGAACTGAGAGACCCAAAAGGGAATTCAGACAAAGAAAGGAAGAGCTCCGTGAGCTTAAATATCCCCGCACACAGACCCAGAGGTAGACATGGTGGCTGCTCGGGCACGTGGGCCAGAAGGTCGGCAAACTGAGGGAGAGAGTGTCACACCAGTGAGATGCTTTTTCCTTCTTTAGTCTCAGCCATACCCAGCTTAAAAGTGACTCCTTGCCACCTGGCACATTGGCATGAGTCACCCAGTTTATTAGTAATTAATTCTGGTAAGTTTGATTCTGAGGGTCATCCCGGTGGGCCTGGTTGCCGGGCCTGTGGGTGTCATTCACAGCATTTTCCTGTGAGGACTGCGGCTGACTCAGGCCATCTTCAGGTGTCAACTACTGTTCATTTTTCAACTAGCAACTGAACCCCAACCTGCTTTATTTCCTTCTCTCTTAACTTTTCCTGCTTCCAAAGCAGTCCCTTACAGAACTTTGCTTTCAAAAATCTAGCCATACACAAAGCCGGCCCGGGGGCATGGTGGTTAAGTTCTCCAGCTCCACTTCAGCGGCCCAGGCTTCGCAGGTTTGGATCCCAGGTGCAGACCTACATATCGCTCATCAAGCCATGCTGTGGCAGCATCCCACGTACAAAATAGAAGGTTGGAACAGAAGTTAGCTCAGTGACAATCTTCCTCACCAAAAGAAAAAAAAATCTAGCTATACAAAAAACACATGCACACACAAAAAATATGAATTAAAATGTTACCATATACTAGTGGCTGTCCCTGGATAGTACATGTAGTAGTTTTCTATGGCTGCTGTAAAAATTACCACCTACAGAGTGGCTTAAAACAACACAAATTCACCATCTTACATCTCTGTAGTTCAGAAGTCTACAATGAGTCTCACTGGGCTAAAATGAAGATGTCAGGAGGGCTGCATTCCTTTTGAGAGGCTTCAGAGGACAACCTGTTTCCTTGCCCTTTTCCACTTCTAGAGGCTACCTATGTCCCCTGGCTTATGGCCCCTTCCTCCATCAAAGACAGCACTGTCAGGCCAAGTCCTTCTGCTGCCATCCCTCTGGTTCTTTTCATTTCCTCTTCCACTTTTAAGGAATCTTGTGATTACATTGGGCCCACCTGGATGAAAGAGAATTTCCCTACCTTAAGGCCAGTTGATTAGCGAACGTAATTCCATCTGCAACTTTAATTCCCCTTTGCTGCCCAACGTATTCTGTTTACAGGATTGGGGTGCAGACATCTGTGGGGGCCATTATTCTGCCTAAATAGTAGAACTCTGGGTGGTTTTGTTGTTGTTATTGTTTATTTCATCTTACATGTATTTTTAAATTTCTATATAATAAGCATGGATTACTCATATACATTTAAAAAGAGTCAGCTCACAAATAATATAATTCTTTTCATAATATCTCTTTCCATGTCCCTCTCCTAACACCACCATCACTACACCCACTCTCTACCTTAAGGGCAAAGAAAGTCACTGAAATTTTCTCTAAGTGACCATTTGCTTCTTTCAACAGCTCTATTATGTCTCCACAGTTATCTTTGACTTGCTGTTTGAATTTTTACTATTTCCTTCACTTCTGTGGTTGGGGACAGGGGAAATATTTGTTTTTAGAATCTTCTTTATCAAAGAGTGGTCAGTGACTCTTTTATGTGAGAGAATTTTGACATGTTTATAATATATTCTCCCAGTCTCTGGTATTTAGAAAGGAGAATCAGACTTCTCCCCACTGATCTTGCCTTTTATAATTACAGAGCTTATACTTACATAGCACTTATGAGGTTCCCGGCACTGTTCTAAACCCTGTATATACACTAGGCTAACTCATCTACTGCGCACGACCATCTGGTGAGATAGTTACTTTCATTATCACCACTTCAACGGTGGAACTGAGGCACAGACAGGTTAAGTGACTTGCCTAAAGCCACACAGCTAATAAGAAATGAAGCTGGAATTCAAACTCCAGAGTCCATCCTCTTGAGTATTTTGTTATACTGCCACTCTTACATTTTTCTATCTTCTTATTCCAACACTTTTCTTAATTTAAGATAATTTTTTTTTCATCTCTCATTCCCTCTGCACAAATTACCATTTTTTTGAGAAACTAGTTTCTTCTGTTAGCATAGCAGGATCAGAAAAGTATAGCATCTCTCATAATCCCTATTCTTCTAGGCACATAATTGCCATGAATTCTATTGGCAGTTACTCTTTTGGAACAATATTCCTGACTCTTTACTGCCGTGTTCTTCAATCCTCTATTTCTGCAAGGTGAGTCTCAGTATTGGGTTTCCAGTCACATTTTTGTTGTTTCTGGTCTCATTTGAATGCTTTCTGCAACAAAGTTAAATCCTGTTGTACCATAATCAGGACAAATATTATACTCTAAAATCAAATTCTCTCTTACATTTATCTTGGAAAAGAAGAAAGGAAAGGAAACTAAACATATAGATTGGCTCTTAAGCCAGGAATTAGGAAGTGCTTTTTCAGAATGTCTTATTTAACCTTCAAAACAGAGCTGAGCGGCAGGTGGCGCCGTCCCCGTTTTACAATTGAGAACAGAGACCCCGGAGAATTACACCGACCCTTCACTGGCGGCTTGCTTTGATCCACCACTCCGTTTTCATGCATTATCTTATTTGAACCTTAGGACAACAGTCCGAGGTGGTATTGTTTATCTCTGTTTGCAGATGAGGAAACTGAGGCTTAAGGAGGTTAAATAAAGTCCGTAAGATCATATACAGCAAAGCTGGTTTATCTGACTTCAAAGACTGTTATTCCCTGCACCACACTGGGATTTTGGCTCCAACGTCTCTTGGAGAATCTGTTATTCTTACGTTCTTAATCTTTCTCCTCATGAATTTCTCTAAATTGGGATAAAGTCAAATGCCTACAGGACCCAAGCAGGTAATGAAACGGAGCAAGACAGGCCGTGTGTCAGAAACGGGATGATGTGGGCTACATGGAGCGGCGACCGACGCGGGACCCCGGTCCCCGCGGGGCGCACAACGGGAGGAGGCCCGGCGCCCGCCGCGGCTCGGGGGTGCGGCTCGGGGGCTGGTGTCCTGCGGGAACGCCAGCCCGGGTTTCGGTCCTCAGAGTTTTGAAGACGCGCCGGCAAGTTACACTGGTCAGTGAGTTCCTCGGTCTTCAGCGACGGCCGTTAACTCGGCGCTGCCCTCCCGGCGGGCGCCGGCCTCCGCCCTACCGCTCCCCGCTCGTCTTCTTCCCTGTCCTTACTCGCCTCCCCTCTCCCGTCAAGTCCTGGAACTTCTCCTTTTCAAAGAAAGATTTCATTTCTCTCTGCGCTCTTACTCTTAGTACACAGGCCGAGGAGAGAGGCTCCGGGCCCGCGGGGGCGCTTCCGTCGTTGCCGCCGCCCGGCCTGCGGCCTGTGTCGGGGCAGCCCGAGCGCATCGCACCCGTCCGCTCTGTGCTGCGCGCGGCGGCCGGCGACCCCGGGAAACCCGAGTCAAATCGTGCCCCTTCTCTGCTAAACCCCGAACCGAAGTCCTCTCCCTGCCCGCCGCCCCCGCCCCCGCCCGGCGCCGCTCCTGCCCCCGGGCGCCCGGCCTCTGCGGGGTGGCCCTCCCGGACGCTGGCCCGGCACCCTGGCCTCACTCCCTCAGGCCTGTGCTCGGGTGCGCCCTGCTCGGCGAGGCCTCTGCTGGCCGTTTTATCCAAAATTGCAATCCCCTCGCCCCACTTTCTATCTCCCCTGCCCGCATTCTCACTCTCCGCAGCCCAGATTACTAACATAGGGTGTACTTTATCTTGAACGTTGTCTGTCACCCTGCTAGAATTTAAGCTCCACCCAGGGCAAGCATTTTTGAACGTTTTGTTCAATCCTTTATCTACAGTTCCTGACACGCAGTTGGTGCTCAGTAAATAGTTCTTGAAGGAATAAATGAACTAATGAACAAAGAAATTCTTTATACCAGTTAGAACACTTCTTTCTTCTTAAATGAGAAGCCTTGGTGGTATTATTAAGATCCTCCTTCCCTTTCCATAAGTTTCCAACACACTGAAGGATAAAACTTTGATAATTTTACTAGTACTGTTAAATTATCACACCATACTTAACCGCTGTATGATATCGTTTAAATCCCCTAATCAGCTTTGAAAGACAATTTCTTCTTCATAACTGTCGATGGGTCTATTTCTCATCCCTTTTCCCTGATAAAATAAATCTAATTTCTCCGCTGTTTCAAGGTTCCCCTCACACTCATTCACAAGGTTTCTTCCAGTAATAAAGTCCTACCATTCCGTGCATCTATTCCTACTTCGCAAACTTTGAATTGCTGCAACTAAGTCCTTTGGTTTTAAACCTAGGGAATTAGTAATCAAAGTTTTCAGTGCCTTGCTGCAGCAAATGTACAATGTCTGCTTCCTAGTGAAGCTAGAGAGTCACGCTTTCTACATGAAAAAGAAATTCCAAAGAATACTAAAATGATAATGCTAAAAATAAATAGTAATAGAGCAGCTTCCAGCCTCTTCTGTGTCCATCTGTCCAGTCAGTGCCTGAGCCGATCTGTCCTTGAGAAGGACTTCTCTGTGCCTTTCCTCTCCACCACGTGACTGAGCAAGGTGAAAACCCGGGCCTTCCCTACAGTCCCTTCCACTGAGATTCTGTGAATGTCACTCATACTGGGTGAGAAACTTCCCACAAATTACTTAAGGTGTTATTGGTGTAAGATCTCTTCTTGGAATATTTTTGGTTTTTAAGGAGATATGTTTTTAAGCAACAATTCAGTCTGCTTTTTAGTTTCTAAAGGATTTCTAGAAACCCGGGTGATCAAGAGACGACTCTAGCAGTTGAAGCTTCAGTTACATTATGGTCTTCTTGATTTCAATGGCTTCCGAGAAGTATTTGCCAAGTGAGGCCATGGTGGGAGGCAAAAGAGATGCATAATCTCAGCCCTAAAAATGCTTGCCTTCTGTGAGGGAAGATCAAATTAACATCTTTAAAACAGTGAGAGGCCAAAAAATGCAGATGGAGTGGTACTGATCAGAAGTTCAGAAGCAGCTCAGACAAAGGAGAGAAATGTGGTCTGCATAAATTAGGGAAGGCCTCAGGGATAGAGACGGTATCTTAGATGGAAATTTAGCGGGGGGGGGGGGCAGGATTAGAGTTGATAGGGTAGGAGCAAGGGCACTGTAGTCAAGAGAAATACCACAGACGAAAGCATGGACATCTTTCCTGAGAAACTCTGAATGGAGGGTAAAAATCTTCAGCTTCCAGCCTTTTCCTCCAAAATGCATGGTTGCCTGGCCCCCGTGGGTTCTGAAAGCACCCCGAGACTGAAGCCGTGTGTATCAGGTGAGAGAACATGGGCAAGTCTGTTCCTGGAATAGTATGAGCAGTGTCTTGGTTTCTCCACTATATTTTGAAAAAAATAAATGAGCACATGTCAGATTCAAATAGATCCCTCAAGAAGGATAATTTTAGTCGACTGTGTGGGGCTGGAAGCCCGTCTGGGCACGTACAAGCGCACAGATATCAGTTACCTTCAGTTACTGAGGAGGAGCAGGTGTCCAAACAAAGCTGCTGCTAGCCAGATCGATTTAAAATGACGCTGTGCTCCTGCCCAGCCCGGGAATCAGTGAGCACACAGCAGGCTCAAGACCACCTTCTTTACACACGGCTTTTGAGGACACCTGTACTTAATTAACTGTCACAATCAATGGCCACATCTGAGCCTGACATTTTGTCCCGAAAGGATCACGAATTTATGATAGTATAACACTGTCGAGCCAGAACCTGGAAAAGTGACTCCAGGTTCGGTGACTTCTGGAATATTGCTGGGTCTCTCTGAGCTCCCGTTTAACTCTAAGTAAGTTAGACAAAGGTGCAACTTGTTTTTCTTTCTTATTTCTGTGCTATTACTTTTTCTATTTGTCAGAACATGTTTACTCTGTGCAAGGCTCTCTGCCAAATGTTTGAGGGAAGAAGGGAAACAAAGATGAATGAGGCAATTTGTGTCCTTAAGCACTGTATAGTCCTCTCTGGTAGCTCCATAGGGTGGAGTAAAGCTGAGGCTGTGAGGGATGTACGGAACATGCCAGGGGACACAGAGCTGGAGAGATTAAATTGCAGAGGTTTCTGGCAGTACTTCTCAGAGGTATTTTTTGCCTTGTGTTTTGAAGAACAGACAATATTCTGATTAGGAAGAGAAACACTCCACGATAATGGAAGAGTGTAAACAAAGGCACAAGAATATGAAAATTCGTGACGTATTTGGAAAACAATCAGGAGCCCAGTGTGGTTGGAGAGGATATAATGAAAAATGTATCTTAAAAGGTAGGTTGAAGCTGGATGACGGGGAAGTTGAATGCCAGGCTAAGGAGAGGTAATTTTTTTCTATATACAAATAATAGTGACTCAAAGTTTTGAGCAGGAGGATATAGCATGATCATATGAAAGTATTAGTATATGAAATGTAGCAGAATATGCCACCCCAAAATATGCCACTTGGGCATAAGGTTTATTTTGAGCTGAAGGCAATTGAGAAGAAGCAGATACAAGAAAAGCTCTCTGCCCTCCCTCAATTGCCTAAAAGCAGGACATACATTTGTAAAGGTGTCCCCCCTTCCCTCTCTACCAGGAAGGACAAAAGTTAATCACTGAGACAACTTGGCACCCTTATCAGCCCTAAGACAGCACCAGAGGAATCTACATAACATTCTGTGCTAAAACCAGCCCTTGGCTCCCATTAGTTCCCCAAATATTTGCCTTCCCACAATTTGCTGTCTCTAGAAGCTCAGAGTCCTTTCCCTTTGTCTTGTCACTTCCCTAACATTGTATTGTTCTCTGTTAAGAGGCTGTTTAAGCCCGAGTTCTCACCACTCCTTTGAGTTACTCACCACTGGGTGCTCCCATGGGTACGCACGAAACACATTCAATTAAACTTTGTTTTCCCTTGTTAATCTGTCTTTTGCCAGTCCAATTTACAGGGCCCCAGCCAATAAACCTAAGATGGGTAGAGGGAAAAGAATTTTTTTCCTTCCCTACGTAAGCTACCAGGAATGTGAATGATGGACTAGAGAGAAGAAAGGCTAGCCAGGGCCAGCAATCACCAGATTCCTAGAGTGAGGTGATGGAGGCCTGGCCTGGTCCAGACATGGTGAAAATGGCCCAAAAGAGATTCAGTACATGGGCAGAGGAACAGAGGCTGGCTTCAAAGCTGCTAGCTTGAGTTGATGTCTGCTGCCCTCTTCCACCACACTTCTCCTGAACATCCCATCTCAGGAAGTCGGACCTTGACCTATCTCTATCACAAACAAAGAAACTTCAACTTAGAGTCCTTCTAGAGCTTCTAGACCACAGTTAGCTATGAGTAGACTGACACTGCCGAAGGATCTGACTTCAAATCCAGTAGCTGGGAGGACAGAGATACCCCCAAACAAGGAAGAGGAAACAACAAGAAACAGGTCACGAAGGAAGATGCTGGGGAGACACTTGGTCTTCAGCCGCCTGGCGGCATCAATGCAGAGCTCGTCCAGCGGTCTTTAGAAATGCTCACTTGATGTTCTTTCACAGCCCTCAACAGAGGTGATGACTGCAGTTTCAGATACTCTGAACATTCAGGGTGATCTTTTGTTTGCTTTTGTGCATTTGTTTGTTTGGAAAGGTAACTATCAGGGAAATGTAAGTTTCTGTTCTGGTGAATTTTCCAAATCGAGTACAAGAAGATGGAAAATATTCTCAGAGATCAAATCTCTTCTAGAAAACTTCAGCAGAGTGTTGAAGCAAACATTATGGGAAATCTTGTAACAGCTATGAGGACCACAATCATCTGTTTTTTTAGGAGGAGACCAGGCCTTTGGCCTGGCGGCATCAGATGATATTCATTTATTTTAATTTCATCTACTAAGGCCTTTATTTACACAAGCAACTGCCTTTGGCCTATTATCATGGGGTATGCCCTCCTTCAATCTAATCCTAGAACATCCTCTTTCCTAAAGATTCTGAGGAAGGGGAATTCACTTTTGATCTTGGGGAACTCCAAAGAGGTGGTACCCCAAGAGAGCACCTCTGCACTGGGCAGCCTGCACGCCTTGCCCCAGGAACAGAAGGGCAGCCACCCTTTGCCCAGTTTATTCAACAGTAACTGAAAGTAAAGCAGTTAGATGGAAAATGAGCTGGAGAGCTTCAGATTCCTCTGCAAGTAAAGCTAATGCCCTCCTGTACTTTCAGAGCGATTCTTATAAATTTATTGGTTGAAAACTTTAAAAAAGATTCACATCATTGGAGTTAATATCTTTAGGTGATCTTCCTTGCATCTAGATAATCAGCTTGAACAATTTAGGTAATAACATTTGTTTTTACTGCATCTAAAACACTTTTGTAAAACATGATTTTGAAAAATGCATTCTTGGATGATAAAATCAAAAATATAAAACAAATTTGGTACCTCAGATGTGGGAATTTTGATAAGTTCATCCATAGTTTTATTTTAGCGGTGTGTTGACCCAGTAGACATTTTATGATGTTCCCTGGTACCTGCAAAGGAGTATTCATAGCCTAGGATTCCTGCAAATGTGAGTGTGCATGTGTGTGTTTGATGTCTGCCTCTACTTACAGCAGAAAACTTGGATAAGTTTGCCGTGTAGGAGACAATGTTTATCCAAAAAGAGTTCTTGATTCCTGTGCTATCTCATCGCCCTACAGTTTGAGGAAGACGAAAATGTCATCTGAAAGGAAAATTGTGTTTAGGAAATTCACTATGCCTCTTTTTGATTTTTAGGTGATTTCCAAAAAGCTGACATGGCATTTTTTGTGTGTGGCTGCTTCTCTTACAAAAAGAATGAACAAATATACAACCAAGAAGATGTTTTAACAAGACTGAGTTTGACCCCAGTGTTTGGTCCTAAAACTAACATTCTCAAGATACAAACTCCTGAGCAAGGCGAAACAAACAATAGCATATTTTTATAAAAATGCCTTCTCGCCACTAATGAGAATGCTTTTAGGTAATTATATCTCGCCATGATGCAAATTCTCACGGTGCAGGGTCAGTGTGGCATTAGGAATGGAACGTACAGACCCCTTCTCAGAGCCTTAGACACCACCTCAAATTAAGTCCTCTCTGCCCCAGGCCTCCTGGCTCATTGCCAACCCGTAGCCACTCGTGCTAAACCTCGTCTAAATCTGACAGCTCTGCCAGGTCCCACACTCAGTGGAAAAATACCATCTGCACATGTTATTTCCCATCCTCCATGGCTAGAGGACACTGATAACACGTAGTACTCCAGACTTCCAGAGTCGTTTCCAGTAATTAACTATTTTTCATGGCAGGTGTCCATGAATCACTCCATTCTATAGATGGTCAGGCTGAGTCCCAAGGGTTGAGTGACTTGCCCTCTGAAAATCCCTAACAGAGCATTGGCAGAGCCAGGTTCAGAAGGTAAGACCCTAAAAAAAATGGGTCACCCCACATGCAAACTCAGGAAAATGAAAATGTGGCCTTAGGCTCAGTTGCAGGGGAGGACTTTTCATTGGGCTAAATATAGTGGCCCAAACTGGAAGGCAGCCAGTGCTCAGGGTGCCAGCTCCAAGGGCTGACACAAGACACTCTAGGATCCTTAATTGTCACAGGTGGGTTGCATAGTTCTTTTAAATCTCTCCTAAAAATAAACCTTTAATGAGTCTAACTCCAAGTGTTGATTGCATTGTCATTTTAAAATTCAGGATGAAAAGAGCTAGTGGTGAGGAAGAGGAAGAAGAAGTGGTTATTCTGGGGAAATCGGAGGTGGATTACATGAGTTGCTGGGGAACGATTTTAAAAGTTGATTTTCTTTTTTCTTCTTGTTTTAAAAATTTCTTACAGACACATGTTTGGCTTGTTCTTTACAGTGCTTTATTTTGTAAGAGCTTGAGAAATGTGTGTGACAGCTTGAGATTCCTCGCCGCCCGGGTCCAGGGATAAGGCTACTGCCCCATCTGCCTCATCTTCAGAGTGGTCTGTTTGCAGCCTGGAGGCTCCAGCCCCATGCAGGGTGAAGTGAGCCCAATATAGGTCCCTTCTCCACTCCCCAGGTAGCCTCAAGGAGCCCAGGGGAGCCCCACCTGACCTGTGTGCACTGGGGGTGGTAGAATAGAGTGGATATGGGCAAGGGCTTTGAAGCCAGATAGATCTAGAGTTTGAATCAGGGTTCACTCCTTACTGCCATTTCCATGTGCAAGGCTTGGGCTATTCATTTCTACCTCAGAAATAATAATACAGACAGACCCCCTTTCTACAGAGGCTGTGAGATCAGATGAGGGAATGGTGCCCAGTGGTTGTCAAAGGACCTGACATGAGATACCATCGCTACACCTTTAGAAGGGATCTTGCTTAGCATCTAAATAATCATCTTGAAAAACTGAGGTAATAGCAGTTACTTTTACTGCATCTAAAACACTTTTGTAAGACATGATTTGGCATAGGGTATAGAGTATTGGGGACAGCCTTAGTTTTACAAATGGCCATGGTTCCATGGGATAACCCACAGAGAACAACTTATTTTATGACTACCAGAAATATAGAGGGAAGACTTTCTTCTTCTTTTTTTTTTTTTTTTTTTTTTTTTTTTTTGTGGGGAAGACCAGCCCTGAGCTAACATCCGTTGCTAATCCTCCTCTTTTTGCTGAGGAAGACTGGCCCTGGGCTAACATCCGTGCCCATCTTCCTCCACTTTATATGGGACGCCGCCACGGCATGGCTGACAAGCAGTGCGTCGCGGGCGCCCGGGATCCGAACTCGTGAACCCCGGGCTGCCAAGCGCGAACTAAACCGCTGCGCCACCGGGCGGCCCCTAGACTTTCTTCTTAATTGGCCTTTCACATAAGCCTGATTTTTAATTTCACTCCCAAGTGAGAATCAAATGCGTTTTCTTCCTCGCGTCCGGCCAAGCGAGTGAAGGTTGCACCCATCGCAGAGCCCAGCGGTGCCCGGCGGGCACCCTGTTGGTGTGTTCGCTGGTAGCAGCCTTCCGTATTTTCACGTGCGTCTCGCCCTTTCCTCAAGAATAGAAGTGATGTTGCACCTCTCTCATCCCTGCTTCCCCCGTCTAGTAACTATCTGGTGTTCAGAAAACTCTCAGCGATTGACTGCTGTACGCACGTGGAACCACCTCCTGCTAAGGGGTTTCTCCAAAGACACACCCTACAAGCTGAGTTTCCCAGTCATCAAAGCCACTCTCTCCACCTAAATTCCTACATTAAATATAATCCTCAATGATCAAACAGCATTTTCTGCCACTGGTTTGTCTCTTTTTTATCTGACTTTTTGTTTCAACCCAAGTTGACTCCTTTGTGTTTTCTTCCTACAAACTCTTTTTTGTGTGTGTGAGGAAAACCAGCCCTGAGCCAACATCTGTTGCCAATCCTCCTCTTTTTGCTGAGGAAGACTGGCCCTGGGCTAACATCCGTGCCCGTCTTCCTCTGCTTTATATGGGACGCCACCACTGCATGGCTGACAGGCAGTGCATCAGTCCGCACCCAGGATCCGAACCCGCGGACCTGGGGCCACCAGAAGCGGAGTGCGCGAACTTAACCGCTACGCCACCGGGCCAGCCCTTACAAACTCTTTTTTAAAAAGAGATTTTTCTCTGAGACTTTTAGCTTTCCTGAAGCTGGGTGGGTAGATTTATGTGGCTTGAATTTTGTTTATGTGTTTTTAAAATCCTAACTCTCTGGGGAGTTGCCCTGCAAAGGGCTGTGTGAAGAAAGCACTGGCAGGTGGACTGACGCTGACGGGAATTGAACACACATGTCACTTTGGGGCTGGGTGCAGCCGTGTAGCTGATGCCACCACAAACAACCCTGGGGCGAATGTTTGCTGAGATGCATTGTTATATTTTACTGGGTGCTTAGAGGGAGACCTGGTCAAAGAAAGGAGAGTGCAGCACTGTTCAACATGGTGAAGTTGGCTGCCTCTCCAAGCTGATTTAGGGGCACCAAAGAGGCCCCCAAAATAATCCACCTACCTTGTTCTCTGAAAATGGTCCAAGCCTTTCATTCTATAATAAAAGGTTAAGTGTGGAATCTAAAATTCCCTGCTAAAGTCATAGTGAGCCGCTTTATAAGGAGAATCATGGACTGGTTAGGGAACTGCAATAAAATCAGGCCCCTGAGAAGGAAAAGCAGGGAATTTATTGATACATTTTGTTCCTGGGCCAGACCAAGGAGGGTAAAATAGATTTTCCTGTTCAGGTACGCACTGAGGAGTCAGGATGGCTACTCCACTCCCCTCCCACCAGCCCTGCTTTATCATCAAGCCTACAATCTACCACAAACATCCAGCCTTTTGGGCTAAGAATTGTCTTTTTCTCTGAGTGCCTATTTTTGTCACTGTTTGCAATGTAGGGGCTGGGGGAGGCAGGGAGGACGCCAGGTTGCTTATGCCCTTGCTTCTTAAAGTGTGGCCCATGGACCAGCAGCATCAACGTCACCTGGGCACCTAAGAGGAGACTCCCAGGCCCCACCCCAGACCTGCTGAATTAGCATCTGTGTCTTAACAAGGTCCCCAGATGATGGAAGTGCTCATTAAAGTTTGAGCACTGGCTCCCAGCATTCTGTAGATTTATTTATTTTTGGATTGCATGTTGGAAAGACAAATGAATCGTTTCTGGATGTTGAAGTAGGATATGAGGACACAAGACACTCACACCATTCTATTCCTTGGCAGATTTACTTAAATGTCCCCAAGGCCCATCAGCTTGTCAGTCTGAGGCAAAGTTACATTACCAGTTTGTCCCTATGTTTGCTGGGTCGATACCCTCCCCCTGCCGGTGGCCAGGCCTCAGTCATTTCCCACTCTGCATCTGTCTAGAGCCCAGAGAGGAGAGGAGACTCTCATGTGCGCTTGGGCCTTCACCTGCGGCTCTGCTTCCCTCGGCTCCAGCTGTTGCTCTGTTCCGGGCCAGTCTCTGCCTCAGGTCTCTGCAGCCTTAATACTGCTGCAGACAGGATCGCCAACTGCCCGTATCCCAGGCCTCCACAGCCCAGCGCAGCAGCACTCGAGGCTGCTGTCACCTGGGGCTCTTCGTTGTCTTCCTAATGGTCTCTAAAATTCGGCTCTTTCAGGTGAGAACATTTCCCTTCAAGTATCCACCTCTTTTCTGGAGAGGGGGCCAGGGAGTGAGAAAGTTGGAAGAAGAAAGGGCTCCTTTCCAGGCAGTGGCCAGAGGTCAACGCTGAGCCCAGGCATCGCTCTGTGGAGGCCTGAAGAGGACATCAGCGCAGAGGGGCTACCGTTCAGTGCAAAGTTCTCTCTGAGCTGTGCTGCGGTAGGAGCCTCCCTCCAATCCCCCAAGCAAAGTGTTCATCAAGTCGGCCATCTCCAACTCTTTGGCAAGAGAGGTGACGTGAGAAGGATCTTGTCTGCCTGAGGTCAGGAGGTGGAGGAACACCACCTGAGGAGGACACCAGCTGGCCGAGTGCCCTCGATTTCAGGGGACGCAGGAAGTGGGGGGAACAGTAACTGTGAGAGTGTACATCCCTAGAATTCATAGAAATCTTGGGGAGATCACTGGGTTTGCCACAGAATATGGGATAGGGAGCCTGGAATAATTACTTTTTTAGTTAAAGGAGTGGGTGTCCCAGAAGGCAGAAGGGACTTGGATCACCTAGGAAACAACTGTCCTACTGAGTCTAACAGTGCCCTTTCCTTCCAGGACACAAAGGTGCTGGAGGGTGAGAGAGTAAGTAGCGTCAGGGTCAGGAAGAGCCACTGCCCCTGCCTGCCCCCAGCCCTGAAGACCCCTTCATCACTGCCTGAAGTCCAGCTTCCATCCCTTTCCCTCTGCCCCTGTCTGTCAGGCAGGTATGTGCCTGGACCCTCGTCTGGATTAAGTTCAAGTTCCCTTCCCTGGGGCCCCAGAATCATCAGTGATACTGAGTAACCTGCGACCCCTGCAAGGGCTTTGTCTGCTGAGTCACTTGGAGGATCTCGGAGGGGAGCCACCAAGTCCTGACACAACCGAGCCTCAGCCGAGCGGCAGCCAGAGACACCGGGCCAAGAGAGCTTGAGTTCACTTAGCCGCCATCACGCAAGAGTGAAAAGATCCTGGCCTTTCCTGTTTCTGGAAGTTCTCCTTTCTCTCCCTTCCCAGTCCACTGCCTTGCCAGCACACACAGATGGTTTGAGAGAATGACCGAGCCTTCTTTCCACAGGAGCATTGGCTGCTGCTAATGTGGTCGGCCCCGAGACACTCGGTTTTCTTGGCTCAGGCTCATCCACCCAGAAACCTGACAGTCTCTCACCCGCCACTCGTAGTCTGCAGGCTATTCCACATTCTCCAGGGTCCTCAGCCTTTGGAGGGCATGAGAAGCACTGGGGGTGGCTGTCAAAGACCCAGATTCCGGGCCTGGCCCAGCAGGATTTTGAGGCTGGTGGTCCATGGGCCACGCTGGGAGAAGCCCTGCTCCACGCTTGGCCTTCAGGTTCCAAGGTCCCAGCGCCAAGTTTCCCACCCTCCAGGGCCTTCTGGAGCCATTAATTTTTGCTCCTACACGGTCTTTAGATCCTTAAATTCCCTTCAGGGGAGGTTCATCCTTTTTGCTTCTGGTATATTATTGTTTCAGCAGTCACCTATTTCACCCACTGAGCCAGGAAACTTTTTTAGTTTCCCTGATCTCTTCACAATTTTTAAAAATTTTTCTAAAATCTTCTCTAGTTCCTCATATTTCTGCCCTTCTACTTCCTCCTTCCACCTAACATTATGGAAAAAAATTCACCTCTGTAATAGTACGCTTTATACAGACCAAAAACAAAACATATTTACATTTTAAGGGAAACTTTTCTTTACTATCATTAAAATGTTTATAATACCAAAGACTCTATATATATATATTTTTTTTTGTGAGGAAGACCAGCCCTGAGCTAACATCCGTTGCTAATCTTCCTCTTTTTGCTGAGGAAGACTGGGCCTGGGCTAACATCTGCACCCATCTTCCTCCACTTTATATGGGACGCCGCCATGGCGTGGCTGACAAGCAGTGTGTCGGCAGGCGCCCGGGATCCGAACCCGCGAACCCCGGGCTGCCAAGCGCGAACTAAACCGCTGCACCACCGGGCGGCCCCCAAAGACTCTATATTTAAATGATTAACAGAGAAATCTCAGACCCAAGGGCCAGGAAGGAGAAGTGACAAACTTAATCTACTTCAAGATTGTGGCTCCATATGAATTTTAGGATTCTTTGTTCTATTTCCATGAAGAATGTCATTGGGATTCTGCTTGGGATTGCACTGAATCTGTAGATTGCTTTAGGTAATACAGACATTTTAACTATGTTTATTCTTTCCAATACATGAGCATGGAATTTCTTTCCATTTCCTTATGTCTTCTTCAATTTCTTTCAATAATGTGATATAGTTTTCAGTGTATAGGTTTTTCAACTCCTTGGTTAAATTTATTCCTAGATAATCTATTCTTTTTGTTGCAATTGTAAATGGGATTGTATTCTTGACTTCTCTTTCTGCTAGTTCATTATTAGTGTATAGAAATGCAACTGATTTTTGTAAGTTGATTTTGTACCTTGCAACTTTGCTATAGGTGTTCATTATTTCTAATAGTTTTCTGATGGGTCTTTAGGGTTTTCTAAATACAGGATCATGTCCTCCACAAACAGTGAGAGTTTTACTTCTTCCTTTCCAATTTGGATTCCTTTTATTTCTTTTCCTTGCCTAATTGCTCTGGCTAAAACCTCCAGTACAGTGTTGAATAAGAGCGGTGAGAGTGGGCACCCTTGTCTTGTTCCTGTTCTCAGAGAGATGGCTTTCAGTTTTTCCCCTGTTGAGTATGATGTTGGCTGTGGGTTTGTCATATATGGTCCTTATTATGTTGAGGTACTTTCCTTCTATACCCATTTTATTGAGAGTTTTGTTTATCATAAATGGATGTTGGATCTTGTCAAATGCTTTCTGTGGCTCTATTGAGATGATCATGTGATTTTTATTCCTCATTTTGTTAATGTAGTGTGTCACATTGATTAATTTATGGATGTTGAACCATCCCTGCATCCCTGGAATAAATCCCAGATATACAGTTGGTCAACGGACACATGAAAATATGTTCAACATCACTAATTATTAGGGAAATGCAAATCAAAACTACAATGAGATATCACCTTAAACCCGTCAGAATGACTATAACTAACAAGATAAGAAATAATGAGTGTTGGAGAGGATGTGGAAAAAAGGGAACCCTCATACACTCCTGGTGGGAACACAAATGGATGCAGTCACTATGGAAAACAGTATGGAGATTTCTCAAAAAATTAAAAATAGAAATACCATATGATCCAACTATCCCACTACTGGGATTATACAAAGAACATGAAATCAACAGTTCAAAGAGATTTATGCACCCCTATGTTCATTGCAGCATTATTCACAATAGCTAAGACATGGAAGCAACCCAAGTGCCCATCAACTGATGAATGGATAAAGAGGATGTGGTGTGTGTGTATATATACGTGTGTATATATACACAATGGAATACTATTTAGCCAGAAAAATACGAAATTGTACCATTTGCGACAACATGGATGGACCTTGTGGGTATTGTGCTAAGCAAAATAAGCCAAACAGAGAAATACAAACACTATACAATTTCACTCATATGTGGAAGATAAACAGACACATAGATAAGGAGAACAGATTAGTGGTTACCAGAGGGGAAGGGGGTGGGGGAGGACAAAAGGGTAAAGGGTCACATATGTATGGTGACAGATAAAAACTAGACTATTGGTGCTGAACACGATGCAGTCTATACAGAAACTGATATATAATAATGTACACCTGAAATTTATACAATGTTATAAGCCAATATGACCTCAATAAAATAATTTAAAAAGAAGAAGATTGTTTCTGTGGTGAATCGTGTTCCCTGTCAGTTGGGGCCATTCTCAAACTGTGTTCATTGTGAGACTGAGAACCTAAAGAAAATTTCTCACTATTCCCAGGCACCAGACAATGAAAGAATTCTATTTCAGCAGTTTCACAGTCACCTACATTCCTTATTTTAAATGAAAGATAAAATGCTTTGAAGGTTTATATTTACTAAATGAGGGGGGAAAATAAGTCTTTAAAATATATTGCAATTGCAGGAACAAAAAATCTTTTTTCAGTGTAAAATTGAAGTTTTAGATTCAAATCATTTTTACTCAGTCCAATCCTTTTGGTAAAAGTCCCAAAGCTTTAAAGGGAAGGAGAGAAAAATTAAGAACTGAACCATTTAAAACTTGGTGAGACAGGTAATGAATTATACCTGAATCATTTAATAGTTTGGTTTTTACTATACCTTCCATAAAGGTGGTGTTGAGTAACATTGTTTAAATTCGGCTTCTTTAATGAAGAGCTACGCCTTTACAGACAGGAGGGGAGAAACGGGGTGGACCTAATTTCCACTCCGGATGAACAGACCTCAACCCAGCGCGGTGTGACCGCCACCTAGTGGCTACGTATCCTCATCGCTGCAGTCCTGCCCGCTGGGCGTGAGCGGAGGGGGTGCAGGGCTAGCTCGCAGAAGAAAACCCCGGTGACGAGTGTAAAGTTATAATTTCTGTCATGTCAACTTTCAGAGCTTTCAGGGCTCTTTTAAGAAATGTATGTTTGTTGATGCAGTTTCAAAGAAACTGATATAAGGACGTATGAGCCGCGGCTTTCACTCTTCGGGAGTTTATTTTGCACAGGCACCAAGTGGACAAATAACGTATATGTGAGGTTCAGGTTTCCCATAAATTTAATTCTAGCCCAGAAAACACTTCGTGACTTAAGAAAAGCCCTGCAGCTTGCTGATTGTCATTTCACTGGAATCAGGAGGCAGGCGCACAGGGCTGAGCCGGATCCGCTCCTGCTCCACCAGGCCAGCGCGGGACTTGTCAGCGCCGGTCCACGGGCCCCCCCCATTCAGCAGAGCAGGTGAAGGCGCTGCTCTCCGCGCTCTCCACGGAAGTTCTGGGACCTCTCCTTTTCCTCACTGTCCAAAACGTTTTGAAATTTTATCTGAGCTGTTGCGTTCGCTCTCCCCACCCCGTACACCCACATTATTATGGGGGATTTCGAGCCTGACCCATTTTCATAACCTGATTCTACCCTGGCGCCCCCCGGGACACTAGAGTATCTCAGAAATACCTCAGCTGGCCACTTGAATTTTTGCTCTGTGTCATTTGCACCTGTTGGTTAGTACAGCAATCTTCAAATGTCCGACCAAAAAAGACAAAAAAAGATTTGAATAAGGCTCAGGAGATCCAAAAATGCGTAACCTGACATCGTTTCATTTGGTTGAGTTAGCAGCTAACCTTTGCAAATTTAGGAACAAAAGCTGGTGTGTTCAGATTTCATTTCAGTCCGTGCTTTCATTATTCACAAACCAGTGCCAAGACGATTAAGCGTGACCTTTCCATCCAGATGGTGCCTCCCTTCACTAGCGCAAACAGCACCTGTCACACCAACCCTCAAATGCAGATGTTGGCATACTTTTAAGATACAGGGTCTTAAAATGGTAAAGTGAGTGCTGAAGTAAAGGCTTTGCAGAAGGGAGCACAATATCACTTAATCTGTTTGCATTACTTGATAAGAAAGCCATACCGCAGTTCTAGGAAATTAGGAGACGCGTACAACAAAGCACTCTTCTTAAACCACACATACATGTGCTTCCTTAAAATTACTGGAATAATGTACAAACACTGCTCTGTCTGAGGCATGTTGAGTCACTGTGATAAGAGGTGTCTTGTTAAATGCAAATGGTCCCCAGCTTCAACACAAAGCATGACGGGTATTATGCGCGTGCAGGGTAGCTTCAGCAACCCTGCATAACTATTTCCAAAAAGTCACAATATCTCGAAGTTAAAAGGAACCTTAAAAGCGATTTCCTCCAAATATAAGAATCTTTTTACCAGTAGCTACAAAGCTGGGCTGAAGCGGGGGTGGGGGTGGGGTGAGGTTGAGAGCAATTTAATCCCAAGGATAGCCAGTCAGAATTGGAAAACAGTAATAAACCCCATGAGAAATCAGTCTACTTTTATTAGCACCAACACAGCAATTCCAAAAGATAGCAATGAGAGAAGCCTCCTCCACAGGGGCAGATGGCTCCTCTCTTACCAGCCCCACGCGCCTCACCCACTCCCCTGCTCTCTACACTATCCAGCCTCTGATTGAATATTTACATGCCTGAGAGCATGCTCCTTTCTATTCTTTTAAAAATAGGTTTTGGGGCCAGTTCCTGTGGTCTAGTGGTTTAGTTTGGAGGGCTCCACTTCAGCGGCCCAGGTTTGATTCCCTGGCACAGAACCACACCATTCGTCTGTCAGTGGCCATGCTGTGCCCGAGGCTCACATACAAAAACAGGAAGATTGGCAGTGGACATTAGCTCAGGGCAAATCTTCCTTAGCAAAGAAGAAAAAAATAGGTTTTTGACTTCATATCTCCCAATTATCAAAGTGATATTTTATAGCTTAGAAGATTTAGAAACAATACAAAGAAGCATTTAAAAACTTCTTCATAATTTCACTATTCAGAGCTGCTTCCAGCCTACCTTTGATATATTTCCTGCATTTTCTTCTGCTGTCAATTTTTTCTTTACATGATTGAGATCATGTCTGTATTTATACTAAAGACCCTTAATAAATCACATTTTTAAGACACAATACTCTATGGCTGTGCTATACATTTCTTCCTTATTCTGTTAATATTAGGCATTTAGGCTGTTTCCAGCCTATCATTCTTATAAGATAATGTAATGGTGAAGATTACTGTTATTATTGTATTTGTCTAATTATTTGGTAAAAATTCCTAGAAATGGAATTACAGGGTCAAAGATTAAGCGCTTCTTATAAAGGCTTTAAAAGTTATACTGCTAAATGGGCAGCTTGCACACCCAGAGCGAGGTATGAAGACACTGATCACACCAGACCTCACTGACATGGAGTATCATCAGGTGGTTGGGTTGGTGGGGAGGGTTGTTTGTTTATTTTTGTTTTTGCTAATCTGATAAGCAAAAAAAAAGTATGCCACTGCTAATACCACTTATCTCTTTGATTACCAGTGGGATTCTGCATTTGCATTTTCTCGTTTACGAATTTCTCATATAGACAGTCATCCTTTCGAACTTATTTTTTTGCTGAAAACTGCTTGGAGAAGCACTAGCTTTTAGAGGGTTGCAGGTCTAGAACTCTCATGTTGAAAAGCCTTCTCTGTGGCCGCATACCCTCAACTCAGCCGACCAAGCCCTTCAGACACTTGGAGACAACCACCACAGTCCCCTTGTAGTTTCTCTGCCCAGATTTATCAACTGCTCCACCATCCTAGTTGGACACACTTTAGTTTGTTGTAGTCAACTAGAGTTGTGGACAGAAAAAGACACAATACTCCAGCTATGTTCTCACTGGGGGAGTGGGGGGCAGGGCTTTGACCTCCATTGGTATTGGTGCCATTTGTTTCTGTAAGTGTTGCTTAAAATGTCCCTAATCTTTTTCTTTTTTTTTCTGGCTATCTCATGGATGTCTCACAGTGAGTAAGAAAGCTACTGAAATCCTCAACTCTTTTTCATATAAACTCTTCTCAAGCCAGGTGTCTTCATTCTGTGTTTAAAGGATTGACCTGAAGGCTCTAAAAGCAGATCTTTACATTAATGGGAGGTGTGGCAGACACTACTAGCAATACAAAAAATCCATTCTGCTCTCTTCCTGGAACACAGCAGATGACATTTCCAGGCTCTGTGGCACTTGGGTAGAGCCACATGATATGCGAGTGGTTATATGTGATCGCTTGTTGGCTCGGCCTGTAAAAGCCTCCCTCGCCTGCTTCTCCATGCTGACTGGATTTATGAAACTGAGAGCAACTTTGGGATCCATGTGTTAAAGATGGCATGACCACAGTCAGCCTGGTTTGTCAATGACTGTGAGGTAGAGGGTCGGCCCCCAGTGATGTGATATCCACTCTGGACAGTTGTGTGAATAGAAATTAGAATCTGGAAGCAGATGATAATGGGATTCCACATGAATCCTTCTCCACAACAGGGAAGAGAGAAGACACCAAAACACATGCCAGAGATCAAGGTTAGGTCAACAGACTACATGGCCTAAAAGAGTTAGCAGAAGAAAAATTGACCAAAGGCAAGTAGAATGACTCCCAGGAGGAATGATGAGAATAGCAGCCTCTGCAGCCCGGTGGCGCAGCGGTTTAGTCCGCGCTTGGCAGCCCGGGGTTCGCGGGTTCGGATCCCGGGCGCCCGCCGACGCACTGCTTGTCAGCCATGCCGTGGCGCCGTCCCATATAAAGTAGAGGAAGATGGGCACGGATGTTAGCCCAGGGCCAGTCTTCCTCAGCAAAAAGAGGAGGATTGTCAACGGATGTTACCTTGGGGCCGGTGTTCCTCAAAAAAAAAAAAGAGAGAGAGAGAGAGAGAATAGCAGCCAGAAACATGATGGCAGGGTACAGTAGAGGCATGAATTATATGTGACCAGTCATGACCCACAAGGGCTCAAAGAGGGAGGATATCCATCTGCCTAGCTGACATCTCCACTTGGCTTTCTTTTATTCCTCAATGACTAAAATTTACCTTTATGAAATATTTCTGAGCATCTGGGAACTCACACCATGGATCTACTGGGATTATTTTTTCAGAATGTTAAGTCATTCAGGAAACCATGCTTATTTTAGGAATGTATTAGGAAGGCAAAATCCAAAGTGTTTATATCTTTCCTTTCCCCTTCTGTGGAAACTCCCTTTATTTCTCTGTTCACAGTTGCCTGCTCTCCTGAGAGAGTAAGGGATTAGGGTAAATTTAACTCCTTGAAGTTGGTGTGTTTATAGCCAAATTCAGACAGCCTTATTCACCAAGAATCTAGGACTGCTTATATAGACAAGAGAAGAAAATGAAATAGAGTCCCAGTTAATCCAAGACAACCAATTGCCTTAGACTTTGGCATTATATTAAGTGATCACATAATTGTGGCAGAGAACACAGAGGTGGTGGCTTGAAGTAAAACTCTAATTGGCATATTTTTAAAAGCAATATGGCAGCTCTGAGCTTCCCACAGAATTAAGAGGAGAGATGGAAGCCCTCCCTTTGGAGAGCTGGCCTGCAGCTGAAAAACTATGGCCAGTTATTTCTTTCTCTGCTGTTCTTCTCTTCCAATTTAATATAAAATGATCATTTCTTGGGCCAGCTCCAATGGCCAAGTGGTTAAAGTTCCATGTGCTCAGCTTCAGCAGCCAGGGTTCAGTTCCCCAGCACTGAACCACACCACTCATCTGTCAGTAGCCATGCTGTGGCAGTGGCTCACATGAAAAACAAAAATGAAAAAGAGGAAGATTGGCAACAGATGCTAACTCAGGGCAAATCTTCCCCAGCAAAAAAAAAAAAAGAAAAATTTCTTCTTTTTCGTGGGTGGAGAGAACAGAGAATGGGAAACAGAATAATGGTCCCTCAACCCCAGCCTATGGTCATCTCAATCTGTGGTGAGTCCAAGCCATGGTTTCCCTTTCCAGAATGTATCCTTTATTTCCCACCAACATAAAGGATGGAGAAGAAGAGACCATGCTTGGTTGACAGCAAACAGTTAACCACAGGAGCCAAAGGGCCATTCCTTCTGCCTGTGGCGAGCGTGGGAGGGACCGCCACTGCTAGGGAACCAGGTGAAAGGCGAACGTTGTGATACTTGAGCTTTCTGTAGAGATAAAGAAATTAGGAAATGAAAAATAAGGGTCTTCAACTATGACAATGGAGTCATTTCTTATAAAAAGTTCTCCTTAGAGGAGTCTCAAGTGTTAGAAGCCCACTCTTCTAATAAAGAAATTCAAATCTGGATGAAATAGCTCTCCCTGAATTCTCTTTATGAGAATTGATGATTTGAGTATGACAGCCACTCCAATAAAGGCCTAACATTTCTTGATAAATAAATATTTTCCTAACAAAGAATAAGATGTTCGAAATTGTTAAAACAGCTTGATTGTGTCCATTTCTATGTCCAACATCACATGGAAAGAATTCAGTGCTCTGAACCAGCACCACTGAAAAGAGCATATTGAAATAAGCAAGAAGTGAATTGTGTGGTTTATAAAAATATAACTTGAACTTTTTGTAAGGTTTTTGGAAGCAAACGTTGCAGTTTCTTTAATAAAAAATATGTAAATTTGAACAATCTAATGTAAAATATGTTACCAAATATTTTAATGAATGTCCAGCATTTGTGTGTGTGTGTGTGTGTGTGTGTGTGTGTGTGTGTCTGTGTGTTTGTGTGAGGAAGACCAGCCCTGAGCTAACATCTGTTGCCAATCCTCCTCTTTTTGCTGAGGAAGACTGGCCCTGGGGTAACATCTGTGCCCATCTTCCTCCACGTTATATGGGACGCTGCCACAGCGTGGCTTGACAAGCAGTGTGTCAGTCCGCACCTGGGATCCGAACCCGCTGACCTGGGGCCGCCAGAAGCAGAGCGCGCGAACTCAACTGCTACAGCACCAAGCTGGCCCCAGTGAATGTCCAGCATTTTGTGGGAACTACCTAGTAACACTGAGCACCTGGCACCTCTACAATGCTGACTGTGTAGCTGATGGAGCAGGGGGCAGTAGGGAAGTGGGGGATCCTGGAAAAATGGAATAAATGACCAAACAAAAGGATGACATCAAAGGAGAGGGCAACAGGTAAGATAGCAAAACGAGAATGGGAGAGGGACAGGAAGATTGAAAAAGAGAAGAAGTCCATCTTAGTGAATTCTGCTACTTTCCTGGAAAAAAAAAGGTTAAGAAAAAGAAAAACCAGAATTTGCTAAAACAGGAATGAAATAGATACTAAAACACTGAACAAAGAGCTGCAGAAGGGGAACAGGAAATCTGCTGTCCGCTGTCCCCCACCTCTCCCTGGCCGGGACTGGCCTCTGTTGCAAGTGGACACTGCGCTCATTTCCAAGCAAACTGTAGCCAAAAGAACTGTGAATGTGTATGTACACTCAGTTACGTGTGTGTTGTCAGAGCTTAGTCTCCGCCAAGCTGTCTCCAGACACTCAGCAGTTTTCTCCCTGGCAATCAGCGTAAGCCAGGGCCTCACAAATCCCTGACAAATAGAGGTGACAGGGAAGAACCTTAAGGAAAGACATAGAATGATGCCAGGTGCAGATGGGGCTCTCCTCCAGGAACGGCCCTGCTGTCTTGGTGCTCTGTTAAGCAGTCTCTTTAATTTGAATGTGCACGGGAGTCACCTTGGGAATCTTGTTCAAATGCAGAGGCTGGTTCAGAAGGACTGGAATGACCCAAAATTCAGCATTCTAACAAGCTTCTAGTGATATCAATAACGCTGGTCTGCAGATGGTCCTGGGAGAAACAAGTTATAGAGCACCGTGGTGAATGCTGAGAGAGTCAGGGCATGATGAGAGAGACAGAGAGAGAGAGAGAGAGACAGAGAGAGAGAGAGAATCCAGAAGCACATAGTCTCCTGCAGGTACATACAGAGAGAAGGCAGGAAGCAACATAAGTTATTTTTTCATAGATTGCTGTACTTTGTCCAGTTCCCAAGGATTCAGTTACGGTAGTTTCCCTTTAGGACTTCTAGGGAGATAGAATTCCCTACACATGAATCGGGACATGAAGCAATACCAGCTGTGAGTAAGCCCAGGGAAGGAAGTGGAACCGAAAGACTCTGGGAGTTCTAACATGCCCCATTAGTTGAGCACCAGGCTGGCCCCCTATGACTTTTCCTACCTTCTTCTCACCTAATCCTTCTTCCACCAGGAATTGATAATTATCACTGAATCATGCCCAACCTGAACGTCAAGGCTATGTTGGAAAGCTTGGATAATTGAACAGAATTATTGGAAAGTGCTAAAAACCAGGCTTCCGGATTAAAACTAGTGGTTTGACTCTGATTTCTTTACCCACTCTAAAGATGTTCCTGGCATAGAAGCTTCTTCAGTGTTCCTGTGTTTGTGTGTGAGATGGAAGGTGGGGGTGAATGAGTGCATGCACCTTTCTCTACAAACCAGAGGCTAATAGCACTAAGGAGAAACTATGATTTGGCCTCACAGAAGAGTTGGATGAGTAGTCCACTCCCAGGTGGAGTGGTCACATCTTGATTTCCTTTGACAGAAACTGCATGTTGCTTACGTGTGGGTGTCCTCAGGGTAACTACCAAAGTTTGCATATTTTCTGCCTGACAGACACTCCTACTGGTGCCTCAGGGCCACGGTGGTGAGTGTTGGTGGGAGGAGTAGCCAAGTTTCACTTCCTTGCTGGTTAAGACTCTCACAGCCCAGCCAGCTTCTCTCTCAGAGAAGAGCTGAGGAGCCGCGGAGCCCATCTCTCTCTGCCTCTTCCCCACAGCACCTGGCAGGGGCTTAGCGGACGAGAGGAGTGCGAATGGGCAGAGCAGAATCTCTAGAAGGGAAGATGAGTGCCCAGGACCCTTCAGATCTGTGGAGCAGATCAGATGGAGAAGCTGAGCTGCTCCAGGACCTGGGGTAAGAGAGCAGATCCTCTTTTCAAAGTGCTTCTTGGGTGAACATTAGCTCCTCACTCCCACGCAAGTGCTCCCTTTGATTCATGACCATCTTTAGCACTCAGCCACCCCAGTCTTCTCTCTTTTCCACTTTACTCATTTGGGTCTGTTGGGTATCTTCCTGTTGGGGACAATTGCATTGTAAAAGCTTGTATTATTTTTCCAGATGTGAAAACAGGTAGGTAGAGAAAATGGGACAAAAATCAAACGTTGGACATTCTTTGAGAATGGGGATGGAATTGGGATGTGTGACTCACTGTTGCTGGGTGTCTTTGGTATTCATCTGGTTTATGAATAAACGTGTGCTGTTAAAAAAGTTTTGGGCTCTAAGCTACCGGCAACAAGAGGACTGCACTGCGTGTGATAAGATAAACAGAGAGCATACCCAACGGTATAGGAGAGGGACTTTTTCAAATGAGAAAGAATGAGGAAGTGTCTGCCGCAAGGTCCCATAAGTGTTTCTTTCTCCTGACACTGCATTTGTGAGCTCTTGTATGTATCCATGTCCGTAGGGGCAACTTTGAGCCTTAAATACTTAGAGGTCAGGAAGAGAATAAAATTTCTGCCTCAAACAGATTATAAATTCAGGTAGTTGGAGTCATCGTAGTCCTGTCTTTAAAAAGGGACCAGAGGAGACAACTCATCCAGATATTTAATAAAAGAAGCAAGTATTACACAAGAGAGGAGTAGGGGATTTCCTAGAGAAACTGCACCTTTTCTCTAAAGCACCGGGAATATCCTGACGGGGCTGGTTTCCACACCTGTGCTTCACGAGAGGTGCCTCCCGTCCTAAAAAACAGCTCTCATTTTCACAACAACCCAGTGACATAGGAGCTGTTATCATCTCCATTTTACAAAGGAAGAAAACGAACACCAAAGGAGCTGAATAACTTGCCTATGGCCGCGTATCAATTAAACAGCTGAGTTGGAATTCCAACCTGCCAAAGCCTCTGTTCTTACCCAGAGAAAGACTGAGACAGGGATGAAATCTCTCTGCGTGGAGACCGCAGAGGTTGTGTCTTTTTGTGTGGTGTTACTGTAAAAGTTCTCGATAAGTCCTGTCTTTAGATTTTAAACTTGAGGTCTCAGAATTGAACTCTACCTTCATAAGGTAAATTAGATAGAACAGCCAGAATTTTCAATAAAGTAAACTCTCCTTATTGGGAAGCCAGAGCTCCAGGACATCTCTATCCTTCGAGATTGAATCCTCAAACAAAAGAGGTAAAATGCCACCCAAGCATCCAAAACAGGTGTCACAAAGTCCAGGCGCTAAAACTGGACCCTTGGACTCTCACTTAGAGCCTTCTTAAATTCTTAAACCATCATTCTTTGCATGTTTGGTTATCTATGTTCCCAGCCCACCATTGATGGGAAGACATCAAGGAGAAGAGAGACAAAGGAGGTTCAGTTCTGGTCCTTTAATTAGACAATCCTTGAGCCTGGGCTTCGGTATTGTTGGCGTCCGCTTGGACGACAAGGATGAACTCAATGAGGTCTCTTCTCCCCGTCACAATGCCCATAGCAGAAGCGAGCGCAAGGAAAACCCATAAGGAGACAGAACTGTGTCTTTCCTCCAAGTGCAAAGAATGGGCGTTCAATACAACCCAGAAACATTTTTGTCTAGAAGGCCTGGAAATTTATTAAACATTTGAGGATGGTTTCTGTAACAACAGGCAAGCTACAATTATCTGGGGGAAATTGCTCTATAGTTGTGGTTCTCAACCTTGACTGTGTACTAGAATCACCCAAGGAGTTTTTAAAAGTTCCTGCCCAGGCCACATGCCAGATAAATGACATCAGTATCTCAGGGGTGAGCGTTTTCTTTTTAAACTCTCCAAGTGATTCCAGAGTGAGACCAAGGTTGAGAATCACTGCAAAGAAAGTAAATCCATCGGAAGCGCTGAGTAAACGTGGCTGTATTTTTCACTTGTTGGGTATGTACCTGAATCTTAAAGCCATCAGTAAAGGTTAATGTTTTGTTAGTTGGTTTGTGAGCATTTTGTTTAATAATTTTATTGAGGTATATTTTACATATCGTAAAACTCGCTCATTTCAAGTGTAAAATTCAATAATTTTTAGTGACTTTAAAGAGTGGTACAATCATCACCATAAATCACTTTTAGAACATTTTCATCCCCCCATAGGAACGCTCAGGAGGAGGTTTATTTAAACTTCCGCGGTGGTGGGCGAGCTGATGAGCCCCTGGGCGCGGGGGGCCACCTTCTGGAGTGTGCCTGCTTCCCTGGGGTCAATCTCCCTAGGAGGGCAATTTCAGGCTGCCAAGAGTTTACCAACCAGCTTCCAAAGTTCTTGAAAATTTAACAAGGGTCTTGAGCCAGTGCTTGCTGCGCCAGGGCGTCACTGATAGCCTTTTCATAGGTGACAATATCTGAGAAATCTTGAAAACGACCATTTGCTTCTGGCAGAATTCTGAATAGAAATGGAACTTTTTCTTTGAAACTTTTAGTCACTGGTTAGGCATGACCTGTACCAAAACCTCCAATTAATTCAGTTTTTAAAAAGCTCCATAAAAACAAAATGATTTAATGTAGTTGATAGATAAAAGGGGGATGATTTTAATGATTTAATTTTTAAATTATTTTTAATAGGTTATTTGAGTAGTTAGGTAGATTTTTATGTTTATATTTTTGATAGACATAAACAGATGAGGTGGTGGTTAAATTTGAGCAATATCATACATCTTTGTTCTTTGGTCCCTATTGTCCTTCAGGCTCTGGAATATGTAAATTCTGTAAAGTAAACCCTGAACTGCAGCGAATCCTTCGCGCACTCTTCTAGGACACACACGACTTGCTCTGAGCATAGGTTTATTCCTTTCTAAGGTAACTAAATGTGTCTCGGATGCATTTCTGTGTCTCATTTATAGAGTGTACATCTAAAAACATTTACTTTCTTTCAGCCTAAAAGTATTAATGTGTCCAAAAGCAAAGGGGAAATAAAACCGTCTTCAATTGTTGCTCGGCTTCACTTACACTTTGTGGTCTGGGACTGGGGGAGGGTGGAGAAGGTTGGTAAGAAGCAAGAAGCGGGCTGGAAACAGAGGTCCAGCTGCCTGCTGCTTTCAAAATGAAGCAATGAGGAAATGAAACAAGTAATAAATACTGGAGACATCACCTAAGTAACAAACTAGTGTAGAATTTTTAGCCAGTTAATAATTTAAAATTCCAGCAATTCTTTGATGGTAACAAAGATTCCTACAAGACAATGTAGGAATAATATATAGTTTGTAAAGGGGTGAGCCTTCGTAAACTGTATAACTACAGACACAAGGGATACTGTAAAATAAAAATATTTTAGGGTATTTTCAAATTAAATGTTTAAATTATCTCATTAGGGGGCCACCCGGTGGCGCAGCGGTTTAGTCTGCGCTTGGCAGCCCAGGGTTCGCGAGTTCGGATCCCGGGCGCCCGCCGACAAACTGCCTGTCAGCCATGCCGTGGCGGCGTCCCATATAAAGTGGAGGAAGATGGGCACGGATGTTAGCCCAGGGCCAGTCTTCCTCAGCAAAAAGGGGAGGATTGGCAACGGATGTTAGCTCAGGGCTGGTCTTCCCCACAAAAAAAAAAAAAAAAAAAAAAAAAATTATTTCATCATACATATTCCCTCAAGTGAGAAATATAATAAATATTCCCTTTTTTATGTACTTTCTCAAATCTCAAGTTTTATAAGAAAGTGTCAGTATTTGGCTGTGTTGGCCAGTGTTAAGAAACTAGATTCTAAGCTCTGGATATTTAGATAAACCAATCCAAATGTCTCTAATTGCTCTGTCCTTTAACCTTGGAATAAATCAGGGATCAGAGATCAGCAATCTTTTTGTAATGAGCCAGGAAATAAATATTTTAGGCATTGCAGGCCTTATGATTTCTGCCACATCCATTCACATCTGCCATTGTCGTTGTGAAAAGAGCCACGGATAACACAGAAGGAAACAACCGTGACGGTGTTCAAACAAAATATTATTTATGGACTCCCAAATTTGAATTTCAGATTATTTTCATGAGTCACAAAATATTCTTCTTGTTTTTTCCCCCTAACTATTTAAAAACGTAAAACCATTCTTGCTTCTCAGTTCATATGAAAACATGCGGCCTGGCAGGAACTGGCCCTCCCGTGGTGGTTTGCTGACCCAGGGAATAAATAATAATAACCAAAGTGAGTTCTTATTAAGAGGCAAACATTTTGCATACACTAGCTTGGTCTTCAAAAAATATTAGTATTCCAGCTTTACACACGAGGAGATATTAGCAGAGAAAGCAGGTTGCTTGAAGTCCCAGAGACTGTGAGTCCAAAGCTGGTGTTTGTTCCACCAAAGCAGGTTGCTTTCCCATTGCAATAGTCATTATTTACTGACCAGCTCCTCTGTGCCAGCTCCATGCTGTTCACAATCATTTAGCCTTCACAATAACACCGTCAATCTGGTGTGATTATACCCATCTCCTAGGTGCAGAGGGTGACTTCAAATAAGTTAAGTGAACTGTCTGGGTCACAGGCCTCACAAGTGGTGCAGCTGAGGGAATGCTTCAGAGCTTCCCCAAAGCTGTCGCTCTTCCCAATGATCACAGAAGGATGTGTTCTAATAATGGCATTAACGATCACTGGATGAACCCTGTGCCAGGCAGTATTTTAAGCCCTTTGACATATAGCATATTAAATTCACACGTCACTGCGAGGTCAACACTCTCAGCAACGTCACCCCCATTCACAGGTGAGAAGAGTAAAGGACAGAGATTTTATGCCCCAAAACCTTCAAACCCAAGAGTCCTGCTCCAGAGCTCACGTGCTTGTCCACTAATGGAACTTTCTAATTTCCATCAAATTTCTCTCTTCTTATTATACTAGCACTATTTATTAGTGCTAGTGTGAACTGAGAGAAAAAAAGAAAGTTCTGTGATTACTACAACCAACACATTTTATGGCCAAAAGACATTATTCTTTCATATACTTCACATAATACACATACACATGCACACAAAGCCAGGCCAATATCCTAATTAATCAGAACTTTATTGAATTTTGTGTAGATTCCATTTTTCAGAGCTAGACAAATTGAATAGGCTGAGAAAAGTGTAATAAGGTCAAAGCTTTAAAGGAACCTGTTTACAGAGCTGTGATACTAAGTCGAGCAATGCAGCTTGTTCCTCTCTGGTGCACAATTCTAGAATCTTGGATTCTGAAAATGGAAGGTGACTCTCTTGTGGTTGTGTGAAATGATGCAGTTCCATCTCTCCTTGACTCAGGCGAATTTCCTCTTCAGCTGTGTTTTCTGTTTTTCTATGGGTGACGGTGACTTCCTTCTACTGACATGTGGACATCTGTCCACCCAGGTTCTCCATACTGAGTGGAGTCGCTGATTCATTCACTCTTCCGTTCATTCACAGATCCATCTGTTGAATGATGACATTGTGCACGGCAGTGTGGGGATACTGAAATTAAGAAGAAATGGCTGTCCCCTAGAGGAGTTCACAGTGCAGAGGACAGAGAATGCACATACACATGTAGGTAGAACACAGGGTAGAGGGGCTGAAGATAAAGCATCCAGATAAAGCACACAGCTTATGGCAGGAAGGAAGACCACTGGACATGGAAAAGATGGCCTTGGGACCCATGGGATTTTTGTCAGAAAAGAAGACACTTTCTTAGGAGAAAATGACATGAATAAAGTGGTAAAAGTGACAAAACACATGAGTGTTTAGAAAATAAAAAGAGCCCACATGGACTCAGACCCTCCTAGTCCCTGGGACCCAGTGGTTAGCTAATCAGCATTCAGTCAGTTGGTTCTGGTCTCTACCTCCCAGAGTCCCTACCTCAGCTTCAATCTATGAGAAACCTTCCACTTGGCTTTCCTCTTCTAGTTTCTAGTGTCATAACCATACTCTTAGCCTTTTTTTTTTTTTTTTGGTGAGGAAGTTTGGCCCTGAGCTAAGATCTGCTGCCAATCTTCCTCTTTTTGCTTGAGGAAGACTGTCCCTGAGCCAATATCCGTGCTCATCTTTCTCCATTTTGTATGTGGGACGCCTCTACAGCATGGCTTGATAAGTGGTGCGTAGGTCTGTGCCAGGCATCTGAACCTACCAACCTCCGGTGGCCCAAGCAGAGCGCTCTAACTTAACCACTACACCACGGAGCTGGCCCCTCTTAGCCTTTGTTTTTTAAAGCCTGGGTTAATTTGTTGCTCGTACCAACTCCACTAGAGGATAAATTTCTATTCTGAGCCCACACCCTTCTGGCCCCTACTCCCTGCTGTGGACCTGTCTGAAATCAACACAGGCTGCATAGCTGAGTCTTAACTGAGTTGCTTGCACACCTCCAGATTTTCTGTGGAGGTGCTCCCCAACTCCCTGCCCCCTAGTGTCTGCTCCCATTATCTGTTGTTAGACTTTCTTTGTTATTTATAAATTTAAAAAGCATTATAAAAATAAGTTAATTGGTTTTGATAAAAGTGTAGTTATGTAAGAGAATGTTATTTTTTAGAGACACGTGCTGAATTACTTAGGATTAAAGTGTCAGGACATCTGTAATTAACTTTAAAAATGCTCATCCAAAAATATATAAAGAAAATATGGCAAAAGTTTAAAAATTATTCTACCTAAAATATGGGTATTATTTAAATGTGGGTGTTATTTAAATATTATTTATGCCATTTTTTCTACCTTACTGTATACATCTGAAATTATTCATAATAAACAGTTAAAAATAATAATAATATGTATTAATTATTGAAATTTTGGGAAATAAAGAAAACACCCAAAAAGTCAGCCATGTATCACCTCCCAGAATGACATATTGTTCAAATTCTCTCCAGTCTTTTAAAAATATTTTTCTGTAAACACACACAGACATTCAGACATACACCCAGATTGAACTGTGGCCCTACCACATATATAATGTTGTACTTGCTTTCTGGGAGGATATTTTTCCATCATCTGCTTCTTGCTCAATCTCAAAGCAGGTTCTGGGCCTGGCTTTTCCCAGGCCAGCCTGTTTCCCTACATTAAAGTTTGGATATTTAGGTGGGTCCAAATTCCAGAAGGCCTTAAATAGATTAGGAGTTTGGATTTTTGCCAAACTCCATTTGACAATACGGAATCATTGATTGTTTATAGGAACATGGACAAGGTAGATTAATCTGGTAGTTGAGCATGATAGGTGGCAATGGGTCCAGAGCCAAGAAAACTAATTAATGAGGGAGTTTACAGACTGGTGAATAAGAAACTAGAGCGATGACCTGGGAATAGTCAGGAAGGAACAGAGGTGGAAGCCAGTAATTCCACCGAGCTAAGCACAGTAAGTGACTCACATCTAAATAATAAGTTCTACTGCTTTCGTATAGTTTTTCAAAATGGCATCAAAGAAATTTTGAAAACCTCAATGTCACAAATGTCTTCAAGTTAGTTCTTTGTTTGCTTTATAGTTATAAATTTCTAGTTTCCTGGTCTCATGTTACTGCTCATCGGGTTCTGCCTCACCACCAAGAGAGTCTGTGTTTTGAGTTGTTTCTTCAGATAATCTTAGAACCATTTTGCAGATGTCAATACTAAGGCACTAAGAAGTTTGGCCACCTGCTCTAGGCTGAGCGCAGTAAACTCCTCCTGACAGTGAGCTCCCTAGGAGAGGGGCTGTGGGTTATTCATCTTTGTCTGCTCCTTGCAAGCCCACCACTTGACAAAGAGCAGATGTCTAAATGTTTGAATTGCCCCCAGCTGAGTCAGAGCCAAGAACAGAACTCAAGGCCCTGACTTCAGCCCTCTACCACCCAACACTGATGATATATTCATGTTTATTACCCTCAGACTCACTCAGTCCCCTTACACCCCTAAGTTTTTACTGGTGGGACAAAATGACGTTCAGTTTAGAGGCATGGTCTGAACAATGGAATAGAGAGGAGATAACTAATGAAACAAGGATCTGTCTGGGTTTTTTTTTTTTTTTTTTACATCCCTCAAAGTTTGAGCCTCTTGCCTGTAGCTGTAGCTTCCTGAAAGTGGCCCTGTCTGTCTCCTGTACCAGCCCACAATGGTAGGTTGTCAATGGCAACCACAGTCTGAAGACAGTTACCTTGAGGCAGGGTACAGGCTGCAAGAGTAAGCAGAGCAAGTGCAGAGACAAGCTGGATTCCACTTGGAGATGAGCCCTCCTGAGAGAACCTCTGGTTTTGAATCTCTGCCCAGCCATTCTAATTCACCTCAAGTTCTGATCCATGAAGTATTTTTTCTAGTCAGTCTCTGAGCTCTGGCTTCCAGTCCAAATCAAACATTCCCTGAGCCCCAGCCTCTGGGGGGGCAGGGCTGTCTTTTGGTCTTGCAGCCATTCTTGCACTGTGCTGGCTGACCTGGGAACTGGACAGAAGGATCTCTGCTGGGATGATGAGATGCAATTTGCCACCCATCCTCCCAGTCGGTGGCTCTGCCCCTCCAAGTCTCTGACTTCCCGGTGTGTTGATCCACCTTCGAGTCAGGGTCTGTGGGTCTCTCTTCACGTGTCTGCCTCCTTCTCTCTCTTCCGTTTCTCTGCCTCTGTCTCCTGGACCACACTGTTTGAGTCCGTATTTCTGTTCCCTAAGTCACTGTCCCTGTGGGCTCTGGCTCTCTATGTGAGCTGTGTGCATTCCTGTGTTTCCAGTTTTGTCTCTCTCTCTCTCTCTCTTTCAACAGCTCTTAACTGTGGTGTCTCTGACTCTTTGTGCCACTCTATGCCTCTGAATCTCTGAGTCTCTATCTGTTTCCAGCTCTTAGAACTTCTTGCCTCATTCCTCAGGCTCCTTCAAGAACAGATTTATCTTGATCTCCAACTCCCACAGAATTCTCTTCTTTCTTTCAGTCCTGTTTCCGTTCAGCTGAGCCTTGAAAAAACTTGGGGCCCGCGTTTAGTTGTTTGTTTGACCAGATATATGTTCTGCCTCTGTCGTCACTCAGGTATGCTTCCTAAAGCCCGGGCAGCTGGCCTCATCATTTAGCTCTGCTATTAGCACATGTAAATGTGGGCATTTAGAATGGCAATATAGAAAGCCACAAACAAGCTGATTCCATCATAAAAACCTCATTATTGATAAGAAACACTGTGGAGAGTCTTCCTTCACCCTCCTCTATGCATTGCACTGTGCCTGTCTGAAGCCTCATTAGAACTTTCAAAATCCTTTGCAAAGCCTCTGCTTGGTTCTCTCTACTTGCACAGGGTCCATTGCTGTGATCAATGGAAAGATAAACTCACATTTGTGAATACAAGACTTAATATGTGTCTATGGACAACATCCTTGTGTCTTGGAAATGTCACAGCCTGACTTAAAACAAATTGCAGCACTGGTAGTTCTTGAACTAAATAAGACATTTCCTTATCCTAAACCCGTGATTTCCAATGGCATAAAGAGAGCCAAACTCTTTATTTTTCACAAAATCAAAGTATCCAGCACCAACCCTATGAACAAATGAACATGAAAGTAATCAGCAGCCAAGCAATCCCATGGAATGACTCAAGTGCTAAGGACAGATTAACCCATGTTAAGATTGCTTAAAATGGGATTGCCTAATAGATTCATTTTATGTTCTATCATCATTGTGTTCAAAAGAATTCTGAGGCTGGGTATAGGCTTAGCAAGAAAGAAACAGATCAATGAGCTATGTCATTCATGACCTTAGAAAAGAAGAGTGGCATTGTATGCTATGCATTTGCCATCTTTGGTCTAGAGAGTTCAGAAAGTGTGTCAGTGTCATGCAAAAGTGAGAATAATTTTGAAAATGAAGAAAAAAGAAAATTCTCTAAAGAAGAGTGCTTTTTAGCTGGGCCTTTTAGCTGCTTTCACACAATCAGGAGTTTCTATTCTTGCTTTGGGTTGAAGTATGTGTCCTCTTTATAATTCTGATGGGACAGAATCTGGGTTCTATGTTACTTCTCTTTGTCAGGAGGAAAAATTTGTCATTAAATATATGAATAATTGGTAGACATGGGTTACCAAGAAATTTTCTCACCAAGAAATATGTAATCTAAGTGGATGCATGGCTCATGTTTTAACATGCAAGGTCACTTTCTGTGCCCACTTGTTCTTAAGCGTTGTTTTGCTTTACTCCCCAACATAGACCCTTTGTTCCAGCTGGGCATTCTGTTTCCTGAATATTCCACGCATACGTTAACCCCAGTGCCTTTGCTTATGCCATTGCTCCTGTTGGAATGCCCTTTTTTCTCACTACCTAGTGAGTTCTATATCGTTCTTCAATCTCCAGTTCATGATCTTCCTCCTCTGTGAAGCTTTCCCTGATCACTCCTGTCCCCTGTGACCCCTTCTATACTATTCACTGTCCATATCACCAAGATGCCAGCTACTTGGGGATTTTCTGACCCTATTAGCCTGCAAATCCTTCCCTTTTGTTCCCTATTGGTGCTGTAGAGCCACTTAGTACTTTGCTTTGCCCTCTTTTGTCTTCCTCTTCAGATGCCACACACTGTGAACTCAAACCCCTGAGGTTATTGAAATGAATTAAAGTTTTTAGGACCAAGAGTCCTTCACCTCTGTGCTTCTCAAACTCTAAACTGTATATCAATCACATGAGGCTCTTGATAAATACAGATTATAGCTCAGCAGGTGCAGGGGGCCTGAGAATGTGCATTTCTAACAAGGTCCCTGGGCACTAAGTAACAAGGCTTTGCATCGTTTTCAAACACCAGGTGCAACCCATTAGTGTGCCTAATGTCAATTTAGTGGGTCACAATCAATATTTGTTGAAAAGAAAATAGTAAATAACATATAGAAGAATAATGTTTCCTTTAACAATTTTTGTTTTTCTGTGTATATTTGTAATGTATGTGTGTGTATATGTATATATATATATAGAGAGAGAGAGAAAGATTCAAAATATATTTTATACCGTGGGCCAGTTCAAAAACTTTGAAAGCGTCTCCTTTAAATGACACAGCAAAATGAGATATAAACTTATATCAGCAAATTAACTTAAGACAATAAAACCCAAAGGGATAAGAGTCTATGAAGGCTCCAATATGCTTGGGCAATTTCCCAGAAGGCTCTAGCATGAAGGGGCCCTGGGATGAAAGAAGAGGCTGAGTTGAGGACCAGCTTTCTGGATCTAGCTCGTCTGCTGTCTCTGTGGTTGAGCTTATTTCCTGTACCCCACTGAGAGGCAACTGTGAAAATTCTTCAGTGGGTGGGTGTTTCCTAATTTGTTACTGTATCATGGAAGGGATAATACCACTGTTTCCTTCCAGGTCAACTGCTGGTTTTGATAATCTCATAAAGCCAGTACAAATACTCTTTTGAAGCTTAATGAGTCCCTGCTCTGCTGCCTCTATTAGCCTTGAGACATAATGATGGCAGGGTGTGGGGGAAAGGAGAAATTAAGGTTGATTTGAATGTATTGTTATAAATAGTAGTCTCTTGTTCTTTTTTGCTTCTTAAGGGAAAATGGGACCAAAAGAATTTTTTTTAGTTTCAGGAAGATGAACCTTATTCCACACTATTCCCAGCACCTAGTGCAATGTCTGGCATAGTCAGAATATGTTGTATAATTAGCAAATCTTGTATGTTGTTCTCTTCCACAAAGTTAAAGAATCGTATAAAAGTTTAGAAGACAGCATTCCGACATATGAAAATAAGAGGGTTTTTAAGAGGCAACGCTGTTAGTCACCCTGACAGATGAGCAGGCTGAGGTTGCTGCTTGTGTGGGGTCACAGAGCTAGTACGTCAGAAGTCGCTGGAGCAGACAGACTCACTGAGAAAATGAGCGGAGATGAAGCAGGGCCTCACCCCGCCAAAACTCTCGCTGACACTACATGGATGTTTGTGATCCAAGTTAGCTGCTTATTAGCATTCCTTTTCACTTGGCATTGTCCCAATAGTAAAACGGTTTCTTATCTCACTTAACTCTAAAAACGTCAACCTTCTGCTGCAGCTGGGGGAGACCTGAAGGAGCAGCGGTGGAAAATGTGTTCCCAAGTTTTCCCCGACGGCAGGTTCCGTGTGAATCAGCGGCGCGATGCACCTGCCCAGAAACGAGCACAGTGCAGTGGTGGGCTGGCTCCGCGCGCCCGCGGCTCCAATGAGGGGGAGCCTGTGAGCCCTCGTTTTGCACGTCAGATCTTGCCTTTAAGATAAGTTTTAAAAATTTGGAAAGCATTCGGAGAAGATAAGTCTCTGGGTGATGAGGTCCCTGGGTGATAAGAGGACCGAAAGCCTGTCATAAAGAGGAAGCTGAAGATGATGGAAAGAGAAGAGAGTATGTTCTAAATGCTTTTAACTGTAAGTGTCATCTGTGTAACTCCAAGAAGCAGGTCTTGGACCACCTGTTGAAAGCCATACGGCAGGAAAGAGCAGTTCAGTGTAGGCCAGAGTTTTCTGGCCGTCAATCACGAAGTATGGACTGAGCCTGCCCATAAAACAGTGAGTCCCGGGCACTAGCAACATGTAGGCGAAGATTGGAGAAGAGTCTTGTGAGGGTTTACACTTTATTCACACACTCTACAAGAATTAAAAGAATTATAAACCAAGTTGATGGTTACAATGGGTTATTATACATGGCTTTTACTTACTAAGTTGAACATTTTTAATTGCTTAGCTTTTGAAAAAATAAAAAGCATATATGACTTTTATAATTACCAGAGGTGAGTTGACTGAGAAGCCAGTGATGCTTCAGCTTCAGGGCCCTCCCTGGTGCGGACTCTAGCGATGTAAGCTGACGTCGTCAGCTCAAACAGGATTTAAGATCAGTCTCTGCACATGAAAATTTAAAATGCCCTGGAATCCTACAGCTCATATGTGAGAGAAATTGATAAAGGTCCCCGAATTTGCCAACAATCCTAAAAACTTCATTACCAATAAAGCTGAAAATAAATTTTCTATACTATCAATATTTTGAAAAATACTCCAGGTGAAAGACTGAATTATTGTTCTAGTCTCTCTTAAATTGTTATGATATGAATAAATAAGCAACGATGATACAGCCAAAAATATAGAGGAAAAAATATGGGGTGTGTTAAACAGTTAACGAAAGTAAGTTATTTTTCTTGGTTTTGTGATGTTTGTGATATTTGTCAGCTTTTAAAATTTGTAATTTTTTTGTGATTTTCTGAATAATTATTCTTTTTATTTTTTTGTAATTTTACATTAATTTTCTTAAAGAGACTTCCAAATTTTATAAGCTTCAAGCCCCTCAAAATCTGACTCTTCCCCATAATAGAATAACGAGAAAAAATTTTTTAAACACAGTTCCAATTACAGGAACTTTAGGTCCATGTAATTAGGGTTCTGTGTAATGAGCTGTTCGATGTGACATTGAGCCATAAGAAGCCCTATAGACATCAGCCAAGGAACTGTGACGCAACCTCAGCCTCCTCCCAGCTGCATCTCACAGGCCTGACTGCTGGGAGCTGCTCACAGCAGCAAGCCATTGCTGTGAGCCTGTGTACGCCTGGCGTGCTCTTGCTTCTAGGACTTCCCTGTTGTCATTCCTTTCCCACGGAGTGGCTCCCCAAACAACTGTGCTTCCAAATCCCACCAGACTTTAAATAGAGAAAAAGTCTCTCTCCCTCTCTTCACCTAAGTGCTAGGTCAGGTCCAGTGTTCAATAGATAGTAGCTGAATGAATGAAAAAATAAAGCAAATTGTTAACAGGGTTATCTCTAGAAGTTGAATTCAGGAAGAAATTATTTTCTTTTTTTCAAATTTTAGTTACCCAATTAATATATAGATCTATTTTTTAATTTTTTCATTAGAATAAGCTAAGTTAGGAAAATTGGATTTGAGCTAAAGTCTCCTGTAACAGCAACCTCAATCCTGGTTCCTTCCATTAATAAAACCATACTTATGAGTTTGGTGTGTATTGTTTTCAGATTTTTATTTTATGCATTTACATATCTTTATATGTAAATGTATATGTGTTGTATTGTTTTGGGGAAGAGGGAGTTTTTTTAAAGCTAAATGGTTTCATACTATACCTGCCACTAGTTCCTTTACCCGAACAGTGTGTTTGGGATCTATCAACTTTGATGTGTGTGTGCACACAAACACTCAGCGTCCCCCAGTGGGGTGCAGTGGGCACTCTGAGCTGGAAAATTCTTGTTTTCAGGGCTTCATTATTCTTTGTAGGACATTAAGCATTCCTGGTATCCCCTCACAAAGTGCTGGGAGCACCCGACCCCTGCCCTCCTCATTTTGCAACCAAAGATGCTCTCACACCTTTTCCAATGCTTTTGGTTACCTTTTTACAAGATCTCATCCTATGAGCACTCAACTTTGGTTATCATCTCACTGTCAGTGGATATTTAGGATGGCTCCAAATTTCTACCCTCACAAACAAGTCTGCAGTGAACACCTTTGTTCATATTTCCTTCTTTTTGCATGTGAGCCGCAAACTGTTCACTAATGTTCACTAGGGGACATTAGAAGTGGAGTCACGAGTCACACGTGCGTGTTCAGTTACATCAGAGGTGCTACATTCGCCTCCAGCTTATACCGCACCAACAGTCGGTCATAACAGCCATTGCCCCCCAGTTCTCCAATACTTAATACTGTCTAACTCTTCAATTTTAGCCAACCTGCTGGATAAAGAAAATATCGCATTGTTGTTTTAATTTGCATTTCTCTGATTAGTAGCGAGACTGTTTACTTGAAAAATATATTTCCTCTTCTGTGAAAGACTTTCACTTTCTCTTCTGTACATGTATATATTTCAATTTTTACTACATATGCTTAATAATCAGAAAAAAATAATATACACTTTAAAAAATAACTTACGCATCCTACAGGGCCTACTGAGATGTTGGCTCATTCAAGGAACGGCCTTGATCTTTCTTCCTGGAACCTGTCGGGCTCATTACTCTCTCTTGGACGTGGTTTGCAAAGTACTTGTCTTGTCCTCCTGACTAGATTAATGGCTTCTTGAAGCCTAGCCTGGCTTTTCCACTTTTGTCCCTTTGACCTGCCTAGTAATAAATAAAGATTCATAAAGCTGAATGATAGAAGGTAGAGAAGGTTGATTATAGGAAAACTACCAACTTAACTCTACTATGTTTTCAATCTTTAGCTCTTTCTGAATACAGTCTTGAACCACCCTTACCAAAGGTGACATATTCCTATAAAGGATATGTAATGTTACTTGGATCTATGGTCATTTCCCTGGAAGATGTGCTCTTCAAAAGTTTCTAAAAAAGGAGTGCTTAACTCAATTAAAAGAGAACATGTAGGCCTTTGTGGAAGAGCTCTTTGGGGAATGAGGATCCTTGTTGCCTCTCAGACATCAGGAAGGGTAGGTGGCTACCTGGCAGGCTCTGTCGTAGGTTTGCCCAGGCCCAGGACTCCATAAAACCTAAGAGACAGCAATATTGACTCAACCAAGCCATCACCCAAAATTTAACACAGAGCACAGTGAGATTCTTCCCACTTTACTTATACTCAAGTGTTTCTTATGTGTTTATGGTGTATAGTTATTATTTAAAAGATCACCAAAGAAAAGTTCTTAGTAAAAATTGCCATCAAGCTATAATTATTGGAAGAATTCTATAAACGCTTTAAATACAGACTTCAGATCTCATTGAAAAGAATCCAAAAGAATGTCCAAATGCTTTGTGTTTTAGAATTTTGTTGATCAAATTTTGTTGCTTCAAATAAGTGATCTATTGGCTCAAACTGAATCTTATGCTTAAATGTTCATCCAAAAATTAATTATTAGCAAAATGTATTTAAGAACTTGTGAACTTATGGAGATTTCACCTATCAATAAGAATTAGAATTTTGGCTGTAGCCAAACCTGAAGTTTTTTATAGCTTCACTTTTAATTCCTCTGATCATCCTTTTTTTTTATTGAGATATAATTGACATACAACATTATGTTAGTTTCAGGTGAACTTATGGAGATTTCACCTATCAATAAGAATTAGAATTTTGGCTGTAGCCAAACCTGAAGTTTTTTATAGCTTCACTTTTAATTCCTCTGATCATCCTTTTTTTTTATTGAGATATAATTGACATACAACATTATGTTAGTTTCAGGTTCCAATTGTCCTGTGAAAGCATTTTGTAGTGAGAAGATCTGAACTTGTCTGTGGATCGGTTCACTGAATGGGGCTGCTTTGTGGGTAAATAACTCGGGTTTTCTCAAAAAATGTTTCTCCTTGCCATTGCTTTCAGCAAGCACATATATTTCTAGTACAAGATGGAGGCATCTCTGCCCCAAAGAGGAAATATGCTAAAGAAACAAACGTTAGGAAATCCGGATTTAGAAAACACACAGCTTGGAGACCTATGTAGAAACTTCCTTCCACAGATAGTCTTAATGTTCACTTTTCATTCTCAGGCTAAAATTTCGTGCCGTAGGGACACCACAGTGCACGCCAGTGTGGTGCGTGACAGCAGGATCCCTCGCCCCAGAGTGGGGCTCTTCCTTGAATTTCTTGTGCACCACACACGCCTCTTTAATAGCTCTGAGTTCACTGACATTATTGACGTATTTGTGTAAGAGCCCGTGTCCCCTTCCTCGCCACTGCCCTGGACCGTGGGTCCCTTTCAGCAGCAACCGTCCCCAGTACCTAGCTTTCTGCTATCTGAAATAAATTGAAAATAATAACAAAAATTATATTTGAGCAACAAGAAAATCACACCACAGAGGGTGCGTCACAAGTTCCAGCCTTGTGGGGCTCGATGGTTTCACGACAACCACTCGCGCGATAAGTCCTGCTGGTAGCCAGGCCTGTTGGGGCCATTTCACAAGAGTTAATGTGAAGACTGGCCCCGAGGTGTGCCTGTTAGTAATCCCATCGCAGAGGTGAGAAGACTGAGGCTCAGATTGGTCGTGCATCTTGCCCAAGGTTACACAGCTCGTCAGAGGCATCACCTGGACGGGCACTTAGAGGCCACAATCCTAATCACCACCCTGGACCGTCTCTACCTAGTCATTAAAAAGAACGTGACAGGTCTGTCATTAGGGGAAAGGGGTGGGTTGCAGAGCAGTGTGCCTAGAATACTCTTATTTCCATAGGTTTGGGGGGTGAGCCAGACCTGAATGCCTCTAGTGCACAGACACCCCTCGGGAGGAAAGACAGGAAGATGGCTGACATCAGTGCCCTCTGGGAAGGGGAACAGGGGGACTGAGGCTTCAGGGTGAGAAAAAAAAGCTTTATTTCCACTGTCTTTTTTGAACTTTGTGGGGTTTTTTTTCTTCTACTATGAATATATGTTAGCTTTTCTAAAATAAGCTTTTTTTTTTTTAACGTATAGATCAATTTGAATGTCCTTAGGACTTGCCCAGCTCTTCAGATATTTGTCAGTTTGAAATGATATTTGATGAGGCTTGTGTCTCAATATAACACATCTGAATCCCTCGTGCTCACCTGCAGTTCACTCGTGACAATGCTCTGTATGACAGCTCAGTGGTTTTCCACTGCAAACCGTGGTACCACGCTTGCAAAAGAGAACAGGAGAGAGACCAAAAGAAAGAGAGAACGTTGGCCAAAGCCTATTCTTACAGTTATTTTTGATTTGGACTTTTAAAAAATTTCTGTTTACAAAGTAACATTGTACATTTGTTTGCTTGGACAGCCATGACAAAGTACCACACACGAAAGCAGACATGTATTGTCTCACAGTGTAGGAGGGTAGACGCCTGAAAACAAGGTGTCAGTAGGTTGTTCCTACTGAGGGCTGCAAGGGGGGATCTGTTCCAGCCCCACCTTGATTGACAGATGGCCATCTTCACCTTCACACGACATTCTCCCTGTTTGCAAGTCTACTTGCAAATGTTCCCTTCTTACAAGAGGACACCAGTCATACTGGATTAGGGCCCAACCTAATGACCTCATTGTAACTTGCTAAAGAGTCTATCCCCAAATGAGGTCACATTTTGAGGTAGTGGGGGTTAGGACTTCACCATATGAATTATGAATTTTCAGGACACCATTCAACCCATAACACTCTGCTACTAGCCAACTCTGCCTGCTCTCCCCTTCAGCCTTGCCCAGCGATTTCCTTGTCCTGAGGTTTTGGTTGTGAGCTCGCTCTCTGGGCTACCTATGGTGGAGACTATCGCTGGGGTCATCTTTGGGAGGAAACCCGGTGAAGGAGGAGTCCACCTGAGTGAAAGTGCTGCTCTCTCCTTCCTAGGTGGTACCACGGCAACCTCACACGCCACGCGGCCGAGGCTCTTCTCCTCTCAAATGGATGTGACGGTAGCTACCTTCTGAGGGACAGCAATGAAAGGACCGGGCTGTACTCTCTCTCTGTGAGGTACGATGCTTAAGAACTCTATGAATTCAACATGGTCCCATCTCTTACTTACGTGGGCAGTGACTTTATCATCACACTCGAATTGCCAGATAACAAAATTCTCTTAATTCCTATTAGACCAACAGGTCCAAGTACTTCAAGCTCTGAATGGTGAGACTGTGAAAAACCTTCTTACTCCTTCCATGAACAGGGAAAATTTATTAGAGCTGAAGGAGACTTGATGAATTGTTTACTCCAAACTTCTTGTTCAACTGATGAAGAAATGGAAACCCAAAGTGGTCAAGTGTCTGGCACCCAATAAATCAGCGATAGAAACAGCACCAGAATCCCAGTCCCTGAAACCTGGCCCGGTGCCCTTGTCACTATTCCTTGCCTCCTCCAGAAAACTAGAATGATCTGTGGGTGCGCAATTTTCATAATCACAAACTCAAGCAGTCAATAATATGGCTGTTCATTTTTTTCTATAAATGGACTGACTTTCCTCCTGGAGGCTCCATTTCCCCCGAACGTTAACAAGGTGAATCTAGTCCCCACCAGGTATACCCAGCCGAAAACAGTGATGGTCCAGTCCTCTTCCTCCTGCTGGCCTCGCCATCAGAGAAGTTGACCCAGCCATGAGATAATCAGGGGGCGGTGTTCTTCGCAGTCGGCATCTTGGGTTCTGCTGGCATGTGGCACATGTTTTTGGGTTCCTGGGCAGTTGCCCCTGGCTTAGACTGGAGATGTGAGGACTCCATGAAACTGCCCTGGGCCACCCATCCATTAACCTCAAACCGTCACTGCTTTATTACTGTTCCGATGGTGTCTCCACATACCCATGAGAGAAAGTCACAGGCTCCCTTCCTGCTGCAGTCCCTCATGCAGATCTGGCATAAGAGAGTTTTCTCTTTTCTTTCCTGTTCCACATGGTCCGGGCCTCCTTGTCACTAACTCAGTAGCTAACTCCCTTCTCTCTGAATCCTCTTTTCCATCCAGCTCAGCAAAAGTTTTGTTTTGTTTTGTTTAAAATCTCCTCCCCCTCTGATTGATAGGGGGAAAAATCTGGCTACAAAGTATTTCCCTAAATAATTGATGGCAGGCTTCTATGAGCTCAAAAGTCAAAAATTGACACATCTTCTTATCTTTTCTTTGGGTTTGGAGCCTTCTGTATTTTCTGTGCTACATAAAACTAAACAACATAAATTGATTATCTCGCGGTTTCTGTGTGTCAGCAGTCTGGGCATGAAGACATCCAAGGTTGGACTTTCTGCTCCAGCTCCTACCAGGTTGCAATAAATATGTTGGCTGAGGTTGTGGCTTATCCGGGGCTCAGTGCCCCTTCCTTCCTCCTCTCCTTTCCTCTTCATTCCTTTTTGTTCTTTCCTTGCTGCTGTAGGTCTAGCACCCCATTTCCCATGTGGCTATTGGACAGGGACTCCTTTCAGCTCCAAGAGGCCACCTGCAGTTCCTTACCAAGTGGCCCCCGAAGGCAGTTCACAACAGGCATGTTTGTCTTCTTCTAGGCTAGCTAGAATGTGTCTCTCCTCCTCCTCTGCAACCAGCCAGAGAAAACGCTCTGCTTTTACCAAAGCTCTCATGTGATTAGGTCAGGCCCACCCAGATAATCTCCCTATTTTTAAGGTCAGCTGACTTGGGGCCTTAATTATCTGCAAAATCCCTTCATAGCAGCATCTGGATTAGCATTTTATTGAATAATTGGGAAAAGGTGTATGTAATCCAGGGGCTGAGACTCTTGGGACCGTGTTAGAATGCCGCCTGCCACACCTTCCGTTCCTGGGGACAGTGGACGTCTATAGGCTACTGTGAAGGGAGTGGGAGAGACGGGTGGGAGGGAGATGGGGTAAATGAGAGGGTCACAGGGAAAAAAAACACATTCACTGACAGTTTTCAAGTTACTCTGCTATGTTTTGTTTACAAATTTTCTAAATAACATTTTTGTGAAAAATTATTAATCAAAAACAGAATTCTGTTTGGGTGGAAGCAGGAATTGGGCTTTCTCTGAATTGACAGCAATGTTAGAAGTTCATCAGGTGGTTTGGCCGCAGATCCTGTATTGCATGGATCTCCCAAAATATCAAACAAACTTGTGGAATTATTGGATCAAAGAATAACTTTTCACTTACATATGTCTCATCTGGACATTTAGATCAGAAGCTCTTTACAAATAGATGGTATGTATATATTATATTACATCTATATAAAAATTTAAAATATAAATTATTAATTTCCATTACAAGCACTTGGAAATGCTTTCGAAAAAAGAACCATGAGGGCCCAGCCCAGTGGCATAGTGGTTAAGTTTGCATACCCTGCTTCGACTGCCCGGGTTTGCAGGTTTGGATCCAGGCACAGACCTACGCACCGTTTATCAAGCCATGCTGCGGCAGGTGTCCCACATATAAAATAGAGGAAGATGGGCATGGATGTTAGCCCAGGGCCAATCTTCCTCAGCAAAAAGAGGAGGTTTGGCAACAGACGTTAGCTCAGGGCCAATCTTCCTCACCAAAAAAAAAAAAAAAAGGAAAAAGAACTACGAGCAGAGGTGACAGGAATGCCGACTAGCTCAGGAGAATGACTGTTCTTATTCATTCATTCATTCACTCCTTTAGTAATACATATGTAAGAGCATCCAGTCTGTGCCAACCACTTTGACAAGTGTTGTAGAAGATTCTGAGACTCCGCCCTCAGGAAGGACAGCCTCACAGGGTCCGTCAGAGCATATACAAACACCTCACTGAAAGCAGTCTGCAGTAATGACAGGAAAGATAGCGGGAGAAGTGCTGGGGCTGTTGAGAAGAGAAAAAGCCTGAACTCAGGCTGGAAGTTTAGTGCGATACTTGACAGAGTGGATGATATTTGAACCGACACTTGACCAGAAACAAAGGGGAAGCTGTTGCAAGGGAAGGGAAATGGAGGAGCAAAGGGACAGAAGCAGAAAGTCCTGGGAGGACTGTAGGTCGGTTGGACTAGAGCAGCTGTTCTCAGGTGTGGTCCCCAGACCAGTAGCACCGCTGAGAGCTAGGAATGCAAATGCTCGGGCCCCACCCTGGACCCACCGAATCAGGAATTTATGGGGTAGGGCCCAGAAATCTGGGTTTTAACAAGCCCCTCCAGGTGATTCTGATTTCAGATTTGTGCTAGAGTTGGAGCATGCCCTGCATAGAAGGAGAGGAAGAGTGGAAGTCAAAGTACATATAAATATATAATTTATAATTTATTTAATGCTCTGCCTCATTCCAAAAATGAGGTGGAAAATGACAATGTAGGAAATCTGATACTTTATTCAGTAGGCAGGGGAACAGGCATGGGAGGAAAAGGGCTGAGCTCGCATAACTCACTAAGTGACAGAAGCAGAATTCAGACAGACTCCCCAGCAAGAAAGGGAGGAGGGCCAAGGACAGAGGAGAACTTGGGCAGGGTGTGACCTGCCATTTCTAGCATCTCTATACCCTGCCCTTTGTAACTCATGCCCCTTAGGGGGTTAATGTTAGAGGACTCTTTCCCTAAGTCAGAGAATGTGCAGGGAGATAGAGTGAAAAATTGAGAAGAACTCACTCTGCTAAAAGAAACTAGTGCTTTAAAAATGCCAGTGGTTTCGATGATTGTGTCATAATTCTCAGTTTTTAGAACAGTTTAATGGTGATGCTAATACCTAAGGCCATATTTTCCTTCAAAAAATATACTCATTTGTTAATTAACGTTAAACATTTTTTTTCCCTTTCAGAGCCAAAGACTCTGTCAAACACTTTCATGTTGAATACACCGGATATTCATTTAAATTTGGCTTTAATGAATTCCCATCTTTGAAGGATTTTGTCAAGCATTTTGCAAATCAACCTTTGATTGGAAGCGAGACAGGTAAGCTACGAACAGATGGATACTTGACCTAGGAAACCTTGTTTCAGGATGGAGGAGGGACAAGCAGATTTCAATTAAATAGCTGTCACTTCTATTGAATTATTGTGCTTGTGATTTGCAATTGATTATGTTTAGAAACAATATTTCCAATTACTGTGCCATATGCTATATTAATAAACTATATATATTTCAGTATTATCTTTAAGAGAAAACAATATACTTTGTACAAAGTAGTTTTCTCAGAATGAATTATTTAATGGATTGATTAAAAGCACACAAACAATTTCTTTAAAATGATCTATTCATTTTGTAATAATACATACAATAAACAAAGAACAAAGGCAAGAACAACTTTTTGATTCCTCATAATTTTACATATGGGCAGTTTGCATATCAGGGAGCCCAATAAAAGATAATTTTGAGCATTTTTAAAATAAAATTCATACTTAAATTTCCACAAAGATCACTGAATATTTAAAATATTGACCAGAAATTGCTCTCTTAAGCAATTTGTTCATTTCATCATAAAATTCTGTTTCTCTGTCTTGATTTCTTGTAAGTTTTTAAACTGGACATAAGTATGGACTCAAGAGGGAAACATTTGAATTTTCCTGTTTGAGTGGTTAGAGTCAAACTTGAAATTCAAATTAAAATAAAAAAACCAAAAAACAACTATCTTGGTATTTGAATTATCTAACTTGTCTATATTATTTGAATAAAGTAAGTAAAATATCACCCTTATATTTGTGGTATAGAATCACAATTTTTTATGTCCTAACTGATGGTAATTCTCAGTTAATCAAAAATTGAGCAATTCCAAGAACCTGTGGCACCAGAGGAACTCGAGACTTCATAACACAGCTGGTTATCAAGAATTCGTGCACACACGTTTTCTCGGTAAACATGGTCAGTGGGCTTTTGGTTAACTTCTGTGTGGTGGGAAGAGATGCCACCACTGGCTTTTACTTTTCTGCTATTTCTGTGGCCTGGATAAACCCTGATATGAATCATACAGTGTTGAGTGTAGATGAAAAGCACAGTGGAAACCACAAAATCACTGCCTTATTTTAACGGACCGCACAAGGCCTGTAATAAAATATTCCAAACTACAAAATTGAAGCTGTAATTTTTTTTTCTGGTGGAAATTCTCCCAATCAACCCTGAAAATTACTTCACCATTTAACCAGTAGTGGTTCTCATAAACAAATGGCAGGCGGGGATGTACTTATTTCCATTGCTACTTTGGCCTTGGCAAGCATGGCAGTTTCTCAAATCCCTTCACTTCAGACTTATTTCCTACTTGTGTCCAACTCTGCACTCAACTTTGTTCAGTTCTTGGTCACTGGCAGTGGAGAAGAGATTTTTGAAGCCAAGGACTTTGTTTTGTCTACCTCTGTTTTTGTCTTTCCCCTTGTCCTCCAGGTCCTGGTATAGTGGGTGGCACTTTGGGTGAATGAATGAATGACTATGAGTAGGAACTCTTTGTAGCCTTCAAAGCCATTATAATTGTTATCTTCCAGCCTTCTCTTCTTTCTTCAAGAAAAGTCAGCTATTTTCTTTTAAGCTCTCTTCCTAGGCTCTATCTTCAACCCCTTTGGTCATTCTCTGTGCTCCTTCCTGGACTTTCTCCAAGTTAGAAAAAAGGTACACCTTCTGCCCACCAACAGGTTTCAAAACACTTTTAAGATCAACACGACTACAGTGCTTTCTGGTTGAACCTTTCTGGCACTGATCCAATCACCTAAGACTGCCCCAAACTAAAGGCTCCTTGACATTGATTTTGGAACAATGTTGAGCTTCCCTGTAAATACATTAACCTAACTAAAGAAGGTTGGTGATTAATGCATTAGGGATTGTAAGGATTTGTAACCCTGACTCCTACAATAGTTTCCTCCAAAGCTAAAGCTTGCTGTATCATTGTCATTTATAATTAGTTTATTTATTGCAGTAAAACTCAGGAAACTAAGATTTTTATCCTCTCCACTGCATCTCCTCTGTTCTGTACATTATCCAACAGGGAATTTGTTGCTATTTGAACCCCTGCTCTAAGCCCCTGGTGCTGATGGATATGTACTTGACTTACTGGCTTCCAGCCCTTGAGTTAGAGTCCACTAACTCTACGAAACGTTCCTCTTATCTGTCCCAGCCACACAAAGGCAAAGCCACCAAGGCTGGGAACAAGGGGCAAAACCCATGAGGGATGAGTGTTCCAGTTCTGCCCCTCCAGGAGTTACAGGCCTCAGGAAACAAGATAACATGCTGAAGTCACGATGACTCTTAAGCCCAGAAGGTCCTCGGAAGCCACAGAGTCAGCACTGTGACCTACGAGGAATGGTGAATGGAAACTGGGAGGCCACCTGCTAAAAATAGGTCTCTTCTTGTTCATCTAAGAATTGGCTCCTGGGATTGGCTCCCAGCCATCAGACCTCCCGGCTGATGATTCCTTGTTCACCATCAGATGACGGGCAAATTGTTCTTAAAGTTTTTGTCTGATCACCAGGGGAAGCATTTGCCTGGCCACTGGATGAGGCCCTGCCAGGGGTCTCACCTCCAGATACCCAGAATGGGAAGGACTAGAATTGGGTATTTCAGGCCACTTCTCTCAGCCCAGACCCCACTCAGTTCAGCCTCAGCCGGCAGTGCCTGGAGAGTGAGTTATTTGAGAGAGACTGTCTCACACTCATCCACTGGCAGGGATGGCATCACCTCTGAGGGCAAAGGGAAGGCCTCCAAACAACCAACGACCTCTCACTCTTGCCTTACAATTATCCATAAGGAATGTCTTCAGAGAGAGAAACCCAGGACACTTGGTTCTGTGTCATAAGAAAATATTTGCACTCAAGATAGGTAAAAGTGTTAACCTAAGAGATAAACGCTCTTCTGAGACATCTCTTTTCCTGTTCTCTACTCTTAAAACTCTCAGGATTTCGGTTTCCTAATCCAAAGAATGAAGATTTCCTAAACAAGACCTAAGCCTCCTGACAACCTTAAGATACTGTTATTATAATCTCCCTTTTCCCGGCTATAATCTGCATTTACTCTCTCTAATGTCTCTGTTCAATCTAGTTTCTCCTTATTAATACCCATACACACTCTTAAGATATTTCTAATTCTCAAAACCCAATCGTTTCCCAAGTATATTGTGGAGACATACAATGTACCCTCTCGCTTCACTGTCCTCAATGTCCCTTTTAACTTTTAACATATTGTATAATTCACTTTTTAAACAAAATTCTTTGCACTAGTATGTAAACTCTACGAGAGGAGGGATTTTTCAGTTTTGTTTTCTGATATGTCCCAGCATCTAAAAGAATAAATGCTAATAATTATCAACAGCATTACACATTGGCTGTCCCATTACCAACAACCGCAACCAGTGAGTTTCTGACAGCTGATCTTTAATTCCAAAGTTGATACAAAGCATAATTTGAAATGGTGTTTGGGGTTGTATGTATGCTCAGTAATGATTAAATTCGGAATTTGCCTTTCATTTGTAATAGTAAGATGTTATATAAAACTTCTCTTCATATTTGTACATGGCTTCTAAATTCAACTCCAGTACACTTGGAAATTTGAGACTTTTTTTTTATTAGTGTGGTTTTTTGGTCCATTTTTAATTTTTACTGTATCCTCTTATAATTAGCTACGTTTCATATATCTAGTCTTGAAAATGTAGACAGCATTTATCTTTATATGTAAATGTCCAAATATTACTGGAACAGAAATTATCTTTCCCACTACCTTTTGTTTCTGTTGCAATACTTTTGCATATGAAATTGTCATACACAATTTATTATGTGAATTACTGTGTTGTGACTTTAATCATCTAACCAGCATGAAAAATGGTGGTGTAAGTCAAGTGCGGTGTCTGTGTTTACCCTTTGTATTCATTGGCTCCCAGTTTTGAAGATCTGACCTGATTCTTAAATGTCAGATTTCCACTTCTCTCTTTGTTTTAATGTGGGGATTCCCCACCTTGTGATAGTTGCTACAGCTATTATTATTTTATTTTGTGACACCAGCCATTTTACTCAAGTGGCATTTTAAAACAATTAAGTTAAAATTAATTTTGAGACTTGTATGACATTTCTGAAAATGATGGGTGACAACTTGGAATTTTGCCAAACCACAACCAGGAATCACTCCTTTAGTTTATGTTTGCCAAAAATATAAATTTTCTTAGTTTGTAATGAAAAGGGAAAAAGCAGGCAAGGAAGAGAATGAAACCAACGTTTGTGGAGTGTTTACTAAGTTCTAGGCATTCTATTAGATGTTTTCACATTTATCAAATTATTATTTAATCTTCTGAACCAACAATGCATAAAGTGGTCCCATTTTCAGATAAGGAAACCAAAACTCAAGTTTTTTGCCCAAGTTTACACAGCTAGGAAGCATCAGAGCTGAGACTGGAATCCAGGCCAACCTAGTCTCAAACATAGGTGCTTCCCATTCGCCTTGCTGTCCCCTGACACGGGTCTCATGGTGACACTGCAGGAAGTTGCTGCCACAGCACAGCACAGCCTTCAATGGGTTGGGGTGGGAAGAGTCCCTGCCACACTGATGTAAGAGAGTGTTTGTGGGATTCGGCAGGGCTACAATACATATTTCAGTCCTATCCCTCAGTCTCTTCCACAAAGTCTATAATAATATTTTTGGTTTGTAACACGAAGCCATTGTTCTAAAGAATGTGAATCAATTTGAACTTCTGTCTTTGTATTTATTGCTGTTCTTATTTTATTTACATGAATTGCCGTTTGAAAAATTATACTAGACAAATCTTAGAACATAAAAAGCCTGATTAGAGAACATCCCCCGAATACGTAGACCCATCTCATTCATGTCTCTCCAGGAAAGGTATAAAAGAGCCTATGTAAATACAATAAGGTAAAACCAAATCTGAAGTTTGAATCAGAAGGTGGACGGAAAGGAAAATGAGACGCAAAGATAAGATGACATCAGGGGAAAAGTGTTTCAAGTGCGGATCATCTGTCGACAGGAAAAAGGACCCACATTTGGTTCCTAAGTGTCCTGGTATTTCTTGCCCCTCGGTTGAGCCTGCATGTTTCACTAGAGCCACAGACTGTTAGACTGGGAAGGCAGCTCAGAGACCGTTTAATTTCTCTTTCACAAATGAAGAAAATGAGACCTGGTGAGAAATGTTGAGGCAAAAACTCACATTTCCTTTCCTCCTAAAGAATCCATTTCTTTAAATTTTGGTTTATACTCTTGCCCACAATAGATAGAGTACAACACTTCACATGCCACCGAGAGTTTCCATGGTGCTGACCACACCAAGGCTGAGAATAACACACGGTATAATGAGTAAACACATGAACTCCTGGTTCAACTGAGGACCAGCTGTGTGTCCTCAGTCAGGTTATGTAACATCTTTGAGCTTCAGTTTCATCATCTTATAAAATCGAGCTGATGACATAATAGTTCTCACCTTCGTAGTTCATGACTTGCTGTGAAGATTGGATGGGATTAGGCAAGTAAGACATTTAGAATGATTCTTAGCACAGCATAATCATTATTGTTATTTAATGAAGTTCTTTTTTGGTAATTCATTTCATCATATTATAAACAAGAGTGTTACATTTTGGGGTATATCATAAAGAGTTAGTTTAGGGACAGTTGAATTTGTATATATCAAATGTTTATGATGTCTTCTTCAAATTTTAAGCCAGTTCCATGGTGGATTCATATGACAGATAGAACAAGTGACTACTTCAAAAAAGAGTGACCTGACTCGACTTCGATGCTTTAACAGAATCTTCTGCCCTGGCTAACTGGTCTGCTTCTCCTACCTCAGTGTCTTTCTCCCTGTGAGACTGGAAATGGAATAGTAAAGCCCCTTAGTATGTAAATTTATGTGGTCTCACCAGCACCATTTTGTGATGGTTAAATCCATTTGCAGACCAGGTGGCAAAGGAGAACAATCTTGAACATTCCCATAAACTCCCCTACAAAGCCACTTCCTATTGGAGAAGGAGACAGAGAAACCCACCATGCATAAGCCCGTTGTCAAGCTTGTTCTTTGAATCTGAGTGCAATAATGAAACATGGCTGGACGTGATCTTATTTTAATTTAATTTAACACATATGCATTGAGTGCCAGCTGTGAGCTGGGCACTGTTAGCCATTGACGATACAGTGATAAACCAGCTATCATCCTCGCCCTCAGACATCTTACCGTCTAGGTGGGGAACCTGATGGGTAAGCACTAGCTTTAGTGCATAAAAGAAATATTCTAAACGGAGTTTTCCCCTTCGGGAGTTGCGCATGCCCTGTGCTACACTCTACTTCAGATACCAAACCAAGGCCTGAGGCTTGAGGCTTGAGACTGTTCTTACATTTTTTCTAAATTCCTGCTGGAATCCAGGATCAGGAGTCCTTCAATGCGATCTCATCATATTACGCACAGAGTAGGTGTCCTGTAAGTTACAGTTTAGCCAAAGTAAACTGAAACGCCTGCCTCGGTCCTGCTCTGATCACCTCAGAAACCACTGCCACCGAGCGCCTCTGAAACCAGGTTCACGTCAAAGGCAGGAAGCAACAGTTTCCCTCAGGCAGTACAGAAACTGAAGTGAAACTTGCAGCCAGGTTTCCAAGACCTGTGGTTGCAGGTCTTCCTCTCTCCTCCCTCTACCAGCCTCGCCCCTGCTGCCTTTCGTCTGAATCTTCTGACCAAGTCCTGGAGTTAATGTGGTCTGACTGTCACTAACTGGGAGCTCCTCTCCTACGGAGCCGAGGCACTACTTTGGACCTTGGGTGGAAATTATGAGTCTGTGGTGGCTATGTTAGATAAGTGTCATTTTGATTGCCAGTGACAGAAACAAACCCTGGCTAGCTGAATGGAAAAAAAAAGAGGGGTACAGGGAGAGAAGTAGAATTTTTTGGAAGGATATTAGTGTTCCCTCCCAGAATTTAAAGGCAAGCTGACCAGAAAGAGGTGATAAGGAATCAGCTCAGTGATCATGGCAACTCTGAAGCTTCCAGCAAATTGAAATGCCTGCCTCAGTCCTGCTCTGATCACCTCAAAATGTACCTCCACTGAGCGTTTCTAGAACCAGTTTCATGGCAAAGGCAGGAAACAGCAGTCTCCCTCATGGAGTCCCGAAACTGAAGTGTGTGGTCTTCTCTTCACTTAGAGGAGGAATTAAGTAGATCCCAGGCAGTGAATCCAGTGAGTGGGGCCAGGTGAGGTGTCAGCAGCGGAGGGCCGGGGCCTGTGTGGTCTCCCTCCGTGGATGAGGGCAGGACCGGCTCTACAGGAGGGAAATAACTGTCAGCCTAGCAGCCGTGCAAGGAGTCTATATTTTGGCCCTTTCCTGGGCAGAACAATCAGCTAAGGAGCCCTGTCTTTTTTTTTAGGAGACCAGATTTTTATTGGTGGGAGTTATCATTTTATAAGTAGTTTGTCATTTTCTTCATTCCACCACTCAGTTGAACCTCGTTCATGGTCTTACTGGTTAAAACCAATCTACAGTCATTTCTACTTTCCTGATTGACTCAGTGTCATTTGTCTCAGTTTAGCTTTTGCTGGTTAAATTTTAGAAGAGGTTCTTAAGATGGAATTTGGGCCCCCCATAGAGACTTGGCGAGTGTACTTGAAGTTGTTGTTCTGTCCTTGCCCCAGGCCAAGGTGGGTGTGGAGCTGGGAGGCTGGTCCATCCCAGGCTCTTTCCTGCCTTAAACCTGAATTACTGTGGCACCCATTTATTCATCAAGCCTTCATTATTTCAGAAAGTCTATCAGGAGGTGGGAATAGAAGGATGAATTTGGCACTGTACCTGCTCTGAAGGGCTCACAGGGTTTAGAAATGCACGTGCTGGAAGGGCAATGGCTTTATAATACCAAGTGGTTACAGCACTGCAGCTCAGGCAAAAATACCCCCCACCCCCTGCCCCAAAGACCACCACACAGCAGCACACCTGGCCCCCACCTGTGGCTATGCTTATCTCCCAGGGACTGACACTGTGGTAGGCAGGATAAAGGCCCCCCAAAGATGACCTCATCTCGCCCCAGACCTGTGAGTATGTTATGTCATGTGGCAAGAGGGAATTAAGTCTGCAGACGGAATTAAGACTACTAATCAGCTGACTTTGTGATGGGGAGAGTATCCTGGATCGTCCAGGTGGCCCGTTGTAATCACAAGGGTCCTTTCAAGAGAAAGACGGAGGCGGAAGATGGAGAACCAGAGGGAAGGCAGCATGAGAAGGACTGGACCTGCTGTTGCTGGCTTTGAAGATGGAAGAAGGGGCCACCAGTCAAGGAATGCAGGCAGCCTCTAGAAGCTAGAAAAGGCAAAGGAAGGGACTCTCCCCCAGAGCCTCCAGAGGGAAAGCAGCCCTGACAATACCTTGATTTTAGCCCAGTGAGACTCATTTCAGACTTCTGACCTCCAGAACTGTAAGATGATAAATTTGAGTTGTTTTAAGTCACGGAGTTTGTGGCAATTTGCTACAGCGGCAGCAGTAGAGGTGTGCCTGGTTATGCACGAAAAGACAGAGGCACAACTAGGAGCATCTTCCTAGAGGATCGTTTAAAACATTTTTTTCATGTTAAGCATATGGAGTAGAATGAAAATTTAGCATTTGAAGATAAAGCACAAGATTTCAGATTTTTTTCAGATTTGTGAGCGGCTTTGAGCCCTAGGCCCCGGTCTCCCTCTCCTCCCCTGTCAGATGGAAGTATTGAAGAGGCACCAATTGACTTAGCACTGTAGTCAGTGATGACTAGACTACTGCCATTTTATTCTTAGCAGAATGTTACACGTCTTTTTTAACTTAACATTTTAAAATCCGCGTTCTCAAAGATGCGATCATTGGAATTTCATTTAAGGATTTAAAACTACTCTATATCAAAGCATAATACCATCTAACATTTTTATAATCCTTTCACAAACTTCTTTATTTGTTGCTTAAGACAATGTTGTGAAGAGAGGGACGTTACTCTCACTTGTCAGGGGAGGAAACGGAAGCTTAGCATGGTTGTCCAAGGTCAACAGGTACTGAGTGGCAGTGGTGGCACTTTCCATGATGCCAGGGTGACTGCTGTGCACATCACTGGAGGTGTTTCTCTGGGATGGGTCACATAGGAGTCAGTCCTAAATTCGCAAAGCATCTGCCGTGTTGCAGCTGTGTTCACACAGCCCCTGAGTCTGCACAATGGCTGTTCTTGATTCAGTCGTCGCTGCTTTCGTTATGACTGTAAAACTGTAACCGGCCCCTTGTCCTGATATGACTGGGTCTGTTCTCACGAAAGGATCACGCTAACAAAAGAGCACAGACAATGCACAGCAGCAGGACCGGGCTTCCGATAACTGCAAAAGCCGTTTTTCATTCTGATCCCAATGCTACTAACATGAATCGAATGCAGAAAGAGGACGAGGCCAGAGTCTGCCATCCTTCTCTAGGGCTGAGATCACAGACTCTCTCCTGGCTTTTGTCAATGCTCCTTTCCACTTTACAGCAGTGTGTTATCTGGGCCCAGGTACCAGAAGCCACAGTTTTGTTTTTACGGTTCGTACATAGTGTGCGCTCAAGCACCAGAGAGATTTGTTTTATTTGTAAGTTTATCATTATTATTAAGGGTTTTCTGACTGCAGTGGAGGTACTTATCCTTCCTCATTGTCTCTCTCTTACTCCAGTTCAAAGTCCGTATTTTCTATCTCTTTCAAATGCCTTCCCTGACCACCCACATAAAATGCCACCCTCTCCTAAGCCCCCTCTTTCCGCTCTCTATCCCTTTACTTTGCTCTATTAGTTTTTCATAACACTTCTTTTGCCTGACATATTATATTTTTTCAATTTTTTTATGTCTCTCGTCCCGTAAAAGCAGATGTCCTTTGTTTGCTGTTGTCTCTCCAGAGCCTAGACAAGTGCCTGGCATGTAGTAGAGCTCAGTAAATATTTGTAGAATGAATTACTGAATTCTTTACATCTCCCTCAGTGTCTGGTACCATCCAGGGCCTACCATATAAAAGACCCTAGTAAAATAAAAAGCAAGAAGCCGTGGCAAGCAGGGAAAAAAACCCTTAGCCTACTTTTTTGTAGTCAAAGTTTGTAGTTTCTGATTGACTGACTGACTGGGGAAAGGAAGGAAGCAGAAGGGAGAAATGTCAGAAGTGTTGAGTCAGAACTGCTCTCAGCCTCTGAGTGACGTGCTGGGGACCCAAGCCCTGCCCCTGGGCTGAGCCCTTTTTCTGGCTGGACCCCCGCCCCCAGATGGAAAGGACAGCAGTCACACATGGGTGCCAGATTGTTCACATCACGTCCACTTAAGATAAGCAAAGGCTTCGTTTAGTTTATGTTGTTAATTGGGAGCTAGGAGACGGTAGGGAGAGTGCTGCGAGTCCACTGTTTTGAGATCCACTGACTTGTTGCAAGTTTGTTCTGAAACTAGTAAGAAATAAGGGCAATGCAGTAAATCCTCCTATACTCCAGGGCACTGGCTGCGTTTTGTTTTCATGGCTTTTGCAAAGCCTACATGGAAAACTTCCAGTTATTGCTTAAGGTCCAGATCAATGTCACCTCCTCTACGAAAGCTTTTCTGAGTGTCCATAAAAGGGGTCAGGGCCCCCGGGTGCCACCTGCATGCTTGTTCACATCGCTGACATTGGTCCCACCACCCTCTTCATTTCAATGACTATCCGCTCAGTGATATCTATTGCTATTTCTGTCTGAGCACTAGGAGGCCAGAAATCATCTCATCATGCTTTTACATCTCCAGTGTCCAGCTTCAGTGTCTGGCACACAGTTGGTACCTGATAAAGGTTGAGAAAATTAGCAAGTGAATGCACAAAAAAACAAGACACTTTACAATCCAGCCGCAGCTACCTAGGTGTTAGCATGTAGACCTTCTTTCTGGGGGTATTATTTGACTACGTTTTTCTGCCTTCATTCAGGCACTCTGATTGTTCTGAAACATCCCTATCCAAGAAAAGTGGAAGAACCTTCCATTTATGAATCTGTCCGGGTTCACACAGCAATGCAGACAGGAAGAACAGAAGACGACCTGGTGCCCACTGCGCCTTCTGTAAGTGGCGGTCACTCTGACCACAGCTCTCTCACTATCTAAGAGCGATAACGTGCAATCAGAGTTATACACTTTTTAAAGTGCATTTGTTCACACAAAAATTCTAACTTGGGGGGCCAGCCCGGTGCTGTAGTGGTTACGTTCACGCGCTTTGTTTCTGGCGGCCCTGGGTTTGCAGGTTCGGATCCCAGGCGCAGACTGACACACGGCTTGTCAGCCATGCGTCCCTTATAAAGTAGAGGAAGACGGGCACAGATGTTATCCCAGGGCCAGTCGTCCTCACCAAAAATAAATAAATAAATAATTCTAATTTCTGTTGTAAAACCTGGACAGGAACGTAAGGTTTGAAGCCTATTACTCGATTCATCTGGTTCAGGGAAAATTGTAAAAAACTACAACATGATTGTGATAGGATTTTAAATACTTAGGAAAATGGCACTTAAATCTCCATCCTTACTTAGCCAAACAAGTTCATGGTGGAGTGGGCAAGAGATGTGTAAGTTCATATAGTTGGCTAAACTGTTATTCCTCGACAAGTTTTTCAAATGAAGAAAAAATTTTCTTTTACATTTCAACTGTCTATGGAAGGAAAATATTCTCCACCTTTACTGTAAACCCTCAGGATGTTACTTTTCCTCTCCCTGAACAAAGAGTCAGTGCATCAGGAGCTCTTGTGCTTCTGAGTCCATTTTTGTGTGTTCTGTGAGCTGTGACCCTGCAGAGATTCCTCTCCAGCACCCTCTTCCCTTCGTTATGCTCGGGGCTTGTCTATTCTTTTTCTCTTCCATGTTTGCTGAATACTCCTGGTATAAGATATCTGGATTTTTGCAGATGATAGACAGGACAACACACAAATGACATATCAAGAACTAATTCTAGACAGCAGTCATTACACTTGAAAAATAATCACTTGAAGATATTCAGCTACAAATTATATTAAAACAGGCGTGACCTTTCTGTCTCTGGAGGACTTTTTCTACCCTGCCACCAGAGAGACCTTTCTTAGAAAGCAAATTTACCACATGACCTTCCTGCTTAATATCCTTCCATGGTACCCACCGTCTTCTTGGTGTCCTGGCCCCTGCTGGCGTCTCTGGCCTGACCTCCAGCCACTCTCACACTCACGCAGTGGAACCTGCCTCTGTCAACGTACATTTCTCCGACTGTGCTCCCTGCACCATGTGGAGTGCTCCCACCACCACTGCTGTCCCCTCGTCCTTCAAGACTTGTACCAGAGATCGGTATCTTCCAGGAAGCCTTCCTAGCTCCCTCCTAGGTTCCTGTAAAATGCCCCACTTCTGTGCTCCCCAGCACCCTCTGCTTGCCTTCTTCTGGAATCATCATACTAGAGGCTAACTACCTGCACACGTGTCTGCCCTCCCCAGCGGCCGGACACTTCTCAGGACAGGAGTCATAGTTTGTCTTTGTAACTTCATAGCCCAGCTGGGTTCACGATACATGCCATTTTTGTTACTATGCTACATTACTCAAAAATAAAAATCCTGGAAATTGGTTGAGAAAAATATTTTAATTTTGTTGGAGTTGGAAGAGGAAGCATCAGACTTCAGAATTAGAGAAATTTAGGGAAGCAAGGCAATAAATAGTCCCCACTCAGAAGGGACCAAGGAACAAATCAAGACCTACCCTTTAACCGATTCTGTTTCCCAGTCAACCAACCCTTCCTAACTTTCCTGTCTTCGCTTCCTCACCGCACCATCAATCTCTTCAACTTCTCTTCCATTTGCACTCTCAGTTGAACCTCCCATTCTCCTCTGTTACACTTCCTTCCCCCAAACATCTCCATTCAGGTCAGTTGAACCATACCCGACTGCATGTGTCCTTTATCAACAGTAAAATGCAGGTAATACCTAATTTGTAGAGTTGGTGTAAGCATGAGATGTAGCATACTTAGGTAAAAATAGACCTCTTTAGACCAAATTCTGGAAGCATTATTACTTCCCTTTTTTGCTCGCTCTGGGCATCAGATGGATTCACCTGCCCAAGTATCTAATTATGACCATACACAGAAAGTTCTGGATAATGGAGCTTTTAAAATGGTGCTGAGTGACTGGTTGAGAATGACTACATTCACACTATATAACATGAAGCCCATGAAGTTTACTGTGCATTAATATAGACAGAAAACTATAAAGGTTTTCTAGTGGATTCTGAAGTGTCTCTCATTCCTCTTCATCAAGGAGTGACTGACAACTGATGAGCCTGCTGGGAAACAGGTCTGATCTGACCAGAGTGTTCTTGTCCCTCCCCGAGTGCGAGTTTGCAGCCTTCTCTGTTACCCCCAGTGCCCACAGGATATTGTGCCTCCACCCCACCCCGAGCTCAGAGGGCTCCGAGATGTGGGTCTTCTCTTTCTGGGACGCAGTTCTTGCACAAACTCTGGCCATGGAGGAAGAGAATTAAGTCCCATTTACAGGAAAAAGAACTTCTCGCTTGAAGTGAAAATGAAATAGATGTCCTCTTGCCCAAACATGTAGATGCTTGTGTAAAACTGTTTGCCATCCTTCAGCAACTGCATTTGGGGAAATTACTATTTACGTATTTTATAAAAAACATAGAGTTGGCTTCCTGGGATAGGATGAAATGTAACTAATTCGCTTATTTAACAAACTTTTTTTAAGTGCCTACCATATGCTCAGGGCTGTTTTAAGCACTGGGGATTGGGCAGTAAATTAGGCAGAGGCTCTGCCCTCATGAGCTCACATTCTAGTGGGGAGATTACAGACAATAGTCAGTGTGATAATATAAAACCAGAGAGTACTATGTCATAAAAAGAAAAAGTAGGATAAAGGGAGAAGAGGGAAGTAGAGGAGGCCTCTCTGAGGAGGTGACAATTGAGCAGAGACTGCACTGAAGGAAAGCAGTGACTCATGTCAAGTGTGGAGAAGAGGCCTGCAGGCAGAGGGAGCAGGACAAAAGCCCTGAGGTGGGAACTAAGTCGAGGTGCCTGAAAGACTAGCATGAAGAGCCTAATGACGGGCACAAGTGAGCTGGAGGCAGAGTCGTGGAGATGAGATGATGGAGGAAACGAGGGGTCAGATCGCGTCAGGCAACGGAAGTCTCAAAGGGCAGTGCCTCTTGGCTGAGGGTTTGGAAGTTTATGAATGTTCTAGTTGTTGCAAAACTTTGGGCACTACTAGTGTTAGTGGGTGTCGAGACCTGTGAGGAGCCGGAGACTTTACCCTACTTGCACGCTAAGAAGTACACCTCGGTGTGAGGGGCTGTAGATGACAGGATTGCTGGTTGTCTGCCTCTCCCTCTGGAGGGAGACACTATTCCTAAGGTTGTTTGCTATATAAACATATTTTAAAAATTGGTCTGGAACGAAGGGCTGTTAGTGCCTTGCTCATAAGACAAACAGAAACATGAGAGACCCCCCCGAGAACTGTTTCCCAGCAATGGGCAGGGGTCGTGGAGGATAAATATGCTGCAAAACAGTGAAGAATTAGCCTGCCCCAAACGTCAGGTGTCCTCCTTTAGACAACGCAAAAGGCCTTGTAGGACAAGGTCAAGAATTGACTTTTATTCTAAGTGTTGATGAGAAACTATGAGAGTTTTGAGTAACAAAATTTTATGTTTAAGTGTTTAAATTTTTAAAAAGATCATTCTCACTACTAAGTGGAAAATAGAGTCGGGGCAAAGCTGGAGGCAAGTGTTAGAGTAGGCCAGAGGAGAAGTGGTGGTCCCTGAAACTGGGGAGGGGATAAGAACTGGTAGTTGAACGGGAGGAAGGGATCAGAACTGGTCTGTTTGGGGTGTTTTGAAGGTAGAAGAGACAAGTCTTCCTGATGGATTGAACGTAGTGAGTGAAGGAAAGAGCCAGAGTGAACACTCCTGCCGGTGATGGGGGGCTCAGGCGGCAGGGGGAGGGGAAAGAGGAGTTCTGTTTTGGACCTGGGAAGTGTGAAATACCAGTTAGTTATGTTGGTAGAGATTAAGTGAGATAACAGATTTCAAGTGCCTGATGTAGACTAGGTCCTATCTAAAATGTTACCTTCCCTTTTGTGGAATACATCTTTAACAACTCTCTTCTTCTAAAGTTTCTGTTCCCTTTGCTTCTGTGACATCTTTCTCTCTCTATTCTGTTATCTCTTGAACACATTTTTAGTTCCTCTTCTGGGACACCTCCCTTGCAAGACGGCCTCTTCCCAGTATTTTGTCTTTGAAGCGCTTCTCACAGTTAGCGTTGTGGTGTCTATCCTTCTCGCCTGTTTTCTTGAATAAGTATGTATTTGATATACACGCACATATACAATGAGCTGTTCATCGTAAATAGAGTTGCAATATGCTTGTTTAATTAATTATACACTGTGAACATCTTCCGTGTCATTATATAGTCTTTTAAAACATTATTAAAACAAATTCCTTAATATTCCATAATTTGGATGTATCACAATTTATTTAGTTAATACTCTATTATGTTTTTACATGCTGTTTTTCATTTTAAATAATTTCAAAGTTACAGAAAAATTGCAACAGTACAAAGACATTTGTTCGTTCCTGAGCCGTTTGAGAGTAAATTGCCAACATGATGTCCCATCACCCGATACTTCAGCGTGTATTTCCTACACTCAAGGACATTGCCCCCAGGACCACACAGAGCCATTCAGACCAGGAAATTAGCATGATACAGCGCTACCGTCCCCGCCCAGATCACATTCCCGGGTCACCAGTTCTCCTCACAAGGTCCTTCAGAGCATGAGGATCCCATCTGCAATCACGGGCTGCATTGACTTATCTACCTCTTGACTATTCTCTCTGGAACACTTCCTCTTCTGAAAATGAAGGGCTAGTCTTTTGTGAACTGCTCCTCAACTTTGATTTGTCTGACATTGCCTTGTGTTTAGACTCAAGTTTTGCACTGGTAGAATGCAAACAGACATAGCACAAAAGGGATGCTTTGCACTTCTCCCTGCATCCTCCCAGGTGGAACGCGATTTCAGTTTGTCCCAGTACAGCATGCTCGATTACTTGATTAATCGGTGTCTGCCAGATTTTTCACTCTAAAATCACTTCATTCCCTTTGTTATTAATAAATATTTGATGGGAAGTTATTTGAGACTAACAAAACTCCTGTTCCTCATTAAACTTTTATCCCTCAATTTTAGCATTCATTGATATTTTTTGGCTGTATTAATTAGTACTATTATAGTTGCTGAATGGTGATTCTGTGATTCTATTATTCCTTTTACATTTATTGGTTGTTATTCTACTGTAAGGAAAAGCTTTTTATTCTCTGAATTTATGCAATCATTTATTTTTATATCAATGGGTTGTAATCATGACTATCATTACTTATTTTCATCCTTCAAAATTTCCCAGGTTTGGCCAGTAAGAGCCCTTTTAAGGTGGCTTCTGTGCCCATATAGCCTCATAATACTTTGAGAATTTCCTGACTTTCTGGTATAGCAGAATATTCCAGGCTTGTCTTGAACTTTCCTTGCATACAGCTCCAGAATCAGCTATTTCTCCAAGAACTTTTTTTTCTGGAGAGTGGTATTTTAGAAATCAAGATCTGGGTGCCACATGCTTATTGTTATCAGAATGTCACTCTCAGCCTGCTCAGAGAACAGAGAGAGAGAAAATATGTGTGTGTCTACATATATGCACATACGTTTATGTCTATATGAATTTTTATTGTGATCTATCATATATTATCTGTCTACCTGTGGGTTCACACTGATACCTCCAATCCTAATCCAATACCACAAGGCTCCTTCTAGTGTTTTCCCTCTTCATATTTGTAACGTCCTTTCCCCACAGTGAGGAACATGGATCCCAATATCTTCAACACACTTATGTGTTGATCAATCAAATGTAAGCAATCTCCAATGGCCAGGAACACCACTGCCTGGCCACTGCCACTGCCATCCCCACCAAAGACGCCCACCGAGCCCGACTTGGCTCTGAATCTCCACTGGCCGCCACCTCCACTCCCTCAGAGGGAAGCCTTCCTCACTCTGCCAGGCTTCAGCTCCTCACACCAGCTGCTGTCCCCACCGTCACCCACAAAGATGCTCTCTGTACCCTGCTTAGGCTCCCAACCTGTGCTAAGGCGCATGAGAGACCCGCACACTCACACTGACACCTGCCTCACTTCACCCCACCTGATGGCTTTGACTGAATTTAAGGAAGGCAGGCAGGGAGGATGGTAGGAAAGCTAACTCTTTATTTTTTAACATTTAGGTTGTTTCCAATTTGGGGCTCTTTCTTGTTACAGACCATAGATTTTTCTAAAGCTAAATCTATATATAATTACTTCCTTTCTTACCTCCTGAGACCATGAATAAAATTAGTATTCTCAGCTCTTCCCTCTGCAGCCTTCTGCTTAACTATCAAAAACTTAGACAAATACTAGACTTATAGTATATTGTTTGGGTGAAGGTAAGATGTAGTTAGTAACATAATTCCTTAGTTTCAGTTCAATGAATAATTCTCTCCAGGTCTTCTATATAACAATTTACCCTTATTTTGCCCCTGCAGATGTTAACCTACAACAACCCAAAATGTTAATTCTTGCCATTTCCATAATATAATACCTAAACTCAATTTAGTCACTTCAGTTTCTTTTAACGTCAAAATAAGTCAAACTGATTATTCGATATCAAATTCACTAATATTGTTTACCATTATCTAAATGAACACCTGGGAAGTTCATCCTTACTTTAACGCCAGAAGAACTTTAAAAGAAATGGGTGTATATTATTTCTTGCTTTAACTTTTTTTTTACTGTGTTGGTGGTTGTTCCTCTTTTTATTTCACCTCAGAAATAAATACTCTGGAAACTCCCATAAAAAAAACCTTGACGTCAACCAAGTCACTTCCCAGTTTTTATTCATTTTTTTCTTACTAATATAAGATATATTATGATATCACAATAGAACAAAGTATCCTACCAGGAATTCAGTTTCTTCAGAAATTTATGAAATTATAAATTTCTTTATCTTAGGGTCCCTGTTTTATGCAAATTTCTATTTACACAGCTCCCCACCATTCCTTACCTTTCACAGGTGCCAGCTAAGTGTGTGATACTGTTGTAACCCTTGAATTAATGATATGTGAGTTAAGAAATGACTCATTCTCACTTCAAATCCCTTTTGGATAGATCAAGTGTGACTAAATCTGTACTCCTGAAAGTCTGCTCTGTGGAATATGGGTCTCAAGAGATGGTCTGTGAAAAAGAAGGGGTGGGGGTCGGGGAGGATTGTGTGATAAAATAAATGTTGGAAATGCTGTTTCTAAGGTTCCTTGTTAAAATTTCATAATGCATACCAGCATAATACAGACACTCTGGGAGGCCCTGAAGTAAAGAAATCCCTTGGCTATGCTTAATCCTGAGTTTCCCAAACGTGTCACCCCAGTGCCAGTCCTGTGCGTGTTGACGTGTGTAAGACCCTGCAGCCAGCCCAGCAGCTGGGATCCACGTGACACGCTTTGCCCAACGCTGACTTTTAAAAGTGACGTAACGTGGTTTACTGTTTGCAAATTGCTAATTCCAGTCAGAAGAGAGTCTTTCAGTAGCTGCCTGTTGCTACAGAATTACCTCAGACCATCCTGCCTGAAAACGTCTCACCACACAGCGAGGATGTGCAGGGCCAGCAAAGGAATGAAAGGTGGTTGTTGAAAGAGCGAAGGCGAACACGTGTTTCACTTTAAATAGGACAGAAATAGAAAGACACCCATCATGTTGGGAGGGTCTGGGCTTCACCTGTGCTTCTTTCTCTTTCAGCTGGGCACTAAAGAAGGGTACCTCACCAAGCAGGGGGGCCTGGTCAAGGTAAGGGGCACGTTTTTGCTCACACTGGCCACAAGGAGAGAAGACATGCCATGGAGACCCAACTCTCACTTTGACACTCTTTTTAAAGCATAATTGCCTACTCATTTTGACCCAGTTATAATTTTTGCCTTTTTCAAGAGTTTGTCTTTATGGATAATGTTAGTCAAAATTCTGGAAAATCACTTGACTATTCTTTGGCAAAGTCAAATGTGTGAGAGTAGCCTACAGGTAACACCCTAGGAAACACAATTCTTTTGGTGGAACGATCGAGGATGAAAGCAGTGAGTTCAATATAGAACATTTCTTTTCTTTTTTGTTTAACAAGGAAGAAGTTAAAATTATATAAAATGTTTACCTAAAGGTAGGCCAAAAAATGTCACTGGCACTTACGTAACCATGTTATAAAATCCCAAAGAAAACACAATTTAGGACTTCACCAGTCCAGGTTATGCAACCGTCCCCATTTGTGTGACTGTACCTGTAAAGTTTCTCAATTTCATGTTAATGTGCCAAGAAGACCCTCACAGGTACCGGCCTGCTTGAATCCAACCAAAATATTCAGTTTTTTGTGCCCCTACTAGACTGGATGTGCCCTAAGGATGGGAAATCCTCATATTCATAGCATATTTATTTTCAAATCCTCTGTTACTTCTTTTAACTGGGCACAGTGCCACGCAGGATAAGATTAAGTTTCTATCCAGGGCTGGTAAATAAGAAAGACACAGTTAGGAACAATAGTTTTTGCCACCAGTGCCACGGAATTCTTAGGCAAGGTTTAGAATATCTTGTGGTTTGACGTTCCTAAATCTCAATTTGCTTATTTATAAAACAAGAATAATAACATTTGGCATTGTATGAGGATTGGTTATAATATATATAAACCTCCAGGCATAGTATGTAACCTGCAATAGGTGCTCCAAAAATGACATCTAATCTAGTTAAAGAGTTAATAAGACGGCAATTTTAGTGGTTTGCTATGAATCACCTTGCATATTTATGATAGAGTTTTTATTTGTTTAAATATGTTAATGATATCTCTGCCTTCATTATGAGCTTAACTCATGGAGTCATTTTAAAGACATCACAAGAATATTTTATTGTACCTAATCTTTTAGATACTTTTAAAACAAAAAGAAATTGTCTAGTTCAAATATTGCATTCCTGTATTCAAAACCTACATGTTATAATCATTTTTTTTCTCAGACCTGGAGAACAAGATGGTTCACTTTGCACAGGAATGAACTGAAGTACTTCAAAGACCAGATGGTGAGAAACGTGATAATACGTTTTCCCTCTAGAAGTCAGCTCTCTAGATGAAAGGAACATCTGCCTGTAAAATCCCTGAGATTCTCCTTACGAGCCCCCGGGACACCTAGTCGATGACTGGAGATGCCAGTTCTTGACTCCTGAGGGAAGGGAGCTCTCTTGCAAAGACGAGATGTGTGTCCAGAAACCTGTCTGTAGATAGGCGAGACCAGCTCCCCGGGGCCCAGCTTTGCCTCTGTTTAGAGCAATGGAATTGTCCTCTTGCCACAACGTATTAACTGTCTCTTGGGGCAATTTCCCCCTTTATTAGAAACATGTCCTTTTCCCATGCCCATTTCATTAAGTCAATTTAAAACTATTTTATTTCTTCTCACTTTCTCTGTACAAAATTTCTGAGAAAGCAGAAGTTTAAAAACATGAGAGAGAGAGGGGGGCTGGCCCGGTGGCATAGTGGTTAAGTTCGTGCACTCTGCTTCGGCGGCCTGGGGTTCACAGGTTCGGATCCAGGGCGGGGACCGACGCACCATTTGTCAAGCCATGCTGTGGTGGTGTCCCATATAACGAGGAGGAAGATGGGAACAGACGTTAGCTCAGGGCCGGTCTTCCTCAGCAAAAAGAGGAGGATTGGCAACAGATATTAGCTCAGGCTGGTCTTCCTCACAAACAAAACAAAAAACATGAGAGAAAAATATGACTCCCTTTCATGTGTTAAAATCCATCTCCATCAAATTTAAATTGGCAGATCTGTCTTTTCTTAACGCCCAGTTTCATGACAGGCCAATTCCCAGACCAGAGGTGTGTGACCTCCCTTAGAAAAGTTTTTTATTATCAGTCCCCTTAGTGAAAGTAAAACTGACAGTTGCACATAGTGGAAGATGTGTTAGGGGATTAAGCGAACAGATTGTATGTTTTTTTACAATGACACAGGTTTTGTTTTTTTTTTAAGTCACCAGAACCAATTCGGATCCTAGACTTAACAGAATGTTCGGCTGTACAATTTGATTATTCACAGGAAAGAGTAAACTGTTTTTGGTAAGTTGTTTTATAAAGGAAATGTTTTTAAAAGTCTTCTTGCCAGACATTTATTTTAGCTGAGGAATAAAAAACCATATGTCTTTAATGTGTACAAATGTTTTGATCTGAGGCACATGGATTTAACATCATACAGGGCATATATATTAAGAGGGTTTTCAGCTAAGTGTCACATAATGCCTCATTTAAAATGGCTTAAACAAATAGGCAGGTCTGCTGGGTACAATGTTTAGGTTGTGCACTGCACAAGTATGATACACATAAGAGGTGCCATTCACATCTTGAACAGTTTTATTCCTTTGGAGTTTTTCCTCAGTTTTAATTAAAACTTTGTTGACTCCAAAAAATGGGTGCTTTGTATTGTTATGACAATTTCTGGCAGATGGCATGAAAGTGTTTTGTTCTAACATAATCAATTTATCATGACAATTTTCTAACTGGGAGAAGTAAAGGGTCTTGAGAAAGAAGTATCTTATTTCCCACCAACTTTTATTTTCAAGTTTTTCAGTCTTACAAAAGTTGAAAGACCCATGCCCATCTTCTTTTCACCTAGATGCAGCAATTGTTAGTATTTGCCATATTCACTTTATGTCTATTCACTTTTTTTCCTGAACCAATTGAAAGTAAGTTGCAGACATTATGGCACTTTACCCCTAAACACTTGAATATTCATCTCCTAAGAATAGAAATATCACCTGTGGAACTACAATACCATTATCACATCTATGAAAATTAACGTTAATTCTATAACATCAACCAATAATGGATATCTGTTTTAAATTTGCATAAAGGTACCAAATGAGCCTATAGGGGTTTCCATTTCTCATACAACAAAAACCAGGAAGCAGGCAGCTGCCTTGACAAGGTCAGGCCCAGCGTCTGCACTGTGCTCTGGGCCTTCTCACGCTTGCTGCTCCAGAGGCCAAGATGGCTTCTTCCCACCTTAGGCTTCATGTTTTCACCTAAGTCATGAAGAAAGATGGAGGGATGGCATCAGCCCCATCTGTCCATTTTTTTATTAGGAAAGCAGGCATTTTCCCAGAAACTCTTCTGTCAATTTTCCCCTCATGTCTCATTGGCCAACACTGGGTCCCACGGCCATCGCTGGCAGCAGGGGAAGCTGGAAAAGGGTACCAGAATGATCGTAATCATTTAACTAACTGTAATTTATCACCGGGGGTCCCGTTAGCAAGAAAAAAGGAAACAATTATCTGTATTAATAGGAAATTAATGATATCTCTCACAGGGAGTACCAATGAGAATTCTAGAAACCAGTTCTGTACAGTGTGTACACAATACCACCCCCTGCCTCCCCCCATCCACTCACCCTCAACTGGACCTCACGTCAGGTTTACCTCCTGTGCACAGGGACTCCCGCTTGTCTATTCAACATAACTACTGGGCACAACAAAGGATGCCATGTAGGCTTTAGGATATAGAAACCTGTTGGAATTTCAGTTCATGACTTTCTTTTTTTTTTTCATGAAAGGGGAAAAGATTTTTAGTATTTTGTATCTCAACTGTAAGGACAGGAAGTATGTCCAAGATGTAAGTCGAGCTGACCTTATTAGTCAAATGATTTTGAGTCTATAACCAAAGACAGTTACCATATTCCTAGAACATCTTTCGTGCCAGGAGGAAAATTCATCTTCCTTCCAGCAGAGACTAACTCATGGCTAGAAGTGGGCAAAATGAATAGCTGAGAAATTTTATTCTTTTTTGTTGAAACTGCCTCCATCCACAGAGGGCAGTGTTCTCCTCTTTGAAGCAAGCTAACACAAATGAGTTCCTTCAGCAAACTCTCTTATCTGTATTGCTGCTTCTTTGAATCACAGCACAGCTTCTGAGTCATTTGACAGATCAGCTGCATAAACACATAAATGCTGTATTCAGTCTAAGACATGAGCAACGAAAGCATCTGGAGATGTCCTGGACATGTTTTTTTCTTCTTTGAATTCTTATTAAAAAATATGAATCTGGGGGCTGGCCTGGTGGTGTAGTGGTTAAGTTCATGCACTCTGCTTCGGCGGCCTGGGGTTCATGGGTTCGGATCCCGGGCGCAGACCTATGTACTGCTCACCAAACCATGCTGTGGCCGCATCCCATATACAAAATAGAGGAAGATGGGTACGAATGTTAGCTCGGGGACAATCTTCCTCTCACACACACACAGACACACACACACACACACTATATATATATATATATATATATATATATATATATAATATAAATATATATAAACCTGGGCTGTAATAATAGTATGAATCTACAACTTCCTTGATATTTCTGCAGTTGGCTGGCAAGAACAGCTTTACATATACCAGTTCTGCAAGTTGCTTCCCCAGCCTCTTCATCAATTCTTTTCTCCTTGGAATACTCTAATTAGTGTTCAACTAATATATATTCAACTAACCATCTGGAATATCTTACATTCTTTGTTTTGTCTTATCAGCTTAGTATTTCCATTCAGGACATTTTATCTCTGTGCAAAGACAGGAGTAGAAGCTGATGAGTGGATCAAGATATTACGCTGGAAACTGGTGAGTTATACAAGTCTTCTGGCTGCCTAGTCCTCAGAAATAACATGTTGATGATTTCAAACACATTTCTGTTGAAAGAGTCAGACTATTCCCGAGAATAAATGGCTGTCTACTTGCAACCTGTGGGATAGTCTATCCATTCTTCCGGGATGTGGGCAGGGTGGAGACAGGAGTACGAGAGAAAGGATGGAGCTGCTGAGGTCTCAGCCCTGGAGCCTTGACCTCACGCCCAAGTGGCTAGCTGTCTTCCTTTAAGTGTGCAGGTTGGCCCAATTTTGCCTGGAGCAGGACATTTGGGACCAGAAGGTCAGACAGAGGAAAGCTGACATATTTCTATAGTAGAAAATCCTTTTAAATTGGCAGAGAAGGAAGCTCACCAGTGGAACTTAGCTTAGTTTCCAGTGTAAGTGTTGCTTTGTGCAGTTCAACAACAAAGTGTGGTTTATTTGATCTGCTTTCTCTATGCCTCCCAGTGGGCAGATGGAGTGCTTATTAAAACTTACCAGTCTCATATGCTTTTTGTGTCTGTTTGAAAGTCAGTGAGTTGTTAGCCAAGAACTTGTCCTTAAGCTTTCTGAAATTTCCTATAGATATCATCTTGAAACTGAATGTTTTCAAATGTAAACAATTTTTAGGATATATATTTTTATGAAATTAGCTGATATATAGAATCTTGTTGAATATTCCTTTCTAGATAGTGGGACTTTTGCTCTTTTCTGTTGAAATTCAAATAAATATTCTGTCCCACTCATTCTGAGATAGTTCCAATGTATTTGATATTCAGTGGGAAATACTTTGCCATATGAAACCTTTGCTCAGATATGAATCAATGTTTTATTCTTTCTATTTCATAAATATGCAAATGACCTATAATCATTACAGAAAAATTAAGGTAAAAATATATCAAATGCACTTTCAGACTTCTCCTTGGGCAAATAAATATTTAAAAACAAAATTTAATCATTCTCTAGTGTTCTTTACCTGCTCACTCCACTTAACAATATACTGTGAATACCTTTCCATGTCAGTAAATGTAGATCTATGTCTTCATTTTGATTCATTGACTAGTATTATTGCATTTTATGGATTACTATAAGTATTAGGCCAATTCCCAATTTGTACATGTTTTAGCAACCACTTACAATATTTCTCTTGAGAAAAATGCAAAAAAAAAAACCAGATTAAAACTTGGGGGGGCAAATGATAATTAATTTATAGTTGCATAGTTTCCTTAGTAATCAGCACATCTTTTTTAATATTTGTGAAAAGCCAGAGTTCACTAGCTCAATAATAAATACACATGTCTCTGTGCTTCATTACAGTCTCAAATAAGAAAACAGCTCGACCAAGCAGAAGGCACCATCCGATCTCGGTCGTTCATCTTTAAATAGACATTTCTTGCTGAGGATGCCCGGCCCGGGAGCAGGGTGGAATGCTCCCTGGTGCTGTGATCCATGCAGGCTCCAGCCAAACTAAGAATTTTTCTTTACAAACAAATCAAAAGCAGATGCTGGTTTGGACCTTTCAGGACACACCACATTTGCTGACTCGTGGAAAGCTGCCACCCCTCAAGATGTCGTCATCTCCTTAAGAATACCAGCAATCACCGTTCTGATGGCAACTGATGAAAGCCCCACGCCCGAGTGTGCTCACTCGCGGAACACAAAATGTTGGATAGAGGGGTTGTTTTCCCTCACCGTGGTCCCCAAGCTGGGTGACGTTACCCAGCGTCCCACTCTGCGTCCTGGTCAACTTGTCTGACAGCCAGGTTGTGCTGTTAACCAGGAAGGAAGCAGCTGCACACTTGGAGGCTGAGGCTGCTTCAGAAAGGGTGTTGAGACAGCAAACATCACAGACTGGGGGGACAGTGGCTCTTTTTGCTTTCTTTATCCTTTATATAACAAAACAAAACAATCCCCAAGACTAAAATGGAAAATGTTTGCACTATTTATTTTCTCTTTGTCGAAAGCTCAGAAATCTAGTGTGTCCTTCCTTTCCTTCTAATGATAAACCTGTGAGATCTAAATGTCCTATGGGTGATGAAGTAGGATGATGAAGATAAAGGAATCTTTATTACAATCTCAAAAACATCTCTTTTAATCATTTTGGGGGAAATGTTTTAAGAGTGAGAAAACATAAATTGAGGAAGGGTAATAAAATAGTAGATAACTTGTAGTTTAATAATTATTATTATAACTATAATAGAGCACTTGTAAGCACTAACATTCAGCCAACATTTCCCCAAACAGCCCGAAAGAGACTTCTCAAGGAGTGTGTGTTAGAACAATCCTCTCCCAGAGCGAGCAGTAGGGTTGGCACAAGAGAAGAACCACTTTGTACTGAGATGCTGAGCACCCTGCATCTTATTCAGGAGCAACTTCTGCTGCCAGTTGAGGGAGCAACACTAAATGCACATGCAATGTATAACAGTGCTTTCAAACTAGAGTAAGGGGATTGAAACAGGAGAATGAGATACTGGCATCCAGAGTTCATGAATAGATTCTAACTCCTTCTATTATCTTTATTAGTACTGCTATTTTAGATTGAACTTTGAAGGGAGATAAGAGGGAGGAAGAACCCAAAAATAAAAAGATTATGGTGCAAAGCTATGATAGAACACTGCTCTTGCAGCCCAAAGGGATAACTTGTTAAATAAGTTTCTTCTGTTATTTAAACAGCTAGGACTCAGAAATGACATTGTTGTGTATTTCGACAAGGTTTTTAATGTATTTTGTTATCTTTGTATCATATGGGATAAAGCAAGTGTTATTTTGTCCAGTTTGCAAAGTAAGGAGTTAGGAATGGATCCTCACTGAGAGGCGTGCTTTTACGTTTCGTTTTCTCAGAACTAAAGGTGTTTCTTTGTGTAGATAATATTGTTTTTATTTTTCGTAAAATATATCATGTTTATTTATATTCTTTGTTTATGTTTATTAAAAAGAGCATGATTTTGCTGTGCCCGTACTATTTTGCTATTAAAATATATTTTTAATATCTATAATTTAAAAGAAATACAACTGATTAATATCATAAAATAGCAACAAAGATCCACTTTGGCTAGACTATGAGCTAAGAGGGATTCAGCAGTGAAGAAATAGTCCCAGTCCTCAAGGAGTTCTTAGCTGAATGTGGAAAAGATAATAAATACATACATGACGATGTGTAGGAGTAAATAAGATGAATACAGCAAGCAAGGCACATAAAGCTACATGATGGAGAGTGTGCTCCAGCAGGGATAAAGCCATTTTTTGGAGGGTTTTGACATGAAAAGGGCGAGCTAACATATACCCACTGGGTAACGAGTACTATGCTAGATGCTGGATCTGCTCTCAGCAGCCCTGAAAAGTGGTCATGATTTCACCTCCTGCAAGGAGCCTGGTGAAGGGCCCTCAATGTTTCTCCAAGTCCTACACGACGGAGGATGTTTTGTGCCAATAGCAGATGGGAATGGGGCTGTTTGGGAGAATAGCCAGTGGGGTGTCTGCATCAGGCCCCATCTGCTAACAGGTGTACGCTTATCATAAGGAAGTAGCTCTTAAGACACAGCCAAAGGATTAGTAGCTATTCTCAGAATTCCCCCTGGGAATGTCATGCCCCACCGAAGCACTGTGCCCTCTGGACCAGGGAAGTGACCCCCATGGTGGGGATGGCTTTTACTGCCTCTGAGGGTAACCTGCCCCCTAGTTCAGAGCCACTGGAGGTCACAACACTCAGTGGGCCAGAGCCTGTCTCTTTCCACCCGTGTGGGATGCGGGAGAATGGACTCTGGCTCTCAGCTCTCACACACGCTGGGCCTGGGGGTCAGGAAGTTACAGTGTCCCTATTTCAGGCAGAGAGCAAGAGAACTATTACAGGGTGAACATCAGTCCTACTTTGCCCCCCTCGCCACTTCAGGTTGGCTGCAGTAAACCCACATCGTTGCCCAACTCTTCCCAGCCAAGTCCGCTGTGTCACCAAGTTCCAGGCTTGAGCCTACGCTCTGCTCAGTACAGGTTCAGACTGTCTGGGCATGACGTCGAGCTGAGTTTCTTAAATCATCTGTAGTGAAGGGTCCAATTTTGTTTTTTTAAATTTCTGATCTATCACAGACTGGAATTTTGTAAAATCCAATAAAAATAAATTATTAGAAAAATGAAGTTAAAATACAAACATCATAATCTCATTTTTTATCATCAGGTTCTAGAGACATAAAGTTACTATGTCAAACTGCTTTAAGTTTTTAAACACTTTGAATTTCTGTCCTGACCTTGTCACGTACAGCAAACAGAACAGCCCAGTTTGTGGACCACATACTGAGTAGCTCTGGTCTAGCGGACGGGCAGGTGAAGAAACCAAGAGCCTTCTTGAGAAAGAGTTCACCTGAAGGTGGAGAGGGTTGAGGTGCATAGGTTTTATTGACGGATTATGGACATCCGTTATAGGGAAGGGGGGTTCTGAGCACATTCTTGTCTGTTACTCAGCCCCTCAGCAAAATCTAAAGAAACTGTTTCACTAGGGTCTCAAAGGCAGACATTGAGATAGGAAACTGTGTCACACTTACAGCTGGGAAGATGGCGCCCCTCGCCTTCAGCAGCCTCTGGCACCCGCGTTCTCAGTCAGCAGCAGCAGCAAGGAGCAGGGTTTGAGGGGCAGAGCTCATCCCAGAGAGCAGAACAAGAGCAGATGAAATTGGCAGGTGCCATGGGGTGTCTGTGAAAACTGGTTTCAGGAGTACAAACATGTAAAGGGCTCTCAGAGGATGCCCAGAAATATCTGGAAGGGATTTGAGAGGGACTGGATTTTCCACAGAAGCAGCAAGGACAGAACCATAGAAGTGGGTCTGGTGGGTTCCTGAACCTGTAGTTATCTCCCCCATTCCAGAATACATAATTGGTATAGACATACTCAGCAACTGGCAAAATGCTCACACTGCTTTTCTGACCCGTGGAGCGAGGGCTATTATGGTGGGAAAGGACAAATGTAAGCCACTGGAACTGCCTCTACCTAGGAAGATAGTAAACCAAAAGCAATATCACATTTCTGCAGGGACTTCAGAGTGTCACGATTAAGGACTTGAAGGATACAGGGGTGGTGATTCCCACCACATTCTCATTCAGCCCTCCTGTCTGATCTGTGAAGATAGATGGATCTTGGAGAATGACAGTGGATTACCAAAAACTTAACCAGGTGGTGACACCAATTAAAGCTACTGTTCCAGATGTGATTCCATTGCTTGAGCAAATTAACACATCGCCTGGTATCTGGTATCCAGCTATTCATCTGGCAAATGTTTTGTTCTTGATACCTATTGGTAAACATCACCAGAAGCCATCTGCTTTATCCGGCAAGGCCAGCAATACACCTTTCACTACCATAGAGGTGTATCAGTTCTTCAGCCCTATGTCAGAATTTAGTCCACATGGACCTTGATCACATTTCCCTTCCACAAGACATCACATTGGTCCATTACATTGATGATATTGTGCTGACTGGACCTAGTGAGCAAGGAGCAACCACTTATTGCTAAGACATTTGTTTGTCTAAGGGTGGGAAATAAATCTAGCAAAAATTCAGTAGCCTTCTACCTCACTGAAAAGCTAGGGGGTCCAGTGGTGTGGGACAGGTCAAGATATCTTTTCTAAGGTAAAGGATAACTTGTTGCATCTGCCCCTCCCACAACCAAAAAAGAAGCACAATGCCTAATAGGCCTCTGGATTTTGGAAGAAATATATTTCTTATATTGCTTGTGGAATTCATTGGTCTTACCATGTTCCCCATTGTCCTGAAGCAGCTGGTTTGATAGAATGGTGGAATGGCCTTTTGAAGACTCAGTTACAGCACTAACTAGGTGGCAATACCTTGCAGGGCTGGGGCAATGTTCTCCAGGACGCTATATATGCTCTAAATTAGCATTCAATTTAGGGAGCCATTTCTCCCATAGCCAGGATACACAGGTCCAGGAATCAACAAGTGGAAATGGGCATGACACCATTATTTAACCCTAGTGACCTCCTGGCATAATTTTTGCTTCCTGTCCCCAAGTCCTTAGGCTCTGCTGGTCTAGAGGTCTTTGTTCCAAAGGGAGGATTGCCTCCACCAGGGGACACGACGATGATTCTATTAAACTGGACTTTAGGACTGCCACCTGTCTACTTTGTACTCCTCATGCCTCCGAATTGATAGGCAAAGAAGGGAATTACTGTACTGGTTGCGGTGAGTGATCCTGATTGCTAAGAGGAAATTGGGCTGCTACTGCACAATGCAGGTAAGAAAGATCACGTCCAAAATACAGGAGATCCTCTAGGGGATCTCAGTACCACTAAGCCCTGTGACTAAAGTCAACAGAAAACTACAAAATTCAGTGCAGGCAAGACAACTAATGGCTTACATTCTTCAGGAATGAAGGTTTGGGTCACCTCACCAGGCAAAGAGCCATGACCAGCTGAGGTGCTTGCTGAGAGAAGAGGGACTATGGAATGGGTAATGGAAGGTAGTTATATTAGCTACAACCACATACCCAGTTGGAGAAATGAGGATTGTGATTATTATCTTTCTCCCTTATTTTGTTGTGTGTACATATACAAATATGTATATATTATAAATACACATACATATATTAAGCAAATATTTTCTTTCCTATCATCTAACATAAACTGTATTAAAAATGGTTAACTTTACATCACTGTATTTAAGCTACAGTGTATCAAGTAGAAAAGGGAACATCACCCAAGCACTTTGCACGTTCTCTGGGGAAAGGGTTGACTTATGTTCTCAGTGTATGCAGGATAGTTGTGTCACGTTAGACAGAAGTACAACTTGGTTATTGTCTTTAATTGGAGATTAAATATGGTTTAAGATGTGTACTGGTGCCAAGCTGACAAGGGTAGACTGCAAAGGTTAATTTAATGTCAGCTTTGCTAGGCTACCCAATTACTCAAACATGAATCTAGATGTTGCTATTGCAGGTATTTTGTAGATGTGCTTAACATCTACAGTCCACTGAATTTAAATAAAAGAGATTATCCTCCATAAAGCTGGTCCTCATCCAACGAATTGAAAGGCCTTAGTAGCAAAACAGGTCTCCAAGGGGAAGAAATTCTGCCTTAAGGCTGCAGCCCCAGCCCCTGCCTGAGATTCTCCAGCCTTCTGGCCTGCCTTACAGACTTTGGATTTGCCAGTCCCTACAATCATGCAAACCAACCAGTTCTTGAAATAAATCTAATATGCATGTACCCTGTTGGTTGGTTGGTTGGTGAATCCTGACTGGTAAAACTTTCTTCCCCAAATACCTCATCACCATTTTAATAGAAATTTTGTTTACTGCAATATTTATTTTTGATTTTATCTATATTTGAATATTTAAAGATTCAAAAAGTACAACGAAGTTTGCATTGAACAGGCTCACTCCTGGATCCCTGTCCCCCAGCCATCTAGTTCCACTCCCTGAAGGCTACCGACGTTACCAGATTCTCTTATCTCCAGGGACAGGCTATCATATACAAGCAAGTATGAACACATGCGTTTTTTCCTTACACATAAAATGTAGCATACCACAAATAGTTTCACCTCATGCTTTTTTCACTGAACACTGTCTTGGAGATCATTCCATCTCAGTACCTGAAGTCTTCTTCACTCTTTTTCCCAATGGTCAAATGTAGTAATTTAACCAATCCTCTATGATTAGGGTGACCATGTAATCTCTTATCTAAAGTGGGACACCTGAGAGTTGAAAGGACCACTAATAATAGTTGCACCAAGAACAGCAGGTATAAACTGGTATAAACGGTTAGAAAAAATAGAACATGTGGTCATCTTATCTATGATGGGTTATTTAGGTTGTTTCCAATCCTTTGATATTACCATTTCAGTGAATATACTTGCAAATATATAATTTTGCATGTCCATATGAATCAGTAGGATTAAATGTCTAGAAGTGAAATTGTGATGGCTGAGTGTGATGGTTAATTTCGTGTCAACTTGACTGGCCACGGGGTACCCAAATGTAACATTATTTTTTTTTTGTGGGGAAGACCAGCCCTGAGCTAACATCCGTCGCCAATCCTCCCCTTTTTGCTGAGGAAGACTGGCCCTAGGCTAACATTGTGCCCATCTTCCTCCACTTTATATGGGACGCCGCCACGGCATGGCTGACAGGCAGTGCGTCGGCGGGCGCCCGGGATCCGAACTCGCGAACCCCGGGCTGCCAAGCGCGGACCAAACCGCTGCGCCACCAGGCGGCCCCCAAATGTAACATTATTTTGTGTCTGTGGGTTGTTTCTTTGGAGAATCCTAACACACTGGGCCAAAGGTTATATGCACTTAAAAGTTTGATAGAGATTGCCAAATTGTCCTACACAAAGGGTGTAACAATTTACACTTCCATCAGCAGGGCATAAAAAAGGCCTGTTCTACTTATTGAATAATCCCTTCCCTATTGACTTATAATGTCATCCTTATAATGTTTTAAGTCCTCATATCTATGTACTAGTCTGTTTCTGGGTTAGTTTGTTCCACTGATCTGTCTAGTTGTGCATCTAATATAGTTTTATATTATCTTTTAAAAATAATCTAGTTTTATATTACCTTTCCAAAAATTTCTTAGAGATTTTCACCTTATTTTTCCAGATGAACTATAGAATGACTTATTATACACCTTCAAATAGAAATCTTAATAGGAGCTGTATTCACTATGCAAAGGTTAATATTTCCATTTAGTATAGTTCTTTTTCCTGGGTTTTTTGTTTTGTGTGTGAGGAAGACCAGCCCTGAGTTAACATCCGTTGCTGATCCTCATCTTTTTGCTGAGGAAGACTGGCCCTGGGCTAACATCTGTGCCCATCTTCCTCCACTTTATATGGGACGCCGCCATGGCATGGCTGACAAGCAGTGCGTCGGCAGGCGCCTGGGATCCGAACCTGCGAACCCCGGGCTGCCAAGCATGGACTAAACCGCTGTGCCACCGGGCAGCCCCCTTTCCTGGGTTTTTAGGTACATAGTTATTATTACCTGCAATTAAAATTTTGCTCACCTCATTTATAAAAGACCTTTTCTTGTTTCATGCATCATTGCACAGGCAAAAATTTCATGAACGCTATTAAATAGTAATCCAGATAATGAGAATTGTAGATTTTAATGGGTGTGTCTAATGGGTGTGTGCTTCATTAGGTTGTAACAATTAACTAATTATAGCTCCCTGCAGGTAAAACACTTCTCTTGCCTCTATTTCCTTGTAAAGCCTGCTGTTCTTGCCCAATTTAAATGCCTCTGAGTTTCTACAGCCCCGCCCTGAACATAGCATTATCACAGCACTTCCTATACCTATTTTGTTTACTGAGCTGTAAATTCTTTAAAAGTAGGTACCACAAATTACTCTCATATTTGCACAGGATGGTAAGAGGAAGGAAGGGAGGGAAGTAGGGAAGGAGGAGGGAAGGAAGAAGGGAAGCACGCAGGCACAGTGCCTGGCCAACCACCTCACTGCACAACTCTAGGGATTGCCTCTGCACACACTCCATGTCAAATGCACTCCTGGAGCACAGAAATATGATGTGAACTGTGCAATGTGATAGCTCTGGTGGATGGCACACAGTAGGTGCTCAATGCATGTGTACTAAACCGTGCCACTGACAAACTGATTGTCAAAGAACCTGGGAGGAAACAACCAACCTCGAATGATGGACTGCATTCCTGAATACAAACGGCATATTCTAGAACTGTGATACCAATTTCACAGAGATTAAATGAGGCTCCTGGATGAGGTCTATTTTCAAATTGACAGTTTATCCTAGGTAAAATAGTCTCAAAACCAGTATCTACAAGAAATATTCACTACTTATTTAGGCAGTTGAAAGAGTGAATTAAGTTAATTATATTCTTTCAAGTTTTGAAAGAATTCTGAGAAAAGAAACCTATATAGTGCTCAAACTGTACTTTTAAAAATAATATTTTATTTATACTCATGTATGAAAAAAAATGGCTGCACTATCATGTTTATATACATACCAATAGTGGAAACAGTTCGATAATGAACCACATCTAAATTTTATAAAGAACACACAAATATTAAAACACTGATTAGTTACAGAAAGCAGACTGGGGGAAAAACCATTAGCTATCATTTTCATATTCATTAAAGAGCAGCACCCTCTGAGAAGAATCAAATCAATTAGTAATAATCATCTATATTGCAAAATAATATATACATAGGAAAGTTAGTGATTGTACTGATTTTATTACTTTTACTAAGCCATTTTATCTTTCTTACACTCAATGCAAAGAAATAAAACAATATGAAAGAAAAATATGTCCTCATTATTATTCACAATAAAAAGGGTTTTCCACATTCTGCAGGCCTGGGTGTACTGTACAACAGGGAGCACTTAGTGGGTTAAGTGAATCAAGGTACCATTTTGATTCTAACCCACCGAATAAAAACTCATCCATATTTGGTGACTGGACTAACTCCATAGGAGCTGCAATAGACTGAACCATTTCTGCGGTATTCCCAGATCTCACTAAATAAGAAAAGGCTCTACACAAGAAAAGATAATCAATCTGTCCATAAATTTTAAGTTTTTTCTTTAGTGTAAGGTGGAAAAAGGGGCCCTTTCTTGAGTACATGGATACAAGTGTTGTGGTCTAAAGATTGCTGGATTGATATTGTGTCTGTTATAATGAAGATAAAGTATACACTGAAACTGCTGTCAGATTAAGAAACTTCCACAACTTGTCTCAATTCTTCAAATAATGGAGCAAGTTCCTTTTCTAGGCTGACAATTAGTCCTAAAACAAAGAGATTTAAAAAATTAGAACATCAGAAAAATGTTCCTGGGAAAGTCTTTGACTTAAATTCCCTTGTCAAAACTTACTTAAATGAGACATAGTTTATTCCCCATAACTAAAACAAAATATTGTAATTCTAAACAAAGCAACCCAAAAACCCATATTCATTATAAAGTTTATTTTCATCTATCATTAAAGTAGATAAATGAAAAATACATTTTTTATAAGATAAAATATGAATTATACACACTATAATTTCATTAATTGAGAGGAAAACCTTAATTCAGACATTATTATTTAAAAATCTGCAGTGATTCAGAAATAATACACATGATTTTTACTAAAAAAGGCACTTTTTCCTGAGCAAATTTTAATGGACTTTAATGGACAAAAGAAAGGTAGATAACCTGCTTCACTCTTGTGCAAAAAAAAAAATTTTATTTTATAAATTGAACAAAACTAAAGCATAAATGAGTATTTCAAATTAAAAAATTACTTTTAAAGATGAATAGTGGGAGTATAAAACACATACTTCCATGTTTAAAAAGAAGTTCGGTGATGAATCTGGAAGACAAACTAGCCTAGAAATAAGCATATAGCTTCTTAGTTTCCCAGAGTGAAAGGCTATACACCTTAGACACTGCTTGTTTTATGTGCACACAAACATCTTCCTCTGTCTCATGGAATATTAAAAGCATCTGGGATTCTCAAGGAAATGTTCTATGTACTAAAATATAATTCTATACATTGTTATAATTTATAATGACTGATGATTTAGCATGTGATGGTGAATTATCACAACTGAGGTTTAATACACTTAAAATATTGACACCACTACTATCCTACATAATTTACAAAGTGTTTTCACATATAGTATTGTACAGCTCCAAAACATTTAGAAGTGGAATAGATCATCAAATCTAACCCTCTCATTTTAGGGATGAGGAATGTATGAACAGGCTTCAGTGACAGAGCTGGGAACAGAACATGCTGGAACAACTTTGAAAGAAAAAAAACAGAAAAGGAATGTATAACACTCCTAAAAAGCAGTCAAATCTGAAGGAGAGAGACCTTAAAAAAATCCTACTTTATCCAAAAGGGATATAATAAATTACAATTCAACTGAACACTGTCATTTTACACATAAATACCCTGTGAAAGCTATCGGAGGTAACAAGATCTTACTCTTCTTTATAGAAAGGACAGCTTCTTCATGTTTGTGTTCAAACTCTTCAACCCACAAGAAGAACGTGAACATGTTCATCCTACTCACACTCTTTAATTCTCAATCACATTCATCTTGCCCACTATCGTTCAAGTTGTTAAAAATTCTAATAGATTGGTCTATATGGAATTGAACTCATCCTTGATCATTTTATGTGTTTTGTTTATCTTCTCTACACTTTTCTTGTTTTCTTAAGCTGTTTTAATGTGAGCAAGATGTAGCATTCAAGAGATAATTTAATTTTCCTTCCTAACTTAAAGGATCACTTACCCACACACTGTCTGATTTGAACTAGAAAATAACCCCGTAAGATGGAGAAAGCAGATATTAGCTCCATTATACAGATATGGAAAACAGAACTCAGAGAAGTTACTTTTTCAGAGATCAAGGAATAGATGGTGGAGCCAGGCCATGAATTCAGGTTTTCTGACTCTCAATCTACTATTTCTATCACATTAGACTGTTCAGATATGGTATTATAAAGAATTACAAGCCACATTTAAGACAAAACACACCTGTATTGGCATTGCTGCTGGCTATGAAACTCACCACCAAAGGTAAACGATTGAATTGAACCACCTAAAAAGAAAATAAGGTCTAAATAATATGTTGTATTGTGGAAAGGAAGTATAATTCAAATGAAATCTCTTAATCTTTCAAAAATTCTTAAATGGTCAATGTGTAAGATACGAGCCCAACATCATGGTATTACATCATGAAATATGTAATATTTCCATAAAAAATGAAAATAAATATTTCCATAAGACAGAGTTACTGATATCTCTTAGAGACATTACTACTACTTAGCCTGGAAAGTTGTGAAGGTGGGACTGTGTCTTCTTTATCTTTCTCTCTCTAAAGCCCAGACAATTACATAGGAGGAGCTCAATAAACAACTGACAATTAAATGGCAAAAGGCAGTATTTCTCAATCATTCAAATAGTTGGATCTTCATGATTTTTCTGCCTCCTGTACCCTACTATAATTTAAATTAACTTTAAATCAACTATCTTTTTAAAAATCTTAGCTTCAACCTAATCCTTATCAGTGAAATTAAAGGTCAGATGGGTTTGTTATCTTTCGCCTAATACACATTAAAATATATAACTTTTAAAACAAAAAATTTTTCTTCTGTATCTTCAGTAGTATATGAACCATATTCTGAGAAACAGTGCTGTAAAGCAGAAGCGATTAACTTATTCTAAAGAAGAAAATGCAGCTGGAGATTAAGCAGTATGTAGCAACTAATTTCATTCCCACTATTAATAACATCACTGATTGTGTGTGTGTGTGTGTGTATATATATGTATACACATATATATATTATTTCAAATGAAATGAAGGAATTAGCAGCAATAACAAATTTAAATAACTTATCATTTGATTGAAGAGAAATTTTTTTATCTGTCACAACAACAACAAACAAGTATCATTTGAGAAATCACAGTAAGCTAAGGGCACCATCTACTGGAGGTAATAGTGACCTGACTTACTCTTTTTAGGATAATAACATGTACATTGTTATTAAATCTTTTAAACTACTTTTCCATATTAATTAATTCCTGGTACAAATGTGAAAAAAATTACTACAGTTTAACATAACCAATTTGAAGGCTAAGACTTTACAATTCCACCCCCTTCAAAACCAAAATTTAGAATGATAACACAAACTATTTTATATAGAAGACAATAACAATAGTGAAAATCAGTAAACCATTCAATAATGATGAACTTACCTGGTAGGTATTATAGTAACAGATGATACTTTTATTTTTTGAAAGTCCAAGTTTGCTCCCTTGGTCTGTTGCAAGGGCAAAAGTAGATAAGAAACCAGGTCTCAAAGCGTGCTCAGGAGCATTATCATTGGCCACTGGAAGTACAAATGATTTAAATAAAGATTATGCAGTGGGTATGGTAGGGAGAAGATTTACAGCACTTTCTTTTTTTACATAAATCTGTAAAAAAAAAAAAAAATCAAGCACAAGGGTTATGCTTCACAATATTGAAAATCTATCACTAATTGAGGCTTATCAGTTTAGGTGGAAAAAACTGCTAATTGGAAGTTGAGTGACCATAACTAAGGGGAGAAATGCTGATTCTCACCACTTTTTTTTTTTACTTTTAAAAGAATACTAAATGTTTATATTTTCTTAATATCTACCTTAAAACACAGATTAATCAGTACATTTAATAAATTGAATATTCCGGTTAGCTGAGAGCAAAGCTAGAATAAAGTAAAAAAACTTCAAAAACCTTTGCCCTCATAAAACCCACAGTAGTATCACTTATAGATAATAACTCTGGAGCTGGCCATCTATTTTAAGTTTCTTTCACTCATTAAAAGGTCTGAATGGAGTAAGTTGTACCAATAAGTGTGGAGGTCAAGTCTTTAACACAGAGATCCTCAGAAAGAACATTAGAGCTGGAAAATCTCTGAGATTATTTTGTTCAAAGCCCTCATTACACAACAGAGAAAAGGCAAATGACTTGCCCAGGGCCACCTATGTTTCATGGTGGGTAAGAAAGCTCACTGGACCACACATTAGGAGATGATAGGTTCTATTATTACCTTGTCACTGACACATGTGCAACTTTGGCTGACAATGTACTCTTTGCACTTAATCATCTTGGTTTATAAAATGGAAGAACTACATTAGGTGATTTATAAACTTCCTTTCAATTCTAAAGTCTAAAATTATCTGACATATATGATAACCCCAAGTGGAAAATAAATTGTAAACAAAATGTGCAGAACATTATTTAATCTTTCTTTGGTAAAGCTATTACAGTACCCCAGTACAATTAGGAACATCCATTCTGATGACACCATAAGATAGAAGTAGTAAAAATGGTCTTAATACACAGACTCTGTGGCATAATATATATACACTTAAAAAAAAAAAGCTGAAAAGCAGGTGAAAAATTCTTTTTTAGGTTAATAAGCTTTTGTTTAAATAAAAAATTCCTGTTAGATTCTGGTTAACTAAAGTAGTTGTGAAGTTTAAAAAAATCTTATTTCCAGTAAGGGAGCAGAAAATCAAGAAAGATTAAACAAAACAATATAAGTTGATTCAAATGTATGGATGTTTATCCTAAAACTACTAGCGATATTAATAAAAAATGTATATTGCAGGAGGTCTGTGTGTATAATACATCTAGCTGCATATATGCCCACTCTCATCACTTAGATTTACTAATGGTTTACATTATACCATAAAACATCTTTAACGAGAAACTGGGCCTGTGATAAATCTATGATCAAACCCTGGATGTTAACACGATACATTTGACATGTAATAAGTTATAAGTTCCAACCCAGCCTTCAACATACAAAAGCAAACATTTCCCCCCAAACTAAGACCGTCTCCTGAATTTAATGAAATAGGTCCTATATGCTTGCCTTCTGCACTATTCAGATATAAACACGTTTTTATTCAAAAGCAAATATGACACTGGCATGGAAGTGTTCAGTTTACCTTTAATAACAGGCACTCCATCTCTATCTGACACAACAATAGCATGAAGCCCTTCAACACTAGAAAGAAGAATAAGTTAAAATATCATAAAACATTATCTCAAAATATGTACCTCAAAGTCACAATGGTAATTTTCATATATATTTCTGAAAAACCATGGAAACACAATTACTGACATCATAAGCTCCTATAATGTGTTTGCCAAAAGTCTTCCAGAAATTGAATGTGTATTACTGACATGTTTATAATCTTTACAGATTTACGTAGTTTATCGATGAAGATCTAAAACATAGCTCATTTTCCATTAAAATTGCTAATTATCATTCCATGGTTTACAAAAGTATGACAGGTTATCAACAGTGGTTACAGTGATGAAAAGACTTTTTTCTTTCTCTCATTTATTCCAATATCAAGGGCTCAGTATCTGTAGTGCTTAATATTTATGATACCACGATAGACAAAAATAGACAGAGTCTCTGCCTTCACCAAATTTAAAGGAGAGTGGTTATCCATCGAATAATCTCACACTAACATATGTAAAAGTAGAACTGTGGCAAGTGCCATTGAGAGATCTGTGGGGCTATGAAAGCCTATAAAAGGAGGGTTGATTTAGATAGGTGGGTCAGGGAAGGCCTCCCTGAGGAAGTGATAACTCAGCTGAAATATTATAGCGCTGATTAAGAGAAGAGGGACAGAAAGATCGTTCTAGGCTAAAGGAACAAGAAAGAAAGGAGAAGGTCATACAGCAATCCTTTCAGCCATGCCTACATAAGAAGCAGTGAGGAGAATGGTCAAGACTTTGAACTTAGAAAGCTTTGAACTTAGAAAGACCTGGGTTCCAGTCCAGGCTCTTCTGCTGACTATTTATGCTACCTTGGGCCAGTCATGAAACCTCTCTAAGCCTCAGTCAACATTTGACCATTGTGAAATTTAATAAAATAATGCATATAAAGTAGAGGCTGGTACATAATTAATGGGTGCCATTTGTGCACTGACAATGACATAATTTACCACTGTACTTTAAGTACTAAATGATTAGTGAGAAGCCCTAGGGCACAAAAGTAAAGTGTTAATTATAGTGGGAAAACATTCTCAAACTTTAACATTTACCCAAAATCTATAGCCTTGTAACTACCTTGTAAAATCTGTAGTCTGCAACTCAGAAATATGTTCAATGTTCCTGCTGTAACCCAGAATTATCCATTCCTTATTGTGTTAACCTTAATGTTTTAACTTCGGAATGAGGAATATTCATATTAACTTAAGATACTGAAATTAAATTAAAAAAAATCCCATTGCCAGAAACTTTTAAGTCAGAGAAGTGTTATTAAAATTTGAGGAGAAAATGCTACACACAAAACCATTTATCTGTCTCACATTAAAAATGAGAATGATGAGGGGCCGCCCGGTGGTGCAGCGGTTTCGTCCGCGCTTGGCAGCCCGGGGTTCACGGGTTCGGATCCCGGGTTGCCAGCCGACGCACTGCTCGTCAGCCATGCTGTGGCAGCGTCCCATATAAAGTAGAGGAAGATGGGCACGGATGTTAGCCCAGAGCCAGTCTTCCTCAGCAAAAAGAGGAGGATTGGCAACAGATGTTAGCTCAGGGCTGGTCTTCCTCACAAAAAAAAAAAAAAAAAAAAAAAGGATGAAGCAACTGTGTATAAATATTTACTGGTATTATTTTCCATTGTTCAATCCTGAAATTATCTATGGATTAAAACATACTCTATAAAATGAATACATAAAACAAATATATTCTTCTAAGTTAAAAACTAGATTATATAAAAATATATTCTACAGATACCTGTACACATACAAATCACTGTGCAGTTATCAACACCAATACTACTTGAAATAGAGAAAGATTGGAAACCTAACTGTCCATCAAGGACAAGTTGTTACAACACACATATACAATGAATGGAATACTCTGCAGCCATAAAGAACAAAGCAGCAGCTCTTTGTATGTACTTGGAAGGAATAATCTCAAAGTTATATTGTTAAGTGAAAAAAACAGCCTTTAATAGTGTGTACGAGAAGCAAAAATTTATGTAAAAGCACGTGTAGGCATGTGTGTGTATATGTTGCAATGGAATAAATGTTTATGTCACCCCCAGAAGTCGTATGTTGAAACCCTAATCCCAATGTGATGGTATTTGGAGGCCTTTGGGAGGTAATGAGGCCATGAGGGTGGAGACCTCATGAATGGGACAGCGTCCTCAAAAGAGGCCAGAGAGCTGGCTACCCTCTTTTCACTGAGTGAGGATATGAGAAGTCTGCAACCTGCAACCAGGAAGAGAAACCGACTATGGTGACACCCTGATCTCAGACTTCTAGCCTACAGAACTGTGAGAAATAAATTTTGGGTGTTTATAAGAAATCTAGTCTACGGTACTTTGTTATAGCAGGTTGAACTAAGACATATGTGTATATGTGTAAATATGTGTGCTTATATACATGTTTGCTTGCAGGTGCATAAAATCTCTCTGAAGGTAACCATGGGTGCCCCTGAGATGGAAACTTATGGCTGGAGGGCAGGGATGGGAAGCCTCTCACTCTCCCGCCTTTAGTTAATTTTTGAATCTTGAACTTTATGAATGTATTGCCTACTCAAAAAATAAGCAAATTAAAAAACAGGGAAAGAGTACTACAAAAATGTTTAGAAATATTTGCATCATCATAGGCAGCTTCCTTATTCTTATTTTCATGGTAATTAATTTAAATGCCAACTAATGCACTAAAAGAGGAATTAGGAAAAAAAAGGACTTTCTTTTTAACGGATTTTAAATTCACAGATAAATGTCCAACAAAGTAGAAAACCCACTCACATATTTAATTACCCATTTAAAGAAATCAGGTCACAAATATAAAAGGTGTTTCCAATTCTACACATAGTGAACAAAGAATAACATTTTATTAATAATTGAAAATAACTATGATGCATTAATAGGTACATCACACTTTTAGAAGGAATAAACTAAATTTTATGAAATATTCTGTAGAAATCGAAACCTTAAGCTTACTATAACAAACATTTTTATTCCCAAAAAGCAAACGTTACATTGGTAATCAAAAACATACTTAGTTTTATTCATATGATGAAACATTTGCTTATTTTAAACCACATACAGTTGTGACTCTTACAGCCTGAGACTGCTTTGGGTCACAGCTAGATTTTAAAGTACAAATCCAAGCACTATATTTAACAGAGAATAAAAAAATGAACAAAAACACATTCCATTAACATCTGCAGCTGTCTGATTTGGTTGCTGAGAGGAACAGCAATAACAATTAAAAACATGGACCCACAGCTCTGTAAGCCAGGCTGCCTGTGTCCAAATCCCTTAACTTTACATACATCTAGTACAAATCAAACTGTATATTTTACGGCTTTTCTTTGTAAGTGTTCAATATTATTTTTACTTCATTCTTTTAGCTCTTAGGATGCAATAAGCTTACTTTCAAGAAAGGTCATGAGTAGGAATCAAACTGGGCTTGGTCATTAGGGGGGAAAAAAAACCACATGGTATCAATCCCTTTCCTTCCATTATGGAAAGATTTTCACAAATATCAATTATGCTTCTGTTCTCGTATTTTGTTGCCAGTGTGGTATTCCCACTCCATCCCTCTGGCCAATCTTAGCATCCTTTCAATATGCTAAACCTCCAACAAGGTAATTACAGAAAGCACTCATTTTGTATGGTTGCAATACAGACAACTTTTGGTTACCACAGTTTAGTTAAATAACACTACCTCTCCCAACAGCATGGGTCAAATTTCATTAAGTATGGTATATTAACTGAAGAACTGCATAAAGCACAAACTTCACTAACTCTTCAGTTCACAAATCACTATGTAAATAACTGTGTAAATAACAGATGCACATTGTGATCAGCAACCAATCACATCCCTTCTTTCAGAGTGTGTTGGTCACTGAGCATCTACTACTCAGTTTATGCAGAGATAGCAAAGCATGTTATCTCCCTGTCTTCCAGTGATAAACAATGTGACATCAAAAAAATAACTGAAATAGGGAACTGGTCAATAAGGATGAAATACAGCAAATACATGAAAAGTGATCATGCTGGAAGTGAAATTCAAATAGAAAGTAAACGAAGTTACAGAAAAAATAGCTGGCTGAGGGAATTCCGACACTACCACTGTTGTGCACTTGATGTGCAGCCAGAGGAACTCAGTGAAGGCAAACTTATCGACATAAATGAGGAAAGTGGTTGTGATGAAAAAGGATGAAGATGTAGCAGAGGAAGTGACACAGGCAAAAAAACTTCACATTAAAGGAACTCAGAGATATTTCACAACATTGAAAGTAGAAAGGACAAAACGCTGGCAGCTGATCCAAACTTAGAAAGGAGTAAGCATGCCAATTTGCAAAGGCACAGAAAAGATGCCTGTTTCTTATCTTAATGATATACCTTTCATATGTCTTAAGGTATACGAAAAGAAGTAGGCAAACCCTGTTCAAACTACTCTTGGTAAGTTTTTCACAAAGAAACAAACACTCTAATTCTCATATTTCTGTTTTAGAGTGTATTAAACAAATATTAGTTTCAGCAGTTGTTTCCATTCCCCTAAATATAACCAACAATATGAAAGATTTAAATGTTTAGACAAAATTTTTTAAAGGCCACAAAACAACTGTCATTTTTCCCATTGCTTACTAAAATTGCTTTGGACACTTTCAGCCTCCATGTCCATTTCTATGCCCCTGCACTACTGTGCAAAGCTAGGACTGCCTGTATTGGTGATCATTAGGTTGACAACAGAATCAGCAGCTTGTCTTTCTAGTCTGCCAATACAAGGAGGAAGAGAGTAAAAATAAAGTAATGCATTAACATCAAACAATTATTTAACACTTCAATAGTGGTTTCTTCCTGAATATAAAAGAAAAATATAAATATATTAAAACCAGAAGATAATACCATTAATTTCTAGTGATCTGTAATCAGAGTAAAGGCACAAGCCAATAGGCAAACCACACCAAAAACTCAGGCAAAAATCCAAACAAGAGTGTTTTTTCCCTACCTACAGAAATAGAGTGACATCTAAAATCTTTTTAACTTCAAACAGATTTGGAGGGTAAGAAATAAAAAAAGGATCTCACCACATATTCTGCTATACTACCTCAAAGATTATTCAAGTATTCTGGAATGTGAAAATAGATGTCTCAAGTTACAGTCCTCTCTCTCATGCCCTTAACCCAAAGGGATCATTTTACATTAAACTAAATGTGACTCTGAATTCAACTCAAGTGACAAGGTCCTTTGAATCAGTAAAATACCTAAAAGGAAGTGTGCTGTCCTCAACACAAGCGGCTTGTTTATACAATGGTGCATCAAATGGAACGTGTGCAGGCAAAAGAAAGCCTTGCGATTTTTCCAAGTATGAACTGCTAAGTTCTGCTAAGTCTAACATTTTCAGGTTACACAGACTCGGCAATTAGGTCTTAAAATCAATATTAAAAGTAAAGGCAAGTTCTTAGGTGTTTTCCCTTAAAATTAACTACTTCAAAGTATAATCCAGTAAACTGCTATGATAGTATATTTGAAAGAACTCTAAAGTGGCAAGAAATCTGAGCTCTAGCCCTCTGGCATTCATGAGCTATTTAACCTTAGACAAATCATGTAATTCTCTAGGCCTCATGTTATTTACCTGCAAATTCAATGGACACCTCTTGTGCTACCTAGGGTTATGTTAGGTATTTGAAAGTGCTAAATAATAGCATAATATACACATAATATCAGTCTAAAGTAAACAAAGAAAATACTACATAAAATTAACGTGTTATGCAGAATTTATTTAATAACAAACTGGTAATTTTTTACCTTGGTAATTTTTTATACAGGAATCGCTTTAGATCCTGAAAGAGAATATAAAAAATCATATTATAATAATATGCCTTGAACTGGTTCTCTATAAACTGTCCTATCCATATTCCAGGTACCTTAAGTCATTATTCATAACCTTTGTTGCTTGTGTTCTATCTTTCTCTTTCTGATTTTGATACTTACTAGTTGTGTGACTTGGAGCAAGTTAATTAACCTTGTTCTCTAAGCCTCAGTTTCATTATTTGTTGAAAAGGGATAATCATAGACCCTATGTCATAAGACTTTTTCAGGTTTATTGAGGAGATGCATGTAAAGTGATTAGCATATCCAGAAATGGGAAAGACAAATATGGATTAGCTGTAATATTAGATGATACTTTTCATAACTATTTTACATCCTCATACTATTGTGTTCACTTGAGATTATGAACATCTTTCCATGACCATAAACAGACTTTCTAACATCACTTCAATGATCCTGGGTAAGTTTATCAACTTCTCTGAAACTCAGTTTCCTCACATGACTAAATGTGTGTCAAGTGCTTAGCATGGAACCTAATTAGGACTAAAGAAATAGAAGACTATCTTATGTTGTTTCATTTCGCTCTCTCATCTGGGGAATTTCATTGACAATCCAGCCATCAATTATGAGCTCCACATAGGTAAATCAGGTATCTGTCTCTAATCCCTACTATTCACCAAACCTGAATGTTCATTTTATTTCATGTTATCACCACCAGCTTATCTTTGCTCTTATCTTAAACACACACACAAAAACAACTCATCTTGTTTCATCTGAAATCCAGACTTCCTCAATCTCTTCTTGTTTCCAGTAATGGCACTACCAATCCTGTTATTTGGGTTTGAAACGCAGAGTAATAGTTAATCCTAACCTCACATGTGTGTCACTTTTAAATCACTTGTGAAGTCAGATGTTTTTAAACTGATCTTCTTCTTTTCAACTGACATTATAATTTAGGTTCATTTTATTATTTACGATTTGCACTACCTTCCAATTGGTATACTGGTCTCCCGTTTCTATCTCATACAGTTCTACACAGTGCTAACAATCACATTACTTTCCTTCTCTAAAGCCCTAATTGCAGTGATTCTCAACCCTGGCTATGGCAAACACCTGGGAAGCATGAACATAAACACTGATACCTGGGTGGAGGTGCTCCCCAGATGCTTCCTGGTGCAGCCATGGTTGAGAAGCAATGTTTCAATGGCTCTCCCACTGTTCACTGAATTATGTACAAATTCTTGAGACATTTGAGGCTCTCCACAATATGGTCTACAACTAATTTTACAGTCCTGCTTCTTACCACTCCCTCATGCATATCCCCAGTCCCAGTTAAATTGGACTACTCACAGCTCCTCCACACATACCTTTCCCTTCCCTATCCCTCTAACTTTGCTTATGCTATTCATTCTACTAGTAACACTCTCCCTCTCAATCTTACTTTTAACAAAATTGCTACTCATTATTTAAAGCTAATCTCAACCACCACATACTCCAAATAGACTTTCCTGATAAAATACAAACCAAATGTGATTCCTCTCGCCTTTGACTTTTCACACAATGATGCATGCATATCTAAGCACTTTTTTTTTAAACTTTAAAAACCCTTAAGGGGAAGAATTACATCTTAATCGTTTTTATTCCACCCACAGCCCTTATTACAGCAAACCCTGCAAGGCTCAATAGATATTTAGTGATTTGATTCTGCCTGAAGAATAATAAGGCCTCAAAAATATAATGGGGGGCCAGCCCAGTGGCACAGTTGTTAGGCTCACGTGCTCTGCTTCAGTGGCCCAGGGTTCACAGGTTCGGATCCTGGGCACAGACCTATGCACCACTCATCAAGCCATACTGTGGCAGCTTCCCATATACAAAATAGAGGAAGTCAGGCACAGATGTTAGCTCAGGGCTAATCTTTCTCAACAAAAAGAGGAGGCCTGGCAACAGATGTTAGCTCAAGGCCAATCTTCCTTACCAAAAAAACCCCCCGTATATGTACATATATATTATATACAAATAATATATATAACCCATATATACATAATACATATTATATATAAAATGGAAGACACCCAAAAATGGAGTAATAAAGTCATAAAAAGTTGCTAAATGTTGAAACACAATCTTGTAACCTAAAAAAAAAATCAGATTTATATTAATGCTGAATGACCATTTGGTGTAGTAGTTAACAGCACGGACTCTGGAGCCAGACTGCCTGGGTTGGTATCTTGACTCCACAACTTACTAGCTGTGTAACCCGAAGCAAGTTACTCCATCTTCTGTGCCTTAACATTTTCATCTATAACATAGGAATAATAATAGTGCCTACCTCATAAAAGTTGTTGTAAGAATTAAATGAGTATATATGTTCAACGTTTAGAAGAATACCCAGCATGTATGTAAGCAAAATAAAAACAAGATGTAAAATACAAACATTAGTAGTAGTAATTCCCTGCTGTTTCTAGTAACCAGTACAATTAAATTCCCTAAACTAGAACTTCGGTTTTATTGCTGTGCTTTGAAAAGAGGCATCAATCAGAAATCATCTCAAATTGCTACAATGTACCTAGAGAGACGACAGGACTACTTACTGGAAAAAAGATTCAGAGCAGCAAACCATTGTTCAGGAATTCAAATGGTAAACATTCTGAGCCCCTCCTACGCCCCAGGACTGGCGATGGGGAAGAAGACAATTTCCCGACCTCAGCCACCTTGGTGTCCTCCACCCTGACTCCAGCAGGAACTCAGGACCCCGCGAATCTATTCTTATTAGTCACTCACTCCAGACCCTAAAGGAAATAATCAGGCGGAGGACTAAAACGAAACAAACTTCTCCTCGGGAAGCGCTACCTCTGCCCGCCCGGAAGCCTCCTCCGAACTCCCACCCTCTCCTTCCTCCGGGTGGGGCGTTAACTCACGTCCGCCATGACGAGCCCCTTCCTCCCGCAGGGTCAAGCTCCGCGCCTGGAAGAAAAACTCCTGATGACTCTCCGCGGTCGGCAGGCCAGGCGGGCATCCACGGCTCGGGACCCGGGCCAGGAAGGCCGGAGGGAGTTCCCTGACACCCGCCGGGAAGCCTGCCCTCAGCCACTCCACCCTCCGTCCCCAGGACCTAGGCCCAAGGGAGAGGGCAAGGGGCGTCCGCCCCGCCTCTGCCTCCCTGCCGCACCCTGCGGCCCCGGCCTGAACACAGGGCAGAAGGCTCCAGTTACCTGGGTTTGTAGGTGGCCCGCTCCTCTCAGCTGTCACTTCAGGGAAAGCTCCAAAGACCGGTTCCTCGAAAAGCTGTCGTCACATGACTTGTGACCGCCTTTGTGCTCCAGGAAGCACTTCCTACGCCTCCGACCCCTGGTTACAGGTTTCCGGGCAGGCGCAGAGGACAGTGGGAGGGCACGGCCGCACCGGCGGCCCGCCCCGGCCCTCCGCACGCTGCTGCTGCGCCTGCGCAGACATCAGGGCGTCGGGACGTCGGAACGTCGGCGGTTGGATAGAGGATTCTTACGAGAACGCCGGGCCCTAAAGGCCCCCGGGTAATGCCTGAGAAGATATTTTTGTGCGGAGAGGGTGTATACATTTCATTAGTTTTTCAGGGTGGGTAATGTTAAAACTTTTTCTTGTAGATAAAAAAATTTGAAGGGATGGTGATACCAGCTGAACAGCAAGCACCATATTGCCCGTGATTAGAAACCCAGGTCACTAGGTTTCTGACCCCAATTTCCTAGTCTGTTGGCTTCCCCATGAGTGCCATCCACGTGCTCTTACTCAAGGCCTTGTCTAGACTGAATCGAGGAGCTATGGGCTTTCTGGAGTTCTCACGGTTACCTGTGCACCTCAAGCCCCTTCTTTCAACTTATGCAGATATTGGATAACCTTCTTTCATTGGCTCTTGACTTAGAAGGCCGTGCCTTTTAAGGACTGCCCATATTATTTTTGGTTTGGTGCGTTGCTGGTTTGCACATTTAACACAAACTTAAGAGGAGGTGGTAGGAAAATGAAGTCTATGGGAACTTGCTTATATTTATCTTCAGCTCCAGTCCCTAAAAGTAGGAGCGCAAAAGGAATTAACTCTAGCCCAAGACATGGTGAAAGAGTTGGATACTTATTTTCTAGTTATCCTTAAGAGGATGAAATGGCAAACTACAAAGCTCTCAGGTGTTACAAATGACCTCCTAAGCATTACAAGTGAACTAGGCAGTTCCATGGCAACTGACATCATTGACCATCAACTTCTTTTTCCTTATTTTAAACACTTTGATTTCTTGAGTTATTTTAGGTCCTCACCCATTCTAGTCTCCCAACTCTTTAGATAATGGCATTTAAATCTCATCTTTGAGTTCTCTGCTGTTTTTCTCCTTCCACAGTGTCCCGAGAATGCGAGTCTTAAATTTGTACCTTTGATCTGAGCTCTAGGTTCACATTTTCAGCTGCTTGTTGGATGTTGGATATTTCTATGTACATGTCTTACTGGCAGCTCTAACTCAAACACTCTAAAAACTTCTCCAATAAACCTATTTCTCCTGATCTGTGTCTACACTGGTTCCATGATTCGACCAGTCATATATCATGTTTGCTCTTTCCTCCTTCATGTCCTCTTTTCTTCCCTGACGATTTTTGCATCCATATTTTTTCAATTCTTCATTCAAACCATTATTCTGTTCAGCAAGACTATATTAATAGCTACTTAATAACAGCTAGATAAACCTTCCTAAAACAGTGCACATTACTGCTGTTCAAAAAATCTTTAGTGATGTACCATTGCAGACCATGATAAAGTTGATGGTCTTTAATCTGGCACTAACATAATTCTGTTTTACTTCTGGATGCATTCTAACGTGAATCCTATACTCCAGCCAAATTGATTATCTCACCCTGCCATCAGCATGACTTTTATTTTCTCACACTGGTTCTAGAAGTTCCTTTAATCTGAAATGTTTATTTCTCTTATAGGGGAGGAAAAACTTCTTTCTACCCTCTTAGGTTCTGTGGCTGGGCCTAAGAATTAAACTGACCATAGACAGATTAACAGGAAAACATACAAATCTATTTAATATTTTTATGTGTACATGGGAGCCTTCAGAAGGAAAATGAAGATCCAAAGAAGTCGTTAGGCCTGAAAGCTACTATATCTTTCTACACAAAGAACAACAGATTGTGGGGATGTCACAAGACAAAGAGGATTGGGCTAGGGGCAGTAAATTGTGGGACAGTGACTATGAAATACATGGGGGAAACTAATAAAAGGGCTATTTTAGTAGGTTTTTTTGTACAGGTCCATTTTGTCATCAGTCCTGTCTCTGGTGATAAGAATGTTCTCTTCCTGGTGAAGGGAGGACACCTTTTTCACAGGAAATTTTATGACCTGCTTTTAGGTAAAAAGAGGGAGGTCAGAGAGCCCTTCCTGCATGTGCTGTCTCTTAGAGCTTCCAGCTCAAAATAATCAATATGCCAAAGCAGCATATTTTGGGGTGGCATGTTCTGAACCCCTTCACTCTCTACCTTAGCTATTTAAATCTTGTTTCCCTATAACATCTTCTCACCCATCACATTCTCTTGAATGCTACCATATACTTCCAAGAAGGATTAATAGTTATTTGTGCATCATTGTGTGTCACAGTTTTGGTTTGTTTTCCCAGTGAGACCAGGGGGACTAGAAGGTGGGTCATGTTGGAGATTTTTCCAGTTTCTTACAATGCCTGAGTTTCTTTCACTCAGTAGGCACTCATTCAACATTTGTGGAATAAAAGTGATTAAAACCAACCATGAATTCTGGCCCTGACTAAAACTTCTTATTCCCCCACCTCTGTACCATTTGCCCCCAAGTTTAGAGGCAAATAAAAATATGCACTCTAGTAAGAACTTTTCATTTCTGGAAGTGCTACTTCTCAATTTAACAAAATTCTCCATCTTAATGACCTTAATAAATGGTTGTTGATCTGGAAAATACTTTTTTTCTTTCTCTTGAGTGGCAAAAAGGGAGAGCATTGCTTTCCAAGCTCTCCAAACATCACCATGTCCTGAAATTGAAAGAACTAATAAGATTTCTAACTTCCAAGTGTGGTGGTTTCCGAATCATGGCATATCAGTGGGAGAGTTCCTTATGTACTAGATTGATCCGTTTGCATTTACTCATTAATACCACTGCTTTTGGTACAGGACTAGGGGAAATACTGACTGACCTAAAAGATTATCAGCACTATGTACCAGTTCTCCAAAGTGGGGAGTACCAGATGATCCCAGAGGTTCAGGAAGAAACTAGTAGAAACTGTACAGACACCCCCACACAAAATGTTTATCTCATCATTCAAATTTCTAGTACACAGCATATTAGTATATTACATAAACAGGTACATGTTGTTAAAGTTCTAACCTTATTGGTTATATCAGAGCCTTTGTTTCTGCATCTCTTTAGCTTAAATTTCTCTTAGCTGTTGTATACAGCAGAGATGTCTCAAATTTTTTTTAATTCTGCTTTCCTATAAAAAAAAATCAACAATCATATGGGTTTAGGCTGGCTCCACTGTCTGTGAAAATTCTAGTCGGCATTCAAATTCATATGGGGAGGAGAGTCTTACTGATTCTCCAACACACAAAAATGAAAATTTTATCCCTTCGACTGGGCAAGCTGGAAAATGTATTGCTAATTTTGATTCTGGCTGTGGCTTGGGATTGGGCCCATTGAGAATACAAGTATAAGGTCATATGCAGTAACCTTCTCTTCTATACTACTTCTAAGCACACCCTGGACTTAGGCAGTCACCTCAGAAATCACTAATTCACCCGATCTCTGGCTTACATCCAAGAGTCAATCATTGGAATCACTCACTTGTCAACATCTTAAACTCCCCTACCATCTTTCCTACCTGACAGAACCCCAAATTTGGATGAGTTAATTGAGTTGTATTCTCCATGCCTATGCCTAGGCTGCTGGGTTAGGCTGGAGAAAATACAACTAAACAGATTGTAAATTCTGTCACCAACCTAGGACCCGTTGGTGGATTGAGGGACACTGCTTTTTCACTAGTTAGCTGACTCAGTGAAAACAATTCCTTCAAACTGTCTGCTTTCTAAGCATCTGCTTATCATTTTCCCCTCCCCTACTTTACACAAACTGCCTATTTCATCAGGAAAATGCAAGCCATAACATCTTGCCAGCAGCTTCAAATCTACCTGCATTTGCACCCATCCTCTGGGCATTCCTTTCTGAAAGAATGCTGGTGGTGTCTCTTAGCTAAAGTAATTCTTCTATCTTTGCTCCTATATCCTCTGGACATATCGAGTACTTACTGCTATTATCCCTCTTTTCTGTATTTTGACTCTTTCACCTATTTGCCCCTTTCCATCAGAATAAAAAAATTAGTAAGCTATCTCATATAATAAATAGTAAGGTCTCATGTAATAAATAACAATTGAAAAAAAATAAAAGCTTTCTTTAGCAATCACATCCTCTTCCAGCTCCCATCCTTTTTCTCTACTCCTTTTCATAGCCAAATTTTTGGAAAGTTTTTAATTGCTGCCTCCATTTATTCCAAATCCAATCAACCAAATAATTCTCATGACTCTACCTCCTGAATATCTGTCAAAATCATTCATTTATCTATATTCCTGCTCTGGTCCAAGCCATGATCACTTCTCCTTTGACAATAACGTCCTATCCTTCCTACATTTACTTTTGCCCTTTGGTCTTCTCCACAGAGCAACTAAAATGATATTTAAAAAACTCAAATCTCATCATGTAACTCCTCCTCCTCAAAAATCTCAAAGTTTTTCTATTGACTTAGGATAAAATCCCATTATCATCATAATGGTTTATATATAGTCTGTGGGATCTGGCCCCTATCTTATTTTAATTCTCTAACTTACCCTGGCTTCCTTATGCCATAATCAAACAAGTTTGTTTTCACTTCCATAAATTTTCAATGATGTCAACTTAGCACATTGCCTGAAATATTTCTCTGGCATTCACCTCACTCCTACTTATCTCCTTTGGGTTTTAGCTTAAGTCTTCTAGATAGATCCTTTCATTGTACCTTGTAATTTTCTTTGTAGCATTCATCAGAAAATTATTTACTTGACATTTATTTTCCTCACTAGATGTGAACTTCATGAGGATTTTTGTCTTGTTCGGTGATTAATTCCCAGCGCTCTGCTCACTGCCTGGGAGACAGCAGGCATTCATACATTGTTGAACAGTTGAATGAATGAAAGAAAGGGCATATTAAGAATACAAAACATGATAAAAACAAATCCTTTACAGTGAGAACACACCTTCTTTTTATTCATATATTGAGATAAACTGCAGAGACTGAAAAACAAAAATTCATCATAAATCATTCAGCAGAACATTCATGAAAAATCAAATGCATTTTCTTTAACACAGTTCTCACACAGAAACTTGTATTTTATATAAGTCTGATATAACGCTAAATATTTTACAAAGCAGACGTTTCATTTTTAAATCTAATTGTATAATCTTAAGTGCCCTATAGACAAATAAAGTAAGATCTCCTTTACCAGTTTCACGTCATTTAACTTATACAAGGCTTCCATTAAAATTCCATCACACCTTGAAAATTACCTGCAGCTTTTAAAAACACATGATTTAAATTTTAAATGGAAAAGAATCTTATGTAGCAATCCAAAAAACAAAGACAAAATAAAAATAGGTAAGAAGCACTTCTTAATACAAATAAATCACAAAATATCATTTACATGTGAGTTTCTTTCTTCTCATTGGTAATGTCATCCAACTCAAAAACAATTCATTTTGAAACTGATGCTTAAAATACTCCAATGTCACTGAAAAATCTCTGTTACTTAAGTGGTGCTATTAAATGGCAAAGCAAAATGTCAGATTGGAATGTACCGACTCCTGTGCTGAAGTGAATGAGACTCATTCCCATTCATGCCACATATCATCTGCTATGCAGTTACTAGACAGCTCAGCAACCAGTAATCCCAATTTTTAATAATAACTTACTAAACTAAGACATTTCAAGAAACACTTCTTACCCCTATATATTTCCAGATTGCTACAGAAAGATAACAATTATAGTTGAAGTATAGGCTCTATAATAGGAATCTGTTTTAAAATATGAAAAAGATTAACAAAGAATTCACACCAATGAAATTCTGTGGACTGACTTTCAAAGTTAGAAATAAGAATATCCACTGCTAATGGAAACCCTGCTCTGTGCAAACATAGTGTGGTATATATTAAACAATCACACATTTGAGGTATTAGATGGAAAAAAATATATATATATACACACCTATACACAGACACATCCACAGAATATTCACAAATCTATTGGCCCCAAAACCAGCAGATAATAAAATTAAATGAAAAGGAATCATGTACCAACAGGAAAAAGTTATACATAGGGAATATACAAAAAAATGTGGTTACATAGTCCTTAATATAAGGAGTATGTTTTGAATTAATGTTTTGAGGGAGAATGTTTCCATTTATATGAAAGTGTCTATTTAATAGTAATAGAACCAAAAAGGAAGCCTGAATTCTAGGACTGTGTTGCCTGTCAGATTACTAAAGGGATATCTAAGAATTCCTTGAAGATCCTTATTCTACTTTTTCTTTGTAATTAAAAATTAAAATAAAAAAAACTTTGGAAGTTATTGTTGGATTACTCTTTTTCATTGGTTTATAGAAAATTTTATAGATTTTAACTAGGCAGTAGTCCAATGTGGCCAATAGATAAGGGTTTTCTGCTATTTAGTAAAGATTAAAATTCAGATTTATTGTTCAGAAGTTTTTCTGTTCAGTTAAGACAACAGATTATGACTGCCCTTTCAGTTTGCCTTATTCTGTATGAAGACAGATAGCAATATGAGTAGTATTACACCTGAGCTTCATATGGGGAAGCTAAAGGAATGCACAAATCCTCCTTTTGAACCATTTGGTCCCTTGACATAACACTTACTTAACTAGAAAGATAGCTCATTTGGTCCTCAGGCCAACCTCAAGAAATATTTCACTGCCTTAACACAGGTGGGAGATTTATTTTTTAATGAAATATGTAGGAATACACTATTAAGTAATATTAACATATCACATTTGTTAAATAACAGCTGCATTTAAAAATATTACCGATCAACAAAAGGAAATCAAGAGGTTAATCATTTCTCTCAGTAACTATTTTACATACTAGTGTAACTGAAGATTTAACAAGAAGAAAACTAAAGCATAAAAGTGCAATTAAAGTCAAGGGCTGGAATACCACATTCCTGTTCCTGTGAACACCTGAGCTGACACAAAAGCAGAGTGGCTTAATGCACTGGCATATATATGCCTTAAGGACTTACTTTTCCCTACTACATCTTTGTAAGTCATAAATAAGAATGTAATGATTATGAAACAAATACTTATTTAAGATTCAAATGCAATCTGTTCCCAAAATATGTTTTCACTTATTAAATGGATTATAACTTGAAATTTCTCATTGTTGAGAATTCAATTCTCAGATTTGATCAAAATAAATTCTGAAACTTACAAATGATTAGCACCAGTCTATCTGGGAACTAAGGAATCAAAAGAGGAGGAGAAAAGGTACTATTTATTTCCCCCAAATCCTCACAAGGACAATGATGTTTGTGTATGTTAAAGCATTAATAAATATAATTGTTGCCAAACTTCTAAAACACCAGTTAGAGAAGCTAATAAAGCATTACTCAAAAAGTGAGGGCTTTTAGGCAATGACTAAATGAACAGTACAAGTTACCAAATGAAATCGCAAAGGTCATATAGCTAAAAATAAGATGGCAAAATGTTGAGATTTTTATTATAAGAGTAGCAAACATGAAAATCTTATTACATTGCAAGATAGCTAAAGTGTTCTTTGTAGAATTAACCCAAAATTCTAAGACACTTGGTTGGGCCCTTACACCATTATATAGGTGACATTAAGGACTTAATCTTTACTTGCATACTTCATATGTGGCTTAAATTCTCAGGCACTCGATCAGTCATTTCCCACAGTTGTTTGAAAACTTTATCAAACACATTTCCCCAAACATTTTATGAAATGTAATGGAATGCAGCAATGCAACTGAAATATAATACTGTCCAAAAGCCATGTATGACTTCATATTATACAACTTCACTTCACTTGATAACTTCATCTATCCCCTTAAAGTCAGGATTAGGGGAAAAAGAATCAGTCAACAAGAGTTCAATTCATATAAGCATCAACCACAAGAATGTACATTTCCCACTAAAACTGGAAAAATAAATTGATGAAATTTTTTCACTTAAATTTTTATAAGTTTTCTGATGCATATGAACTTTCAAGTTAATTAGAATGCTATGACCTTATTTTTTTAAAAACTCATTCTATGGGCTCAAAAAAATATTTACAATTGTATTTTCTTTTAAGCACTGCTATTTTTTTTTAAAGGTCTCATTTCTAAAATAAAGTTGGTTAAGCTGTCCAGTTTTGCTAGGATAGCATGTTATTTAGTTTAACCTACGTATTCAATCAGGCATTTCTATTGATTCACCTGGAAAGGGGGATGCAAGAGAACATTTTAAAAAGAACGGTCATTTTAGAAGTTTTATTCAACAGATGCTATAAATTAACTACATTCAGAAAATATCTTTAAACAAAAGAACACTGCTACTTTAACTAGCATCTCACACACAAAGAAACTACCAAAGATGTGTTCATGTTCCATTAATTGAGTATGAAGCAAAATCATTAAAATACTATGACTGTAAACACAGAAGACTAGAAATCAAATAGTTTCATACCCAATATACAGGCACCAAAAACTTTAATTTCCAGCTGATTTTTGTAATTTATATTATGGATTTAATTACAAGGAGCTTATTCCTACAGGATTAATTGAATTAAGAGTGAATAGATTTTAGCTCAGAATTTTGTAAGGATAATTTGCTATAAATCACTATTCTACCTGCTGCTATATTTCTGCTCACTGTTGCATGTGGCCAAACAGATCATGCTCTGGTGAAATAAGTGTGCTGTAATCTATCTATATGTTTAAGAGTTGGCAATCAGGTTAAAAGGCACAAAGCTTTATTTTAGTAGTAATTTTTCTTATTACTTATTTGTAGAAGAAACCATTTACTTTTGGATCCTGCATAAATGATCATTAAGAAAAAAGTGCAAATTTCCTTGGGGGGGAAAAACAGGTAGATCCTCTTCTTCATAAATTTTAGCAGTGTTCAAAGACATATATGAACATTTGGGGGCCTTTTAATTATTGGAATTGCAAATGACATAACTGCAATTTACTGTTGAAGACCCTTTTTGTTTAATATCTATATAGCCATTTCCTCATATTTTCTTTAAAGTCTCAGTATAGCATTATCATTTCTATGCATGGCTTAGCAATTCATAAAACTAAATAAATAGCAAACTGATACTCTACACCAGTTCATTTATCTCAATATATATTTTGGAATATAATGGCAATATTAAAAATATCAATTGCCTATAAGCTGATAATGCTACAAGATTTTACATAAAGTTAAACAGTTTTTGTTTTTTCTTTTCTTTTTGAAAAAGTTTCATTGTTTAAATTCCACACATTCGACATCTGACAAGGAAAATGTAATTTTGTCATAGAACATTTATTCCATCAATTTAAAGTGAAGTGTCTCATGGAGCTAAACACTAAAAGAATTTAAATAAAAAGGCAATAACCTGTATGTACACAAAATGATCATTCCATAAATATTTACACAACGAGAAAAAATGGAGAATCACTAAAACTGGAAACTGCTACAGGTGTGACAATCCTTTCTCAAGACGTTTTTAGTTAGGAATCATATAAGCTTTTAAAGTGAAAATAATTACAGAAGCATAACTAAAATATTAATTTTAGTCTTCAGTTTCTTACTATTTAAAGGAGCCAGTAGGTCATAAACAGTCCAAGATTTCAGGGACCAACTATTCAGTTTAGTTTTTAACATCAAATCTTTTCTTTACCTCTCATGATGAAACTAAACTTACAGAAAAAATAAAGAGTATGCTAAAAGGTATAAATAAAATTCGAGTTCACCCTCCTTTATAAATACTGGTCAGCCGTTCCAACTCTTTACAGCTGTTCATGCTCAAGGCATCTGCCTTCCTTCGGAGTCGGTCATCACGGTATACTTTTGCTGCATATTCCATATCTGTTTCTGTTAACAAATAAAAACATTCTGCTAAGTAGACACAGTCATCCCTTGTTATCTGCAGGGGATTGGTTCCAGGACTCTCCACAAATACCCAAATCCAGGAATGCTCAAGTCTCTTAGTTGGCCCTCCATATCCGTGGATGTGGAACCCACAGATATAGAAGGCTGACTGTAATAATTTATATAACCTAGTTTTTTAAACTCAAATAATGTTTCATAGAAGCCCTTCAATATACTTCTATTAACTGACTTTTTTTTAAAAAAGAATGAAGTCCAAGTCCTACTCTTGAAAGCCATTTGGAAGCCTAGCATGTAAAACACACACAGAGCTGCTCTGGAAAGGAAATAAAGATAGAATCCTATCAACCCTTTCCCTCCACTCCTGTCTCCAATAGTTTAAAAACTACTGCTCTAAAGCATCATCTTGACTTCTTATCCTAAAGATATCATATGCTATTCAATACTGCTAGTGGTCATTTCTGCTATGACCTTTTGTTAAGGTTTCAGATTAATTAATTATGCTAAGACTTGCGTAGAAAAATTTTAAATCTTGTTCTGAGTTTGCTTGAATTAAAAAAATATACAATAAACTTACTGAAGGTACACAAAAGAGAAAAAAAGCCTGCTATACAATCATAGTAGTGGTATTCAGCAAATAAGTACTTCCGAAGCTTCCTTCAGTATGTGATGGCATTACTAAGGAAAAATAAATGGACCAGAAATCAAACATTCTTCAGGGAACTATTCCTTGTTATTTTCCTGTTACTCTCAGCCGTTTCACTGTTATATTAACACTTCTAATGGCTGGGAGCACTTAGAGAAGATTTAATAAAAAGAGACAAAAATCGGTTACTTTCTGGAAAACAGTGGCCGAAGCAGAGGATGTCAGTCAGGACCACATTCAAAATATACTGACACATGAGTGTATTCTATTTGTCAAGATCTTCAAAAATGATCTTTATTCAATCAATCAGGGTAGGATTTAACAACTCAATCAAAATCACTCCACCCTTCTTATTTACAAATGTAAATACTTGTAAAATCCATTTGCCGATGATTCTTCCCAAATGAAGTAGATAAACTAAGGTTCACAGGGCTAGTGAATGGCAGAGTCTAGATTCCAATTCAAATCTCCAACTCCTAGCCTAATATTCTTTCCACTACCTCAAATCACTGCTTGTATTTTATAAAACACTGATTTTACCAATCTAGACATTAGAGTGTTAGAAGTGACCCTTAAACAGAAAAACCCTGGCAAAAGAATATCCATTGGCCAACCATCTTTGTTTTTTTTTTGGTGAGGAAGATTAGCCCTGAGCTAACACCTGTTGCCAATCTTCCTCTTTTTGCTTGAGGAAGATGGTTGCTGAGCTAACATCTGCACCAGTCTTTCTCTATTTTGTATGTGGGACACCACCACAGCACGGCTTGATGAGTGGTGTGTAGGTCCATGCCTGGGATCTGAACCCGTAAACCGGGGGCTGCCCAAGCGGAGTGTGTGTACTTAACCACTACACCACTAGGCCTGCCCCCCAACAATCTTTTTGATGACATTAATTTATAAAACAAGATGATTTTATCCTAATCAACAAGTGAAACATTCAACCAATGGACTGTTATACTGAACTCCTCCCACTTCTATCTTCATTCAAAACCCATAACCTCTAGATGTGCTAAATTTGTTGAATTTTTTTTTGAAAATTTCACAAAAGTTGAGTACTACAATGAATACTCTAAAACCTTTTACCTTGAGTGACCAAGTCTTCACATTTTGTCAAATTGGCTTTAGCCCTCTCCATAATAAAGGCTGTTGTCTGTCGTGACAGTTATTATTTTGCAGAACCTTTTGAGACTAAGTTGCAGACTTATGACCTTTCATTCCTAATTACTTCAGCATGTTTCTCCTAAGAACAAGGGCATTCTCTTATATAACTACAATACAATTTTTGAATTCAGAAACTGAACAGTATAATACCATTATCTAATATATAGTCTATATTCAAATTTCACCAGTTGTCCCAATGATATCCTTCCCATCCATATTGCCATTTGCTCTCCATCCAGGATCACACGTTGTATTCAGTTGTCATGTCTCTTTAGTCTTTAAGAGTTTTGTCTTGTTTCATTGATATTTCTGAACACAAGCAAGTTGTTTTATAATGACTTATTAAAATCAGATTTAGTTAAAACTTTTGATAGTAACTTTAAAAGACACACATAAGTGCATATAATATAGCTGTAGACAACTTGGTACAGTGGACAAAACATGGACTGAAGGGTCCATGAAACCTATTAATACTGATCTTACCAGACTGTTTAAAGATTAAACTAAATTTTGCCAAGCAAAAACACTTGGCTTATGATAGGGATGGAAGAAAAAATAATTATAATAAATAATAATACTGAACACTTACTGGTGCAAGGCATTATGCTAAGTGTTAACATATATTACCTGTTATGGTCCATATTTTAATGATGAGATAACAGATTTAGAGAGGTTAAGCAATGTGGTCTATGTAATCTGTTGGTGGAGCCAGGATCTTGCAAAGCAGTCCCAAAGCCTGTACTTTGACCATAGCATTACACTATCTTCCATAAATATGAATCTTTTCCTTCCTTCTTTCTATTTATACAGTCAATTCTCAACTATTTAAGGTAACAGAATATAAGTATGCATAATCGAAAAATCACCCTTAGTTAGCTGAGGACTAGAACTTGTATTTGAAAGTGGATATACCTAACATGCTAGTCATTCTTTTAAGACTTAATAAGCAGGTCTTTAATACATTCATTCATATGAATTCATTAATCATTCATCCAATTGTTCATATATCCATCAAAAATTCACTATTTGCCTATGATGTGCCAAAGATTGTGCAAGGTATTAGAGATCAAAAAATGAAATGAAATGAAAGAAAATAAAATTTGGTATATACTGCCCTTAAGACCTTCGGTTAAGGCAAGGTTTCTCAACCTCAGCAATATTGGCATTTTGGGCCAGATAATTCTTTATTGTGGGAGGCTGTCCTGTGCACTGCAGGATGTTAGCAGTATCCCTGGCCTCGACCCATTAGATGCCAGCAGCATCCCTTCCACCCTCACCCCATGTTGACACACACCAAAACTTCCAGACATCAACAAATGTCCCATGGGAGGCAGATGCACATCATTCCCAGTTTAAAACCACTAGTCTAGGGGCCGCCCGGTGGCGCAGCGGTTTAGTTCGTGCTTGGCAGCCCAGGGTTTGCGAGTTCGCATCCCGGGCGCCCGCCGACACACTGCCTGTCAGCCAGGCTGTGGTGGCGTCCCATATAAAGTGGAGGAAGATGGGCACGGATGTTAGCCCAGGGCCAGTCTTTCTCAGCAAAAAGGGGAGGATTGGCAACAGATGTTAGCTCAGGGCTGGTCTTCCCCACAAAAAAAAAAAAAAAAACAAAAACCACTAGTCTAATGTAACCTTCTCCACACTGAGAACAGTCTGATTTCATAGACTCAGAGACTTAGAAACCAAGGCAGTCATATCTCTTCTAACTGCCATTATGTAGATGAAGAAACCAAGGCCAGAGATAAGAACGCTCTTAGAAGTACACAAAGGTTATGTTTCATCAAATTTTCCCTAGTGGATGAGAGATTATGGTAACTGCTAACATTTTCTGAGCATTTACTACATGAGAAACACTTTATTGCCTGATTTAATTTTCGCAACAAACCCATAAATTTAGTATTATTGAGAAGACTATGGAGCACCGTGCTTGGATTCTGGAGACAAATTGACTGGTTTTGAATCACAGACTACCACTACGACCCTAGGCAGTTACTAATCTCTCTTTGCCTCAGTTTCCTCATATGTAAAATGAGGAAAATAATAACCTCACAGTGTCATTGTGGAGATTAAATGAGTTAATACATATATATATAGTGCTTGAGACAGTGACTGAAATAATAGGCATTATATAAATTATTTCCTCCTCCCATTCATCATCATTATCCATTTTACACATGAGAGAATAAATTCAAAGAGGGTAGAATATTTGGCCCTAATCATTCAGCTAAAAATTTCCGACTAGAATTTAACTTTAGTCTGTTTAATTCCAAAGTCTACACTATATGGTCTACGTTATTATTCGCAACAGTCAAAAAAATAACCATAATAACATTCAGTTCACATGCAGTATTGCAGCAGATTCTTATGGTCAACCTTTTTTATAGGTGGAACCGCCTTTTAAATGAAGGAAGCTGAGGCTGCAAAGGCTAAACAAATTGATTAAGTGTTCCCAAGGACTTCTCTACATACAAAGTAAGTAAAGGAAAATGAAATGTCAATAAAACTCATTGTACATTAAGTGCTAAATGTGTAAGCTAAAATAATGAAGAGTTTCAAACTTAACTTTGAAACAGAATGCATATTAAAACTGATGACATAGTTTACGTGCCAGGATTTTTTTCTTTCTTAGTGGCACATAAAATAATGATGCATGTTACAATGGACAACATCTTAAACACACTGAAATTTGGTATTACTCACTTATTCAACCAGATATTTATTGCTACAACAATAACACAAATAACATTTATTAAGTCGTTGCTATGTGCCAAATACTGTGATAAGGCCACATGTACATTAAAATATATTTAACTATTGAGCTCCAATTATGTGCCAGGTAATTCTAGAACACTCCTTGAGTAGAGAAATCTACAGTAATCAATTTCAAAGACTCTGAATAAGTTTTTAAATGTTAAACATTTGATAAACTTACTTTGTTGTCTTTCTTTCCAGCAATTATTTCGAATATTAGTCACATAATCTTCTTCTACACTCTTTTCTACCTTTTGTAATAACATTCCTTTATATTCATTTTTGAAGTCCTTATTGACATAATAAACGACTCCCAAGTTTTCTGTCTGCATTTTAATAGTTTGTCCTGATCCACTGTAAAAGAAATGCTTGGTCATTATTTTTTTAATTAAAATTGTACATTCTGATCTACTACTACAAACCAAGCTAACAAAAACAACTAAAAATAATTAAAAAGTGAATAATGATAATCATTTATTTACATTATCTCAAATTGCCTAAAACCACCATTCATGTCATAAAAAAAGTAATCATATTTTAATATACCATGTTCTTATAAGTTCTCTCAATTTTTAGTTAATAAAAACCCTATTTGGAAGAAATAAGAAGTTACTTCTTATTTTTAGACCAATCTGTTTTTAATATTATAAAATCACTGGCAATATGATTTTACAAAGTTTCCTTTATGTTCGTTGTATTACACTAAAATTTTGTAGAATGGATGCTGCATTAAATTTCCTTTATGTCCTGACCTCTTATATATAAAATATATTACGGATAAATACTTCATATAATGAAAAAGTAATATTTGCTTTCATTTAATCAATATTTTACAAACAGAAGAGTGAAGTACATTTCCCCCTTAATGACACAAATCTATGTAAGATCAATCACAATTTTATTTTTGTCTTTAAAGTATTTTTGTCTTTGATGTTAACACATTACCTATCATATTAAATTGCTATCAAGTTCGAATATGGCACTTCTGTCTTTATCCACAATGGAACAGAAACATAAATTAACAACATAATACAAATTTATCACTTGAGTAACTATTTTTAAAATTAAAGATTTTTAAATCTGGCACATTGTGGTAATAGAAGATTAGGCACTTAAAACTTTAAAAGAGCACGAAGCTCTTTAAAGAAAGCTAGATAAGAAACAACAATTCTTTTTTTAAAACTTCACTTAGCTACTTACGATCTGGGATACAAGGAATAAGGAGGATTAGAGACCATCAACTGGCTTAATAATGACACGAGGATCAGTACAATAATGGGCATCAGCTGGATAAACACAGAGAAACCTCCCTATAAAAAATCATCAAAGAATAACAAATTGTAATATAAGTGTCGTTGTCAGTAATCCAACAGTCGTCATACATTTTTAGAGGCAGAAAGGACATTTGAGATCATCTGGTTCAGTGCTGTCAAATCTGCCTGATTTACCAACTTCCTGGGGTGATTCTTAAAAATACAACTTTCCAGGTGCTTCAACTGAGATCCTGATTTGGAAAACACTGATTTAATCTGATCGCATTTTACAGATGAGGATGTTCTCTGTCTCTCTTTCTCTTACACACATAGAGACTATCAATATGCAGCAGGTTGCAAAACTATCTTCACCTTGGATTTGAGGGTGGAACATGGAAGCTGATGAGTGGCAAAGCAGGGGCACAGGGCTTTTAATTTCTAGTCTAGTGCTCTTTCCATCTACCTTTCTACTTCATGTAATTTAACTGTTTTATGCAATTAAATATAACTGCATTAGAATAAGGAAAGTTACTTCCAATTTACATTTTTCAGTATTACTTCTAAATTCTTTAGGACCAACAATAAGAAGTTACCTTCAAAACATGCCCACTGCAGGTGTATCTTCATTAGAATCATGACACTGAATTTGAAGGTGTCACATGCCCTGTGTGTCACATGTCACATGTCAAGGTGGTTACCTTGACTTCTACCCTGCTCTCCCCATATCCCTGAGAGATTTTCTAGTCTTTACTGAACACCTCTGGTGGGAGAAAACACATTACTTCCTTTTAAAACAACTTGCCCTATTTTCAGACAACTCTATTTACTTTTCCTGAGCTGAAATCTGCCACTTTATAATTTCTAATCAGATCAGAAACATACATCTCCTCTTTCTTCTTCTCTTTCATGTCCACTATGTCGATGCTGATGTTGATGGCTATAACCAGGTCGTCCATTTGAAAATGAATGTACACTACCTAGAAAATAAAAAACAAGATTAAATTAGAGACAGCAATTATGATCAGAAAAATCATATTTTCTTTTACATTTTTATTTGATTTTTTTAAAATTACTAAAAAAATGCATATTTAAGTAGTGAATGCTTACTGCCCTCTCCTCTTGTGAGTGAAGTATGGATGGAAATAGGAATGATTCTTCCCAGACTTTGCTTCCTTTAAAGTAAAGTGGAAGTTCTTTCTTCATGAAAACTTGAATTAAGAGTTTCTCCCTAACACGGCATATGTAGAGGACTTTTGTTGTGGTTGGTTCCTTTTACAAACCTTGGATCATTACTCTGAAACTCTGCTTTCTGCACTTATCAACGAATCACAAATATCTCTAGAAATCAAAAGACAGCGCACTAATTCGTTTTTGAACATACTATGTTATGGGTGGACCACAATTTATTCAAATATTCTTCTGCTGATGAACATTTGAGCTGTTTTCAAATAAGGTGACCAACCAGAAATGGCTACCACTGACAAAGTAAACTATGTTATAACAAACAAAAGAATGGTAAATCAACTATCAGAAAATTCACTACTATCTGAAAGATTTCTGATTGTTCCTAGCATATTTTCAGTCAAAATTATTAGTCTGAGTAATTTTTCTGTGAAAGGTAATTACGTATCCTAATATGTCAAACTACAGGTTATATTTTCAGTCATTAATTTGTATTTAACATTCTCCTTCCTTCAAGGCTGCTTTACAAAATGCCCTTAACAATGACCACAATCTTTCTCAGTAATATTCAGACAGTTTCTCAATAATATTCATACAATTGCTGTATGCATAAAGATTCTCCTAATTTTGAATGGATTGTTTAACTTGGCACCCTAAGTAAACATTGTAAACAAGACTGGAGCTATAATTTTAACCACCTTAGAGGAGCTACTCTTAAAGAAAATTAATTTCCACACAAACAACTCACAGTAAATGTAAGTAGAGTTCAATATTACTTATGCTGGTACTATAAAATCTATTCCTTTAGTAGTGCCTCTACAACATTTTACTTTGATAGCCTAGTTCAAGTAATTATTTCTATCTTAATGTAATTTTTAAAACCCACTTGCTTTATATATAACCTATGAATCAGACATTTTAATATTTTAATGGAAAGTACCTCCATGTATATCCAAATTAGCAATTTATAATGTTATTAATGAAATATCTACAAAGATCTCCAGAGAACCAATGTCAAATAGTTGTTCAGGGTATAGAATAACTCCTGTAATTGTAATAGTACTTAACTAAGACATTGCCACTGGATTTCCCACTTACACATCCTTTCTTCAGCTTTATATAAAAGACAGACTATCTGTACTCTTCACTTCTTTTTTTTATTATTAAAATATGTTTTAGGCAAAAGGCAGACTTATAGTAAAGGTAATAAGTCTAACATTTTTCTTCTACCTTCATGAAAAACCAACACAGAATCATATTACTATGAAAAACATAGGGGAGAAGGTAGATAAATCTCTAAACAGCCTAACTGGAGGTGAAGATCTCTAGCTGCATAAAATATAATATTTGTAATTAACATTAAAATACCTGAAGGAAATCCACCACCAAAGAATATATTAAACAAGTCTTCTGGAGTTATATCAGCTTCACAACCTCTATGAAAATTAAATCTACCATTGTTTTGGTGATTACACACTTGTTCTTCATTGCCTGTGAGGTCATACTGTTTTCGTTTTTCTGGATTGCTTAAAACAGCATAAGCATTTCCAATCTCTGAAAAGTAATGAATAAAAGTTGGTAAGCAAAGTGTTTATATTATACAAGACTGCTCCACATAAAAGCCATTATCATGTTGACAACAACAAAAAAACTACTTGAGGGTAATCAAGAAAATAGTAAAACAGTAATAATTTCTTTTAAAGGTATTATACCTTGCTTGCAATTACACATATTACTACCTCCCAACACAATTTTTTATACTAAACAGGCAAGTCTCCCTACTGCCTTGAACATAAAGGAATGTCCATCTTGCTTTCTTACTATTGTGCTCCATCCCCTAATATCCTGCTTCTTCCTTTTTGAGTCTCCTAATCTAGTCATTCATTAGTTCCATTCAAACCAATAATATAGCAGTAGCTACCAACTGCCAGGCTCTGAACCCAATGCTTTATTATATCATCCCATTATTATCCCCACCTTGCAGATGAACCCCCTGAGGCTCAAAAAAGTTACGAGGGGCCAGTCTGGTGGCATAGTGGTTCAGTTCAGCACGCTCTGGTTCAGTGGCCCAGGTTCATGGGTTTGGATCCCAGGCACGGGATCACCACCACTCATCAAGCCATGCTGCGGCGGTGACCCACATACAAAATACAGGAAGACTGGCAACAGATGTTAGCTCAGGGCCAATCTTCCTCACCGGAAAGAAAAAAGTTAGGAAACTTGTTTAAGGTAAATTTTTTTTTAGCACAGTAAGTATACTCTGTGCAACCTACAACATAAACCTTTTCTGGACACTCCAGCCCACAGTGAGCTATTGTTCATTCTATTCCTGAACAATTTATTCCTCTTAAAACCGTAAACTCCCTGAGGGTAGGGACTGTGTCTGTTTTCACTGCAGTATCCCCATGGTCCAGCACAAAGTCTGAATTTGTTTTTGAATGAATCCAGACAGTCTCAGTTTTCCCATCTCACTTTGCTACTTTTGTGATATTTATTTATAAAGAATTCCATTTCCCATCTCATACTCCCATTTCCAGGAGAGGGATTAGTAAACTGATTACCAAAATGTCTTCTTGAAGTAATATACAAAAGCTGGAATGCTTTGAGTGAAAAGCAGGAACCACCCTATTCTTATTCTGACACTTCTAATAATCATTTCATAAATACAGGTTGCTTCTTAAACTAGATGGTAAGCCTCTTGCAAAATGAGATATTTTTAAAATACTTTCTGGATCCCATGTGGTGGCTCCCATAGGTACTGTGCAAGCAAACAGATGCTCATTAGGTTGTTTTTGGATGATTGCATATCACACTGAAATTAATTATATACAGATAATCTAGAAATTTTCTTCTGATAGGGCTTCTTAAACCTGGGATTCAGTGATAGCTTTCAAGTGGCCTTTGAACTCTATTATATGAAAATTTAGGTGGATGGTCCACTTATCTGAGGAGATGGTCCAAAACTTTCTTCAGATTCTCAAATACTATAGATCTATGACTCAAATTATAGCCATCATTTATAATGTTGCTCCAATGGAAAAGAATCATCAAAGATCCGAAGAATGTACTTACAAACACCACCAAGGCATTAACCCATACCTAAAAAAGAAGCGTATCTTCCAATATCTGCCAAAGTTGTACTTCCACTAATAATATCAGTTTTAGGATTTAACCTCTATATAGTAATGTACTATTTCAGGTAATTTCATAATGCTATTACTTCTTAAACTATTAATATATTGGCAACCCAATTCTATTTTCAAGACTTTTCTTTTTTAAAAAATAATTTCCAAATATTAAGATATTTTAGAAAATATTTGTGAAATACCATCATAATCCATAATTATGTATGTAAGACAATTTATTCTATCAACTGTGACTAGAGTAATTTTCTATTCATTTATTTTGTGCTACACTCAGAATCAATAATTTTTTTCAGCTCCTTATTATCCAATTAAATCCAAAATTTATTTTGGTATTCAAAAGCCTCATAAAATACATTTCTACCTCAGTCTCACTTATTTCACCAAAAGATACCTTCCACTTTATTCATTTTTCTTTAATTAAACTTTTTATTTTAAGGTAACTTTAAATGCACATGAAATTGTAAGAAATACTATAGAGAGATCCCCTGTACCTATTACCTAATTTTCCCAACGGTAATATCTTGTAAAATTATAGTACAGTATCACAAATAGGATACAGATATTGGTACAGTCAGGATATACAACATTTCCATCATCATGTTCATGTTGCCATTTTATAACCACACCCACTTCCTTCCCCTCCATCCTCTCTTTTTTTTTTGGTGGGGAAGATGAGCCCTGGGCTAATATCTGTGCCCATCTTCCTCTACTTTATATGTGGGATGCCTGCCACAGCATGGCTTAATAAGCGGTGAGTAGGTCCACGCCCGGGGTCTGAACCTGCAAACCCCAGGCTACCGAAGCAGAGTATGCAAACTTAACCACTATGCCACCTGCCGGGCCCCTCCATCCCCTCTTTAACACCCTACAACCACTAATCTATTCTCTATTTCTATAATTTTGTCATTTCAAGAATATTATATAAATGGAATAATGCAGTATATAAATGTAATGAAACCTTTTGGGATTAGCTTTCTTCAATCAGCATAATTCTTTGGAGACTGATCCAGGTTATCAGTAAACCAATAGCTCATATCCATGGTATACATGTAGCACTGTTTGTTTCACCATTCACCCACTGAAAGCAATCTGGGTTGTCTCTAGTTTTGGCTATTACAAATAAAACTCTATATACATTCATGTACAGGTTTGTGGGTAAACATAAATTTTCATTTCTCTGGGATAAATGCCCAGAAATGCAATTGCTGGATTGTATGGTAGCCAAATACTTAGTTTTTTGAGAAACTGCCAAACTGTTTTATAGAGTGACTATGTCATTTTACATCTCATCAACAATGTATGAGTGATCCAGTTTCTATGCATCCATACCAGTGTTTGGTGTTGTTGCTACTTTTTATTTTAGCCATTCTGATAGATGTATAGTATTATCTCATTTTGGTTTTACTTTGTATTATTTCTAATGCTAATGAATGATGTTTAAAATCTTTTCATATGCTTATTTTCCATTTGTATAGCATCTTCAGTGGAATGTCTCTTACCTATTTCCTAACTGGATTGTCTGTTCTTTTAATTTTGAGTTTGGGGAGTTCTTCACGTATTCTAGATACTAGTCATTTGTCAGATACATGCTTAGCAAATATTTTCTCCCATCCTGTCACTTGTTTTTCATACTCCTCATAGGATGCAGAGCAAAAAGTTTGCAGAGCCAACTTTTAAAAAATTTTGATGAAGTCCAACTTTATCAACTTTTCCTTTTACAAACTGTTTTTGGTGTTAGGTCTAAGAAATCATTGCCTAGCCTAACATCCTAAAGATTTGCTCCCATGATTTTCTCTTAAGAGTTAAACATCTCGGTAAATAAGTTTTAAGTTTCTATTATTAGATACTTTGTTGTTTGATATTTGCATTGTTTTATATTTACATTCATGATTCATTTTGAGTTCATTCTTGTACAAAGCCTGAGATTTAGATCAAAGTTAATATTTTTTTGCCTGTGAATGTCCAGTTGCTCCAAAACCATTTGCTGAAGAGGTTATCTTTCCTCTATTGAATTGCTTTGCACCTTTGTCAAAAATCAGCTGGGTATATTTGTGTGGGTCTGTATCTGGGTTCCCTATCCTGGTCCATTGATCCATATGTCTATCCCTTTGCCAATACCACACTGGTTTGATAACTGTAGCTATGAAGTCCTGAAATCAGGTACACTGATTACTCCTACTCCATTCTTTTAATAAATCTTTTTTATTTATTCATGTTCTTTGTCTTTCCATATGAGTTTTAGAATAAACTTGCGTTTATCTATAAAAAAGTCTTGCTTTTTATAGATTATAACAAATTATAACAAAATTATAACACAATTTTGACAGAAATTGTGTTAAATATGTATATCAATTTGGGGAGACTTGACATCTTTATTATGTTGAGTCTTCAAATCCATGAACATGATATATCATTCCGTTTATTTAGATCCTCTCTGATTTCTTTCATTAGTATTATAAAACTTTCAGTATACAAATCCTATACAAGTTTTGTTAAATTTACACCTAAGTATTTCTTGTGTGTGTAACTGTAAATGGTAATGTATTTTTAATTTCGGTGTCTGCATGTTCACCGCTGGTAAATAGAAATATACTAAATATTTCTAAATAAAGAAATTGATTTTTTATGTGTCTCTTGTATCCTGAAACCTTGCAGAATTCACTTATTAGTTCTAGGATTTTTTTTTTTTTTTTGGTACATTCCTTGGGATTTTATACATGATCATGTCATTTGCAAAAAGACAATTTGATCTCTTCCTTTTCAATCTTTGTGCCTTTTATTTCCTTTTCTCACTTTAATGGACTGACTAGAATTTCCAACTCTACATTCAATTAAGAGTGGTGAAAGGAGGGGGCCAGCCCAGTGGCGTAGTGGTTGGGTTCGTGTGCGCTGCTTCGGTGGCCCGGGGTTCACAAGTTTGGATCCCAGGCATGGACCTACACACCGCTTTATCAAGCCATGCTGTGGCAGCATCCCATATACAGAATAGAGGAAGACAGGCACAAATGTCAGCTCAGGGCCAGTCTTCCTCAGCAAAAAGAGGAGGATTGGCAATGGATGGTAGCTCAGGGTTCATCTTCCTCACCGAAAAAAAAAAAAGAAGAGCGGTGAAAGGTGACATTCTTGCTTTACTCCCCATCTTAGGGGGAAAGCATTCAGTCTTGCACTATTAAAAGTATAATGTTATTTGTAAGTTTTCTGTAGTTGCTCTTTTATCATTGTGAGGCAGTTTCCTTCTATTTCTATTTTTCTGTCAGTTTTATCATGAATAAGTGGTGAAATTTTTCAAGTGTTTTTATTGCAGTGATTGATATAATCATGAGATTTTTCTTCTTTAGTCTATTAATATAGTAGATCACACTGACTGACAGTCAAATAATGAACCAGCTTTTTCTTCTTTAGTCTATTAATATAGTGGATCACACTGACTGACAGTCAAATAATGAACCAGCTTTGCATCCCTGAATAAACTCCACTTGGTCAGGGTGTCTAATTCTTTTTACATATTGCTGAATTCTGATATTTTGTTAAGGATATTTGGTTTTATTCCATGAAGAATACTGGTCTGTAGTTTTCTTTTTTTGTAGTGTCTTTGACAGGTTTTGATAGCAAGGTAATACTTATTTTGTAAAATGGACTGGGAAATGTTTCCTTCTCTTCTATTTTCTTGAAGATTCTGTGTGGAATTTGTTTTAATTCTTTAAAAGTTTGGTAGAATTCTACAGTAAAGGCATTTGAGCCTGGAGATTTCTCTTTGGGAGTTTCTTAATTACAAGTTTAATTTACTTAGCAGTTATAGAGCTATTCATATTATCTACTTCAGATTGAGTGAGTTCTGTTCATTTGTATCTTTCAAATGTTATTTGAGATCCATTTCATCTAAGTTGTAAATTTATGTGTGTGGAGCTGTTCATAGTATTCTCCTATTATCCTTTTGATGTTTGCAGGGTCTGTATCCTTGTTTCTGATAACATTTCTGATAATGGTCATTTCTATCGTTTTTTTTCCCCTTTGTTAGTCTTTCAATTTTATTGATATAGTCAAAGAACTAGTTCTTTTGTTTCATTGATCTTCAGTATTGTTTTTCTGTTTTCAATTTTATTGATTGACACTCTCACCTTTATTTCCTTCCTTCTTCTTGCTTTGGGTTCATTTTGCTCTTCTTTTTCAGGGTTCATAAGGTGGAAGCTTAGATGACTGACTTGAGGCTGTTCCTCTTTTCTAATATATGCATTTGGTGTCATAAGTTTCCTCTCTGCATTGCTTTAGCTGGTCCTCTCAAATTCTGATAATGCTGTATTTTTATTCAGTTTAATGTATTTTTTAAAAAATTTCTCTTGAGACTTCTTTGACCCACAGATTATTTAGAACTGTGTTGTCCAGTTTCCAAGTAATTGGACACTTTCCAATTATCTTTGTCATTGATTTCTACTTTGATTTCATATGGTCAGAGAACACACTGTATGATTTCAGTCTTTTAACTTAGTGGGGATTAATCTTATGACCCAGGATGTGCTCTATCCTGGAGTATGATCTGTGGACACTTAAAAAGAATTTATAGTCTGCTGTTGGATGGAATATTCTATAAATGGTGATTAGGTCTTGCTGGCTAATGGTGGTGTTTAAGTCTTCTACATTCTTGCTGATTTTCTGTCTAGTTGTTCGTTCTATCAATTGTTGAGAGGTGTTGACATTTCCAACTATAATTGTGAATTTGTCTATTTCTCTTTCCAGTACTACCAGTTTTTGATTTATATAATGTGTATTTCTGTTTTTTGGTACATACACATTTATATTGTTATGTCTTCTTGAAGGACTGACCCTTTTATCATAATATAGTGTCCCTCTCTGTTTTTTTCTTTGTCTAAAGTCTACTTCATCAAATATAGTCACTCCTGCTTTCTTTTGATGAATGTCTGCATGATAGATGTTTTTCCCATCTCTTTACTTTCAGCCTGTCTATATTGTTATAAATGAAGTGAGCTTCTTGTAGATAAACGTATAGTTGAGTCACGTTTTTTTTTAATTCACTCTGCCAATCTGTCTTTTAATTGGTATATTTAGATCATTTACGTTCAGTGTAATTACTGATAAGTTAGGGCTTATGTCTGCCATTTTATTTTCTGTTTTTTGTTCTGTTTTCTTTTTCCTGACTTCCTGTGAGTTACTTGAACATCTTTTTGGGATTCCATTTTGATTTATCCAGTGTTTTCTGAGCGTCTCTCTTTGTACAGTTTTTTAGTGGTTGATCTAGGTATTACATTATATATACATAACTTATCACAGCCTACTGGTGTCATCATTTTACTAGTTCGAATGTACTGGAGAATCCTTACTTCTCTTTATTTTCCTTTATCCTTCCCTGTTTATAATATAATTGCCTTATATGTTTTCTCTGCATACAGTTAGAACCAAATCAGACAATCTTAACATTTCTGCTTCAAATCTCAAACATAATTTTAGAAACTCATGAGAAGCAAAGTATATTGCATTTACCCATATTTTTGCTTACCATGTTCTTCCTTCCTTCTTCATATTTTAAGATTCCTTCTTTTACTGTTTCCTTTTGTTTAGAGAACTTCCTTTAGCTATTCTGTTAGGATATGCCTGCTATTAGGGTATGTCTCTCTTATTTTTCCTTCATCTGAAAATGTCTTGATTTCCCTGTTATTCCTGAAGGATATTTTTGCTGGGTATACAATTGAGCTGACAGTTTCTTTTCCTTCAGTACTTGAAAAAAGTGCCATCTTCTCATGGCCTGCATGGTTTCTGATGTGAAATTCACTGTCATTTGAATGGTTTTTCCCCTATCGGTAAGGTGTCATTTTTCCTTTGCTGCTTTCAAGATTTTTTCTTTGTCTTTGGTTTTCAAAAGTTTGACTTGATGTGTCTTGGTGTAGAGTTTTTGGGTTTATCTGTGTGAGGTTTATTCAACTTCTCGAATTATATAAGCTTATATCTTTTGCCAAGTATGGAAAATTTTCAACCTTTATTTTTTCTGAGTACTTTTCCAGCTATGCTCTCTTTCACCTATCCTCCAGGACCCCAATTGTATGATTGTTAAATCTTTTGTTATAGTCCCACTTGTCCCTGAAGCTATGTTCTTTCTTCTCTTTTTTCAGTCTATTTTCTCCATTGTTCAGATTGGATAATGTCTATTTTTCTATTCTTCAATTCACTGATTCTTTCCTCTGTATGTCATTCTCCTGTTTATTCCATTCATTGCTAGTTTTTATTTCAGTTTTTGTGTTTTCAGCTTATAAAATTTCCATTTGACTCTTTATGCCTTTTGTTTATTTGCTCAGACTTTCTATTTCTTTGCTAAGACTCTTATTTTTCTAAATTTGTTTCAAACATTTTTTGCAATTGCTCATTGAAGCATTTTTACGATGGATGCTTTAAAATCTTTCTTAGCCAATTCTAACTTCTCTGTCATCTCCATGTGGGTATCTAGTGATTGACTTTTTAAATTCAGTTTGAGGTTTTCCTGGTTCTTAGTGTGACAAGTGATTTTCAATTGAAATGTGGTCATTTGCGGTACTGTGAGACTTTGAACCTTATCTAAAGCTTCTGTTTTAACTGTCTTCCTCTGGCACTATTCTGGTACTGGAAGAGGGGATACCATGTTGATATTCCCAGGTGGGAAAAAAAGTCCAGGTTTCCCCCTTGGCCTCTGATGACACCTGAAAGGAGAGGCACCTCATTACTGCTAGGCAGGGATGGGACTTCCAGTCCCTCATCAGGCCTCCACTGATATTTCCTTGGCTGGAAAGAATAGGGGTGCCTCATTACTGCTCCCCAGATGTCTTCACTGACACCACAAGGATATGGCTTTACCCCTGGATGGTGGCGAAAGTCCTGACTCTCCACCAGGTCACTTATGACACTACTCCAGTGGGGAGAGGAAGGGACACCTTGTTACTGTCAGGTAGGAGTGGAAGTACCAGCTCCCTACTCCATCCTCTCTGTTACCACCCCAGCTAGAGTGTTAGGGCATCTCCTTACAGCCCAGAGAGGGTGGCAGTCTAGGTTCTCTACTCAGCTTTGCTGGTGTGGGTGTGGGTGAGGTCACAGTTTTTTCCATGGCATTTGGCTATAGTAGAATGACTACCGCTTAAAAGTTTTCTGTCTTGCTAGGTTGCCCCTTGCCTGGTCATTTGGCTAGAGAGAGCAGGCTTTTCTTGGAGATTGTCTGTCTGTACTCATTGGTATTTCTGGGTTGTGTGCTTCTCCAGCACCCAGTCTGAAATATAAAAGGCAAAATGAAAACCCACGCAACTCACGGCCATGTTGTTTTTTGAGTCCCAAGGTCCCTAGCTGGTCTAACTTCTTCTCTCCACCTTTCAGAGTTTTCTTATGTTTGTTTTGTTTTATATTTAACGTTCAGCTGTACTTAGTGTGAGGAACAGGGATAAGTACATCTCTTCCATCTTCCCAAAAGTGGAAGTCCGCATTCATTTTTAAATCACTTGCCTCATTCTCATAACCAAGCTTCTGCCATTTTCTCTCTTTTCTAATCATAGAAATCATTCTCATTTTGAGAAAACTCTTAATTCTGACCTATTATACAAAGGTTTCTCTAATTACTCTGATTATTGCTACTTTATCTTCTGACTTTTCTTCAGACATCTTCATTCTGTGTTTCGGTATTTAATTATATGCAGTCTTCTGGGAGATCCTGGGTAAATCAGTTAATCTTTCTAAGCCTCAATTTTCTTATCTGTGAAAGGAGGGTGACATGAGTCCCCTGACTATTTCACAAGATTTTTAATAAGCATTAAATTTTAAAAAATGGTAGTGGACAACTATAAAATGATTGTCAAATGTTAGGTATTACTATTATTCTAAATGTCTGTGTGAGACTTGTTTCCCCCTTATAAATTAGAAATTCTTTGAGGAAGAGGATCTCTCATATTCTCTTATTGTATTTCTCTATAAAAACTAGCCCAAAGGGTAGAATTGACTTCATTGTTTTTAGACATATATTCCAGATGTTAAGAATACTGAACTACCAGACCTAACTCGGGCAACAGCACCTGATCCATTACTATTTATCAAGCAATCACATAAACAGCTAATCCATGCCCCTTGTTATTACATTCATGTATGTGTCAACAGGCACAGGTACTATTCAAATAGTCTCTGAAATAACTTGAGAGTCTTTGAAGATAATGCAGACTGGGTATGTTTTGAAGACACTAATGTCAAAGAGAAGGAAAGAGATCCATTTCATTCAAATATCTTTTAAAAGTGTGTTTATACTATGCAAGTCCCTCTCTAGATGTAAATAAAATATTCCCTGCTTTGAAAAACTTACAATCCTACCTGTAAAGAACAAACAGCCACATGAACTTAAGAGTTCATTTAGTGTACCCTCCTTGATAAGAAACTTTTATGTTTAAAGCTTTACAAAATACACAAATGAAAACATCTCTTCTATCTAAATTAATTCCCTAAACCAATTAACTCCTCTTTTTCTATTCTTGGGGGAAATAAAAAGCAAGTGGTTTCCATCTTCTGTAAAAAGTGTTTTGGTAATTACAGAGCAATCAATCTATACTTACTTTTTATTCAAAAGAAAAAACTATAGTCTTTGCTTAGAATAAACAGCTTGATAACCCAAAAACAGAAGTTCAGATCGATTGGTTAATAATAAAATAAGATGATTCAGGAGGAAATGAAAAGACCCTGTGTGCTGAATGAATGAAAACTTGCCATTTCTGTATGATGACATGAGTTGTAATATTTTCTAATTAACTACCTTTGCTCACCAAGCATCTGTGGATTACAACCTGGGTTTTCTATGTAGTTTCCACTCAATGAAAAATGGGCTCATCAACCAACTCCCTATCCTGATCCTCTTTGGGATTAATAAATTGGCATTCTGATTCACCAATAACCTCTTGTGTACTGAATAATGTGAGCCTCTCCTCTAGAGAGAATCACCTCCCAGCACGTTGATAAATATTAAGTTTCTAGTTTTGCAAAGAAGAGCATAAGATTCTAAGATGTATCACACCAAAGTACAATCACTTTATAGAACCCCTTCTGAGTGTCAAGCTGGGGTGACATTTATGCTGCTCACCTCTTCAAAATGCAACACAGGCTATAATAATATTGGTAGAACCACTTACTATTATTCCAAGACCAATAATGCTACCATGACTTCAATGCAAGGAGAAAGAAGCAGTTTAATGTTCTTAGCATTAATGAAAAATTAATACTGAAAATCACCTAGCAGATCACAATCCTGCAAACAACTCATTGCCAAAATATTTTCAAACATTTTAAAAACACCCAAAATTTTAAATTAAATTATTTTAATTCACAATGTGAAAAGATTTTTTTAACTTTTAGGGGAATATGTGCTAAAGTTAGTGTTTTTGAGTGAAGAAACTTTTCCTGTACTTTCAACATGCTGATTTTAATTTAGGGAAACAAACAGAGAAGGCTCTCACTGTATAGTGATACTTTACTCTCACCAGCACCACTCTGGCAGCTGCTTTTATTGGAATATATTAACAATCCCCAAATGTATTTTGCTTGGCAACTTCCTTCAAGAAATAAAATTGTTTTGGAAACAATTTTAACAGTATTTTTATGAAAGATCAATTGAGTGGTCTTTTAGGAACATTTTAAAAATGAGTACCTCCTTCTTCTTACTCCAAGACTCCAGCATTTAACTATAAACATTATACATTAGTTTTATGAATGCCAAATTCACAAGAACAATCACAAATTTAAGCATTTTCCTATGAATTAAAAGTTAACTATTATGAACAAATTGTTAACAAATATAAAATTATAAAACCAGTTCTCTGACATTTATTTACTAAACTGGCAAAAAACTGAAATAATATTAAGAGAGAAAATGAAGAAAAATGAATAGTCGGCAAGAAGAAAGAAAATAATTCTTAAAAAGAAAAAAAATTAGGGGCCGGCCCAGTGGCACAGCGGTTTAGTTCGTGCTTTGGCAGCCCGGGGTTCGCGGGTTCGGATGCCGGACGCCTGCCGATGCACTGCTTGTCAGCCATACTGTGGCAGCGTCCCACATAAAGTAGAGGAAGATGGGCACAGATGTTAGCCCAGGTCCAGTCTTCCTCAGCAAAAAAGAGGAGGATTGGCAATGGATGTTAGCTCAGGGCTGGTTGTCCTCACAAAAAAGAGAATAGAAAAAAAGTTACATTAGTTGGAACTACATATAAAAAATGCAAAAACTGGTCAGAGTTAATACAAATCTAAGAACACTAAGAACAAGTAATTTCCCAATTCTAGACAGTCTCCAGTATCTCAAAAACTATATTTTGCTTTTAATTTCTTTAGAAACAGATGGTAATATGCTAGAAGCTCATGCATAATCGTCACATTACTTGTGCAAACTAGAAAGCATGCATGGGTATCTAGAAAAGTTACTTAGGACTTTGCCAAAACTGGCATGTCGCCTTGTGAAGCCAAACTGCATTTGTTTGGCTGTTGGTATAACAAGTTAATAGTGAAGTTTTAAAGGATTTTGAGGACCTTTGCTTATGCTGGCTTCTAAATGTACCAGTCTAAAGGCAGAATTTAATATTATGAAACATTGTAAAGTAGATCTTAAAAACAGCTTAGTAAAATTGCTTTAAAAGGTTTACTTTACTTTTAAAAGCATCTGTTGCTCCAGGTGCATGGTTTTTGTCTGGATGAAACTTCAAAGCAAGCTTTCTATAGGCTTTTTTCAAATCTTCATCACCAGCATCTTTGGTAACTCCAAGTACTTCATAGTAATTTTTACATTTGTTTATGCTGTGAACAAGAAGTGTTATAATGTAAATTTCAAGGAAAAACTTCACATAATATATCTAACTTTTTACTTATTAGAACAGTATAAAGGACTGTCTGTGGATCATTTTCTCAATATCAAATGATAGTTTATCCTGTTAAGGGTTATTGCTTCATTCTCTTTTTTGACCACAGACCATTCCTCTAACCTCTTTCTAGTCTAAGGAGAGTCGGCCCTGAGAGTGTCCTTGGTACAATTTATCACAACTACAGAGAAGAAAAGCAAAGCCCCTAACAACTGTGGATGAAGGACGCAGCACACACTGACTAAAAAGAGAGGATAAGAACAATTTTATAGTACTCGTAAGTGCATAAAGAAATTCCAAAACTCCTTGCAAGTATGTCGCAGCTAAGGATTAATATGCATTGCATTCCAAGAGTTTTGTTGTCGCATAATGCAGACCTACTCAAATATCAAAGCAACAGTTTAGTGCATGTCCGGCAACCTGCAGTCAATGTCAAGGCAAGTTAATTCAGCTTGGCTATGCTAAAGAGAATTCATCTGTATCACTCTCTGAAAAAGATAAAATCTCATAATAAAATATATCATGGGACTCAAAAATGTTTGTTACACACAATTTTCATTATGATGAGCATATTCTTAAAGCTTACTTACATAGTTTATAACCTACATAGTTTATTACCCTAAAAGTGTAACAGATTTAAGCCTGGAGTCTTTAAAGTATACTAGGAAAAGAAATACTCTGAATGGAGAAGAGAACATTAATACTTTTGGATGTTAACCTTCTCCCACAACCTAATTATTTTCCTTCACTAAAACCCAGGTACATTTAAACAATTTTGTGGAGTACTTTATGACTTTAGATATGTTCGGTGTGTAAGTGACTTGGTGATATAGGCAGTAACAAGTAAAAGGATCTGAGGCATAATTGTTCACTGGCAACTAAAGAATCACAAAGACTGACTCAAAGATTTTGAAGAAAAGAGAGGAGGTTAATCTTTTTTTTTTTTTTTATACTACTAAACCTATTAGAGCCATTACAGTGCTTGGTACATGATAGGTTCTCAGTAAATATTTCTGGAATAAATGAGCTTTAGCTCTCCTTTTATAATGAAAGCATCCATCATTTCTTATATGAACAAGGGGAAAAAAAAGAAAAGCCACTATATAAGATTACAGAAATTTTCTTATAATCACATCAACAAAAATCTGTTATGCAGTCTTCTTTATAGTAATAATAATTAAAACTGGATTTTTCTACTTTAGATACTTAATAAATATTAACACAAGTCAACTTTATTTCATAAACCTCACATTTCCTTTATTTAGTCAATAATATTTATTGAGCACCAATTATGTCCCAGACAGTGCTCTGGGCACCTGAGATATATTAGTGAACAAAACAAAGATCCTACCTTTGTAGCGACCCACTCTCCTAGATAGGTTTAGAAACTATGTGATAGAAAAAAAGGGGAGGGGGACATTTATGCAACACCTACTGTGTGTCAGGCACAGGTCCACAATCCCATATCCATGTTCCAATATCCATAAAGCTCTGAAAAATGAAAGTTATTCTATAACCAATTTGACTGCAAAAACCTGACTTGAACTCTTTCAGAGGCAAAATTTGACCTGAATGGACGTAAAGCTGCTATAGAGTCTTCACTTATCCCATTTAAGTGTGAATATTTGCATGTTTTGCTGCAGAAATATTACTATTAGGTTATGGGCTGCTTACCAGACCCTCCTAAGACATTATGTAATGTATAATATATGCCCCTTATTACCTTTCTAAAATATGAAGAATTCTGAATTCCAAACTACATCTAGTCCACAACAATTTCACACAGAGAATTGTAGAATCTTATTATGCTGATTATTTTATACAAATTATCTCTTTTACTCCTCATTAGGTAGATATTATTCCTACTTAACCAATGAGAAAATCAAGGCTTTGAGTGGTTAATTACCAAAAGTCATACAACAAAGTAACAGATGGGAACTGAGATTTATTTCTTCAACAAAAATTTACTGAACATCTACTTTCTGCTAGACCCTATTTCAGATGCTATAGCGATGAATAAAACAGTAAAAAAAAAAAAAAAATCCCTGCTCACATTAAATTTACAATTGGGAGAAGGACAAGCAATATACAAGGAAAATATAAAGTACATCAGATGGTGATAAATACTTAGAGAAAAATAAAGTGGCAGGGGAATAGAGAATGGAAGGGAAGGCCTGCTATTTTAAACAGTGATTAGGAAAGACCTAACAAGTAAGGATTCAGATCTCAGTTTGTCTGACTTGAAAATCCTGCTGCCTCAGAACCAGAAGAAAGAAGGAAAGGAGCCCCTTCAGACTCCAGAGTACCATCCTCTTCCTTTCTATTTGATTTTCCAGTTAGTGTTTAAACAGACTCTCTTCCCTTCTAGATATTTTCAGATGTTGGTTTTGGTGCCTAGAACATGCCTTTTGTGCCTCCCTTCTTGCTTAGTTAGTTTCTACTTCTTCAGACCTCAGCTTACTCTTCCTTTTCTCCAGAACTCAAATTCCTCAAGACTAGGTTTGGTGGCCCTCTGAATTTAGCCCCATCCCAGCAATTACCACAATATACTACAGCTACCTGTTTACTCGTCTGACTACTCTTCTAGACTACAGGCCCCCTGAAGGCAGGACTGTGTTTTGTCACCATATATGATGAAAGAATGGATGGATGACCTGGTTCAATTTACGGGCAGAAATGGTGAGGATCTAAAAGTCATTTTCGGACCAAAGATGGTAAGTGCTGTAATGAAAATGTAGTTGCCACCAAAAATCAATTTGGAATAGAGGAGAATAGACTATGGGACAAGAAAGGGCTAAGAATATGACAGACACTATCTGAATGCAGAAAAAAAAAGCCAGTGATGAAAAAAAAAACACTGAACAATCCTGAAGTCATTACTATTTGGTTTGAACGCATAAGATGTTTAATTATGTACCAGACTAACCCTCTAAAATTATTTTGTTGATGTTTCCTGAGTACAAAAGGCTAGGCAGGAGAGAAAAAGGCAGCCCAGGAGAGGGTGCTGGATAGTATAGAGAAATTAGGCTGGAATCCTTAGAGACAGTTCAGAAAGCTAAGAATTGCCATATAGAGAAAAAGGTAGGAAAAACCATTATTTCACTAGTTCTTAGCTGTATCTAGTTCTACCATATCTTCTCTGCACTGAATTTTTCATCATACATTAGAGGAGAAATTCTCTGAGAAGCCAGCAGAGAGGTATAAAGTTGACATCACCAATGGACAGGCTGAAGACTGTATATTTCAAGTAATGCTTCAAATGTACTCATTTACCTAATTTTTCACACCTGAATGAGAAATTACCACTCATATTTATTTCAATTCATATTTTTGTTCATCATGCTCCTTTTCACCAGCTAAATGCATCTGTCACACTTTTTACAGTTCACTCCTTATTGAAAGATTCAAAACTTCTCCATCCTCATCAAAGAATTTTTAAAAAAAGAAAGAAAAAAGAAAATAAATTAAAAATAGGTAACCCATTACCTACCCTGGAAGAAAATATTGTGCAGCAGGGCCAGGAAAACCTGTCAGGGAGCCCAACGCGGGAGCAGTGTGTCTGGTTGAGCCTTTACGTCTTCCTTTATGTGCAAGACAGCACCGTGGGCATGGGAGGAAGGTCCTCTTTCGATTCTTTTTTTCATATATTATAGCTGATTATTTAAATAGACTCTAAATTTATTGTTGTTTAGGGAAAAACCTGTTTATTCCTGAGACAAGGGATTATTTTATAAGTTTAGCAAAATGATTTATTTTCCTTTCATTTAAAGAACTACAGCTTAAATCAAATCCCTATAATTCAAATGACTTAGCAGTTGTACAGAAGTGTCCTAATTGATGAATATAATGATGGTCCAGTTAATGATTTCACACTGATCTCGTAAATTTTTAAAATAAAAAAATGGACTTTTGTTCAATGAGATATTAAAAACCTCTTCAAATTAGATCCATGACAACTTTTTCTCAATTTTCTTAATATATTTCAACTCAAAAACAACAGTGCTTAGTTTCACAGAATGTTAGTTTTACAAAGTTACATACTTTCTTCAGTCTTATGTAAGCTAGCTCTTACTTATGCAATGGATGCAGTATTATTGCATGGCTTCTCCCATTGAGCCAAACTGTCACTGAGCAACTTGTTTGCACAATCGTGCTAATCAACAAGATAACATGGCTTTCTTCAGAAAAATCTCCTGTGTATAAGTAAAACAAAAAACAAAAATATACAGCATATAAGTGTTTGCTGGTGATCTGTTACCTCACTAAAAAGCAACACTTATGAAGGCTAATATAACGAATAAGTGTTATATGATTCAGTTAAGCAACTTATATATAAGGTACCAATTGAAGTATTTTGAACAACTTAGTGATTCTATTAAAGAATGTTCCAATCATATTTAGTCCTCAAAGGAAAAAAAATTACATTTAATAAAAAAGGTATAATAAAATTACTGACCAGAGAAACAATCTCTAATACAGGTAATACTACTAAGCTAATACTTGTACTGGATAAGAACTCAGAGTCTCAGACTTGGCTGGAACTCAAGGCTAATCAGCATCCTTCCATTCCCTCTGCCTTTCTCCTCTGCAAACGGTCCACACTTTCACCACTCTCCTCAAGCTTTCCATCTCATCTCTTGTCTTCTCTCAGAGGATAACCTCATCTCCAATTTCACAGAGAATACAGAAGCCAACAGAAACTCCCTCAATGTTTTATGTTTCCATCTGTCAATTCTGCCCATATACAAAGTATACCTGCACCCACCATCATCTTTCATTCTTCCATTCTCAAGACGTCCCCCTGCCTACAGCAAAGTAAAATACTGCTCTTCCTTTATTTCTACCACACCCTGAGCTGCTCCTCTTTTCCTTTCAAGGATAGGGTAGAGGAAATAAAGAAAAAAGATTTTTAAAAAATAACAGCAGATTTAGGAGATACCTATTTTCCAAAACTTTCAAGTATATTTTTTGGTGATATTTTCAAATATATAGGTGATTCTATAGTCTTTCTAAAGAAAAAAAAAAAAATCACAAAATGATTCTAAATAAAACTCACATCTGATACAATTAACTTTATTTAGGTCCTTCATTGAGAACATGTCCAAGAAAATACAATTTGTTTTCAGGCAGACGTGGTTTCCTGGAATGCATCTCAGCATACTTTTAATTAAAGCTTTTTCTTAAAGAAATTCAAAATCAAGTCTCTCATTTATTCACTTATCTCACTTATTCAGCCACCTCTGACACAATACTACAGTCATAAAAGTGGTTAGCAACATTATTTATATGCTCAAAGTGCTTCACTACCATTCATACTAATCAAATACCCTTTACCATGGCTTTACCAAGACTAGGGAGTCTTTTTTTATTATTGTGGTCACACTCAAACAAAATATTACAATCAAGCTTTAGCATCTAAATACACAGGAAAAAAAGCAAAATATAAATACATTGATATTTGATTTAAAATGGCTTCAATTCCAAATTATGGTGAGTAAAAAAAACGAACTAAAAAAAGCAAGAATGGAGAAAAAAGGGTGAGAAAAGAAAGGAAATAAGATTAAAAGAGAAATAGGTAAGAAAGGGCAAAAAAGAAAGACAATCTAACTAGTTTTACCAACTCTTGAGCTAGTTCACTGCAGGACAATTCACTCTCCATGTGAATTATCCGGTTAATCACTGTGCAGAGCGTTTCATTCTCACTCTCATTCTCCCTAGAGAGCAACATCAGCACAACACCAACACAGCTTCCTTAAGCTGGAGCAAGAAACAAAACAGTATTTTCTCTAGTGTTTCATACTCAGAGGGTCATTTTATTTCCAGAAAATCTTTTCTTAATTATAAAATTAGTGAAGTCAGATCCTCATAACCCAGTTCATAATTTTTCAACTCTGCCTAATTTTTCTGCTTTAAGTAGAAGTATATGATGAGGTAAAACTAAAACACTGAAATAGAATAGTCAGAGTGAGAAAAATAGTAAAAGGAGAGGACATGATGGTGTTTGCATATATATAAAGATAGCCTTAAAGAAAGAATATAAATAGAAAAAAAATCCTTCATTAATATAAGTGGTTTTATATATCTTTATATATAATTGAAGATACTGTTGCTATTGCCCTCTACTTTCCGCTCATATGAAATGCTCCTGCTTTTGTGTATATATAAGACAAAACAATTCTTTATCCTCTTTCAATGTTGTTATCTAAACACTGTACTGTCAAAAAATTGAAATAATTTTCCTCAAAGAAAAAATTATCCAGAAATAGCTTTGTGGCTTATAGTTACTTTAAAAGATGGAAACTTCCATAGAGTCAGTACTTTACAGACCGATTTTATAAAGAATATAAAGCATAAGACACCCAGAGTTCAGTTCCTCAATATTTGTTCTTCTAGTGAATTATAATTCAAACACCTTTTTTAGGTGTTATATCATTAAAAATTACATTACTATCAGCTGAGATAAATCATTTAGTCTTACCTAAGAACTCCATCTACTTGGTCTTTGGTGTAGCCTTTTCCACCTTCACCACCACCAGATGTGCTGTCCTTCGTGCAGTTAGGCCTGCTTTGATCTCCACTACCTGAGGGTTTTCGGCAATGAGGGCTATTTCCAGCAGTGCTTCCATTTTTCATAATTATTTCCAATAATGCTGTAGAAAATACAGACAGCACACTACGCCTGTTTACATCAAGGTACATACACATGATCTTGAGAAGAAAGTTATAAAGCTGACAAATTAAGAATCATGTACTCCAAAAAGATTCACCATAGGGTCTTTTTAAATAGCAAATATTCCCTTATGTAATTAACTGTTTACAGACCACCATTTAATCACCAGTTAGAAGTAGAATATTAAGAAATTTAAAGCTAATAACTCAAAATTACTATCAATTACTTATGACATGCTTTTATTTGTCATATCTTGGTGAAACTGCAGAATACCAAAGAAAAAGAGATAATCTTTAAAGTAGCAAATGAGATTATCTACAAAGAAACAGAAATTAGACGTATTTATTTCTCAACAGCAACAGTGGTAGCCTAAATAATAATATCTTCAAAATACTCAGGGAGAATAACTGTCAACTTGAGTTCTGCACTAATTTTCTAGAAAACGCACAAGATTAAAAACATTTTCAAACAAACAAAAACTGAGAAAATTTACCACTAGGATTTCACTAGAGGATACTGTAATATATATATTTTGGGCAGAAGAAAAATGCTTCCAGACAGGCTGAGATGTAGAAGGGAATGGTGAGCAAATACGTGGTAAACGTGTGAGTAAAACTAAACCCTGAGTCTATAAAACAGTAATAGTTACATCTAGGATTTGCTTTAAAATACCAGAGGGGCATAAAAAAGGGGATGGAGAGAATATATGAAATAAAATTGGCCATATATATTCATAATGGTTAAAGACGGGAGTGTGTGGGGATTGATTATACTATTCTCTCTCCTTTTGTGTGTGCCTGAAACTTCCCATAAGTTAAAACTAAACATAAAAAAAAAAAAATCAACACAGCTAAAAGGAAAAACTAGAGAAATCCACCATGATGGTAGATTTTAACACATTTCAGTCAATAACTGAGACTGAGTAGATTTAAAAAAATCACTAAGGATACAAATGATATAAACATCTAATTTATCAAGCTTGATCAAAGAGACATAACATTATATCCAACAAATGGTGAATATTCATTCTTTACAGGTACACAAGGAATGAAAATTGACTGTATTATAGCTAGAACATAATGTTATCCTCTTCAAATCTCAAAGAATTAGTATCAAATATACCACAATCTATGAGCACAATGCATTTAAATGAGAAATCAATCACAAAAATGTAACTGGAAAGGTTACAAATGGGCTGCAAAGAAAAAAAAACTAGACAGTGCATGTATCCAAGAAATAATCCTAACAGAAATAAGAAAATAGAATTGAATAAAAATGAACATACTACATATCAGAACTTGTGGGTCAACAAATGGTGCTGGGACAACTGGATATCCACATGCAAAATAATGAATCTGAACCCCTTCTTCATACCATATACAAAACTCAGCTCAAAATAGATCACACACCTAAATGTAAGAGCTCAAACTACAAAACTCTTAGAAGAGAATACAGGAGTAAATCTCTGTGACCTTGATTTAGGCGAAACATTCCTAGACATGACAAAAGTACAAGTGACAAAAGAAAAAAAATAGAGAAACTGGACTCCATCAAAATTAAAAAGTTTTGTCTTTCAAAAAATATCATCAATACAGTTAAAAGACAACCCACAATATGGAAAAAAATATTTACAAAATCATATATCTGAAAGAGACATATATCCAGAATATATAAAGGACTCTTACAATTCAATAATAAAAGGACCAAAAACAATTAAAAAATGAGTAAAGGATCTGAACATTTTGGATCTGTCTCCAAAATAGACATACAAATTGCCAATAAGCACATGAAAAGTCGTTCAACATCAACAGACATTAGGCAAATGAAAATTATAAGCACAATAAGATACCACTTCACATCCACTAATGACTATAGGGTGACTATAATCAAAAAGATAAACAATAACAAGTGTTGGCACAGATATGGAGAAACTGGAACCCTCATACACTGCTGGTGAGAATGTAAAGTGGCGTGGCCACTTTAATCTTTTAAAGAACCACCAGACGATTTTTCAAACAGGGGCCAGCCCTGTGGCATAATGGTTGAGTTCAGTGTGCTCTGCTTCAGTGGCCTGGGTTTGTGGTTTCAGATCCTGGGCACGGATCTACACCACTCATCAGCCATGCTGTGGCGGTGACCCACATACAAAATAGAGGAAGATCAGCACAGATGTTAGCTCAGGGCTAAACTTCCTCAAGCAAAAAAAAAAAAAAAAAGGAAGATTGGCAACAGATGTTATCTTAGAGCGAGTCTTCCTGGGCAAAAAAAAAAAATTAAACATATAGTTACCATTTGACCCAACAAGCCTATCCCTGATTATATACCCCAAAGAAATAAAAACATACATCTACGCAAAAACTGGTTCACAAATGTTCAAACAGCATTGTTCATAATAGAAAAAAAGTGGAAACAATCCAAATGTCCATCAACTGATGAATGGATAAATAAAATGTGATATGTGCATACAATGGAATATTATTTGACAATAAAAAGAAATGAGGTACTAATATATGCTATAACATGGATGAACCTTGAAAACATGCTAAGTGAGAAAAGCTAGTCACAAAAGACCACATATTGTATGATTCCATTTATATGAAATGTAAAGAATAGGCAAATCTAGACAGAGAAAGTAGATTAGTCATTGCCAAGAGCTAGCTGGGAGGGAAGAGTGGAATTGGGGAGAAATGAGGAGTGACTGCTAAGGAGTATGGGGTTTCTTTTTGAGGTGAAGACAATGTTCTAAAATTGATTGTTGTAATGGCTGCACAACTCTGAATATACTAAAACCCACTGAATGGTATACAATGAATGAACTGTATGATATGTGAATTACAGCTCAATAAAGCTGTTTCATATATATATATATATATATATATATATATATATATATATATTTAAATCCCAGCAGTGCCGTTAGCAAATTTGCAAACATATAGATATTGATCATTTATATTTTATATATATAAGAGAACTTCTTTCTACCATATCTTTTCCCTAGCTACTGTATTCAGGAGGTCACCAAAGACATAAGAAACTCAGTTTTTAGAACAATCTAGTTGTAGATGGTACAGAAAGGCTCTTAATTAGACAGCAATCTATTAGTTATTAATAAGATAAGTATAACATATTATATAGTCAATTTTTAACTACAGTTTAGTTCATATTTAATGCAATCACAATGTTAACCTTGAGAGCAGAAGCCAGCATGGTCTAGGTGGTAGTGGTTTACAACTTTTAAATATGAAAAATTTTGTGGGAATTCTGGGAAGAAGGTTGTGACACCAGGATAAATTTTAAATCTCTGCAAATTCCCTCATAAAATCAGAGCAATTAGAGAGCAAAATCAAAATCTCATGCACAAAATCCCAAAATGCAAGAAGGCGGGGACGAACCACCAATAGCTACAAGATCTATGTGGGTACAGTAAGTAGTCCTCCCTTATCCACAGAGGAATACAATCCAAGACCCCCAGTGGATGCCTGAAACCCCAGATAGTACGGAACCCTGTCTATACCATGTTTTTTCCTATACATACATACTAATGATAAAGTTTAATTTATAAATTAGGCACCTAAGAGATTAACAACAATAACTAAAAATAAAATAGAACAATTATAACAATATACTGTAATAAAAGTTACCATAGATCTTAACAACCTCAGCATATGATTTTTTTCTTTCCTTATTACATCGTGAACTGTCACCATTTCACTTAAAAGCACTTTATGGCTTCTCTTGGGCATATCTGAATTGCCAGCACCACTACTCTTGCGCTTTGGGGCCATTATTAAGTAAAATAAAGGTAACTTGAACACAAGTACTGCAACACCGCTATAGTCGATCTGATAACTGAGTCAGCTACTAAGTGATGAAAAAGTGGGTAGTATATATACAGCATAGATATGCTGCAGAAAGCAATAATTCACGTCCCAGGCAGGACGGAGTGGGACAGCGGGAGATTTCATCATACTACTCAGAACAGTATGCAATTTAAAACTTATGAATTGCTTATTTCTGGAATTTTCCATTTCATATTTTCAGACCGAAGTTGACCCTGGGTAACTGAAACCATGGATAAGGGAGGACTACTGAGGACTAGTGTATTACCATCTATGTGGGAAGAAGTAGAGGATAATAACAGGGCATTTGCCAGTCCACAGAACAAAGGAACTCCAAAATAACCAACAGGGACACTACATAGCACATTAGGCAAAACTGAGAAAAGTGTGCAAAAAGTAATGAGTTTTGCTCACTACCATAGCACGTGAGTAAAAGGGTCCACAATAAACTCTTAAGGGCATAGAACACTCCAGTCACTACAAATGCTCAAAACCAATGAGTCAAATCTCTCTTCCAGAACAGTTACACCAAGGAGAAACTGCTGGGAACAAGACCCAAACTGAAGAGGACAGAGGCAACAGAATAAAAGAAGTGAGAAACTCTAGATAAAGTGGTGGAGAAGAAAGAAGTGAGGAGATCTTATATAGGAAGGTGACATATTTCCAAACATTACACAAAAACTGGAGAAGGATCTCTGTGTATTTACAAAGCTAACTAACTTCACATAAAAATGAGTAAAAGAAAATGATAAAAGTAAAATCTGAGGGCTGGCCTGGTGGCACAGTGGTTGAGTTCATGTGCTCCGTGTTGGCGGCCCAGGATTTGCAGGTTTGAATCCCAGGCACAGACCAATGCACCGCTCATCAAGCCATGCTGTGGTGGCATCCCACATACAAAATGGAGGAAGATGGGCACAGATGTTAGCTCAGAGCCAATCTTCCTCAGCAAAAAGAGGAAGATTGACAAAAGATGTTAGCTCAGGGTGAATCTTCCCTTACCAAAAAAAAAGTGAAATCTGATACAATGTTACTATGAGAAAAAAAGAGAGTAGAATAAAATAAATCTTTGAAGACAATGAAAGCATACCAGAAAGACTTGCCAACAAAAGAGGTAACTATAACCTACTACTTCAAAACAGGCTGAAAAGAAATTTTTTAAGAAATTATATACAATACAAAAGAACAACATAAATCAGAATTAGAACAACTCCAAAAATTACCTATCCAGAGCTTAGGTGATAAAACTCAGGCAAGAATAAGAAATAAAACAAAAAATCAACTCAAAAAAGAAGACTAAACTAGAAGAAACAAAGAGTTAATAAACACAACAGATAATGTGGAAGTGAAAGAGAATATAAAAAGAAGGAAAACTTTAAAAATTGAAAAAAATGAAAAACAAAAAATTAGAAAGAAAATGGCAAATACTGAAGATAGCTGAAGATCCAACATATATACAATAGGAGTCTCCAAGAAGAAAAATATAGGGAATAAAATCTGATAACAATAATTGGAGAAAACTTTTCTGATATAAATACAAAAACATCTGAAACCATATAATGAAAGGGCAAACCACATACCTAAGAATACTAACACAGAATAACCAACACCAAGATATAGTTTAGTAAAATTAACTGGGCATCTAAGCAAAAAGATCAAATGACTTATAAAGAAAAGAAAATTAGATTGTCAGACTTTGCTCATTAATAGTACTTGCACAAAACAACAGAATAACATATTTAGATGTCCAAAGAAGGAAAATTTGAGCCAAGGATTCTGTATCCACCAAACTAACTTCAAGCATTAAGACCACAGATGAACTGTTTCCAACATTCCAGAACTTAGGGAGCATAGTTCCCACAAGCCCTTCCTAGAAATCAACTAGAGAAAAGTTTCAGGAATCCAAAATAATTAGAGATACATTGACAAGAGGCCTGATGACATAAGGATGGATAAATGTATAGTGATCTATAGACATAAGACAAAATGATGATTAAAAGAGAGAGCATATAGTATGTAATGATAATATGTTCTGATACTGTAGATAGGTTCAAATATTTAAAAAATGGTAGATGTCCTCTGTCCTTCCTTTTACTTGAAAAAAAATTTGTCTTCTCTTCCTTCCCCTTCTTTTCCTTTTGGCAGCTGAGGCCTGAAACAAGGAAGCTTATGGAACCAAGAAGGCAGTCATAGCCAAAAACATGGCTAAGCTTGATAGGGCCTGCACTAATGGGGTCAAGGAGCCAACTCATTACATATAGGGGAAAATGAACAAATAAATCAACTGAAGTTAACAGGAGCCGTGTTCCTCACTGTCAGAGAATGGAATTACAATTATGAAAATGGAGAAAGTGAGGATGAACTCCATGGTGGACTGAAAAGGGAGGTGTGTGAGTCTCACACAGATATCAAAATTAACATAGATTAAATTACTATAGATGTGTGTATGCCTACACATATAACACACAAATAAACATATATATACATACATGCATTTATACATACATATATTTCCTAGCTCTGTCTACTGAGAAGACCTAGAGGCAATGACACTCCTGTAGCAATGAGCTTATCTAGTGTCTATATCTTTGTTTCTAAGTACCATTGTACACTAAAAAGAATCAGGGCTCCTTACAGAAACAGCTGATTCCCAGGGCAGAGAAAGCAAAAAGTGGGCCTGAAAAATTTTTTGTGCCAGAAAGTAAAGAAGCTCAAAAATGATGAAGACATATCAAAAAGACACAGGAGCCAACTTGAAGGGGTACCCACTGACTATCTAGGCAATCTGACTAGGCAATTGTCAGGCAATTGCTGACTAGGCAAATCTGAGCATCAAAATAAATAATGATAGTAATAAATAGGAATCCATGAATCCATACTAATAAATAAAGTTGAATGCTAACTAATAAATTATAGAGGGAATGACAGAATTAGAAAATCATCAGGGGCCGGCCCATGGCATAGTGGTTAAGTTTGGCATGCTCCACTTTGGCAGTGTGGGTTCACAGGTTCAGATCCCAGGTGAGGACCTATACCACTCATCAGCCATGCTGAGGCAGCAACTCACAAACAAAATAGAGAAGATGGGCACAGATGTTAGCTCAGGGCTAATCTTCCTCAAGCAAAGAGAGGAAGATTGGCAACAGATGTTAGCTCAGGGGGACTCTTCCTCACCAAAAAAAAAAAAAGCAAAGCATCATTTGCCAACCATCAGAAATTTATTCAGGGGCTGGCCCAGTGGCATAGTGGTTAAATTTGCATGCTTCACTGTGTTGGCCTGGGGTTTACAGGTTCAGATCCTGGGCACGGACCTACACACCACTTATCAAGCCATGCTGTGGCAGGCATCCCACATAAAGTAGAGGAAGATGGGCAGAGACGTTAGTTCAGGGCCAGTCTTCCTCAGCAAAAAGAGGGGGATTGGCAGCGTATGTTAGCTCACAGCTAATCTTCCTCACAACAACAAAAAAAGAAGAAGACATTTATTCAGGAAAGAATCACCAATGGATGCTAAAAGAAGTTGGTGAAAGGTTGCTGTGGAACAGGACATTTTTACAAAGTATTTTCCCACAAAATACTTATTAATTACAAAGGGGGAAAAAAGTACGTTTAGAGTGAAAAAACCTGACAACCTCCAACTTAACCAAGTGGTCAAAATTAACCTCACCAGTAAGGACCAAATCAACATGTGTCTCCTGATATGTTACACTAAAAACACAACATCACGTCTCTGGTAGTCCTGCCAAAAATTCGTATGAGGAAATGTTAGCCAAACCCAAATTGAAGGAAATTCTATAAAATAACTGGCCTGTACTCATCAAAAATGCCAAGATCAAGAAACAAAGAGAAAAGATGATTATCTGGAGAAAAAACAGGCCAAATAAATGCAACGTGTCCTTTTCGCTATCAAACACATAATTCAAAAGATATGCATTAATTTCATGAATTTGATGGTTATACTGTAGTTATGTGGGCGAGTGTCCTTATCTTAGAAAATATATATGGAATTATTTAGGGCTATTGGGACAGCATGTCTACAACATACTCTTAATTGGTTAAGGAAAAAATATAGTAAGAACAAATTATGTGTGTGTGCACGCACATGCGTGTGTATGTGTGTAGGGGGAGGGAAAGCAGAGAGAGAGAGGAAGGGCATGATAAAGCAAATGTAGTAAAATTTATCAAATAGGAAGCCTGAGTGAAAATTATGTGGGAAGTCTGTACTATTCTTGTGACTTTTCTATAAGTTTGAAATTATTTCAAAATTAAAAAAAAATTTAAATGGAGAGGGAAAATGAGGAGAGTATATGCAAAGAAAATTTAACTGTTTTCAAGTTATATTAGTGGGGTAGTACTGCTAATATTACTCTGAAACTATTAAGTACACGATGTGGCATAAAGCAAATAAATAATCATGACATATTCTATCATTTGCTATGGCCTTGAGAAAGAGTAGTAGTACAGTAGTACTGTGGAAGGAAGGAGATAGAAATATAAGCCAGAAAAGTTTAAGTAAACACACCAAAGCGCTTGACTTGAATCGGAAGTTACAATATAAACTTGTAAGCTGTTTTAGCGTTAAAAAAATTATTTCCTAGTCTGTACACTGAAAAGGCCCAGAAACAATGAACAAACTAGTAGCCACAGCATCCTTAGTGCCAGATTGTGATGCTGAAACACTATTTTCCACTAAAGGAAACCAGGGCTTATTGGAGATATGGTTGATTCCAGGTCTAGGACAGGGAACGTACAGTACAAGAGGAGCCTGAAACATTCTGTTACACCAAAGAGCAAGGCAACTATTAAAGACTACTGGGAATGTGTCTATAGGACTCAGGAGCTAAACTAAAGGGACTCCCACTGGCCAAAGACCTAAAAAATAATAATAATTAGCTGCTTTTGGAAAAAAAATGAACCAACGCCTTTTCTTGAAACCTGATAAAAGCAATCAAGCACTTATCTTACCCTGTCTTTCCTACAGGAACTGCCCCACTGCACAACCCTAAGATAGGTGAGGGGGAAGTGTCTCTTTATAGAAGTATTTCAGCTAATAAATAAGGAAATTATTTTTCAAAAATTGTGGAGCCAGATATGAAAGTGGTTATATGTGTTTAGTCTGTACAGGTGGCCACAAAGTCCTGATGCATGCTAGTTAGAAGTTATCTGTACATTCTCCATTCTTAACACAAATATGTTCTCCCAGTGTTTTCCTGGACATTTTCCATGTTAATAGCTAGATGCTGGATATTACTAAAGCAGGATCATTAGTTGTTTTAGATTTTCAACAATTATGATACCAAAAATTTTTCTACAGTTTCATGTTTGGGGGGGGCTCTGCTTAACAATGGCTGTATGTACATGTGCTCACACCAAACACTCTTTGGCTCCAGAGTGAAAATTTCAAAAAGTTCCATTGCCTCTGGGTCTCAGGATCCCGTTTTGTCATCTTAAAAATGGAATCAGCTAGGTTTTCTGTATTAACAATCACTGGAATCAATGACTGAGAAGGTAATATGATTCAGTTCAGTACCGCCAGAATTTAGAACATATTGGATTTTTCTGCTTAAATGTCTTAGCCATCACTTGAGATCTCATTTACAATAATGTGCAGTATTACAAACATTAGTTGGACAGATACAGTACTTATAAACCAGATTACATTTACTTTTGGTTTTAAAACTATCCAACCTTATTTTATGCATTCACTTTCCAGACACATTGCTTTGCTTGGGTTTTTAACGTAATCTGCATTTAATTTAAGTATACTCCATACTAAGGACAAGTGAAAAAGTAAATATAGTATTAAAAATGTTTATGTGGATAATCCAAAAGTGAAGAACCGAGATCTGTTATTTCGTAAGTTTCTGCTGCACATCTGTTATGTATAATGTCCATCATTAGCTGAATCTAAAATAACAACACGTAATTTGAAAAACAAATGGATTTGTTTTCCCTCCTCCACAAACTGGAAATAGCTTTTATTTGTGTGATTATAAAAGTTATGTTGCTCAGCTCATTAAAAAAGAGACATAACAAAGTAAAAATCACCTATAAATGCCACACAAGAAAAAAAAATCACTCAACCATTTTGGTATATTTAACTCTAGTTACTCTAGTTAGCTAGCTGTCTAACTTTTTAGATATTTTTAAACAAAACTAGAATAATCTACATATGTTTGTAGCCTACCTTTAATTCATAATACATTGTGCATATCACCTTACAGCAATAAATATAGGTCCACATCATCCTTTTTTTTTTTGAAGACCTTATTCAGGACTATTCCAACAGGGGAGCGAGATCAGGCTCAACTCCCAATTCAGCAAAGACAGCTGCAAATTTATAGCCAACAAGCAAGGTGAGGGGATCAGCAGACAGAAAATTATATCACCATTTTTAATAGGTGATCAGTATATGAGTGCAATGCAATTTATTTAATTCCCACTGACGGACATTTATACTCTTTCCAAATTTTTGCTACAGTGACAATCCTTATATATACATTTTTGTATACTTGTCTGATTAAGGAAAAGCTTTATCTGTGAATATATTAGCATGAAAAAGCCTTACAGCTATAAATTTGTCATTTAATTATTTAACAAATCATCTTTATTGAAGGGAATAAAATTATATAAACAGGTATCATTCCAGAAAATCCAGGTTTATACATGCCATAAGTATATGCAAGACACTGTTAGGCACCATGGGAATAAAAAGGATGATGACGATTAAAATGGTTCCTGAAGGCAAAGGATTTTTAAATCCAGAAGAGGAACAACCATATATATAGATAATAAAAGGAATGACTGTAGCAGGGCAGGGTGAGCTACATTAACTAAACATGGAATGAGTAGTTGAATCCAAATGGAGATTAATCCTAACAAAGTATTTTGTGCTCAAATAGCTAACTAAAAAATGACAGAAAAAAGTCAAATATTATACTGTTAACGCCAAGGCACCATCCAAATACTTTTGCCATAGAAATAATACATGATGTTCTTATAACACTTAATAAAATATCCTTATAATAATCCTGTGAAGATTACAGTATCCTTTAACTATAATGTCTGAAATAGTGTGGCTATTAGCTGAAATTTGAAAATCATTTTATAACACTTAACCTGGTGCTATGGAAATAATTGTTCAGAATGTATAATTTGTACTCATTACTTTTTTCATCACTATATTAAATCAGAAATAGAAAGAAACGGAATTGTCTTAAAAGGAATAGGTTTGATAATACTCCAGATGTGTAAAGACAGTTTAAAAAGCTTTATTTTACCATTTTAAATGAGACAAAAGGGGACAGAACTTTGAATTTTTTATTAGATTTAAATTTTAAAATAACGTGGAAAAAAATTTAACACATCTCTCACATGAGGGGCAAAAATAAAAAGAGTACTATTTTAATTGCTCTTGTACAGACAGATGTTGCACATCGTACATGAGTTATCCATTCATAAAAGCAGACTCAGGATGGCCTTTTTTGAAGCTGTAGGACACCATTTGGTTCAAATTACTATGAAATTCTTGAAAACATTAAAAATGCTTTTCTCTGGGGGAAAAAATATTCTATACTCTAAACTGTCCCCCAAAGAAACACTAAAGTTTTAAAACAGCAATGTAAAGCATTAAAACAGTGAAATTGTATTTCTCTGTGAAAGTCCAAAACATATCAATAATTCAATAAATATACAGTTCAAGCAACTAAAATGTAATTTACTTTCTGCCTGCTGACATTTTTCCAGAATATTTATATTTCCTATGTAGTAGCTGTTCATACATCAGTCCTTTCAAACATAAACTAGACTCATAGTATGAAAATAATTGAAAGCTATAAAGTTCAATTCACTTAGAAGTCCACTGCAATAAAGAAACAATAAAATAATATTCTCAACTAAAAACTTAGAAAGCAGCAATGTCCTAGATCCATTTTCTCCTCAAAGAAAACTCTTGCCAATTTTTAAGTGTTTTATCAACCAGACTTCTTACCTGGCAAGAATAAAATGTAAAGAAGACAAAAATTCTGTAATTTAGCTAGAATTTAGCCTCACATTTTCCCATTCACTGTATAAGAATAATGGAAATGAAGATGCAATATTTTCTCTGGCCTATCTTAGTATGAAAACACATCCAGAGGAACATTCAGTCAAAACTCTGAGTTATATGGGTTTGATGGTAGTCTAGAAGAGGTGAAATTCAGGGATAAAAATTTTAAATTTCATTCTAACCAATGGCTTCAGTTTCCTTCTACACTAAATATTTTATCAGGAGCTTACACAAACGTTCTAGATTTTTCCCTCCCCTGAATTCTTAAATTATTCCAATAAACATCTGAGCACATTCTATGTGAAATACACTTTGCTAAGTATTTGCACATAACCTTATTTTAGCTGATGCTCACATCAACCATGTGATGAAATCTTCATTTTACACATAACTAAAGAAGGCTTAGAGATGCTAAGTAACTCGTCCCTGGTTACAAAGCTGTCAGAGGCAAAGTCTGCATCTGAACTAGGTTTTCAGATTACATCACAACTGTACCCTATCACTTTATTTGGTAATCACATACTGCCTTACAATACATCGTACTAACTTTCACTGTTGTTATTTCTTCATTTTTCCTATGTTCGTGTCTTTAAGAACAACAATTGTGTTGTGCTTTGAAATCTTATAGTAGCCTTCAGTAGATTGACTCAAGCTGCTTATATGATAAAGAATGACAGACTATAAGTTTAAAATTCTCAGAGCCTCACACCTTTTAAATGGAAATGATACCAAAATAATTGAGTGCTTACTGTTAAATGCTTTCCATGTATTAACTCATTTAGTCCTTACAACGGTCCTATGCAATCTGTACATTATTGTCCCATTTTACAGATGAAAAAGCTAAAGGCTAGAGACATTATCTAACTTGCCCAAAATTAAGGTTGCAAGCTAGTTGGTGGAGAAGCTAGGCTTCAAAAGCCAAAGTATTCTGTCTTGAGTGGTTATTTGCTTAGTGTTAAAACTGTCCCTCGGGCTGCCCGGTGGCGCAGCAGTTTAGTTCGCCCTTGGCAGCCTGGGGTTCGCACGTTCGGATCCCGGGCGCCTGCCGACGCACCGCTTGTCAGCCATGCCGTGGTGGCGTCCCATATAAAGTGGAGGAAGATGGGCATGGATGTTAGCCCAGGGGCAGTCTTCCTCAGCAAAAAGAGGGGGATTGGCAACAGATGTTAGCTCAGGGCTGGTCTTCCTCATAAAAACAGACAAAAGAAAAAACAAAAAAAACTGTCCCTCTAGAACTAGATAGTGACTAAATGAAATCATATATTCATATGGTGGGGAGATTCAAATAATTTTAACTCCAGCCAATGATTTCTCGGATATGACACCAAAAGCACAGGCAATAAAAATCGAAAACAGATAAATGGGACTACACTACACTTAAAAACTTCTGTGTATCAAAGCACACAATCAACAGAGTGAAAGACAACCTACAGGATGGGAGGAAAAAAACCACAAATCATATGTCTGATATGGGGTTAACATCCAGAATATATAAAGAACTCCTTCAACTCAACAACAAAAAAACAAATAGCACAATTAAAAAAAGGGCAAAGGGCTTGAACAGACATTTCTCCAAAGATAATATACAAATGGCCAACAAGTATATAATACAATGTTCAACATCACTAATCATTAAAGAAATGCAAATCAAAACCACAACGACGTATCCCCTCAACACTTGTCTGGGTGGCTACTATAAAAAAACAAACAGAAAATAGCAAGGGTTAGCGAGGATGTGGAGAAACTGGAACTCTTGCACACTGTTGGTGGGAATGAAAAACTGTGCAATTGCTATGGAAAACAGTATGGCAGCTCCTCAAAAAAGTAAAAATAGAATTAGCAATATGATCTAGCAATTCCACTTCTGGGTATATATACACAAGAACTGAAAGCAGGATAGCAAAAAGGATGTATTTGCACACCCATGTTCACAGTAGCATTATTCACAATAGCCAAGATATAGAAGCAACCTAAATGTCTATTGACAAATAGATAATGAAAATGTGGTACACACATGCAATGGAATATTATGCAGCCTTAAAAAAGGAAATCTATCACATCACAATATGGATAAACTTCAATGACGTTATGCTAAATAAGATAAGCCAGTCAAAAAAGACAAATATTATATGATTCCACTTACATAAGGTATCCACAGTAGTCAAATTTTTACAAGAAAGTAGAATGATGGCTGCCAAGGGCTGGCGGGTAGGGAAAATGGGAAGTTGTTTAATCGGTATAGAGTTTCAGTTTTGTAAGATGAAAAATTCTGGAGCTGTTGCATAACAATGTGAAAATGGTTAACACTACTGAACTGTATACTTAAAAATGGTTAAATTGTTAAATTTTACGTATTTTTTGCCACATTAAAGAAAATTAACAACTCCTTTCTTTTCTTTTACTTTCCTGTTATCTCTGGTATAGTATTCAACATGTAATGAAAAGATAGAGAAAAGCAAAGACTACAAGGGCTTCAACAATGTAGAAAAAAATTAAGAAAACAACAAAATAAAGCAGGTAGCCCCACATTCTTAACAATTTTCTTCTTAACCTAAACATATCTTGTACCTCAAGTGAGACAGTATCCTATTAGCAAGGTAACAAAGTGTAGTAGTTAAAGACCATTTGGAGCTGGAAAGCTCAAGCACTATTCTGACCTTGCTATTAATTACTGTGACCTTGGGTAAGATATTTTTATTCATTCGTTCATTCATTCGGTCATCAAAAACTGTTTCCATAGGGTAAACCCGGTCAAATGAATCCTGTACTTCTACACAGGATTGTTCTGAGAAGTAAATGAAATAATTCACCTAAAACACTAGGTACAAGGCTTGGCACTTTGTAAGCACTCATTAAATGTTGGCTCTTATTATTACCTTAGAGCCTAGAGAGCAGGACACGAACACGGTGAACCCAACTAAAAGAAGTCCAGTACTCCATTCCTTAGAGATTTGCCTAATTTGTTGATAATTATGGTGTCATCAAATCAGATACTATTTAACAGATCACTACTGACTATCTTTCTTGTCAAATTTGTGTTCCTCTCTTCTAAAGGAACTCTCTCCCGGGGAAAAGCAATGTCATCTCGGGTATTCGGAAATGTTTGCTTTGGGAACGGTGTTCCAGTCAGAGGTGGTGGAACCTGAGACTGTACATCGGCCGCTCGAGGTCCCTGCACCTCTCACCTCATCTGGAGCCTAGGCCTTACTCGGGGGTGAGGATAGGGGGACGGGTCCACACAACCAGACACCCAGATACAAAGCCCCGCTCTGGTTAAGAGGACCAGACCAATGTCCTGGAAGAACGACAGCTGGACACTGACGGAAACAGACGGGGAACCGGCGCTCCGGCCTGCGCGCCGAGGGCGGCCCCTAGCAGGCCGGCTGGCCGGGGGGCAGCCCCCCAGGCAGGGCGCGGACAGCGGGGCGTGGGGGTGTGTCGGGGCGCGCGTCCCTCCCCACCGCGGGGCCCGCAGCCGGGCCGGCTCGCGAGGAGAGGGCGCCGGATGGGGACGGGGGCCCGAGCCTCACCGCGGGCCGAGGGCAGCGGGTAGAGCTTCTCGGCCTTGTACAGGAAGCGCTGGGCCTTCTCGCGGTTGCCGGCGTTCAGGGCCTCCCGGGCGATCTCCACACACTTCTCCGCCTCGTCCCGGTTCCCCTCCATGGCGCGCGCCTGCTTCCGCCTCTTCTGGGCCGCAGCTGCGAGGGGCGGGGGCCGCGCCGGGGAGAGGCCGGCGGGCCGTGCGTGCGGAGGCGAGCGGGAGGAGCGCGGGACCGCGGCGGCGGCCGGAGGACTGGCGGGCTCGCGGCTCCGCCTCCTCTCGCGGCTCCCCGCCCCCGCGGGCCGCTACGGCGCCAGCCGCAGCCCCACCCCGCCGGACCGCGCGCCCGGGCCTGGGCGTCCGAGCCGACCCCGCGGGCCGGAGCCGACCGGGCGGGGGCGGGCGGGCGACGGCAGCCGACTCCGCGGGGACTCTGCCGAGGCGGGGAGCGGCCGCCCGGTCGGCAGCGCCGTGCCCCCCGACCTTCGTCCCGGCGCGGCCGCGCAGGCCCGGGCCCGCCTTCCCAGCGGCGAGAGCGACGGACGCGGGGGCACGCTCGTTCTCGGGAGAATTCCCGGGAACGAAGGCCCCGCCCCCGGGCCCCGCGGCCTGCGAGGGTTGGCGCAGGTGAGGGCCGCGCCGCTGTCCCCACCCGGGCTCCAGCGCAGCTGTCAGAACACACCGGAGCGTCGTTCGACCCCAACGCCGGGGCTTGTTTCTGCCTTATTTCAGCTACACACCCTTTTTCTGACCCAGATTCCGTTCAATTGTCTCTCGGTACATCCACGAGGTACGAAACACACTCTTACTTTGCAGTTAACTATTCTGGTGAAAACCGTTGAACACTAATCCTTCATGACCAAAACAAGGCAGGAACCAGGTATTTGGGAATCTATTACCATCACATAACTACTCTATTTTCCCCCTTCTCCCATTTTCATGACCATCGCCTTGTAAAATCTGGTACCATGGTCACTTTGGTCTCCTAGGTGAGGGGAAAAGGGCCACTTAGTGTTTAGTAGTGTCCTCATCCAAATTAAATTTTTTAAGACGAAGAACTTGCCAGAACCCAAGTGTCAAAATGATCCACTCAACCCAATCACTAAACACTTTTACACAACGTTCAGTCAAGCTGTTGTTAGCCATGCTAGCAAATACAGTAACTCAAAACTTTTGCAAGAAATCCTGACTCTCTTCTGTAAAATGGGACTAGTATGTACCCCAAAGTGTTACCAAGCACTGAACAATTCAGGTAGACTTTAATAAAACAGTGAATAGCACACGGAATCAAAGTCTAAACTGCAAGTTCCTTCTGTGGAGATAGTTATATACAGGACTTCCCTACCTGATCTCTGCCCTCTCCCATCCCAAGTCCACCACAGCAACAGTGCCCTGGTATAGGGCTGTCACATAGAGCAAGCACAGCCAACAAACGGAGATGGAAACTTAGCCTAAAAAATAACTTGTCCCATTCCAGCCCCTGCCAAAATCTTAAAATCTTTAATAGCTCATTACATAACATTTTAAAAAGATTACATGTAGGCCTTCTGACTTTGTTGATCTACAGAATTAAGTTTAATTTCAGGGGAAAAAGATGCTTAAATTATTGCTAGATGAGATACCTATTGAAAAGAAACGAGTTCCTATTACAATCAAGCGAGTTTATAACACAACTAGTTTGGGATATGACCTTTATTGAGCTCATCCACCAGAGTGGAGATAATGTCTGTACAAAACCAAATGTTTGTTACTTTAACTTCTGCATCACAATTAAAATTCAAACAGTTTTTTAAAAACAGTCAACTCAATCAAAACCCATTACTTCAGAATCAATAGCTTCTTTGAAGCCACAGTAACACTTAAATACGGTTAAGACTTGAATGCAGAAATTTGGTTGGTTGGAAAGCTAATTAAACTTCCAACTTGCTCAAATAGAATTACAAAAAGGCAAAATTGTGTTTTTCACAGAGATACAGTCCACTGGAATCACCAACACTGGACAGCTGTTAGAGTATTTAGAGTCCTGAGATAAGAAGGAATCCAGGCATCCTTTAGACAGTCTTCTGTTGTCCTTTCTTCCCAATCAGAGATTTGTGGATGTGGGGAATGACACCTAGGAGAAGGACAGAGATTAATTCTACGTTTCAATATACATTTTAAAAGTCATACAGTACTTAAAGCCAAGACAGTTCAATGTTCAGCTTGGAAGATATCTTTAAATGAGTAGCTCAAGAATGCAGAGTAAAAATTCATTAAGTTACATATATACATAAAATTTCACGATGCAACCATACTGCAGATCAGTGAAAATATACTTGCATCCTCTTCTAGATTAAAAATTACTAATGAGAATTATAAAAGAACTCTTTTCCCTAAAGAAGTTTAAAATAAAATTTTAGTATTTACATACCACCACCAGCAATTGTAGCCTTGATGAGAGAGTCCAATTCTTCATCTCCACGAATAGCAAGTTGCAAGTGACGAGGGGTAATACGCTTTACCTTCAAGTCTTTTGATGCATTTCCTGCCAATTCAAGTACCTAAAAGGCAAAATCTAATCAATCTCATTCCAACTTTCCTTAAGGCAAAGATCCAGAGAGTAGAATCAATCTTCATTAAATCTACCAATTGTCGCCCTCCCCCCATATCTGAACGGCAAGAAATGCAAAAACTATATAAAGGGGACCTGCAGCAATTTTATTTCCAAGAGCAGCAAACTCAAGCTCAGTAGGATCCCTTAACGAACACCAGCTCCCTCTAGCGTTCTCAGACGCTTCTCGCCGCGTTCAGGGCCCGGGAGTTTTCTTGCATCACTTTCCTCCTTCGCTCTCGCCGCCTCCCTCTAACCACCCCCCAAACCTTTTCCAGATTATAGGCGTACACCCATTTACCTCTGCGGTGAGGTACTCCAGGATGGCTGCGCTGTACACAGCGGCAGTCGCGCCCACACGTCCATGGCTGGTCGTCCTAGATTTCAGGTGTCGATGAATACGGCCCACCGGGAACTTAATTTTAAGCGCACACAAACATAAATGCACAAAGATCTAAGACTCAAAGACGAAAAATGACACGCGCGCCAAAGCAAGGGGCAGGGCCGCCGGCGCCGCCAGGCGCCCCAGCAGCGATACACGCGATCGCCCCTCCCCGAAATGCATTGTGTCGGCGGACCAAGTCGCGACACCGCATCACCCACGCAAAGACGAACCGCCCACCCAGAGGACCCATAGACGCGAGGGGAGAAGAAAACCGCCGCGATCCCCACACTGCACCAACCACCACTGACCTGCAAGCCGGCTCTCTGCGAGCGGGAAACCGCCTTTGTCTTGGCCTTTCCGGAGTCCTTCCCAGCCTTACCGCCAGCCTGCGGCGCGCACGCCCCGAGCGAAGCCGAAACGGAGATAGGATTACCAGGGTGGCTGCCCCTCCCCCACCGGCGCCGAGCGAGCGCGGCCCGCGCCCCGGCCCCGGCCCGCGGGTCCCCGGCCGCCTCGCCGCAGGCCACCCCGCCCGCGGCCCCCCGCCGCGCGCCCGCCGCCCGCGGCCGCGCGCCTCCTCCGCCCGTTCCCGCCGCGGCCCCCAGCGGCGCGGCGCGCGCCACCCAACCGCCGCCGCCGCCGCGAGATCGGAGGCTGCTCCGCTCGCCGCCGCCAAAACACCTCCCCTCGCGTTCCAACCCCGTCTCCGCGCGTCCCCAACCGTCGCCACTTCACCCCATCTCCGCGTCTAACGGGTTTTCCTTCCGCCGGCAGAAACCCGCAGGGTCTTCGAGCGCCTCAGCAAAGTTTACCATTTCCAATTCTGCTGAAGCTCAGACAGCAAGGCAGAAAAACGACTAGTCAGACACCCAGCGAGAACCCGCGTCTACTCCGCCTTCGCACCGCGATTCAAACTGCGCTGTCTCCCGCCTTCCCCGCTCCCTTTATACTGCAGAATGTTCCCTCATCCGGGAACTCGGATTGCTCATCCCACCAATGGCTGCCGCCCGCCCTCGGGACGCGTCCTTGAGGACTCAGCCAATGAGCAAGCGAAGAGAAGGGCGGAGGGGCGGGCGCTTCGAAGCTCCAACTGCTATTGGGTTGTGGGCAGGGGGGTGGGGGAGAGCGGAGGGATGGGAACCGAGGAGAAGAAGGGCACGGCGGCGGGAGGGAAGAAACAGAGCGAGCTCTGCTTCGGAAGCGCGGAGACGTGCCGGCTGCGGTCACGTGTCTGGGGGGAGGAGCTGAGCCTCAGGGGAGGGGCGGACAGCGGCGCCCCTAGGTCTTCTAGCGGGCTTGGGAGACCATGTGAAGTCTCCGCGGGGTGCTTGCCGCCCCTTCCCCCACCCCCGCGACACTGGCACAGCGCCGGCGGAGACCCGTGGGCCCACAGTTTCCTGGGGCCCGTCCTCCCCGCCCCTCCGCTCCGGCGACTCCTCCCGTGTGACAGGTGTCGCGAACGCGTCCACTGAGAGGATCCCCGAGTCCTCCGCAAACCACAGCGTTGATTGAGGTCCCGCGTTTCTTGCCCCTAGGCGAGTCCTCAGCCACGAGATCACGACCCGCTGCTCCCACTTCATTTTCAGCTGTGTCTCCCCCATCTTCTTTCCTCTTCGCTTGTGAAACCCCACCATGGGATAGTTCCACAGAACAAACCGTGGAGCAGAGTCATCTCGTTGGACACAAGAGACCTTTTGGTCTACGCGGGGAGGGCTTGGGGTGAGGTGGTCGTCTTTTCTTTAATCAAATCATAAACCGTATTTTTCTGAAGCCTACATATCGATGGGTTGTGCCTATAGCCTGGTGTCTATAAAGTTGATTTAGTGAAACCTCAAAGCTATTATGTGTAAACTTTTCTATACTAAACCTTTTGCAGGGTGACAAACGTTCGGTTAATGTCAGTGGGGTAACTCCTCACATGATTCGCTGGCAGTTACAGATGGTCCATGTAATCAATTGCAAATGGTGGGCTTAAAAAATAGTACTGTACACACAGTACTATCATAATGCCAGCTATTTAGTCTTCCAACTAATAGATTAATAACATCTGCGTACGTCTCCAACTGCTTAGAGACAGAAGCGATTTAAATCTTTCATATTTATGGTGTTTAATAATGTATTACACTTTAACGTAATTCAATATTTCCAACGTGAAGAAATTTTGGAATATGTACTCTTAAGTACTTGAAATTGGGTTTCAACTTGAAAGATCTTATCAAATTAGAGGACCTCCCTATTTCTGGGAGATAAATTCTACAAAAGGGGTTCCTAACAATTTTGATATTAAGGCTTACTATTTCTTGCCCTTGGAACTGAGGAATTCTTATGATGTCATCAATTGCAAGAGTTATTCAGTTCCCCCACTGAACTGATATAATGACGATAAAAAGCTATGAAACCTGAGGTAATAGTTAACCTGGACTCCATCGAGGCTTCCTGATTTATACCTCAAAAACCAACATTAATACCTTTTCCAGTTTAGAGAATATGTACTCTTTGCTTTGAGGCCCAGCTAAGGGAATTCATTGCTGTCTCACTGAATAGTGGTTAAGAGAACGAACTCAGGAGAAGGTAGACATGAATTAATTTTGCTCTGCTTCCTTCTCATTGTGTCATCTTAGTTACTAATCTTTTGGAGCTTCAAGTTCCTCTTCCATGAAAACGGTGTAGTAACACCTATTTTCACGTGGTTGTTAAAAGATTAAAGAAGATGGTATGCAATATGCTTTCCAGCATGTGTTTGTCACACAGTAAGCACTCAATGATGACTGCTATTATCTTCTACATTGGATGCTGGGGAGGAATGGAATAAAGTGTCTTTGATTCCTAAATCTTTTTTCCTGTCTAGTACATTATCTTCCTTTGATGTGGAAGCAGCAAGCCTGAATCCTGCCCAAAGTATACACACCTAAGTCATCCAACATCCAGACTAAAATCCAAAATTGGTTTACTACATTCAATAGTTTCCTTCTTCCTTTGGAGAACAGGACAATATCAGTTTCTCCACTTTTCACAACAGTTGTGTGAAAATTTTCTATTCTCTTTACTGCTCTGGAAAAGACATGGTGCAAATATGTTAATATTCTTGGCTTATCTACCCTGTATTTGTGTTTATACTAATACATGTATATAATATACATAGCCATAACTATATAGTTATTTTTGTTCAATGCCATACTCTATTAGCTACTTAGTAAGTGCTCTCTTGTCATAAAAAACTAAACAAAGAATTTGATGGCCCCAATATTATTGACTCTCTCCTCAATAGCCTTTTCCTAATTCAGGCAGACTTTCTATGACAGTTACTATCTCCTTTCAAACACTAGCATGTATGTTAACTACTGTTGTTCGATCAGCTGAATCTACTCTACTCAGATCCACTGCCATTTCAGGGAAAACAATTCAAAGATCATGGGACCCAATATCTTTTAATACAAAACTAACATTTTTTCCATACTTAGTCTTCTGAATTTTTGGAAATTTGCTGTTTTAATATAAAAAATTGAGGGCCTTTTCTTATATTATCCTTTCAGTATCTATTATTGATCTCTAGGATTTACTAGGCAGAGGGAGGGAGTCTATGCATCGATATTGTTTTCCCAAATAAGATTTCACTTGCCTATATTAGTACTTTGTAACCCTTACCCCTCCAGCTAAATTGTAAATCTACATGCACAATAGTGTCCCTATCAAACATTTCTAACATAATGGCAAGAAGATATTTGTAGACATTTAACACATTATTTTTATTGTATTGTTTTCTTTTGTCCATGCGTATGTAACTGAGCAATACCACACATCTTAACACATGATCGTAATCCCTTCCTAGTAAAGGAAGAGATGTGATGTATTCCAAGTTGATGCTGTCGGCCTGTTAGGTAAACTAGAACAAGGTCATTAAGTTGAACTAAAGTGCCAGGCAACATCCCAGGCAATAGCGGTTGGGAAACAGGATATATAGGGCCTAGGTTCCTCCCTCAATCTAGCTGAGAGGATTAGTCAAGGAGGAAAATTTTAAAAATGCTCTAATCATTAAGACCACTTTAATAAGGCTGTTACAAAATACGTACCTGATTGGCTGTTAATCAACCGTTCCTCTAGTTTAAAGGACAGAGATGACTGTGGACTGGAGTGTTTTGAAGGGTTTGTGTTTAAATGGACAAGGGGAAAGTTTTACTGGAATGGCAGGTTGGTGTAAGCATTTAGAAGGTAGGCATGGCAGAGATAACCTGGTTACAACCCTCTATTTATTCTCCCATCTTCCACAGTGATCGAACTCCAATTTTTAGTGGGACACCTGGTCATCAGGATATAAGTGCATTTGGCCTTGGGAATTGAGTGTTGACCAGTGTGTGTGAGCAGCAGTGGCAGGCACAGCATCCAGGAAGTTTCCTTCAAAAAGGCAAGTCCTCTTCTTCTTGCTGACTAGAATGAAGACAGAGTTGGAAAGCCATTTTGGACCATGAAATGAACTGGGGAATGTAGGTCACACGTGAAGGAATAATGAGATAGAAAGAGCAAGTCTTTGATACTATGGATTATCAAACCTGCCCTGGATCTCTCTGGACTTTTACAGCTATTTTGTTTGAGCCACTTTTATTTTGGATTGTCTCTTACTAGCAGCTGAACCTGATCTTAACCATTACAGTAAATCAGCACTCTAAATCTTGGAGAAAGTTAGCAGACTTCACCCTGAGGGACTGAGAAATCAATTAATATTTCTTAGAAGCAGAGAATACAGTGTTCCTTGATTTGAGGATACTCATCTAGCATAGGGTACAAGTCAAATCATGAAAGGGAAAATTTTTGTTAGAAGGCTTATAAAGATGATGTATGTCACTTAGGTATAAAGCCTAACACCAGTGTAACACTAAAACCAAGAGAAGGATGTAAAACATTTTGAAGGAAGACTCTCTTAAGATTTAGTAAATGACTGGGTATGACATTTAGGAAGACATAGGAGGTGGACGTGGATAAATGAGACAGGACATAAAAGAAGTACCCCAGTTTTTTAGATTAGTGGTCTTGGTCTGGGATATAAATTAGCATATTTAGAAATGGGGAAGCCAAGAGAGTAGATGTGGATGGACAGAGGGGAGATAAGAGGTAAGTCAGGAAAGTTATGAAATGTTTAAGTTGACATTAGGGGAATTCAAGTGGAGTTTTCTAGTGGGTATGTTGGCAATAAGGGCAGGAGCTTGTGAAAGGAAAATTTTCAAAGATATATCCCAAGGAGTATTTCTAACAAAAAAGTTAGGTGATGATATCAGAACTGTTAGAAGATAAACTGAGGCACATTAAAAAGCTTAAGAGTTTATCTAAGCAAAAATCAACTGGAATCAGACAGCACCGAACTGGAAGTGATTAGCAGCCCTCTACCGGCAGGAGTGGGGGGCGGGCGGGGGGGGAGGGGGGTGGGAAAGACTTTTACAGCATAGAGAAGGTGTGCAAGCAAAGAAAGGAAGTTATTTGATTGGTTATAGCTTAAAGCTTAGCTGGCTATTTGTGACTGTCTTTAGGTTTTAATTTCTTAACCTTGAGGCATTTATAGGCTTAGATTTTAGGCTGCCACCTCAGTCTAATGGGCTCCTTGTTTAGTTAATTTAACACCACAGATGACAATCCCAAGAGTGAACATAAATGAAAGCTGAAGAACAGGCAAATAAAAAGACCCAGAGAAGTAAAGTGTGCTGTCTCACTGTGCATGATGATTCCATACTAGACTAGAAAACTTCCCTGTAGTTGTAACATCTAACAAGAGGATGTTCAGAACATTTCCAGATATGTAGTGCCAGCTCTGGGTAATGAACATTAATCTGTTTTTGATCTTCATCACTCTCCTCTGTTTACTAAAGATGATGTTGCCATAGATTCTGAGACTAAATCTGGTTTTATCAAAACCCTTGGTTCTTATGTAAATCTCTTTCGCCCAGTGTTACAATGATGACTGAGATAAGCCCATTGGCTAAATTTTGTAAGTTTGAAATTCCACACAGCTATCTTAGTACTAGAGGGAATCCAAATGCCACCTTCATCCTGAGGAGGAAAGGGAGGGACCACAAAAAAATACAAGAGTCTAAAACCACACAATTTATACTTCACACCTCTCCACAGACTCAGCCCCAGGGTAAAAACCACATAAAAGTTGGGGCCATGACACCTATTGTTACAGATAACTGTGACTCCCTAGTCCTCTCAGTTGGACAGAAATAGCTCAGAGAAGAATCTAAAGGCTTTTCCACACCCTTGGACTTTCCCAACTTCGTTTTATGTGGTGTGTGTATGGGAGGGGGTGGGTAGTTTGGAATTGTTAGCACAGAACAACCTAGTGAAAGCTAACTAATACAGCTTATGATCTATCTGAGAATTGTCTTGTTAGCTCTTGTGACTGCTTTAAGGAGTTCTTCCCAGTTTGTTATAGGATTACTCTTACTGAGATTTAATATTGTCAGGGCCCAGGCAGAGAATGAAAGAGCAATGGTTTTGCTCACAGGAGTAGATCTTTGATTATCAGATAGTGATTAATGAGTTAGTAGGTTTGAGACATCATATTTAGCAAGATTAACTGCTGTAAAATGCTTCCTGATGATTCTGTACATTGACATGGCATTTTATGAGTTTTCAATGGAATTTGACCTATAGGCCCATTTCAACTTAAAAAATGTCTGAAGTAGATATAAACATGACTTATATTCATTTTAAAAGATGAAGAAATAGACTTAGTGGACATTCAGGGATAAAAGGGTCAGATGTAGGTTCTCCATGCTCTTTCTACAGATTTGTACTTCTGAATGAAAAACTTCTCAAAAGAGGATTTAATTAGTGCTTATGACCATACATACCTGTGATTTTCTGTATCTTAAATGAAATATGTAAACTCTCTAATCGAACAACTTTTAAGATATAAATGTTATTCTTTCTAGATGAATACTGTTTTCATTGTCTTCTAGTGTCCTGATGTTTCATGAAATAGTCATTAATTTCTTCAACAGGACTTCTCTACTGCTCAGAATCTCAGCAGGAAACAGTCTGGGATGATCTCTTCCTCCATTAATAGATCAGTCCAACAACTCTAAGAGGAGCTGTCTGGTTGTTTATCAGATTTCCCCGCAGGTCATGGAAATTTATATGCTGGCTCTTTGTTTAGATTTTTATTTCCTGTTTTAAAATTAAAACAGCGTACTCATCTTAATTCTCAAAAGTGAAACGAGTCATTTTTTCTCTAAAGCTAACAATTCAGGAATTTTACAAAATCTGTAAGGAGAGGGAAAAACCTGGCAAATCAGTGTTATTGTATATTGTTATAATGTAGAAGTACTTGTTTCACGTCACTAATTTTGTAATGTAATAAAACTTTACTAATTTGCAGAGAGGACTTGTTCAATTTAATGACTATTATCAATTATAGAGCACTTGAAGATAAATACATAATTGAATATAAATACATATATGTATGTATAAATATAAATATATAACAGATTTATAGTACTTTTATCTATGAATATGTATAACATTCCAAGTGGCTGCTAAACAGTATTGCCAAGAAAAAATACTAGTAGATTTGCTTAAAAAAATTTATAATAGCATTAATTATTTGTAAATGTATTAAAGCTCCTCAAGAACTTTTGAAATATATATTTGAAAATTTCTATATTTTGTGTTCTCTATTAAGTTGGTTTATAAACATTCTTTATGAATAATTCAAACTGTAGTTCAATTTCCAATGACATATTGAAAATTCCAGATGATTAGCAGCTGAAATAGCCAGCCCTGCTGGTCTAGTGGTTACGATTTGGAGCTCTCACTTCTGCAGCCTGGGTTCGATTCCCAGTCAGGAAATCACATCATTCATCTGCCGATTGTCGTAATGTGGCGGCTGTGTGTTGCTGTGATGCTGAAACCTCTGCCATCCAGATTTCAAATACTAGCAGGGTCACCCATGGCGGACAGGTTTCAGCGTAGCTTCCAGACTAAGACAGACTAGGAAGGAGGACATCACCACCCACTTCCAAAAAAATTGGTCATGAAAACTCTATGACTAGCAGCAGAGCATTGTCTGATAGAGCACCAAAAGATGAGAGGATGGCGAAAAAAGACCAGGCAGGGTTCTGCTCTGCTGTACACAGGGTCACTAGGAGTTCGAATCCACTCCAAACTACGCTTACAAAGTATCACATTTTTATTCAGATTGCATATTTTTGAGGTGACCAATCTCCCTGTTCCACCCTAGGTGCTGAAACTTTGCCTTGATGATAGCTCGTGTAAAAATACAGACATTTGTCAGATTGCACCTGCTGTAAGCTCCCTTGCTCCGTTTGCTTCACTTACTTCCAAAGGCTATTTTGAAAGAAGGGCACAGCACCTTTTCACTGACATGATCTTTGTATGGGTTATTGATTTGTGTATAAAAATTGGAGTAAATATACTGAAAAATATAAAGTGAGTAATCAGAGCCCTGAATGGCCAAGACTAGCTCACTGTTCACCAAACCCATTTCTTCTTAGCATTCCGCCAAAACTCCTGCTCCCTTGCAGGGAGGGGTGGCCATGTGATGGGTTCTCATCAAGGTGTGTGGAAGTGACATGTGTCATTTCTACATCAAGTCTTTAAGAAGTAAGTGTGCCTTCTCTGTCCTCTTTCTCTGTATTTGAGAGTGGTCCACAAAGCAGGAGACTGCAAAGCAAGAGAGGAGGTTAGATCCTCAAGATCAACACACAAAAGACCACCTGCCAGCCAGGAACACCTGATTGACACTTCTATTGCGTTAAGTCACCACAATTTTGTTGTTTGTTACAGCAGTCAGCCCTCTCTAACTAATACGGCTAGTTTACAGCCAGAAAACAATAAATGTGAAGGCGTTTTTGAGAGACCTATATCTATGTAATCCATTATTATTAGGATGCTAGTTTATTTGCTAATACTATACAATAGAAGGAGAAGTTTGGCAAACATTCCCTACTAAAGAATCCCTGTTTTCATTATTCTCTACTTTTAAAAAGAGTGTGCTCTGCAGAAATATAAAATAACTTATGCACGGGTTATTTACTGTGGCAGTATTTGTAATAGAAAAGATTGGAAATAACCCAGATGATCATTAATAGAGAGCTTATTAATAAACTATGGTACATCATCATAATGAGGTAAGATGGAGCTATAAAAGGAATGAGGAAAATCTCTACATACTGATATATAGTGATCTTCAGAATATATTATTAAGTGAAAGAAGTAAAGTGCAGAATAGGGTATCTAGTATGTTTTTTGTGTAAGAAGTTGCATATTTGTTCATATTTGCAAAAAGAAACAATAGTGAATGGATAAACCAAAAATTAATAAAAATTACTATAACAAGAGGGAAGGTAGAAAGGACAGGGATGAAAGCAAACTTTTTGTTTTACAGTATTTACTTTGGTATGTTGTGAATGTTTTTATATAATTAAAAAACCAAAAATTTAATAAGCAGTCTATAAATATTAAAGCAAACTGAATTAAATAAACCTAACTGAATATTAGTTGATGCCATATTCTAACAGAGAAAAGAATTATTCCAAGTAAACTTAGAAATAGTATTACTCAATCTTCAGTGAGGTACAACATAAAGACAAAAGAACTACCAAGAAGTCTTACACTTCATTCAATAATCAATGTTGGCAATAATATCAATATTGTTATTTTAAAATTTATTATATATATATTATAGAATAAAGCAAATTATTAAGTATGTTAATTCTCTTAAGTATTAATAATTTAGCATAAGAAAAAAGGATATGAATATAAAATCAAAAAGTTAAGACTCTGGAATCTTATATTTGAATGTAAGTATCAGCGGGAACATATGATTTTTCCCCTTCTTAAAAAACATCTATCTTAGCTTTGTCCAAGGAAAAGCCTTAGAAGCAGTGGCAAGCCATAGCAGTTCATACTCCTAGTGGCAAGATCCTGGTCTCTAAATACCATTTCCCGCCAAAAAGAATCTTTGGAGAAATGGCTGATTCTAGGGCTGGGGCAGAAAATGTACATGATGAGCTTGTGATATTATATTGTTCCAGAAAGTAAGGACACTATCAAAGGCTTTGGAGTCCTGCAAAAAGGACACAGGAAAAAGTCTGAAGAATCTCCCACTGGCCAAAATGGGGTAATTCGAACATCAAAAGAATAATGACCATAAGTTTAAGTCAAACACATTCAATTTAGAAAAAGCAATGAGTTCAAATTGAAGAGAAAAAAGAGGAGAGAGGACAGAGAGAGGAGAGGGGGAGGGAGTAAGGAAAGGATAGGTGGAGGGAAGAAGAGAAACAGAGAGAAAAGAAAATTCACTGGATGCCCTTGGAAGTGTCCACAGCACCAACTCATTACTCTAAAGACTGATAATTAAAGGTGAAGAAGTGAACATTTATCTTGTCTCTCTGCTATGAATTGTATTTCAGTTTATACTGAACTAATTGATGAAGAAAAATTCTTCTAAACAAAAGAATTCCAGCTAATAAATACAGTAGATATAATAGAATTATAAAAATTCCCATTTTGCAACCTTCACATGAATCATTTAAAGGTCATCAATCTATGGTAAAACCATTTTTGTCTTTATAGCATATTCCGCTGAAGACTGAGAGTAACACTATTTGTAAGTTTATTTGGAATAATTTTTTTAAAAGAATATTTCGTAGATATGGTTGTGTAATTCACTTCACCTCTACTATTCAAGTCTTTAGAACTAACTTCTTGGCCACCAAAAATCAAAGGACACCAGACAGACAATGCAAGGGAACATTAGCCACATGTAGAATAGTAGATGGACCTGGTTTCCTAAATAAGGAAATAGCATTGAGAAGACAGGAATGGGGAGAAGGGGAGAGGGGGAGAGAGAGAGAGAGAGAGAGAGAGAGAAGAAAAGTGTTCTAAATTGAGATTTTTAAAAAGAATTAAGAGATAGAACAACACAATAAAATGTGTGAACCCTGTTTGGAAGCTGATGTCTTTGAATCCCCATTTTTTTTTTTAAGTTTTTCGACAGTTGGGGAAATTTGAATATGAACTTAGCATTAGATAATACTGAGGAATTATTGTTAATGTTATTAAATAAAATAATGACATTTGGTTATATAAGAAAAGTCCCTTATTTTATTATTTTTAAAGATGCACACTAAAATATTTAGGGGAAAAATGAAATGATTTCTGGAATTTGCTTTGCTATGTTCCAACCAAAACCAGAATTTTTTTTTTAAGTGCAGGAGAGAGAGATAAACAATATGGCAAAATATTGATGATTGTTGAAATCGGGTATTTATGTTTGGAAAATTTCAATATATTTTTTTAAAAGGTGATGAAACTGCTAGAAATGGCATCTTGGTGTAGGGGAGGAAAAAAATTATAAACTGCTTTGTAGTCATGCAGTTTGCCCATTGTTTGGGGCCAAAACTATGTTTTGCATCATAGTTTGCCCTGTTAAAAAACTTTTTTATAAAAGGCAACCCCAACATCTGATTCGAACAAACCATGTTGGCTTCTCAGCCACTCTGGTTTCATCATATAAAGAATACTTTATTGTTTGAAGTTGTGCTTAGCTGTCTTTAACAGATAAGTTTATCTACGTGTTTTTGTCATTAATTTTGTTTTCCTTTGGCTATACCAAAATAACATGTGTGGAACTTTTACACGAGTTCACAGGGTACCAATGTGGACCACAAAAGATAAGGAACAATGAGGCAGTAGTGGAAAACAGAGGAAAACTGAATTCAGACAAGATGAATTTGACATTGATCCTTCCATGCTAAGAGACCTTGATCAAATCAACCTCTGTGAGTACTCGCACACTTCTGCTGGGCAAAATGGGAATGCTAACAGGGCTGGTGTAAAGACTGCATGAGCTGCAGGGAAGTAGTTAACTCTAAAGCATCATGCCAAGATATGACATTATTAGCTTGGGGAATGAATACTGGCAATATTTCACGACTATTTCCACTTTACAAAAGTGAAAAATTATCTAATTTGATTTTTAAAAATAAATCAAATACACTGAAAATTTCCATTAAAAGATACCAGAGTAAAGAAATAATAATTTCATAATACAGATAATTACCTCAGGTTTATAGTTTTATGCTTTATATTTAATATATCAAGTCTTTTGGTGTGTTTGTTTTATTTAAGTACCTAACAGAGTTCCACCTCTTCAAAAATTTATAGGTAAATTTAATGACATACTGAGGAGCAATAGGCAACATTAATTGTGACTTAGATTGTTTTCAGTAATTTATAATTTCAGTTTGCAGAAAATGCTCAGTGTTGTTATGGCCTTGAATGCAGGTTTTCTCTAAATTGTTTAAGGTGCTTATACATCCTGCATTAATGAAAAGTTGTTCTTACAATATAATTGTGAGTCATGAAAAGACAACTGAAGAAAATATAACCTTTTCCCCTATCCTCTTCTCAGAAAAAGAGGCCACATGAAAGAACATGAATATCTCTTTAAAGTAATTAATGACTTTAGGACTACAAAGTACTTGAAAACAAATACACAAAAAATTTTTTTCCTAATAAACAGCAATAAAAAGCACATTTCATCTGTCTCTACATATTTCCATCAGTAGAAGGATTAGATCAGCTCAGTGAACACAGAGTTCCCTGTGACTCTTTACTCTGTGCCTGCTAAGCCTCATTTCACTACAGAGACTTTAGACTTCCTTTAGACTGTTATTCTGTCTTTTCAGGTGAAATAATAGAGAAAACATATTACGTATATTCCTGTGGATACTGTTAGCACTTCCAATACCTTGATCAACTGGCTCTTCCACATTTCCTCTCCCTCCAGTTTCAGTATTCTTAATTGTCTTTCCATCCAAATTGATCTTTTTCCACTTAAAACAAAATTATTTATTTATCTATCTATTTATTTTTGAAAAGGTTAACTTTTACATATTTCAATATTTAAAAGGTTAAAAAAAGGTATTCTCCCATTCCTGTCCCTCAGTTACCCAGAAATGTGTTTTCCCCATATTTTCCTTGATTGCCTGCTTTTGTTCACATTGCTTCCCCTATCTGAAATGCCCTTCAAACATCTTGCAATTTTTGCCCTTCACTCCTTAAAAATGTAGCTCAATACTCTCCTTTAATAAGCTTTCCCTGAAGCTTTCCCTCTAAAATTGATCCCTTATTTCTCTTATTCTGTGTAATTGAATATGGTTTATACCCTGCTTTCTTTAATATGCTTAAAATTGCTAATGTTCCTAAATTATTTTCATATTTCATGAACAGATTTTAGATTTCTGAACAGCTTACAGATTTGTAGGTTCCTTGAAAGCAACAAATGACTCCTATTTCATTTGTTTTTCATGGAGCAGTTAGTCTGGACTGATGCAAACAGTTGATGCCTAACACCTTCTCTATCCTCAAGAACTTTACCTGGTGACTCTTGGCATTTGCTGCTATTAGAATCACCTGGGGAGGGTAGGAAATTCATAATGCCCTGGCTTCCCCCCATCCCAATTATGTCAGAATCTCTGGGGGTGGAATCTAAGCATAAGTACTATTTAAAACTCGCCAGATGACTCCAATGTGCAGCTAAGTTTAAGAATCAGTAACCTAACCCACCTCCACGCCCTAGATGTCACCCACGACCTCGTTTCATGAAAACGTGCTCTTCCTACCATTGTCCAACATGCCCCCTTGCGCATCCCCATCCAGCTTCTCCTGCTGTGCTCCCATTGCAGGTAAGAAAGTGTTCCTCTTCCTCCCACAGGCCTCCTGCCAGCAGCCATGTCTTCTTTGCTCCCCTTCACCAAAAACCTTCTCATAAGGCTTTGCTATGCAGATGGTTGTCATCATTTTCACTTCTAGTCTCTCTTCAACCCACTTGTATCTGGCTTTCATTCCCAACAGGCCTCCAAAATCTTCTTGTTGGTGTTACTTGTCATGTTGCCAAACCCAAGGGTCAGTTTTCTGCCTTCTTCTTACCTGTCAGCAGCGTGACCACTCTTTGCTCCAAATACTGTCTTTTCTTGATTTCCCGGAGACCACATGCTACTCCTTTTCCTCTCCTCTGTTGCCTTCTCCCCTTTTATTGCCTCTCACTACTTGACTTCAAGATGCCAGTTTCCCAGGGTTTGGTCCTAAGCCCCCTGCTTTCTCCACCCATTTCCATGTGCAAGTTGTACATCGAGATGGTTTCAGATAGTAAATGGTTGAAAAATTTTTACCTTAATAGATAAGTATTTCTTTTCAGTGATGTTAGAAAAGACTATGACCTATAAATCAAACTCACTTTAAGGCTATAAAGTGAAGGAGGAGGAGTTTAAATAGCAAATCATATAGCAAACTGCATAAAATACTCTTTACATATCTCTCTTCTTTCCCTAAATTTCTTCGCCAGATTGCAGCTACCTTCATTTTTTCCAAAACCCTCCATCAATGGCTAGGTCTCCCTTTTTCTTTAGCTTTCCTCCAAACATGCTTTCCACCTTCCTGCCTCCATTTCCCCTCCTCCCCACTCATCTCCAGCAGAAACACATTTTGCTGATGAGTTTCTGTACACCCTGTATTGAAACCGCCTGGATTATTGAGAAGTTAGGGTTCACCCAACAGGAAAGTCTTCAAAATAAGGAATATATGCATTGCAAGGAAGCTGCAAGAAATTCGGTTGACATAGAAGAGATACTCTGGGGAAGAAAGAGATGTGGCAATAAAACAATATAAAAATATATATCAATAATAAAGTCTGTCTAAACTATGTTTTTATCGTCTAAGAGTCTAGAATAAGTTACATGTAGGCATGTTGGTATACTTTAGGAGCAGGGGAGTCTCAAAAGCACCTGAGTCAAGATCAAAATTGTCATCTTTATCACCAATTTATTTAGGTATTTGATGGGACTAAGCATTGTCAATATATAACTCTAATTACTAGATTTGCATCTCTAAGATTCTAATAGAAGAGGTCTGATATAATAAATCTACTATTTTCTAATAGTTCTGTTAGAATCTTTTAAACTCATAGTAATAAGGTCTGACATAGTATAAGTCTATCAGTACCTATAGATTGTATTTATTAGATTATAATAAAGCTCCAAACATATACTGTTTCTGTAGGACAGGAAATAAAACAACACAGAATTCAATATCTTAATGAGTAACCGATTTCTGTTAGTATCCTATTACTGCATTTTGGCTTTGTTTGTTTTGCAATTTTCAGTGGGATTCTTTAGTATGAGGACACACCTCTTTTCAGCGTCACAAACTATATCAACTGATAAACTGTAAGTGAAGCAGGTAAATAAAATATAAATCCTCAGTTCCTTGAGAATGAAACAAGAACATGAGAACACTAATTCAAAAAGATATATGCACCCCTATGTTCATTGCAGCATTATTCACAATAGCCCAGACTTGGAAGCAACCCAAGTTCCCATCAATGGATGAATGAACAAAGAAGATGTGGTATATATACACAATGGAATACTACTCAGACATAAAAAAGATAAAATTATGCCATTTGCAACAACATGGATAGACCTTGAGGGTATTACGCTAAGCGAAATAAGTCAGACAGAGAAAGACAATTATTGTACGATTGTACGACTTTGCTTATATGTGGAAGATAAACCAACCGACAAACACATAGATATGGAGAACAGATTGGTGGTTACCAGAGGGGAAGTGGGCAGGGGGAGGGCGAAAGGGGTAAAGAGGGACATATGTATGGTGACGCATGGAAACTAGACTTTTGGTGGTGAACATAATGCAGTTTATACATAAGCCAAAACATAATGATGTAGATCTGAAATGTACACAATGTTATAAACCAATGGATAACAATAAAATAATAAAAAAATGAAAAGAGAATGAAACAATACCTATTTTATACATTTATACAATGACTTTTAATAAATCAGCCCTAGCATTTGTGGAGACTCATACTATATTCTTGAATATTTACATGCTAAAACTTAAGCTAACATTGCTAAATAAAATATGCTTTATCCCCTACACTGACAAAAGTACATTTATAATGACAAAAATTTAAAACTGTGAAGAGCTCTGTTATTTATTTATATTTTTGTGTGAGGAAGACCAGCCCTGAGCTAACATCCGTTGCTAATCCTCCTCGTTTTGCTGAGGAAGACTGGCCCTGGGCGAACATCTGTGCCCATCTTCATCTACTCTATATGGGATGCCGCCACAGCATGGCTGACAAGCAGTGCGTCGGCGGGCACTGGGATCCAGACCCGCCAACCTGGGGCTGCCAAGCGCCAACTAAACTACTGCGCCACTGGGCCGGCCCCAAGAGCTATGTTATTTTTATATAGCTCCAAGTTAGAAAATGTAAAGGATGACTGATTTTGCTCATGGTCGGCATGTCTGGCCTTCTGTAGATAGACCAATGATGTTTGGATAGTATAAAGCAAAGCTACATGGAATTAATAAATTATTATATATTCTGTAAGAATTGTTTTTCTTTCATTTTAGAAAAATCGCTAGTTATGTTATGATCAAGATTTTCAGTTAATATGTGTTGACAGTATGCTAAATTAGACAACATTTCTTGATTCATTAAAACTTTTTAATAGTTTTTAAAATTAATTGGGCAAAACTTCACTCTGCTGAAGCAATAACATCTGGATTTTTAATACAATTCTTGAAGCAATACTTAGATTTGGTAATGAATCATGAATTTGAGATGTCATCTTCAAGTGTTCTAATGGGATCGCATATGATAAACAATTATTACCCTATAAGCTTTTACAAAATAATTAAAATTTCATTGCCATCACCTATATTACAATTTATACTGTCTCTTAAGGCAATATCTAAATCTGTATAGTAATGTAAAGAATTGATAGCACACTTGACTGATGCTATATCCAGACTTATTCATTCAATTATATCATGAATTACATATTATTGAAAATTGTTCCTCAGCTACCATGTGCAATTGTGGTATTGCTAGTTTATGAGCATTTCTGGAACCACAAATGGAACACACACAAAACAGCAAAAAAGTGGACACTAAGCACTACTAGGAAACAGTATTTCATTATACAAGAAACTATTGCATTGCCTTGTTTTCAGAATGCCTTGTAGATATGCGATGGTGCCAACAAGTAGCCCTATTTCTAAACAAAGTATATTTCTAGGGCATGAGAAACAAAGCCAAATCCCTATTTTGTTAGACTTATATGATGGGGAGAAATGTAGATGTTTCAAAATGTCACAGATATTTGTGATAGTGAATTAAAAATACATATCTACTCACCATTAAGGTTTAAAGTTGCCATAAATTATTGATGTTAATTTGCAATTAAGTGACAATTTTTGGAACAACTTTACTCCAAATAGGCTTAAATATGCATAATAGTACTAAATTTCTATGACTCAGTAATGTATTCAACAGCCATTTTCAATACAAGTGAAATTCATATATATTAGAAAGGCAAAATTTTGATTTAATGAAGAGTGGTTTGTGGAATATTGAGAAATAATTAATATTCAGGAAGTGGTGTATATCAACTATGAGGCAAAATCTGAACATAAGCAAGGTGTGTATTATGTTTTTAACATTTTAATTTCTATTTTATTGTGGTAAGAACTCTTTCTGTTTTTTGTTTTTTTTTTTGTGAGGAAGACCAGCCCTGAGCTAACATCCATTGCCAATCCTCCTCTTTTTGCTGAGGAAGACTGGCCCTGGGCTAACATCTGTCCCCATCTTCCTCTACTTTATAGGTGAGAGGCCTGCCACAGCACGGCCTGATAAGTGGGCATAGGTCACTATGCCACTGGCCAGACCCTGTGGTAAGAACTCTTAACATGAGATTTACCCTCTTAATAGATTTTTAAGAGTACAACACGATATCGTTAACTATAAGCACAATGTTGTACACCAGATTTCTAGAACTTATTCATCTTGCATAACTGAAACTTTATACCTGTTGATTAGCAACTCCCCATTTACCCTGCCCCTGCCCCTGACCATCACTGCTCTTGTCTCTGCTTCTATGAGTCTATTTTAGATACCTCCTATAAGTGGAATCATGCAGTATTTGTCCTTCTGTGACTGGCTCATTTCACTTAGTATAATGTCCTCCAGGTTCATCCATGTTGTTGCAAACAGTGAGATTTCCTTCTTTTTTTTTTTAAGACTGAGTAATATTCCATTGTATGTATATATTACATCTTCTTTATCCATTCATCCATCCATTCATAAGATATGGATGATTTTAAATCAACCACATGTTAATATGTGAGATATGGCAATATATTTTATTACAAACTCGTGAGATCTGTTTTAGTGCTTTATTGATATCGACCCATATGTTTACTTTTGAAATTTTATTTTTTATTAGAAGTTGGGATGCGTGAATTGAATTCTAAGGCTCCTTAACCTCCTACCTTAGTTAATATACTGAGAACTAAACTTAATGGAACAAAATGCCTTCTGGGTTTTTGATGATCAAAGAGCTATCAATTTATAGAGCAAAAATAGAATCTGTCCCTGAACAAGAAACTCTATTCAGTAACTTAATGAATATTTATTGAATACCCATTATATACCAGCCACTGTTCTAGATACTGGTTTACAACAGTGAACAAAAATAGAGTCCTGCCTTCAATGAACTCACGTTCTAGTAATAGATGGAGTGGGTAGGGACACAGATAGAGGAAACTCAGCTAATTATATCGAGTGTTTGAGGATAAGTGCTATGAAGAAAACAAATCAGGATGGGGGGGTGAAGAGTGCTGAGCAGAGGCCACAGTTTTAAAGGGATTGTCATGGAATTCCTCACTGAGAAGGTGACGTTTAGGTCATGAAAGAGGTAAGTATTAAAATACACATATGCATTTTTTTAATTTTGAAATCTCAAACTTACAGAAAAGTTACAAGTAAAATACAAAGAACTTTTTTTCCCTAAACCATTAGAGGGTAAGTAGCTGACATGATACCCATCACCCCCAAACACTTTGGGGTATATCCTTTATAAACAAGGACATTCTCCTACAAAACAACAGTATAATCATCAAAATCAAGAAATTACCATTTCTACATTACTACATCAAATCCACATCAAATCCAGAGACCCCATTCAAGTTTCTCTATTTGTCTCAGTAATATTTTTTTTAATTTTAATTTTATTTTTGTGTGTGTGTGAGGAAGATTGGCCCTGGGCTAACACCTGTTGCCAATCTTCCTCTTTTTGCTTGGGGAAGATCGGCCCTGAACTATATTCATGCCCATCTTCCTCTATTTTGTATGTGGGTCGCTTGCCACAGCATGGCTTGAGGAGTGGTGTAGGTCGACGCCTGGGAACTGAACCTGCAAACCCCAGGCTGCTGAAGCAGAGCACGCCAAACTTAACCACTGTGCCACTGGACCAGCCCACCAGTAATATTCTTTATTGCAAAAGGATCCAGTTCAGGATTATGCATTGCATTCAGTTGCCATGTGTTTTTTATTCTAATGAAATAGTTCATCAGCCTTTCTTTGAATTTCACAACCTTGACACTTCTCAAGATTTTAGACCACTTATTTTGTAAAATGCCTCTCAGTTTGAATTTGTCTGATGTTTTCTCATAATTACCTTCAGATTCTGCATCTTTGATAGGAATATGTATCATAGAAATGATGCCTTGTTCTTCTCATTGCATTCTATCAGTGGCTCGTGATTTCAGTTTGTCCCATTACTGATGCTGTTAGCTTGGATCACTTGACTAAGGTGTAGTCTGCCATGACTCTCCACTGTGAAGTTATTCCTTTCCTTTTTGTAGTTAATAAATGTTTTGTGGAGAGGTATTTTGAAACTTTGTTCCTCATCCTATTTCTCATCAAACTTTCTATTTCTTTCTTTCTCTATCTTGAATCCATGATTTTTTATTTTATTCAATGCATTATAATTTTTACTACAATTACTTACTGCTGTGGTCAGTGGTTGTAGATTGGGCTGGTTGGAGCCCTTTCAAGCTGATGCTGGTGTGTTTTTGACACGTCCCTATCATTCTGGGGCATTTCCTTATTTGGAGGTATAATATACCCAGGCTTATCTTGTACTTTGTCGAGCCTATCCCTGAAATCAGTCATTCCTTCATGGAGCCCTTGTTCCTTTTAGTGGAGACTGATGTGTAAGCCATGATCTGGGTGCTTGGTATGCTCATTGCTATTGGGGATAGGAGTAGGGGTTCACTGCTCCAAGGCCTTATCAGTGCTTAGAGGTGGGGAATATATGGATGTGTACACATACATATGCACACACACATACATACACACATATGTATAAACACACATACCCACATTTACAACTGCATTAATTTCCACATCCATCTATAAGTATTGAAATCCATGAGTTTAATGGATACCTTCAATTCCAATCAAACAACACAGAATTCATTCTAGTTTTCTCCCTTTTCATGTTTATTTGCTCCATCTGCTACAGCCCCTGTCCAACATGGAAGTTCCCCCACCCCACCTCATGCTTAGGCTTTGCTTCCCTGCACTGGCTACCCTCCTCCCCACTGCATATGCACCTTCCTCGCTCAGGCCTTGTATACCACTCCAGGTCACTTTCCCTGCATAGATGATCTCCTGCCTCCATTGGGCTCTAACACATGCACGAGATCTTGCCTTGCATGGATGGCCTCTTTATCCCACGTGAACTTGGGCACCTCAAGCTGGGCCCTCTTCCTGTGTGGACTTCCTCCTCAACCCACTCTCGCCCTGAAACACCATGCCCAGTTGTCCCCCTGTGTGGACACTCTCTTCAGGCTCTGGCTCTCTGAATGGGCTGCCTCCCCAGGTCAATGCCCTTCTCACTCTGCTCAGGCTCTGATACTCCACCCCATTTATTTCCCTTGTGTAATGCCTTCCTTACCCGGCTCAGGCTCTAACATCCTCCCTCCCTCCTACCTCATTTGAAAGCCCTCCTCCTGCAGCTCTGGCTTTGACACCTGACGCCAGGTTGTTCTCACTCAGGCATGTCATCCTCCTTCTTTTGGGCTCCAAGTCTCCATGCCAGGGCCCCGTCCCTGGGTGGAGGTCTTCCTCACTCCACTTGAGAGCTGACATCTCCCTCCAGGCCCCTTGCCCTGCGTGGATGCCCTCCTCACCCTTCTCACGCTCTGACACCATGAACTGGACCATCTCCTTCCCGATGTGGATGCCCTTCTTATTCCTCGTGGGCTCTGACCCTTCACACAAGTCAGCCCCTTTTATGTTGATTCCTGCCTCGATCTGCTCACCTAACGTCTTTAGGACTGAATAGTTCAGAAAGAGGAAGGGAAGTGGAAGGGAAAGGGCAAGTGAAGGGAAGAGGGTGGAGAAGAGAAAGTTGAGTAATTATTTTTTAATAAACTGAAATAATCCACATATGCCGTGGTAGCATGCTGTCATAGTCCATTCGGGCTGCTGTAACAAAATACTGCAGACTAGGTAGCTCATAGACAACAACCATTTATTCCTCACAGTTCTTGCGGCTGCAAGTCTGTGATCAGGCGCCCACGTGGTCAGGTTCTGGGGAAGGCCCTCTTCTGGGTTGCAAACAGCCGACTTCTCGCTGTGTCCTCCCCACATGGTAGAAGGGGTGAAGGGTCTCTCTGGAGCCTCTTTTATAAGGCACTTATCCCATTCATCAGGGCTCTACCCTCATGACCTAACCATCTTCCAAAGTCTCCACCTCCTAATACCATCATCCTAGGGAATAGGATTTCAACCTATGACTTTGGGAGGGACACAAACATTCAGGCTATAGGACATGCCAATCTGGAATTAGCCTTCAATTTGAACCAGACTCCAACTGATGTTTTTAAGCCCCCGAGGAAAATAGTTGCCGTGAATCTCAATCTCCTGCTGTAAAAAAGCAGATTGACATCACCTTCAGGCCACAAGGAGTAATATTTTCATGTAAAATCAAGTTTAGTGATTTAGGAAGCCTTAGACTATACATCTGAAGAAATGGGGGTGTCAGAGAGGATGAGGACAAGCTGAACCCTTGAAAAGTAATGTTTACTAACAAGTAAAGAATATGATAGCAAAAGCGTAGAAGCAATCCACTAACAAATACATATGGAGTTTTTACTAAGACACAGAGAATCACTATTGATCAAGCTTTTCGTATTTCGATAGTCTCTTAGGATTTCCTTATATAACACAGCAATTAATGTTTGTAATGCTGAATGAGTCACCTCTAAAAGGCAAAGTGAAGTTCCACTTACTTTGTTTTTAAAAGCAGGAGAGTAAAATACACACATTAGGACAGATTTCAAAAATGGCTGACAATTTTCTAGTGCTTAAATTTTAGTTATCTGGAAAATTTGGAGAAAACTCCATTTCATTTATACAGTATCACTGGAAAAACAAAGTTCTATTGTTTGGGTTGGAGCCGAGCCAAACTCAAGGTCTTACACTGTCATTGCCCCCAGCCAGCTGCTGGACCTTGGGGCAGTCATTGTACCTCCTAGAACCTTCTGTTTCTTCACCTATAGAGTAAGGGAGTTGGTCTAAATTAACTCAAAGATAATTGCCAACTCTAAAGTCCTATATCTTAAATCAGGTTAAGATACAGGCTTTTTGTCTCCTAAAAAGAGCTTAAAGTCATTAAATTATTTTGTGTTGGGAATTGCCCAAGGGGGCGAAAGAAACTAATTAGAAATGAAATCTTCACTCACAAGACACCCATACAAGTCTAAGTACAAGGTGTGGTTTTCTCTCAACTGGTAGAAAATTTGAATAATGGAGTAGGGAGTTCATAAGTAACTAATTTGCCATTTGAGACTTATATTAGAGATCAGCTACTGGAATTTCCCAGAAAGTAATTTCCCACTGCAGCTTGTGTTTCCCAAGGTCTAGGCCGCTAGACGGCACCCTAGACTACAAGTCAGAACAATAATTGACATTGATGTGTATGTGCTTCCACCACAAGTACTTGCAGTCCCAATTTCCTCCTTCTTTCTTAAAGTTCATTTCCTCATTCTGGCTGCTCAAGGACATAGCTTTAAGATCCTTGTTTTGGTGTATTTTTCCCTGATTCAAACCAATCATATTTCCTCACTTGGCGTGTTGAATCAGAGAATATCGAAACTGATTTAGATATAAGTGGAAATTGAAAAAGAAGGACTACATCAAGAAATCCCAAGAGGTCGAGCTGGACAGTGACAGTCCACATGACTGCTCAGATTATTGGGTACAGGTAAATGAAAAGGTCAAGGAGAGAGGAGAAAGGAAATAAGCATGGAAGAGCAAAGACACATTATCTTAATTTACTTTCACAGCTACTGAGATATAGTGTCATATTATTACTACCAACTGCAGTTTATAAGTTGAAAGACTAATACTCAGAAGAGTAAATGACTTATTTTCCAAAAGTCACATGGCTAATTACTACTACAGTTATTTTTGAACCTCACTCTTTTGACCTCTGAACTAGTTCTCTTTCTACTATGCTGCACTGACAGTACTGGCTCTGCCGTTAGCCTTGTGACACTGGGAAAGTCAATCTCTTCGAGTGTCAGTTTCCAGGTGTGTCAAGTAGAGGTAAAACACAAGCCTTACCCTATTTTATAAGGTTGTTTTAACCCTACGTAAATAAATATCTTGTTTCTTATTATATTTTATGGTTTATGAAAGGAGACTGACGCATGATTGCATACAGCTTAATTCTTGCACGGGTGCAGCATATGAGAGCAGTTGCACTGTAATTATCACATGCTTCTACTTCCATATACTACTTCCTGTCTCTGGAGATGTTGAATTCTTGAGATTTTAGTTATGATTTAAAGGTTGTCCTGTCAGACATTTTAAACAGATGCCATAGCCTTTGGTAATGCTTAGAATGAAATAGAGGCATAATGACAATTTTATGAACTGTAATGTCCAAATTCTCCAAACACTCTTTCAGGGCCATTAATAATTTGTCCACCATGGCTTATAACATTCATGTAAACATCCTCCAACTTTTTTATTCCCAGGCCTGAGTGAATCCTTCCTCCATGTAGACATATGTGGAGTCAGTTCCATGCCTGTGTCTTGCCCCACATTCAGTTTCGCCTGCCTAGAATACACTTTATCCATTGCCTACTCACCAGGTATAGTCTACATATATGAGTTTTGTTCTCCAATTGCTGTTAGCTCTTATTGTCTATAGCAGGGGTCAACAAACTGTGACCCACAATCTGTTTTTGTAAATAAAGTTTTATTGGAACTCAGCCTATGACAGGCTGCAAAGGTAGAAGGGAGTAGTTGTAACAGAGACCATATGGTACACAAAGCCTTAAATATTTACTATCTATCTACTACCTATTTACTGTCTATTTAGTACTAAAAGGTGCTGTCTGGACCTTTACAGAAAGTGTTTGCCAACCCCTGGTCTATAGTAAATTTCACTTACTCAACAAAAACCCGGATTTGGCATGATAGAAACAGCACATTTTTTCCCCTGAAATTATTTGTTGTTTACAGTAAGTTTTAAGGATATTAAAATTACAATAGTATGTCGAGCACATATTTTATTGCTAAACCTTTAAAACACAATTCAGAATTTCTATTAAAAGATGCAAGTAATAAACATATTTTAGTGCAATGGCAATGATAGAGGCACCAAAACCAATAGTATTACCCAAATACTACGAGATATAATAACAATAGGTGGCTAAGGTAATTGAGGAGAGTTAGATAGGAAAAGATAATCCTTAGCAGGAAGTTTAGACTGGGAGGGACACGTCAAGGGTAACTGCTGGACAGAGAAAGCTAAGGATCGTGGCAACAACCTAGTGTCCACTGTTACTGCAGGCAGGCCACAGTCATGGGTAGATAATAGATGGCTGGCAGGGTCTGCAGAACCTGCAAGTGTCATTTGTGGTGAACGTGGACATTAAGGAGGAGCAACTTCTGATTCGTCGTTAAGAAAGCACTGTGTTAACTGGAGAGTACCTGTGCATGTCTCTGAGTGGTGCCAGCTGAGAAGCCCTGGTCTATATACTGCTTGTTCTACTTAATTTTTCTCTGTAGGTCATACTTTTCCAACTCAACCAATCTATTTAAGGCTATGAACAATGCTACAGACTTCTACCATCCACATTGTTGTAAAGTATGGTGTTACCTTATTATGTATTAAAGCTGGATCTGCACTTGGTCCTGCCTTTCTACATAGCTTTTTTTTCTTTTTCAGAATAGTTAGATGAACAAATTATTTTCCATGGAACCAAATATGGTCCATGTCTATTAGATTGAGAGAATTCTTCAAATATTACTAAATAATGATTTGTCAAAGTGAAGCGTCCTCTCCAAATTTCTTCATAAATTCTGGTAAATAGCTTTTACTTTCCCCTCCATAAATATATATTAAAATGTAATTCTTAATAATTATAAAAAAGTTAAATTAATTAGGCTCTATGCTTATTGAGAATTTGATTTTTAGTTATGGGAAAAGATAATCGTTTCTTTCATGCTTGATAGCCAGATAGTTCTACTTATCTTAGTACTAAGTTATTTCAAATTCAACTGATTATTTTTAATAGACTATTTTTTTAGAGAAGTTTTAGGTTCACAGCAAAATTGAGAGGAAGGCACAGAACTTCCCATACACCTGCTGCCCCGATATGTGCACAGCCTCCTGCATTATCAATATCCCCTACCAGAGTGGTACAGTTACAACTGATCAACCTACATTGACACATCGTTATCACCGAAAGACCGTCGTTTACGTTCAGGTTCATTCTTGAAATTGTACATTTTATAGGTTTGGACAAATGTATAATGTATCACCAATACAGTATCTACAGATTAGTTTCACTGCCCTAAAAATCCTCTGTGCTCTGCCTATTCATCCCTTCCTCGCCTCTAGTCATACAGTATGTAGCCTTTTCAGATTGGATTCTTTCACTTAGTATTGTGTGTTTAAGTTTCCTCTTTGTCTCTTCATGGCTTGCTAGCTCATTTCTTTTTAGCACTGAATACTATTCCATTGTCTAAATGTACCACAGTTTATCTATCCATTCACCCACTGAAGGACGTTTTAGCTACTTTCATGTTTTGGCAAATACGAACAAAGCTGCTATAAACGTCCACATGCAGGTTTTTGTGTGGACATAAGGTTTCAATTCCTTTGGGTAAATATCAAGAAATGCAATTGCTGAATCATACAGTGAGGATGTTTGGTTTCATAAGAAACCAACAGTCTTTCAAGCGGCTGTGCCATTTTGCCTTCCCACCAGGAATGAATGAGAGTTTCTGTTGCTCCACGTCCTTGTCAGCATGTGGGATTGTCAGGGTTCTGGATTTTGGCTATTCTAATACGTGTGTAGTGATATCTCACTGTTCTTTTAATTTACATTTCCCTGATTATGTATGCTGTGGAACATCTTTTCTATATGCTTATTTCCCATCTGTATATCTTCTTTGGTGAGGTGTCTGTGAACATCTTTGGCCCATTTTTAATTGGTTGTTTTCCTTTTTTTTTTTTTAGGAGAAGCCTTTATTTCTTTGTTTCACAAATAAAGCTGCCTGAGTTTGTTGCTTTTTGGTGATTAGTCAAAGAGACTGAATCCCATATCCTCGTCCGACTCCTCGGACTCTTCCTTTGCCTCACTCTTGGCTGGGGCTGCAGCGGCAGCAGCAGGAGCAGCAGTGGCAGCAGCAGCCACGGGGGCAGCAGCCACAAATGCAGATGGGTCAGCCAAGAAGGCCTTGACCTTTTCAGCAAGTGGGAAGGTGTGATCAGTCTCCACAGACAAAGCCAGGACCCACTTGTACCCACTGATGATAGAACGGGGTGCTGATGCAACAGTTGGGTGACCAATCTGCAGACATGCTGGCCCATGGCGGACACCCTCCCGCATGTGAGAATGCAGTTTCCTCTGTGATGTCTAGCACTGCTGGGGTGTAGATGCTGCCATTGTCAAATGCCTTCTGGACGGTGAGCCCAGAGGAGAAGGGGGAGGCATTCAGCATGTTCAGCTGTGTGGCTTTGCTGGCTCCCACTTCGTCTTCAGTATTAATCAGCTGCACGTCACTCAGGATTTCAATGGTGCCTCTGGAGATTTTAGTGGTGATGCCGAAAGCCTGGAGGAAGGAGGACTTCTAGGGCTCCAGACCAGTGTTCTGGGCTGGCACAGTTACTTCACAAGAGGCAATGGCACCAGCATGGGCGGCAGCTGGCATCTGATTGGCCAGCAGCGTGTCCCTGATCTCAATGAGGTCCTCTTCGGTGAACACAAAGCCCACATTCCCCCAGATATGAGGCGACAGTTTCTCCAGAGCTGGGTTGTTTTCCAGATGCCCTCGGATAGCCTTACGCATCATGATGTTCTTGCCCATCAGCACCACAGCCTTCCCGCAGAGGGACGTGCAGATCGGCTGCATCTGCTTGGAGTCCACGTTGTCTGCTCCCACAGTGAAGCGTTTTGGATAATCACCCAAAAGTTGGATGGACTAAGGAAGTAGTGGGACTTCTAGGTTGCCCTGTCTTCCTTGGGCATCACAGCGGTGCATCAGGGATTGCCACTCAGGGTTTAAAGACGATGTCACTCTCATGAAGACACCTGGCGAGAGCCGTTTGTTTTCTTATTGATGAGTTTTAAGAGTTCTTTATATATTGGATAACAGTCTTTTATCAGATATGTCTTTTGCAAATATTTTCTCCCAGTCTGTGACTTTTTTCATTCTCTTGACAGTGTCCTTCACAAAGCAGAAAATTTTAGTTTTAATGAAGTCTGCCGTATCAATTCCTTCTTTCATGGATTGGGTCTTTGGTGTCGTGTCTAAAATGTCATTGCTGAAACCAATGTCATCTAGATTTTATCCTATGTAATCTTCTAGGAGTTTTAAAGTTGTTCATTTTACATTTAGATCTGTGATCCATTTTGAGTTAATTTTTGTGAAAAGTAAGGTCTGTGTTTGGATTCATTTTTGTGCAGGTAGATGTCCAACTGTGCCAGCACCCGCCTATTGAAAAGACTATCTTTGCTCCACTCTCCATTGGTCCCTTTGTCAAAGATCAGCTGACTATATTTATGAGAGTTTATTTCTGGGATCTCTAGTCTAGTCCATCGATCTGTTTGCCTATTCTTTTACCAATGCCACACTGTCTTGATTACTGTAGCTTTATAGTAAGTCTTGAAGTCAAATAGTGTCAGTCCTCCAACTTTGTTTTTCTCCTTCAATGTTTATGTTGGCTATTCTGAGTCTTTTGCTTCTCAACACAAACCTTAGAATTAGTTTGCCAATATCCACAAAATAATTTGCTGGGATTTTGATTTAGGATTGCATTGAATCTACAGATCAAGTCGGGAATAATTGACAACCTGACAAGAGGGAGTCTTCCTATGCATGAATATGGTATATTTCTCCATTTATTTAGTTCTTTGATTTTTTTCATTAGTGTTTGGTAGTTTTCCTTATGCACATCTTATATATGTTAGATTTATACGTAAATATTTCATTTTGGGGGGTCCTAATATAAATGGTATTTTTTTTCTTTAAAATTTCACTTTTTCATTGCTGGTATATAGGAAAGCAATTAACTTTTGTATATTAACCTTGTATCCTGCAACCTTGTTATAATTGCTTATTACTTCCTTGAGCTGTTTGGTCAGTTCTTTCAGAATTTCTACATAGATGATCATGTTATCTGCAAGCAAAGATAATTATATTTCTTCCTTGCCAATGTGTATACCTTTTCCTTTCTTTTTTTGGGGGGCAGGGGGATGTCTTATTGCATAAGCGCAGACCTCCAGTACAATGTTGAAAAGGAGTAGTCAAAGGGGACATCCTTGCATTGTTCTTAATCTTAGTGGGAAAGCTTCTATTCCTCACCCTTGAGTACGATGTTACCTGAAGAATTTTTGTAGATATTCTTTATCAAGTTGAGGATGTTCTCCTCCATTCCTAGTTTACTGAGAGTTTTTTTTATTGTGGGTGTTGGATTTTGTCGAATGCTTTTTCTTATCTATTGACATGATCATGTGACTTTTTTCTCTTCAGCCTGTTGATGTGATGGGTTACATTAATTGATTTTTGAATGTTGAATCAGCCTTGCATATCTGAGATATATCTCACTTGGGTGTGGTGTATAATTCTTTTTTACATTGTTGGTTTTGATTAACTAACTTTTCTTTGAAAATATTTGCATCTATGTTAATGAGAGATGTTGGTCTGTAGTTTTCTTGTAATATCTTTCTCTGGTTTTGGTGTTGAGGTAATACTGACCTCATAGTACAAGTTAGGAAGTAGTCTCTCTGCTTCTATCTTCTGAAAGACATTGTAGAGAATTGGTATAACTTCTTCCTTAAACATTTGTTAGAATTCACCAGTGAACCCATTTGAGCCTAGTGCTTTTATTTTGGAAGGTTATTAATTATTGATTGAATTTCTTTAATAGATATAGTCCTATTCATATTGCCTATTTCTTTTTGTGGGTGTTTTGGCAAATTGTGTTTTTGAAGGAATTGGTCTATTTCATCACAGTTATCAAATTTATGGGCATAGAGTTGTTCATAGTATTCCTTTATTATCCTCTTTTTTGGTATTTTTATAGTTTTATTTTTAATGTTTAAATCTTTACTGCATGAAATTAATATAACATTATATGTCATTATACCTCAATAAAAATAAGAGAGCCAGGAAAAAATTTTTACTTTACCTTCTTTCATCACTAATTTGAAATTTAATCTTAATCAAATGCTAAGTTTCTACCGTGAACTGACTTGTTTCTAATTTATTCTGATTGTTTATTTCTTCCTATGCCAATTTTTTGTTTATTTGTTTTACTGAGGTATAATTGACTGACAACATTACATTAGTTTCAGGTGTACAAAACAATGATTTGATATTTGTATTTTATTATCCTTTTAATGTCCCTGGGATCTGTAGTGATGTCCCATCTTCCATTTCAGACATTAGTAAGTTGTGTCCTCTTTCTTTTTTCCTTAGTTGGCCTAGCCAGAGGTTTATTCATTTCATTGATCTTTTCAAACAGGCAGCTTGTGGTTTCATTGATTTTCTCTTTTGATTTCCTGTTTTCAATTTTATTTATTCCTGCTCTAATTTTTGCTATTGTTTTTCTCCTACTTACTTTGGATTTAATTTGCTCATTTTTTCCTAGTTCCTAATGTGGAAGCTTAAATGATTGATTTTTGGTCTTTCTCCTTTTCTCATATATGCCTTCAATGGTATAAATTTCCCTTTAAGCCCTGCTTTTGCTGAGTCCTACAAATTTTGATAAATTGGGTTTTCATTTTCATTTAGTTAAAAATGTTTTTAAATATTTCTTGAGATTTCTTCTTTGACTCATGTGTTATTTATTTATTTATTTATTTTTTGTGGGGAAGACCAGCCCTGAGCTAACATCTGTTGCCAATCTTCCCCTTTTTGCTGAGGAAGACTGGCCCTGGGCTAACATCCATGCCCATCTTCCTCCACTTTATATGGGACGCCGCCATGGCATGGCTGGCAGGCAGTGCGTCGGCGGGCGCCCGGGATCTGAACTTGCGAGCCCTGGGCTGCCAAGCGCGGACTAAACCGCTGCACCACCGGGCGGCCCCAGACTCATGTGTTATTTAGAAGTATGTTGTTTAATCTGCGAGTATTTGGGGTGATTTTCCAGCCATTTTTCTGTTATTGTTTTCTAATTAAATTTCATTGTGGACTTAGAGAAGATATTGTATGATTTCTATCCTTTTAAATTTGTTAAGGTGGGTTTTATGACCCATAATGTGGTCTATCTTGGTAATGTTCCATGTGAGGTTGAGAAGAATGTGTATTCTGCTGTTGTTGAATGAATTAGTCTATAGGTGTTCATTATATCTGGTTGATTGATGGTGTTGTTGAGTTCAACTACGTCCTTACTGATTTTCTGCCTGCTGCATGTGTCCATTCTTTTTATTTTTTTGTGAGGAAGATTGGCCCTGAGCTAATGTATGTTGCCAATCATCCTCTATTTTGTATATGGGATGCTGCCACAGCATGGCTGATGAGCAGTGTGTAGGTCCATGCCCAGGATCCAAACCTGTGAACCCTGCGCTGCTGAAGCAGAGCATGCAAACTTAACCACTACATCACTGGGCCAACCCCTGGATCTGTCCATTTCTGATAGAAGGGTGTTGAAGTCTCCAACTGTGATAGCAGATTCATCTGTTTACTTATTTCTCCTTCCAGTTCTGTCAGTTTTTGACTCATGTCTTTGATGCGCTGTTGTGAGGCACATACACATTAACGACTGTTATATCTTCTTGGAGAATGGACCCCTTTATCATTATGTAATGAGCCTCTTTGTCTCTGATAACTTTTCTTGCTCTAAAGACTGCTCTGTCTGAAATTAATATAGCTACTCCTGCTTTCTTTTGATTAACGTTAGCATGGTATATCTTTCTCCATCCATTTACCTTTAGTCTAGATGTGTCTATATATTTGGAGTGAGTTTCTTGTAGATAAAATGTAGTTGGGTCTTGTTTCTTGATCTACTCTGATGATATCTTTTAATTGGGGCACTTAGACCATTGATGTTCAAAATGATTATTGATATAGTTGTATTAATATCTAACATATTTGTAACTGTTTTCTCTTTGTTGCCCTTGTTCTTTATTTCAATTTTGTCTTCCACCTTTTTCTGTCTTTTGTAGTTTTAATTGAGCATTTTATATGATTAATTTTCTCTCCTGTCTTAGCATATCAGTTGTACTTCTTTTTTTTAACTTTTTTAAATGGTTACCCTAGAGTTTGTAGTGTACATTTACAATTAATCCAAGTTCACTTTTGAATAACACTATACAGCTTTATGTGTAATGTGAGAACCTTATAATAGCAAAATAATTCTAATTCCTCCCTCCTATGCCTTGCATCATTGCTGTCATTTGTTTCACTTATACATAAGCATATATATATGTCTACATAATTAAATACATTTTTGCTATTATTGTTTTGAACAAACTATTGTCTGTTAGATCATGTAAGAATAAGAAAAATAAAAGTTTTTATTTTACCTTCACTTATTCCCTCTCCAATGCTCTTCCTTTCTTTATGTAGATGAGTTTCTGACCTGTAACATTTGTCTTTTCTCTAAAGAACTTCTTTTAACATTTCTTGAAAGCCATGTTCACTTGCAACAAATTCCCTCAATTTTTGTTTTGTCTGAGAAAGTCTTTGTATCTCCTTCACTTGGAAGAATAATTTTTCAGGGCACAGAATTTTAGGTTGGTGGAATATCGTTCTCTACACTTTAAATATTTCACTCCACTCTCTTCTTGCCTGCATGATTTCTGAGAAGTCAAACTTAATTCTTATCTTTGCCTCTCCATAAGGAAGTGTTTTTTCCTCTGACCTCCTTCAGGATTGTATCTTTATCTTTGATTTTCTGCAGTTTGACGATGATGCATCTAAAAGTCATCTGTGGGGGCATTTGTCCTGCTTGGTGTTCTCTGAGATTTCTGGATCTTTGCTTTGGTATTTGACATTGATTTAGGAAAATTTTCAATCATTGTTGTTTCCAATATTTCTTCTGTTCTTTTCTCTCTTTCTCCTCCTTCTGGCATTCCTATTACACACATGTCACACATTTTGTAGTTGTCCCACAGTTCTTGGATATTCTGTTATGGTTTTTTTTTCAGTCTTTTTTCTCTTTGTTTTTAAGTTTTGGAGGTTTCTACTGAGATATCTTCAATCTCAGAGATTCTTTCCCCAACCATGTCGTCTATGAATAAGCCCATTTGAGGCATTTTTCATTTCTGTTACAGTGTTTTTTATCTCTAGCATTTCTTTTTGGTTCTTTCTTTGAATTTCAATTTCACTGCTTATGTCGTCCATCTGCTGTTGCATGCTGCCCACTTTGTCCATTAGAGCTCTTAGCATATTAATCATAGTGGTTTTTATTTCCCTTTCTGATAATTCCAACATCTCTGCCATATCTTTGTCTGGTTCTAGTGCTTGCTCTGTCTCTTAAAACTGTGTTTTTTGCCATTTAGTATGCCTTGTAATTTTTTCTTTATAGCTGGACATGAGGTAAAAGGAAGTACTGTAAATGGACCTTTAAGTAATATGGTGGCAAGGTGTTGGGATAGTGGAGGTGTGCTGTAGTCCTATGATTAGATCTCAGTCTTTCAGTGAGCCTGCGTTTCTGTACTGTGAATTTTACAATCAGTTTTTCCTCTTTTTAGGTGGGACAGGATGGATAGAGGGGGCTGTAGGTGGGTCTTTCCCTTCCCTCAGTTCAGTTAGGCTCCGGTTAAATAGTTTCTCCTGAAGGCAGACCATGTTAAGAAGAACAGAGTGCTCTGGCATATTTCAAAATGGTTTCTTTCTTCCTCCTCCTACCAGAAGCTTGAGGGGATTTTTATCTGATATTTGCTATGAGAAACAGATCAAGTTCTTGGATGTAAAACTCACAAAAGTGTGTGGGGCCCCCTGTGACTGGGTCTCCCTGGAATTTTTTTACTCTCAGGATTGTCTACCACACTGAGTCTCCAGTAATTAGTCAATTACAGTTCAGATTTCCCTATCCCAGCACTGGTTCCCACAGTGGTTTCTGCTCTGGTGAGTTGTAATTCTCTGTATTCGCCAGTCTGTCTCTCCAGTTTTGGGAGCAGAGGTTTGCCCTGTGATCTTACTTCTCTTATGGAGCTAAGAAGAGTTGATTTTTTCACTTACTTCAGCTTTTTACTTGTTGTTAGGATATAGTGATGATATCTACGCCTCCTGAAGTTCAACGGATTTTTTTTTAAAGAGAAGATTATTTATAAACTTAAGCTACATTACTACATCAAATTTCAAAGATGTCAGCATAGAGTTGGGGTATAAGTTCTGATTACATACATTAAAGTAAATAGTTGATTTATTTTACTTTAAAAGATCATGGTAAAGTATATATAACATAAAATTTACCATTTAAACTTTTTTTTTTGCTGAGGAAGATTCACCCTGAGCTGACATCTATGCCAATCTTCCTCTATTTTGTCATGTGGGTTGCTGCTACAGCATGGCCAATGAGTGGTATAGGTTCACGCCCAGGATCTGAACCCACGAACCTGGGCCGCCAAAGCAGAGCATGCCAAACTTAACCACTATGCCATGGGGCTGGCCCCAGTTTTAATCATTTTTAAATGTACAGTTTAGTGGCATTAAGTCTGTTCACATTGCTGTGCAATCATCCCTGCCATCCGCCTCTGGAACTTCCTCATTTTCCCAAATTAAACAATAGCTCCCCATTCCTCCCTCAGCCCCTGGCAATCCCCATTTTACTTTCTCTCCCTATGAATTTGACTACCATATGTACCTCATATAAGTGGAATCATACAATATTTGTCTTTTGGTATTTCACTTAGCATCATGTCTTCAAGGTTTATCCATGTTGCAACATGTGTCAGAATTTCATTCCTTTTTAAGGCTGGATAACATGGCATTATATGTATATACCACATTTTATTTATCCTTTCATCTGTCAAAGGACATTTAGGTTGTTTATACCTTTTGGCTATTGTGATAATGCTGCTATGAACATTGGTGTACAGATACCCATTCAAGTCTGATTTTTTTTAGAAAAAGCCCTCTTAATTAAAAAAATATTTATAAACTGCTTAATAATTGCTAGGTAATGTGCTAGGTGCTGGGTACACCCTGGAAATCTTAGAGGCCATTATTATCCCTCCTTTTTCTTAGATGTATATGTTCCATATTCTTGGAACCCAAGTTAATAAAAAAACTAATCATCTGTTGGTTATGACATAGGCATCCAGCAGTCCAGATGCATGGTACCAATATTAGTATATTTGAAGATTAAAGATAAAATACACAGAAAATATTTTCTCATAAAATATTCAGAAAAAACGCCATATTACAGAGATTTTGTTTAGTATGATAAGTGATTATGCACTTTTTAAAAGCAGAGCCTTCTTTTAGTTGCACAAAATATGTTTTGTTTATTTCAATAAATATACTCTCATTTGAAAATTCTTTGGGGGAGTGGAAAGAGCAGGCACATCTAGTTTGGGATGCAGTGGTTGGTTCTTTTTCAGCTTCATACTAAGCAGTGATAAAAAAGAAAAGAAGTCTCCAAGGTAACCATCTTGATTATTAAAGTTTGCACTGAATGGAAAGAACTAAGCAGTGCTTGAACATTATCCTCCTTTGCTAGGCTCTCTGGCAAGTCATTTTCCTCTCTCAACCTGTTTTCTGGGAATAGTGATATTTACCTTGCAGAGATGTTTCAAGAATAAAATGAGATAATTCGTGTAAGGGCATTTTGTGAACTCAAGCACTATACCAATGCAAGGAGTTAAGAAAGTTGCTATTTTGCAAATGTGTCCATATATTAACATTTTAATGACTACAAAGAAGTGCCAAAATTTCCCAACATTCTGCTGTTAAAGAATGTAAGCTAAGTTGTGAAAGTTTTTCCCCAATGGAATTCAATAAAGCTACTTTGAGATTTAAAAAAATTGTGTCCTATAAATATTTTTCTTTCCCAAATTGGGCCATGTGCTAAAAAGATTCAACAAAGCATATGACTATCCATCCCAGCTTGCACATGACCCCTCTGAGACTGAATGCCGCCCACCACAGACTATTCCATTGCCACAACCTTCACCAATCCATCCTAGTTCCCCATAGCCACACAGAATATCCTTAACTAAATGTTCCTCAAATGTTTGAAGAGAAAAATCAATTCCTCTTACTATTGTCTTTCCTCTAGACTAGATTTTCAAAAGTTTTACCAGTCTGACCGCTGCTCATTGGATATTTTTAGTTTCTCTCTTTCTCTCATGGTGCCCAGAATGGTGTACAATATTCCACATGTGGTATGAATAATACAAAAAATTACTTTCTTTATTCTAGGCCCTGTACTTCTATTAATATGTCCTAAGTTCATACTAAAATTTTAGCTAAAATTTTGACTCTTTTTCACAATAGCTGATGGTTGAGCCATGTTTTATCCATTCTGTTTTCCTATAGTGGCTTTTTAAGATTCAACTGCAGGAATTTAATCTATTCCTTGTAGATTTTGTCCTGTCAGATGCAAAAGTGAAAGAGTATAGAAAACATTTTTGTTTCTCAACTTTCCATTTCATATGAAACTAGTCTTTCTTTCCTGTCCTTGGACTATGTCAAATCCAAGAACAGTGCTCCTATATGCCCAGTATTGGCTCTCGCTGTACTTGAACTGCTTTGAGTGGGTTTCTGATATTTGTACTCAAAAAAGCCCTGGCTGGAACACATCATTAACCAACTAGGGCTCACTTCACTCATCCTTAGTCTGTAGGACTAGAGGCCAGCCTAAGCAGTTGTCCCAAACTGAAAGATCCAGAACTGTAGCAGCCTTGACTGCATGACTGCCAGGACAGGAGGAAAATACTCGACTATATTTTATCTCTCTTGTACTGAAAACGGAACAAGCAACTGTGTAAAGGGATCATTTATGGGGAGGAAAGCAATGAATGTGCATATGAGGAAAATGCACTGGACTTGGGGTTAGGGGACATTGATTATTCCCCACTTCTGCGGCATTTAGGTTGTTTGACTTTGGGCTAGTCACAACCTTCCTAGACTTCAATTTCTTCATATGTAAAACTTAAAGAGTTAGGTGGATAATATATGTAATACCTAAGGTCCCTTTCAGCTTGAACTGTCAGCTCTACGTGTACCTCTGGCATTGCCTGCACAGCACCACGTTGCCATCCCCTGTAGAGCCTTCTTTATTCTTGCTTTGCTTTGGATGTTTGAACAATATTCTCCAAAGTCCTGAGACAGCCAGGACTGTCACAAGAGTGCAACCACGGTTTGTGGATTCAAGACCCTTCCTCTCCCTCTCCAACCTGTGACCCTGTCTTTTTTCTTTCCTGAACACATACAAGCCTTCCTACTCTCTGTTCTTCCACTTTGGACAAGTCCATTTCTGCTTTGTCAAATCCTTCCAGGCCTAGGGGGAAATTTAGGGACAGAGGAAAAGATGCACAGAGGAAGCTTTACCTGCCACATTGTATCAGCAAAAACCAACAGACTTGGGTTCTTTAACTAGAAACAAGTTTATGGATATTTTCTGCATGAATGCCATTCCTGATAAAGTATTGGTATTTTTTGGTTTATTTTTATGGTTTAGATAGGTCTTTTTATACTTATATTTCTTTATGGTTAAAAATGATTTACCATATTTTATATACCTATTGTGAGTGTGTATGCTTTAGTATTATTTTATGATTTTAAATAGATTATAAGAAATATGTTATAAAATTCAAAAGGTGCAAAAAGGCATACATACCATCTAATCTACCTGTCTACCCTGTTTCCTGGACACTTTTTTTCTCTATTCAGAAGCAATCAATACTTGTATTAGCAGTTTTTTTAATGAGAACTTCTGGAGTTATTCTACCCGTACACAAGCATATACACACAAATATAGTCATAGGTATAAAGAGAATTATATTTATTGTTTTTTTCCATGATGGTAACTACTATATAATAAAGCATTTTTCTCCACTTACCAGTAAGTCTTGGCTCTGACTGCCATAGCAGCCTTTGGAGGACTTCCTGGTTTATTTTAACAGCTTCAAGGTATTCCATTGTTTGGATGTATCAGAATTGACTTGATTAGTTATTGCGGTTGTGATTAATATCCTTTAACTTTTGTAGTTTTGTGCATGTATATATCCATCTGCAGGACCAATTCCTAGAGACAGAATTGCTGGGTCAAAGAGCAGATGCATGTGTGATCTTGATGGATACTTCTCAATTTCCCTCCAAAACAGTTGTCCCAATTAATATTTTCACAGGCAATATGAAAGGGCCTGTTTCCCTAAACTTATTCCAACACAAAATATTTTCAAACTTTTTGGGTTTTGCTAATTTGACAGGTAGAGGACAGCATCTCACTGTTGTTTTAAATTGCTTCCTTTTATTGTGAGTGAGGTTGACCATGTTTTCTTGTGTTTAAGGGAGGTCTTTCCATTTTTGTTAATTATCTGTTAATATCATTTGCCAATGTTTCCAGTTAGGTATCTTAAAGATAAGTTTGACACAGGTTTTTAAAATTATGTAAAATAAGAACTAAGTAATGGTCGGAAGTCAAGACAGAAGGTTTTTAATCTTAATTAAAGGAAAATTTGAGTAATTCTTAACGATCATCTTCCTTCTGCATTTCATTCTCTATCTTCTTTTTTTTCTTTTCTTTTCTTTTTTTTTTTTGTGAGGAAGACCAGCCCTGAGCTAACATCTGTTGCTAATCCTCCTCCTTTTGCTGAGGAAGACTGGCCCTGGGCTAACATCCATGCCCATCTTCCTCTACTTTGTATGGGACGCTGCCATGGCATGGCTGACAAGCAGTGCGTCGGCAGGCGCCTGGGTACCGAACCAGCGAACCCCGGTCTACCAAGTGCGAACTAAACCGCTGCGCCACTGGGCTGGCCCCTCTATCTTCCTTTTCTTATTTACCTCTGTCCCTTCTCTCTCAACTATTCGTAAATAATTTATTATTTACATATCTATTTATTTTTATTGAGGTAACATTGGTTTGTAACATATAAATTTCAGGTGCACATCATTAAATTTTGATTTCTGTGTGGACTACATAGTGTTCACCACCCAAATATTAATTACTATCCATCACTGTACACAGTTGCCCAGTCACTCCTTTTGCCCTCCCCCCTCCTCCCATGAAGAATTTAAATACAATTTAGTATTTCTACTTACTGAGTAACACTTTGTGATTTTACTATTGTGTAAAAAGAAAAATAATTAGAGAATTCTATATTTATTAAAAAATGAATTAAAAATACATGTTCTTTATGTCAGAGTTCTTAGTTGGAAGCAACAGAGACTATGGATGATTTAAACACAAATTAAGTAGCTCTAGAATCTCTGGCAGACAGATGATCAGGCTACTCATCCATGAACAGTGACAAGAGTTGTGTTACAGAACCATGACTCCACCAAGTTGCTGAGTGCTGTTGCCTGTGGCTTGATCACTACTGAAAATAGACCCCGGGGGCTGCTGCTAGCACAGCCTGTTACCTCAGAAACTGTATGTGGCTGCTATTGGCTTCTCTAGCATGGGTTTAGAGCAATCACTGCTTCTTTGGGCCCATATCTGATTTGGTCAGTCTAGGCTATGTCTGCTCTGTGGCCTGGGTTATGTGTTCACACTCTACTTGAAGCGATGCCGTGGAGACCAGTATCAGACATCCTCAGCTTCTGGAATCAGAGGCAAGTTCTGCCTCATAAGATGAAGAGGCTCCATAATGATGATGGTCAAAAAGATTGACTATTGTTATCAACAGTTCTCAATTGATTTTCTTCTTCTTTGGGCAGAGGTATTTAAAAGACTGCCACTTGAGCAAGACTAATACTTTATTTCTTTTCTTGGCCTGAAATATTGAGGGCTAAGAAGGAAAATAATTGGTCTTCTCTTCATATAGCGTGATCAGAGTTTGGCTGGGACAGGAAATAGGAGGATAGGTTGGAGAAATAGTTGTCAAAGCCAAAATTTATGACTGGAATTCCCAATTTTCTTCTTCTTTGGGCAGAGGTATTTAAAAGACTGCCACTTGAGCAAGACTAATACTTTATTTCTTTTCTTGGCCTGAAATATTGAGGGCTAAGAAGGAAAATAATTGGTCTTCTCTTCATATAGCGTGATCAGAGTTTGGCTGGGACAGGAAATAGGAGGATAGGTTGGAGAAATAGTTGTCAAAGCCAAAATTTATGACTGGAATTACCAATTTTTAATCCTTTACTGTGATTTTTAAATTATATGATCTCTTTCCATGGGCTTACTTTTACTCAAAAATGATTTCACACAGTAACATTTTCTGGATGAAAATAACAATTTATTGTTTTTGTGTTTTCTAGAATTACAACAGTTAAGTTAGGACTAGTCACAAAGACACATATGGCCTAAAAAATGTTAATATAACCCCTTTCCCCCAAGCTAATTGTATTAGTTTGTCAGAGCTGCTGTGACAAAGTACCACAGACTGGGTGGCTTAAACACAGAAATTTAATGTCTCACAGTTCAGGAGACTAGAAGTCCAAGGTCAAGGCATCAGCAGGGTTTGTTCCTTCTGAGGTCTATGATGGAAGGATCTGTTCCAGGCTTCTCCTTGACTTATAGAAGGCTGTCTTCTCCTGTGTCTACATGTTGTCTTCCCTCTGTCCATGTCTCTGTGTACAAATTTATCATTTTTGTAAGGACACCAGTCATGTTAGATTAGGGCCCATCCAAATGGTCTCATTTAACTCGCTTACCTCTGTAAAGAGCCAGCCCTGTGGTCTAATGGTTAAGATTCAGTGCTTTCACTGCTGTGGCTCAGGTTTGTTTCCCGGTCAAGGAACCACACTGCTCGTCTGTCAGTGGTCATACTGTGGTGGCTGCATGTTGCTGTGATGTTGAGAGCTCTGCCACCGGGATTCAAATGCCAGCAGGGTCACTCATGGTAGACAGGTTTCAGCAGAGCTTCCAGACTAAGACAGACTAGGAAGAAGGACCTGACCACCCGCTTCCAAAAACAACTGGCCGTGAAAACCCTATGAATAGCAGTGGAGTATTGTTTGATATAGTGCCAGAATGTGAGAGGATGGCACAAAAAGACCAGGCAGGGGTCAGCTCTGCTGTACACAGGGTCACTAAGAGTCAGAATCGACTCAACAGCACTAACAACAAACCTCAGATCCCATCTCCAAATAAGGTTACATTCTGAGGTATTGTGGATTAGGACTTCACCATGTGAATTTTGAGGGGGACTCAATCAACATTAATCTCATGGCCAAACAATAAGATTTGTGTTTAGGACTGTAACAGACTATTGGCTGTATTGGCTTCTAACTGGGAAGAAAGTAGTGCTGAGGGCCAGGAGTCTGAGATAATGGCGTTTCCAAAAGTGGGCAGGCCCAAGAAGATCTCTCAGTATACAATCTACATTGTAATATTTTTAAATAACAATTTGCAGACAAGATTTGGGCAATTCAATATAAGTAGAATTTGGTAGGCATATGTCCTGTATGCAGCCCTACAACTCATTTTTTTTTTTTGTAGTTTAAAAAAGTACAAATTCTCTAATTCTCTTTAGGTGCTAAAACTTATTCCAGAAACAAATTGACAATTAATATTGCAATAGAACTTAATCCTACTGTTTTTACTGAATTTTTCTTTGATTATAGGAAATCATATACAAAATTTCAAAACTCATAAGTATTTTCACATGGATTCATCCAATCAAATGAAGCCACATTTTTTGAGCACCTACATATAAAACAAAATACAGTAAAGAAATGTACTAAAGCCAGAATATTTATTTATTTTTTTTTTTGTGAGGAAGACCAGCCCTGAGCTAACATCCATTGCCAATCCTCCTCTTTTTGCTGAGGAAGACTGGCCCTGGGCTAACATCCGTGCCCATCTTCCTCTACTTTATATGGGACGCCGCCACAGCATGGCTGACAAGCAGTGCCTGTGCGTCAGCAGGTGCCTGGGATCCGAACCCACAAACCCGGGGCTGCGAAGCGCAAACTAAACCACTGTGCCACCGGGCGGCCCCCTAAAGCCAGAAAGTTTTGATGGAAACTTCTCTCATCCATCTGCCTTATCTACCTCCTAGAACTCAAAAACAATCTGTAAACTCTACAAAGCTCTACAAGTCCAAGGTATTTTTATACTGAACTATGAACAAAGAGCCTTGCTTTTGCTTTTAGTTTACTGAAACAGATGGCAAATTCTCCACTGGTCTCAAGCAGCTCAGAATTAAAATGGAGATGATTGCTGAGATGTTGCAAGGAATTAATAGTATAAGGCAAATGCTGTCAAATTTTATTAAATAGCTTTATTAAAATTACAGCCTTAAGACTTTAGAAGTAGACTGGAGTCTAAGATGGTTGACTCTCCCCTGAGTCTCCTTTGCACTTAGTCTATATCTTTTTAGTTTCCTACCACATTCCATCTTGCGTTTTGCCAAATTACACATATATTTCACACTTTGGCAAATTATACGCATTTTCTCCCATGCTCTGCACTAAGCTTCTGGGAAGAATGTATTCTATTCCCTTTCATTTTCTTTGGGGGCTTCATCCTTTCCACCTTGCTGAATGAGGGGTCACTATAAATATTGTTATCTTTGAAACATTTGAATGTGGATGAGCAAAGCAACCACATGATGGCAGCATGTTAAAAGAATAACGAATTGTTCACTTGAAGTCATCCTTTTGATTTTTAAATATCTGTATGAACAAAGAGGAAAACCTCAAATCTACCTACTTAATGAACCCCTTATTCTAGTCAATTCTTACAGTTGCAGGAGTTGAGGGTAAGTGACGGTTTCCAGATCTCACAAGCAGTAAGGACTGAGAGGACAGAGAGCTCTGAGTTCAGAGATTTTAAGCTGGAATCAGACAATTGGACTATGACTCATCCTCCAAGCCAAATGGTTTTTGGTAACAAGTAAGGGAATTATTTGGTGTATTGTACCAGGAAGAAGAAGAATTTATGGATAGTGCCTAATTTTCATGTCTAGTAGTTATACAAGATGTTTTGGGTTGCTCTGCTGATTAAATTTTAAAAACTTTGCAGTTATATACATGTATGTGTTATGTATTTTTGAATGAATCGCCAAAACATTGCAGTGATGAATTTGAACAACCTGCTTGCCTTGTCACCTGTGACTAAGGGTTTTTATTTCATTAGCAAACAAATTAGTCAACATTTGTAGAAAACATCCAACCACATGATAATTGCCTAGGTAGGAGAGAAAGAGAGAGAGAAAGAGCGGCTCTTGTCTTGGAAAAGTCTAGGTGTGAGTAATGCAGGGCCCCAAACGATGTCAGACTTGTCTTTCTCTTTCATACTCTTGGTTCTGTTTTCTTTCTCACTGGCTTCTCTTTGTGACAGCGAACACGACTCCAGGTTTTGTTCAGCTGGAGGTTTAGCGACTTCAAAAAGAGTTCTCTTTCCCAATGGTTTCAGCAAAATCTGGGGCTGGCTCCCATTGGCCGCACTTGCATCACTTACAAATTCCTGAACCCATCCCAGGGGCAGGGAGGAGGGCCGTGCTCTGATTTTCTAGGCCAGTGAAGGCACAAGGCCCAGACTTGAACCCCTTCCTCCCTGCTAGCACCGGGGACTGAGAATGCAAGAAGAGTGGTTTCCCAAAGGAAGATCAGGATTCCGTTACCAAAATAAGGGGGAAGGAATGTTAGGCAGGTAGAAACAATAGCCGTCCACTAAAGAAATTTACAAGATGCAGGCCCTACCCCCAAGGATTTTATAAACTTGAAAAGAATCATGAGGTGAAGAAATGTTATCATCAACATTGTGTTTAAAGTTGCTGTAGAACTTTTAAGATAGTTATTTCATGTGATCCTTATAAGAACACTTTTAGGTCAGTACTATTTTATAGTTAAGGATAAAGAGAAATGTAAGCATTCAATTATTTGCTTAACTGATACTCATCATGCCCAACACAGAGCTTACATCAAAGTTGAAACTCAGATTCGTGGTTCCCACATGACAGTAGTTCTACCTATGTACAACACCATGGAGGGCTTATGTTTATATTATGTGATCTAATATACAATAATCTTGCTGTGTTTGACATAAGAAAAGTCAGCAAGCACAATGTTTCTCAAATTGTGGTCTGCCTACCTCATAATTTCCTGGGGTGTTTGTTATCAATACAAATTCCAGGGTTTCATCCTTCAGACTCCCTGAATCAGAATCTCAAGAGATGGGGTCCTAGGAATTAGTATTTTTAAACAAGTGGCTGACATGATTTTTATGCACCATGATGTTTAAGAATCTCTGGCTTAATACGTTTAACTGTGTGCAGGCTTAGAGATCTTATATTTATAGAAAAGAAATCAGAGATCCACAGGATTCTTCTCAGTCTTCCTTCAGGTTTTGTCTTACTCTGGTCATCCTTTTTTTGTTCTTTTCTCTTCCCTCTAAATTAAAATACTCATGAATTATAAAGGCTAAGAATTATACCATCATTCCATCTAATTTGTGACATTCCAAATTAATCAGTGAATAAGAATATTAGTTTTCATAGCAAATACTGTAAAATCAAAATTTAGAATTAGGAAGGACCTTAGCCTAACTGCTGTTGTGCTCAGATAAGGAAACTGATTTCCAGAAAAGTAAAATGACTTGCTTAGCTAGGCAATTAGTATGGACGGCCTTTTTGAAACTACTCATTTTAAAACGACTATTTCATTTGGGGCAATGGTCATAAAAGTCAGTTAGCATTCAGAATTAAAACTCAGCTTTAGTTACATTTAATTGTGTGTGCACTAGAGCATAGAATTCAATTTCAGAATCCTGAACCATATGTTGTGACTAGTCTTTATTAATAGTTATTGGACATTTGCTATCCCTCTACATGTATTTCTCATTTAATCTCCACAGTGCTAGGAGAAAATACTAGTATGCCCATTTTATAACTAAGGAAGCTGGGACAAGCATGGATTAGGTAATTCACCCTAGACAAATATTTCTCAAACTTTTATGTGTAAAACAATTACCTGGGAGTCTTGTTAACAAGCAAACTCTGGTTCAGCAGGTCTGGGGTGGGCCCTGAGAGTCTGCATTCTTAACCAGCCCCCAGGTGAAGGCCAACACTGCTGGCTTGCTGTCCTACACTGAGTAGCATGGTCCTAAATCATGAAGTAGCACACGGTAGGGAGGCAGTGCCTTAATCCCAGCTAGTCAACACCAAAGCCCATGCACTTAACCCCTATGCAGAGTGTGTTGGCCATTTTCTTTATTGCATTATAATTTACATCCTGCAGATAGAGGAGTAAGGACAGTTCTAGCTGCAGGCACGTATTCCCTTGAGGAATATCCAGGGAAACAAGGTGCTACTGGGACCATTGTCATCCCAGAGGCTGTCTCTTCTACATCTGCGTCTTCTGGGGTAACTGCTCTTGAGGGGAGAGATATAGACGTCACTTTGCTTACCCATTTAGTCACAGGATTTCTCCTACTCAATGAATAAAGTCATTCAACTCTAACTTATTCCCCCCTGCCCAAATATATACATATATAAAATTTATGTACAGTTGTGCACCGCATAATGATGTTTCAGTCAACAACAGACTGCATATACAACAGTGGTCCCATAAGATTATAATGAAAAATTCCTATCCCCTAATGATGTAGCCATGGTAACATTGCAGCGCAATGCATTAGTTACCTGTTTGTGGGATGCCGCTGTAAACAACCTATTACAGTGCCAGTCATATAAGAGTGTAGCACATACAATTATGTATAGTACATAATATTTGATAATAAACAACTATGTTACTGGTTTATGTACTTCTCTACTATCTTTTTTATCGTTTAGAGTGTACTCTTTCTATTTATAAAAAGAGTTTACTATAAAATAGTATGCTGTGTTACACCAGCAGCAGCCTCATACATCCTGTGTTTACCGCGTCTCTTGACTGAATCATTTTCTCTTGTGCTTGAATTAATCTCATGTTGCTTTGTTCATCATGGCCCCTAAGCATACACAATTCACTGCTAATGTTGCCAGTAAGAGGCCACATTGAGTGATTGATATGGAAACGAAATTAAAAGTGATTAAGGACTAGGAAGACGGAAAATCTGTGCTGGTTATTGCTCACCAGTCAGGCATGCCCCACTCCACCATAGCTATGATCTTGAAGAACAAGAACAAAGTGACAGAAGCTGTTAAAGGATCTGCTTCATTGAAGGCAACGAGACTAACAAAAATTTGAAAAGGGCCTGGAGAAACTTCTAATGACCTGGATTGAAGACCAGAGACAGAAGCACATCCCTGTCACCACCATGACTATCACAACCAAAGGAAAAGTTTGTTTGCGATGTTGAAAGAAAAGTCTGGACCTGACTATAGTGTTGAATTTACTGCTAGCTCTGGGTGATTTAAATGATTCAAGAATCGTTATTCATTACCTAATGTGAAAGTGAGTCTAAAAGTGCTAATGTCAAGGCAGCTAAAGAGTTTTTGGAAACTCTAGATAAGCTGATTGTAGAGGAAAGTTACTTACCAGAACAAATGTTCAGTATGGATGAAATCTCCCTGTTCTGGAAACGGATGTCTGAAAGGACTTTCATCCATAAGGAGGCCAAGTCGATGCTAGGTTTCAAGGCTTCCAAGGGCAGAATAACAGCCTTGCTTGGGAGCTATGTTGCAAGCTACAAATTGCAACCCTTTGTGATCTGGTACAGGGAGAACCCCAGAGCCTTCAAGCATGTCAATAAGCACACACTGACAGTGACTACAGGAGCAATAAGGAGTCATGGATGACCCAGCTCCTCTTCTAAGATGCCCTTCTGAATTGCTTTGCCAGAGAAATGGAGAAGTACTGTTTGGAGAATAACATACCTTTCAAGATTTTCCTTATTGTTGATAACGCTCCCGGACATCCTCCTTTTATTGGTGATCCTCATCCCAATATCACAGTGGTATTTCTCCCTCCAAACACCACCTCTTTGATCCAACCAATGGATCAAGGAGTTATAGCAGCTTTTAAGGCCTACTACCTGAGGAGGACCTTTGCCCAGGCTGCTGCTGCAACTGAGGAAGACACTGATGTAATTCTGGAAGGATTACAACATCTACGACTGTGTCTTTCTTTGGCTTGGGGGTGATGTTATCAAGGAGTGTATGAATGGCACCTGGAAGAAGACATTCAGGAGGTTCATCCATGACTTCCAAGGATTTGCCAAGGATGAGGATGTTCCAAAAATCAGCAAAGCTGTGGTTGAGATGCAAACAACTTTAACTTGAGTGTGGATGAGGATGACATTGAGGAGCTCCTAGAGGTGGTTCCTGAGGAATTGACTAACGAGCAGGTGTTGGAACGGAACAGGAAAGTACAGCCGAAGAAGAGGCAAGAGAAAAGGAAACTGCAGGAGAAGAAAAAGAGTAACAACCCCCAAGAAAATTCACAGTGAAGGGTTTAGCAGAAGCTTTTGCAGATCTCAACACGCTTTTTAAAAAGTTTGAATACCTGGACCCCAACACTGAAAGAGAGGAATTTCATGGTGCATTATCTGCTTACAAGCAAATCTGTGATGAAAAAAGAAACAAACCAAGCAAACCACCATGGACGTATTTCTGAAAAGAGTGACACCTCCTTAAGAAAAGCCTCAGGCAGGTCCTTCAGGAGGTATTCCAGAAGAAGACACTGTTATCTTAGGAGATGACAGCTCCATGTGTTAGTAACCCTGAAGACCTTCCCGTGGAGGTGGAAGACAGTGATATAGATGATCCTGATCCTGGGTGGGCTTAGGCTAATGCGTGTGTTTGTGTCTTAACTTTTTTTAAAAAAGCTATAAAAAGTAAAAGAAAAAAAATTTAAATGGAAAAAAGCTTATAGAATAAGAATATAAAGAAAGAAATATAAAGAAATATAAAAAATATTTTTTGTACAGCTGTACAATGTGTTTGTGTCTTAAGCTAAGTGTTATTATAAAAGGGTCAAAAAGTTAAGAAATTAAAAAGTTTATAAAGTAAAAAAGTTACAGTAAGTTAAGGTTAATTTAGTATTGAAAGAAAAAAGTTTTTTTATAAATTTAGTGTAGCCTAAGTACACAGTGTTTATAAAGTCTACAGTGGTGTCCAGTAATGTCCTAGGTCTTCACATTCACTCCCCGCTCACTCACTCACCCAGAGCAACTTCCAGTCCTGCAGGCTCCATGCATGGTGAGTGCCGTATACAGGTGTGCCATTTTTTGTCTTTTATACTGTACTTTTTCTATTTAGCTATGTTTAGATACACAAATACTTACCATTGTGTTACAATTTCCCACAGTATTCAGTACATAACACGCTGTACAGTTTTGTAAACCAAGAGCAATAGGCTATACCATATAGCTTAGGAGTGTAGTAGGCTATACCATCTAGGTTTGTGTAAGTACACTCTATGATGTCTGCACAATGACAAAATTGCCTAATGAAGCATTTCTCAGAATGAATCCCCCCCATTAAGTGAGGCATGACTGTATATATTGTCAAATGACAAAACTAAAACAATTTAATAACAAGTTTGATGTCCTTTATTCAAGGGAAAACAATCCATGGATAGGTGTGGAGGACAGTGCCTCACAAGCAGTGGACTGCTCTTCTAGAGAGATTTTGGGTAAAAGTGAGTTTTCTAAAGTTTTTATAAGTTGTTTTATTTGTTAGGGCTAGGGTTAGAAGAGGCAACGTGGAAGCAGGGCAGGCTGGGCTGGGAGGTCAGGATTTCCAGGAACGGCTGGCAGGTCCTCCTTTCTAAGGTCAGGTGAGCTAGCTAAAGCTGAGTTGGAGGATTGTGAGTGGTGTTTGTTAGGTTTCCTAGACAGGGAGGTGTTTCCCTAATGCAGGCTGACTTAGGTTTAGATTTTTGACGTGGGCCCAGCCACTGGGGGGTCGGGGGGCTCCATTTTGTGGGTCCTGATGCACTAATTAACTTTATCACTATAATCTGTGTATTACGTTTACTTCCAGCTTTCTATCTGAACTTACTTTGCTTCCCATTTTCCTTGGTGTTCGTAGTTCATTTTCTTCTGATTCGTCTTTTTATCCTATTCTTTCTTTTTGTCCAAAAACACTTCCTTTTTATTATACTATAATGTTGACAGTTACTGAAAAGGAAGATTCAAGTTAGCCCCCTTTCATATTATATTAGTTTGGTAAAACTGCCTGCAGACAAGGATTTTCTTCTCACTGTTGTGTTTTTCTTCAGGTGAGGTAGTTTGACTGACTTGATTTGTTCAAACAGAGGGACAAGGGGAAACAAATCTAGGTGTTTAGCACAAATGAGCTAATGGCAAAGCTATTTTTAGGGAAAGGGGCTTTTTGTCTTTACTATGTTATTCTTTCTGTCTGTTTGATACCTCTGTTCTCCAGTTCTTGTCTTGAAAAGACAGCTGCGTTATCCCAGGCATAAATCAGAAGAGGAAAACCAGCTACCAAGTGACGCCTGGGCCACGGGAGGACGAAGGAGAGTAGAACGGGGAGAAGGGGAGGGAGGAAGAAAGGCCTCCTGGAGAGTCCGTGTGGGCCAAACACAACAAAGAAAATCCTCCATAGAGAACAGAGAAGCCAACGAGGGAGGAGAAAGAGGAAGCCCTGATGCCTCAAGTCCAGAGAAGATCCCAGGCAGGTGACATACGTGCTCTGGGAGCAAATCTGCTGCGGAAGGACAGGGCGCATGCTCCGGGGTCATGGAACAAATGGGAGGTAGGTGCTCACCCCAGGACGCCAGGCAGAACTCGGGAGAGGGACACATGCCGTCAGTTGTAAGTTGTAGTCACGTAAAATAGGAACCACACCGTGTTTGTCCACATGCTGCACATTTAAGAGGTTATTGATGAAATATTTCAGTTTTCTTGGAAAATATAATGAAGATAGATTTATTCAAGATAATACACATCAAAAAATTCTCAAAATGTATATGTACACACAAATTTGGACATCCTGAATTAACCAATTTATTTACAAACAACTCGCAAAACAAACTCATTAAAATTCAGTCAAAATAATTATATTTGACACTAGATAGCTAGCTTTACATTTTTCCATGCTTTAGCCAGATGCTAGGAACCACATAAACATGGTCTAATCTATAGAAACCTAGCTGGATTTAGCCAGATGCTAGGAACCACATAAACATGGTCTAATCTATAGAAACCTAGCTGGAAAGTTGGAGGACTGGTATCAATTTCAGTTAATGTTTCTATCTTTTGAAAATTAGTTTGTTTGGTATTGATAATTTAGAGGGTTTTTTTTTTTTTTTTTGGTGAGGAAGATTGACCCTGAGCTAACATCTGTTGCCAATCCTCCACTTTTTGCTGAGGAAGATTGGCCCTAAGCTAACATCCGTGTCCATCGTCCTCTATTTTGTATGTGGGACACCACCATAGCATGGCTTGATGAGTGGTGTGTAGGGATTTGAACCTGTGAACCCCAGGCCACTGAAGCAGAGCATATGAACTTAACCACTACACCACTGGGCTGGCCCCTAAAATTTAGAGCTTTTAAAAAATTGAAATTCTGTGTGAGACGAATAAAAATCTACTCTCAGATTTGCTTAGTAGTGTTCTCAGTTTACTCATGTTTTAACATACTCTTGCCCTAAGGTATTAGAGAGGAGATTATTTAAATACAGGTAAATAAATATGATGGGGGCTGCAGAGGTTGTGGAAGGGGGAATGTCAGCAGTTTTGTGATAGCCAAGTAAAGAAAATGTATTTATCAATAGATGAAAAAAGTGCAAATTAATTTTTATTTTAGACATTATTGCAGCTAGAATTATAGCTTCAGGTTTTTTAAGGATACCAGTCTTGATTTATGTTATTGACTACAGCTCCATTTAAATGTACTACTCTCTCCCTCTGCATTTCCTTTCTCTTATTGATGGCTAATGGACATTGCACGCCTGATATGCCCCAAAGAAATGAAAGTGGAAGGACTTTTACGGAGCATAAAAATTCAGCTCCCAGCTGTGAACACACACACAAATGTACCAGAAACCAAAGGAAGTTAGGGAGAAGCTGTGATGTATTCATAAGAAGAAAAAGCCATTAATATATTAATGTAGAACCTCAGTTTTACAAAATATTCTTGAACAGAAACTATTGTAATTGCTGTGTTAACAGGCAATACTGATGTCTGAGTGAAAGCAATTATATGAAGATTATAAGACTATAGATACACCCTCACATATAGTGTTTTTAAAAATTAGTCTTAAAAAAAAGTAATGTTACCGAACCAGGTTTGTTTTTGCCCGTCATCCAGAAAGCCAGTCACCAAGATGACCAGATTGCAGCAGAGAGCGGATTTCATCACAAGGCAGCCAAGTGAAGAAGTGGGAGAACGAGTCTCAAATCTGCCTCCCCCAAAATGGGGACTCAGGGACATTTATGGGGTAGGGGGCAAGGTGGTCTGAAGTGTGGAGATAGATGATTGGAGGTGAAGAGAGGTGAGGTAATTGATGATCTGTGCAAGCGTAGTTGGACTTCATAGGACGCATGTTCACAAAATGGTGGAGGCCTCATGATCTGAGGGTGGAGGTTTAGTTCTTTGACATCAAAAAGGTCACTTGTCGAGCATTTGTGTAGGCCCAATTGATGCGTTGGTGCTCCCAATCGGCCTGAAATGGACAGGGGGTCCTAATTCCTGAAAAACAGCTTAAACACCCATTTCCGTGGTGACCCAGGCACCAGGGAGATGTTATCTATAGGAACTTAGTGGGATTCGGATAGTGTATTGCCTAAGCAGCACAGTTAACAATGGACAGGTGAACAACTAAAAGCTATAATTAGTAATGGCAAAAAAACTTTAGTTAATAGCTATCTAGTCATCAATGGCTAACTGTTTACCAGTTTCAGTAATATATGCATATGGTACCAAATTCAAGAAACTTAGGTTCAGTTTTCCATTGACCTAAAACAACAAAATGGAACTCTGTTCTTTGATTCTGATCAGAAAACAACTAACATTTATCAGTCCAGATGACTGAGAACTTGCTGGATACACCAAAACTGTCCTGTTCCTGCTTTAGGAGAGAGTTCTTTCCTCCAGCAACAAGATAAATAGCCAACTCCTCAGAAGCTGTCCTCCCTTAATGGGCTCTATTTCATTAGTTCATTGTTGAGTAATTACAGCTGAGTCTAAGTGAAAATGTACACTGAATGTGATTCCCTCTTATAGGTTGAATGATATGGGTGACCCTGGTCTCTGAAAGGAAACAGATCGCCCTTTGTTTTTTGTTGTTATATCCAAGGTTTCATGTCTGCTTTCATCACCAGCCACGTGAAAATACACTGATAAAGAAGGACCGTGAGAAGCCACCCATCTCCCGCCTGTGCAGAGTGCTGATAAGCTTGTATGACTATGTTGTCTGTATACAATACCAGTTGTTAATAATTTAGCAATAGATCTTTTGAGTTATAAGCACTTTAAAATCAATAATGTCTCCAAGATATCTATAATTTGCAACCATTTAAAACTTACCAGGATGGTACAGCAGCAAGTCCTCATCAAACTATCCAGGGCTCTTCAAATGCCAAAGGTTTGTTTTGTTTTGGCATTTATAGCAGAGTTAACTAAATGCCAGCACTATGTTAGTTCTCACTGCCATAATTGTGAGATTAAATTGGAACAATTTTGACAAACTTGCCACGTGGACAACGAGTGATGAAAACACTGTTTCATCTGCTGCTCACACCTAAATTGGTCCAGGTAGCGGCCCTAGAGGTGGACTACCAGGTGCAAACAGGACTGCAGCTAGCAGCGCCATTTAATTTTGGCAGAACGGTTGTGCAGTGATGGAGTTCAAGATGGGCCACATCTCACAGTGTATTCTAACAGTATCAATAACTATGAATTATTATGCCCTTAGCACGTGCCAGCAGAAAGACACACGTGTCCAAACCTGTTCAATACTTATTTTCCTAGGTCAACCATCTAGGATATGTTAATTTGTCATTATTTATAAATTAAATTTGAATTTCTGAAAATAGAGCAGTCATATTTCTTCTACTTTTTTAAACTAAATTTTTATTTTCAAAGCTATAGAGATACATAGTTTAAAAAGTCAAATATTTCACAAGGCTTATAATTTAAAAATGGCAGTCTTCTGCTTCCTTTCCCTGATTATTGCTCCTCAGAGAAAACCACTTGCAACTCTTTTAGATCTTTTTCTTGGTGTTTACTGTCATATTTCTAAATAACATCCATTTAACGCGATTTTCTTTAATATATATACCGGTGATCAAGTCCCTGTTTCTAACTGCTGCCCTCCTGCCCCTCAAACATGAAGTTACCCTCTCCTCTTCTAGTATAGCTCCAGCTTCATTTTTGGCTAAATCAGTATTCAGTTTTCATTATTATGACCATTTAAATATTATTCACAGTTGACCCAGGTAGTATTTTGCAGCAGAGGAAGAAGTTTTCCTCCACCCTCTCAGCGTCCCTGGCTGGGTCTGAAAATTAAACTGACAGACAGATTAACAGGAGAACAACATACACATTTATGTAATACAAGTTTTACGTGACACAGGAGCCTTCATAAGGAAATGAAGACCCAAAGAAACAGTGAAACCTGAGTGTTTTTATGCTAGATTTGATGGAGAGCGGACAGTCGTGGAGAAATGATAGGACAAAGAGCAGTAAACTGGGGGAAACTTAGCAAGGCCTGTGTCTTCAGATTCTTTTCCGTGTCCCTCCGTCTTGGAGACAAGGATGCTCCTTTCCTGAAGGTATAGGAAGGGCACCTCTCACCCGAGGGACTTATTGTCTAATTCAGGGGAGAAGTGCAGGGAAGGTCAGAGAGACCTCCTGCTTCTGCTGTTCTCTCAAACTCTTTCAGTTTGAGATATCCCATATACCCAGGTGCCGTATTTTGGGGTAGCATGTCCTGAACCCCATCAATATCATGATTATAAATATTTTCTTCAACAGCTTTGTTTTCTAGGTAGTTATAATTCCACATACATTTTTTAATTTGCTTAGTTTTCCATGTGCCCGTGTCTAATTCATCCCATGTTGCTTCAAGAAGTGTTGACTTCCTCTTAGTATATTCTATCACTTTGGGTAATCTCTCAGTTTCCCCATTTTCTTGAGGACACACCTTCCATCCTGCTGCTCCAATCTAGACTATTTGTCCTCTCCACCTGCTTCTCAGCTGCCTTCCTGGGATTTCCTGCCACATCATTCTAGAAATTTCCTTCACCTTCTCCTGTCCTGGATCCCTCATTCTTGGATCCAGGACTTCCTCCTTCTTGGTTTACTTCCCTGTCCTGGTGGAGAATGAGCTTCCTCTACGAGCTTCTGGTGGGATTGCATGAATTGGTCTCTCTTAGAGGTGCCCTTCCTATACCTTTGGAAATGAAAATGTCCCAATTCTACCCTCATACTTATCTTAGTGGGCATAGAATTCTGGATTTGAAACACTTTATTCTTAAAATTTGAAGGTATCGTTCTATTATGTTCCAGTACCAGCTTTGGTGCTGAGACAGCTGGTGTTTTGATTCCTGCTTCTTGGTATGACCTACTTTTCTTTTCTTTTATTTCCCCCACCCCTTAGCCCATCCCCTGGAACCTTTCAGAATCTTTGTTTCTACAGCCAATGTTCTGAAGTTTCTCAGTGATGTGCATTTATCTAATTTTTTTCTTCCTATTGTGCCGGAAACCTTCTTTCATCCTGATGTGACCTTATAGTCTGGAAAATCCTGTCCTTCGGTTTTGGGAAATTTTCTTGGGTGATTTGTTTGACAATTTCCTCCTCTTCATTTTCTCTGATTTCCTTATTGAACTCCTATTATTCAAAAGTCGGATTTCCTGGAAGGATGCTCTAATTCTCTTTTATCTTTTTGTTTTCCTATTCTCTCTCTGTCTCTCTCATTGGTTTCCTGCCAATTTAGTGGAGTTTCAGGAGGGAGCATACATAAATATTTGTTTATTGCACCATATTTAACCAAGAGTCTGATAATTTCAAAGTAGCTGAAGTTTTGTAGGGAACTAACTGCTCCCTAGGAACCAGAGGCTAACCAGATCATAAAAGGCCAGTGATTAAACAGGCAATTGATATGGGATTATCCTTTTCATTATTCAAATAAGAAATTATCTTACATGGAAATTTCTATGAGGCTGCCTGAATTAATACCTATTAAATAGTCTAGAACTATATCCATAGAATTTAGGATAGGTAAATGATTTCAATTCCCAAGGGAGAGAAAGAAAAACAAAATAAATCCCTCGTGTGAAACCTCCCCCTCTCTCTAACATTCAACTGGTCTCAAATATCAGTGGAACTCTCTTGGCCATAAAAACACCCAACAGACAAAATACAAACATGTCCCTTTTAGTACTGACCTGATTTAAAAAGTGCTACAGTCACTAGAATTTACTTTTTAATTTATAGATGAGAACAAAAAGCCAAATTTAAATTTAACTTTTTAGTCTTCTTCCCATGTAATTATGATTCATAGGACATCCAAGAATGAGGGCTCCTGGCACTGTTCCTGTAATTCCCTTTTAGCTAACAGTGGTTTTCAACATGCAGGTGTGTTTCCCCCAAGTTTTCACTCCCCTGATGTTACCCAGGACCGTCTTTTCTAGCACACAGGCACACACATGGATACAGGCATTGCTGGAAGCTTCCGCTTCTAACACAAAGACCAAGTCATTCAAGAAGTGATTGTAGGATGCCTCCCATCACTGCCGGGTGAAGCGCTCACGGGAAGAATAGGTGCATAGGATAATGTAGGAGACACAGCAGCCACTGAGAGAGTGAGGCACAAACTTCATTGGAGAAGACATAGGTCCCCATTATTTTGTAATTTACTCAAGATCATCTTTTCCCTCCCAGTTTACCTGTTTGCTGATCAATTATTTATTAGAACTTAGGACGTGCAAGCATAGCAGGGCTGTGCGTACAGGGTTAACACCAGGCAAGGGCTGGTCCATGCCTGTGAAGAATGTCTCCTCACAGAACCATTTCCTTGGCCATTGCAGAGTTAAGATAACACCTGGAAGATTGTGTCTATTTTGCTTTATTTACCCTCTGTCTGTCTGTGCAACTGCACCTGGGCTGGGGTCTGTGATTGGCAGGCAGGCCATGGGCTGACATGACTGGAACAGTTTCAGAGAGAGGTGGACAACCAGGGTGGCCTCACTGTGGCCCAGGGACCACACACACCTCCTGCCCCATGAGCTGAGGGTGACGGGCGGCTCCCGGGCTTCCTGCTGAGATGGGGGCTGCGCCTACTGTCTCTCCCGTCTCTGCCTTCTCTACAGCTGAGCGAGCATGGTGTTTGCGTAGAGGCTGTGTGTGGCTTGTGTGTCTGATGGTCAACCTGGACTAGTAAAGCCACTGTCACTGCAGAGGCAAGTGCAGAACTGTTATCTCAGGTTATGTTCAGTTGTTATTATTATTTTTCTAAGTTTAAGCTATTTTGGTTTTATAAATTACCAATGTATTTTATGTTTTTGTATTTCTCAATAAATGTTTACATGTCCTAAACTGGTTTTCATCAAGAAGTGAAGCTAAGGACAAACTAGAGATAATCAGTAAATGAAGTTCAAGTTCTCTACTCAAACTCATTCATTCAGATATTAAAGGAGTAACAGTGTATGAGGCAGTCAGCTGGGCAGTGGGGATACAAAGATAAATGAAAGTAAACAAACATCCTTTCCTCTGTGGAATTTATAACATGCGTGCATGTGTGTGGCTGCTTTAATACTGCAACAGGGTGCTATGGAAGAAAAGGAGGGTCATCCACTCCCCCTTGAAGCAGATCATAAGATGCTCATGTGAGACGTGCCCTCCCTATACCCACAGGAAAGTAGCATCTTTATCTTCAAGACAGAGGGACAGGGAAAGGAATCTGAACACACAGGCCTTGCTAAGTTTCCCCCAGTTTACTACCCTTTGTCCTATCGTGCTTCTCCACCACTGACCACTCTTCATCAAACCTAGCATAAAAACAACTCAGGTTTCTCCATTTCTTTGGGTCTTCATTTCCTTATGAAGGCTCCTGTGTCATGTAAAACTTGTATTATATAAATATGTATGTTTTTCTCCTGTTAATCTGTCTTTGTCAATTTAATTTTCAGACCCAGCCAGGGACCCTAAGAGGTAGAGGAAAACTTTTTCTTCCCCTCCAGCATCATCAAATGCCATCTGACATTTGCACAGAGCTTTACAATAAGCATGATTTTGCATATGTTTTCTCATTTAATCTCTGTATTGGCTTAATGGGTCATCTAATCTATCTGATTTTTCCACTTTTTGTAAATTTTTTTAAATGAGGAAACTAAGGCCCAGAAATATACCGATTCTTTCAAGGTTACAAAAGTTAAAGGCAAACTCGGGTATTAAATACAGATTTCAGAGTTTATGAGGTAGTTTGAAGAAGAGGGGATTGTCCCCCGGCCTACAAAGCCGAGCGGGTAACTCCTGAGCGCTCACCACGTGGCAGACACTGTGCTGAGTGCTGTGTGTGTGGTGTCAGTCAATTTTCAGATCTCCACTGGAAGTTGTTAGCATTATCCTCCCCACTTAATAAATGAAGGAAATGAAGCCCAGAGTGGTTACATAACTCGTCCGAAGTCACACAAGTAGTAAATGGCAGAAGCAGACCAAGAATCCAGGTCTGTCTGCTGCATGTCACATGTGTTGACAATCCCATCATTATGTACATGTTTCTTTCATCTGGAAGGCTTTCCTGACGCTGTCTTACTTGCCAATACTTCAGGGCTGTATAAAGATACAGATCATAATAAAGAATAGTTATTTTAAAGGGCCAACTATGTGTGAGGCACTAAACTAAAGTAAACAATTTGTATCTACTCTTTCCTTCTCTCTTGCCTGAATGGGAAAGTATTATTATCCTCATTTTACAGAAGAGAACTGACCCTCAGAGTTTAATAACTTGTACAAATTAAAGAGTGGCAGAGTCGGTATTCTAGCTCAAATGTGTTTAGCTCCAAATCCTTTCCTTTTCTTCTTCTTACCTTTCCTTCCTGTCACCCCTTCCCCTTCTCGCCTCTTCTCTTTCTTTTCTTCTCTCTTGCTATCTTCCCTTTGGCCTGCTGCCTCCTTGCTGACAAGAAGGGTTAATGTAGAGAATGAGGCTTTTAGGAATGGGATAGAGGCAGGTGTCAGGGTTAAGAGAAGTGACAGGGATAAGGCCTTTGTTAATGTAATATTTGGAACCCACTGCTTGAAGTGTTCATTGACACTCCGGTGCCTTGGTACACCCGAATAGGAATTGTATGATTGGGAGTTAAAAGGGTTTTAGATGCTTAATCAGAAATATGTTCAACTGTGGATATCAAAGTTTGTAATTTATTTTGAAGCTAAGGAAGGATTGAGAGTAAAATCGATATATATTTATTAAGTAATAATACAATGTGCATTTCAGTCATAAAGGAATATAATAAGACTTAGTGGTCATTCATAATTTGGCTTATTTTTATAAAATTTTTATAAAATTATTCACTTCTCTTACACGGAATCTGAGAGCTCATCTGCGTATTTCTCTATGACGTGAAACTGCACTATGTCTAAGCTCTGTTTGAAGGACAGCAGCTTTCCATGGCCTCCAAAACCGGTTTAAAAAGAGCTTTGTAATTTTATGTGTTAGCTGTTCTGTAGGCCAAAAAATGTTGGTCATATCAGTGGCAGATCCTTTGGAAGAAATTCACTAGGCGTTTTAGATACCATCCTTTCCCCTTGGAACTTTGTACATTCTGCCTCTTTATTAAAGTGCTTATCATGCTGTTTTGACATTTGCTTGTATCTCTGCTCCACCACTTTGAAAGACTTGAGAGCAAGGTTTAGGTCATATGTTCATCTCTGTAACCACAGAGTTTAGCACAAATTACGTCCTCAAGTTTATAGAATTGACCATAGTCAAGGACTGAAATAATGAGTAATCAGGCGTATATCCTAAATCAGAAGTGATTCCAGTCTTTTCATCACTAAGGATCTTTTTAAAACTACCTTTTCCCTTAACTAATTTCATATTTTAACAGATTTCTACCAAACAAACTGCAATTTTAAAATAATCTCTGGCTTCTGATCATTGACCATATAAACACACACCATATCAGATGAAAAAATCCTAACCAAGAGTAAAGCAGTTTGCTGTTTGGTTAGCCTTAGCAATGCTGTTGTAGTTCAACGTTATTTTCATTCAACTATGTGAAGTACTGAAATAACTTGGGACTTCCTCTTTTTCCTTAACGTTTATTTTTAAGATTTTATATAGCTGCTGATATAGATATAACTAGAGCCCATTCTCACTGAAAAACATTCACTAGAAGGCTGCACCCTTAATGCCAGCTTAGTGGTTACCTCTAGGGAAAGACAGGGGATGTGCTTTTATTTCTACAATGCTTTACTTCTTTAAAACAAATCTGGAGCAAATATGCCAAAATATAAACCTACCAAATATGGCTGGTTGGGTGCAAGGGTATCTAATTTATTTTCTGTATGTTTGAAAGTTTCATACTTTAAAAAATGTAACCGCTGATTTCAACTACCTCTTTTAAACAAGCACCCATATAAAAAGTCATTAATATGTTTACTCATAAAAACAATACTGTGAACTTCTCTTCTAAGATCCCAGATAGGAAACATTCGCCCCTAACTTTACAAAGGGTAACTTTAAAAACATCGGAGTAAATATAAAATTCTAATTATTGGCAACAGGGGAAGACAGATATGAGGCTTTCAAAAATTGAAATTCTGATATTTCAAGTAGATTTCATTAAAGCCTATATATAACCTAAATTACCACCTTTACTTAGATGACTCAGATATTTAGTCTAGACATCTGTAAAATTTCCAACACCTCCATCCAAAGCCTGCTTTACAGAACTTCTTTAAGTCCAATATAATCCAATCAATATTGACAAACCTCTGCACCCTCTCTGCCTCAACACATCCAAACCTGGTCCTCTTGTTCTGGTGACCAGAGTCACGCAAGTCAGGAACCCAGAGCAATTCCGTGATTACTAAGCCTGACAATGTTGGTATTCGTCCCATGGTTTCTTACAGGAGTCTTTTTAAGATTGTGTTTACTTTAGGAAGATTATCTCAGTTAAACCAGCATTATGTCCATAAGCTAGCATACGTATTGAATCATAGCCAATACATGAAAATGCATGAATGGATGAGGGTTCCCCAGTCAACACTGTGGGACACTCATGCTTTCCCCCTCAGACACCCTAAGTGACATATGACCACCTGATATATGGACAAGGTTGAATCCCTGGGTTAAATATTAGTAAAGTTTAAGTTTTTTATACAATACGTTAATGGAAGTTCAAATATTTTCCTTGCTCCCTATGGGACATCTTGCATCCTCTACTTTGGAGGGTGAGGCTCTATACTGCAGTCAGAGTGATACTTGTGAAACTCAAAATGATCCTGTTCCCCATGACTCCTCACCTTCTCCCACCCCATATTCATTAACACTCCAGAGACTTCCTGTTGCTCTTAAAATGAAGACCAAAATTTACCAAGGCCTTTGATCAAGGCTTTTCATAATTTGCGCTTTGTCTCCCTCTCCAGCCTCATCTTACCAAAACTAACCCTTGCTCTTTGAAAGAAAGAAATGACGAAGTGAACCTCCCTATTATATGGTTTCATTCTAGTACTTACCACAGCTGTAATTTTACTTGCATATTCATTTGGTATCTATCTCACAGACCATTAACTATGTATGTTTTTGTTCTTGTTTCTGTTTCAATCTGCTTTTCTTCACTACCTAAAATCCAGCATGGTGCCTGGCTCAATTTCTTTCTTCCTTTTTTTTTTCTGAGGAAGATTCGCCCTGAGCTAATATCTGCTGCCAATCTTCCTCTTTTTGTGTGTGAGCTGCCACCACAGCATGGCCACTGACAGACAAATGGTGTGGTTCTGCTCCAGGGAACTGAACCTGGGCAGAAGCAGAGCACACCAAACTTAACCATTGGCCACTAGGGCTGGCCCTCTTTTTTTTTCTTTTTAAATGATTGAATTATCCAAAAGAGAAAGAAGATAAAGCATTCTCTCAACAGATTGATATTTACATTGGGCATTTGCCAATGAACCCGAATAAAAGAAGGACACGTAAAAAACTGAAGGGTCAAACAGTAAAGGGAAAATAAAAAGAAAGTAACATTCATGTGCTTATAAGAAGAAAATAGAGGCTTTTTAAAATTGGAAAAGACAATAAAAATGGTCATAAATTTAATCTAAAGAAAAGCATAGACTCACTGCTTTGAGCCGATGGTAAAAATTTACAGAGCACAGTGACAAAGCAAAACTATTCACCTTTTATTTCTTTATCAACATTGCCATTTGGGTGAGCAGACTGTGGAAATGGCCTTGCTGCTCTCCATGGGTTAGCCTACATACTTTTTGGTCCAAATGAATTATATACCCAGGAACAGAAAAAGCCTGCAGATTGGGTTAATAAACCAATTATATATATATTTAAAGAATTGTGATATTGCTTTTTACATCAAAAAATTTTTTTGGAACTAGTTTCAAATCTATAGAAATGTTGTCAGAATAACCCCAAAACTCTTGTATATTCATCATCTGGGTAGGTGATCAGTTAACATTTCACTGCATTTGTTTTCTCTCTCTCCCCCCTTGACCATCACCCTCTAAATACTCCACTGTATTCCTCCCCCAAACTGGAATACTCTGCTACTTAACAACCGACGATACAGCCAAAAAGAAAATCAACATTGATAGAACACTACCGTGGAATCCATGGGCTTCATTCACCTTTTGCCAACTGTCCCACCAATGTTTCTTTTCCTTTTTTCTGTCTAGTATCCTGTCCAGGAACTTGCATTACATTTAGTGGTCATGTGTCTTCAGATTCCTTCAATGTGGAATAATTTTAGTCTTGCACTCTCTCTCAAGCCCCTGAGTTTTAAAGAATATATGCCTTTTATTCCACAGGATGACCCTAACGCTGGGTATGTCTGATGTTTCCTTGGGACCAGACACAAGTCGTGCACTCTTGTCAGGAATCACAGAAGTGATGCTGTGCTCTGGTTAGTGCCTCACGTCAGGAGCCACGGTGTTGATCTGTTCACCACTTGATCTTATGTTCATGTCTACCCCATTCCATGTTATGTCCTCAATTTTCCTGTAACAGTCAATTAACATTTGGAGGCAGAGGGTCTAAGATTTTACACTAATATCTTGTTCTTCATCAGGTTTCCCACACCAGCTTTAGTACTCACTGAACTCCCGCCTGCACCAGCCGTCATAATGAGGGCTACCAAATGGTGATTCCTTATTTGCATCATTCCTTTTACATTTATTAGTTAACACTCTTCTGTTAAGAAGAGCTTTCCCTTCTTCTCTTTGTTTGTTTTAGTATGGACTCATCGATTCCAATTTTATTTAGTGGTTTTTAATATGATAATCTCATTATTTATTGCAGACATTGCCCCAGATTTGGCCAATGGGAGCTCCTTCAAGCTGGCTTCTGTTTCCTTTTGATATAGCCCCATCATTCATTGAACATGACTTTCAGGGATAACAAGATGCTCCAGGAACATTTTGTTCATTCCATCTTTCAGCCCTGGAATTAGTCATTTCTTGAAGGAGTGCTAGTCTCCTTTAGTGGAGGATCATATTTAGAAATAAAGACCTGGGTGCTCAGTGTGCTCATTGCTATTGAAGTGTCATTGCATCTAGGCCTTTTCATTGGAGAGAGCTAGGAAATTTATGCATATGTATATATATATGCATACACATGTGTGTATACAAATGCATACAGTCATAACTATTTGCATGTGTGTGTGTTTTAAACTTGATTTCATGCTGAAACTTTTAATTCAATCCTCTGCCTTGGGATTCTTTCTAGCAGGCTCTTTATATGTTGTAAATTCCTTCTCAGATAGTAAGAAATGTGCTTCTCATTATCTTTAATATATTTCCTTCTATGCTCAACAGTTGACTTGTTGTCTCATTGTAATCAATTTTCCAACCACTCAGTAGCCTCCTCTGAACAACACCCCCTCCCACTGGTCTTGCTTGGACTCTGGACTCACTGACATCTTCATGGCGGGAAAGGATGGGAGGCCAGGGAAAAACAACGGGAAGAGGAAGAAAAGGTATGAAAGATTTCAACAGGATATTAGATAATTCACAGAGCTCCTATAGTTGGAGTTTTTATAGTTTAATTTGAATGTAACATGATCTATCCTTACTGGATCTCAAACTAGCACAATTCATTGGCAACTAACACCACTGATGAAGGTAAAAAAAAAAGCCAAAGCCACTTGTCCACAGCAACTTTAAGTAAATTTTTGTCTTATGGTATTTACTGATCAGAGTAATCAGAAAGAGTGGTGTTAAGACATAGGTTGTAAATGCTTAGAAAAAGGAGGTAGCGATCATTACGAGCCAGCAGCGCTGCCACACAAATTTACAGCCTACAAACCTCATCATCTTTTTAAATGGAATATGTAGCTGTGATATAGATATCACAGCTATGATGTAGTATATTGTTTCTGAGTTTTAGCAAACAAATGTCTCATGATGTTTGGAAGACAAAATAGAGAAATGTGAGCTGAGTGTCAGAACAGTTAAGTGAACTACTGGTGCTGATTTAACTACATGGAACTTTCAGGAAGTTCAGGGTATAATCAGGGCACAAAGAATACAATACCTTCTTCTCCAACAGTCTGCCCCATCTCAGGAAAGAGAACTACTAATCACCCTATTGCTCAGGTCACGAGCCTTGAGGAAATCCTTGATTTTTCTTTTTCTCTTAGTTTTCACGTCCAATTCATCAGCAAGTTCTGTCAGCCCTGTCAAGAACTATGAACAGTCAGATTTTATCCCACTTATAAGCTAACAGTTAGCCTGCTGCAGCTTCATGGATGCTGGCAGGAGGCACGAGACTGCGGGCTCAGGGATAAAGGACAGTTGATGACAGCAATGGCAGTAGCCAGAGTATCAGCATTTGCACCACTTCCCCGAGCCCCAATTCCCACAGGGTCGTGCTAACAGAATCAGGTGACACCTGCACATGCAGGGGGTGGTATTATAGGACAAGAACGCTGAGACTTGGGAACTCAAACCTTTTATAACAGTAAGCCTGTCTAGCCTTTGCTTTGGAAGATGTGTTCATTTCCTATGGCTGCTGTAACAAAGTACCACAAACTAGGTGGCTAAAAACACAGAATTTTATTCTCTCACAGTTGAGGAGGCCAGAAGTCTGAAATCAAGTGGTTGTCAAGTTTGGTTCTCTCTGGAGACTCTGAGGGAGCATCTGCTCCATGCCCTCTCCTGGCTTCTGGGGGCTCTGGCATCCTGGGTGTTCCTTGGCTTGCAGATGCATCACCCCATTCTCTGCCTCTGTGGTCACATGGTATTCTTCCCTATGTGTCTCTGTGTGCGCACATGGCCTACTTATAAGGACACCAGTCATTAGATTTAGGGCCCACCCTAATCCAGTATGATTTCATCTTAACTCATTACATCTGCAAAGATCCTATTTCCAAATGAGAAATAGGGTCACATTTTGAGGTCCTGGCAGAGGGAGAGAGAGCGAAGGACATATGCCATGGTGTTTTTATAATCTAATCTCAGAAGTGACATCCAGGGCTGGCTTCAGGGTGTGTGACTTGATATTTGCACAGGACCCTGTCCTTAAAAAGGCCCCACTCCTGGTTTAATGCTCTGTTGTTGCCATCTTGATATTCCTAATAATTTTTGAACAAAGATCCTTGTGGTTTCATTTTGCATCAGGCCCTACAATTCAGTAGCTGGCGCTGGTGATATCCTGTCACTCTTGTTGTATCCTTTTGACTGCAAGTGAGTCACTAGGTTCTGCCCACATTCTAGGGGAGGGGCTTACATGAGGAGTAAATACCAGCAGGCAGTAATCACTCGGAGTCATTTGAGGCTGTCTACCACATTCTTCCCTCTGGACCCCAGGGATTCACATCCCTCCCATGTGCAAAACATACTCGCCACTTCCTAAGGTCCCCCCAAATCTGATCCAGTTTCAGCATCACCTCAAAGTTCAGAATCTCATCATCTAAATCAGGTCCAGGTGTGAGTGAGGCGCTCCATGTATTGTTCCTTAAGTACAACTCCTTGAATACGGTTTCTGTCTGTGACCTGTGAGACTGAAAGGACAGTTATCTGACTCCATACACCCAACATTCAATGGTGGGACAGGCGTAGGAAAACTGCCAGGGACATTTTAGTTCAAAAAGGGGGGATATGGGCACAAAGGGGTTTTCAGTCCATATCAATTCTGAGGTCCAGCCAGGCAAAGACTGGAAGTTCCTTGATTGGTCTCCAAAGTCCAGGTTTAATTCTCCAGGGATCTTGGCTCTGCCCTCTGAGCTCTGGGTTCTACTCTGGGATTCATCCTGACCTTTTTCATAATGGGTAGCATTGTTTGCAGCTGAGTAGTTTTCTTAGCCTGCTTCCTGCAAGTAGAAATTGGGAGATCCAAAGGCCTCTTTTCATTTTGTACTATCTCTGTCCCTTTGGGTTAAAGTCGGGAGTGTTTTTGCTGACATAATTCTCTCAAATCTTTCTGAGCATCCTGTGAAACTCTTGGCATTCATTCCGTTAGACAAAGCCACAACCACACACTACTTTTCTCTACTTTCCTCTGCCCCCACCCCCCATTTCATTCACCCTTTAAAAACTTGTAGCCCTTGCCTCACAACATTTCCTATTCTCCTTCTGTTCTTTCTGTATGACATTTATTACCATCCAATATATCATAAGTTTTACTTATTGTCTGTTCCCTCATTTCTCCACCTCAGTTATAATATAAGCTATAATAGGGCAGTGAATTTTGCTTGTTTTGTTCACTATTTTATCCACAGTGATTAGAACAGTGTCAGACACATTCAAAATAAATATTGAATAAATGAAATAATTTCAAAAGGATTTGAGGAGTTTCCAAACAGATATTCTTCTGCTGTGAAACCTTGTGATATATAGAAATATGGGAAAGGCCATCTGTTCATGAAGCGGAATCAGCAGAGGTGACTTTGGATACCCTAATAAGAGGATAAAGCAAGCCTCCTAACACACACCAAAAAACTAACAATAAACAAAGAATAACATTACCACTGTACAAACACACAAAATAATTGACACATTGACTCTGCCATACATTGTCATGAAGAACAAATAATTCCCTAATGAGGGGAGACATATGCCATCAAAACTGAAATTGTACCATGGATATTATTTAGAGTAATATATAATTTATAAGTATAAATATTTATAATTGTAACTTAAAATTTTGTCCATATTGGATTATTCTAAAATAATAATTGTCTTCTCTCTTGTATCTTCAATATGACCATTAAAAATATTTAATAATCTTTGTTTTGTACTTACAATGATTCTGAGTTAAATTTTTGTTTAACTCTGGTTTACTCTGCCTGGTCTGTCATACTTTGCTATGGCAGCCCAAACAAACTAACACAGCTGGCATCTGGGCTGGGTTCTCATCCTCCTTCATCTTCTGGAGGCCTGCTGGCTCACCTGGGCCTCTTTAGGGAGGAAGGGGAAAATGAGGTCTGAAGGTCTTCTGTTTCTATAAGGGCAGCAGAAGGTACTGGAGAAATGGGCCAGGGCTGTGGATTCTCCAGACCGCAGCAGAGCAGGGCAGGAACCTCCCCCACCCCATGTTTCTTAGCCCCCACCGAGTTCCTGCCCAAACAACAAACACATAAATTCTTCTCTCTACTTCCTCTTTTGCTTCTGCCTCCATTTTTTTCCTTTCATAAACTGCCAAGATCCTATTGGTGAGCATCCAATGCTAATTAATTACCCAATCCAGTTATCTTGCATAACCCAGGAAAAGCACATATCAGAATGACTAAAAATAAGTTAAAAGACTAGTGACAGTAAATATTCTTTTTCCCAACAGAGACCTATAAAGGACATACCTAATCTTAAATCATATGCGTCTCATCCTGAAATGCCTGTCCCATAGAATATACTCATTCCTTTCGCATCTGAACCACATCTGAAGTAGATCCCCACACTTTTCTTCTTGTTCCCTTTTTTTCTTTCTGTTTTTGCAGCTCCTGGCCATAACGGGAATCACGGTCTCTCTTCTTTACATCCGGCTGTGCTCCCAGAGCTTCCATTTCCGTGTGGCACATCTTTATGCTCACTTTGGGTACCCCAGTGCCCATCATATTGTTGGCCAGAGGTACCTGAAAGGTAACTTCTTTGTTTCTCTGGTGTTCACTCTCCTGGGAGATGGTGATGGGGAGGGGTTTGTTGGTTAGATTTCCGTAGCTATATGTTTATAGATTTTAGCATCAAGCAGTTAACTGAGTCCCTTTTTGTCTATATCTTTTGGTTTTACCCAGGAGCTGGTGTGGTGAAGGATGAAGAGATGGCAATGCATTGGTGTAGGTAAGAAAGATGTCACCTACCGAAAGCAAAACTCCAGAGTTATCATTTCAGGACGAGCTGAAATATAAGACTTTATGATGTGGGTGCTTTTACCCTAGAACAAAAATAAGGTAGAGATATAAACTCTCTTAATATTAAAGTCTTGGTCACCTTTCACTTTTTCCCACGTGGTGGTGAGGTAGAAGTAGTGGTAGGGGTGATGTGGCTGATGCATTTAACAAAAGTCTACACAACGTAAGCAGACAATAGATGAGCTTGAAGAGAGCTAAGATGGAGAACATGTACCACTCTAGGTCAAGATTCAGAGCATCAATAATTTTGTAAACAGTGCTCTGTATTAGCATTACCTTGTCTGTTAAAGTTTTGAGCTCTTGACCATAAAAGGCACATTATTTGTGATTTAAAAGTAGAAATACATTTTACTTATTGTTTAGTCCATTTTTTGGCCTAAATTTTATTCAACTGATTTGTATTCAGTGTGCTAAATTTTCCACAGGTGGCTTTCTTGATTCTGATTGTGTAGCACTGGCCTGATGAGTCCTCACAGAAAAATATCTCATATTATATTGGCAGTTTGAGAAAGTAAGAATAACTTTGGAAACATACACTTGAATATCACACCTCACACTCTAGAGGTTAGAGGATGGAAGTAAATAGTCTCTGACATGTTAGAAACTCTATTCTACAAGAAGACTGTGGTATAAAATAAAGACAAGTTAGGTGCAAAGCCAAACTCTCTTAATATAGAGAACTGGCTTTGGGTTCATGCAGTCTCAATTTATTCAAAAGTAGAAATCCCCTGAAATGGAGTTTTTCTATAGTACTTTTTAAAGCTATATTGTCCAATATGGCAGCCACTAGCCACATAGGATACTGAGCACTTGAAATGGGGCTAGTCTGAATGGAGATGTGCTGTACCTGAAAAATACACACTGAATTTCCAAGATTTCATATGAAGAAAGGAATATAAAATATCTCATTAATAATTCCTTATATTGATTACATATTGAATGGTAATGTGTTGGATATATAGGGTTAAATAAAATATATTATTTAAATTAATTTTACCTATTTCTTTTCAAACTTTTAATGTGGCTGCCAGGAAATTTGAAATTACACATGGCTTGTGTTATATTTCTGTTGGATAATGCTGATGTACAGAGTCTCCTACAATCCTGAGCAGTGTTTGGTTATCTGAGAGAAGAGTGAGCACAGCTGCGGCTTTACCATTACTCACCTATTGATGAGCTCATCCTTCTCAGATATTCTCTTTCTTCCTTCTAGAATAGCAGTTGACAAACTTGGCTACATATTTGAATCCTCTGGGGAACTTTTGGAACCTACTGATGCACAGCTCCAGATTGACTAAATCGAGCAGAAAAAGCTCCCAGGCGACTGTAATGTGTACTTAGCTCACACTACTACTCCAGAAGTCTACAAAGGTTTATAGAGTAAACGTGAACCAGCAGAGGAAGCCGTTTCAGAAACACACTTCAACACGAAGCTTAAAATGGATATTCTGATAAAGTTCATCTGCCAACAGGAGAAATAGCTTTGAGAATCAGGAAGGGAGTGACATGGCTCTAGAGTGGCGAAGTGTGCTTGGTGATTAACTATACTTGGCGGAAAACCTTGCTGCTGGGAGTGTGGGCCACACCCCTGCAGCATTGGTGTCACCAGACGGGCACTTGTTAGAAGTGCAGCAGCTGAGGCCCTAACCCAGCCCATTGAAGCAGAGTCCATCATAGCAAGATTCTGGGGTGACTAGTACATGCACTGGAGTTTTAGAAGTGTTGCCCTGAACAACGCTGTGCAAGCCAGGCCCTTAGGTGGGACCATTCAATTAAAGGCCAGTTTGAAAATCTTTCCATCTTTCAGTGATGGCTTCTGCTGTCAGGAACGGGGCAGGGAAAGCATTACAAAGGCAAGATATCCCTCTGCATATTTTAAAAATAGAATTTATGGTTTATCATTTACAAAAAACCCCCAAATCTCCTGTATCCCATAGCACAGTAAAAACTACTTTTGGCATTTCAATGAGTATTCTTCCAGACTTTTTTTTAGTTAATATATGTGTTAATGTACCTTCACTCACTTGAAGATTTCACTATTTCCTGTTTGGTCCTGTTCCTAGTTTCTTACTATCATAAATGCTGCCGGGAAGAGCCTTCCATGGACATCTTTTTGCGCCTCTGATTATTTCCTTACCGAAAAAAATCACTAAAAATGGAATTGTCAGGTCAGACGAGGATCATTTCTAAAGCTTTTGATACATGTTGCCAAACTGTCCTGAAAGATTGTCCAAGTTCACTCTATATGAATGCTCACAGACTTTTCAATATTGTTTTTAATCATTTGCTAATCTTTGCCAACTTGAAGAACAACATAGGTGTGTCATTTAAATTTTTTCATTTTTATCAGTCGTGAAGTTAAACTTTTTTTCTAAACATCTATTGTAATTTTTATTTCTTTTCCTGCAAACTGCGTATTCATGCAGTCTGTCCATTGTTCCATTAGATTTTGCTATTTTCCTACTCATTTTTCAAAATTTTTGTGCATTAAAAATTTAAACTTTCATACATTTTCTTGTATTTCTGACAACTTTTTTCCCTAATTATAGTTAATATAAAAAGAATAAAATAACAAGGCAATAATTTTATATAATTGTACTGTCCAATATGATGGCCATCAGCTACATGTGGCCATTTAAATTTAAATAAATTAAAATAAAAAATTCAGTTTCTCAGTTGCACTGTCTACATTTCAAGTATTCAATAGCCACATGTGGCTAGTGGCTACTGTATTAGACAGCTGATATAGAACATTTCCATCTTCAGAGAAAGTTCTGTTGGAAAGTATAAGCATATTATATTGATATTTCAGCAAGTGGAAATAGTGCTTAAGGATCAGTTTACATGCTACTGAATTCCTAACATCCCCAGATGGTCCTTTCCTGCATTTTGATTTCCTGTATATTTTGGAGAGAAGGATATAGTTATTCTAATATTTGGAAAAGCTGATGGACAGGTTTGGAGTAAATAAGTGATTTAAATATTCTTACAACATTGGTTTCTAAAGAAGTACTGTATTTGTTTCAAATAAGAGACATTTTCAGTGAAAGAGGCTTATTGACCTTTGTCTAGATGTATGATAAGATGGAAGTGATGGTTTCCAGTAACGGTTACATATTTGTATTGGCGCAGCCCTGGTTTGATTAAGAGGATGCTTTTTCACAGGATTGTTTCCTTATTTTTTATTGCATACTACCCTCCACTCCCCATCACCAGCTCCCCTTTCTTTTCTTCTTTTTCAGACAAGCCTCCCAGCAGGACCATCCCTTTGCTTGCTTTAACCTTGCAGTAGGAAAACTGAAAAACATGACTGGGTCCATGGAAGTAGGGTAATGAAATTAGCTGTCTTTTCCCTTCCAGCTGAGATGTCATTCCTTCTAAACCTGCCCCCATATATTACCTGCAATTGACAGACAAAAACATTTTATGTATAGCTCACTTCCTACGCTTGCTTTTTACATACTTACATTACTATGAGTTATGATAAAAGTCACAAAGCAAAGGAATCCAAAATTCATGTATGTGCATAGATCCCACTGATTAAATTCTTAAGGTATTCCGTGAGCCTGAGATGAAAGGCCAGGTTACTTCAGGGTCCTTACGGTCTCCAGTGAATTTCTAAGGCTCCCTGGAGTACCAGCTTTACAGCCTTATAGCATTTTCTTATAAACAGAATGGAACAGGTAAGGATATAAGGAAGACAGCTCTCTTTGGGCACAAATTCCTCGTGTGCTATCAGACTAATCCTCTTCTGATTACTCACAGTCATCAACAGAAATACTACTACTTTTTCTGGAGAAGTTTTTCTTCATGTTTTTGAATAGTTCACAGTCTGTGACATTTTTACACAGCTATTTTGAGTCAGAGACATTTTGATAGAGCCCCCCAAATAAACCATTAAACTTTCAGTTTTTTTTTTTAAGTAATATAACTGACATATATTCCTTTACCAAGTAATGTGTACAAGCCCCTCCTTCCCAACTCCATCCTTGATCTACTTCAGGCTGAGGGGCAGAGAAAACTCAGGAAGAGGGAGTCTCCATGAGGGGCTGGGGTCTTGGGAATTGGTATAATACTCCAGGATGTTAGCTGCACACATTACTTGGTAATGAAATTTTGAATGACCATTCTGAGGCAGTCAAGTCAAAATGGCGTAGTCAATATGTTCTCTGTTACAACTGAAGCTTGGCAGTTTTACAACTGATGGGTGGGCGAGTTGAATCGAACCCCTCTCCAGTTACCACTCCCAAACCAAAATATAGAATTTGCTTGCAAGAGAGGGGTGTCTCAGACATTACCTAGGAGTCTTGGCTAGAAAAACTCATCTAAATAGGGCAAAAGAATCCAGCTGGACTCTGATGTAAGATTATTTCTTAGAGTAGATCTGATTTTATTGTGAAGACACCCATGATGAAACCCAGATGAAATGGCATGTGCTTCCCTCAGTAACGCAGAGTCTAAACACGTGTTCACCTGGCCCTTAGCTGAAACACATGGACACGTAGCTGCTTTCGGTTTACTCTTTCTTTATGCTGCCAACTGCCCCTCTTAGGGACGGAGAGATGCTCCTCAATGTTGCTGTAAGACAGGGGATCCAAGAAGCCCAGGAACTTCTGGAGAATGTTATTTGGACTAAAAGCAAGCTGTTGCCAAATAAAAGAATGGGGAGTTTTGATAAACTATCACATGCATCCTGTGTGCTCTTCCTGGGCCACGGGGGGGCTTCACTCTCGCTCGTCCACTGTGGCCTTCCAATGCTTTGTGGAACCTTCAATTGAAGCCGCTGTTAGTTATTTAGTTGTAGTTTTATTTGCTGCTGCATCATCAATTTGATGTTCAAAATCCTCTAAGCAAGGTTTTGCTTACATGTCTCCCTGGGATTGGAGTTTGACCTCTTCTGGAGAGAGGAGTATTTTATTTGGACTTCATTACTGCTCACCTCAGCTAAGTTTCCAGTCAGTGAGCATTAGATGAAGTGGTGGGAGGGAAAGAAGGAAGAAACCTGTCACATTAGAGATTGGCTTCCTGGATATGTTAGCTGGCACCCACAGATCCACTGTGAAGGAGCTAAACTCATTAGCCTAATCTATGACATGTGGTGTTCTGTTTAAAATAAACTTGTTTTCATATCTTTGCATTTCAATTTTCTGCTCTATTAGGTTTCTATGGTATTTTATTGTATTCACTTTTTGTATTACAAAAAGTCCTTTGAGGGGAAAAATAAAAAGGCTGTGAATATTGTTAACAAAGGAGAAAAGGATGACGTATAAGAGCTCATGTTTATTGACCACTTGCTGTGTGTAAGGTATCTTCCTGACTGCTTTATGAGTATTTTAGCATTCACTAGTTAGAGCAGCCTTACCTTACGAGGTGGGAGTATCATCACTCCCATTTTACAGATGTGGAAATGGGTGTAGAGAAGATAAGTAATATGTGCAGGGTCGTAGAATGAGTGATAGAATAGGGTTTTGAAATTCTTAACTAGTTTTATTAACATTACTATCCCGAATCATTAACATCTCCTTCTTTACAAATTCAAAGATACTCCAAGAGCAGGTTCTTGGGTTTATTACTAGTACCTAGTGAGAACTTACCTTAGCCAACAATTCAGCTACATTCTCTAATTGCATTTTTTAAAACATTTTTTAAAAAATATTCTTCCAAAGTGGTATTTTTTGGGGGAAAGATTGGCCCTGAGCTAACATCTGTTGCCCATCTTCTTCTTTTTTCTTTTTTCTCCCCAAAGCCCCAGTATATAGTTGTGTATCATAGTTGTAGAGTTTTAGCTCTTCTGCATGGGACGCCGCCTCAGCATGGCTTGATGAGCGGTGAATAGTCTGTGCCCAGGATCCCAATCAGCAAACCCTGGGCTGCCGAAGTGGAGCATGCGAACTTAACCACTAGGACACCGGGCCGGCCCCCTAAAGTGGTATTTTTAACCTTAAATATAGTTAGCTGTGTTTATTGCATTTAGATTATAGCACAGTTCTTCCCTGGGAATATAAATTCAGAAACATGGTGCGAGGATGACAAAAGTGTCGAACTAGAATTCAATAAAATGATTAAGCTGTGTTTAAAACACTTGTTTCACTTTTAAGTTTGAGTGTCAAGTTAACACCATTTGTATATGCAAGATGACTGAATCTTAGACAATCTCCTCTTTGTCCAAACTTGAGTACATAAACTTTTAAGGATGTAGATGAAATGGTCAAGGATTTTTTTTCTTGCTTTCAGATTTTATGAAGCAATTCAAAATTCTTCAATGTAGAAAATCCAAAATCCATAAACAGTAAATTCTTGAAGCTGTGGTAAGTATTTTTGTCATCCTGAGAACCACTTCAAATTTTCTTACATTTTCCCAGAGGACGTAGTCTTCTATTCAATCTATGTTGTTTGAGATATAACGCTGGAAACTTTATCCTGAGCCAGGAGTACTTTCACAAACCATTTGCATAATACTAGGACAATAATTTCAATCATCATATAAATGTGGATTTTTTTAACCTTTGCAATGATACTCACTTTATTGTGTTGCATTTTTAAATAATATTTCAAAGGCTTGTTTACAGAGATAACCAAAACCTGCCATTGTGAAAATATACCATAGGAATAACCACTAAATGGCATTGTTTCTTTATTTTTAAAGGTCTGTTTAGATTATTTCTATAAACATCTCCAACTAACATTGATTTAGGTTGTTTGAGGCTACTAATATGTCTTGATAAATAAATGAAAAACAATAGGCTATATTGGAGTATATGAGGAAGCCATTTCATTTAAAACTAATTTGGTCTGACCTTGTTTTTCCAGAAAGGTCTGATGTGGCCTGTTGAGCATGTGTTATACATCTGCTTTAAACATTTACAATGTCTCAAAGACAAGAATGATGCCCCTAAAGATAGGGATGTAGCTTTCCCCCATGTCAGCATTTCCTTAAGGGTGAGCATCTCTTCCTAGAAACTATGGATTACTTACTGACCTACTGTGCTCACCTTGTGACCACTGGCCTGCTGTGCTGGCAAAGCAGTCTCATGACTGTTGTAAAAGGGATATTCCTGTTGTATGTGATATATGCTCTTTGTTACAAGATGGTATATAACCACTCTGTACACCCCACTTCTTTAGTGCCCTTCCTTCCTTGGGGAGGGAAGCCCCCTGGGCAATAGTCCTCAGACCTAGCTCACAATAAACTCACCCTAAATTTTGATTTATAGATTGATTATGGATTATTTGCATTGAGAGTTTTCTAACAGTTTTTTGTTGCTGTAACAAAGTAATTAAAGTAATTGATAAAGCCTAACCACAGTTAGAAACACTATATAAGGACTCACTATAAAATCCCTTTAATTTTCACTTTCATGCTACTTGAGTGTTAAGTAGGGCACAACCTGCTGATCTTTTAGGGTTGAAACAGAACCCTTCATGCAAAACCAGAGTGTGATGGATCAGGATTTCCCTGAATTCCAAACTCTGCTTCTATCTTTTCTTTCTGTAGTTGGGCACAAATTCAAGGGCAAAAAGCAAGAAATAAGAAAGAAAGTGGAGGAGAGAGAGACTCAGAGAGAGAGAGAGAGAAGGAGAGAGAGAGAGAGAGAAGGAGAGAGAGAGAGAGAGAGAGAGAACAAACTTGTACACATTCATTGGCCCAGAGATACCCCAGGCTCTCCTGCCCTCCTTCCTTCTTCCTCTATGCTCCTTCCAGGATGCAGTGGTTGAAACTCTGCTCCCTTCTATATGCTCCCAGGTTTCCTGTTCAGCTGTTTTGACATCTTGATTCTTTTTCTTTTCAAGGCAGGTCTGCCTTGATGTCAGTATAAACAATATTTTACAATCAGATATGACATATATTTACAGTACACAAGTCTTAAGTCTACAACTCAATGAATTTTATGTATATATTACCTGAAAAGCCACCACTCAGATGAAGATGTAGATTTCCAACATTCCTTCCTAGTCAATACCCCCAGGTAATTACTATCCTGGTATCTATCACTATGGATTAGTTTTGCCTGCTTGTGAATGCTTCCATATTTGTTTGTAAATTTGTTGTAAATATTATACTATACAGTCTATTGTGTCTGAATTCTTTTGTGTATGGTTAGTTTGTGAGGTTTATCCCTGTTGTTGCCTGCTGTTGTAGTTAGTTCACTCTCATTCCTGTGTAGTGTTTCATTGTATGGTTTTACCACAATATATTCTTTCTACTTTTGATGGGCATTTAGGTTATTTCCAGTTTCTGGCTATTACCAAAAAAGTGCTTATGAACATTCTTGTACATGTCTTTTGATGGATAGAGGCACTTATTTCTTTTGGATATATAACCAGGAATGAACCTGCTGGTTTATAAGGTATACATATGTTTAGCTCTAGTTAGTTCTGTCAAATATTTTTCCAAAGTGATTGTGCCATTTTACAATCCCACCATCAGTTTTGAGAGTTCTAGATTCTACACATCTTTGTTAATACTTGGTTTTGTCAGTCTTTAAATTTAAGCTCTTCTAGTCATTGTAGAGTGGTATCTTATTATGGTTTTAATTTGTATTTCTCTGGTGAATTATAAGTAGGAGCACATCTGTCTGGAAATGTTTGTGAAAGAGGATTGGTGCATAATGCAGCATGTACTGTAGTGAAGATCCTCAAACAGAGTCTGTCTATGATTTCCTGGAGGTGAGCCTCCTGGTGTGGCCACATTTTTGGAGGGATTTGGAATAAACTAATAGTGCCAACCTAAACAGTAAATAGGCTTCTTCCAAAGATCTCAACAGAGCTAGGGTTTTGGTGGTCCGTTGTCACCTTAAGATTTTTCTGGTGTAATGGATATAAGCTTAGCCAGGAAACCAAAGAAAATTATAACTAGTAGTTCCTTGGATTCAAATAGGATAATTTTATTACAATCATACTTTATTACACAGACTCTTCCAGGGTCTGGATAGATTCCACAATCTATATACATACTGCCTTAGTAAGAAATATCAAATCAGCCACATATATGTTATTTAGTAAGGTCCATTGAATCTTGATTCAAAAATGAAAATAACATTTTTAAATTTTATTAGAAAACGTTATTTGGCATGTGATAAAAACTGAATTAAACTGTTGGCGAATGGCTTACCCAAGTTCCCCAAAGGCAATGCTAATATCTGAATGAGCTTTTTGGATTCTTAGCCTAGGGTCCAACTTACTGCTAGGAGGTGTTGATGCAGCATTTAAAATTCTTAACGAGACTTTGATATCTATCCATGTTCTTTTTGTGCCAAAGGAAGCATAGTAAGTTCTTCTCTTGTTCTGTTCCACCCTAAACTGGCTCTATTCTCTCAAGGAAGCAGGAGAGCAAACTCACGTGTGTGCCAGCTTTGGAAATGATGGCACTAGTTTTGCAATCTTGAACAAGTTTCTTAACCTTTGAAGGCTGAGTTTCCTCAGTTATGCAATAATAACTTCCCCAGTGTGTTGCTGTGAGGATTAAATAAGCTAATGTTTAAAAAGCACATAGCACAATTTTTTGCATGAAATAATCAAATTGAATGTGGGTGTATTCAAGTTTTCTGGCATGAGAAAACAGTCATTTTCTGTTAGAGGTGGACTTACAATGAAGCAATGAAGTTTAAGCTTCAGGGCCTCACTGGCAGAGACCCCTCACAAATGTACTCAGAGTAAGATATTTTAACTACAGTTGTCTGGGATCACTCTCTCTCCTCATTTTGACTTCCTCTCTATCACATATGCCTCTGCATCAGTTGGCATTGAAGGACTGCAGGCATTTTTGAGTTTCAGTTGTGGGAGAGTTGAGTTGGGAATATGTTTAGTTTGGATTTATGGGACATATTTGACTCATACTTCCACAGTTGGGTTACTGCTGGCTATCTTGGTGTTGGAATGGCTTCTAGAAAAACTCCAACTGCCCCCTATGATATGTGCAGGTGCAAGGCCAGAGGTGTGGTCAAGCAGTTGAAGGTGTGTACAGTATCCAGCATCACAAGTCTGTGTGTGGTGGAGGAGGAAATGGTCTGATATGTACTAAGCTAGAAGCAACTGGTAGAAAATTCTTCTAAACCCTAGAGCTCAGGTTGAAGAAACTTAATAAAAGCCTTCCCAGTATTGACTACAATCCTAAAAATTTATATGAAGTTACCAGTAATGAGTTGTGAAGCTGAAAAAAGCTTTTAGAAACTATCAGTAAAATAAATTTTGAACAACTCTACTTACAGAGATACTGAAGTCCTTCTATTCTGTCTACAGAAATTATAAAATGATTGTCATACAAAATAGTGCTCAAAGAGCATGAAGTCCAAAAAACAGAAAAAAAAGATTAATAGAAGTGTGTCAGAAAGTTAACAAAATTACATTATTCTTCTGGATATTTACAGTATTTGTCAGTTTTTAATTTGTTATTTGTTGTGATTTCTTCCTTATTCCCTGAAACATTTGTACTCATTTTTGGATTCACAAATTTGCATTCTTTTCCTAAAGAGAACTTTCAAATTGTATAAACTTCTGGGGCACACTACCAGAATCCACCCATTTGTGATCATCTACCCTGTAGCTGTTTACCCAGAAGGACCTTGTTGGACACATCTCCATTTGTGGCTTTCCTTGGCTCTAAGTTCTGAAGCACCACGAAACTGAGAAACTTGAATTATACGATATTTGTAGGGACAGGATTTTTAAAAATTTATTCTGCTTTCACGTTGCTCCGGTTCCTTTTGGCAAGCCGAGTGCTGGCTTTGCATCACTGAGGGAGAAAATGGGGATTTTTAGTCGTCTTCCTTCCCAGTTCTTGGGGCCCAGGGCAGGCTGCTCCAAAATATCCCACAATAACATACTGATTATTTTCAATTCAAGTTACTCGTTTTGACTTAAAGCTTTGACCCTCCTGTCTCTGTTCTCCCTGAAAGCAGGAAATAAATCTCCCACGTGAAAAGTACCTCCTTGCTCCAGGACACTGAGGCATCCTATCACCAGTGATAAGGAATTCAGGCCAAAAAATTATATATAAAAAAACCTTGTTACTTTTACTATTTACTACCTCAAGCCTAAACTCTGCTTATATTCTTCAGTAATTACATACCCCAAACCTAAATTTCTTTGTTCTGTCAATCCTCACAAATTTATTGTTTCTTTGTGGAAAAGATATAAGAGCAGCCTGCTTTGCCTGTCTTGGAGAGCATCATTTTTATGATCTCCCATATGTATATTAAATTATTTTTTCTCCTGCTAATCTGGTCTTGTGTCAATTTTATTATTAGTCCCGCCACAAGAACTCAAAAGAGGTAGCGGGGGGATTTTCTACCTCCCTGACACAATGTAATCACACAGAAGACTTTGACTCTATAGATTCTTGATCCTGCATAATAAGATGACAAACGATACATCAGATAAAGTGGCCATGCCCCAGAATTAAATTGCAAGAGAGTACAACAGTATAATCATAGTTACTTTATAGGCAAAGAAACTGAGGCATAAGAAGGTCCAGCTTACTTATCAAGGACACTGTGATTGGGATTAAACCCAACAAACTACTGAACTAACTAAACTATAACTCATCGCTATCTTGCTAAGCTATTCACTTCAAAAACAGGAAGAAAGATTTACCTTGAATGTGCCTAGCTATTGATGTTTCCTTGGCAACAGATTCTAAATTAAAAGAAAGTAGTGATAGAGCATATGCGGTTCTGTTAAAAACTTGTGGGCTCTGAAGCAGCAGTCTCTGAAGCTACTTCCCATTCTTTGTTAATTGAAAAGAGAAGTTCTTTCTCTTGGATGCTGCCATGTAGCAATTGTTCTAGAAAAATCTGTTTTCTAGGCATGAGAATAGTAGGCCATTTCCCTATCCCTCTGAATCTCTCTCTGCTGTGGCCTTTTAAACTTTCTCACAGTGAATCACAGCTATGTGTGTAATTAGCTGTGGGTAACTTACTACCCACCTCACCGAGGTCTAGTCATCAGTACCTGTCTCTAGGTAAAGTGATTAGTTACCATTTTGTTGCAATTAGATACAGACTAATATGAACATAAGGTGTATTATTAATGGGATACTCATTTTTTCTCTGGATACTTTAAATTCCTTGGTTAGGTCAAACCATTCCTGTACTACATTTCTTGTATAGTTTTGATTTTAAACAGAAATGCTTTTACTGAAATGCTTTGGTTTTGGGCCATCCATTTTCTTTAAGGGATGCTTAAAGATAGATTTCCTTGAAACTAGGGATATTGTTCGCTACAGCTTTGCCCGTTACAGCGTGGTCCGGGCCAGCAGCACGAGTATCTCATGGGAGATGGTTAGAAATGCAGAATCTCAAGCTCCACCCCAGATCTACTGAATCAGAGCCTGCATTTTAGAATCCCCAGGTGGTTTATCTCCATACTGAAGTTTGAGATGCATTCTTCTACATTGTTTGGTCTATTTTCTTAAAAACTTACAGGAAAAATTTATTTCAGATGTAACCTAGTGGTTAGGTTCCTGGGCTTGGGGCAGCCAAAGAGCTTGCCTGATTTGGAGGTTGCCACACCCTCTTACTGGTTCTGTGCTTTTGGGAAATCCACTTAAGTTCCCCAAGGCCCAGTTTTCTTTTCTGTAAAACGGAGACTGTAACAGTACCAGTCTCATGGAGTCATTGTGATCATCAAGTGAGAAAATACATGTAAATTAACGAAGCCCTGGTAGTTGCATATGATAACCAATAAATGTTAGCTATTATTACTGTTACTCCTACTACTAGAAATTAAATTTTATTTTCAAAATCAAATGGTTTGTGTGTCTTGTAGGATCATATAACTGATGATTTTTGGGGCAGACTCTAGGAAGCACAGAGCCAAATTTATAGCCCTTTCCAGCAGGTATTTGACTTTTTGACTGACCTTATCCCAGCTTCATCTTATTTTTTTTATATTTATTTTTCTTTACTCCAATTTCCTCGGATTCTTATATTTTGTTCTGTTCACTACAGTATCTTTGTAAGCCACTACAAAATTACTCTAAATTGAAGTATGACATAAAAATACATTGGTCATCACAGTTACAAATTTAGTACTCCACAACTTTCACTCCAGATTACGTTGACAGCTCCGATGTGATTGGAGCTTGTCTTGTCTTATTTTTCTCTAGCAGCTCCTTGCTACAGTTATATTGGTCAACCTAGTAACCCTGTAAGGCAGGGACCCTTAGAACAACTTTTAAAGAAATGTTGTTTCTTTCACATTACCTTCTCGTTCACCACTGTATCCCCGGCATGGTACCTTACACATAATAGGTGCACGATACATTTATTGAGTGGAAAATTATTTACAAATTTACATCTTATGTCACTTACAGATCTTAAGATCTAGTAAGTTCAAACCTGGAATGGGCTTTCTTCATCTTGCAACCCATCCACACACAAGGCTTAGACTAACTGCCACTCTCGCCATGATGACTTCCTCCACCCTTCAGTGCAGACAGGGGGCTCCATCTTCCAAAAACCATGGGATTCACTGCTTATCTTACTCAGCTGGCTCTTGACAGTCCTCCTTTTATTGGTAGTTCTCCTTAACTGAGAGCACAGACTTTGGAAGCAAGTTATGTGTCCAATCCTATTTGGGCCACTTACCAGCAGAGCGACTTTAAGAACATTTCTTAGCTTCTCTAGGGCTGTTATCTGTAAAACAAGAAACATAGGGTGTTGTATTGCTGCAACAGATAATGTACGTGGATGGTTAGCATATTACCTGGAGATATGGTCATAACCGTGTCTTTGTTCCCAAATTAAATTCAGTAATCTTCTCTTGTGAATCAGCAGGAAATTATTGTGGGGCTATGAGTGAAGTCCTATTCCTATAGTTCTTGAGGATTCTTTTTGCCTTGGGCTCCTGTGGCTGACAGAAGCTGCCAGGGTTGTGTCTATTGATGATTAGTGGTAACTGTAGCTGTGATTAAATATTGTCTAGGTTTCATGTCTAGGTTTCCTGACTCATCAGTGGTGGCGGAGGAGGGAGTATTTACTGTTACCCAGGGAATGCTGCATCACGCAGTTTCAAACACTCCTTGGATTCCTTTTTGTTGTTTTTCTTTGTTTCCCCTCTTTTTACTCTGGAACATTATTTCTCTTTTTTGCATTTCACTTCCTAAGAATATGTTATAGATGCCAGAATTAATTTATTTCCGAGGGAGTGCTATAGATTTGGAGGGGGAAGGGGGCGAGGAGTCTTTAAAATAATCTCCAACCTCTTTGAGCTATGTGCAGGGGCATATTTTCAAGGTTCTGAAATGCAAAATGCATGAGAGTCAAACAAATCTTTAAGTCTCAGAATTCTGAAAAAGTGATTAATTAAACCTATTCTCTAATGAGAGACTATACAAAGTTATCACATGAGATGCTTTCTCTATCCGTAAAATCCTTGGGGATATGGATGCATTCTACTAGAAAGTTGATGTGTGCATTTTCAGAAATTTTTCTCAAGAATATATATTTAATGAAAGAAAAGGGGTTTGAACCACAAGGAGGCTGGTGCAGCAGTGCACTATGCTCATTCTACATTTGATGTGGGTCTCTACCTATTCTAGTTCTTTCTCCATATGGCAGTTAAGGAGACCTTTGAGATCAAATCTGATCATCTTGCTTTCTAACTAAATTTCCACTGGCTCCCTGTTGCCTACAGTATTAAATCCAGTGTGAAAGGCTTTGCCTGTTTTAGCTCCAAATGGATCCCCCTGCCTCAGCTTCTGCCCCTACAGTGTGGGGGCCGGGAGCTCCAGCCACAGTGGCCTTCTTACCGTCTCTGCCTACAGGTGGCACCCTTTCACAGCCGGGCCTCTGGACAAGCTCTTTTCTCTGCCTGCTCATCCGGGGAGAACCAGCCCAAATGCCCTTTCCACTCGGAAGCCTCCCTGGACTCCCCCAAACATTCTTCTTTTCTCTTGGGTCCCATAACAGTTTGTAGATAACATTTATGTAGCACTTATTTTGCTGGCTAAGTTTTCCCTTTACAAGTCTCTGATTAGTTTACGAGAGACGTGAAGGTGGGGATGTTGCCCCTTTCTTATTTGTATCACCCACAACATCTAGCACAATGTCTGTCACATAGAAGGTGCCCAGCACAAGTTAGCTGGATGAACACAGTCATCTACGTTTCTATTTTTTAAGGAAGACCATACATTTTGCTTCTTTTAGGTTCAATTTAATTTTGTTACTCTTAAATACATGGAATGGATATTAATGCTAATTATCCTTCTATACATATTTTTATTGAATACTTGTATCTTTTAATTAATTTTTAAAATAAGCCCAGGTTCCCATGGATTTTACAGTTGTGAGCGCCGTGTAGTCCTGTTGTGTGAGGCATGCGTGTCAGTTCCCAGACGCCCCAGTCTGCCTGTGGCTCCTCTGCTGTCACCAGCTTGTCAGTGCAGCTGCACTTCACGTTGCCTGTTGGTCGCTTCACTGATCTGTTTGGTTGGTAAAGGACAAGACTACCCACAGAACTGTGTAACCATGGTGATAAGATACCCTATTTTAACATTTCAACAGAAAAGATGAGATGCTCTAGCACTTCTGGGCCTGAGGTTCCCAGTAGAATTTTTGGGAGCCATTCAAGCATTTAAGCATTAGAATCAGGTCTTGAACAGATAATTACTTTTTCTTTTATACTAGTACCTTTTAACTTAGGGGTGGTGACTGACAGCACATATAGTCCATGACCAGCCAAATGTGAGGTTTAGGGCAAACCTGGGAGGCTTGTCATTCTTAAAATACACCAACTGGGGAGAAGCTCCTTTAAGCCAAAGCCTTACTCTTTTTTATGCTTGAGGAAGAGTGGCCCTGAGCTAACATCTGTGCCAATCTTCCTCTATTTTGCATGTGGGTCGCTGGCAAAGCATGGCTGATGAGTGGTATAGGTCTGTGCTGGGGATCCAAACCCTTGAACCTGGGCCGCCACAGCAGAGCATGTGAAACTTTAACCACTTGGCCATGGAGCCTGCCCTCCAAGGGCTTTACTTTTTAAATAAAATTGGAGTACCTACAAAATATAGTGACTATGCCCTTTTTTACATGTGATGAAATAAAATTATTATGGAATATGGATGTGATTCTTGTAGAAAATCAAAGTGTTCATTTAAATTATGTTTTCCAGCCAAGATTAGTCTTAGACCTAGTTAGAATGGACAGTAGTGTACATTTGAGATTTAGGGGGCACTGAGAATGTACAGTGTCCAACATCCTCCCTTTTCTTTAGTCTGAAAGTTTGCCAGAGTCTTTCCCTTTAAAGGCTTACAAGCCCTTACAGTGTAAGGACCTCTGGGAAAGGCACCACTGCAGGGGCGAGGCTGAAATTTAGTGGCCTGTGAAATAAAATTGGTTTGTAGCCTCATTTGTTTGGCCTGAAGAGTGTTTTATATATTTTTTCAACAAACATTTAATCATAAGGAGACTTCACATAAAAACCTACGTTACACTATTACCATTAAATAACAGGGGATGTAGGAAAACTAAATTCTTACAAGGCTGGAGCCAAATAGCTGCTGTCCTATTTAAATGGGCCACATTCTCTCCACGAATGTCAACAGCCACCACCCCTCCCACCATGAATTCAGATACACCTCTTTAGGCTTTCTTCTCTCATTTACTTACACCGTTGGCTCCTATTGGTAAGAAACAGAGCAGCCTCAGTAACCGTGACAATTCAGGGGCTGAAAATAAAGCATCTGCTTTGTGTTTGGCCTAGGTTTGCCTTCATCTCTAAGATATCTGTAGGAACATTAAGACTTTTCCATGCCTCTTCTCTTCTGTTATTCCTGCCTGCTATGGATGGAATGTTGTGTCCCCCACAAATTCATATGTTGGAACCCTAACCTCGAAAGTGATGGTGTTTGGAAGTGGGGCTTTGGGAGGTGATTAGGGTTACATGAGGTCATGAGGATGGGACCCTCGTGATGGGATTAGTGTCCATATAAGAAGCGACCAGAGAGCTAGCTCTCTCTGCCATGTGAGGATACAGCAAGAAGACTGCCGTCATTTGTAAACCAGGAAGAAGGTCCTCACCAAGAACCCAACCATGCTGGCACCTAATCTTGGGCTTCCAGCCTCTAGAACTGTGAGAAATAAATGGTTATGGTTCAAGCCATCCAGGCTCTGGTATTCTGTTATAGCATCCAACTAACACACTGCCCCCATTCTCCCTTTGGGATGTTATCAGAAAATAAAAAGTCAAAGAAAACAAACAAGTAAAATATGCATTTCCAATACATTTCCTTTCAAGCATTCACTCAAAAACTCTTACAATTTATGTTTCTAGCACAAATACATACACATACATGTACATAAACGTGCCAGAAAAACTCACTTTTTCTTGAGGCTGACTTGGATTGAATGAGTTTTCCCAAGTTGTTGAGTAATTACCTCAACTGGAAACACGTTGTCGTTGTACCTGAACAATGCAGCAAAGTCAAGTTGAGGCATAGAACTTATTCTGTGAATTTAATTGCTGTGGAAAAAAGTTGAATAATTTATTCCCACACCTCATTCTCCATAGGAGAGGCACTGTTTGGTTGAGTTTTCCCTGACCCTGTTGTGCATTATACTTTGGCAAGCAAGAGCATAATGAGGAGATTGAGAAGAGCAGAAGCACTAGGCACAGTCTGGAGATGCTTTAAGACCAGGGAGGGAACTGTGGGAGACTGCTTTCTTTCTTCCTTGGAAGTCTTTAGAGTCTTAGGAGTTTATCAAAGGCCTCTAATTTCTTCTTTGTCTAAATCTCTCATGTGTTCAACTATTTCTAAAATACTTACAATGTTTGTTTTATAATTTGTAATAAAGCTTAAAATGCAGATATTTGTTCAAGAGTTTAGATGCAAACATCTTTGGAAGCATAAACACTTTGGTTACACTCATTCATGTCAGGCTGTATGTGGTGGCCATGGAGATGTGCCACTCCCATGTCCCTTTAAGAGAAACTCCCATGGGGACCACAGTGAACTGACAGCCCAGCTGTCACACATTTGGATCCACCACACTTCTCCACTTCCCCCAGGCTGCCCTCAGCCAATCGCTGATCATGGTGTGGGTACCAGGACCAGCTCAAATTCAGTGTGGGGACCCCCTTGGCCAGTTGAGACTTTCTAAGAATTGTGCTTCTGTCTGAGGCTCTTCCTGCCCAATCCCTCCTTCCCTCTCTTTTCACAGATTTCACACTTATATCATCATCTCAAGGCTCTCCTTGCCTTCTCTTGCTTCTTTCCCCACATAGGGATTTTCCTCCAATAAATCTCTCCCACCTCTCATCCTGTTTTGGTGTCTACTTCTCAGAGGATCCAAGCTGACACACTGTAAACAACTAATTATTAGTAGTAGAGTCGAGAGGATTTATAGAGCAATACCACGTGAGGACCTGAGGAAGACTGTGTGGGTGCCTTAAAAAGAGCACAAAATGATCAAAAATAATAAACTTTCCTATCGATCAGCATGGATACTATGTCCCTAGATAGTGTGAGGATCCAAATAAAATTTAGAACAAGATGCTAGTTACTGGTCTTTGGGAATGGGAGTGGAGATCAAATCTAGTAGAGACCAGGCATTAACTCATTCAATAATAACAATAGGAAATGCAATAAACAGACAAAGGTTCAATGATGAATTGCCAATTGTTACAGTCAATAAATGCTTTGAGTTCAGAGAGAGGAGGGAGAGACCACATGGAACTTTTGAACTTCTGGAGAACATTTTCAAGCCAGGCCTTCTTCCTAAAAGCTGTATGTCGCAACTGGGTGAGGGCTGGTTACTTTTGCTATTGGGGAAGTGATCACGGAGGAGGGGAAAACAAAGGGGCCATGTTAATATCAGGGCAGTAGTCACCAAGTAGGACTCCAGAGCTGTTTCTCAAATGGGGTCTCAAGGCCTCTGGGGAATCATAAGTTATCTATAAGAAATTGAAAAATATTATGTCTTCATTTTGATGCTAATCTGAAACATTAGCATTTGCGTGCTTGGGATCCCCTGGATCATCTTCTGAGGGCTACCTCTCATTTTCTTTGACTCCTTTTATATTTGTGTTTGTAATTATGTTGGCCCCAAATTGCACCACTTTAATCATAGGCTAATGAGAAAAAACAGAAATAGACTTAATACGTAACTGAAGCATGCTGGTCAGATGAAGGCCAAGTAGGCATCATTTGTGCACTGCAGAAATAATTATTTTGCAGAACAGTAGTTTGAATAGAGACTAGTGGTGACCACGTTGAGTCATTGGCTCACATAGGATAATATATAAACTCAAAGCCATCATGTACTAAGAGGTCATGTGACATCGCAACTTAGATTCAGCAAAACACTTTCAATTTTCACATTAAATTAATGTGGTAAATTTGAATTTTATTGCCTTTTAGTGTTTAAAGAATTTGTAAGTTTGACTTAGCTTTATTATTATATAAAATGTATAAGCTGTCAATGCAAATAATCCATAACCAATCTATAAATCAAATTGGGGTGAGTTTAATATGAGCCAAATGTGAGAACCATATAGCCTGGGAGAGTCCTTTCACAAAGACACGGAGTGGTCCGAGGAAGTGGGGTGGACAGAGTGGTTATATACCATCAAGGAGCACATATTATATATGAGTGCAATGTCCTTTTCACAACAGTCACGAGATTGCCCTGTTGGCACAGCGACTGATGGACACCGCGGGTAGCAGGTCTGCTGTCTGGATGGGCACAGCAGGTAGCAGATCTGCTGTCTTGAGTTGGGTGGTCACAAGATGAGCACAGCCATCATATCCTAGCCTAGGGAGAAATGCTTATCCTTAAGGAAATGCCAATGTGGGGGAAGTTGCACCCTTATCTTCAGTGCACTTGTTCTAGTCTCTGGGACATGGTAAATGCTCAAAGCAGATATACAATGCATGTTCAAAGGCCATGTCGGGCCCTTTTGGAAAAACAAGGTCAGGCTGAGTTAGTTTTACACCAAATGGCTTCCTCATATACTCCAATATATCCTATTGCTTGCCATTTATTTATCAAAGCTTAATGAGTCTATAATTAGTTTTAAGTACAATGTGGTTCACATGTGAAAATTCCCAGCCTTTCTCCCATCCCCACCCCCGAAAGGGAAAACTATTTGCTCACGTAGTGTACCTCTGCCCCCTACCCTCCCCCAAACTCAAGAGGAGGGTCTGCTTCTGAGCAGATAACTGGAAAAGGCAACCCAATGGTGGTAAAGCCCAGTGACTTTGGGGACACCAGCAGGCACCTGGGTGTGAGAGGAGCCCAAGTTTGGTATCAACACCAACTTAATCCTTGAGCTAGGTGCAGGCTTCTCAACCACAGAAGAGTCAAGGAGTCATCAAAGGGACCCCAGAGGTGAGAAGATAAGGGGGAAGATTAAGAGAAGCTAAGTCTACATAATAAAGAGCAGAGAAAGAAAAAAAAAATTCACAAGTTTGAGGGGAGAGGAAAGAGTTACGGGGGATTTTGGTAAGAAACAAAGTGTAGAGCGGTTTGAGGAGGCTAGAGAATTTGGGAGCAAAGCCAATCTGAGAACTGTTTCTGGGGTTATAAATAAGTTTCTCTTAGTGTCTTTCCTGGAGTCCCAGGTAAAGGCTGCAGTTCCTTCTTCAGGACAGTGAGCAGAAAGGCCTGCTTGTGCTGAAGGACAGATGGGGATCCTCGGGGCTGGGTCTTTTGATATTCTCAACAGCATGAGCCGCTGATGCCCTGGTTCCTCTAATTATGGACCAATTAAGTTAAGCACATGGAAATCTCTCAAGGACAGACATTACATCTTAAGGGACTATTGAGAAAGGAAATATTCTCTCAAGTAAAAAGGCACCCAGCCCTAACCCAAAGTCACAAGCTGCTATTATTTTCTGAAGTAGGAGAATTAGCATTTGGTTTCTTTCCTGCTTTGCCTGGGGGGCTCAGCAGAATAATAAAGGAGATACATTAGTTCAGAGTATCTCATGACTAATAAATCCTTTAGGGTCACAGTTCTCCTTTGCATTAGCTAAATGGAGTTTTATGGTGGTGCTGCTCTGTGGGAAGAAACCTATGCCAGAGAAAGCACCTAGCCGCCAGGTAAAACGTAATTGGCCCAGCATATGAAATATAATGAGCATTCTGTCAGTTGTACATCCCAAACGGCTCCTGCAGCTGCCTGTTCCTCCCCATGCCCTTCATCTCGTCTGCAGTCTGCATGGGGATAACAGTTGTAACTGGACCCCCTGCTTCCAGGAGGTGTGTGTCCCTCCTCCTGTGTATGTCCACTCTTTGAACAGACCTGGCTGTCCAATGCTGCTGTGGGTCGCTCATGTGTCGGATGCTTCAGTGATGCCCCACAGGCAGACTCTGCCTCTGCCAGGTTCCAGTGCAGTGGAAACAGAGAGAGGACCGGGCCATCATTCACCTGCTGAGCATGATGGGGCTTCCCAGATCTCAGTATAGGGAAGAGAAGATCTGGGAGCTCAGAGAAAGTGATACCAGCTCAACACAAGGTTGACATAGGGAAGCCATACTGTAGAAAAGAAACCCTATTGTAACTTTGAATGACCTCTGATTAACTAGCCCAGACATGCTCTGTATATTTTACGGCCCCTCCCAGCTGCTGTAAGTTGATAACTTTGTTCTTTTGAGTTCCCTAGGAATGTGACGTCCCCCCAGCAGAGAGTCTATGCTGATAGCCATCATCAACAACAACTGAAGGATCAGGGTGTAGGGCATTGCTCCAGTCTCTAATGCATGTCCAGTAAAACCAAAGACTATCAGGAACTAAGACCAGATGTCTGCCCCACCTGGAGACCAGCCCCCTATATAACTGGCCTGTAGTCTTTTGTTCTGTAAGATGGACATGAATCGGCCATCTTCCCTCTTGCTAGCAAACTGTAATAAAATGTCTTTTCTCTCCTACCACCTTGCCTCTTGACTATTGGCATGTCTTGCGGTGGGCAGACTAACCCCCTTTTGGGGTGGTAACAAAAGGATCCCTGAGGAGCCCAGGGCGTCTTTAACCTGAGGCCAAAGGTTGAGGAGGAATTCACCAAGCAAAAGAGCAGTGGGACAAGAGTGTTCCCTGGACAACCCTGAGAGAGGCCGAACAGTGCAGAAGAAAGGAAAGGACTAGCATTTATGGGTCAGGTGTGTTAGGTGGGAGTTAGCCCAAGAGAGATCTGGCCTCAGTCTCAGATCCAGAAGGGCCCTGTAAACCAGGTGAAGAGTTATGTTTTTATTCCAAGGGCTGTTGACAGGCAATTCAGGTTTTTAACCTGGGAGTGGTAAAATCAGCTGCCGAGGTGGGAAGTCATTCCAAGTGGTAGCCGATCTGACTATGTCATTCTTGTTCAAAACCTTTTAGTGACTTCCTAATGCCGTCAGAATGACATCTACATTTTTAATCAGGTTTTCCAGGCCCCACCTGAACTAATCCCTGCTTCTACTCCAGGATCATCTTTGATTCTCTGCCCTCCCCCACCTGCTGTTGTCAGACTCCTCCCCTGCTCTAGCCTAGGGCCTTTCATGCTTTTTTGATCTTAACCCAGTAATTAATTTTCAGTGTTTTACATTGTAATCCAGTGTACACACACGCACACATATGTATAATATATCTGATAAAAGTTTTATGGAGAAATGGAGGATGTACTCTGGTACTCTAATATTTTCCCTTCTTTTTCCTTTTCTTTCTTAAAAATGTGGGTTCACACTTACCAAATTACTACTTTCTTGACTCATCATGCCCGCTAGTTCCTTCACGAGCCAGGTTCTCCCTCTGCTTGTGGACTGTGTACACAAGCTTCCTTCCGAGTAAAGCCCTCCCATTTCCACTGTTTTCTCAGGGTTCCTACCTTTCCCTCCCCTCTCAACTTCATTAGGCAGTCTCAGGAATCTTGGCTGACTTGTCAAGTCCAGCTTAGGCTCTTTCTAAGACCCTCATTGCACTCTATCTGCCTGTTCTTCCTCCCTCCTTTCCTTCCTTTCTTTTTTCATAAATATTTACTGAAAGTCTACTGTATGCCAGGCACTGTTTTAGGCATGGGGCAGGGCCAGCTTCACAGGGCCCTGAGCACAGCAGAGTCCCATGATTGGTTTAATGCTCTGCTGTTGCTGTCTTGCAATTCTTATAATTTTTTAACAAGGAGACCCACATTTCAATTTTGTAGTGGGTCTCACAAATTACATAGTTGTCCTTGCACTGCGGTAATGAACAAAACAGACCCAAATCCCTATCCTCAGAGAGTTCACAGTCTAATGCTTGCTGTGCGCTGACCTCTTACCTTAGCAGTTGTCACCCTGTGTAGTATCTGCCTGTTTACCTGCCTACTGTCCCAATTACACAGTCATGCATCACTTAAGGACAGGGACATGTTCTGAGAAATGTGTAGTTGGGTGATTTCATCATTGTGTGCACATCACAGAGTGTACTTACATAAACCTAGATGGGATAGCCTACCTACTACACACCTAGCCTGTATGGTACTAATCTTATGGGACCGCTGTCGTATATGCAGTCTGTTGATGACCGAAACGTCATTATGTGGCACCTGACTGTAGACTGGAAGCTCCCTGAGGGCAAGTTTTCCTTCCCACCACTGTCTCCAGCACGAATTATACGCCTGGCACCTTGTGTACACTAACGAACTGATGTAGAACAAGTTCATGAACATGCACAATGCTTCCAACATGTGTCCCATAAGGCCTGGTTCCCCCATCAAGGCTGTCCTTGATATTCTTTGACAAGATTTCATTTGAATTAAAGCTCTTTCATTGAAATAGCTCCTTCACTGGCTATTTGCCCATGAACTCTGAAGTGATAACTTTACAAGAGTTAAAATTTGAAGTACATCAGTGAGTTTCATTTATGCTTACGAGTGTGGAGAATTCACCAAGCAGATGACTTTAACCAAGAGTTTGAATTTAAGGCTTATTTTCAGTGAGCAGAGGACCTTTAAAACATTTTTTGAGATGATTAATGACTTTGATTGGAAATGGGAAGAGGGCAGAGGACTGACCTCGAGTTGAGAACTCAAGGGAAAGTGAGATTGAAATCTTGCTTATGCTTTTCAATTCTCTTTAAAATATAACTTAGTTACTCCCTAATTTACTTGTAATAATATTCGTTCGAACTTGAAGACAGAGGTATAGGAGGTGCAAGATCTTCAAGATGTCATAATCATAAATTGGGCATTATTTTACTTGGGGAAGCCAATTTTAGTCAAAGAACTCTATTATTTAGGATTTTTGGTTTGTTTCTATATGTAATTTTAAGAATGGTGTACAGCTTATTCAGACACTTGAAGTTTTTGTATACCTTAAAACACTTTTTAGGGCTTTTAAGGGTTAATAAAACATATTGCCTATCCTTATCTCTTACCTTTCACTGCCATCGTGTGGTAATTTCATTTTCTAGATTAAAAATCCATCTGCAAAACCATATTTTTAATCTTTATGACAGATTACAGTTTCAGATTTTATCAGTCCTTCATTAACATAGATATACTAAAATACACATATTTAGTAGTATTTGTGCTATAGTAAGATGTTCCACCGTGCAGTAGTATATAATTATCATGGAATCTAAATCTGAGTGAGCTTCCATGCGATATTTTTCAAAAGGGATCTCCTCAAGCATCTCCTTATTTCTTTTCATCCCTCCTCCCCGCCCAGCTTCTCGGTGGATGCTTAGTTAGTGGTGCTCTATCGTGGTCTCAGAGGCAGATGAACTGAGTGGGCTCTCTATTTGACATGCTTACAGACCCACTCTTCTGGAGCCTAGGGTTGGACTTCCTCTCCTGGGTGTCCCCTCTTCTGGTCCTCCAGACTGCCACTAATTCCCAGTGCCCTCGCTGGTGAGATGACAGGGTCAGCAGGATCAGACATGGTGCCTGGGACGGAATGTGCTCCTGTTCTCCTGGCTTCTGACCATGGGGTTCACCTTCTCTGGAGAAGTGGGGTACACACAGGCTGAGGGGGCAAAGGGCATCTGCTGGCCCAGGGGCTCCTGGTCTAGAGGTTGACTTGGCTTCTATGACCAGGCGACTGACAGCAGGCACATGCCACGAGGACAAGTTTTGTTCATGCTGTCTACCCAAGGCAGTTACTGTCTGGTGTCCAGGCTAAAGGGAAATACTCAGCCTGAGAAATAACAAGGATAATGGCTAATACAGATGGAGCTTTAATTTACATTCTATGTCCTGTTCTAAACACTTTACGTACATTATCCCACACTTAAAACAATCCTGTGAGTAGAGATCATTAGTAGTCTTATTTTGCCAATTAAAAAAATCTCTAGGGGGCTGGCACGGTGGCGCAGCGGTTTAGTCCGCACTTTGGCAGCCCAGGGTTCGCGGGTTCGGATCCTGGCACCTTCAGATGCACTGATTGTCAGTCATGCTGTGGCGGCGTCCCACATAAAGTAGAGGAGGATGGGCACGGATGTTAGCCCAGGGCCGGTCTTCCTCAGCAAAAAAAGAGGAGGATTGGCAACAAATGTTACCTCAGGGCTAATCTTCCTCTCTCTCTCTCTCTCTCTCTCACACACACACACACGCTCACACACACACACAAAGAAAGAAAAAATCTCTGAGTCTTAGAGTGGTGATGCTACTTGTCTAACTAAGATAAAGCAGCTGGGAATTAGTGGGCTTGTTGAATGAACCAGTAAGTGAATAAATGATGTCCAGTGTATGTGCTTCAATATGCGCCTCCTTCTAAATCATTCCTTGTAGTCCAAGTCCTTTGAATCTTCCAGATCTTGAATTTTCTTTAATTTTTCTTACACCTCATTCCATGTAACTTTCTCTCATTTGTGAGAAATGAGAAAACTTCCTTCATTAATCATGGACAAGGCACCAGTGGTAAAATCATACTGTTTTCTACTGAAAAAGCATGTCTGCAGTCTGCCAGCCTTGGGCTGACAATCAACTTGGAATTGAGAAGTGGGATAGATTCCCATACTTGCATCTTTCTCTCATCACTGTAATAGGGATCTTTCTAAGACAAATCTTGGTGAAAATGTCAAGGTAAAAGAAATTAACCATAGAATTTATTTTAATGTACATTTCTACTTTTTGTTTGGTAGGAAACGCAAATGTTCAGTCTCCTGCCAGTTAGCTGTTAATATGACTCTACCTCAGGCACAGTGAAGGTCTGAACGGTCATGTCACCCTCAGACAGATGACACACACTGTCCTCTGGGACTGGACGGTCTTTAACGTGTCCAGATGGTATTTTATCATTCTTCTTGTATTACATTTCTCTGTCTCCAATATGCTGATAACCACATGGCCTTGTTTACTGGTCCTGATTTTCCACATGACCTTCGACATTCTTTCAAATAATGGTTCCCTATTTGATGAAACTTTAGCAACATACTTTATTCTGAATTCTTATGCTGCTTAACTACTCTCCCATAAACTTCATTTTCATCAAACTTTTCTTTTTTCTTATTCATGACACAAGTTACTTCACAGTGCTTAAGGGGAGTATGTTCATATGTAATAAAAGGCAAAGCAGCCCATTTCCACACCGGCTCTTTATAGTGTCTCTGATGAACAGAAAGCCCAAATTTCAGTGTAGTAAAATGTGGCCTTCCTCCTCACCCCTTATGGTAACTTTGAGTCGTACATAAGGGATCTTTCTTTTCTTCCAGATCATATAAATATTCTATATCGCCTTCTAAAATTGTTCTGGTTTTGCCTTTCACAAATTTAGTCCTTAATTTTCCACAGATAAGTAATACATACTCCTCTATAATTGAGTTTCCATATATGCACAGGTTTGTTTATGGCCTCTAATCTGTTCCATTGGCGTTGACATCTGCAAGGACAAGTGTCCCATCTTGTTCTTCTTTAGCATTGTCTTGGCTCTTCTTATCTAGAGAAGCCATTGCCTTTCTGCATAAATTTTAGAATCAAATTGTCAAGTTCCCCAAAAAACTCCACAGTGATTTTGATTAGAATTAGGAAGCAATTGAAATCTTTACAGACTGCTAATTTGTTCCCACTAAATCTGTTCTTCCTACTCATGAGCTTATGGCTGCTGTTTGAAGACTCTGTCACCCTTCTTGGCAGCTAGTTTTGGCCCCATGTGGTAGAGGGCTCGCAGACAGGCTGCAATTATTCCCGTCTCTGTATCCATATGTGACTTTGCTGCTCTTCCTTTCAGTAGATAGAGTCTATCTTCCCACCCTTTGAATATGAGCTGGCCTTATGACTTGCTTTGCCTAATAGAATACAGTGGGTATGATATTGTGTCAGTTCTGAACCTACGCCTCAGTAGGTCTTTTGTACCATCACTCACTCCTGGAATTTTGCTGCTATCTGTGAACAAGCCTGGGCTGGCTTGCTGGATGTTGAGAGACCCATGGTTAGTCACCTCATTTCTTCATCTGACAGTTAGCCAATCTCCAGTAGCAAAACTGCCTTGCGGACCTGCAACTGACCAAAGATGCAAGAGAGATTGCAACAGAGACCAGAAGAACTACCCAGCTGAGTCTAATCTAAATTGCCAACCCATGGAATAATGAGCTGGATAAAATAGTCATTCCTTTAAGCCATTGAGTTTTAGGGGGAGATTGTTACTCAGAAATAACTAATTAATACCAAGTGACCAAGTTCTGGCCAATATCATGTGAGCAGAAGTGACACATACACACTTTGCTTCACTAGCTCTTCTACTTAGAAGAGGCTGATGTGGAGGTCACCTCCGCTGCACCATGCAGATGTGGACAGAGCTCCAGGGCAGCTGATCTCCAAGTGTGGTGCAGACTCCTGTAAGTCTCAAGACATTTTTGAGGGTCTGAAGGTCAAAAGTATTTTCATCATAATCTTAAGTTGTTAATTGCCTTTTTCACTGTTGACATTTGTACTGATGGTGCCAAGTCAAGAGTGGGTAAAACTGCTGTCACGTTGGCATAGATCTAGGCAGTTCACTATGTTGTACTAATCGTCATTCAACTTGTCACCACACTCTAGCAGTAAAGTGTGAGTTTCACTTAACTGTCCTTGATGAAGCAGTAAAAATTACTAATTTTGTTAAATGTTGACCGTTGAGTACACATCTTTTTAATAATCTCTGTGACAAAATGGCAAGTATGCGTGATGCCCTTCTGCTGTATACTTAAGTACAATGACTGTCTCAGAACCCCTTGTGCCATTGTTTGAATGGCTATTTCTTTCTTGTGGAACACCATTTCTAATGAATGAGTAGACAGAAAAGCTATGGTTATTTAGACTTGGGAATTTTGGCAGTCTTGTATTCTTTTATGAGATGGTCAGTCAGGTGCGGTCACGAGAGAAGATGGAGGACAGGCTCAGGGAAAACCAAATTTATTGTACTCGTAGGTCTTAGAGACAGGAGGAACACCACGCAGGACTTCATGGGAAAGACACCAGGGTAGGGCCATCAGGAGGCAGAAGACAGGAGCCAGGGGAAGGTTTAGGCCACTGCCTTTATTAGGGTTTTTGGTGGGAAAGGCAAGGCAGGCAGGGTAAAGAGTTTAGGATTGGCTAGTTTGAATAATTTTGCTGGGTTTTGAGGATGGTCCCTAGTTGCCTGGCACCTGGCCCTGGGATGATTAAGACAGAGGAATATTGCCTCCTGCGATGTACAGGCCAGGTAGAGGAGGGAGGGCCCTGGACTGGTTAGTTTGCGTATCAAAGGTATGCTCTGGCTGGACCCTTTGCTAAGTTGAAGAATTGGCTAGATCCAGAGGGGCAGTATCTCTCGAGCCAGAAGGGTTTTTTAAGATGTCGTAGATCTAAACATACAGAAAATTAAAAATATTTATGATACATTTTTATTGATGTCATAATAGTTTATAACATTGTGAAATTTCACTGTACATTATTATTTGTCAGTCACCATATAAATGCACCCCTTCGCCCCTTGTGCCCACCCCCCAACCCCCTTCGCCCTGGTAACCACCAAATTGTTCTCTCTGTCCATGTGTTAGTTTATCTTCCGCATATGAGTGAAATCATATGGTGTTTGTCATTCTTTGTCTTATTTTGCTTAACATAATACCCTCCAGGACCATCCATGTTGTTGCAAATGGGACAATTTTGTCTTTTTTATGGCTGAGTAGTATTCCATTGTGTGTGTGTGTGTGTGTGTGTGTGTGTGTGTATCACAACTTCTTTATCCAATCATCAGTTGAGGGACACTTGAGTTGCTTCCACTTCTTGGCTATAGTGAATAATGCTGCAATGAACATAGGGGCACATAAGCCTCTTTGGATTGTTGATTTCAATTTCTTTGGATAACTATCCAGTAGTGGGATAGCTGGTCATAAGGTATTTCTATTTTTAATTTTTTGAGGAATTGCCATACAGTTTTCCATAGAGTCTGCACCAGTTTGCATTCCCACCAGCAGTCAATAAGGGTTCCCGTTTCTCCACAACCTCTTCAATATTTGTTATTTTTTGTCTTGGTGATTATCACCATTATACAATTTGTTGGCATATAGTTTTTCATAGTATTCTCTTATGATTCTTTGTATTTCTGTGGTATCCATTGTAATTTCTCCTTTTCATTTCTAATTTTATTTATTTGAGCCTTCTCTCTTTTTTTCTTACTGGATCTGGCTAAGGGTTTGCCAATATTTTTATGTTCTCAAAGAACCAGCTCTTTGTTTCATTGATCCTTTCTACTGTTTTTTGGTTTCAATTTCATTTATTTTTTCTCTAATTTTCATTATTTCCCTCATTCTGCTGACTTTGGGCTTTGTTTGTTCTTCTTTTTCTAATTCTGTAGTTTAAGATTGCTTATTTGAGATTTTTCTTGTTTGTTAAGATGGGCCTGTATTGCTATGAGTTTCCCTTTCAGGGCCACTTTTGCTTCATCCCATATGAGTTGGTATGGTGTATTTTCATTTTCATTTGTCTCCAGATATTTTTTGATTTCTACTTTAATTTCTTCAATGGTCCATTGGTTGTTCAGTAGCATGTTGTTTAGTCTCCTCATCTTTGTCAGTTTCCCAGTTTTCTTCTTATAGTTGATTTCTAGTTTCATGGCATTATGGTCAGAAATGATGCTTGCTATGATTTCAATCTTCTTAAGTTTATAAAGGCTTGCCTTGTTTCCCAACATATGATCTTTCCTTGAGAATGTTCCTGTGTGCTTGAGAAGAATGTGTTTTCTGCTGTGTTTGGATAGAGTGCTCTATATATATCTATTAAGTCCATCTGGTCTAGTTTTTGTTTAAGTCCACTATTTCCTTGTTGACTTTCTATCTGGATGATCTATACATTGATGTAAGTGGGGTGTTAAGGTCCCCTACTATTATTGTGTTGTTGTTAATATCTCCTTTTATGTTTGCTAATATGTACTTTGGTGCTCCCGTGTTAGGGGCATATGTATTTATAAGTCATGTGTCTTCGTAGTGGAGTGTCCCTTTTATCATTATATATAGCCCCTTTTTGTCTCTCATTGCCTGTTTTATCTTGAAGTCTACTTTGTCTGATATAAGTAGGGCAAAACCTGCTTTCTGTTGTTTCCCATTAGCTTGGAGTATTGTCTTCCATCCCTTCACTCTGAGCCTGTGTTTGTCTTTAGAGCTAAGATGTGTTTCCTGGAGGCAGCATATTGTTGGGTCTTGTTTTTCAATCCATCCCACCACTCTGTGTCTTTTGATTGGAGAATTCAATCCATTTACACTTAGAGTGATTATTGATATAGGAGGGCTTAATGCTGCTATTTTATTGCTCATATTCCAGATATTCTGCATGTCCTTTGTTTCTCATCCCATGTGTTTCAGACTACCAAGTCAGTTTGGTAGTTCTCTATGATGGTTTTCTTAGTTTTCTCTTTATTTATCATATGTGTCTCTGTTTTGGTTATTTGTTTAGTGGTTACCATCAGGTTTGTACAAAAAATCTCACAGATGAGATAGTCCATTTTCTGATAGCCTCTTATTTCCTTAGACTAAGTTGATTCTGTCACTTTCCTCTTCCCCTTCTAAGTTATTATTGTCACAACTTATTCCACCTTGTATTGTCAGTTTATGGTTAAAGTGACAAGGTTATATTGATTTTTGGTGTTTTCCTTCCCTTTATCTTTGATGTTATAATTAAGTGTTTGCTAACCTGTTCTGATAGAGAACTGCAATTTTTCTGATTTTTGTCTACTTATTTTTCTCCTTGCTCAAGACTTTGTATCCCCTTTCTCATTTTTTTTCAGGTATGAGGGCCTTCTTGATCATTTCTCATAGTGGGGGTCTTGTGGCAATGAATTCACCTAGCTTTTGTTTATCTGGGAAAGTTTTAATTTCTCCATCATATGTGAAGGATAATTTTGCTGGGTAGAGTAGTCTTGGCTGAAAGTTTTTGTCTTTCAGAATTTTGAATATATCATTCCACTTTCTCCTAGCTGGTAAGATTTCTGCTGAGAAATCCACTCAGAGCCTGATAGGATTTCCTTTGTATGTTATTTTCTTCTGCCTTGCTGGCTTTAATATTTTTTCTTTGTCATTGACTTTTGCCAGCTTTACTACTATATGCCTTGGAGAGGGTCTTTTTATGTTGATATAGTTAGGAGACCTATCGGCTTCATTCACTTGTATTTCCAGCTCCTTCCCTAGGTTTGGGAAGTTCTCAGCTATTATTTCTTTGAACAAGCTCTCTGCTCCTTTTTCCCTTTCTTCTCCCTCTGGAACAACTGTAATCCTTATGTTGCATTTCCTAATTGAGTCAGACGTTTCTTGGAGAATTTCTTCATTTCTTTTTAGTCTTAGTTCTCTCTCCTCCTCCATCTGGAGCATTTCTGCATTCCTATCCTCTAGATTGCTAATTCTACCCTCCATATTGTCAGCTCTGTTATTTAATGATTCCAGATTTTTCTTAATCTCCTCCATTGTGTTTTTCATCTCCAAAATTTTGATTGGTTTTTCTTTATAGTTTCAATCTCTTTTGTGAAGAAGTCCCTCATTTCATTGAACTCTCTATCTGTATTTTCTTGTAACTTGTTGAATTTTTTTATGATAGCTATTTTGAATTCTCTGTAGTTTAGATACAAATTTCTGTGCTTTCAGTGTTGATTTCTGGGTGCTTGTCGTTTTCCTTCTGGTCTGGAGATTTAATTTTTTTTTTTTATACTGTTTGACATCATGGATTTGTACCTCCGCATAGTGATAATATCTGGTTGCAGCTTCCACCTTCTGCCACTGGGTGGGGGTCAAGAGCTGTGTATTCTGAGTCCGCCGTGATCCACGGGCACTTTGGCCAACCAGCTGTGCTGGAGCACCAGGCAGGGGGAGGGGTGCTTTCTTTTGCCGGCCTGATCCTGGGGGCTTCTTGCTTTTTCCTTGCTATCTGCTCTCCTGGGGAGCTAGCTTGCTAGCTTGATGAAAACACCCCTGGAACAGTTCAGTCACCTCGGTGTGGGAGTTCCCCATGGGCTGTGAGGGAACCTGGAGAGCTATGGTTTTCCCGCAGAAGGCTACCCTTCCCCCCATCTCTCTCAGAGCTGCATGGTCCCCAGGTCATTGCTGTTTGGGAGGGAGAGGAGTTCTCCTTACCTCCTTCTACTTCTTCCAGGGCTTCCAGTGCCTCCACCTTTAGAGGTAAGGCTGCATGGGTCTCTCAGACATCTTTTGTGTTGTGTGAATGCCTTCTGTTGGTATATGAATGTCCTTTTTATTGTATCTTTGGGGGGAGAGTCTAAGGGGAGTGCTCATTCTGCCATGTTGCTGACATTAATACATTTTTTGAAAATTAACATAATCTGCCAATGATAAATTTAAGCATTCAATCAAAAATAAGAATTATGGAAAACTTGTATTCTACTACCATGACTTCCACAGCTTTCTAATACTTAAAGACTTTTTCTGATGATATTGGTGAAATATTAGTTAATATGTTTTAAAAAATATTGCATAGTGAAATGTGTCAATGTTTGGAAAACCTGCATTAACTCAGTGAACCAATATTTTCTAAATGACTAATGCATGCCATTACAAAATCATGCATAGTCAAAAGACATTCAAATTGTAAGATAGACCAATGGATTTTAATGTAACAGAATATGAAAAGTTCTTTAATATCAGGTTTCAGATTTTATTCTGCATCTAATCTATAAGAAACTACCACTTGTCAAGTTTTAGTATAATATCAAACAAGAATAGCCACAATTATCTGAAGACTGTTAAAATAACCCTCCCTTTTCCAACTAAAATTCTGTGTGAGACTGGGTTTTATTCGTCTATTTCAATGAAAATAACATAGTGCAACAGATTGGTTACAGAAGGAGATATGGGAATCCAGCTGACTTCCATTAACCCAGATATTAAAGAGATTTTCAAAAACATAGAACTATTTCACTCTTCTGATTAATTTTTTGTCTTAGTAAATAGAGTTATTTTTCCTAGAAATATATTACTTATGTTTACTTATAATGGGTTGATTATTGTTATTTTTAAGTGAATGAATAAATATTGTAAAAGTTTCTATTTTAATGTTTAATACAATAATTATTGATATATATAGCCCATAAAGTCTAAAGTGCTTTGGGATCTTCAAGAATTTTTTTTATACTTTATTTTTCAGAGCAGTTTTAGGTTCATAGTAAATTGAGTGGAAAGCATAGTGAGTTCCCATAAACAAATGCTAACTGTCCAGTCTCATATAATAATTAAAACTCCAATCTTGACTTTATGTTCATTTTTCTCTTCCCAGATCCAGCTTCAGGCTGGAAATCTGCCTTGAGAAGGGCACCTGTGTCTAGCTCCTTCTCTACTAGTTTGCATTGCTTCCCCAGCCAGATGACAGGCACCTGGCCCTGGGGAGCCCTGGTCAGAGGAGAGAGGAAGGGAAAGGGGCATGAAAGAACTAACTTTTCATGAGGTGGCCTTGTACCCCATGGTCTGGACAGGTGAGTCCAGTGACCCCTCTGTGGTGTTGGGGCTTTGGTGGGATCCTCAGTGCTTACCACCCTGCCCCTCCCTCCTGCAGTCCCCTTACCCAGAGGGATGTGTTCTCTTTCAGGTGGTCACTTATACCTCCTTTCATACACTAATTATTGGTATATATAGCCCATAAAATCTAAACCTCTTTGGGATCCTCAATAATTTTTTTTATACTTTATTTTTATACTGGTACTCTTCCAGACTCCTTCAGCTGAGGACTCCTCCCCACCCCGGGAGGCCTATTGGACAGACACAGCACTCACATTGCATTGCTCCCATGGAGCCCACATCTGCTCCATTTGAACCACTCATACACCACCCCCCCGCAGCCCAACACCTGCCTCAACAAATGCACAGCCTCCCCTACTACTGACATCTTGAACTAGAGTGGTACATTTCTTATAACCCATGAACCTACACTGACACATCGTTATCACTCAAAGATCATTTTTCACCTTAGGGTTCACTCTTGGTAGTATACATTCTATGTGTTTTGATAAGTGTATAACAACATGTAACTTCCATTATAGTATAATGTAGAATAGCTTCACTTCCTTAAAAATCCTCTGTATTTTGCCTATTTAGCCCTCCCTAACCACTAAACCCTGATATTTTTTTTTTGCTGTGGAAGATTGGCCTCGAGCTAACACCTGTTGCCAATCTTCCTCTTTTTGCTTGAGGAAGAGTGGCCCTGAGCTAAAATCTGTGCAATCTTCCTCTATTTTGTATGTGGGTCACTGCCACTGCACTGCTTGATGAATGCTGTAGGTCCACACCCAGGAACAAAACCCGTGAACCTGGGCCATTGAAACAGAGTGTGTGACCTTGACCACTACTCCACCGTGCCAGCCCCAAACTGATCTTTTTACTTTCTCCATAGTTTTGCCTTTTCCAAATGTCATATAGTTGGAATCATACAATATGTAGCCTTTCCAGATTGGCTTTTTTCACGTGGTGATGTGCATTTAAGTTTCCTCCATTTCTGTTCCTGGCTTGATGGCTCATTTCTTTCTTAGCACTGAATAATATTCATTTGTCTGGACATACCACAATGTATTTATCCATTCACCTAATGAAGGACATCTTGGTTCCTTCCAGGTTTCAGCAATTATGACAGAAGGTGCTATAAATATCTATGTGCAGGTTTTTGTGTGGACATAAGTTTTAAACTCATTTGTGTAAATACCAAAGAGTACAACTGATGGATCATCCTGTTAAGAGTATGTTTAACTTTCTAAGAAACTGCCAAGCTGTCTTCCAAAGTGGTTGTACCATGTTGCATTCCCACCAGCAATGAATGAGAGTTTCTGTTGCTCCTCATCCTCACTAGCATTTGGTGTTGTCAGTGTTTTGGATTTTCATGAATTCTCAATAGTTTTTAAGAGCATAAAGGTGTTCTGAGACAATCTGTAAATGAAAACTTTAGTAAAAGAAATCTCTGAGAACTCCCAGCCCCAAACAGCATCAAGCGTCCTGGTACATAAGCTCAGAGGAGCATGCGCTTCTTGTTTGCAGCACTTACCACAGTTATGTTTTGACAAGTGCTTGTGTGGTTATTTGATTCATGATTATCTCTGCCTTTAGACCAAATTAGCTTGTCACTGCTGTACCCCCAGTATCTGCAGTACCCCTTGCTTAATATCTGCTACTTAGAAGATGCCCAATAAATATGTTAACACCATTTAAATTTTCTACTTCTCAAAATGGTACAAGTTTCCTTGAAAAAAAAATCTGTTTATAATAAATGCAACATATATGACTAATCACAAACTTTTTCTTCTATTACACCTGCCTAAATTATGGTTTTATGCAAAATAAAATATTAATGTTTCCTTCTCCATAATCTGGAAAGTCTGAAGATTTTTTTTTTTTTTTTTTTTGGTGGGGGAGGTTTGCTTGTGTTGATGAACTTGGGGCTGGGAGAGTAGGGGAAGAGAGGTTGTTTTATTTCTATTTTTCAGCCTTTCCAACAGCTCCAGGCCCCAGATGTTTTCTCATCCATTCCCAAGCTCATTTGTAACTAGATTTACATTTTTGCATGATTCATTCTTGAATCTATTTCTTAAATATACTATAGTCGGAGTAGTAGCCTTACTTTAATTTGAGCCAGTCTGACCTAATGTTAACAATGTAGACAGCAGTCTGGGTCCTCTAACGTGAGCGGACCCCTGTCAGCAGTTTTCCTGACAACTCCCTGGTTGCGGTTCAGCAGCACTCGTGCTAGGAGAGGCAGTGGAACTGGGGCTTGTTCAGGGCATCAAAATTGCACAACTGCCAACACTAAGTTTTCACTAGAATTGAGTCACATATTTCTGTATCCCGTTTGTGTAGAAATAGCCATGAATAATAAAACAGCTGTGGGAGGGAGAAGAAAGAATCAAGTATTCACTATATTTGCAGTGTTCTCCAATTGTATCCCTCTACATGACTCCATTGTTAAGTTACCTTGAATCAGAGATTGTTCTTAACAATGATGAAATGAACATCGTAGCTAATATTTATTGAGTGCTTACCATGGGCCAGGCAGAGCTATCAAAATAAAGCATTAGGGAACAGTCAGTTAATCTAACAATATCAAACCAAACACTCCAGAGCATCGTGTATTTGAAATTCACCATGTCTAGCAGGATATGTACATCAAGAGTACACAAAACCTCTACCCACAATTGGTTGGCACAGCTCACAAGCCTTTGGCTTGAGCTCTTTCCCTTCAGCATCCAAATCTTGACATGTGTCATCATGGATACCCTTCCTCCTCACTTAGGTTTCAGATCACTAACTAAACTACCTATTCAGGTTTTTAGTGATTTGTTTCATAGGTGTGTTTCCCTCTCAAAGGATGGTTAGGTAAGAATCTAGTACATTGATAAGCAACCCACAGCCTGTAGGCTTCATGCAGCCCACCTGGCTTTGTGATACTGTCTGTAAGATAACTTCAGGAACAAGAAGTGAAAATATTAGTATTGATAAATGATATTCCCACCCATATACACATATTCATAAAATCTTCCCCATGTTTCCTCTGGCCTCCAGGCCTCTACATATTCTGTTCCCTCTGTCTGAAATCCACAGCCTCATTTTCCTGGTAAATTCTGAATCATCCATCAAATTTCAGCTTTCACATCCCTCTAAATCCAAGCATCCAACAGATGCTCCTACCGTATAGCTATATTATAAAAGTGCTATTTATTTGTCTGCATTGCCCAAAGCACTGTAAGCTTCAAAACACTAAGGATCATATCTTCTATTTGTTTCTTTTATTTTTTTGCATAAAATGCAGGTAAAATAAGTATATATATATTTTAATAAACACATTGACTATCACAGCCCCAGACTGTACCAAGGATATACGTCTTCACTGCTGCTTCATGGCCAGCTCGAAGCTGCTTGATTCTCAAACATAAACTGCACCACAGATTCTTTTGCTTCTGTTGGAAAAGCAACAGCTACTCAACCATGTGAATATGTGAAATGAACCCATCCATCCGCCCCAATCCCAAACTAAAGGAAGAATTCAGGATTCCTTGCCATCAAACGTAATCTTCAAAAAGTAGCTTATTGGAGAGATTGGTGTAATTATGGGAAACTACTTAGTGTAAGAATGTATCTAAATATATGAACAGATTGATCATGTTTCTTAACTGCTCAAAACTTTCCCTAGTATCAGTAGGATAAAAATCCATATTTCTGAGACTGGCATTCAAGGCTACCCATGATCTTGTTCCTTCCTACCTTCCCAGCCCTCTCTTCTCAACTCATCACACGTTCTGTATTCCAGGCACGTCAACTTGTTATTCTCCAGGTGAGCCCAATATGTGCATTCTTCCGGATCCTAATAACTAACCCTCAGAGTCTTTAATATCTGCTGGGCCCTCTTCTACGTGCTCTACATATGTCAACTCACTTCATCCTTACAACAACGCTATTCAGAGGATATTATTATGATCCTCATTTTAGAGACAAGGGACCTAAGACACGTCTTTAAGGGCAATCAGCTAGTATGTAGCAAAGGCTGACTGTGATGTCGTAACCCTAGCACGCACAATTGGTAGTTTTGTTCATAGCAAGTATTTAATAAATATTTCTTGGAAATTGGAGGGAGAAAGAGGCAAATAATGAAAAGAAAGATGATAAAGGGGTTATCCTGTGATATTTTATATTTTTCTCTTTTTTAATATCATGTTCCAAGCCAGTGAACACATGAATCTAAGTAAAATAAATTATTTCTTCAAAGTTTCAATGTGTGGTTGTGTATCCTAGTTGTTAGTTTTTAGTTCTTCTATGTGAGCCGCTGCCACAGTGACACACTGCCACACTGACAGATGGGTGTTGTGGTTCCATGACAGGGAAATAAGCCTGGCAGTGGCGGGCAGAGCACCAATCTTAACCACTAGGCCACCAGGGCTGGCTCAATAAATTCTAATAAACTGAGAAAACTACCTAAGACTTTCTTTCTCCATCCCTCTGTTCCATTTCCTCCCCACTCACCCCTCAGTCTTCCAGGCAAACAGCTACTCATTCCTCAGGACTGAGCTTAAACACCACTTCCCAGGGAAGCTTTCTCTGAAGCTCCAACCCCCAGGGATGATTAGGAACTTCCTCTTCTGTACCCCAAGGCACTCCTGCCTAATTCTACAGAGCTCATCTCCTTGTATGGATGCTGTTTGCTAGACTTCTCATTAGGCCGGGAGTTGGGGGTCATGTCCTTCATCTTTCTGTGGCTGGAGGAATTGTCAGTTACCTCTCCCCACACCCACAGCCCCCAATGAGAGGAAACCCCACTGTTGAATGCAGAATTTAACCTATGCCTGCACCCACCCCTAAATAACCAGAAAGCAGCTCTTCAGCACTCCACTGGTGGTTATTGACTCCCAGGGCCTGCCAGGGTAGGCTCTTCACTAAAGGACAAAATGTTCTTCCCTCAGTATCAGTTTAGGCTTTCCTGTTGCTGAGAGTAAGATCAATGTTTGTCCTTGGAAGGTGTTGCTTACATTACAGGTCGGCCAGTAAAGGAACCAGCAGGCCTGTATTTCCACCAGGGGACCAGAGCCCGACCCTCCCTTCACACCCCTTCACCTCCCCCACCACCTTCCCCAGAGCATGGGCTTTCCCTGAGGTTTGTGCTGGGGAAGGGGGGGGGGAGAGGAGGTAGAGTTTTTAGACTGAGCAGCTTACTTTAAAAGGGGATAGTTTTTGTGGGATATTGACCTCAAAAATTAAAAAATAAAATGCCCTGAGAGTAGGAAAGCCATCCTCTGACAGCTAGGGTTGCTCAGGTTGTGCTGGCCTGATCTGGCGCTCTCCTTCTGAGCTCAGCTGTCTCTTCCAGTTTGTAGTTCCCTCTACATTCACCCTCTGGTACAGGAATTCCCAATCTCACTGTACTCCCATCTTCATTGTAGCATTATTCACAATAGCTAAAATATGGAAACAATCTAAGTGTCCATGAACAGATGAATGGATAAAGAAGATGTGGTATATATGGATATATTCCTATAGGAATATATCCATATATATATATATATATATATATATGAATATTATTCAGCCAGGATGAAGAAGGAAATCCTGCCATTTGTGACAACATGGATGTACCTTGAGGACATTATGCTAAGTGAAATAAGTCAGACAGAGAAAGAAAAATACTGCATGACATCACTTATATGTCAGATCTGAAAAAAAAAAAGTCAAACACAGAAAGAGAAAGTAGAAAAGTGGTTGCTAGGGGTTGGGTTGGGGGGGGGTAAAAGAAATAGGGAGAGGTTGGCAAAAGGGCACAAACTCAGCTATAAGATGAATAAGGTCTGAGGATCTAATGTAAAACATGGCGACTATAGTTGATAACACCATATTGCACAACTGAATTTGCTAAAAGAGTGGAACTTAAATGTTCTCATCTAAAAGAAAAGATAAATATGTGAAGTGATTTGTGTGTTAATTAATCAGATGGGGCAATTTCTTCACAATGTATACATATCAAATCACCATGATGTACACTTTAAATATCTACAATTTTACATGTCAATTATACCTCAATAAAGCTGAAATAAAAATAAGTTAAATAAGTAAACAAAGAGGCAAAATTTTTTTTAAAAAAGGGAAGAGATTGGATGAAATGATTTTTAGGAGAGTTTTTAGCCTCAACATTCTGGTATATAAATAGAAAATAACAACTCTCCAAGTTTAGCAAGAGTAGAAAGAAACAAAAAGGAATTCCCGATCTCAGAAAGGGCTTTAGGAATGCTAAAGGAAAGGAGTGGTGGGAGGAAATGGAGCCTGTTCTGCCCCCCAACCCTGGCTCAGTGGTGCTAGACAGTGCTACACCTTGGGGGGTACTGAGGTGTGGCCAGGAGCAAGGATGGGTGAGCACAAGACTCATCTTGCTGGAGGACCATTCTCAAGCAGGCAGGCAACAACAGAGTGATACCAAAGCTTCGGATTTCTCCAAAGGAGAGGAAAGCACCACCTCCTGAGAAGAAAAGTTTAGATAGCGAAAAATCTCTTAACAGGCATTTAGTAAGTGTTTGGTACCATTGCAAACCCTAAAGAAATATTTCTACTGTTCTTCTGTAAGTCAAAGCCTAAAGACTTCAACACTTTCCTTAAATAATTCTCCACACAGTGAGAGGGAGGCAGTATAGTCAAGTGGGTCAGAGCCAGGCTCTAGGCAGCGCTGTCAAACAGAACTCTCTGGGATTATGGAAGATTGTGGATAACGGTATATATCTGTGCAGTCCAGTATGGTAGCCCCTAGCCGCATGTGGCTACTGAGCACTTCAAATGTGGCTAGTGTGACTACAGAACTGATTGTTAAACTTTAAGTAATTTGAATGCACAGAGCCACATGTGCTAGTGGCTACCTTGTTGGAGAACACAGCTCCAGGGTCATGTTGACTTATATTTGAATCCCAGTCGTGCCTTTTACAACCCACATGGCCTGAAGGAAGACAGTAAGCCTTTCTAAGCTTCAGCGTCTTCGTGTATAAAATGCAAGCACTAATAACACCCACTCTCTGGGGAGTGCTGGGGACTAAACGAGACAGTGCATATGACTGCTTAACAGAGCGCCTAGCACGAGTTACGTGCTCAACACACGTCAGCCAATTATTATTGAATGTCAAGACAAATGTAGCAATATGACATACTAGAGTTTTCAACTGAAATAAAAGAAAAATAGTTATTTTAATAATGGAAGGGTTGCTCTCTGTCCTGTTACCTTATTTTATTTTCTTCATAGTACTACCACTCTCTAGAAATCATTTTATTGATTTGTTCATTTACGTGGGTTTTTTTTTTTTTTTTGTGGGGAAGACCAGCCCTGAGCTAACATCCGTTGCCAATCCTCCCTTTTTTGCTGAGGAAGACTGGCCCTGAGCTAACATCCGTACCCATCTTCCTCCACTTTATATGGGACGCCGCCATGGCGTCGGCGGGCGCCTGGGATCCGAACCCGCGAACCCTGGGCTGCCAAGCGCGGACGAAACCGCTGCGCCACCGGGCGGCCCCTCGTTTACGTGGTTTTTATCTGTTTACCCTGCAAGAACATAACGTCCATGGGGTGGTTTGTTGTTAAGCCCAGGATCTTGACAGTCCCTAACCTGTGGTGGGTACTTTATAAGCAGTTATTGGGTAGATAACAAATTCACCTAAGCTCGTACTTCACGTCTGGGAACCTGAGTCAAACTACTGCTTACCAAGAGAGAAAAGAAGAGAAAGATACATTTTTTCCCCCTATGGATAGTCCATAGTGAAAGATTAATGATGGGTAAATATATGGTGATTTTATAAAATAGTACAGATCAGTTAAGCCAAAAGCAAATGCTATTTTTTCAGCATGTGAAACTTCAACTCTCTGGATTGTTTTATTATATAGTTACTCAAAAATTACTGAGTGATTTAAATTACTGTACAAAAAATTTGCAAGTAAGAATGATATTCCATCAAAATTAATTGCCTTTTATTTTTGCCAAACCTGTTTTTAAAGAATTTAATCAAAATATGAAAATGTTTCCAGAAAATAAAACTCAATTAACATAAATGAAATGGAGATAACTACACTTTTATTCAATGGTGTGCTTCAAATGCATTTTGCATGCCTTAATACTCAGCGAAAGTACGTAATAAAGTTTTTTGTTTTTTTTTTTTTGTGGGGAAGACCAGCCCTGAGCTAACATCTGTTGCCAATCCTCCTCTTTTTGCTGAGGAAGACTGGCCCTGGGCTAACATCCGTGCCCATCTTCTTCTACTTTATATGGGACGCCGCCACGGCGTGGCTGACAGGCAGTGCGTCGGCGGGCGCCCGGGATCCGAACCGGCGAACCCCGGGCTGCCAAGCGCGGATGAAACCGCTACGCCACCGGGCGGCCCCCATAATAAAGTTTTAAAACATTTAAATTGTCTCTAATTTGCAGTACCACCATAGTCAAAAGATATCACGTTAATAAAGTTAACATTTACATAATGTCACTGCCACCAAAGTATACTTAATATAAACTGAACTAGATTATAATTTACTGGGAAGAAAGCTCTACTAATTGCCAGCGAAGTGACTGAACAGTGATTGACATCTGTAGCACTCAGAAATGCAGTCAGGATTTACAGTCTCAAAGGATCTCTAATTTATGCTTCAAATCCGAGTGAGAAAGGAAGAAATTAGGAAATACACTCTATTACAGATAGGAAAGCTGGTGTTTCTTGTTTGCTGACTTTCTTTGTTATTAGTGCCGACAAATTGACTCCTAGTGACCCTGTGGACAGCAAAGCTGAACCCTGCCCGGTCTTTTTGCACCATTCTCTCACCTTCCGGTGCTCTTACATTGCTCTGATATCATATAGGTTTCCATCGCCAGTTTCTTCGGAAGTAGGTGGCAGGTCCTTCTTCCTAGTCTGTCTTAGTCTGAAAGCTCTGCTGAAACCTGTCCACCATGGGTGACCCCGCTGGTATTTGAAATACTGATGGCATAGCTTTCAGCATCACAGCAACAAGCAGCTGCCACAGTGTGACAACCTACAGACCGGTGATGTGGCTCCCTGACCGGGAAACAAACCTGGGCCGCGGTGGTGAGAGTGCCGAATCTTAACCACTAGACCACCAGGGCTGGCCTTGCTTACTTTCTCCTCTTTAAATCATTGGGTATGACCATCAGGTCTAAGGATGGAGAACTGAATAGGCTTGCATCAGATATTTAAATTCAAAATAATAATTATTATAATAACTAACCCTTAGATAATCCTTATTATCTGTTCAACATTGTTCTAAGACTTTATATGTAAATTGTCCAATCTATCTGTATACTGGTCAGGTAATTTAAAGCCAACATTTCCAAACTAAACTCGTTACCTTCCCCTCAAACCTGCAAATCATTTGAGCTATTTTTTTAACTGCTTATTGTTATAAATTACCCTCTTTCAGAAAACCTGAAAAATCAAAATGTAGGGATACAAAACAGATTAATATTGTGTGTGTTGAAAATGCATGCATGATACATGACACAATTAAAATGCAGCTTTACTTTTGGTTCCTCATCATCTCTTTAAAATACCTACAGCTGGGGGCCGGCCCGGTGGTGCAGCGGTTTAGTTTGCGCTTGGCAGCCCGGGGTTCATGGGTTCGGATCCCGGGCGCCCGCCAACGCACTGCCTGTCAGCCATGCCGTGGCGGCGTCCCATATAAAGTAGAGGAAGATGGGCACAGATGTTAGCCCAGGGCCAGTCTTCCTCAGCAAAAAGAGGGAGATTAGTGACGGATGTTAGCTCAGGGCTAGTCTTCCTCACACACACACAAAGAAAATACATACAGTTGGGCATCTCTGACACCGGGATGAAAACTGCAGCAGGTTAAAGGCTTTTTTTATTCGCTTTTCAGTCATAATCATACAATGAGTTTGTCACCAAAAAGTCTCAGTTCAAATGTTAAATGTCCAGTCTCATATAATAATTAAAACTCCAAACTTGACTTTATGTTCATTTTCCTCTCCCCAGCTCCGGCTTCAGGCTGGAAATCTGCCACAAGAAGGGTGCCTGTGTCTGGCTCCCTCTCTGCTAGTTTCCTTTGCTTCTCCAGCCAGATGACGGGTGCCTGGCCCGCGGGGCCCAGTCAGAGGGGGAAGGAAGGGAAAGGGGCACAAAAGGACTAACTTTTCATGAGCTGCCCTCTTACCCCATGGTCCAGTCAGGTGGTTCAAGTGACCCCTCTCTGTGGTGCTGGGGCTTTAGTGGGATCCTAGGTGCTTACCACTGTGCCCCTCCCTCCTGCTGTGCCCTTACCCAGAAGGACGCGTTCTCTTTCAGGTGGTCACTTATACCTCCTTTCATACCCACCTCCTTTCATACACTAATTATTGGTATATATAGTCCATAAAATCTAAAGCTCTTTGGGATCCTCAAGAATTCTTTTATACTTCATCTTTATACTGGTACTCTTCCAGACCCCTTCAGCTGAGGACTCCTCCCCACCCCGGGAGGCCTACTGGACAGACGCAGCACTCACTGCGCTGCTCCCGTGGAGCCCACATCTGCTCCATGTGAACCACTCATGCACCCCCGACCCTGACAATGTCTTGGAGGCAGGCTGACCCCAAAGCAGCAGCACCCACCACCAAAGCAACGAATCAGCCCAATCTCTCCCTTGAGATTTTCTGGGCAGGAATCAGACTGCAGACCACAGTGTACTCCAGCTTCTCAGACATAAGCAGAGCACCAGTACTCTATGTCTCACGGCTCAAGGAAACGCATTTCAAAGACCTCCAAGTGTCCCCCGTGTCACTAAGCTTGGGTGTCATCTGGACTTGGCCTGACAACCTAGACTTCTTGGAGAGAGAAATAAAAATATTCTTTTCTCCCGTTTAAGTCACTGTTCAGTTTTTTCTGTTACTCACAGAGAATCTAACCCTAACTGATAACTTTGGGGTTTCGGAAGTCTAGAATCGGCCTGGCTAAATCCATAGAATTCTTCAGTTTTAGTGTACCCTGCTACCACTTATTTCTTTGTGAATGGCTGGGGAGGGAGGAGATTGCTCGCTAACAGGAAATCCTATTTGATTGCCCTTGGCTTCATTCTAGCATTGTTGTGAACAACTGAAGTATTTTACCAGGATAGGGTATTTAGGTCAAGAATGAAAACTGAATTATTGTATGATGAAGTTAAAAAATATTCCACATAATCAGTGTATATCTTTTAATTAAGTAAAGTCTCCTTTCCTGAGGAGAAAACGGGATATTTTAGAGGAGTGGATGTCAATCAAAGGGGAGACAGAATCTGGGAGGAAGGAGAGGAAGTTCCATGCCCTTCGCTTAGTCCATGTAGATCCTGGTCAACTATTGGCTGTACTTAGAAAGGTAGAAAGCCTGGATAACACAAATGCTACACAGTATAATTTCATGTTTCCTAGGCTAAGCCAATCTGAGGCAGTGTTTTTCGAATTTTCTCTAAGCCACGGAACACTTTATTAAGTAAGAACTTACTTGGAAGCCGGGTGTATCAAAGTTGGCAGACCTACAGCTGTTCTGATGGGCAGAGACGCCGGGAGAAAGTCCTGCCGGAATCCGCTGTGCACCTCCTCCTGCTGTGGCTTCTGGAGGGGTTTAGCAGAACACCTTAGGGCTGCAAGGAACACAGTTTGAAAAACAATCCTGGGAATGTTAAAGGGGCACAGTAACAGTTACAAACTGATATTTTTCTCGTTCTACCCTGACTTCTGGAAAAAGTCTAGCCCCACTTTGATTCTTCCCCAATTTTTGTGAGCATTTTTGAATGGTTTCAGCTAAAATGACACCTCCTCAAAGAGGCCTTCCCTGACTACCCTGTCTGGAATAGCACTCTTCAATAATTCTTTACCACGTCACCGTGTTTGACATATTTGTCAGAAATTTTCACTTTGGTTTCTTCCCCAGTGTCCTGTCTCTTCCCTCCTGTGAGATGAGCTCTATAAGAGAGATTCTTGTTTGTTTTCTACTGTAGCCCCAGTACCTGGCACGGTGTTAGCATAGCAAACGTGCTCAGTAAATATTTTTTTGCAAATGTTTGAATTTCCTGGGATTGCCTTTAAAAAATGACCACAAACTGGGTGGCTTTTAACAACAGAACCGTATTCTTTCACAGTTCTGGCGGCCAGAAGTCTGAAATCTTGGTGTTGGTGGAGTTCTGCTCCCCCTGCAGGCCTCTTCCAGCATCTGGGGGCTCCAGGCATCCCTTGGCTTGTGGTTGCATAACACCAGTCTCTGCCTGCGCCTGCACGAGACTGCTTCTCTCTCAGTCTCTTTCTGTGTCTCTTATCATCAGATTTAGGGCCCATCCAGAGAATTCCAGATGATCTCATCTCGAGACCCTTAACTATTACATCTGCAAAGATGTTTTTTTCGAATAAGGTCATGTTCACAGATTGGGTGATGGGGGTTGGACCTGGACATATATTTTGGGGGCCACCATTCAACCCACCACAGCAAGCACACTTGAAGGATGCATGAATGAACAAATTAGCCCCTGGCTACCTGTGCTGTCTGCTACTTTCCTCTTCTGCTCTGGAGGTCGGGGGCAATGTTTCCTGTCACTGCTGATGCCGAGAGTGACAGTCCTAACTCCAGTGATCACTGGGGCAGGTCGGTCAGCAGGGACAGCAGGAGACACTAAGGTGACAAGTTTCCTAAGGTGGGGTCTTAATGGCTCTGCCCAGGCTGCTGTCTCCGGGTGTTGCTGCAGCCGTGGTGCCTCGTCTCTCGCAGATGTCACACCTGGTGACTCGATGTCTTCTCTAACTGCTGAAGGACGCATTAACTTTGGGCTCCTCATTGCAAGGAAAGAGCTGAGCAGCCTGGAGGGCTGAGTTGGAGATTAATCTGAGGGACAAAAACTATGTTGTGCTCAAAATCACCCCTACCACCCATCTTTGAGACAAACTTGTATTCTCCTAGTCTTTCCCCAAAAGGAAAAGTTCCTACCCAGGAGCGTCTTTGTACTCTGTGTAAATAAATCCCTGTTGGGTCCGTCTCTATTCTCCAGACGCGCCTGGAGTCTAGGCTGAGTCATTTATTAGTTATTCCCCCGCACTATACAGCTTTACTGCTTATTTTCACTCGGGTTAGAAGCACTTCACTCAGGAAGCAGAAACACACGAGCCACAGCAGTTTGTTTATGACCTGGACACCCCTGACCTATTGCCCCATTTCTTCTCCTGTGTCAGGAGGGGATCTCGGTGTGGGCCCTTGTACGCAGTCACAGGGACGACTGTCCTCACGGAAAGCAGGGCTTGTGGAGGACACTAATGCTTCCTTCAGTCCTCAACCTGCGTGTTCTGCCTCCTGCTTTCCTGCTGAGGATTACAAAGAACATTCCAGATCTCTCTCCTAATTCGAAGCCATCTTTTCGATGTCCCTGCCACACATATAACTCCAATGTCTAAACCTGAGTCCTGTTCAGGTTACAAAGTGGTTGCTTTCTTACCACTAACTTCAGAGTGAAAAATCCATCACTGGGGAGAGAAGGAAGACAAATATAATTGAAGCTCAGGTCTTTTCCCTGAGGCCACAAGTGTTCTTTTGCAGAGAAACCTATGACTCCTCATGACCACTGGGGGTCCCCAGCAGGCTTTTTTAATGCACCAGAGACCTGCACTCCTCACCCCTTCCTTCCTTCCAGGGACAGAAGCCTGCCGGCGGCAAAAACAACATTAAGCTATACAGTCAGCTAGCCAGGAGCTGTGCAGCTGCTGTGCCCACAGGTATGGCTCAGCCTCCGAGGCCTGGGGCCTGATGCTTTCCCTGCAAGCCCAATCTGCAGCTTAAATCATTGCCCTAACGTTATTTTAATGTGCCCTGGGGCCCTGGTGGGTAGAGTGGGTAGCAGGGGAACAGCATTTAATTTCCTCTGGCGTTGGAATGCGCCTGACACTTCTCACGAACTTGGGTAAATAAGAACGGGCCTATAATCTTTGCAGTAGTGAGCAACTTTGGGGGCCTTTTCTTTATTTGGCACACTTCATGGCAAAGTTAAATTTTTCCTAGGGGAGAAGAAAAAAGACACGAACATTTATTAAATGTCTAATATGTACCACACAGTTTACATTCATTATACTATTTAATCTTCAAAATAACCTCATGAACTTGGGGTTATTGTTCCAAATGCACAGATGAGGAGGGAGACCCTCCTCACAGCACGATCACAGCAGAGAGATCAAGCAGCTTGTCTGCTGCAATCCTGCGGACCCAGGGCCTGGTGGAGCGCAGACCGGGCCAGCTGAGGCACCATGTGCTGAGCTGCCGTGCTACATCCCTGGGCCTTCTGGTTCTACTCTGAAGGCTCTTGCGAAGGGGTCTATTCATCGTTCTACCTGAGGCTTTCAGAGGATATAAGCAATCCATACCTAGAAGGTGAAGCAGCACTTCTCTAGATAATAAAAGTAAAGTCTAAATTTAATCAAACAAATGCTTATCAAGCACCTTTGATCCGCTGTGCCTGCTGGAGGTTGAATTGAGGGCCTCACGTGCTTCATTCGGGATAAGGCAAAAAGCACCACTGTTTGGGGAAACGTTGTTTTGAGCAGAATGACCTAGGTTGGCGGTGTCTACATGAAGTCAGTCAAGAGAGGAGAATTATCTGATGAATTGCTGTGGAAGAGAAACTCAAGATTCTTTACTCCATCCCCAAACAAAGGTACCTCGACAAATAAAGAAGAATGTAGCAGGCTTAAAGCCTGGCGAAAAGTGCCTGTCAATACGCTGGAAATTCAGCAACAGGGGGAGTTCTAAGGGTCTATTTCAATCAACTCTGTCACAGGGCCCGGCAGTGCCTGGTGCAAAGCAGGATCTTCAGAAATGCTGACTCAATGTTAAATGATGTTTTTAAAAACATTGCTGGGCCTGCAGTGTGTGCCCCAGACTCCCTTCAGCTGAAGTCACATTGGTGTGGACTCAGTCAGTCTGCCCTCCAAATAAAAGCTTAAAACAAGAAAGCAAGTCTAAATCCCTCAAACACCATAGCACCTCTTCTTTGATTCCTCCCACGTTATTAAGAGAGTAAGGTATTGGGCGACTAATAGCCACCCAGTGCTCACATATTTACAGGGAATATCCCTCATCCCCAAGTACATCTGCCACACCTCCAGTTTTATCATACAGAGATCCCCAAGATTTGTGAAGGTGAAATGACTCTGAAGTCCCTTAGATGAGGCAGCTTAAATGGACTACCTCTTCTGGAATTCGAGGGAGCTGAACTAGAGTGAGAAGGACTGATGGCCGAAATATATATGATGTAATTTTTAGTCACTTGTACATGATTAAAAGCTTAACCATGATCATCTTAGGAGAAAATGGTAATGATGAAATTTATTTGTGCTATATTACCATCTCCCCACCAAAAGGCCTTTAAAACTAACTCTCCATAGTGCCTTATAAAATAGGTAAGCCGGTAGGACTCTGTAAAAACATTAATGCCTCTTTTGCAAAGGAAAACACAGTATGGACAGGAAAAAGATCTTAAAAGGAAAGTTCAAAGGCAGGGTCATAATTTCATCTGTGTTCACGGGTGATAGGAGGTGGTATCATTTGTCAAGTTAGATGCTCGGAAATTCAGAATCTTGAAAATAACAGTGTCAGTCTTTCCTCCTCACTTTTTAATTTGTAAAAGGGGAACAGTAATAATATTTGCCATTTATTGGGTACTTACTATGTGCCAGGCACTGACTTGACCTAAACTATAAAACAACAATTTCTCTTAATCCTTAGAAGTTAGATGTCATCATCGCCGTGTGTACAAGGAACAAACAGAAGTTAAGTACTAGTGCCTGCCATCCCACAGCAAGGGAGGTTTGACGGTTCCTTGAGCTCTTGCAAAGATTTGCTAACACGGTGGTCTCACTGTGCTTTTTCATTGGAATACGTGTTAGATAGTGGTGACTTTGGCCTGGTGTGGACAAAAATAATAGCTACAATTTATTGAAAGTCTACTGTGAACCAGTTTCTTTACACATATCATCTCTTAATTTTCACTGAAATATCTGCAAGAAAGGTTTTATCTTTTCCTTTTCACAGAGGAGGAAACTGAGGCTTATTTTGCTAGAAAGTGTTGGAACTGGGAGCTAAACCCAGCTTTGGCCCTAAAACCTGTGTTCTTTCCACCTTCCAGGCCTTGGTTCCTGCAAGGATTATTCCAACGCCTGACTGCCTGCCCGGGACACGCCCCCTAGTGGAAGTGAGAGGTACACAATCGATGCTCCGGTATGAGACAGTCCTTGCCGGTTTTGAGAAAGCCATCAGCCTTGCTCCTTTCTTTCTTTCTTTGTCACCTCCTGATCCTCAGCCAGAGACCCTAAATATTCATCTTCTGTTTGTGAGTCTTTTTCTGTTTTCCTCATTTTTAATAAAAATAGCTGACAAAACAAACAGTAGGACAACCCACAAAATATGAATGAACAACACATACCCACAGTCTCTCCTTTTTTTGTTTTGTTTTGTTTTCTTTCCCATTTTAGACACCCTGGGTGGTTAGCAAAATCTACCAGAATATATCTCACTTGTTTTCAGGATCTGTCAGGAAATTGTTATGTTGTCTTGGATCTTGAGCCTGCTTTTTAGCCCACACCCATGTTTGGCATGAGGTGAGCCCAGAATAAAAGAAGAAACAGTTGCTTGTATAATATTTCCATAGAGAGGAAGTTATTATCTGATACTCAAATGGAGAAATTCTCCTTCTGAATCTGGGATGACTGAGGAGGCCACGCTCTCCTCCCGACTCTGGAGCCCTGAGCCTGCATTCTCTCACTGCCGAAAGCACCCTCGTTTTTCCCTTAACATATGAGCTTATTTGTCTAGTGGTTTTTTTCTCACATTATGTGGGAAGCTTCATGACAGCAGGCATCTAGTTTCCTAACTGTTTTAATCCTATTTATTTCAGTAATTGGTTTTCAGCCAAGAGTATTAGGAAAAATATTCAGAAGATAGATTAGATATGAGTTCAAGTACCTGACAAGGAATTTGGACTTTATCTTGTGGTCCAGGGTTTTTTCCTACACTAGCACATAAAGGATGTGACACATTCCTACCAGTAACTATTATTCTCTTCTTGAGTGCATGCGGGGGATAGGGGGCGTTAGGAAGGAGGGTAGGCAGAGAGCAGCCATGCAGACAGAAGCTCCAAAGAGAAGCATCTTTTTGAAAAAAATCCCTTAGTTGATTGTGAAAACCATCCTCCGAGCCCCCACTAGGGGCAGTGAAGAGTCAATGAAATTTTTGAATGGCAGCATGGAAAGATGAAGAAACATTTTTGGAATGCTCAAGTGTACTGGTTTCGGGGGATGGGCATGAAATCAGAGACAGGGGGAAATTATAGTCAACTTGTTTTAATGCAATTAAAATCTGGGCTATATTGTGGGCACAGGGCTTCTTCAGCCCCCCAGGAGGGCAAATGTGAAAAATACTTTGAAGGAAGAATTGATAGGAGGAAGAAAGGAAGAGTTACTACCACATTTAGAGAATTTGAGCTTCACTCATGGGGAAGAGTGACCCTACTAACAGAAATAGGATAGTAAAATGGAGAAGCTCATTTAGGATAGGAGAATGAGGACTTTTCACTTACTTTCCTAAGTTGGCATCAGTTAGAATTAACTATTGTTTCATTTTTGCAAATAGTTTTGCAAATGGAGGATTGGAAGCAATCCTCTGTACAAATATTCAGTCTTTGGGAGTGTTCAGTGTGCTAGGTACAGATAATTTGATGGCACCACAGCCTGTCTTCACTCATGTCCTTCCTCTCTGAACTAAGACTTTACTTCTCTTATTTTCCATGTAATCTTTCTTTGTTGATGCTAACATGTGAGAGCTTATACCTTATAGAAATATGTGTGAGTGATGACAGTTTGAACAGTGGAATTAGTCAAATTCTCTTAAGTTCAGATTCATTTCTACAGATCAGTTTTTATAACCCAGATCACCATCCTTTTTTTATGGAGAAAATATTCCTTGGTTTAACATGGTTGATACTCTTTGAAGACAGCTGTCAACGAGTCCTCTCCTTTATCTATGCACATGCCACTTTTCCCATCAAGAGGTGGATTCTAGTTCACTTTCCCTGAGTCGTGACTGACTTTGTGACAGGCTTCAACCCACAGGTTTAGTGGCAGAAGTGATGCTCTGCCAATTCTGGGCCTAGCCCTTCACAGCCAGGCAGCTTCTGCTTTTGCTCTGTGGGAACCCAGCTGCCATGTTGTAAGGAACTCAAGGCTATCCTGCTGAAGAGGAAGGTCATGAGAAAGGGCTGTTGATGATCAGAAACCATGTGGAAAGAAGCATAGGAAGGAGACCCAAAATGCCCCAGTCAAGCACCAGCACCACAACCCCTAGAGACAAGGGTGAGGCCTTCTTGGACCTTCCAGTCCAATCCCTCCACCTGCTGAGAACTCCAGCCAACACCACACAGAGCAGAGGAACTGCCTAGTCAACTGACAGAATTGAGAGCAAGAATAAATCATTATTTAAGCCACTAAGAGTTAGACGTTGTTGTTACAATTCTTGTTACACAGCAATTGATAACATATAGTTACACACTTAAAACTCCTTTTTATCATGTAATAATTAGTAGGTAAAAATAAATATAGGTTACAATGTGTAGGGGACGTAAAATTTCTCCTGTCCACTCAGGGTTTCTGGTTGTGACTGACATAAGACAGATTAACAGGGGAAAAGCATACATATTTTATTTAATAAAATTTTACATGTGCATGAAGTACATTTGCTTTGTACTGATTTCTCTCGGCCTCAACTCCTCATCTCTGGTGATAAGAATGTTTCTTTCCTTGTGCTGTAGGAAGGGCATCTTTCACATGAGAGTTTCATCTCGCACTTTCAGGAAGAAAAGGGAAGTTCAGAGTACACTTCTTGCATCTGCTATTTTTCAAGTGCCTTTAACTCAAAATAATCAATATGCCAAAGCAGCATATTTTGGGATTGGGTGTTCTGACCCCTTCAAACGCATGATAATGAAAAAAGCACTTATGCAAACTCCCACATAAGAACTGGAACATTTTCAAAACCATTGAAGCTAAATACGTGGCCCAGTCAGAGGTAATCATTATTCTCAATTCTGCATTGATTATCCCCTTGCCTTAAAAATACGTAACATCATCATTTATCTGTTGCCAAATAACATAACAATTTAGCGAGACAGGCATGTTTGGAGGAAGCTGTGTTCTGAGCCCCATCTCTTTGGATAACCTCCTAAAGGGAGATAACAGGTCCTCAACTTCACGACGAGAGAGGGAGACTTTTAAGTGGACGACTCAGAAAGCTCAGTGTGTGACCCCTGCTGCTGGGGGTTTGGTGGAAAGAAGTCTGTGTCTCCCCAGGGAGATGTAGAGGAGGAGAGAGGAGCTGACTCTCGGCTGTGGTGGCACAGCAGGGGAGTTCTGCTGCTTTGGGATCAGCTTGCACTCCCAAGCTTTGTCAAGGCAAAGGTTGTTCAGGGGTTTTCCATGGACACTGAGAGAGAGACAGAGACACACAGAAAGAGTCAGAGACAGAGAGGGTAGAGGGGGAGAACGAGAGAGATCTTTTTAGTCTTGGCCTGTGGGGGCATCCAGAGGGTCAAAGAGACCCTAGCAGCAAGAAGATAGGGGTGGATCTGAGATTCCCAAGGACGGGTGAAAGAAAAGAAGTGATAACCGAGAAGAGGGATGTATAATCTGGGTCAGGGTAACCGCAAGTCAGAGAACCCCAGTGGCACCAATCTCTGAAGAGCCCTTGAGAGCCCCCATAAGACAGTTTGCTTTAAATACCCACCAGGCCCGGAAGGCCCAAAGCCAGCTCATGATGGTGCTAATCCAAGTAACACGTTTCTTATCCTATTCCATCAGCTCTGTCCTCTCTAACTCCCTGCTGCTCAGAGTGTGGGCCTAGGACCTGCAGCATCTGCACCACTTGGAAGCCTGTTAGAAATGCTAGAACTCAGGCCCCACTTCATCGATTGAATCGTCCGCATTTTAACAAGATCTCCAGGTGATTTGCAGCCACATCAGAGTTTGAGGAGGAGAGTAAGCCCAGGCTGGGGTTCACGGACTGGTAGGGGTGGTGGGAGGGAAGCTTCCTGGGAATGAGAAAAATCAAGCACACTCCCCCACCTGAACTGGAGGAAAGCCTTCCTCACTGAACACATCTTAAAGGGGAAGTGGGAGACAAAAGGAGAACCCATTTTATTTACATCCCTCATGTTGTGCTTTTTCAAAATACTGCGGACAGGCATTCAATAAAGGCTAGTTTAGTTCTTTCTTTTTCCAGTTTTAGAATAGCTGTTTCTCAAAGTGTGGTCTGCTTCAAAATCACCTAGGCTGCTGTGATCCAGAGCTGATGAATTGCACCCTTCTGGGTGGCGCATTTTTAATAAGTGCCCAAGGTGACCCTCTTGGACACAAACACTTAAGAGGACTGACCTTGCAATCCCTGGGCCCCCAGACTTTGCCCTGCTGCTGCTTGTCCTTCTCAGCCCACTGCTTCCTTATCATAATCCTAAAGCTGGTCACGTCAGAGACCAGGAGACAGGGCAAGACTGACATGGGAGGAAGGGGAGGGTGAATTCCATACCTTTGCCACAGAAGACTGTGACCCTCAGTTTTGCCGCATATTCCATTCTCTTGTTTTGTGTACGTGTTACCCCATCTTTCCACCTCTACCCGCTTGCACTCCCTACCTCCTGACCCTCTGTAGCGAGGCACAGCTGGAGTATGGAGTGAACCCCTTCTCCCGGCCTCAGAGTTTTGTGGGGTGGCGAGAGTGGGGTTGAGATTAGCTCTCTTGCCAGGGCTGTGGCGGTGGGGTGGAGATGCGGTTTCAAGTCCAGGCTGAGACTCTGACTTTTGTTTTAGAAACTAATTGAATGTTCTTACACTTTACATCAAATCTGTGGGCTAGTCTGAGAAAAAGACCAACATTCCTAATGGATTTTAGTGGAAAATCCATCAGAATCTGACTTATTAATTTGGAGTCCAACCCATTTGCAAGCTGAGGACTGCTTATGTCACTGTGTGCCAAAGCTTGTAGACAATAAGGCATATTCCTTCACTCACAGGCTCCTTGGAATATGATAGCTGTCTTTCTGAACAAAAGAAGCTTACAGACGTCTCACAACACCTGCAGATGCCTTAGTCTCCGGAATAGAGCTACCCTGGACCTTATGCAGCATTAGGTTCACCAGAAAGACCAGCTTGTCATAAAAAGTACATTTTAGTTTTCAAGTGCAATTCTGATTTTTCAATAGGATTCCAAAATCAATGCCTTTTTGATCATTTGTTTTTGTTTAAGATAGGCTTTGCGATGTTTCTTAGGCCGTGGCGGAGCTAGAAACTGGAAGGAAATGAGCTTATGGACAGCCCCGTTGGGCTGGTGCCTGAGTCCCTCCTGCGAATGGGTTAACGAGAGAAGAAGACTCCACAGGCTGCATGTTTCTGAGCGATCACTGCAAACCTGGCTGCTTTCAGGGACAAAGCAAAAGGCAGAGTAATGTCAAAGCCCTGTTGCCCAGAATGTCTTGCTGCAGACTTGAAATAGAAATGACAAAGGAGGAAAATGTCATTTTCACAGACTTACAACAGGTCTTGAGAGAGCTCCTCGGTGGTTTTATTTTTTCATCTTTTCTACAAGCAGCTCACATACATAGGGAGAGAAGTCTATTTTCTCTAAGGACATTAGAAAAATAATTGTGTACCAATGAAGTTTTATTCTCATATCCTACATACAGCCTTATTCGGAATTTGGGAAGAAGCAATTTGGAAATCTTAGTTTTGGAAACTGTAATGGTTCTCACGTCTAATAGAACCATGGATACTGAATCTTAATAAAACAGAGTACTATGTAGATAAATGTAACAAAATGTGCTAGAATATTTATAAAATATTTTTTTCACAAAAGAAATGTGATTTAATGGGAGAAATATGCATTTTAGAATCAGACAGAGATAGGTACAAATTCTGATATGCCCACTTGTTAAGTAAGTGTTCTTGGGCAAATCATTGACTGTCAGGTTATCTTGTCTAAAACATAGAAAGAGCTACCTCATAGGGCTATTGGGAGGATAAATGATGTGACAACATCCAGCACATGCCTACACTTAGTAGGGGCTCAATAATATTTGTTTAATATATTGAATATTTAACTTTCCAGTCTGATACCATTTTCATATATAGAGTAAGTTAAAAGCATATTATTTTAAAAGTCAAAATCAATTAATTGTGGTCAAAATATCGTGAATTTAAAGTAAGTACAGAATTTTATTTATGATAGTCATCTACTTTGATGAATTAAGGCAATTTGTTTATCTTGTATTTCATACTGACTGCATTTCTTGATTGACTACTCATCATGGTGTGAAAAGTCATGTTAAGACATAAAGGAATAGGGAAATTTCCATGAATTGTATGTAAATCTAAAAATAAAGATGTGATGATAGGGAATAATGAGAAATACTAGATTGAATGAAAGGTTGATTAATAGGTTGATTGCTCCCAACCCTCTTTTTCTTCTTGCACGGCAAATAAATTCCATTGTTTTTCATTTTTGAGGAATCTACTGCTAATCACTTGAGAGAAATAGGAAGAAATGGAAAATAACAACATGGGGGAGAGTGTAAGGCTTGGGACATGGTGGAACTTGTCGCGCCAGAGTCGCACACGGTGGTCGACGTATCCTGACTCTCTGAAATGGTAAGGTTCTTTGCCCTCTATTCCTAGTTTTGAGGGTATTTTGAAATGTACCAAATCTTCCAGTGTCTCCATTCTGTCACCGGACCACCTTTACTAACGGCGACACAGAAGAGCTCCTCCTCAGTAGCTCTCCTCTCCAGTCTGGAAGACGCCAACAAGGCGGGGCAAGAGGAGACAGGCCTCAGCCTCAGGTGGAGAAGCTCTGGGCTCGGCAACAACCGCACCATCATGTCTAGTGTCTGCCCCAAATATCCATATGAATCTCAGACATGTTCATTTTTACTTTTAAATATCTATGCTTCTAAGTTGAAATATGTTCATTTCTTTAAGAATTTATTAAGTGACTATGTGGTGGCTTGGTACTATGTCAGCTTCACTAAACTGGAATTATGTTTTCCAGAATTTACTTCCAGGTATGTTTCTGGTTAGGGCTGTCCACAAGAGCAATTTGCATGAGATTTGGAAGACAGAAGACAAGCACAGCCACTTTTTTATGCCTTGAAATTTGGTGCAGGTTGCCAGTCACTGAGGCAGCCCATGCATGTTGTCACCGATCTGCTGGCTTACCTTGGAGGCCAGGTGGGCAGCACCTGAGCCTGCAGCTTCCCCAGTTCTTGCTTTATTGTCTGCATCAGCTTCTCTGTTCCCTGGGTGGGAGCATGTGCTGCTCTATGTCAATGGCATTAGCGCCTCCTGCAGGTCACCTGTGTCATTGAGGCTGGAGGTGGTGAGAGACAGATGCGGGCTCAGTTTATCCTTGCTCTCCCCTAGTTTACATGCAGTTGTCCTAATCAACTACTGTCCCAGTTTACCCAGCACAACTTCAGGCCCCATCAGATGCAGACAATGAGCTCCTTGAGTTTATATCACTCAGAGCGGTCCTGCTTCTCTGGAGGGCCCATGACCAATACAGTCTGCATACGCCAGACACTGTGCTGAGCTTTGGGGATCACAGTGGTGAGCCAGGTTAAGTATTGACCTTCTCCTTTATAGAGCTTAAAGTCTAGTCTAGGATGTTATTATTATAATAATACAAAAGGAATAACACTTGGTGTTTTAATTTTCAGTCAACCTGAGGGTTCTTAATAATAATTTTATAGCACTTTTTTATTTTTCAAAGACCTTTCTTGTTATTTAATCACTGTCGCATGTCTTTACAGCTTCAAAGAAGACTAAGCGGGGATTTAAGACTTCCCTTAAGGCTAAGCAGGGATTTAAGATGATTCCTACCCAAAGGCCATGGTTTGTAAGTAGCAGAAATTTAATCTTCTGGTTCATATTTCAGCACTTGTTTAAATGCAAAATTTATAAAAACAAATCAAATTTCTTAGTTTCATGGAGCAAATATTACTATCAGTTGTGTCTACACATTACCAAAATATTTATCAATGCAGAAAGAAACCATAAATCTAATAGGATACTTGGCATCATGCAGAAAATTGCATGGGATTTTTCAGTTGTCAAATAGTTATCTTGATGTCAAGGAGGTGTGACCATAGAACTATGAACAAATAATAAGTCTTGGCAACCTCTCCTTTGATGCTAAGCTTCACATAATGGGCACCTACAGGCTTCACTTTTAGATCACGTCTTCCCACAGAGTTGCAGAGAGATCTGTGCCAAAATATCCCCAGTCTATCTACACGGGGGCAGAGCTGGAGTGACAGATGTTCCTGCCAATTATGCCACCGAGGTGGAATTTGACAAAAAGTTGTTGTCACAATAGTGTTTCCTTCAGAGCCTGAGAACTGCTGAGGGGGTCCTATCCAGCCAGCTCCCTATTCTGTCTCTGTCTTTGCAACAAAAAGCAGGGCCGTTGTTCTCTGCAATGTCATTCCTTAAGAGTCAGGAAATATGCCTAGCATCCTTAACTTGTTCTTTAAAAATTTTTTTAATAAAATTAATTTATGCTGGTTTGTAAAATTAAACTCCATAGAAGTGGTTGGAGAAAAAGAAATCTCCTGTTCTATCCCCCCATCCTGCTCCCCAGAGTTAGCTATTCTTAAAAAGTAACATATACGTTCAATAAGTTTTTATTGAATGTCTACTAATTACCAGGCATATTCTCAGTGTTGGAATTACGGCAGTGAACAAAACAGACGAATCGTTTAGTTTATGTCTTAGTCTGTTCAGGCTGCTATAACAAATTATCACAGACTGAGGGGCTTAAACAACAGACATTTCTTTCTCATGGTTCTGGAGGCTGGAAGCCCAAGATCAAGAGATGAGCAGATCCAGTGTCTGGTGAGGGCCCAATTCCTCGTCTGCAGATGAATCTTCTCCCGGGATCCTCACGTGGCAGACAGCAGAAAGAAGGAGCAAGCTCCAGTGTCTTTTATTATAAGGACACTAACCCCATTCATGAGGGCTCCACCCTCATGACCTAATCACCTCCTGAAGGTCCCACCTGCTACTACCATCACCTTGGGGGTTAGGATTTTTACATATGAATTTTGGGCAGAATGCAAACATTCACTGCATAACAGTTTACATTTAGCCCATGGCAATATAGTAGTTAAGGTAGGTCAACATCTGTAACACATAGACCCAAATATTTAACAGGTCCAAATTATAGAAATTGATTTCTTGCATGTGTAGCATGGTAGGGCTGTGAACGGCCACTCAGGCACTCAGGAAGATGGAGGCTCCACCAATTTTCAGAGTTGTAAATCTGCAGAACTGTGGCCCTCATTCTTGTCAACTGGCAGGGGTCATGGAGGAGAGCAGGAGGGAGGTTTTTTGTGGACTAGGCTTGGGGGTAGAGCACCACACCTCCATTCGCATTTCCTTGGCTAGGACTCTATGACCTCATCACACCATTTACTACCTGTATCACCTTGGATGAATTACTTAACGTCTCTGTGCCTCAGATTCCTCATCTGTAAAATGCGGATAATAAGAGTATCTATTCCTATGGCTGTTGTGTTAACTAAATTATATAACACATGGAAAGCCTTTTGAACAGCTCTTGCCACAAACTAAGAGATTAATAATATTGGCTGGGGAATGTAGTCTACTTGTGTACCAGGAAGAAGAAGGCAATTTGCTTTTTAGTGAGAAGGTAGCTCTTTCTGATCAACAGGTCTAACTTTTTTCCTTTACACAAACAGGACTGAATTTTAACTACTCTTCTGAAACATTTTTTAACTTAAAATGTCCCAAATATTTTTCCATGTTAGAACTATAAATCTACCTGTTATTTGAAGAGCTATTCAGTATTGACCTCCATTCCATATGGATATACCATAATATATTCAACTCTATTCGTTGACATTTAGGTGGTTTCTAATTTTTAAATTACAGACAAGACTTTGTTGTGTATTCTTGTTCACAGATTGTGGTGCATATCCATGTTGTATGCTGTAAATTCTTGGCAGTGAAATTCCTAACTCATATTTTCATGACAGTGTATGGAAACATTTGGCTCCCCAACACAGGAATATTACTCTAGTCTTTTGTGGGGTCTTCACATGGTTGAATTACAAGTTTGGTCTTATCATTAGTACATTGTCTATTATAAGCCAAAATGGGGAGGGAAATATTAAAATTGTTTAAAAAGGTTTTTTTAGGGAAAAATAGTTCAATTCATAAGGAGACAGTATTAATAATAGCTAGCACTTCTTGTGTCCATTTTATTTCTAATTTCTTTAACAATCTTCTAAACAACATCCTAATGTCCACTTAACGAACGAAGAAACTAAGGATCAGAGAGTTTAAGTAAATCATCTCAAGTCACATGGGAAGTTTATAGTAGAGCTGCTACTTGGAGCTAGTTGTGCCTAATTCTAAAATCCCTTTTCTATGTAAGTCAGTCTCCAATAGATGAAAACAATTGTTCCTTAGGACTCATTCTGCCATTAAATGAGATTAGAGCTTGAATTGACAGGCCACAGCATCATCCCACCCTTACTCTTGGCGTGGATAGCTCCTGCTTGTCCCTCACTTTACCTCTTCCAAAACTGGGCCAGGAGCTCGGCTCTGTGCTCAGTCAGCACTCTGTGCTCGGTCAGCACCCAGTGCTCTGGTACCAGCTCCCATTGCGGCTCCTGCCCCACTTTACTCAGACTGCCTATTTGTCTCACCTGCCAGAACTGGGCTTCTCTTGGTGCGGTCTGCAGAGAAGCTGTATAGAAATCACCTGGCATACTGGTTTAAAATATGCTTTCTTGGCTTTAGGGCTTGGACCCAACACTCTGCATTTTAAAAAAGCTCCCTAAAATTTTTGTGCACGATAAGATTTAAGAACCACTTTACTTAGTTTCTTGAGGGGAGGGACAGTCTCATTTATTCTTATTTCTAGGGACCTGATATTCATTAAGTACTCATTATTTCTTAAGAAAATGAATGAACCAGGCAGTAGTTCCTAAACAAAACCAGGTCCATATGTTCATCTCTGTGTCCTTGGCACCTAGCTCATGTTTGGAACATCATAGGAGCTCAATAGGTGCTAAAGTTTTAAATGAATGAATGAAATGGCAAGGAGTTAAAAGAGATAGGTTCTCATTATAATTTGTTAAGTACTGATTCTGTGACTTTGGGCAATTCACAAAACCTCTCTGAACGTGAACTTCCACATTAAATAGATGAGATCACAATATTTATCCACATATCTCACAGCTCATTGTGGATACCAAATCCTTGGGTGAAGTCGTATGCATAAATCACTTAACATGATGCCTGGCTCACAGCAACTGCGGAGTGAAGTGCGTCTGTTGTGATGGTAATAATAACAATGCCTATGGACATGCCCTGGAACGCACTATGCAAGTATCAAGCACTATGAGTATTCTCATAGGTATTCAATCAAGCAGGCTGTGTAGACAATTGAACTTTGTGCTGCCCATTAAATAGGTGGCTTCTCGGAACAGCCTCAGGAGGTGTTTGATGTGCAAAAGGGGCCAGAGAAAGACAGGAGGGGACTGGAGCCTCCAACTCCTTGCTTCCTGTGTGGTCCAGTGGAGACGGCTCTGCACCAGGACGGTATCCGGATTGACTGGCTGCTTCTCAGGGGTGCTGGCATCCTTCCTTGAGGGAGCAGCTGCTTTCTCAGGTGCTGCTGCTCAGGTCCCAAAGGGAAGGAGCTGATGAGAGCACTTAAGACCTGACAAGTAATCTCCATCAGCTTCTTGCCCTAAGGTGAAAGTAAAACAGAAATTTTACATGTGAGGAAGTCAATTTCAGGCCTTCGTTTTTGATATTTTTCCAGTTTAGGTGTTTTATCATCCTTCCGCTGACAAATCACATTTGATCCACTTCAAAGGGCTTTTCCATCAAAGTAACGAATAACCAGGGTTTAAGGGAGCCCTCGTGTTTGCCCCACACTCGCAAGGCTGCAGTGTCGTCTCCACGGAAGATCACAGGCCTAATAGATTTCATTTCTTTAAGGAAGCTACCTGTTTTGAGGCTAGTATTTATAGGTTTTGGAAGATAAAACTGTCTGAAGGAAGGAAACGTCAATGGAAATATTTCAACTATAAGTGGAATCCTATAGTTGAGCAGATACTTCTCAATCAAAATTGGTGGGAAAAATGACCTTCTAAAGGAAAAAAATCAATTAAAAAAGTTAATCAAATTTCTATAACCATGCAACATAACTATCAAAGAAGCAAATATTAATTAGTTGAAGTACCATATATATTTCAGGGCACCTGGTCCCCCACACAGTCTTTTGGGGAAATTCACTATATAAACTTTACAGTTTATGTTCGTGTTCTACAGCATATGACACTGTCCCAAAGGTCAAGTCTAATTGGAGGAGGAATGGGCATCTCGTTCCAGAAAGGTCTTTGTGTAGGCTGGCCAGTGCCTTACTACAGGTGTGGCCTGGCTCAAGGAGATGAGCTAGCCAGTTGAATTCTCCCTCCCGGGAACATGAGTGAACAGAAGGAGGTTGCTGTTCAGCGTATGAGGTAAATCTGAGCACGGTGTGGCCATGATGTCATGTGCAAACTGTGCACGTGAAGCCCGGCTGCTAGAAAAAGAACTTGAAGCAGCACACAGGGAGGTCACAGTGGTCCCAGGAGCTGACAAACAGAAGCCTCTGTTCCTGATGGTTTCCCTGTTCTAGATCCCAGGAAGCTTGACTATTCTTTGCACTTGTCCTGGGTTTGCTCCAAGATTCCACTCTGTATCAAATCTCTCTCCTGAACTGGAGCTTGCTTGGGCAAGTCTCTTTTCCTTTCAACCAGCAGAAGTCTCATCAGCGCAGTCAAAAATGGGAGACAGCTGCACTGTGTTGTGATGATTAAGAACCTGGGCTCTGGCACTGGATTACCTGGGCTCATAATCCCAGCACTGCCACAAATTGGCTGAGTGAATTTGGGCGAGTTACTTCTAATTTTTGAGCCTTATCTTCTCACCTGTAAAATGAAGCTACCTTGTAGGGCTGTCCCGAGGACTGAATGAGTTTATGTACGGGAACACTTAGAATAGTGCCCAGAGCACAGAGCAAACACTATTTCAGTGTGAGTAAGAATCAAGCAGTTACACAAAGAAAAAAGTCAGAACAGAATGCTCATGGTAAGATTGCAGTGACCAGCACTCAGCTACCTTCAAGACAACATCTCCGTCGTCTCTCCCTTCACCTTCCACAGCCGTCGTTGTCCCCCCCACCCACCAACTTCCCTGACCGTACCTTCTCACTCTTCTCTACTGACCCTCCTCCTCTCTCTGATTGATGTTGGACTTCCTCATGCTCAGTTCTGGGGCCTCTTCTCTTTCCTCCTTAAGTTGTTTCTCCGGGTGCTCTTACCCATTTCTTTAAGCACCATCTATATTCTAAAGATTCCCAAATTTCTTTTCCAGACCAGCCCTCTCCCATGATCCAGACTTCTTACCTGGTGTGTTCAGCTGGTTGTCACTGACCCAAATCAGTGTTCTTGGTCCTTCTTCCCCCAACTGCTCCTCACCCTGTCCTCCCCATCTCACAAGATGGCACCACTCCTTACCCATCTGTTTCAGCCCCAAATCTTAGAGTCACCCTCAAGTCTCCCTTTTTCCTAACCACTCCTATTCAATCCATCACCACATCCAGTTGGTTCTTCCGCCAAAATGTAACACAAATCTGATCACTTCCTTCAATGCCCACTAACATACTACCATCGTCTCTCATCTAGACTACTACTAACACCTCCTGATTGGTTTCCCTACCTCTACTCATGTTTTGCTAAAGTACATTCCCACACTATAGCAGGAGTTATCTTCATCTATTTAAAAGCCTTGCCACTGTCTTAGAACATCTCAGTGGCTTCTCACTGCACCTGGACTAAAACCCACACTTCTCACTCTGGTTCATACGTCCCTACATTGTCTAGGTCTTGCCCACCTCCCCAGCCTCATCTCATACCTTCTCCCCTTTGCTCTCTGGCCTTTCTGTGCTTGGAACAAGCCAAGCTCTTGCCTTCTTCCAGTCATTTGCATTTTTATTCTCTACTGGGAATGCCCTTCTCCCAATCTCTTTCATATCTGACTCATTCTCTTCTTATCCTTCATGTCTCAGCTCTAACCTCTCCTCCTGAGAGATGCCTTCTGTGATCATTCAATCTACGAGGTCATTTACCAGTTATTTTCTATCTCATCACTGTTTATTTGTTCATAGTCTGAGTCGTAATGGCTTAAATTTTGTTCCTTCATATTGATTTTCTCACAAGAATGTAAGCTCCATGTGGACAGGGACCTTGTCTGGCTTGTTCACTGCAATTTCTCAGTGCCTGTCACAGTGTTCAATATATATTTGTTGAATGAATGAATGAATAAATAAATGAATATCGAGGCCCTGATAAGTTCCCTAGTTGCAGTCCCCGCTGAGGTCAGGCCAGGTCTCGGGTGCTGTGGGATACTGGTGCCCTTGGATTGGACCTCTCCTTTTTGCCTAAGCAAGGAATTATTTTACAGAATTCCATTGAATCTCTTGATCCCATTGAATGGGATTCTGTAAAAACAAACATGTTTTGACAAATATTTTTTCCACTAATTTATGTATAATCATGAGTGAAACACATGATAAATCCAGAATTATTTGCCCAAATAAACACTGCTGCACATACAAAGATGTGGCGCCACAAATGGGACCACTGGAGGCAGGCAGCTTTTCCAAGTGAAAGCTTGAAATTGCTCATCAGCTCATAGACAAAAGTCTGAATCTGGCATATGAAATGTGGTTTGGGTGCTGTTGTTTCCAAGTTCAGTTTGTCTGAAAGTTCAATATACAAAGACACGCACCCCCAAGCCTTCGTGTGTCAAGTTAAGCTGCCACAGAGCTGCTCCATTTGTACCAACTTTGCCCTTAGTTTTCCTCTAAGCAGCAATGATTTGTCTAGGAAACACCTCACATCTGCGTATGTGCAGGAAAGCTGCACTCGTTCAGATGTCTAGGTTTATTGTTGAGGCATTATTCTTTTCTTTTGCTTATGAATTCATGTTTTCTTATATATGTAAGGCATAGGAACTAATTTTGCACTTCATTTTTAAACAATCTCTTCTCGTTTATTTACTGTCATTCAAATTGAGCTGGATAATATGTTATTCTCCCCATTTTACGAATAGGGCTCATGAAGTTAAATGCTTTTCCAGAGTTTACAACGAGTGAGGAGCCTACACTGGTCTGAGTGGCTCCAACATTTTATCAAAAGAATAATTAAAAATTATTCATGCAAAATTTGCAAAGAAAATGGAAAAACTGATTTCTATCCCCTTAACCTAATACATCCCTAAAAGATATAACAGAGTGGAGGCTGCAGAAAGGGAGTGAGCAAGTGTCTTTGTAGAGAGGTGCTGGAGGGCTGTGGCATTTTCAGTCCCCTTCTCTTCAGGAGTGTGGGTGAGTGAGTGCGTCCTCATCACCTCATCTGGTGAGGAGGACTTTGAGGGGCTGAATCCAGGCTTGCTATGTGTTTCCTGGGACTTGGAGGTACATAAGAGACTGGTGGATGACATACAGCCATAAAGGCCAAAGCCAAAAGGCTATAGCAGGAGCTGCTCAAGATGGCAGGGTGAGGACAGCAGATAGCAGTGTGGCACTAATTACCATGGCAGGGATGTGAGTTCCTGCTGGCCAGGGGAATGCCACAGAAGGTAGCTAGGTGCAGCTATGAAGGACCCTTCCCAAGAGGAGGGCCTGCCAGAATGGGGAGACCAAAGCAGTAAGAAGCTGTGGGTCCACCTTGAGGGAAAAGAGTGGAGAGTGGAGGATAGAAAAAGATTAGCTGGAGGGTGTATCACCCATGAGGAAACTGCACTGCGGAGTTCAGCCCTGACAATGCACTGTGACCAGAAGGACCAGCATTAGATCATAAGAGAGCTACTCAAGCAAGACTTTTGCTTCTTTTTTCCCTCACTTCTTGTCACCCTGCTCTGATGGGTGGGGATACTGGGATAAAGGTTGCATGAGAGTGAAGGAGTCAGGAATTGTGACAAGGGAGCTGGGAGAGGAAGAACTGGCATTGTGGAAACAGAGGACGTTGACCAAGCACCCCCTCCGTTCCTCGCTGCAGGCTTCTGCCTGAAGTAGGCCTGAGTGAAAGGGGAGAAGTTAGATTCTATATTACACTGGACTGCTATATGTCTAGAAGCAGGTGAAAAATCTCTCTGACCTGCTCCGGCTTTTATCCGGGGACAAGGAGGAAGGCAAGAGGGTTTGTGGGGGGTGCCGGCCTGGTGGAGTAGCAGTTAAGTTCATGCATTCCACTTTGGCCGCCTGAGTTCGCCGGTTCGAATCCTGGGCGTGGACCTACTCACAGCTCATCAAGCCGTGCTGAGGTGGCGTCCCACATAGAGGAGCTATAACTCTACAACTACAATACACAACTATGTACTGGGGCTTTGGGGAGAAAAAAAAAGGTGGGGGGGAGATTGGCAAGAGATGTTAGCACAGGGCCAATCTTCCTCAACAACAACAACAAAAAAAAAGAGGGTCTGCAGGGGTGCTTGTGATAAAGGACAAACTTGTTGGAGTTTGCACCCTTTTGAGTTCTACTTGTCCAGCACACTGGTTACATATACAATTACATGCAGCGTAACAGTCACATAGACAACACAAGCAATTATATGTACAGTTTTATAATACATATTTTTAGCATATAAGACATTACTTCTCATTTTGAAATTTAAGGGGTTCAAAAATTTGGTTGATGAATATAGCACAAAAAGTTTTTCCAAAGAGGCAGACTTGCACTTATATTTACCTATCTTAAGTCATTTAAGTTGACCTGAAACATCCTAACACACATTCACTGAAAGTGGGTAAAGGCACACAGAAAGTCTGGTGTTCCCTCTCCCCACTTCTGTCTCTGAAATTCACCTAGACCACAGCTCTCAAACATTAGCATGCATCAGAATTATCTAGAAGGTTTGTTAAAACACAGCTTGCTGGGCCCTTCCCTCAGTTTTCTGAGTCAACAGGTCAGAGTATATCCCGGGGAATTTGTATTTCTGACAAATTTCCAGGTGATGCTAATGCCTCTGACTTGGGGACCACACTTTGGAAATCACTCACCCAGACCACAGTCCGACCTGTTGCTTCCTAGTCCTCGGAGCTCTTCTTGTCTCTGAACCTGGGCTCTGGGAATTCACTTCAGGCGTCATTAGTTGTGGAGAGTTTTTCTGTTTGTGCTATTCATAGTCAACCTTAGCATTCCCTTTGATATTTGTCCTATGGCCTCATTGAGTCCTGTGTGTTTTGGATGGTTTCCCTACCCAGGAAGAAAAATGGAATATTTTTTAGTTGAAGTTTTCTTTTAAGCTAAGGAGGGCATTATGGTGTTGGCAACCAATAATTATTGAAGACTTTCTCATTAATAAAACGAAACAAAGGGAAAAATACCCCAAACCCGTCCTCCATTTACCTCCCAGATGCCACCTTGTAGCAAAAGCATCACATGGCGGCATCTGGAACCACCACCTTCCATGGGGGACTAAGTGTGGTGTGTATTTTCACATTTGATTTCCTCTGCCAATTATGGAAACTCTTTTAGGGGGAAAAGGATACTTTTTCAAAAAATGTTTCTTCCACGCAAACACAGGCACACATATTAAAGACTTATCACTCATACAAAAACTCCACAGACTCAAACCTCAGTTCGGTTTCAAAATATTCCAGATTGTACGGCCTCTAAGTCAACCTATTTCATACCACAAGGTCAGGTCTCCCCTTTTGCTCAGTCCTCCACTCACCTGAGCTGTCTCTCCATGTCTGGGTGGCGCCTGCTTGTGCAGCAGTGCGCTTTCTAACAGACAGAAGAGTCCGCGCTCTGTTTAGGCTCGTATAGTGTCACTGTACGTTATCCACATGTACAGATTACATATAGATGGCAGACTGTGGCCATCTTGCAAATATATTTCTATAATTATCATTACAGATGGAAGTGCAGTGATGAAAAAGGAAAGGATTGGTTTCTAAAGCATCAGAAATATGTTCAAATGGCTATCTTCCCCAAAACATAAACTTGACCAACTTTGGCATCAGATCTTGGCAGGCAATCTTTTTATTCTCTCTTCAAGGCAGGATTTGGTTTTAAAGTTTTCCACGGCTCTTTCCATGTGCACTAAATTACTTTTCTGATTTTGGCAATTTCCTTTAGATATTTCAATTACTAGCCAAGAAATCACACAAACAGGAACTAACTTGAATGAACTTCTGAGAAGTTGCGTGAAGATGATTTCACTGCCCATAGCACATGCCTCCTGTTCCTACTGCTTCTCTCCTGATAGAGTTGGTCATCAAGGTTCTACGTGCAGCCACCCTGGAAGAGTCTCAGATGTCCCTGTATAAGAAAATGCTTACTCAGCATTTTAAGAATCCTGGTTTGAGATTTTATCCATTTGCCTACTGTGGTTTGCTCAGTTAGTTTAATTACTTTAAAAATAATAGATAAGATTCACTGAAATCTAATTCCATTTTGTCTTCCTTCTACCTTTCCTAAATCTTTCTTATTGTCATTTTATTTGTTTGTTAATTTTTAGAGAAATTTCTGGCATGTTCTTCTGGAATTTTATCACAAATGGCACCCAGTAAGAGTCATAAAAATTCTAAGATAATTTTTTCTAGAAACTTTATTTCCTTTTCACTTCACATAAATGTTATCCTTCCTTTCAAGTTCCGTCCTGAATAGCAGAAACTTCTGTCAAACATGCTTTTCCAAAGGTCCAAAATACAACCATGAAAAGCTTTTGAGAGCCCTTTCTCTCAGGCTGAGTCAATATGAGATGAAATTTTACAGTAGCCCGAGAGCGTCTTGGCTTCCTCCAACTCCTTCTGATGTCTCCTCTCTTATCTTCCAGTGACATATCATGACAGTCACAGGTTGCACAGCTCTTCCAGGCCACCCAGCTAATATCTTTGTATAGAAAATATTACTCAAAAGAAATGTAAACTAACATCCTTATCTCTAATTTCTAAGAGGGGATCTATAATAAAATACTAAACGTGTTTACATACATATTACTCTCCTCTTAGTAGGTGTTCCAATACCAGAAAACACTAGCAGATGGAAATAATTGGATAAATGGTCTCAGTCTACCATTCATGACCTAGGAAACTTCCAGAACTGCTGCTGGAGCAGTCAAAGATTGTTTCCTCCACGGTCGTGGATAAGAGCAGGTTTTTTTTTTTTTTGTTTTGTTTTTAACAAGACACACTCATTCTTCATTTTACTTTTGGCATGTAATATCTTTAATACCTTTTCTTCTATAATTAGAAAATGTTAGGGATGTGTTTCAGGGTACCTGCCATAGCAATAGGTTATTGGACTAGAAATGAATAACTGATGCAAAGGCCATTTAAGCCACAGACTGGTCAGCAGCCTGTGAGGTCCGGCTGTAACAGATAAACTTGATCAGAGTCTCTCCGGTGAGACTTTTGTGCTAAGAAACTTGGTGACAACTGAAACCAGCTCCAGGGTTTGAGCTGAAGAGTCACGTAGAGTCGGGGTTAGGGCCGTTGTTTTGAGGCCACATGCAAGACAGTCAAACAAAGGAAGCAGGGTGAGGAAGAGAAGAATGGAGCAGACTCATAGAGAGAGGCAGAAGGAGAAAGCACACATCCTGGAGAGAGAAAGCAAGGCACAGGGAGAGAGAACTTGCACATTGTTTTTTGGTGTTCATATTTCAAGAAGCCCAGCTTTCTTTTGCTTTTTGATATTGAAATCCATGAATTCCCTCTATCCGAAAGCAAGCGTCTTTTTCTCCTTTTTATATAAGTTGGTTTGAGTAGGTTTCTTTTCTGGTACAGTGGGATAATCTTTTGACATAGTGACCAAGTTGTTACTTTTGCTCAGGACTTCTGTTCTCTGTCTTTCGCCAACTTAGGCAGCAAGGAGGGCCTTCTATCTACCCCCTGCATAGGACAGGGGTTTCAACCTCAGAAGTCTAAAGGAGGAAAACATTCAAGGCTATCACAAATGCACGGCAGAGACAATCACTCTGAGAGAACAGACTTTTCAGGGATCCAGGGCCCGGATCCCAGTATCTCTGGACCACAGAGAGGGCCAGGAGGAGGGGTGATACCCTGGAGGACTAAGATTTGCCAGGACTCTGATTTGACTAAGACATCAATAAATGTGTCTGAGTTTTACCCAGAAGTGAGTGAATTAAGTGTTCTGTCATCAGTGGGAAAATTGAGGCTTGAGAAGAAAATAAGTCCATTTATAGAAAAATTTAGTCAGTTTAAAAGAAAGAGTTCAATTTCTCTATCTGAGTTTATAGCCTATGAAAATTGTACTCAGAATATTAAGCCATAAGAAAACACAGCAATTTCAGAAGGGCAGTTATACAAAGAAGTAAAAATAATATCTTTCCTCCTCCAACACGTACGCATGACTGCCTGGGATAGATACTCCTGCCTAAAACCCTGTGGGGTCTCCATCTGTCACAGAATAATCGCTAACATTTACTGCATGCTTGCCATTACTCAACTCTGAAATAAGAATTCTACTCCAATTATCTCATTTAATCTACATCTACCACCTGGCAGTAGGCTTATTATTATTATCCCCATATTATAGATGAAGAAACTGAGACCAAAAGAGATCAACGCCTATGGTTTCAAAGCTACCAGACTGAGTTCTGTTATAATTACACAGTTGCCAGCTCCCCCGGGACGGTGAACTCCTTGAGCGGGGCCTGAGCACCAGCAGTGCTATTCAGGAACTATCTGTCTTTATCATTGGGAAGCATTTTGGTATTACGGAAGAATCATGGACTTTGGAACCAAACTTGGGTTTTAAGCCTGTGTTAGATTCAAGGAGGCCGTGACCCAGGTGGCTCTAATGCTGTGGCAGCCTGTGTAAGCAAACCCCAATCTAAGCCTGTAAGTGCCTCAAGGTTAGAAAATGGAAACCTAAGGACAACCCAACACAACAGCCAACTAGGCTTTAAGCCACAGCCAACAAATGATTTCCTTGCTTTGCTTCCACACCTTCTCTATAGAAGTCTCTCCCCAAGCTGCCCTATTAGAATCAGTTTTTGCTCAAATAAACTCAAGCTTTTTCATATGCCTCAGTTTGCCCTTTCGCACCTGGCACCATTAAACATATGCCTGGGAACTGGGGGGTCAAACCTCTCTGAGCCTCACCTTCCTTCTTGACGCAGAGGAGCTATTAGCCTCACTCACAACGTTGTCGGGATAACTAAAGGATCCGCTGTACGTAAGGAGAGCGTGGTATGTGTCCATTTGACGGGAGCGTCGTCCACCCGATGCCCAGCTCCTCAGGCATACTTAGCAAACGTCTGTGGAATAAGTGAGGCATAAGAATAACCCGTATCCAAGCATTAAGGATTATTACTCAGAAAACTCATTTGTTCCATAATATATAGATTTTCATCTGAAGGAAGTATTTTTGAAAATAGCATGATCTTTTAACTGAATTGGGAGAAAAAGGGACACTTCAACCATTTACTGTCTGTTGATTCCTACCCATGTTGTATTTCAAAAATATGCCCATACAGAGGACATCCCTGTGGTAAAGCATTAACAACTTAAGCCAAATGTCATTAAGTCTTATTTCTCATTCATGTGGAACTTTGGTAGATCACATAAGCCAGCATACTAATTCTTCATGCTCTGTATTTTCCATTTTTCGATTACTCTCTACTTGGCCCCGCTTATTTAATTAGGGATTGGCTACTTATCAGGCGGCAGAAGGATCCTTTTCTGGTGCCTTCCATTTTCCAAACTTTAAGGAGGGAAGTGTCTCATCTGAATTGTTCAGACACCTCTGACTCTGCTCATACATATTCATGGCCCCCTGGTCGTGTTTTCTCTGTGTGACTTGCTGCTAACAGATGATTCTCCCTCAAACCCTTTGCATTCACACAAAGCTGCTTCTATAACCGGCAGGAACATGAGCAGCAGGTGAAATCTCCATTACTGGTGGTTAGACAGGAATGCTAATTGATTTCAAATATTAACCGTTATTTCCTCTAAACTTCTTCTCTAAATATTTCGCCTATAGCTATTTGAATTTAGGACTTTTCTGAGGACAAGAATGCTTTGATTTGAATAGGAGCCTTTTGGTAGTAGATGAAGCAAAAACAGTTGTGATGGTTTGACAAGCCTAGAAACTACCTCTGGATGACGGTAGGGTCAACACCTGCACAATTGGGAGAAGGACCTTTCTCAATTTCCTCCCTCACTCTTAATTTTCCTAGTTCATCTTGTGCTCGTAATTTATGCTTTCTGGGCTTTAGCAGTGCTATTCAAGAAGAGGATCAGAATTAAAGCCTTTTAGACTAGGTCTTAGAAATCATATTATTGTCCATACTTCTTTGACTTAAATACAAAACAAAAGGAGACTCAAGGAAGAGATTTGACCAGTAGTACACTTCTGGCTAATGTCAGAGGGGGCCTAGCCGGGTCTCCTCGTTCCTCCCCTAGCTGCAACGCGGAGAGCAGTCGCCATGAAGTCAGGGGCGAGTCGGACAGAACCATTCGGGCCTGAGGGGTATTTAATCCACAGGCACTGTCTGACCTAACTTCACCTGCCTGGTTTATGGTTCCTTTTGGATGGGCGCCTGGGATGACTCTGGGCTGCCTTTAGGGCCTTCCGCCTGACAGCCTCTTTGCCTAGGGGTCCCCTTCCGGCGGCCTGAGATGGCTTCTCTCCTCTGTGCACTTCTCCCTTTCACTTTCTCCACAATTAATTGGCTCAGAGCAGAGGAATACCCATTCTCACTGCTCGGTAGGGAGCTAGCTGGGAACAGGTGGAATCCACATTCTGCTGTAGAGCTGCAGAGATGATGGGGTCTTGGTATCTCCAGTTGGAAGCGTGGACACCTTGTCTCAGAAACGTGACCTGCGGTGGGTAGGTTGAAGGGAGTACTGTATAGTGGTGAAGACGATGGGTTTCTGCAGTCAGAAGACAGTCTTGAGAGCTTTTGCCAACAATTAGTGACATGAGCTTCAGTTTCCTATCAGAGATAACAATGATAATAAATAATACCTAACTCATGATGTTACTGTGAAGATTAAATGAGGTAATAACTGGCATATATGCAGTGTTTAGAACGTTGGCTATTATTTTTAGTTTTATGATATATTAGTAACATATCCAGGTTCAAATTGGGTTGAAAAAGGCTTTTGTGGATTTTCCTAGAAATCAATGTATGTTATATAAGGTTGTTTCTATGGGAAAATATTCTGATTTCTGAATGAATTTTGGAACCTCATCGGTTTGTAAAATAGGGCTGCCCCTTCCATCTCTGTCTCTTTTTCCTCCTTCGTATTTCTTGAATTGGATATAATGGCTGAAATACCCTGAGTAATTCTGCAGATTGTGCTTCTCAAGTGACTCTGTTTGCAGAAAGGGACTCTGTGCTTCTGTGTGTGTACAACATTGAACAAGTAATTGGGTTTGGCTCCTTGCTCGATCACATGGATGGAGTGACCGGTCTCTCATTCATTTGCCTGACAGCTGTGACCCAAGTGCACTCTCTCCATGCGGATGTGTATGTCGTTGGCACCTGCTGGCTTGGCCCGGAGGGGTGTGGGCTGATGCTTTGAAAGAACCAAGGAAGGAAGCCCTGACTAGTGTGCTGAGGACCCGAAACACATTCGAAGAGCCCTGGAGCACTTTTGGAGGCTGTTTTTGAGAAGCTTCTTTTGAACGATAGAATATTTTAATAGTAACATCCTAAAGAAAGAGAAAAGTTTTCTTTTTTTAGTGATGATGAAAATTTTCATCATCTCCTTTCACTGGATGTCTGATCTCTATCGGGACATAATTTTTCCCAGAAGGCATGATTTGCTCTGTATATACTTCAAAAGGTACAAAGAACCACAGGATCAACCAAGATATTTCTTTTTTTTACACACAGAAAAGTGTTAGAATCCACATCTGTAGGTATGGCAGCTAGCTTAGGGATAGGAACCAGGCTCCTGGAAGAAAAGTGAAAGTGAGCATAAGTCGCAGAGAACTCTGCTGAGTGTGTTGGGAGAAAGTCAGGTGTGTCTGATTAGTGCAAATTTCATAAATTTTGGTGCTGGAGGGAGCAATAAAGTTAAGTAGAGCTCTATGGAATTATCTGAATAACCAAAACCTCTTTCTGTATTTTCTAGAGGTTTTGGTTAATGCCGAAAAATACTTAGAATTCAGAAAAGTGTTTAAAAAACAAGATATTAAAAAAATAAGTAGGAAAACAGAGTACAGAACAGAAATTGAATTGCACTTCCCAGGGCCTGAGAGAGACACAGTCCTCCCTCGGTGGCCCCTCCTCCCTCTGTCCGCCCAGGGGGAAAACAAAATCCTGGTTTCCTCCAATGGATGCTCCAGTCCCTTAGTTGGTTAAACCTGCGGATGGGGGACCCGCAGATACAGAGGGCCAACTGCAGTGACTTCTAGTGAAAGTGCCAAGAGTAGAGGATATGGGCAAAGGAGCTGCTTGTACTCCCTTCCCCACACCTCCTTTCCCCTGCTCACAGCAGGCCGGGTGCAGAGTGAGAACACAGCTGGGACGTGGAAGGTCACCGAGTGAGCAAGTATTGAAAGAGGACTCAGTGGTGGTTTAATGGGAAGAAAAATTGACCTGACAGTTTTTTCCCCCATTTTGAGCAGCTCTAATCATTAGATATTTCCTCCTAATATTGAAATAAAACCTGCCTATGGTACCTTTATTCACGGCTTCTAATTTTGCCTTCTGGTGTGATATAGAATAAATCCTATCCCTCCTCTGAATGACACTTTTCAACTACTTAAAGACAGGTTATATCCCTGTGCCCTTCTCCATTCTTACCTTGTCCCAAGGCATCTTAAATTTTATTCATTTAGTTAAATGTTACTGATCCCTTTAACTATTCTTCACATAATCTGTTTTGTAGACACTTTATTCTCCCAGTTTCTGGAGGCATTTGAGTTAGTCAATGGGCCTTTCCAACTGTTCGACTGGACAAAATGCTTCAGATCCAGGGTGGCCATTCCAGAGCACTGAGGGGCCATCCTTGTCCTGGACACTGTGCTTCTGTTAATGGAAATAAGGTTTCCCTTGAGGTTTCTGGGAAACTTCATCATCTTCGCATCGCATCATCGGCTCAGTCTGAACTTTCACTCAGTGACATACCCAGGTCTTCTTCATGCTGACCTTGTTAAGAAAACCTCTTTCATCCTGTTCTTCTGCAGTTAACTGAAAAGTATTGTCTTATGTAACCACAATAAAAAAAAAAAAAGAAAACGATTATCTTGAAACCTTATTCTGATTCCTATTAAATTCATTTTACGTGTTCAGCTTATTGCTCCAGCAGAGGCTAATCTTTTTGATTCTTGATTTTTGCAATCAAAAGCATGTTTTCTTTCTTAAATTGTGGCATATGCTGATATGATAAACATGCCTGCTGTGCTTAATAGAAATGTCAATTGAAATAATAATGTAGTTGCATTTAAGTATTAAATTGGAAAAGAAGTAAATGAATGAGAAAGGTATGGGGGAAAGAGCCGTTTTCATAAACTATTAGTAGGAGCACAGATTGATGCAAATATCCTGGAAAGCAATTTGACAATAGGTGGTAAAACTTCAAAGAATGTATATTCTTTTTGAAGTATAATTTTTCTTCCAGGAAATAATACAAAGGAACTAATCTGACCAGAGAGAATAGGATACATATTGCAACATAATTTAGAATACTGAAAAAGTAGGGAAATCTAGATGTATCAGTAGAGGATTGAGTTAAATTCTATTTAAGCTGTAAAATGGAATATTAAGCAGCCAGTAAAAATATCACATTTTTGTCTGGTAAAATGGGGAAAAAACAGACAATAAAATAGTCTGAATAGTAGAGCCATTTTTTTCATAAAAAGATGAGTACATATGCATGTGATGAGTCTGTGTACACGTAGAGAAATACCTGGAAGGCTGTATGCCACTTTAATAATGATTATATATTGGTGGTAGAATTGCAGGTGATTTTTACATTCCTGTTTATACTTTACTGTGTAAATTTTCTAAAATGAACAATCATTAGTTTTATAATTTAGAAGAAATTCTATTTTAGATTTTGGGGGCAAAAGTTTGAATGAATCATGACAAACACTGATCCTTAGGGCACATCACATGAAGTTTCTCTCTAGGTTGACACAAATGTAACAAATATTTCTTGGATTTGCATCAGTTACTGCTTACAGTAAGTTTATTATTCTAGCCAAAGCCTCTCCATGTTCTGTTAAGTGAGACCAAAGCCTCTTCCTCTTTATTTTTCACCCTGTTGAGGGTGTCTTAGGTTGGATTCCCTGGAAACAGACTGTGGTGTGGAGATTTGCCTGCAAAAGTTGGTTGAGGAGCGTTCTCAGTAGCTATGCTTGTAATGGGTGAGGGAAGCATGGCTGAGCAGACGTAGAAGTTGAATGGCAGTGCAGTTGCCCCAGAGGCCTTGGTCAATCCTACAGAGATCTTGGAAGCTGGGATGGCCCTTCAGATATGTCCTGTATTGAGGCAAAGGCCCAGGCTGTGCACTCCCGTCTTGACCAGTCATCGGATGTGGGCTGCCCCCACAGGGAACATAACCCTGCATGAGAAAGCTCCCTTTGACTGAGGGCAGTTCTCAAGGAAGGATTCATCCGTGAGTCATCAGCAAACGTTCCCAGCAGCTGGGGAAGTGAGTGCCTCTGTCCTGAAGGAGGGAATCTGGGTGATGCACCACAGGATCTACCACAGAAGGGCACCAGTGCACTCCTGCCTTTGGCCCCAATTATCCTACATTTTTTAAAATGAAAATAATTCTGTTTCTCCTCATAGTCCTTCCCCTCTCTGTCTCTCCACTGACAGAGTCCCATAGTTAAAACACCTTGATTCAAATACGATTCTATGAAGAGTTAGACTGAGGAAACATTCATTCATTCATTCGTTCAATATTTATATTTACTGAGCATTTCCTGTTGTGATAGGATTCTTCTAGGTGCTGAAAACTCTACAGGGAATAGAAACCCCTTTCTTATAGATCATGTATTCTAGGTGGCAGACTTTTGGCCGTATTTAAATTTCCTGTCTCCTCTCATCACAGAGGCTTTGTGGTTGGGCCAAGTTGACTGACACTCTTTACTCGTAGGGTGAGTCTGCTCCCTTGAAGAATTGCCTTAGTCACATGTGGATATAGGTTTTTGACTGTTTTCGTCAAGTATTAATCTTTCAAACGTGCCCAGGAAAGTTTGAATCCTAGCTGTGGATTCAACTTTTAGTAAAAATAGGTAAGTAAATAATAAATAAACTAAAAGTAATTGCTTGGTATTGTTTAGGTGAAATAACCAGTTTCCAACGGATGACTAGTCCATTCTTCAGCACTGTCTGTGGGCTTTTAGATACAGCCTAAAATACCTGTCTCAGATAACCTCAGTTGATATAAATGAACACAGGACTCTAAAATGGCTCTCTTTAGTCCTTCCTGCTTGGCACCTCTCCTAGATAAATGGGATTTGCTTTAAGGTCTCAGTTTTAAAATGAAATTGAACAGGTGACTTTGTGCTAAGCTCAGTCTTGAAAAGTGGGGGAAGATTAAGAAAATTGGTAAGACGATTTTTCTCAGTGGTATGATCTTCACATTTTGGTAAGCAAGGCCGCATTATTTCAGATGTGATGAAGAAATAATTTCTCTAGCTAAAAAAAAATCTAGTGGGGAGAAATGAAAACAAATGGTTAGTGTAGGAATGCTACATTTTGCTAGGTTTTTCTTTCTCAAGACTTAGTGAGTGATTACCATGTAAACTACATTACATTTTTTAAGTTTGTAATTATTTCTTTGTGTGTGTGTGGTTTTTTTTTTGGTTAAAAAAGTTTGGTGGCTAAGTTCAATTTTTTAAAAACGAACACTGCAATGTTTATTCTTTCATATGAAGGTGGGAAAGGATAATTGGTGTAACTAATAGACATCATTATGTTGACCATTATCCCTACATTCAGGGTTAGAATCTCAAGCTTCTGTGAATATTGTGAAAATGACTGAGATACTTATCAAAATGTTCATGCATTCATAGCAATTTTCTCCTTAAAAACAAAGCAAATGTTATAATTATGCAGATTTATATTCTGACCCACTCTTGTTCATTCAGATTAAGAGCTCTACACAAAACAAAAAACATAGTCACAAATCAGATACTGTTTCTTCTTTTCAGTGGAAAATTGTATTTCTACACTGGTGAAAACACAAGGCAGGGAACATTGCCATGAAATATTAAAATAATCACCTGTAAAACTACTCAGCCAGGGACTGGCCCGGTGGTGTAGTGGTTAAGTTCACACACTCTGCTTCAGTGGCCTGGGGTTTGCAGGTTTGGATCCCGGGTGCGGACCTACGCACTGCTTATCAAGCCGTGCTGTGGCAGGTGTCCCACATGTAGAGTAGAGGAAGATGGGCATGGATATTAGCCCAGGGCCAATCTTCCTCAGCAGAAAGAGGAGGATTGGCAATGGATGTTAGCTCAGGGCTGGTCTTCCTCACAAATAGGAAGAGAGATGGGGAGAAGCACCCAAGTTGGCTTTTGTGCCTCTATTGGAGCTTCTTCTTATCATCCTAAGTATGCATCTGTGGGAGGATTTCCTGTCGTTCTCTCTGCCACCAGTCTTGTGAGCACCTGGTTAGGTCTGTGAGAGAGCCTGTGACTTCCCGTGTGTCTGCAGCTGCTAGGCTTGCATTATTCTCATCCTAGCCTATCCTTGGCCGTAAGTGGTTAATCAAAGATTTAGCTGAATTCTTCTTGCTGTCCTTTATAGTGGCCCTTTCTTCCTCTCATGCTCTCCCACAGTGAATATGTGTTGGTTTCCCTTCTGTCCTTGGAGTCAGTTGTCTTGCTTTAGATTTCAGGCTATTTGGTTGTCATGTGACTTCAGTTATTTGGTAAATTCAAGAAAAATTGTGATCTTGCTGATTATCTGATAATTTTTTTGATGTAAAGTTGGGAGTAATGCTCTTTCCAGCTTTCTACATCACAAGTGGAAGCAGGAAATCTAGTAATTTATTCTTAAAAGTAAGGTGAGTAACCGTCAACTGTGTTTTCCAGATATGGCTAAGGTGGAGAAGAGGCACTGATCACCTTGAGAGATGGATAGAAGCTACTATAAATTGGTAATTGTCTTAGTCCATCCGGGCTTCTATAACAAAATACTACAGACTGGGTGGCTTATAAAAAACAAACAATTATTTCTCATAGTTCTGGAGGTTGGAAGTCCAAGATCAGAGCGCTAGAATGGTAGGATTCTGGTGAAAGTCCTCTTCTGGGTTGCAGACTGACAACTTCTCTCAGTGTCCTCACAGGGTAGAAGGGGCTAGGGAACTCTGTGGGGCACTAATCCCAACTGTGAGGGCTCCACCCTCATAACTTAACCATCTCCTAAAGGTCCTACCTCCTAATGCCGTCACTTTTAGGTTGAGGGTTTCAACATACAAATTTTGAGGGGACATAGACATTCAGACCATAGCAGTCTTTTAGTCTAGGGAAAAATATAGGAGAAACCTAAGATTAGGTAAGAACAGAAATTTTTACTTATTTCTCCCCTCTGGCCAGGCTTCTTCTGATAACTCTTTAGTATAAGTTATTCTAGGCTCATTTTGTACCTGTCCTGCCCCATACCTGGAGTCAGATATTTCTCAAAAACAAACAAAAAAACCACCCTGGCTTCTTTTAGTGGGAAATGGTATTTCAAGAACACATGAGTATAAGATGTGCTCGTTGCTACTGGGCTGGTCATTGTTTCTAGACCTCTTTAGTGGACAAGCTAAGAAATACACAAAACACACACACACAAACACATATGTACTAATATAAAACACTTTATGAGTTCCAAAAAATTCAGGGTTATAGGGTTTTTTACTTAATCTCTTCTGTTTTATATCAGTGTCTCCTTTCTATCAACAACAAAATCCCTAGTTCTCAAGGACACAGGGAATAACAGAATTTGAATATCCCATAATTACTCACTTACTTTATTCCATAGAGAAGTCTCAGGTTAACAATAATAATATTACCACAGCAATTTAATTGCTAAGTATAGTTAAATTATTTTGAATATGTTTTTCTCATATGACCCCCGTTTTTTGTAGTTGTACTATATTGACATTTTCTGATCATATGATATATGATATCATATATCAATATCCCTATTGATATAAACATGTCTGCCATTACATCCAATATTCTCTCTCTTTTTACCTTCATTTTTGTCTTAGTTCTACAAATGGTTATGTTTAATTTTACCCACCAATTCTTATGTTGATGTCTCTTTTGTAATTTTAGTTTTCTGAAGCCTGTTCTCTAGAAGATTTCCTGGGAATGACCCATGAGAACAATATTCCCTGAGTTTTTGAATGGTGATAACGATTTATCTGTATCCTTTATTGAAAGTCTATTTTCTCTGGATATAAAATCTTTGCCTCACATTTTCTTTCCTTGATTGTCTTAAATATGTTACTCTATTTTTTTTTCTGGCATAAAGTGTTGCTTTTGAAAAAAAATCTATTTTTCTTTTGCGTATAAGTCACCTATACTTTTTCCCTCCATGCTCAAAGGATTATTTCTTTATTTTTAATGTGCTGTAATTTTACTAAAATATGTCTTGAAGTAGGTTATTTTGTGCTGATATCCTCAACTACATGGTATGTACTTTCAAAATATAGTTTAAAATCTTATTTATTTTATTTCTGGGATGTGTTCTTGAATTATAGTTTTTTTGCATTTGTTTTGTTCCTTTTCATTTTTTTCGGGGACTCCTATTATCCATATGTGATTTTTTTGGTCTACCCTCAGTATTTGTCACTTTCCCTTGAATCTTTTTTTCTTTCTTCATGTCTTTTGATTTTAAAATTTTCCTACTTTCACCTTCTATTACTTTTAAGGCATTCATTACTGTGTACCTTCATTCTTGTAATCCTTCTTATTTAGTCATTATTTCTGAAATAAGTTTTTTCTTTTTGATTTTTTTCTCCTGAGTTCTGCCTGAGCTTTTCTAATTCTGATTGGTGTTGATCTTTCACACCGAGAATCGTTATTATAAGCTGGCAGTGGCATGTTCGAGTCTTGCGAGAACACAAATGTCTGGTCTGGATGCTTCCTCCAACCGCGTTTTCTGGGGTTATGATTCCTCTTCTTCCGGGAATTGATCCTGCAACCTGCCGTCCATGCTTGCTCCAGAGCTGCCGTATGCCCTCTTTCTGATGACAGTCACCAGGCCCAGGTTGGGCGCCTGACCCGAGCCGCGTCCATCCCCGTAGCTTTGATCTCGGCTCTGAGTTCAGAGTCCTTCTCGCGACTGTCGGCAGCCAAGCTGTCTGCCGTGTGAAGGAACTGATTATGCCCTGAGGAGACTGGAGCCCAAGATGCTAAGAGGTTCAGACATGAAGGTGGAGAAAGGGTTCCGACTGATTCAAGGCTGCAGTTACTCCTGAGGCCCAGCCGTGCCCATGACCTTCCCTATCTTGGTTGTTCTGCTTGATACCTGAGTATCCTGTCATAAACCCTCCCTATTGATATAAACATGTCTGAGTAGGGTCTGTTGACAGAAGGAATATATGTTAGAATGTCTTTATATTGCTGGTTTTGTTTTTTTTTTTGGTGGGGAAGAGTGGCCCTGAGCTAACATCCATGCCAATCTTCCTCTATTTTGTATATGGGATGCTACCACAGCATGGCTTGATGAGTGGTGTGTAGGTCTGCACTGGGATCCAAACTCGCAGACCCCGGGCTGCCAAAGTGGAGCGTGTGAACTTAATCACTACAAGTTCTTTATTGTACTTTTTACACAAACAATAATTAAGACCAGAACATGATAAACTCTTTCAAGCTGTGTAAAAACCATATTTTTCTTCACTTGTGCAACATTTTTGATAGTCTAAATTAATACTTCTGTTCAGAGTATCCTCATCTAACTTTCATTCAGAGTCTTCTTATTTCTGCTTTATAGACACCTTTAAATCTTAGAGTGGATAATGCTTTTTCTTCTCCATGTTTGTTTTGTTTTTTCTTGTTTTATCTCTTTGTGTTTTCTTTTTATGTTCTACATGGATTTTTTAAATTTGTTATTCCACGTAATCTTCTTAATTCTCTGCATGTCTATTCTGCTCTTTACTGCATTGAAAGCAGATTTTCATTTCACTCTTGCATTCTTTTCTCATTTCAGCCAATACCCTTTGTATCTCTGCCTGTATTTCAGCCTTTTTGTTTGTTGTTTTTGTCTGCTCCAGTTTCAGAGAGGCTCTGAGATCTCTGTGTGGACAGAGTCTTGGAAAATTCTAGTATCATTTTAAAGAAAAGAAATTTCAGAGCCATGACCTCCCTTAGTCTTGAGGGAAATCTCTTCCTCCCTTTCAGAAATTTTCTTTCCCTTACGTTTTAGTTTATCTCCTGGATGCACTGACGAACTCAGGAAGAGTTCCCCAGGATGGCATTTTTCAACCCCTTAGTCCCCTTTGTTGTTCACTTGGGCTCAGGTGACTCTCCTCTTTCAAATCTAAACCTGCAGGTCAGAATGTAGCATGTACCTTCATTCTGTTTATAATGCCTGACTGGCGTCCGTCGCATATGCCTGTGCTAGTGCTGAGTGAACTCGTGCCCCTGGCTGTGTGAGGGACGTGATGGAGGTGCCTTGAACAGAGTCCTGTATGACAGGGCACACCCATCTCAGCACCCCCGCTCTACTGGGTCTGTTTGAATTTTGGTGTACTTTTTTTCAAATACAAAACATCCTCGGATACTATCTTAATGCTCCTCTCTACTTCCTACTAATGGAATGGAAAAATAAAAAAGAAAAGAGCCGATGGAAATGATGTAAGAAGAGGACAGGATTCTGGTTACTTCTGAAAATAATTCCCTTTTTTTCTACAGAGTCCAGCCACTATATTCTGGGGTTAGATGTACAATGGGAAATGAGTCAGAGATTTTTCCTTTTTTGTTTTCCTTTTGCTTCTGGGTCAGATGATTATGGTACAGACTCCAATTATTTGGTTTTCAATCTATCCTCACTGACAATGCCATTTAGGGGAAAGTGCCTGGAAAATTTGGTACATCATTTTTTTTCTTTTCTATCATGAGTTTTTGTCCCTTTCTTTTATCTTCATGGATGTTTTAATGGAAGACAGCAGACTAGACACATCTAATCAGTATTCATGTTCCCTATTAAATCTCATTTGATTTTTGGGAATTGTACTAGTGTTTATGAAGAAAAAACCCTATCAGTAAATTTGGCAGCAGCATTTATATTTTTAGTGCCAAAGACAATAAAACAAAAGTATCCTCTGTTTCTACAGCCTCTGTTTCTATAGCCTCTGTTTCTGGGGCACAGAATCTCTATAGTACAGTGAGTAATAGCATGGACTTTGAAATCGGACAGACCTGTCTAGGCAACACCTCGTTCTGTGACTTTGGGCTATGTACTCAACCATACTGAGCCTTGCTTTCTCAAGTGTAAAATGGAGATAATAGTACCCACCTTATAAGGTTGTTGTGAGGAATGCACTTAGCATTGTATTTGCATATCATAAATACTCAAGAGACGGTAGCCATGATTATTACACGTATGATAGGAAATATTACCTTTGAATTTCTTGAATGCACATGAAATTTATACCTTGTAAGCAAGATTAAATCATATTCAATACTTGCAGGAAATAATATTTTTGATAGACATAGGCAACTACATGAGCTAAAATATAATTATTTTAACAATAAACCACAAATAATTTTCCTATCCTGCACACCTTACCCATATATGTTAGCATGCAAATATATCCCTAGGTAATTTGTGTAGGAGGTGATTATTTAGTTATTTACTTAAGAAAGTGGCAATTGGTTCACACAAAATATATTTCTAAAACAAAATTGCTAATCTGCTTTGCCTACAGGCATGATAATGGTCTCTTTTAAGAGAACAACAATCTCCCACACAAGAAAGAAAACAAAAGGTTTTTGACAAAATTACTAAACAACTCTGCACTAGTTGTGTAAAGTCTCATCAGACACCAGCTGAGGAAGGTCCGTCACGACAGCACGCAGGAGCCTCAGAAACAGCCAGCAAAGGACCCCCCACAGTTGCTGGGTTCCAAGGTCATGAAGTTCTGTCCTGCCACAGAAAGATAGGACTTAGGGATCAAAGAACATGATTGGCATCAAAACTGGCATAACTTTGAAAACAGAATACATGTATATTCTTGGTAACTTCACCAAACCATTTCATGTGCCAAGAAAGTTACCACCATGTCTACCCAGAGCCACTTCTGGATGATGCAGAATGAATTGCACCGTCTGAGCTTATCCAGCTGTGTTGCTGCGCCTCCTCCTTTCCTTCTCCCTCTGCTGCCGATCTCCTTTCACTACGTCCCTGTTTGTTAACTTCCTCACCTCTGGAGTTTGTCACCTTCCGCAGTGGAAGTTTCACTATTTTATTTCTCATATAAAAGACTTGAAAAAGAAGAAATTTGGAAGTATAATCTTTACCAGGGTGTTGAAATATGTGAATTTCATTGTTTGAGACTATTATCCTTAAAAAATAGCACAGTGTATTTTTATTTTAAAACATATCCAGCTTTGTGTGGTGCATTGAAAAAGAAAGAAAAAGGAAAAAGTTTAGCAAATGCTAGGTTGTGAATTAGAAATGACCCTCAATTAGGGAAGAGCCGTTGGTTCAGAGAAAAGCTGGCAGAAGGGCATTCACTGCCCCGGATACAGTGGAAGGAGACCTGGGCAATTGATAGACTCATGTCTTCAAGAACTTCTAACTGCCACCTGCTAGGTGTCTGACTTTGCCTAAGTCCCTTTACATATCTTTGAGTCCATGCATGGTTAATCGTGAAGTGTGGTACAAATATAAATTCCATTGTGTTTATATAGATTCTTCTGATGAGGAGTCTTTGAAAAAAAGCAGGGGTCGAAAGTTCAAAACAGCACAGTAAATGAGACCTTTGCTTGCAGAAATTAAACATACAGTCTCGCAGAATAGGAAAAATTCTGAGTGAAGGGGGCAAAGCAGTGTGTAATGAATGAGCATGACCCCTGGAGCCAGATGGCCTGGATTTGAGTCCCAGCTCTCCCACTTACCTGGGGTGTTATCTTGAAGAGGTTATTTATCTTTCTGTTCCTCAGTTTCCTCATCTGTAAAACAGGGATGGTAATGATAGTGCTTACCTTGTAGTGTTATTGTAAGAATTAAATAAGGTAATATGTGTAAAATGCTTATTATGTGAGTGTTTATGAATCTAACTTGGATATCATGTGATTTGATGAGGAAATTAAAATTAATAAAAATCTGTTTTTAATTTGCAAATAGGATTTAAAAAAGTGAAATGGATTATAGTGGATTGAAAGAAGTATATCCCTGGATCTTGGTTCCATTGAATCTTTGTACCAATCATAGGAGATCTAGGTTGTCACAACAATCCGTCTGAATTTGAATAGCACAAGCTTCCCTAAAGTCCCTAAGAAGTCCAGTAAGAAGCCCTGGGTTCCCCACAGTAGGACCAAAGCATTCACAAAGCTTTATAAATAGCTGCACACAATTCTAAAGAGGAAGCTATATGAAAGTGCAGTATCCAGTTTTAGCTCCTGTGCTGTTAAGAATTGTGGGGTGGAGGGGAGATATCACTGCAGCACAGTATTGTGACGGGTTGCATTATTCCCAACTGTTTGCTCTCTGTCACATGGTTCAGCCAATGAGGTGTGAGTGGATATGACAGTTTTCTCACCCAGTAGAAGCTTAAATGCAATTGAGTGCTTCTTCTTGGGTCCTCTTTCTCCTGCCCTTTACACATGAGAATGACAGGTCTCAGACAGTGCCTACTCCTTCGACCTGGGTTTGGGAATAAGACACGTGAGGGCTGCTGAGCCTAGCAGCCGAGTTCAGCAGCGCCCAGCCTCGTCACAGTCTTCAAGCAACATGAGGAGGGAGCCCGTGCTTGTTGTAAGCTGCTGAGCTACTGGGGCCGTGGGTTCCTGAGACAAAAGCCGACACATACAGTACTGTTTGTGTAGTTTCCTCAGTCGCCTCCTGGAGGGCATGGTCTCAGTGATCTGGGGAAATCTGATGCTGAAACAGCTCTTTGGTACATTAGTGGAACTTACATGTCCTTCTTATACTCAGAATACCCATGTTGTAAAGACAGTGAATCTAAGACTTTGTAAATAGACATTCTAACTTTGGTGCCTCTCTGTTGACATCTTTGAGGGATTAGTAATAGTGTTGGGGGACAAGGGTCTGTTGTCTTTCTTTGCTGCTGTTGCAAAGTACCACATACCTTGGTGGCACCACTTGAATTACAATACTTTATCTAGAATAGATGGAATGATAATAATACTCTGACTTTAAATTTCCACAGCTTCTTTTGTCTAAGGCTTTCAAAGGACTCTAGAAAGAGTGTCTCACTGATTCTTACAATTCGTCCACACAGTGAAGTAGCTGTAATTATTGCACAACCTTTGCAAGTTGGAAACATGGAAGCAAGCGAAACGATGGTTCTGGGCAATAAAATACCTGGGTTTTTGAGGTTACACAGGCAAAGTATCAATGACGAACTAAACTTGAAATGATTTCTCCTGTAAGTTACTATATGCAGTGTACTGTTTGGAGACTATAAAAAGTTCAGCTTTTTGGTGGAACAGAGCAGAGGATAAGTTAAGTAAATGATGTCAAATATAAGATGAAGCATCTGTTTTCACCTGACTATGAATATTCTGACAAATTTCCTCACTTTCTTGATAATTTCCTTACATTCTATATAAAAGTGGTATAATTTTTATTTTTTTCTCCTTTCATTCATTGGAATTTTTAAAAGGATTTCTTTGTGGCTAAGTACATGGTTTAGTTCTAAACATTTAAAAGATACAAGAGAACAATGTGTATTCTTGGTTAACTATGGTACATAGTTCTAGATATTTCTATTAAATGAGATTTAGTCATTGTGAATTACACTTCTTAAGAACCTTAGTAAGGTGTTCTGTGCTTGATTTATCAAGTTCTGAAAGAGACATATTAAAATTCTCCACTATGATCATGATTGTTATGGTCAAAATTACTTATCAACATTCTGTTCATTCCTTTTCATTCACTGAAGATTTCAGCACTATTCACCATAACTCTTGTCCTTTCTCTTGATGATCTCAGCATTCATGTAGATGAACCATTCAACACACTTTTCTCTTATTATCAATTATTTTTTCTTTTACCTTTCCTCAGCCACCCTCTGCTCTACCTAGATCTTATTACCAGTAATTTAAAAAATTGTCATTACCATTAACCAAAATGATTTCAATTTCAAGCAGTCCACATTTTGTTTGCCGTCTTTTCCTATCTTTCCAGCTCATTTTCTACTGTAACAGTTCTTCAACTACCATATCCAATCTATTGATTCCACTACTCTTTTATTATCCATCATCCCCTCATGTTTTGTTTTTTTCTACTTACCCAGCTTAAATTCCATGGTCCATCACTATAATCATTCCTTTGTATAAACCCTCAACTCCCTTGCTCCATCCTATGTTCCTTTAAAACTCCAACACTGGACACGTCCAACTCTCTACCTGCTCCATACTTACTTACCAGTGAGCATTGAAACATTGCTGGAGAACAAGACACAGGTTGGCTGGTTTCAGTTTTCATTTATGACCACAAAAGGGACACTATCTGTCATTTCTACTACATTCCCCACTCATCTAGGAATGGGAATGCAGGTCCTCTTTTACAGTTTCAGAAACTTTATTCTTCCTTTCCACTTCCTCATTCTCAGCTAATAACATCACTTTTATTTCACTGGGAAAATAGAAGTTCTCAGAAGCCAAGTCCCAGCTCTTTTCACACCAGCTCTACCCACTCACCTGCATCTGTATCTGCAGCCTCTTCCTTGCCTTCTCTTGCAACAGTGGCTCCCTGCTGCTCTCCAGGACCAATTCCTCCCTTTTAAATTCAGTCCTTTGGCTACTTTTATTTTTTTTTAAGTTTTTAATTTTTATTGATGTCTTGATAGTTTATAACATTGTGGGGTTTTAGTTGCACATTATTATTTGTCCGTCACTAGATGGATGCATCCCTTCACCCCTTGTGCCCACCCCCTAACCCATTTCCCCCTGGTAACCACCAGCCAGTTCTGTCTGTCTGTGTGTTAGTTTATATTCCACGTATGAGTGAAATCATGCGGTGTTTGTCCTTCTCTCTCTGGCTTATTTCACTTAACATAATACCCTCTAGGTCCATCCACATTGCTGCAAATGGAACAATTCTGTCTTTTCTTATGGCTGAGTAGTATTCCATTGTATGTATATACCACATCTTCTTTATCCACTCATCAGTCAAGGGACACTTGGGTTGCTTCCACTTCTTGGCTGGAGTGAATAATGTTGTAATGAACATAGGGGTGCATAAGCCTCTTTGGTTGGTTGATTTCATGTCTGTTGGGTAGATGCCCAATAGTGGGATTGCTGGATCATAAGGCATTTCTATTTTTAATTTTTTTGAGGAATCTCCATACTGTTTTCCATAGAGGCTGCACCAGTTTGCATTCCTACCAGCAGTGAATTAGGGTGCCCATTTCTCCACAACCTCTCCAGCATTTGTTGTTTTTTGTCTTGGTGATTATAGCCATTCTAACGGGTGTAAGGTGATATCTTAGTGTAGTTTTGATTTGCATTTCCCTGATGATTAGTGATGTTGAACATCTTTTCATGTGTCTATTGGCCATCTGTATCTCTTCCTTGGAAAAATGTCTGTTCATATCCTCTGCCCATTTTTTTTTTTTTTTTTTTTTGGTGGGGCGGAGGAAGACCAGCCCTGAGCTAACATCCGTTGCCAATCCTCCACTTTTTGCTGAGGAAGACTGGCTCTGGGCTAACATCCGTGCCCATCTTCCTCTACTTTATATGGGACACCACCATAGCATGACTGACAAGCAGTGCCTCGGCTGGTGCCCAGGATCCAAACCTGCGAACCCCGGGCTGCAAAAGTGCAACCTAAACCACTGTGCCACCGGACTGGCCCCCTCCTCTGCCCAGATTTTGATTGGGTTGTTTATTTTTTTGTTGTTCAGTTGTGTGAGTTCTTTACATATTATAGAGATTAATCCCTTGTTGGATATACGATTTGCGAATATTTCCTCCCAGCTGGTGGGTTGTCTGTTCATTTTGATCCTGGTTTCACTTGATTTGTAGAAGCTCTGTAGTCTGATGAAGTCCCACTTGTTTCTTTTTGTTTCCCTCATCCAAGTAGACATGAAATCCAAAAGGATCCCTTTATCACTGATGTCAATTAGTGTACTGGCTATATTTTCTTCCAGGAGTTTTATACTTTCAGGTATCACTTTCAGGTCCTTAATCCATTTTGAGTTGATTTTTGTGTATGGCGATAGAAGACGGTCTACTTTCATTCTTTTGCATGTGTCTGTCCAATTTTCCCAGCATCATTTGTTGAGGAGACTTCCCTTTCTCCATTGTATGTTCTTCGCTCCTTTGTCGAAGATTAGCTGTCCATAGGTGTGTGGTTTTATTTCTGGGCTTTCAATTCCATTAATCTGTGTGTCTATTTTTGTACCAGTACCATGCTGTTTTGATTACTATAGCTCTATAGTATATTTTGAAATCAGGGATTGTGATGCCTCCTTTTACATTCATTGATTTGTTTGCTATACTCCAGCAATTATTCTTTTTCCCTCTCTAATGATCTATGGGATCATTTCCATCAGTGTATAAACATATTGCAAAACTCCAATAAAAACACAAACCTTTCTCAGATCTCACACCCCTCCCCAGATACTGCATCATTTCTCTGTTTTCTTAAAATACTCTTGTGTCCAATTCTCACTTTACATTCTGTCTTGATCCCACTCCACGCAGGCTTTGTCCTTCCAGTTCACCAAAACTATTCTTTTCAAAGTTACTCATGACCTCCACATTGCCACATCCAGCTGTCAGTTCTTAGTCCCCATCTTCAAACACTTAGTAGCATTTTTATACAATGAATTACTCCTTCCTTGAAACACTTCACTTAGCCTCTGGGGAACCTCATTCTCCTGATTTTCCTTTTTCCCTCTACCTGCTACTGTTTAGTCTCCTCCATAGCTCCTCTCCTCTTTCTCACCTCTAAATGTTGGAGAGCCCCACAGCTTAGGACTAGGCCTATTTCTCTTTTCCATATACAAGATTTTTCTGATTTTCTCAACCAAGGCTTTTATAATGCTTCATAAGTTGATAACTCCTAAGTTAGCCTCTTTAGTCTTGGCTTCTCCCCTGAGCTACAGGATTGTAGATCCAACTTTCTACTTGATATCACCTCTTAGGTGTATAATAGGCATTTTGAACAGAACTCTTGATTTTTCTGTTCACATCTGCTGCTCTCTGAGTCTTTCCCATCAACGTGACATCATCATTCAGCTAACAGTGTGTGGCTAAAAATTTAGGAGTTATCTTTGATTCACATTTTCTCACACCCTCATCAACTTATTGTCTTTAAATATAACCCAAATTCAGTCATTTCTCAGCGTTCTCACTGCTCTCATCTCATCCTGGACACCGTCGTCTCTTTTTGACTAATACAGGCCTCTTTACTCCTCTTCCTGCTGTCACTGGGGCTCCCTTCAGTCAGTTCTCTAGAATAGCAGTTGAGCTGATCTTTTCCACAGGAAAACTGCTTAAAATCTTCCAGTGATTCTCAACTTTCTTAGTAAAATAAAAATTCCCTGCAGCAGCTCACAAGGTCTACCTGCTCTGGCCTGACACTCCTCTGACCATGTCTCCTACTTGACTTTGTTCTGTCAGCTCCAGCCATACCAGCTTTCTCACTGGTCTTGGCATTTGCAGTCTTGTTCTTGCCTCTGGGTCCTCACTCTTGCTCCTTGTGTCTCCTGGAATCTGCTTTCTCCAGAACCTCAGATTCTTTCTAGCTTCATTCAGCTCTTTGCTCAAATAGCTCTTTGAAGAGAGACCCTCCTTGATAATCAGAGCCTAAATAGTCTTCAGTACCCTTCTCTAGTCTCTTATTCTGCTCTATTTTATTATATTATATATTTCTTTGTTTATGACTATTATCTTCCATGCTAAAATGTAAATTCTATGATTGTGAGATATGTGTCTGTCATGTGATAATCAATCTATTCACTGAGATATCTCTAGTGAATAGCACGTAGCAGATTGCAGGGACTCAATATATATTTGTTGAATGACTATATGCGTGAATTATTTTTGATATTGGCATATAAACGTTGTATCCTCTTTGTGGATTGTAAATTTTATCATTTAAAAATATTTGTTGTTCCAATTGATGTTCTGGCCTTAGATTCCAGCTTATCTGATATCAATATTGTGCTGCCTGTTTTTCTTTGTTTACATTAGACCACTATATCTTTGTGCATCACTTTTTATTTATTAACTTTTATTGATAGTGATATCTCCTTTTCCTTCCCAATTTGCCAAATTCAGATCGAATTGTTCCATGGTAACAGGGACTTTAGCAGCAGCGAACCTGCACAGAGACGTCAACATTTGCAACTCTTCAGATCAGGTAGCTTTCTTGAAGTAGCCCCTGAATAAGAGTCTTCGTCTGAGGCATTGCCAGCTGTAGGATGAAGGAAAAGACTGTAATCTGTGGGCCCTCCTCATTTGCTTTTGTTGAGATCGAATATGATTTGTCTACAAGGAGCCAGGCTGGGCAGAGATGGGAGCCCTATGTCGAGTTGCTAATAGATGAGTGTATGGCAAACCTAAAGGGGTGATCTGAGTGGAATGTTTTTCACCAAGCTCATTTATGAATGGATCCTGGTAGTGAATGACAGTACATGGTAGAAATCTGGGGGAAATTTACCCCTTAATCACAAATCATATTACAGCTAAACTCCTCTCTTAAAACCATTTTCACAACAGTTATTCCAATTCAGGACCAAGAATGTCATTTCTCTCTCTCTCTTTTCTTTTTTTTTTTTTTTTGTGGGGAAGACCAGCCCTGAGCTAACATCTGTTGCCAGTCCTCCTCTTTTTGCCTAGGAAGACTGGCCCTGGGCTAACATCCATGCCCATCTTCCTCTACTTTATATGGGACGCCGCCACGGCATGGCTGACAAGCAGTGTGTTGGTGGGCACCTGGGACCCGAACCCGCGAACCCTGGGCTGCCAGAGCGTGACCTAAACCGCTGCACCACCAGAGGGCCCCTCTCTCTCTTTCTAATCCTTAATATTGCTGTCCAAGGCCCATCCACTCACAGCTGAATAGGGGAGGTTAAGCAGCTATGAACAATAAAAAGACTGAAGTGTATTCCTACTCTATGGGTGACACATCTAGTATAATGATCTTTTACAGTTCTGCCTCACATGCGTAAAATCACGGAGTGTTTTCTCTTATCATCAACCCTAAGCCAGTTGCTGATAACCTAAAACGAATTCTCACTTTTCTAGACTACTGTGTCACTCATCTTAATATCGTTCTTGACAAAGGCAATTAGGCAGCTAATAATCCCTGGCCAGGTTAGTAAAGGTATTAAAGAAATAAAAATCAGAAGAGGCCAACTGGGGATTTTTACCTCATTTAAATCTTCTTAATGTAAACTTATTAACTTGAAAAAACTCCATTGTACTACATCAGTAGAGAAAGGTCCGAGTTTGATCATCAGATCCAAGAATGAGAGCAGATTCTAAGACATAGTTGCTCATAATATCTATTTAGTGAGGGAAATTATGTAAACTCAAATCTACTGGACATTGGAGCATGCTTAACTGAGATTTACAAAATCAATTCAATTTTCATAAACTTTTGTATTTTAGGGAACTTGCTGATTGAGTTAGTAATTCTCCTGTATATTGTGAAGCTGATAAAAAACAAAAACAAAAACTCAATTTAAATTAAAGACCTGGGGAGGATTTCCTGCCCCTGCTTTGATAGGTAGTTTCTCTTCCTTGCTCATTTATCAACTCCTCTCAGCATTTCCTAAATATTCACTCATTCACTTATTCAGTTACTCATTCATTCATTATTTGCTGAGTAAAGTCTATGTGTTGAGAATTGTTCAGAGATCTGGGCATAGATCAGGGAACAAAACAGACAAATTTCTGCCCTTGGGGAGTGTTCGTTTTATTACGGGAAACCAATATTTAAAAAATAAGCAAATAGACATATAAAATAATGTCAGTTTGTGAAAAGTGCTACAGGGAAAAATAAAGCTAAGAACCCAGAGGGTGATCAACTTCATTATTAAAGAGAGACAACCTTTTACTCTCCAGCTATGTGATTATTAGACATCCCATTTAACAGATATTCCAGCCATCATGTTGATCATGTTGATAAATTGTAAGCCTTTGTTTGTGTTTTTTTTTTCTTTTTTGGATAATGGTTCTATGAGAGATTACCCAAAATGGCTGCATCAGAATTTCCTGGAGGTCCTTATTAAAAATACATATTCCTGCGGGGCTGGCCTGGTGGCGTAGTAGTTAAGTTTGCGTGCTCCGCACCGGCAGCCCGGGGTTTCGCAAGTTAGGATCCCGGGCCCAGATGGACATATTGCTTGTCAAGCCACGCTGTCCCATATAAAGTAGAGGAAGATGGGCACGGATGTTAGCCCAGGGCCAGTCTTCCTCAGCAAAAGAGAGGAGGATTGGCAACACATGTTAGTTCAGGGCTAATCTTCCTTAACAAAAAAAATAAAATAAAATACATATTCCTGGGTCCCACCCAAGATGCATTAAACCATAGTCTTGGGGGACAAGGCCAGAGCTCATGTGCCTTTGAGAGAGTACCCCAGCTAACTGGATGTGCCACCAGGATAGGAGTCACTGCAGCTACCTAAGGAAAAAAAGGTCATTAAACACAGTCATTGGCTTTATTGTTAGCACATGGAGAAATCTGTTAGGAGCAGTATAAGATAGTTTGTGGCTTTTGTTGACCTTTTCTCATCCTTAGTCTCTGTAGGCAGGAAAAGGTCAGAACAAGCTTCATGACCTCAATATAGAACCTCAGTTACCGAGGCTCCTGCAGGACCTCAATATGACTGTGAGGTCAAATCAGGCAGGTGTTTTGATGGATCAGGTCACAATTTATAGTCGGGCACAACAGTGATGTGATTTGTTCTTCTAACCCTCTGAACTAGATACACAATGGTCTGACTCTTAGATGAGCTGTGCCCCATCCAATGGAGTATAAAAGATGATCACTGTTACACGTGGCATGGCTTTATTGTCATAACCGTAGTGGCAATAACTGACAAGAAATGGATTACAATTTCAAAAAGGACAGGAGACAATAATTTTTGATTGAGGTCTCTCAATTTTTAACAGGACTTTGGAGAATAATCCTGCATACAGCAAGCAACTTAGTTAATTACCTAGTGAATTACTTTTTGTAATCAGTAAACCTCAGAGGATACATTAGGAAGTTATATTGCTTGAGGTTAAAGATTATGTGGTAGATTTAATGATTGTGGTTATGCTTCATGATAGTGTTTTGCAAACCTATCTTCATATTGATAAATCACCTAAGGAGCTTAAAAAAATCTGCCCCACTTCCGGATATTCTGAATTAATTGGTCTGAGGTGGAGTCTAGGCATCTGATTTAAAATATAGCTTCCTGAGTGATTCCAATGTGTGGCCTGAGCAGAGACTGCTGTCCTGTGGCATAGAACTTTGGTGCCACGATCCTCCTGGATGCTTGCCCAGCAGCAGACCTCACGTGTTCTTATCAGGCTATCTGTTTCCCCATTTAACCAGAAACGTGGAACACTAGTCACACCCAGGTACTCGTCAGGGAACATACTCTCGGACTCATGACCACTCAGTGCCTGTCAGAGGTTGACTTAGAAAAACCTTATCAAAAATCATCCAATAACACCTTACTGGGTTTCAGATAAGGAAAACAAATTACAAGTATTACTATAAAACTAACAACCACTAGTACTTAAGTTTTTAACCACTAGCAGAACTTAGTTATTGTACTCTCTTGTCTTTTTAATTCAGTTCTATGTATTATCTTGCACTATTTTTAAATTTTGATATGTATAGGTCCCACATCCATGCACTTAGATGACAAACTTTTGAAAGAAGGGGCTGTGTCTTTTATGTTTCTGGGTCTTTCCCTCTTCTCTATTCCCTCAGAATACAAATGGTGCCAGGAATCTAGAAGGTGTTTGATAAATATTTTTAAAAGAATGAATAAATGGATGAATGAAAAATTGATCCTTATGTCTCAAGTGACAGAATATTAATTGTATCTCCTTAGAATTGTAAATATCCTAGGAAAATAAGAATTTTAATAAATAATATATAAATAAATAAAATCAAGTACCTCACATTGTATTAAAAAACGAAATAAACCCAGCTAGTGTGACATCCTTCCCTACATAGGCTCGGGCCTTCATCTTCTTTCTCGTGAGTGTTCTGAATTCCACACTTTTAGCAAGTCCACAGCTTAATGGGAACCTGTACGTGTGATGGACGGTCATTTATCAGTTTCTTTCTGTATCGGTGACTGAAACTTACAGCTCTCAGCATTTCCCCATTGCCAGAGATTGATGGCTTTGTTTCCTCCTCCTCCCTTTGGTCTGGAGGGAGACCCTGAGTGGGGTTTCTGCCAGCACCCTGGAAGGTTTGGCTCAGTCCCAGAGCCAAGAGCTCTGCTGCCCAAGCTGTGTTCACGCCACAGAAGCCCTTGGGCTTTTTTGGATTTTAATCACTTTCTGAGCAGATGCGTTTCTGTTAGGGTGGACAAGGTATTGAAACTTGCATGCTGCTCATTAAAACCTCAACTCTGTTTGGTTATAAAACAGTGTTCATTTTTTGCTTCCAACAAAGAAATTAAATGCAAAATGTTGTTTCTTTCAATCTGATTCCTGTTTCCACAGTTACATTTCTCACCAAACTTAAAGAGACTACTAACCTGTAATGTCAAATTATTAATAACTCCTTTTTGGTTGAACAATGACAAGAGAGTTAAATGGAAACAAATGTGTAAGATATCAGCAAACTGCCTGTGCGCTGTTCACTGTCTTTGAGAAAGGAAAACGTGTGTGTGCGTGAATAATTATGCATTACACACACAAGCAACATGTGTTGACTTTTTATTGTCTGACAAGGTGCATAGTGTGTTACTTAATTGCAAACATTGATTTTCACACAAAAATATGATTTGTATTTCACACAAATACTTTTATTTTTATAGAACTGTCTTATGAAGAAGGAGGGTGGGAAATTAGCCAAAATTAATAAGAGAATTTTTTGTACCTTCTTGCTGCCAGAAAATACCATATACACAGTCTAATAATTGACTTATATGGCTTTGTATGCCTGGCAGCCTCTATCTCTCTTTTTTATCTCTCCTATATTGTTTCCTGCCTTCTCTGAAAAGCCCCTGGAAACCAGATTTGGTATTTGTATTGTGTTGAAATGATTCTGGTAAAAACAGGTTCTGAATATACATGACAGGTGTCAAGAATAGCAGCTGGATCTGGTTTAGAGGTCTAACAGATGGGAAAACATTAAACTGGAAATGGAGAGAAAGAATCTCTGATTCTCTGACACTGACACCTCTATGGTTGTCAGTTTGTGACCATTTCTAAGAGCTGCTAGCCACCAGCCTTCATCAAACTGTGGCATTGTGTTAGAAGGGAAAAATGACAAGAGAATTAAATTGAAGAGAGATGTCCCTTAGAAGGACAGAAAGAGAGGGGGTGAGGCTATAACTAGCTGATCCAAAATTTTGCTTAGAAAAATGCAGTGCTTTGATGAATAAAGATTCTTTATAATAAAATTGCCTGTGCTATAATAAGTAGCAAATAGAAATTTCATAAATTGTGTAAATTGATGTTGCTATCTTTTCTACCCTTGTAACCTCTGATTCTTCAGGCCATATGAGTCAGGAGCTAAACATCGAATATTGTCAACAAAAACAAATATTTCACTAGCTCTGGTCCTTGCGGAATCTCCTCTCACCCCAATGTTTCTGGAAATGTCCAAGGCGTGTTTTGTCTAAGCTCACCAACACATCCCTTCTTAGCTGTAACAGGTCAACTGCCATTTCTTCTTCTCTCTTAACTTCCCGCATGCCTGTTGCTGACAATTTCAATCCTCAACAAATCGTGTGAGAGTGCCTTTCAATTGCTACCGCCATTTGCAGTGTGTGTGGGGGTCCATAAGTTGGGATTCTTTTATTTGCAAGTGACAGAAGCCAGTTTACTTTAGCCTTGAGTGGCTGATGAAGTCCAGTGGCAGGGCTGCAGCAGTCTCAGAATAAGGGGGGTCAGGGAATCCATCCTGCCAGGAGTTCCCCTCTCCCTTTTTGTCTTTTTGCATCTGCTTCATTCTTATCTTCAGACCAGCTTTCTCTTCTTCTTCAAGCCACAGGTGGGTAGTTTCTAATCTTTGTATTTTGTAATCTAGCCACCCCAAAGAGACTGCCACCTCTCTCAATTCTAGAATTTCCAGGCAAGGGCCTTGTTGGCTCAGTGTGGGTCAGATGCTCTCCTCTGGATCAATCTGAATCAACCATGGCCATGGAAGAATAATACTGTGATGGACTCAACTCAAGGCAAGGGCCCATTCCTGGGCCAGTCAATGGTGGTCAGAGTGCAACCTGACATGGTAACATGGCTGCTAAGTGACGGGCGATCAGGAGTCACACTACTGAATCCTGAGCATAGAACTTCTTACTAGTAGGAATTTAAAAAATTGCAGAACGTTGAATAAGAGCAGAGAGAGTGGGCACCCTTGTCTTGTTCCTGTTCTTGGAGTGATGGCTTTCAATTTTTCCCCATTGAATATGATGTTGGCTGTGGGTTTGTCATATATGGCCTTTATTATGTTGAGGTACTTTCCTTCTATACCCATTTTATTGAGAGTTTTTATCATAAATGGATGTTGGATCTGGTCAAATGCTTTCTCTGCATCTATTGAGATGATCACGTGGTTTTTATTTCTCATTTTATTAATGTGGTATATCACATTGATTTGCAGATGTTGAACTATCCCTGCATCCCTGGAATAATTCCTACTTGGTCATGGCATATGATCCTTTTAATGTGTTGCAATATTCAGTTTGCCAATATTTTATTGAGGATTTTTGCATCTATGTTCATCAGCGATATTGGCCTGTAATTTTTCTTCTTTGTGTTGTCCTTGTCTGGTTTTGGTATCAGGGTGATATTGGCCTCTTCGAATGAGTTAGGAAGTATTCCGTCTTCTTCAATTTTGTGGAATAGCTTGAGAAGAATAGGTATTAAATCTTCTTTGAATGTTTGGTAGAATTCTCCAGAGAAGCCATCTAGTCCTGGATGTTTGTTTTTTGGGAGGTTTTGACTGCTGTTTCAATCTCTTTACTTGTGATTGGTCTATTCAGATTCTCTATTTCTTCTTGATTCAGTTTTGGGAGGTTGTATGAGTCCAAGAATTTATCCATTTCTTCTAGGTTATACAATTTGTTGGCATATAGTTTTTCATAGTATTCTCTTAACGATCCTTTGTATTTCTGTGGTATCCATTGTAATTTCTCTTCTTTCATTTCTAATTTTATTTATTTGAGCCTTCTCTCTTTTTTCTTAGTGTCTGGCTAAGAATTTGTCAATTTTGTTTATATTCTCGAAGAACCAGCTCTTAGTTTCATTGATCCTTTCTCCTGATTTTTTGGTCTCTGTTTCTTCCTCTTTTTCTAGTTCTTTATGTGTAGTTTAAGATTACTTATTTGAGATTTTTCTTGTTTCTTGAGGTAGGCCTGTATTGCTATGACTTTTCTTCTTAGAACCGCTTTGCTGCATCCCATATGAGCTGGTGTGGTGTATTTTCATTTTAATTTGTCTCCGGGTATTTTTTTGATTTCTCCTTTGATTTCTTCATTGATCCAATGGTTGTTCAGTAGCATGTTGTTTAGTCTCCACAAATTTGTGACTTTCCCAGCTTTTCTCTTGTAGTTGATTTCTAGTTTCATAGCATTGTGGTCAGAAAAGATGCTTGATATGATTTCAATCTTCTTAAATTTATTGAGGCTTGCCTTGTTTCCCAACATATGATCTATCTTTGAGAATGCTCCATATGCACTTGAGAATGTGTCTGCTGCTGTTTTTGGATGGAATGTGCTATATATATCTATTAAGTCCATCTGCTCAAGTGTTTCATTTAAATCCATTGTTTCCTTGCTGACTTTCTGTCTGGATGATCTATTCACTTATGTAAGTGGGGTGTTGACGTCCCCAACTATTATTGTGTTGCTGTCAATTTCTCCCTTTAGGTCTGCTAATAGTTGCTTTATATACTTTGGTGCCCCTGTGTTAGGTGCATGTATATTCATAAGTGTTATGTCCTCTTGGTGGAGTGTCCCTTTTATTATTACATACTGTCCCTCTTTGTCTCTCATTGCCTTTTTTGTCTTGAAGTCTGCTTTATCTGTTGCCATACGGCATACGGCAACATCTGCTCTCCTTTGCTTGCCATTTCCTTGGGGTATCATCTTCCATCCTTTCACTCTGAGCCTGTGTTTGTCTTTACAGCTGAGATGTGCTTCCTGGAGGCAGCATATTGTTGTGTAGGTTTTGACCAGAGCAATTAGGCAAGGAAAAGAAATAAAAGGTATCCAAATCGGAAAGGAAAAAGTGAAACTCCTACTGTTTGTGGATGGCATGATCCTACATATAGAAAACCCTAAAATATCCAACAAAAAAACTATTAGAAATAATCAACAACTGCAGCAAAGTTGCAGGGTACAAAATCAACTTACCAAAATCAGTAGCATTTCTATACACTAATAACTAACTAGCAGAAAGAGAACACAAGAATACAATCTCATTTACAATATCAAAGAAAAGAATAAAATATCTAGGAATAGGAATAAATTCTACCAAGGAGGTGAAAGACTTATAGACTGAAAACTGTAAGACATTATTGAAAGAAATTGAAGATGACATAAATTAATGGAAACATATTACATGTAGGTGGATTGGAAGAATAAACATAGTTAAAATGTCCATATTACCTAAGGCAATCTACAGATTCAATGCAATCCCAAGCAGAATCCCAATGATGTTCTTCATGGAAATAGAACAAAGGATCCTAAAATTTATATGGAACAACAAAAGACCCTGAATAGCTAAACTAATCCTGAGGAAAAAAAATAAAGCTGGAGGCATCATACTCCTTGAATTCAAAATACACTACAAAGCTATAGTAATCAAAACAGTATGGTACTGGTACAAAAACAGACACACAAGTCAGTGGAATAGGATTGAAAGCCCAGAAATAAAACCACACATCTATGGACAGCTAATCTTCAACAAAGGAGCCAAGTCTCTTCAATAAATGGTGTTGGGAAAACTGGACAGCCACATGCAAAAGAATGAAAGTAGACTTACACCATATACAAAAATTAACTCAAAATGGATCAAAGACTTAAATGTAAGACCCGAAACCATAAAACTCCTAGAAGAAAATATAGACAGCACACTCTTCGACATGGGTCTTAGCAGCATCTTTTTGATTAACATGTCTACTCAGGCATGGGAAATAAAAGGAAAAATAAACAAATGGGACTTCATCAGACTAAAGAGCTTCTGCAAGGCAAAGGGAACCAGGAACAAAATGAAAAGACATCCCACCAACTTGGAGAAAATATTTCATAATCATATATCTGACAATGGGTTAATTTCCAAAATATATAAAGAACTCATACAACTCAACAACAACAAAAAAACAACCCAGGGGCCAGCCCAGTGGTGTAGTGGTTAAGTCTGCATGCTTTGCTTCGGTGGCCCAGGGTTTGCAGGTTTGGATCCTGGGTGCAGACCTGCACACTGCTTATCAAGCCATGCTGTGGCAGGTGTCCCACATATAAAGTAGTGGAAGATGGGCACAGATGTTAGCTCAGGGCCAATCTTCCTCAGGCAAAAGAGGAGGATTGGCCACAGATATTAGCTCAGGGTTAATCTTTCTTACCGGAAAAAAAAAAAAAAAAAAAACTTGTTCAAAAATTCGGCAAAGGATCTGAACAGATGTTTTTCCAAAGAAGATATACAGATGGCCAACAGACACATGAAAAGATGTTCAACATCACTAATTATTAGGGAAATACAAATCAAAACTACAATGAGATGGCACCTTACACCTGTCAGAATGGCTATAATTAACAAGACAAAAAATCATAAATGTTGGAGAGGATGTGGAGAAAAGGGAACCCTCATACACTGCTGGTGGGAATGCCAACTGGTGCAGCCACTATGGAAAACAGTACAGAGATTTCTCAAAAAATTAAAAATAGAAAAACCATATGATCCAGCTATCCCACTACTGGATATTTACCCAAAGAACATGAAATCAATAACTCAAAATATTTATGCACCCCTACATTCATCACAGGATTATTTACAATAGCCAAGACATGGAAGCAACCCAAGTGCCCATCAACTGATGAATGGATAAAGAAGATGTGGTATATATATACAATGGAATACTACTCAGCTATAAAAAAGACAAAAATCATCCCATTTGCAACAACATGGATGGAATTTGAGGGCATTATGTTAAGCAAAATAAGCCAGACAAAAACAAACACCACATGATTTCACTCATATGTGGAAGATAAGCAAACACACGGATAAAGAGAACATATTAGTGGTTACCAGATGGGAAGGGGTGGGGGGGTAGGGAAGAGGGGTAAAGGAGCACATAAAATGGTGGCAGAAAAAAATTAGACTATTGGTGTGGAGCACGATGCAGTCGCTACAGAAACTTATTAATAAGGTATGCCTGAAATTACACAATGTTATAAACCATTGTGATCTCAATAAAATATTTAAAAAATAAAAATAAAAATTGCAGACTGAATGGATTACATGCACATGCCTCTGTGTGTGTGTGTGTGTGCGTGTGTGTAGCATGGAGAGGTGGGGAGTAGAGGAAACAAAGGCTTTCCTATGGACTGCTATCGCTATCTTTCCCCACCGATGCCTAGAATGACAACACTGAACCAAACGGAAGGTATTCCACAGTTCCCACGTTGGGCTGAATTCCAACACTGAGAGATCTTGAGGCAGTCTCTTCATGTTCTGTGCTTCAGTGAGGTAAAGAGAATTCCTTTCCCTTGGCCCTGCTGCTGTGGTCTCTGTTCCCATCCGCTGAGGTCGGGCTGTGCTGGAGATGTTCTTCCATGTGAAGTCACTGGTACCTGGGAAGTAATGATATATGACAGATGCCTGTGCTCTTGTTCACACAGACCACATTGGATCATCTGTTTAGATGGAGACCGCTGTCTTGCTCCCAGGTGAAGGCCGTACAGCGGTGCTGCCCTGTGCCCCTAAGGTTTTTTGGAGATTTTATGTATTCTTTCAGCATCACCTACAGATCCTGCTCCCTGGGACTCAATCATGAGTTCATTGCTGGAGGGCAGTTTAGACCCCAATACCATGTTCTTTTGCTTATAATTCCTTTTCCCTCTGAGGTCATGGCATCGAGCTGGGTCAGTATGTATTCCTGAGTAACTGACTAGGATCAGTTATGTTCCTCTGTGCTTCATACAAACCCTGCTGTGGTAAGTCTGCTCTGTCTGTTCTCTAGACTTGCCTAGACATGTCTGAATCTTAAGATGCACGTACTTTAGGCTTGAACTGGGGCCTCTGTGCATGTCTGGCTGACAGGATAAGAGTGCCGCAGCACACAACTTCCATTTGTCCATTTCAGACACCTACACAGGATGGCGAACAGGACCAACCTTAGGTATAACTGTGAATGCCGGGAAAAGTGTCTTTATCAGCTCCACTTTTCCCTTCTTGTGTCCATTTATTTCCCCTCTGGATGACCATCTCCCCCCTGTCTTGGAGGCAGAGATCCATCTAGGTATTTGCATTTTTAACCTTTTAAACTTTTGATGCTGTACTGTCCTATAAATTGTTTGCTGATGTAATTGGGCCGGGGGCCGGGGAAGGGGGGAGTTTCATTTAATTGGCTCCAGCCAGTGGAAGGGGAGATGCTCTCTGGTGCATGGTTGAGGTGGTGGAGGTGGTGTAAGGCTGAAGTCAGCCTGGGGCAACCTGAGGCTTTTAAAAAGTGACCAGATTTCAGGATGAGCAATGATCCCTGTCTGTTTTCTTCTCAGAAGATTCCTTGTGCCCTTGGAGAGAATAAGTCAGGAGTGAGCCACAGAGTCCACTGGAGGCTTGTTTCTAGGAGCTTCAAGGGTGGAGGAGTCAGTGGTCATCATCCCCTGCTTCTTCAGGACCTGGAGATCAGCCCAGAGTGGCTCATCTCCTCTAGCTCCAGCTGCTGTCCCTGCAGCTTCCCGCTCCTTCCTCTCCCGGCCTGGGTGCCTGCCTGTCTTCTCTTCACCTCAGTCGCTGCAGCTACTTTTCCAAAGTGCATATTTTTCAGACTTATTGCATTTACTTCTTTTGAATTTGAAAATAGTACCGACACAATGACAAAAACTTGGCAAACAGAGAAAAGATTAAAGAAATATAAAATTTTCACCATTCTAACGTAAAAAAGCATTCAACATTTTGTGTATATAATAATTTCTTTTTGGTTTTTTCCTAAGCATAGTTAAAAAAAATAATAAAACAGTTTTAATCACTTGGAAGTCCACTTTTTATCTTACTTTTATATGCCTTTGATACATTCTTGCATGGTCTTTAAACCAGTTGGTAAGTTTTTAACATAAATTAATTTAGTATTTAATTATGTTTTCACCTCAAGATCTAGAATGCTTCCTTACTTGATTTTAACTTCTGGTAATAAAGCTTTTAACAAAGGAATCTGTTTTTAGAAAAATCCTCTTTAATAATAGATGTGGTGCTGCAGTCAATTTGGAGCTTGGAGCTCCCGTGAGAACTGAATTAGGTCATAGACTGAGCGATTCTGCTGTTGGGGATCGCCCCAGACACCATTCCACCAGAAAGTGCAGTTGGATATATAATCCAACGTAAGGGGAAGGGAGAGGAAACACGTTGTATTTCATTTAACACATAGGCCTTAACGATTTAGAAAGAGCGAAAGAATTTCTCAGGGGACATTTTGAGGCTGCTTCTCATCTCTCACTCTATTGTTTTATGTCTCCCCCTAAAAACCTCAAAAAAATTGGATAATTTCCTTTTCATTGATGATCTGGGTAAAAATCACAGCATCTTAACAGCATACAGAAAGTAAATCAGAGAATTAAGCTATGTCCCAGATATTTCAAGTTATCTCCCAATCCTAGTTCCCCAAACAAACAAAACCCCAGAACAGTTCCCCACTGCCTCAATTCTCTGTTTCAGATGAATATGGATTATTTTGGCCTGTATTGTTTTGAAATCACACTTTTGGTGCGTACATCTATTTACCTAAGAGGGAGAATATACGTATCCCTGCAAAGGTGTGACACGATTCCTTTAGAAATGTATTCTGGCCTGTAGTAAAAGGCTGATTTTCCATTTTGTCTGTTTAGAAAGGTTGCCACAAAACACCCCTAAGTAACCAGCGCGGCGTCTCTCTGGAGCTCTGCCTGCTGCAGCTGTAGCTGTGACGTTCGCTAGCTCTGCCGCACAGAGCGGTCCTCCAAGAGTGCATCGCGGGAATTTGCTGAGTCCCTCGGGATCAACCCTCTCTGGAGGCCAGTGTTCTTGGAGAGCTGTGGATGGGAGGTGCTCTTTGCTTCGTTGCTTTTTCAATGCGGACAAAACCCCCAGTATACTAGATTGCAAGTTTTATTATATTTTATTTATATCCATAAATAATTTTAAGGAGAATTTATGTGAATTAAATAATTGGAGAGGCCAACCATTTTGGCTTGTGGGTTTGAATTGTCTCTTTTCCTTCATTCTATCTCTCAAATTTATTTCTAATTCTAATTTTGCCTGGTAGAGGAGGTTGAGTTGATGTTATGTGTTTTGAAGGGTCTTTTCAGTCCTAATGGCTGTAATTGTGCCTTTAGAGGAGAATCACAGCGAAAGGAATGGAATGTCTTCCTGGCATGAGAGGAGCACCATCAGGAAACAGGGAGGTGCCCACTCGATGCCTCTGGAGTGAATATTTTATTTTGTTACGTTCAAATATCTGAATATTTGGTGACAGCTAGGTCAGCAGTTTCGAACTTTTTGTTGTCAGAGCTACTTGACACTTCTAAAAATTATTGAGGTTCCCCAAAGAGTTTTTGTTTACATGGTTTATATCTATCAATATTTACCATTTTAGAAATTGAAACGGAGAAACTGGAAAAGTATTAATTCATTTAAAATTCTAAAATAATAAACCAGTTACACATTAATGTAAATAACATTTTTACTGAACATATTCACCTTTTCTCAAATAAAAAAACAACTGAGTGAGAAGAGCAGCATTGTTTTACGTTTTTGAACTTTCTTGTACTTAGTATAAGACAGCTGAATTTTCACATCTGCTTCTGAATTCAATCTGTTGCAATGTCATTTTGGTACAAGTATGTACAGACCTGTAGTTTAAAAAGGATATTTTAATAGCCTTAAAAAGGTCATTATGTCATCGTTTTTGTACTACACCACAACTAGGCAAGTGACACTCCTTTTTTGCGTGTGTGTGTGAGGAAGACCAGCCCTGAGCTAACATCTGTTGCTAATCCTCCTCTTTTTGCTGAGGAAGACTGGCCCTGGGCCAACATCCATGCCCATCTTCCTCTGCTTTATATGGGACGCCGCCACAGCATGGCTGACAAGCAGCGCGTCGGCAGGCGCCCGGGACCCCGGGCTGCCAAGCGCCAACTAAACCGCTGCGCCACTGGGTCGGACCCTAGTGACACTTCTTAAAGGTCTGCTGTAGAGTGGCATCTGAAGGCACGTCAATGAACTTTTTGTGCACTGTTACATTTGAATCCTTTTGTCTATCTTGCAATGGGGCTGAATCTTTTAACCATGCTTGGTTTTATCAAATCACGCATTGGTTGTTTGGAAAATACTGGTTCACTGAGTTATGTTAACACGTTTTGTTATACAATATGATGAAATCACATTCATTAATATCATCACCGATCCCATCAGAAAAGTCTTTCAGTATTGTGACACTGTCAACCGCAGTGTTGGGTACGAGGTTTTCAAACTTCTAATTTTTGTTAAAAGCTCAAATTCAGTCATTGGCAACAAATACTATCAATTGTTTTCCTTAAAGTAAAAGGCTTGCATTGTTCATTTTTGAGAAATATCTGCCAAATACCCAAGTCTAAATAACCACAAACAGGACTGTCAGTCGGTCTTTCAAGTAAAAATGATGTTCCATGACAGGAGCAGCTAGTTCAGATCACAACTCAAGCAACGGTCTTCGGGCTTCTCGAGACCGGCTCGGTGCTTGGGTCAACAGCGGAAATGCTTTATACACACGTGCCACCGCTTCTCACAGAATACTAAAAATGCATGTACTTACGGTTTGAATTTTAACAAAATTCACATCTCGACTGCCTTCTGAAGAACATCGTTAAGTGAAACTGCTGTTCACATCGTCATCATTAGTATCTTGTCGCAAGTGCGCCATCAGCAGTCAGGCGCCACGGCCTTGATTCCCGCTCCAGCACTCGCCGTCTCCCACCGTTGCCCTGCACCATCGGTGCACGTGCGACACTCGGAGAAGTCACTGACATCGTAGGATTGTTATGAGAATAGCTCTGACCCCACAGATTCCCCGAAGGGCTCTCAGGGATCCCCAGGGGCCTGGGGACCACCCATTCAGAACCACGGATCTAGATCCTCGGCTGAGTTTTTTTGGCTACATTTTTGGCATATGATAGAAGCAGACTAAGTGAAAAGATTGGGGGACGTGAAATTTTAATGGTTTCATAGATTACAGATTTTTTTTACAAGAGTTTTTATACTGAAAGAAACAGCAATACATTTCCCTCTGTGCAAAAAGAATTTCCAGAAGTCGAAAGCACAGTTCTCAAATTTGTTAGAAAACGAGGATGAAAAACTGAATTCAAGCTTTCTAGTACTTACTCATTCAACAAATATTTTTAAGTGCTTAATATTAGCAAGTCACATAGAAATGAGAAATAAGAGAAAATTTAGAAGTGATAAATATACATTGATACACTTTTATTAAAATGTTTTTAGTAATTAATTTAAAATCTATTATTTACATGTATGCTCCAAAGGGTAGATCCCATTTGTTTAAGTGAATATCCACTTTCCATTTCAGGTAGAAGAATCCTGGTATCAAATCAATCTGTACCCATGTAACCAATGCTGCTGCAAAGTAAGTAGAAATGTTATATGAAATCCAGAGTCCTTGCTGTGCAAAGTTCTCTTTCCTTTTTTTCCCCTTCCTTCCTCCCTCCCTCCCTTACCCCTTCCTTCCTTCCATTCTTCCTCCCTTCCCTCCTTTCTCCTTTTTTTCCTGCCTTCCATTTGTTGTGAAAAGTTAATTTAAAAAAATTATCTACAGTGAACTTTCTTCACTCTGATAAAGGACTTTGCCTGTTGTTTTGTTTCTATTTTTAAAGAAACAATCTATTCTTGCTAAAATGTACCTCTTGGAATGAATCTGAAATAGCTATCACACATCTCTCTTACCTTCCTTTTTATTTTGATTTTCTAGCTCCCGTACCCCCGTGAGTCCTTTCCACACATAGTAGGTTATTCTTAGATCTCTTCCATACAGCAGTACTGGTGCCAACATAATGGACAGATGGCTCTGCCCTTGTGTTCTAAGGAGGATTGTGGGGCAGTTAAGAGCTCTGGGCTCTGGAGTCAAGTGGCCTTGTGTTCTAACTCCGTGTCTACTTATGTTGGCGAAGGTACTTAACCTCAAAAGCCTTAGATTCTTCATCTATAGAGAAGGACTGTTATTAGTACCTACCACCTGAGGTTTCGTGATGATACACGTACAGCACTTAGCACAGTGACTGGCACATAGTTAACATTTAATGTGTGTTTGTTAGTATTACTTCTGAGTCTCCATGTCCTCAGCATTTATGGTAGACGACATATAAGGGTTCCAATAATAAATGCTATTTCCTTTCTGTATGGTTGACTTTTGTCCTAATAAAATTTCTGGAAACTGTTGACTGCTGTTCAAAAAGAAAATCTATTAGTATGAGGAGGGTCACAAATTTACATACACCACACACAGATGTAAAAAGAAAATGCAGTTTATGTTCTCTCTCACTTATTTGATCTTTCTTTTAAGTCCCTAATCTACTGAGTAAGAAGGTGACACAATTTATTCTAATCCAGTAATTTTAGTCTAATCTGATAGTTTAAGTCTTTAGGCAACCTAGTGGTTTTCGGTCTAAGTCCTAGTATTTTGGTTTCTTTCTTCTCAACCTGCTCCTCTCCATCCTGGTGTCTGGGTGTGTTGGACAGGGAGATCCTGTGGTGAAGGGAAAGAGGCAGTCCCTAAGATTTATTTTCGAGGCTGTGTGCTGTCCTCTGGTCTCTATGGAAAGCCTCTTGTTTCTGCCTCTGACTGCTGCCTGCCCTGTTGCCCTGAGAGGCTGAGGTTGTTGTCTGTTCTCTATAAATTCAGGGTCAGGGCCAAGCAGCTCTCTTTGGTCGTTGGCCATAAGATCCCTGTGACATCCATCCTGGAACACTTTGCCCTTGCCTCACTGACTCTCTGGGGACCCGAGTCATACTCTGAGCTGAGTTCTGTGTGCCACCTTGGGGGCAGGTGGGAACACCTATCATAGGAGGACTCAACCAAGACCCTTCTTCTGCCTAATCACACTGTGCTACAACTTTTACTCTGCTGCCACCACACCCTCCCCATGTGAAATAGGACAAAACTCCTTGTGTTTTAGGCAGTCCCCTAAATCGATACTACACTTCTCCCGTCCAGAACTTTGTCTCTGAGAAAGGAAAGCAGGACACACACGTCTCACCTACTTTTGCTTTCCTCTCTTCACCCAGGCTGGAAGGGCGGGCTTTCCACCTCCTTTATGCGGCCTCTGGGTTCTGTGATCTGGTGCACCAGCCCGCCCTGCCTCTCCTGTGCTTAAAGAGGTGCATCGTGATCTAGACATCTCTCTGCTGACAGTGTGGCTTTCCAGTTCACTCTCTTCCTTAAAGAGGTCAAGAAAGTCAGCTCTGAGAATCAAAACTGATCAATAGTGTCTTTGTTCCAGGCTCTTCCCTTCCCTAGAGCAAAAAACTTCAAGGCTCAAATTGGTGAAAAAAAGCTGAAAGGACTTAAGGGGGGAAATTAGGAGCTTTGTTTTAACATTCACAAAATAATATCCTCTGTTACATTAATTTACCAATGTTTGTCAAAGTACAAAATCCGTGCTTTTTCCAGTGTACATTTGGCACTGGGGAAGCCTCGGGTCTTTCAGAGCAAGATAGAAGAAGATCAGAAATCAGAAGATATAAAGAGGTTTGAAGTGGTTGGAATTTGGACACAAGCAGTGAGAAAGAGGACAGACAGACATATTTTGGATTCTCGGAGAGTACTCGAGCCAAGTATTACTGCTGTAGAAAATGGAAGTATTCCTGAACATTTTATGTTGCCTTCAAGACTTAGGTATCTCCATTTTAAATGGTTATTAGTAAAATAACTACTTGCAATCCAGCACATATAGGTCTCATCCAATGGTATAACCAGAATAATTAGGGTATAAACTAAAATATTGCTAGGAAGAATTTCTTTAAAATTTCACCATGTATTTTGAGACCACCTAAAATGAATTAAGACACCGGAGTCAGTCTTTCTGGGTTTGAGTTCTGGACCACACTCACATGGCATGGGAGAAAGTCAGTTTTCTATCTATAAAATGAGGATTATGTTAGTCAGCATTGACTGTTTTGTAGGCCAGGCACTCTTCTAAGCACTTGTGTTTTAACCGATGTAATCGATAAATAACGTCAGGATGTATTATTGTCATCTGTGCTTGCGTCTCTGGGAGACTCGGTTCCTTGTTCATAATCACATAGTTAGTTAGGGTGATGTGGGATTGGAACCCAGGCAGCGTGGCTCTGGATGTGAATGATAGCAGCTAACACTTTTTCCTCATACTCTGTGCCAGGCACTGGTCTCAGCACTCCATATGCTATGAGACAGGAAGTGTCTTTATCCCAGATGAGAACACTGAGCATGGAAAGGCTGAGTGTCTTGCTCAAGCTGCCACTGCTGGTGAGTGTGGAGCCAGGTGCACACGGTTTGGGTCCAGGGTCGGTGCTCTCAGTCTCCACGCTGTACTGTCTCAAAGGGTTTTTATGAGGAAGAACCAAGAAAATTCATGCAAAATGCTTAGCACAGTATCTGGTACAGAGGAAATGCTCAGTAAAAATGAATTAGTTATTATTAACCAGGAAATCCTATAATTTGGTGAATGTGATGGAGATCCTTTAAACATGGAGGGTTCTGTACAGGTAAACCTTTGTCATGTGTGTTATTCTTGTAACTGTCTTCATCATTTGATTTTATATAACTTCATTCATTCAGTCAGTCAGTCCATCTTGCCTCACAGGGTACTTTTACTGTGCCAACACTGTGCCAAGTGCTCTGGTATGTGATGTGTGGATACCTCTTTAAAAAAAGCTCACAGATTTGTTGTACTGAAGTTAAAGAAACACTAGACAACTTAAAAATAATTCGATGTTAGTGAAGGGGAGAAAGAGCATTCTCTACCCACTCTGGGTCCCTTCTGGCTGGGCTACAAGTTAAATTGAATGAGACTGAATAGCAGGAGAAAATCAAACAAAGCTTTCTATCTTGTATACATGGGAGAGACTCGGGGAAACCGAGTATCTCTAGACAAAATGGCAGAGGTTCTCCTCTTATATAGACAAACGAAGATATTGGGGGTTGGGTCAGCTAAGGGAAATGTCAGGTTTTCGGAATGAATAATGACCAGCGGGCGAATGGAGACCACAAGGCAGAATGGGCAATGGGACGAGTTTATTGCGAGCACCCTCGGGCGAGGTTCCGCGACTCCAAGGGGGAGTCGAGGAAGTCGCGCGCCAGACAAAGCAACAGGGGTTTTTAGGTAGGGGGTGGCCGACTGTGATTGGTCAGCGGGGGGAGCTTGAAAAATGTGGTCAATCGTGATTGGCCAGCAGGAGGGTTTGAAAGTCCGAGCGGGTTATCTGGGGAATCTCTTTGTGGTAAGTCTTTTTTCCTTTCCCGCCTTAGTTTCAGGTGGCATTGTTGTCCCGAGTGCTTTGGCGGGAAATCTGCCATCTTGGGTGGCCCTGTTTTTAGGCCAGCCCATCAGGAAATTACCAGAAAAGCACAGTAAGGTTATTATGCAGATATAAGGCCTTGCCTTTCACATTGACAAGTTTCTATAGATAATAAGGTCATCAGCCCCTCTTCCCAGCACAGAGAAGGAGATACCTTTACGAATGGAGATTTCCCTTACAAATGTAAATGTCTGTTAAATGGAACTTTGATAAGAGTGGGTGTAGCAAAGACCCTCCCAGTCTATCAATACCCTGACTCATCCCCATCCAAAATCCCTTTAGACAGTTGGGGTGGGGTGGGGGGGGGGGGTGAAGGTGAAAGTCTCCTTCAGAGCAAGGTAAAGAGACACATCTTGAGGTGGCCAATTCTGATCCCCCACATTAGCATCTGAACGTCTCTGATGAGCTAACTTCAGTTGTTTGGAAGGGGCTTGTTCTGGGCTCTGGGGCTGCCTGGCGATGCTGTGCCTTACCTCCTTCATGCTGCGTTTTGTGTGTGTGAGTGTATGTGTGTGTGTATGTGTGTGTGGAAGACCAGCCCTGTGCTAACATCGTTGCCAATCCTCCTCTTTTTGCTGAGGAAGACTGGCCTTGGGCTAGCATCTGTGCCCATCTTCCTCTACTTTATATGGGACGTCGCCATTGCACGGCTGACAAGCGGTGTGTCTGTCCGCGCCAGGGATCCGAACCTGTGAACCCTGGGTGCCAAAGTGGAAAGGGCAAACTTAACCTCTATGCCGCCAGGCCAGCCCCAGGCTGAGTTTTTGCACCTGTCTTGTAACATTTTCACATGCACAACTTTGAGGTGATTTATCTCTTAATCTGGAAGCTGTGTGCCAAAACTTTATAGTTTTTCACTTACTCTCCTGCTTACAGTTATTTCCTTAAATATTTTAAAAAACGCAGCTTCTGTTCTAGGTGCCATTTTCTGTTCTAGATGCTTCTGCTAAGGCGAGAGAGGGAGAGTCTGTGTGGCCTAAAAGCACAGGTTTAGAATCAGAATATAAGTTCAAAGCAGAGGCTCTCGGCTCTTCGACATTTAGCAAGTTATTTAATTCCGTTGAGCCTCAGTTTCCTCATTTATGAACGGGGATAGTGATTTCCACCCTGCAGGATTGCCAGGTGAGTAAATTAAGTACTAAAGGCAAAACCTACAAAACAGCGCGGTGTTCCTCAAGGCGCTCTGCCTGCGCGCCACAGTTCTCTCGCGCTATTGTGAGAGTAATCATTTTAAGAAAGTGTAATTTCATCTGTTTTGATCGAAGTCATTAACAGTTCATCGTTACTTTTCTAAAATCCATTTACTTTTGTATGAGTGAATCTTGTTTTTTTTCCCTCCCAGTTCTTCAGTAGTATTGTCGTGACAGAAATGAGTGATGCAATGCCATTTTAGGCTGATGCGAATACATATTTTAGGGAGTAAATCTTATCATTGTGGGTACTAACATAGTAGATTAGATAAAATGATAAGGGGAAAAAGTGACCTAAGTAGAATTTTAACACAATAAAAAGGGGAAAGATAAGAATAAAAAACAGATTTCAAAACTGATAGGAATAAAGAGAAGGATAAAAACAAGGCAAACTGCCATGACTTTTGCAAGCCAACATTCAAAATGATGAAACAATTGAATCTCAGAATTTGAAGGGCCCTTAGAAGCCAAAGGGAGCCCACTGCCCGCTGCAGGAATCTCGTTCTTAGCCTCTCCGCTGGGTGGTCATCCACCCTTTGTTTCTAGAGAGAAGGGGCTTTCCTCCTCTTGAGGCCTTGTCAGGCAGTTCTGATGGCCACAAAGTGCTCTATTATTCTGAGTGAGATGTCCTTTCACAAAATCTACTATCAGAAAGCTCACATAATTGTTCTTATCTTTTATATGAAAGTCCTTCAAATATTCAAAGATAGTCCTTTCTTCAAATTAAACAACCTCTTTTCTCTTACTTATTCTCTCAGAATGTAGAATACAGAACAGTCATGATTAACAAGTATTTTTTCATTTGAATTATTGTCAAGCCAGATCTATCCCCTATTGCCATGTGGGGTTTTTTTCACCTAAAAGATTTTATTAATACCTGACTCAGGATTTAAACTGAGTTCCATATGACAGCAAAGATACACTTTTCCTGGCACCACTTTTCTTTTTACTGAGAAAAGAATAGAGAGAAGAAGGGTCATTTTTAAGTTTGCTTGATTTTATTTAAAATAATTTAAACTCACAGAGGAGTAATCATATCAGTAATGCCTTTGAACCAAAAATATTTGAATTTTTGCAGAAAAAATATTTTTTGCAGAATTTATTAATTTAAAATGGAGCTGGAAATATTTCAGAAACAGATTTTTAGAGGTCTTTAGGTAGCATATTCTTTTTCTTAATCAGGAAATCCTATAAATCTCTCAAAATATATTTGTTTTCTAAAAGTTTTTGGTAGAATTCAAATTCATTTTTAAATAATAGAAACAAAGAAAATAGGTTACCTTTATTGTTAGGTGCTTCTGGACATTTTTAAGCAAGAAAACATTTTAGAAGTGGATTTTTCACTTTTTAAAATGTCAAATAGCTTGCTTTCCACCATCATATTTTATTGTTTATTTTCTTAGTGTAAATTAATCACAGAAATGAGTATTTTACTTAATAATATTTAGCAGACACATTTACAAAAGCTAACTAACATTACATTCTACTGAGAATTTCCCTGAGGATTTTCTTGTTTTTGAGTTTTGAGGACAGTAAAGCTGCCTGATACCTAAGGACCAAGAGGATTAATTTACATTATATTTAGAAACATAACCTCCCATGTTACTACATCCAAGTGCTAGCCAACAATTTCAGCTTTTGCAAAGCAGCTTTATTTTCTTTACGAAAGGCCCACAAACCCTGTCTAAATTTTTAATTTTTGTTTTTGTTTTCTTTTCACCATTTTATTTTGAACAATTCTACTGTGATTCTGTTTTTTCTCATTTATGAACATAGCATGATCTGCTTTAACACATTAATTAAGCTCTGTTCCTTTCTTGATTTTTATTTTCTCAAGGTATAAATCAATAAGTCTGCAAAGTTCAAGGAGGAAGTCTTGACATAGTTGAATATCAGGAAATTCAATATATTTAATCAGAGCATGTATTGAAGTAATGTGACAGAAGTCATTTAAAAATAGCTGTTGTAGTAATTTACTCTTCAGCATGCACTTATCAGTCACAGGAGAGCATCAAAAAGTTCTTGTTGAAGTACTTGAATTTCCTATCCTTATTCTTAAAGTTGCTTTGAAATTTGAGAGAGAGAAGCATTGCAGCTACTGGCCAAAGAGCTACCAAATAAGACACATGTTTAAAGAACAGAATGGTGCTAGATTCTCATTGAAAAGAACACACAGGTCCTGTTAATGTCATAAGTAACTAACAACAACAAAAAATGGAAATTGTTGAGTGACTTTGAGACTCGGGAAATTAGAGAATCAGAGAATCTAATGATGGAAGGAGACCTTTCTTTGCCTATATTAAGATTATCTGAGATCTTAACTCAAATGCCTTCCAGGCAGGTGATATAAGCTAGTCGCATGGGTCAGGTGGGGCCAGTGGCCAGCTGGGACGCACACACCATCCACAGGCAGAGGCTCCTGTTCAGTGCCAGCGTCTTGTTGCTCTAAGGGAATGCAGGCCATGCTGTGTGTCATGGGATTTCTCAAGAGAAGACAGAAATCTGGATTTTAATGTGAAAGTTTCTGGGCCACTTTGCACAGTTGCACAGATTGTGAAAGTGCAGCATGCACAGAGGCACACAGTATGCCTATTTGTGAACCAAACAAAAGATTGCACAAAGGTTAAATTGGACCCATTGGTAGGCAGTTCTCAGCCACTGGTTTAGACTGAGAAAAAGTTTTTTCTTATTTTTGAACTAAAATCTGTTTTTCAGTAGCTTTGAATCCTTGGATCTTAGAGTCATGTCGAACAAATGTCATTCTTACACACGCACACAACAGTGTTTCAAATATTCAAAGCCAGTTATCGTATTTCTTTACCTAAATTTAGGATCTGGTGAGTCAATCAAAGACATTGTTGGTCTGTCGTGAAGGAACGGTAATGAATGTAGGCTGGCCCCTGGTGCTCACTTCCTCCTATCTGAGTGATATCAATTACTTTAATAACGTGTTAGAATCTCACCTTAAATCAAAGTCAAGATGACTGGTCTATTGTTTGGAGAATCTGTAATCTCTGGCCTACCCAGTGGAGAGTTCTAAAGGTCTGCCGCCTGTGGGCTCCTTCCTACCAAGTCCCTGAACTGGTGACAGCGTGGCTGGCAGGGTATTTGGTGAGTGGGATCCTAAAATAGTCTGTTGTGTGTCCACACCTGGTGTCGAGGGAACTTGGAGGAACTTTAGCTCCTTGGTGACTTTATGAGCTTAGACCATATCCTGTCTCACTAATTCCCTCCATGTGTGTGGCTGGTATCTATTAGACTGAAAGGTCATGCTTAAAAACAAGTGGTAAGAGGCAGCCCTGATGGCCTAGAGGTTAAAGTTCAGTGTGGTCCACTTCGCTGGCCCGGATTCAGGTCCCAGGTGCGGAACCACACCACTTGTCTGTCACTTGCCATGCTATGGTGGTCGCTCACATAGAAGAACTAGGACTTACAACTAGAATATAGAACTATATACTGGGGCTTTGGAGAGGGGAAAAAAAAGAGAGGAAGATTGGCAACAAATGTTAGCTCAGGGCGAATCTTTCCCAGCAAAAAAAATAATGCACAAGTGGTAAAGACTACTAAGTTTGAGCTGTGCACAGTTCCAAGTGCTTTATATGTATATTAAGTCACTAAATCCTCGCAATAACTCTGTGAAGTATTAGCTTTGCTTACAGACAGGAAACCGAGCACAGGAAGCTTACCCAAGACCACACAGTTAACCAGTGACAAAGCAGGGATTCAAACCTAGGTGTTTGGCTCCAGGATGTGTTCATCTTCCCTCCTACAGCTCAGCCTGGCTCCACGGCTCTTCACTATCAGTTTAAACTTCTTCACAGACTGGAACTGGGCTGTGAAAAATACCCACTCTGGCAGAGGCTGTGATCTACTCTCTGCCCTGTGTCTGGCCCCAAGCCAGCCTGACCTCCCCATGTGCTTCACTCCTCCTCTGTACCAGCCCATCAAGAGTGGCAAGTGCTCCTGGGGGTTCATGCACAGCCAAGGAAGTTGTGCTGCTTATTGCTGCCCTGCCGTGCTCCCCTTCTGTCTTCATCCAAGGTTGAACTCTAGGCTCTGCATTCACCGTTCACCCCGACTGTAGAACCCGAAGTTTGTACTTGGTCCTCTCTACAGGACCTTGACCTGTAGAGTCAAAGACCTTTGAACCTTAACCTGACTTCACTTCACTTTCTAGCATTTAATGCCTCACGCTGGCCTGGCCTGCTGAGCCCCAAGGTTTACCCATTAGCAAAATAGAGAAATTGTACCTTATTCATTGGAATATGAGGATTAGCAAGCAATATAAAAAGAATGCCTAGTACAATGTCTAACATAAAAGTGTTCAAATGATAATTATTTTTTTTTGTGTGTGTGAGGAAGACCAGCCCTGAGCTAACATCCGTCGCCAATCCTCCTCTTTTTGCTGAGGGAGACTGGCCCTGGGCTAACATCGTGCCCATCTTCCTCCACTTTATACGGGATGCTGCCACGGCGTGGCTGACGAGCAGTGCGTCGGCGGGCGCCCGGGATCCGAACCTGCGAACCCTGGGCTGCCAAGCGCGGACTAAACCGCTGCGCCACCGGGCGGCCCTTCAAATGATAATTCTTATTATGATAATTCTTATTGGGAAATAGGAACTGAGTAATTCTCAACCAGGCCTTTAAAGTCTCAGCTAAGCCTTTACCCTAAGCCTCAGATAGGTGCCCAGGAACAGATGAAAGTACTTGTTGCAATCTTGAATAGTTGGCAACTCCATTAAAAAACTGGGCCCTAAGATGTCCTTACCTATGAGAGCAATCGATAAAATGTGAATTTATCAGGAAAGATCGATTGGAATGATTGTTTATGGTATATATGCAATGAAAGAAACAAAATTTTAATATGCATTAATTTATTCAAGCTGCCATTTTATAAAAAAAATTCTGACAGGATTATGTTTATGTTATCTGATTCTTTCAGCTTTGTGCTATAAGCTATCCTCTGTTACGTACTGTCTGTTGGGAATTCAAACAAACTCGACTTGAAAAAAAAAAAAACCATTTATTACTTTTTGATCATCAAGGAATATTTGGAAAATATGGAAAGATATAAAGAAGAAAATAAAGATTACCTATAATTGCATAAACCCAAATCCCAGGCAGACTTGTTACACATACAGATCTCAGAGCCCTCCTCAGATGGGACTCAGAATCTCTGGGGATGGCTCTGGCAGTCTGTTAACCTGAGACCCAGGTGATTCGGATGTTACACAAGTTAGAGAAACTCTGCCCTACCGTGGCTGGGAATAGGCATGCTGTTTTTTTTTTTAACCTTAACATAGTATTGCCTTCAATTAAAAGCCTCTTTTTAAAAAGTAATTAATTACAACTATACCACCTTTATGATTTAAATTGACCCTGTCCATAAGACCTTCCACTCCATTTGGTTTTATTTGCAACAGTCCTTTTAAGGCAAATCTTCTCAGACAATTTCATCCACTCACACCAACAATGAGCCCAAGCAGCCTGCATAGAGGGCCTGCTCATATTTCTACTGTGTAATATACTAATTATCACATATGATATAATAACAAAAGCTTTCTCTTTAAATGATACAGACAAGATAGGTGGATTTTTAAACTGCTTTACAAATACTAAGTGCAAATCTTGTGAAGATGGGGTTCAGATGAAGGTAGAATAAATAAAGACGATGGGGGAGGTGCTTGTCAATAGAAGCTTTGAATGCAATACTTAGAGGTCCTTCCTGTTTGTTTGTTTGTTTTAGCATTTTTTATTTGCTTTCTTGGTCTAGTTCTGAATTTTTAAAAGAAGGAACCTTATTTTGTTTATTTTTCCTGCTTAAGTATAGAAAAGACACATTATAAGCCTGTCATAAAAGATTTGTTGTAAACTGTGTAATTTGTTGTAATCCTCTGTAAACTCAGAGTAATAAAGATAAACCAACTCATAATGGCAATACTTGAATTCCAGAAATACTTTTCCCCCATAACAACCTTGTTCATTGCTCTTCTAGTTACACCTCTGAGACTGGAAATCCCAGAGTTTATATCAACATTCAACTGGATTTATTGTCACTTTCTTTGCTTATTAAAGAGAAACAGAACATATACCAGTCTGTGAGCAATAAGAAATCGTTGTTTTAAATTTATACCCCTCTACTCTTTCCCATGATTTAAATGTTGATAGATGGAAGGACTTGAATGCATAGCAGTTTGGGTGGAATAGAACTGAAGAGCTAAAGTAGAAGTAGAACTGGAGTAGGACATGAATAACTAAAGCGATACTTTTCAGGGCTTTGATTCAAGAGTAGCCTTGAACCTGGGCTCTCATAATGCACACCAGTATTTCTGTAACTCCAGCAATGAAGTACTTTTCGCCCCTACAGGAACTGGAAGAGGCCATCCGGTATGGAGCCGTCCACAATACTATGTTATTTTGGGCCTTTACTTCAGCTGGGCCCCTTCACTCTTGGAGAACTGAGTATAATAAAGCAGTTTTCTCCTGGTCTGGTTGTTCTTCATCGGACCTAAGATCAGAGTGGGGAAGTCCTGCAAAAGTTTGGAGAGCTAGTCCTGCCATTCAGGGAGTTATTCTTATGCTATTTTCAGTGAGTCAGAATTTTCCACTGTTCTCTCCACTTACTACAACTATATGACACCCCAGCAAAGCCCTTTTCATTGGTAAACACTTCCTTTATTTAATTATAGCTACATGATATCAGTTAGACTTGTGTTTGGAATATCAGAACTATTCCACAGGAGCCTGAGAACAATATATTGTAAGTTGTTCTTCAAGACTGAGGCAGGGTTCAGACCAACAGGAGCTCTGATAACATAGAATTTGTTAGATTTCTGTCTTTTCCATCATTTCAACCAAACTTATTTCTCAGTTCCTCCTTTCTACATTCACTTGAAGAGGATTGGTTGTTGTAATGGATACCATACCATACTGCACCATCCAGGTCTGGGGCACTCATTCCCCAGCTGCTGGAGAGGTAGTGGTTGACAACTTTCAGCTGATCCCATCTCCAGTAATTGCCCTCACCCAAGGCCATGACCCTTGGAGGCAGCTATTCTAATAAAAAGTCTCAGTCTTCCGCTCAGTTTCCAGAACTAAGCCAATTTCTGACCCAGAACCATTTACTGAAGGAGAGGTTGAAACTCCTGGAGAAAACCTGCCAGCAATCCCATGACAACTATATACAATAACGACTCCCCCAGTCCTTCCCCCAAATGAACTATAGCTATTTACTTGAGTAATTGTACAACAGAAAATAGAGAATACACAATTTCAAGGTGTGTTGGACATGGGGTCTGAGTTGACATTGATAACCTGGAACCTAAGCATCATTACAACCTCCAAATAATAAACGGAGTCCTGGCCACGGTCCAGCTCAGAGTGTATCCACTGGACTCAGAGATGCACCTAGTGGTCATTTCCTCAGTCCCCATGTATATAATTCCAATGGGCATATTTGGTAGTAGGCAGAACATGTCGGTTCTTTGGCCTATAAGGTAAGAACTACCATAGTGGGAACACCCAAGAGTAAATGGACAAGTGTGGCAACCATGGCCTAAGGACATGGTGACCAGGAGCTCAGAGCTCTCAGCAATGAGTGCCTGGGTCACCCCACTGGTAAGTCACCTGACAAGCAGAACTGATAACAGAGGAAGTGAGGAATCTAGAATGGTAGTAGAGAGGGATTGATGCTTAGTTGTGGCTTTGAAACCGCCTGTAGTGGCAGGGCTGGAGTTTGTTCCACTAACCTTCCTCTGTCAGTTTCCCCAGGAAAAGAGCCCAAATGGAATCCTGCAAGAGCTGGACGCAGAATCTGCTATATGACTCAAGAGGATATGAGTGGCACAAGAGATGGACGGAGGTGGATGCTGCAATGTGTCACTCAGATCCCCTCTTCACGTCTGAGGCCAGCATCCCAAGCTGTTAGAAATGCTGGTGGCTGACTGCTCATAGCTGTGTCAACACCTTGGGAATTGGCTTCAGCTGAAGAGTGCTGCCTTGTCCAAAGTGACACACACCCATCCTAGGTAGCCTGTTTCTAATGTCTGGTCAGTAAAGGAGGGGATAGAACTCAAACCCTCTTGCCTCAGGGGAAAGAACTCTGAAGGGTGTCCTAACTCTAGAGTCCCTGAGAGATTAGATGAGGCCTTTTCATGAGATTACGTCAACTGTCCAACTATTTCCTCTGCTCAGTCAGTTCCACTTCCGTCTCTCTTCCAGAGGTGTTGATCAAAAGGGCGTTGACCTCCTGCATGCAAATCTCCATCTCAGAGTCTATGTCCAGGGAACTCCACCTAAAGCAGTTATTAAAACAGAAATGATGTCAGATGCAAGATCTGTGGCTGCTAATCTTACAGTAGCTTCTGTAAATTGTCTCCTTACTCGTGCTGGGTGATGATATGACCTTCTACGTTAAACATGCAGCAGAAAAACCTGAATACCAAAAGCTTACTGATACCCTCCCTTTTCCCTTCCTTATACCCAGCCACCCTAGCCAGTTCATTTTTCCTTGTAGTGGCTCTTGATCTAATTGTTATATTTAATATTAATATAGTATTTTTATATTTCTCTAAATATGAAATATAAAAATAGTCTCAATTCTCTAGTTGAGACTTTTCTCTCCTCCCATTTAGGCTATTTCAATTGGTTCTTCACTGACCTCCTGCCTCCTGCCCCTTTATCACTCCTGAATCATTACACACAATATCATCTGAGAGAATTGCCCCCAAATTCTATGTTGTAACAGCTTACCTCGCCGCTTACAAACATGAAATAGCCCAATTATGTAGAACCTGCATTTCTTAGTGTGGCGTCCCAAAGGCCTCCACATTCTGGGCCATATTGACCTCTTACTAATCTGTTTAAAAAATAGTTATTCAATATCGACAAGATAAAAATCCAAGTTTCTGCCTTCAAGTTGCTCAGAATGATTTCAAAACTTTTTCTGCTGCCATATTCTTTCTATGTGCAACACTCTCCTTTGAATAAATCCTCTCAGGAATATCAATCCTGTTAAAAATATATAAAATATTCAAGCATACAGAAAAATATAGAGAATTAGAAAATAACTATGTATCTGTATAGATTTTGTTTTCAAACTTTATTTATCTTTAGTTTTTTGATCAATAATTCATTAGAGATGCTCCTGTATAGCTTTCTCAGATCTCATCTCATTCCAAAACTTATTTTAATTTTTTTTCCTTTTCTCATATAAATATTTAAGGCTATACATTTCTTTTTATATACAGTCAGCCCTCTGTATCTGCGGCTTTGGCATTGGCGAATTCAACCAAACGTTTTACGAACCGTGGAAAAGTGTTTGGTTGAATTCGCCGATGTGGAACCCGCGGATACAGAGGGCTGACTAAGGGATTTAAGTATTCCCCGGATTTTAGTATCCATGGGGGTCCTGGAACCAATCTCCTGGGGATACTGAGGGAGGACTGTACTGTCTTAACTGCATTCCTTGCTATGTAACAATTTCATTATCACTGAGCTCTAAGTTTTTTTCTAATTATTTTGACCCATGAATTGTTTAGAAGTGTGTGTATTTGTGTTTAAATATCCAAATGTCTGGAGGTTTTGTGGTTGTTTTCCTGTTTTATTTATTTCACAGAACAGTCTTTGTTAACTTAACGTTTCTTATGTGTTATAAAATGTGGTAAATTTTGGGGAATGTTTCCTGTATACATGGAAGTAATATGTATTGACTAAGTTGGGGGTTTATAGTTCTGTGCATGGATACTAAACACAGTATGTATGGTGTCATTCAGATCTTTCACTTCTTTAATTCTCTTTTGGATTGATGTCTCAATTATGAGACAAGTATATTAATATCATCTATATTAATATCATCATCATTGTTCAATTTACTTTCTGATTTTATGAATTTGCACTTAATATTTTGAGGCTATGTTATTGGGTACACATGTTTTAATCAGGATAGAAAAGTCATTTGTTTATTGTGCTTGCTTTGTAAGAACTAATGGCAGGCTCAAGTCTTAACGCTGGCTGTAGGGAGACAATTCTCTGTGTGTCGCTCATGTTTCTGCGTGTCTTACAAGTGAGGCAGTCTTTGCCCTTTGTTCTGGACTATCTTTTCAAGGATGTTTGTGTAGTGAATGACAGTGGAAGATAGGTAGTGTCTCCCTCTGGAGCAAAGGGCAGGTGTTCCCACTATAAAAGACTCGGATTCCCTAAGCTCAGGGTTCCTCTCCTGTCACATAACCCATAGGCCCAACACCATTGCTCCTGCGGGTCCTGTGAGTCTGAACGGGCAGAAAGGACTGAAGCAAATACGCTGACGCTCATGCTGCTCGCTATGCACGAGTAATGAAATCCTTTGTCTCTGACCTCGGAGTCTTGTGGCTTCACATGTATCCACGAAACTGTAGCAGGCTAATATGCTACCTCTAAAGTAGGGGAAATCCTAGACCCTTTAGAGTTCTTCCCTTCATGTTACAACTTGCCTGTGCTGCTGATGCTGCTGTTTCCTTCATACTCCACAGTGCCTATTATAGCAAGTTCCGTTGATTTCTGTGGTAGTTACCCAGAGAATTCTCTGAAACACAGTAACAGTTGACTCAATATCTTAATGCTATTGCTGATAGGACACTGCAAAATGCTCTTTTATATTCCCTCCAAATGGCTTTAGTCTGTATTTTTGTCTTGAAACAGGTTTATGAAAGTTTATTCTTTCCCAGCAAAGTCACACTTGAGCTATAATTTGATTTTTGATCTGAGATTTGATTTGTCTGCCTTTGCATTTCCTTCAGCATGTTTTGAGTGGACTAAAGAAGTTGTTTTTTACATTTGTGAATAATTAACTAATATTATTATGTAAATAACTAGACCTAATTATCAGTTCTGGAAATAGGATCCAACCTTAGTTCTCCAGCTGGTCGGGTTCCTCAGCAGCCTCTTTCACATTGGCTGCGCTCTTCAGCATGCTCTGTCGTAATTTCTCACATACTGTGTTCTCAGGCAATAAAAATCATTTTATATTATCCCCTACAAAGGTAAATGTGTCACAAGATTAATAATATGTAGCCCATGGCCAAATGGTAAAGATTTTTGCATTTTATGCTGTTTTTCATTATTTATTCCCTGGTTCCTCTCTATGGTGAGAATAATTGAAAGCTGGCTATACTATTGTTGCTCAAAATATTTATACTAGGAAAAATTAGTAACCCAAATAAATTATTAGATCTCCCTGTCTCTTAGAGCTAGTCTAGTGAAATATACTTGCTGTCAGTACAGAAAATTCTTAAGTAAAGATATAGTTTGAACTTCATTTTTAAAAAATTGCCCACAGCCTTTAAAAATTTTTAAATACTTTGTTAACTATTAAGTAGGTACAAAAAGAGATTTATAAAATACATGTACAGTGTAGGGAGTCAGGATTCAACAATGTATGCATGCCTACCTCTGAATTTCAGCAAAGGATCACTACTGTTGCCTTTGACGTTTCCTGTGAGCCAGCCCCTCATTGTTTCCGCCTACTTTCTTCTCTCTTCAGATGGATCCACTATCCTAAAATTTGTGCTTATAAATCCCTGGATTTTTAATAGATAAACCACACATATTATCATCCCTAAACATTTTAGTTTTCCATGTTTTTTTTTTTTTTTGGGGGGGGGAAGACCAGCCCTGAGCTAACATCCGTTGCCAATCCTCCTCTTTTTGCTGAGGAAGACCAGCCCTGGGCTAACATCCGTGCCCATCTTCCTCCACTTTATATGGGACGCCGCCACGGCGTGGCTGACAAGTGGTGTGTCGGCGGGCGCCCGGGATCCGAACCCGCGAACCTCGGGCTGCCAAGCGCGGACGAAACCGCTGCGCCACCGGGAGGCCCCTGAGACAATATTGTTTTGTGTTTAATAGTATTTATATAATTCAAAACATATTTAATGTTTCGATTATTGTGTACTATTATTATTTGTAAAGTTAACTCAATCAAAACATTAACATTTAAAGCCTTATGATCACAGGAAATTTAAAAACTTGCACTTTTAATTTATAATCTTGTTTTTATTGTAGAGAAGAAATATGAAAGACTTTCAAGCTTAAAATATATTATATGAAGGTAAAATTCAGTGTAAAAGTAGACTTTAAGAAGAAACAAGAAAAAAAATAACACTGAAGAATTTTACAATGTCGAAGACCCTATCTTAGTGTTTTCTAAATAGTTTTGGTGAGTACGAAGTTACTGTGCTATTGATATTCCATTTGAAATGTTTAACAAGGTGATGTAATTGTTTTATTTAAAAAGATCAGTATTTACCACATAACTGGAATGTACATCATTTGCGACATTTTAAACTTAGGGTGAAAATTTTAAATGGCAATTTAAAAATATGGCAGAGGATGTACTTTTATGAAATGCTTGTAGATGTGCAATAAGCCAAAAAATTTGAAGAACACTGGTCTAGGTTCGATAACTAAAAATGGAATTGTTAACGCATAAAATATGTTTATCTTCAACTTTGCAAAATAATGTCAGACTGCATAGATACACATTTTCGCATGTTGAAGTAGGGTTTTTTGGTTTTCTTTTGTGAGAAAGATTTGCCCTGAGCTAACATCTGTTGCCAATCCTCCTCTTTTTGTTGAGGAAGATTGACCTTGGGTTAACATCTGTGCCCATCTTCCTCTACTTTATATAGGATGCCGCCACAGCATGGCTGACAAGCGGTGCGTCAGTCTGTGGCCCGGATCCGAACCTGAGAAACCTGGGCCGCCAGAAGCAGAGTGAACGAGCTTAACCACTACGCCACCGGGCCAGCCCCAAAGTAAGTTTTTTTTTCCATATCTTCACTAACATTTGGAATTTTCAGATTTTAAACTTTTTTTTTACCAATATGGATGTGTATACATTGGTGTCTTATTGTGCTTTCAGTTTGCATTTCCTTGATTACTAGTCAGATTGAGCATCTTTTCATGTTTGTCAGCCATATGGGTTTCCTTTTCCGTAGAGTGCCTACTCAAGCTTTTGCCCATATTTTTTCTTTTGGGTTGTTTGCGTTTTTCTAATTGCTTTGAAAGAATTTTTAACATATTCTAGTTACTAATTCTTTTTCAGTTATATGTATAGAAGATACTTTCTTGCAACTCATGACTTACATTTTTAATTCATGACATATTTTTATTCTCTTTATAGTCCTATGTGATAAACAGAAGTTTCAGTGATTTTGTTGCATATTATTTAAGAAATCTTTCACTACATCAAAATCATAAAAATTATGTTGTCTTCTAAGTTTCCCTTCCGCATTTAATTCTTTAATCAATCTGGAATTGATTTTTGTGCTTATGTGTATGCATCCAATTTCATTTTTTGTGTGTATAAATGATTTTTATAGCACTAATTATTGAAAACACCATCATTTACCCATTGATCTAAAGTGCCAACTCTGCTGTAAATCAACTTTCCATATATGCATAGGTCTGTGTCTGGGCCCTCTGTTGTTTCATAGACTAACTTGTCTCTCTCTCTCTGTGGCAGAAACTACGTTAGCAGTTCATCCAGCCCATTTCCTTCTGGGCACACCGCGCTACCACATTTCCCAGCCCCACTTGCAATTGAATGGGGCCACGTGACTGAGTTCTATATTAGATGTAGACAGAAGTCATGTACATCACTTCCACCCCTGGCCCCTAAGTTTCCCATGAGCTCCTTCTCTTGTCTGTGGCAGATGCAGTGAATCCAATGGAGCATTGTGGATCTATAATCAATAGCAGCGTCCAGGCAGGAGTCGAGGGGTCTGAATTATCTGCATGATGCTCCTTCCAGCTCATCACCATGTACCACTCTCTCCTTATCTGCCACCAACCTGCCTTGGCCTTTTGTTATTGTTATCACCTGTTTAAACCGATATAGATAATTGAGAACTGAGTGTTCAATAGACTTAAGATTTTTATACTCGTACATCCTTCCACCATGCAAATGGGAGAACCATCAACAGTGCAACACGGAGCTGACTCCATGAGGATATAGATTATGTCACTGGCGGAACAGAATCAGGAGACTGAATCATTACTATAAAATAATACTCTCTTTCTGTTAATAAGAGGAAAATAAGACATCCCGTTCTTTCAGGAGGCCATCACACATTCTTGCTAACATTGTATTCCTCTTGAGATAGACTGGGGACAGATCACACCTTTTTTTGAAAGTACATGAAAAAGTAACCAAGCCAGTTGCACAAGATAGGCACGAATGTGCCAGGACTGAAATGCACATCTTTTAAACATTTGGATGTTTTTTATTCTAAGCATAGCTCTGCTCCAATAAATGGTGAATATTGTCAGTAGTTTCCTCAGTTTTCCTACCTGAATAGAAACCACATTAAGAATTCTTTCTTTGGATTTGGGGGCCAATGTTTCTGACATCATTTTACCCCGTCTTTTGGTGCTATGGAGGCAGCATGGTGAGCACAGGCCCTGGAGCTGGCTTGGTTTTATACTCCGGCCCTCCTGCATCACTTGGTGACCTTGGGCAAGTCACTTAACCTCTCTGTGTGTGGTCATTTCTCTCTAAAATGGAGGTGATAGTAGTCTCATTTCATAGGCTGTTGTGAGGAATAAATGAGATAATTCATGTAAAGCACTTAGAACAGAGCCTAGCACTTAGCAAGTCTTATTAAATGTGGGTTATGTAGTGAGAAATCTGAGCTAATGGCCATAAATGTGAGACAGAAAATACAGGTGAAAAGATTCAAAATTCAAATTGGTGAGTAATAGTGGAATTAGAAAGATATGTTATTCAGATAGAATATTCTGATAAAAGTGAAAATGTATACTGCTCTTACAATTTGAAACATCTGCATTCAGTCATTAGGAAAACTATAAAAAAAGCCTTTACACAATAAGTTTTTTCTTAAAGGTGGTTGCCAAGAGTTAATTATTAGTGTCTTCCTATAAAAAGTATTATTGTATTTGAAAAATTATGAAGAACATCACTCTTTACTGATGCATAAGCAAATGCAATAAATGTAATTGGAATATTATAAAGGGTACAAATAGCCTTAGTCAAAAAGGGGATAAATAATTGTTTTGTCATCTTCCTTCAAACACTGTCAAATATATTTTATGGTGATCATTGCATAAACTCAGAAAAGACAAAGAGGACAAGACAATTAAAAAGTACCATGCTTTATTGTCAAAAATAGTCAAACTTTAATTTCCTTTAACAGGAACATTAACTGAAGAGTCTCCATCAGCCATCACCGTCTTGTGAGCGTCAAAGACAAGAAAGTCAAAGACAGCTGTTGCTGGGAAAAGGAAAACAGGTCTACATCTGCAAGAGAAGCCTTGTGCACAGCATCACGGTGACCCTCGAGCCCTAAACTATGACAGACACACAAAACACAGCTGACTGACGCTAGCCCCCTCCTGTAGAGATCCGCGTTGTGGAATCTTTCCAAGATCTGAAGAGTTCAGTTTGTTAGAACACTTGCCGATTTGAATAGTGGTCATTTATGGGACCAATGGCAAGATCACACCCACTTTGGGGTTATACCGCCATGAAGCCCGGTCCCTACAACCCTGGCCTCAGCTAGGTCAAGTGGTGCTGACAGCTTGAGCAGGATACCTGAATGAGCCAGTTGTCCATGACCTGCAGCAAAGACCTGAAGGCTTTGCTGAATTGAACACTGCAGTGTGGAGGCTACATCCTCTCATTAACATAAACAAACAAGGATAACGATCTGACCTAGCTAGCTGGAATAAGGAAAAAGTAAGACCTTTATTGTTCCCTAAGGACAGGTATCCAGGGCTGAAGAAATCTCGGTGTGTGCACTGGTTATCCACATCATGACTTCCACTTCTGGTCTGTACTATAAACCAGATACCCATAGCCAAAGCAGATTTTGTAAACAGGCCCATTGTAATAATTAAAAGTGGTAGTGTGCAGCTCTCTCTTTAAAGATTCGAGTTAAAGAGAGATATTTTGGTTCTGGGAGGGGCCGGGGGTGAGGTAACACTGACATGGTGAGATGGCGTATCTGAGATTAAGCATATGTAACGGTGAAAAGAAGCTCCATCATCCCATGAATAAGAAAGCAGATGGGTCTGAGAACTCATTCCCCATTCACTCGACGGAAGAATCAACTACATGCAAAAATCGGTCCAATATTTTCCATTTTTCTAGTTTAAAGATAACATTCAGTACAGGAGAACTAGAATAACTGAGCTGATACTGTACCATAAAGTCATTTAAAACAATACTGTGGTTACAAAAACGGCAGCTCCAGCTTTTGCTACCTCTTTAAAACAACAGAGAGGAGAGGAGGCAAAGAAACTCGTCATGCCGCGACACTTCTTACTCACTCTGGCATGGCTCAGGTTTTAATGAAGCTCAGCCGCTTGAGCAGGGGCACGAAATCGGAGGGCTGGGCTTCTGGAAGTTTTGATGGGCTGAGCATCGTTCAGTATGATTCTGTGACTGAAAGGACCGCTCTGAAAACTTACAGAAAAAAAGCCACATGAAAATCAAACTAGGTGAAGTTGGTTTATGGAGTCTATTAGTAAGACCACCTGGAAAACTGTGTGGAGTCAAATATAAAACTGAAGGCGATTGCTTCTTTTCCTCCCTTATTCCATTTTGTAAAAAATGTGATACGTGCAGACAATGTGCACTCTCTTGGGTCATTTCTCAAAAGCCACAGAACAAGCCCTTTACTGGGGTTGCTGTGACTATGAAACACAGAAGGAAGATGAACTCAGTTTGGGGTCTCTTGTGGAGAGCAGGCAGGCCAACTACAGCGACTCCAAGCAGCTGGCAGTTTTACTACCCGATCATGAAAAGGGCCTTTCAAGTGCTTCCCTCAGCACTCTTCAATGACTGTTGTTCCAATCAAGGAGTAAAGCTTTTTCTTAACAAGTCGAAACCCTGAGCTCAGAATCAGAGTTCGCCTGAGGCCAGAGGAGAAGCGCCCTCGACTCAAAAAAAAGCCCCTGAGGCCCGAACAGGAGCAGCTCTCCTGCTTGAACACCAGCGTCAGCTCGAAAGTGGGCGCCACGCTAGCATCACACACGACCCTATCCAGCTCCTTGCACACATTCTCAGTTTCCAAGTTCACCTGCATCACACAGCCCCGCAGGCCGCAGGGCTCGGTGGAGGACAGCCACAGGACGTCCTGGGCGATTCTCTGCGTCAGTTTCTCAGGGACGAGGACTTTTGAGCAGCCAAGTTTGGTGTGTTTCGATTTGGACAGACAGTTCTCCAGCATTTTAACCAGATTCTGGCAGGAAGTCTCCTCACACATCACCTCACTGAGGTTGGGCTCAGGAATGACACAATCCCAGTAGTCCAGATCTGTGGAGAACGGAAGTTTAAGATGAAAAAATGAAAGAAATCCAGGAGCAGAAAGAACACACCAAGATAACAACATTGGTTGCTTCTCTCTAGTGAGTCTACCTGCTTCTAATATTGGTGTGGGAGCCGGCGGACCTCACTTTGCTGTGAACTAGCAGGGTATAACAGAGTAAGTCATTTGACCTCTTGAGACGGAAAGTTTATCTGTGAAATAAAGGTTTTGATAAACAGGGTGGATAGGATATAATGTTTTCTTTAAATTTATATGTGTACCAAGACACACAATCTTAAAGACTATGCATCAAAAATCTATTTATGGTTATCCTAAATTACTAGTGATTTTCTTGCTTGCTCCCTTTCTCGTTTATGGGGGTTTTCTAATTTTGCTTTCCAGAGAATATGCATTACTTCTGGAAGAAAAATATTTACAATTTTTTTTTTCTGACTAAGGGACTGTTACCTTCTAACTCTAAGAATATATGCATGTATTATTGTAAAATACAGAATTTTTGCTTTAGTGATGAACTTGAAAAGTTCATTAATATCGATCAAATTTGTATCTTTCTTTAAAAGTCTTCACTGGAATGGCCTGTAGATCCAAATTTTAGCTCTAACCTCCTGGATTAAAAAGTGCTCAAAGAGAAGACCTTGGAGGTTCACAAGGATATTTATAACTGGCTGGGTAGTTTTTCCTAAGCAAGCAAAACAAAATAGTCCTAGGAAAACAAAATTAGATTTGCTCAGAGGAAGAGAGAGAGCTCTGCGTTTGGTCACCCACTTTCCAAATTAATCCTACCACTTGGCGGGCGCCCCCCCCTATCAACCCAGCAGATGCCCTGCCGGCTCCCAAGCCTACTCTACCCTCACTGGCTACTGTGTGTTCCTCTCTCCACATAACCGACTCACTTAGATCACTGTTTTTTTAAAAACTAAATGAAACAAACGAACCCCAAATTATAAGGCTCCCTGTTTTATCTATGTTGAAGACAGAGAATTTTAGAGCTTTGGCCTATAAAATTAGATCATTAACCACTTTGCCTTCTAATTGAGGAAGGCCCAGAGATGGTAAGCAGTGTGTCTGGGCCCATACAGCTCCTGAGAGGCAGAGCAGTGCATTAACTTAGAGACTGCTGTTTAAAATTGCACATGACAATATGTCCAGCAACACTGCCGTTTTAAAGTTTCCTTTTGGCATTAAAAACGAAATAATGGGTATATCCACAAATAGGATACCAACTCAGCAATAAAAAGAAACACTACTGATATAAGCAACAACATGGAAGGATCTCGAAATCTTTAGGCTGCGGGGAAGAAACCAGATACAAAAGGGTACATAGGACATGATTCCATCTGTATGAAACTCTAGAGGCAAAATTAACTTGTGGTGACAAAAAGCAGATCAGTGTTTCCCTGGGGACAGGGGAGAGGGAGAGTTGGGAATCGACTGCAATGGGTACATGGGAATTTAGGGGGAGGGGTGATGGTAATGGCTACACGGGTGAATACATTTGTTAAAACACACATAACTGTACACTTAAAATTCACCATAACTTCAAAACCACGTTGGGTAAGGAACCTATAGAACTTCTAATCACAAAGAGCCCATTGGCCGCAGACTAGACCCATGCAGCCCTCAGGTATCTTATTTTTTGCTACTTTTGTTTCTCACTATCATGGACAGAAGATGCTGGAAGATTTGGAGTCTCTTCAGATGGATTCTGCGGCACACCCTACATCAGAGGAGGGGGCGACACCGCACGCCTGCCAACCCCATCTATCCCGGGGCTGCGACCTTTGCAGAGGAGGGAGGCGGGCAGTTGGGAAACTCACCATTTAGCAGGCTCCCCGGGTGGAAGCCACGGTCCGGCAAGTCTGAAATGCTGGCCGGGTTCTTACTGCTCAAACTGCCAGTTGCAACCATGGTCAATCGCTCTGTTTCCCTCGCGGGGCGGGACGGCCTCTCCGGCGGCTGGAAAAAGGAGGCAAGAAGAAAAGATTTGCAAAAGCAGGCAAGACGTGCAGAGTCTTCTAAAATGCCCAGCGTCCCCGGAGCGAACTAGCCGAGGCATTTATTTTCCGAAGGGGAGGAACCGGCCTCAGCAACTCGAGTTTACAAAGCCCCGGGGGCGGAGACGCCAACCACAGCCACGGCCTGAAACGAATTCCAAGTTAGCCAGACTTGCAGCCGACTTGCCCCGCGGAACTCACCCCCGCGCCCGCAGCAGCCGCACGCCCCCGGGCCGCCGCCTCGCTCACCTGCCAGGGGTTCGCTGGGGCCGACGCGCTCGCTGGCGGCGCTGCGGGGCGAACAGAGGCAGCCACTGTCCTCAGGAGCCCCGTCCCTCGGGGGCTCAGTGACCTGCAGGCCCGGGCAGCGATCGGCGCCCGGCTCGGCCCAGCACGCCCAGCCCAGGCTCCGCGTAGCAGCGTCGCCCCCGGGGCGGCGGGCGCTTTATGGGCCGGGCCCCCGCGCCGCCCCTCCCCGGCCTGCGCCCGCCCTCCCGGCGTCGGGTCGCGTTTCAACACCGACACTTCCAGCCGCCCGAGGCGAGCCTTTAGCAATTGAGGATGAGTTTGCGGTAGGATTGACGCCTGCTGTTTCCTAGGTGGGCCACGGTCACCGTGACCGCAATTCCGGGCGCACAACTCGCCCCAAACTGACCACTCTCCTCCGCCACTAACCTGGAGTCTTTGTTGCGACCCCTTCCTAGCGCGCGCTCGCTCTGCTGGTTCCCTTGTTAAGATTCTGTCCCGGGCCGCGGGAAGCTTTCTGCCCTTGTCTGTTACTACTACCTGGGGCTTTGCTGTGTCATGCTGAACACTTTGCTTAAATCTGTTTCGATTTGTGCACTTAGTCTCGCCTCTAACCAAGTCATCTTGACTCCGCGTCCTGTCCCAGAGTTTCTCTACCCTCCTCTGTTGCACGCGGTCAGATCTAACTTGCCTTATCCCGCACGGGAGGCTCTCCAGTATTTTAGAAAGGGCCTTCATCACCCGCTGCCCTCCCGGCGGCCTTCGTGCTGTTTCATCTATGACTAATGCGTTTTCTTCGCGAGAAGGGTAAGCCTGGTACTCTTTTAATTAGACCTGGCTCCAGAGCGCCGGGAGCTTGAAGGAAGAGAGTTTGCCAAGAAACTAAACAAAACCGTTAGTGGGATCTTAGCTGCTTCCTCCACCCGCCCGATCACTGGGAGCAATTGTCATTCCCTGAGGCAGAAGTTCCTGGCGAGCCCAGTTAAGGGGAGGAACTTGGGCTTGAACGGTCTTGAGGGGGCTTGGGGCAGTGGAGATACAGAATTTGATCTCCTGCTAGGGGTGATCCCTGTGGGGCTTGATGCGCAGTCTGAACCTGAGCGCACAGAGGGACAGAGGAGTGGTGCGAGAGTCAACATGCTCGCATAACCCATAAGCAAGAAGCCAAGCATTATGTTTTCTTCCAAAGTTACTAAGCCACCCTTTTTCCGCTTTGGTGCGCCAGAAGGAGGCAAAATGTCCAAAGGGGGCATTCTGAGTGAGGGTGGTGGGTCAGGAGAGGAAAGGGAGGGGACGCCAGGAGGGGAAGACAGTTTCTACAAGTAGAAGGTTCTAGTGTTGCCTCCAGGTCTTTTAGGATTGGGTGTATAAGGATTTGTGGGTTAGGGCCTTGAAAAGCAGTTTCAGCTATCCAGGCTAAAAACTCTTAGTAAGAAAAACAACAACAGAAGGGATAAGGAGAGTATGATAAACATCAGTGGGAGGATATTGGAGGCAGAGCAGCAGAAATTAAAGCCAGCTTGACAGACCATTTTTAACTCCGCTCAGGCAGCTGTACTTCCTGAAGGTCAAGCGAGCCAAGGAGGGAGATGCTGATAGGCTGGGCTTTGAAAGCAGATTTCCACTTCTATTTCAATAATAGAAAAGTGGAAAATAAACAAGCCCATTTAAGCTGATTAAGAAGCAATTTCAGTGGCCAGTGTGTTCAGGACCAATGGGTAGGCCAATGGGTCAGGTCTCTGATGGCAGCTGCCTGGCAGTCCAGGGGTGGGGGACAGGCCATAGAGCCTACTTTCCTTATCTGGGTGCCAGTATTGATAAGGCTGCCTTTTACCTGCCTCCAGGGAGAGTTAGTATTAATATAATGGGTGCTCTGACCTACAGCCAGCCCCGGTTGTCTAGTGGTTAAGAGAGTGCAGTGGCCGTGGTTCATTTCCCTGACTGGGAACCACACCACCTGTCTGGCAGTTGTCATACTGTAGCGGCTGCCTGTTACTGTGATGCTGAAGCTATGCCTCCGGGATTTCAAGTTTTAGCAGGGTCTCCCATGGTGGACAGGTTACAGCGGAGCTTCCAGACTAAGACAGACAAGGAAGAAGGACCCGGCCACCCACTTCCGGAAACCTTGGTCATGAAAACGCTGTGAACAGCATTGGAGCATCCTCTGATACAGTGCCGGAAGGTGAGAGGGTGGCACAAAAAGACCAGGCAGGGTCCACTCTGCTGTACTCAGGGTCGCAGGGAGTTGAATCCAAACTCCGCTGCACTAACAACAAAACTGAACCTACACCAGTGAAACAGAGAAATTACCCATTTCAATTTCCTTAGGGTATTTGGCATAACTTATAAACTAAGTACTCTCAAAGGGCCAGAAAGATTATTGGACCTTCCGGAAAGGTCCAAAGAGTAGCAGTTACTCTTGGCTCACCTGACTAACAGAAATTTGCAAGGCCCTTCGGGATTTTACTGCATAAAATAATTTACCTATGCACAAAAGACATTGAATAATATCATTCTTTTTGGTTGAGTGGGCTTAACTCTCAGGAATTACGGGGCATAAGGGATGATTGATATAGAACACATATCTGGGATAATTAGTGGCGATTGTCCTTTTTTATCTACTCAAAAGGATAAAAAGATCTATTCTGTCACCAGTTGGTGTCTTTGCAGGATGAAATAAACAGAGCTGATTTTTAAAACTGAAGCATAGAACAGAATTAGGAAGAACTAAGTGCCATAATAGTCTTGCCAAGAGATGACACACTTAGTCTATTAGATTTTTTAGTGTTATGAATGCAGTTTATTTATAACTGTTCATACTGTGCCCCTCAGGTGTGTCTCAGGTGCAGCAATGAGGCACATTTCATTGCCGTCTTGTTATGTCCACTCTCATTAATACTGGAAAAATAGTTTGTGAGGATGCTTACTGGGAATAATAGTTGTTTATGAAGAGAAAATCTAATTGAAATAATTTGGTTGCTTTTCATATACCAGTGTACTATGGCAAACTACCAAAAATCATAAGCAAAGCCTTTAAATTAAGCATGCTCGCTTTTTTGTTACTATGATTGACTTACTCATCCACTTTCTTACAGAAAGGAAAGCGAAACAACAGTAACAAATGTCAACAGTACCTTCAGGGGATGTAGATGCAGATATTTAAGTTCCATGCCCTCATGTATCAATATAGTGTTCATAATACCATTGCGCACAACACTGTAAATTCAGAATACCAGGGATATTGCAAAGAACCAAAAACAAATGTGGAGCTTTTATGGGAACCACTGGTGTCTTGTGCATTCATGGTTTGGAGTGTTAAACATTTATTTCATGTGTCACCAGCCAAATGTCTCTCTTTATCCAGTATGAGCATTGTTTCTGGGCTCTTATTTACACATGTACGTTCAGGGCCTTGCTTATTTCATCTCATGAACCATGACACCAGAGGCAGAAATGACTGGGTTTCCTAATCTGCACAGTGGATTCAAGGAGGGTTTACAGGACATGGAAGTTGATCTGTATAACATCTGAGGTCCCTAGCAAGCTCGTAGGGTTGTTGTGAGGACTAGAAGAAACCCTTATAATCAATGCTAAATATTATCTCTTATAAATAAATCTGAGATCTTTCAATGCACACAGTCTCTGGCTCTCCTTGGTTGTGCTAAATTTGTAAATCTCATACTCACGTGAGTCTTAGAACAGGGCCGAGTACATAGCAAGGGCTTAGTGAGTGACAGTTATTATTATTGTTCTGGAATCGTAGTTCTCTGGTTCGGTGCAGCAAGCACTAAAGGGCCTGTGTGGGCTTGGGGAAGTTTGGTTAAAGCAGAGTAAAATTTACGGTCTTTCCTGTTTGCAGGAAATCTGGAAAATATTTGCCACTGATTGGGAAAGCCTTTTTTATTATAATACACGCATACCTGTATGGGAGAGCAGGAGGGAGATCTCCCAATGATACGTAAGAAAATAATGTGGGTAAAAAGTTGTCTTGGTGCAAAATACAGAGTTATATATATTAACTTTCCTTTATTAATCTGGGAAATGGTTTTCTGGAAAAAAATGAAACTTACAGTCATTTGAAATCATTGACTATAGAACCACCCAACTGTTTCAAGATACATATGACCCTCTGTAAAATTACAAAATTCTGGATGAGATATTTCATCATTATTTTTATTTGTCTTGGAGAATGCTCCAACCAATAATATTTTCACTTAATAATTAAATGTGCAGTATAAGTTATTCTATAGAATGCTAAAGGATTTTCCATTAAGTAAGGTAACATGGAGACTTATCTAGTATAAGACAAAAAAAGGCCTGATGTAAAATAATATGTAATACCTGCTGCTAAAGGCTGAGGGAATCTTCCAGTAGCAGAAGGGATTAACTCTCTAAATTCAAGCGGAGAAATGGTTACCATAGTGACTTGTCTCTTAAAATAGTTGTATGATTTTTTCATAAACAAGGCTATGTAGTATCTCCCTTTAAGTAAAGAAAGCTGATATGTCTAAATGCACCCAGTCTGTGCTTCTCCTTAATTACGCAAAGATTTATAATTCAGGTGCCCACATAAGAGAACGTCAGCCAGGAATATTGAGTAGGTCCTTGACATTTTTCTAGGGATACATCTTAAAACCTTTGTAAGTCCCAAATTTGAGAATAGCACCATGACATACCATTTCTCTGGAATTCATATGTGCAGGAAGATAAGAGGAAAATAAAGCTATGTGTTCATGTAGGCACTAGTCCTTCATTAGTCCCCCTCCCTGTACCAGCCAGGCAGCCTATGCTGGTGGACAAGCTGTGCACAGCTTTGGTCATTCACATTGTGTCCCAGGAAAATTACAGATTGGTTCATTACATAAACCTGTGGGATTGCACAAGAAGAGAATTAGATCCAAGAATGCCCAAGTGTGGATTAGATAGAGCTCTCTGGAGAGCAGTCTTTAGAATGGGGTCTGATTCTCATTCTGCAAATGTAAAGCCACAGTAAAGTTAAAAAGCTTGACAGGGTCACAGAGAGATTCCATTTTTTTTAGTACTCGTGATGTAGCAGTTGGATGTGTGAACTGGAGCCTGACTGCCCGGGTTCATATCCCGGCAATGATGCTAACTAGTGTATAAAATTCAGTAAGATACTTAATATTTCTGTACCTCCATTTCTACCTTTAAAATGGGAATGATAATAACTTTGACTCATGCAGGGCTGTTGTGGGGATTAAGTGAGTCAATATACAATGCACTCAATGAGTATGAACCATGATTATACTTATGAATTTTGCTCTGACTTTGAAAAATCCACAATGCCCTGGTGTCATTTTTATGAAAAGGTAGCTCCAAGAGTGTTTACATGTGTTCAAGGGGGTGTATCTTTTGTACATATCCATTCATTGCTTGACCAACATTCGGTAAGCATTTATCAAGTATTAATTATGCATTAGGCACTGAGAGTACAACAGAGTCCCCGTCCTCAGGGAGATTCTAGTTTAGAAGGGAATGTGGACCAGTAAACACTGATTAGTGGGATAAGTTGGGATGGTACAGGGTGCTCTGGCAGCACAATGATGTGAGCGTTATAATGAAGGTTTACCGCCTTGTTACTCAGGGTGTGTTTCATGGACCAGTAGCGTGAACATCACTTAGGAGCTTATAAGAGATGCAGAACCTCAGTCCTCAACCCAACTGAAACAGAATCTGCCTGTTAAAAAGATCCCTAGATGGCTCATATTGCATGTGGTTAAAATTTGAGGAGCAACGATTTTAAAGAGAATAAACGAAAGGGTAAGACCACCTAAGCATTTGTAAAACTTTTCTGGGCCAATTGATAAAAAATATTTATTGCGTTCCTACTATATGCAAGGCATGGCCTTGTTGAAAGGTGGATCAATTCCCAGCTGGGCAAGTGTTTGTTGATTTTCAATAGCTCCAATCAGACCTAATGAATCAATGGCCCTAATGAATCTAATTGGTTCTGTGTGGTTTTTAGCCCTTCTGCCTGGCTCACAAAACCATTCACAGCTATGCGAAAACAGTTTGGTTTTCCAAGAAGACTGTATTATATATATAAAAAAATCCTGTTTAATAAACTTGAGACCCTATCAAAATTGTTTTCAACCTTGATGAAGTGGAAGCCAATTATGTAACATAAGGAATGGGATTACACTGTAAAATGTACTTAAAGTGATTGGTCTGTGGAATGTTTTATTTGGAAGGAAGGGAGTAATACAGAAAGATATATGTCTTATTACTTCCAAACTTACTGGAGAGGGTAAATATGGTCATGCATGCATTCCTCTCTTCTGCTATAATTATATCATAAAATATACTTTAAAACATTGACTTGGCTTTTTGAAATATTGTGCTGGTAATTGAGAACTCTTTTTATAGATGGTATATATTGTGGTGGAGGCTCTAAATCATAACTTGCTGACACAGCCTTTCAGGAGATACCAATATGGCTGTAAGCACACTGACGTGCATTCAGTTGTGTGACACTGTTGATGCATCACATCTAAGCTGAGCAATAAGTAGTACTTCACAAATTAATTTATAGCAATATATGATCACCTTTGCAGTAGGTTTAGATGTCCATGTGCTAAAGACAAAACAGTGCTCACTTCTGTATGTGTAGCAGAGCAGCACACCTTAGGGATTTGACTTTAGACGGTAACTTAATCAGACTAGCCTTCAAATTCTGGCTCTGCCACAAGTGGACATTGTGAAATGAACTTAAATCCTTTGAATCTCAGCTTCCTCATCTATAATATGGAAGATTCAATGATATGATATATGTTAAGTCTCTGGCAACATGGTTTGTGCATATGAAGAGCTCAGTCGAAGGTGGCCATCCTAAACACACTTGGCTTATGTGAGTTTGTTCATCTGAATGCACATTCTACTGCAGCAAATGATTCATCAAGTGCTATGCTGGGTTTTTCAGGATAGTGGTAATGTTACTTTGCACATAATGGGTAATAAAGATGCACTAGCTGGAGAATTAGGAGACCTAGTCCCACATACAGCTTCTATACTGACTTGGTATCTGACTTTGGACAGGATGAGTCAGCAGAATCACCTAGGAGTATTGAGAAACTAAAAAGGGATTCACCCAGGCCAAAGGAGGAGAGAGTTGTCTATGGATTTCAAAGCAGTAGAGACTAGGGCCTGGCTTTTTGGCGGTGTCTCAGAGGTAGCAAGACCCTAGAGTTCCCATATTTGGAAAAGATTCCTGCTATGCCTGGAGGACCACACAGAGTAGCAGGAAATGGCCAGATCTGATGCGATGCTGAGGGCACCGGTGATGGACATCTTGGCTTTAATCTGTGAGCAGGCTGTCTCCATCCCTGCCCCATTCCTGAAGCCTCAACACTACTCAGGACTTAAACTCTGTGACATGAACATTGGGTCTATGGGGTGAGAGAATGAGGGTGGTGAGGGGAAAGAATGACTGGCAGTAAATTTATCTATTCCTCGGTGGAAAGGCTAAATATCAGATGTCAAGCCAAATAGCAAACAACAAAGCAGTAATGTTGCTTTATTGTATAACCAGTATGTGAACTAAGATTGAGATTACTTATCTCTAGCTACCAACATAGTTGTAGTTACACATCTGAAAAATATATTTACATTTTTTTCTTTTTATTCAACTTATACAACTTTCTTGGAAGCTGTACTTTTAGCATTTATATACAACTTGAGTTCCATATCTAGTGCATTTTTTAGTTTAATCATTATTGAAATATTGCTGCCTACAAAGAAATCTCTCTCTATAAAGTACTTCTTAAAAAGTGTTTTTAATGTGCTCTGTATTTAAACAGTTACTAATGAAAACTCCATAAATCAAGAATATTTTTGTATTTTCCAAATCACGGACCTGTTTATAGATAGGTATTATAAGGATATAATGCTTGTAGGCAATTGTGTAGGTGGGATCTAACAAGTGTAACTATAAAAAGCAGTTTTAAAATAATGATCCTCACACTTTTATGTTACTCTTAAGTGGTCCCAGGGAAATGTTACTGAAAACTCAAAACTCAGGCCCAGAAGACTCAAAATGAAATAAAATAAAGTTAGTAGAGTAGAATTGACTTTGAATTTACAAGCAAATAGCCAGTTTTTTTTAAATTTTATTTTTATTTATTTTTTAATTAATTAATTTTTTGTGTGTGTGAGGAAGACCAGCCTTAAGCTAACATCCGTTGCCAATTCTCCCCTTTTTGCTGAGGAAGACTGGCCCTGGGCTAACATCCGTGCCCCATCTTCCTCTACTTTATATGGGACGCCGCCACAGCATGGCTGACAAGCGGTGTGTCTGTCCTCACCCAGGACCCGAACTTGCGAAACCCCAGCTGCCGAAGCGGAGCGCGCGAACTTAACAGCTGTGCCATCAGGGCGGCCCCTCCACGTTGCTGTGTTGCACTGACAAAATGGCTTAGCGATCTTTCCTAAGAATAGTTTCCTTCTTTTTTTTTTGCAGCTACAATAGTCCCCCCTTTTCCACGGTTTCTGTTACTCGCCATCAACCATGCTCCGAAAATATTAAATGGAAAAGTCCAGACATAAACAATTCATAAGTTTTAAACTGAGCACCTGTCTGAGTAGCCTGATGAAATCTCGCGCCCTCCTCTTCCCTCCTGCCTGGGGCGTGAATCGTCCCTTCGTCCAGCAGATCCATGCTGGATATGCTCCCAGCCCATTAGCACGCAGCGGCCACCTGGGTTATCAGATCAACTGTCCTAATATGACAGGGCTTGTGTTCAAGTTACCCTTATTTTACTTAATAATGGCCCGAAAGCACAAGGGTAGTGATGCCAGCAATTCGGATATGCCAAAGAGAAGCTGTAAAGTGCTTCCTTTAAGTGAAAAGGTGCAAGTTCTCAACTTAATCAGGAAAGAAAAACATTGTATGCTGAGGTTGCTAAGATCTGTGGTAAGAAGCAATCCTATGTGTGAAATTGTGAAGAAGGAAAAGGAAATTCGTGCTAGTTTTGCTGTTGCACCTCAAATACGTATGTATAGGAAAAAACACAATATATATGTAGGGTTCAGTACTATCTGCGGTCTCAGGCACCCACTGGGGGCTCTTGGAATGAATCCGCCACAGATAAGGGAGGACTACTGTATGTAGTGTTCTGCTTTATAGATCTTCATGTAGCCACTACCTTACAGAGAGATATTTTGATTATTTACATATTTTTGCAATTATATACAATGCTATATTGAATAATATTATTCATGTCACTTTGAGGGTGGGCAGGTATACCTATAAGATAAATGGTCAGAGGAGGGACTTCTGAGGCAAAGAATATCCTTGTATGGTTTGGGGCACCCACCAATAAAGTATGAGAATTCCTGTTTCCTCACAGTCTCTCCAACATTTGTTTATTCACCTCATAAATATTTTATGCATCTATTATACCTTTTTATATGTGCTCTACAAATGTATTAGTTAGGAGTTGTAATTTCTCTCATTCAAGATAGGAAAGATATTATTATCCTAATTTAAAAAGGGAGAAACTATAAATGGAAAATATTAATCATAATTCTCAGGAAAAACTAGAAGTATATCACATTCTTCCTGATTCCCAGTTTTGGGGAAAATATTGAGACTGTTTCTGCAGTGACCATTATAATTTCACTGATTGGTCATCTCAGCGAACAAAATATTGGGGGTTTTTTGTCACCATTTTATTTATACTAAATTGTCAATCAGATGTTTTGTTGTTATGTGGGGACATTGCTATGTTTACTGAAGCCAAAGGTCCTTTGATTTCTAAGGACAGAATCTGGCTCAGAGCAGAGAAAAACATCCTTTAAGATAAAACTTGCAAGTCACCTGAAACTTGATTTCAGTGTTCAAAGAGTTAAATAACATTTCTCTCGTTTTAACCACTGCAAAATCGTGACTTTATTATAGCTCACGGTAGGATATTCGGTTAAATGCAATTGAGTACATCAAATATTTGTGGATGTTACTGTTGAGCACAGGAGAGAGCTGGGTTCAAATCCGGCTTGGGAAGGTTCTAGGTCTGCTCTGTCCAGTCCCATAGCCACTACACATGGTGGCTACTGAGAACTTTAAAATGTGACCAGTCCAAAGTGAGATGTATACAATGTGCATCAGATTTCAAAGAAGTAATAGAACATAAAGAAAATAAAATATCTCAATGATTATTTTATTGGTTACATGTTGAAATGGTAAGATTTAGATATATTGGGTTAAATAAAATATATTCCTAAAATTAATTTCACCTGCTTTTTATGATTTTTTTTTAACGTAGCTGCTAGAAAATTTAAAATGTTATGTGTGGTTTGCAGTCATGGCTCACAGTAAGAAATATAGGACAACACTATTCTAGATCTTTGTCACTTCATCTTAAAACTGGAAGAATAGTACCTACTTTCTGTATATATGAGGAATTGAAATTCTTAAAAGTTTACTTAATAAGTGGTAACTATTAACTTTTTGGGTCAAGTTTATTGAGGTATACTTTAAGTATATTAAAAACCACTCTTTTTAATGGAGAGTTCTATGAATTTTAAACAATCATACAGTCGTGTAACCACCACCACCACATATACACAGTTCCATCGCCACAAAATATTACCTTGTGTATATTTGTAATCAACATCTTGCCTTAGCCCCAGCCCTTGGCAAACAGTGATCTCAGAGTGTTATACAAATGGGATCACAAGGTATGTAGATTTTTGAGTGTCATTTCATTCACTCAGTGTAATGTGTTTGAGGTTCTTCCAAGTTGTTGTGCATTAGTAGTTCTTTCCTTTTCATTTCTGAGTACTATTTCATTGCACAAATGTACCACAATGTGTTTATCCACTTGCCAATTGAAGGACATTTGGGTTGTCTCCAGTTTTTGATGATTATGAGTAAATCCACTATGTATATTTTCTTACAGATTTGCGTATGAACATCCATTATTATTTCTCTTGGATAAATGCCTAGCAGCGGAATTGCTGAGTCAGATGGTAAGTACATGTTTAGTTTTATAAGAAAATGCCAAAATCTTTTCTAAAATTGCATTCCCACCTGCAACGTATGAGTGTTCCAGATGTGCCACATCCTTGCCAGAACTTGGTACTGTCATCCCCCTACCTTTTTTTTTTTAAATTTTAGCCCTTCTAATAGGAATGTAATGGTGTCTATTGCAGTTTTAATTGTTTTCCCTGATGACTTGTGATGTTCAACATTTTTTCATGAGCTTATTTGCCATCTGTATGTCTTCTTTGGTGAAATATGTATTGAAATCTTTTGCCCATATATTTTTATTGGATTATTTGAGGCTTCAGAGTTCTTTCTTATTATTGAGAACTTGAGAGTTCTTATTATTGAGGCTTGAGAGTTCTTTACAAATTCTGGATACAAGTCCTTTATGTGTTCTGCAAATATTTTCTCCCAGTGTGTGGTTTGTGTTTTTATTCTCTTAACAGTATTTTTTGAAGAAAAATTTAAATTATGATAATGTCCAATTTATCAATATTTTTATGGGTCATATTTTTGGTGTCATATGTAAGAAATTTATGCCTATATCAAGGTCACAAAGATTTTTATCAGATATTTTCTTCTGGAAGTTTTATAGTTTTGCACTGAAGTGTGTAATCTACTTTGAGTTACTTTTGGTATAAGGTATAAGGTTGAAACCTTTTTTTTTGCGTGCAGGTGTCCAATTGTTCTAGCACCATTTGTTGAAAAGCTGTACTTATACACTGAATTGCCTTTGCATCTTTATGAAAAATCGATTGACCATATATATGCAGTTCTATTTCTGGTATTTATTGTATTCTATTAGTCTATGTGTCTGTCCTTTCACCAACATCACAAGTCTTGAAATCAGGTAGTGTGAGTCTTCTAAATTTGTTCTCTTTTAAAATTATTTTGGCTTTCTAGTTCCTTTGCATTTTCACATGAATTTAGAATCAGCTTGTTAATTTCAAAAGAAAATGTCTGCTGGGATTTGATAGGAAATGCATTGAATCCAAATCAGTTTGGAGAAATTTGTATCTCAACTTTACTGAGCTTTCGAACAATGAACTTGATATAAACTCCTTTTATTCAGGCCTGCTTTGATTTCTTTCATTAGAGGTTTGGAGTTCTTAGCAGAAAGAAACTGCATATATTTTGTTAGATTTATACCTAAGTATTTCATTCTTTTGATGCTATTTCAACATTTCAATTTCCAATTGTTCATTGCTAGCATATAGCATATAGAAATACAATATGAATACAGAGATACCATATAGAAATACAATATACAAATAATATATTGACCTTGTTTCCTTCACTCTTGGAAGGAACTCACTACTACGAATTTTTTTGTAAATTCTTTGGGATTTTCTCCACAAACAATCATGCTGACTGCAAATAAAGACAGTTTTATTTCATTCATCCAATCTGCCTGCCTTTATTTTATTTTTTCTTCCTTTATTGGGCTGATAAGAACCTCAAATACAATGTTGACTGTGAGTGGTGCAAGAGGACATTTTTGTCCTGCTCCCACTCGGTGGGCAAGTTCAGTCTTTTATCACTAACTGTGAAGTCAGCTGTGGGTATTTTAGAGATGCTTTCTATCACACTGAGGAAATTCTCTACTATTCCCTGTTGGCTAAGAGGTTTTATCATAAATGAATATTAAATTTTGTCAAAAATTTTTTTCCATCTTTTAGGTGGTCATATGGTTTTCTGTGTTAATCTGTTGGTATTGATTTTACAGTGTTGAACCATCCTTACGTTACCTGATGATGGATTTCCTTTTTATATTCCTGAATCAACTTGTTAAAGTTTTGCTGGGGGCTTTTGCTTCTATTTCATGAGGGATATTTTCTGAAGTTTTCTTTCTTGTAATATCTTCGTCTGGTTTGAGTATCAGGGTAATATTGGCCTTATTAAATGCAGGACTTTCTCTTGTATTTTTCTGGAAGAGTTTGTATAGAGTTGCTGTTAATTCTTGTTTAGTTTCATTTAAAATCTCATATCCTTGGAGAAGACTTTTCTAACACCCTCTCTAAATTAGGTCCCCTCTGTTAATAACTCTCTCAGTGTCTTTATTTTCTTTATAGACTTTATCGTAATTTATAATTACATATTTCTGTGAGGTTTATTTCTTTAATGTCTGCATTTTAACAGGTCAAGGCCCATGTTTGTGCTATTTATTATATGCCCATTGCTTAGCACAGTGTCTGGCACCTAATAGGTGTTTGAGAAATATTGGCTGAATAAACACGTGAATCCCTAGGATTTAATGAATGTCATTATTCGTTATACATTATAACAATTGTGAGCGTTATACTAATAATTGCTTACTATGTATTCATGTAAACTTCCTACAGTGAACCAAAAAGCACTTCAGACACAATCTCGATGAGTATTAAAAAACGTAATATTGTAACAGAGCTAGATAATTGTAAATGTTACAATTTCTAATGTGGAGTTAGAATTTCCATAAATTACCTTAATCCTAATGAAAATGCTTTTGTATTTTGTAATGTGAATTGACAGACTAAAATTTTGTGAAATGTTAGAGCTTACATTTAGCCTCAGCATGAAAAATAGAGAATTTAGTAGAAATGATATTTTAGTTACTTAGCTTTTAAAGATTAAAAGTAGTAAATTTAAATAAAGAATTCAATGATATATATGTTATATACTACTTTGGACATTTGCTAATTATTTATTTATTTATTTTTAATAAAAACCAATTAAGTATACTTTGTTAAAGCAAGTGGCAAGTTGGTCAGAGCAGGACGCTGCAGAGCATGTGGCCCAGATTCTGGGGTACAGAAGCAGCTTTATCTGCTGAGGCTTACAAAGGAAAAAGATCAAGGAAGCATTTACAGTTCTAGTGGCTTCCATTTCAAATAATTTTTGTTTAAACAACTGCTATAATTCTATCTCTTCCAGCAGCAACAGTAGTTGGTTGGAGAAAAGTGATGCCTATGGTTAGCTCATTAAATATGTTATAGAAGAAACCATGAATATGTTAAAAATAAAACAAAAATGAAATAAAATTGAAATTCCAGCAGGAGTGACTTTCCCTTGCCAGTCAACTTTTATTCATTAGTTCTTTCTTCTTTGAACAGATATATTTTGAGAGCTGAATATGTACAAAGTGCCTGGTAGCGGGTGGGGATAACGTGGAGGGCAGCGTGGACGTGGAACTTGTCTCCATGGAGCTTACAGTAGTGGGGGAGTACAGACAGTAGACAAGAAATAACAGCAGATGTCGTTCAGTCCTTTGATGAGGGAGGTAAGTACAAACAGGAAAGTGTTAACCTAGTCACAGATGGGGTTTTTCTGGACAGATTTCCTGTTTAAGATGATATTTGAAAGATATGTAAGCACTAAGTATATGAAAGGGAGTGAGGAGTGGAATGAGCGTTATGGGTAGAGGAATTAATACTATTAATAACAACCAATATTTAGTGGGCACTTACCATGTTCCACATGAACAATTTCATTTGATCTTTACAATGACCCTATGAATTGGGTGTTATTGTTTCCAGTTTAGGAATAAGGATGAGGATTTTGGGACACAGATAGTTTAGAAACTTGCCCCAAGTTATATAGGTAGTTAGTGGTAGAGCCAGGATTTAAATAGTGTTACTCTGTGGCTGACTGGTTGCAGGAAAGATGTTCAGAATGCCTGGAGTGTACCCGCTGATGGAGGGAGGTTGCTGGTGAGGGAAGCAGTTGAGTGAGCAGTGTCGGGAATGAAATTAGAAAGGACGGAGGTCAAGACCAGGTTCTGAGGGGTCTTGCAAGCCATGTAAAGGAGCAAATTGAATATTGCTTAAATGCTAGCCATTTTCTCCCACAATTTAAATTCCTGCCTTGAAGTATTTCTTAAACTGTTTCATCCTACCTGGTGTAGTAAAGAATATAGTCCTGACTCAGCTAACAAGACTTAAACACAATCAAGACTGTATTCTAGTGGAAAGTTGTTTTGCTTGAGGAGAGCTTTCCATCCCAGAGTAAAATAAGCAGAGGAAGCTTCTGTATGTGAACTTACAGCTTCCTGATAAACTGCACTCATTGTTTATCATTTTCTTTACTGACATATATTTATTTTGTTTTTGTCTTTGGGTCAGAATAATTCCTTAAGAATTATTAATTTATAGTGTGGCATCAGCATCCTGGCAGAATGAGTTGTTCCCTTTGTCTCTCCCCTCTAAGTTACAACTAAATGGACATCTGTTAACCAACAGAAGATTCCCTACACAGCACAACAGGACCTTTGAGAGGTCCACACAGTCACACATCTGAAGGTGGGGGGACTGGATCCCCGGGAAGCAGTGAAACTAGGTGAGCAGACCCCTCCGCCTCCCCAGTGGCAGCAAACTAGGTCGTGGGTCCTCACACTGTGGCTAGTGTGACTGTAAGAGGAGGCAGGGGCAGCCTGGCCTGCATGTGAACAGTTCAGAGTGGTAGTCTGGACTGTGGGAGCACCCACTGTGCTGCAGTAGCCCCGCCCATGGGAACACTCCCCACCAAGTGGCAGTGGCTCAGCCCCTGTAAAGGAGCCCTGCCCACCAAGCACAGAGCCTCAGTTGAACCTCTTATGAGTGCAGAGCAGGCATATGCAAAAGAAAGTGCCCCTCCCCTTCTGCCTAGGGCAGCAGCTCAGCCGGTCTCCTGCCGAGTGCAGTGGTCCTGCCCACATGAAAATGCCCCACCTGCATGTGCGTGTGTGACCTGCCAAGAGCTGGCAGCCAACGCCGAAATGCAGAGCAGCCCTACCAGCACAACTTCCAGCAGATGGGGTGGGATCAGAAAACACAGCTTCTGCCGACCCCCAATGGTGGCAGGTGACATCTGTGACCTGACACGACCACAAATGTGCCAGCAAAGAATCAATTCATCAAATACTATGAAGAACTACAGTAACACTTCAGAGGAGAAGGAAAATGACAAGTCTCCAGAAATCAATCATGAAGTCACAGAAATATACAATCTAAATGACAGAGAATTTAAAATAGTCATCATAAAGAAACTTGAGTTACAAGAAAACTCAGAAAGACAGTTCAGTGAGCCCAGAAATAAAATTAACAAGGAGCAGGAATACTTCCCCAAAGAGATTGAAACTCTAACAAAAACACTAAACAGAAATTCTGGATATGAAGAACAAAATTAATGAGATAAAAAATAATCTAGAAACCATAAACAATAGAGCTGATATTATGGAAGACAGAATTAGTGATTTAGAGATTAGAAATATAGAAATGCTCCAGGTGGAGAAGGAGAGAGAACTAAGATTTAAAAAAATGAAGAAATTCTTTGAGAAATCTCAAACTCAATTAGGAAAAACAACATAAGGATTATAGGTATTCTGGAGGAAGAAGAGAGGGGGAAAGGAGCAGAGAGCTTGAATGAAGAAATAATAGCTGAGAACTTCCCAAACCTGGGGAAAGAACTGGACTTGCAAGTACATGAAGCCAATAGAACTCCTAATTACATCATTGTAAAAAGACCTTCTCCAAGGCATATAATACCCAAACTGTCAAAAGTCAATGACAAACAAAAAATATTAAGGGCAGCAAGAGAGAAGAAAATAACCTACAAAGCAACCCGTATCAGGCTTTCAGCAGATTTTTCAGCAGAAAGATTACAGGCTAGCAGAGAATGGATTGATATACTCAAAATACAAAGAGACAAAAACTTTCAGCCAAGACTACTCTATCCAACGAAACTATCCTTCAGATACGAAGGAGAAATAAAAGCTTTCCCAGATAAACAAAAGCTGAGGGAGTTCATCGCCACTAGCCCTGCCTTACAAGAAACGTTGGAAGGAGCCTTCCCATCTGAAACCAAAAAGCAAAGATTTACAAAACCTTGAGCACAGAGGTAAATAGACAGATAGAATCAGAAAATTGCAGCTTTATATCAGAATATGCTAGTGTTGGGGAAGAAGGAGAATTCCCCCTCCACTCTCTCCCTTAAGGTTCTTATGGCTGGCTGAACAATTGAAAAGGCAGGTTAGCAGGAGAAAATAAAACAAAGTTTAATAGCACATATACATGGGAAAGACCCAGGAAAATGAGTATCTCAACAAATAGGGGAGGTTTTCTTCTTAAATAGAAAGGCAGTGGAGGGTGTTGGGTGATATGGGAGTCAGCCATGGGAGATTACCAGAAAAGCATAGTAACATTATTATGCAGATTTAAGACCTCGCCTTCTACACTGACAAGTTTCTAGAGATGAGGTCATCCACCTCTCTTCCCCATACAGAGAAGAAGATACCTTTACAAATGGAGATTTTCCTTACAAATGTAAATGTTTGGTAAACAGAACTTTGATAGGGATAGGCATAGCAGAGACCCTCCCAGTTTATCAATACCCGGAGTCTTGCAAGGTGAAGGCCTGTCCTTGGGCCCATCCCAAATTCCTCTAGACAGTTGGGACGGGGAAGGTCAAATGTCCTTCAAGATTCTCCTGTGCCTTTGTTATCTTCAGCTTGAAATAATCCCCATACCAGAGTGGCGCATCTTGGGGTTGCCTGCCCTGAACTCCATCACTAGTAAACACTTAATTATAACATAAAAGATAAAGAGAAGGAAAGCATCAAAAATAACTATAAACACTTCAATTTAGACACAAACTCACAACACAAAAAAGAACAATTATGGCAACAATAACTCAGAAAGGGAAGAGAAAAGGGATGGAATCTGCTTAGGCTAATGGAGATAAGAGGCTATCAGAAAATGTACTATCTCATCTATGAGATCTTTTATGCAAACCTCATGGTAACCACTAAACAAAAAACCAGAGCAGAGTCACAAATCATAAATAAAGAGAAAACCATCACAGAAAACCACCAAACTGAAATGGCAGTCAGAAATACAAGGGAAAAGAAGCAAAGGAAATATAGAACAACCGGAAAACAAGAGACAAATGGCAATATTAAGCCCTCATCTATCAATAATCACTCTAAATGTAAATGGATCGAATTCTCTGGTCAAAAGATATAGAGTGGCTGGCTGGATTAAAAAACAAGACCCAGCAATATGCTGCCTCCAGGAAACACATCTCAGCTCAAAAGACAAACATAGGCTCAGAATGAAGGGATGGAAGATGATACTTCAAGCAAATGGCAAGCAAAAGAAATCAGGTGTTGCCATACATATGTCAGACAAAGCAGACTTCAAGATATAAAAGACAATGTGGGGCAGTATATAATAATAAAAGGGACATTCCACCAGGATGACATAGCACATATGAGTATATATGCACCTAACACAGCAGCACCAAAGTATATAAAGCAACTATTAACAGACCTAAAGGGAGAAATTGACAGCAACACAATAATAGTTCAGGACCTCTTACATCAATGAATAGATCATCCAGACAGAAAGTCAACAGGGAAACAGTGGCCTGAAGTGAAATACTTGACCAGAGGGACTTAATAGATAGATATAGAAATTCCATCCAAAACAGCAGAATACACATTCTTCTCAAGTGCACAGGGGACATTCTTAAAGATAGACCATATGTTGGGAAATAAGGGAAGCCTCAATAAATTTAAGAAGATTGAAGTCACATCAAGCATCTTTTCCAACCACAATGCTATGAAACTAGAAATCAACTACAAGAAAAAAAGCTGGGGATGTCACAAATATGTGGAGACTAAACAACATGCTACTGAAAAATCATAGAATCGATGAAGAAATCAAAGGACAGATCAGAAAATACCTCGAGACAAATGAAAATGGAAACACAATACACCAACTCTTATGGGATGCAGCAAAGTGGTACTAAGAGGGAAATTTATAGCAGTACAGGCCCACTTCTACAAACAAGCAAAATCTCAAATAAACAAGCTTACCCTATACCTAAAAGAACTAGAAAAAGAATAACAAACAAAGCCCAAAATCAGTAGAAGGAAGGAAATAATAAAAATCAGAGCAGAAATAAATGAAATAGAGACTAAAAAAACAATAAGGAGGATCAATGAAATGACAATCTGGTTCTTTGGGAAGATAAACAAAATTGACAAACCCTTAGCCAGATTCACTAAGAAAAAAGAGAGAAGGCTCAAATAAATAAAATGAAAAATGCAAGAGGAGAGACTACAATAGATACCACAGAAATACAAAGAATCATAAGAGAATGCTATGAAAAACTGTATGCCAACAAATTAGATAACCTAGAAGAAATGGATAAATTCTTTGACTCATACAACCTCCCAAAACTGAATCAAGAAGAAATAGAGAATCTGAATAGACCAATCACAAGTAAAGAGATTGAAAGCGTAATCAAAAAACCTCCCAAAAAACAAAAGTCCAGGACCAGATGGCTTCTCTGGAGAATTCTACCAAACATTCAAAGAAGATTTAATATCTAGTGAAACTCTGGCTGTTTGCGGATGACATGATTCTATATTTAGAAATCCCTAAAGAATCCACCAGAAAACTATTAAAAGTAATCAACAACTACAGCAATGTTGCAGTGTACAAAATCAACTTACAAAAATCAGTAGCATTTCTATACACTAATAACTAACTAGTAGAAAGAGAAATCAAGAATACAATCCCATTTACAATTGCAACAAAAAGAATAAAATATTTGGGAATAAACTTAACTAAGGAGGTATATTTACTGAAAACTATAAGACATCATTGAAGGAAATTAAAGAAGACATAAAGATTTGGAAAGATATTCCATGCTCATGGATTGGAAGAATAAACATAGTTAAAATGTGCATATTACCTAGCACAATCTACAGATTCAATGCAATCCCAATCAGAATCCCAAGGACATTCTTCATGGGAATAGAACAAAGAATCCCAAAGTTTATGTGGAACAACAAAAGGCCCCAAATAGCCAAAGCAATCCTGAGAAAAAAGAAGAAAGCTGGAGATATCACAATCCCTGAAAATATACTACAAAGCTATAGTAATCGAAACAGCATGGTACTGGCACAAAAATAGACACACAGATCAATGGAACAGAATTGAAAGCCCAGAAATAAAACCACAGGTCTATGGACAGATAGTCTTCGACAAAAAAGCTAAGAAAATACAATGGAGATAGGAAATTCTCTTCGATAAATGGTGTTGGGAAAACTGGACAGCCATATGCAAATAATGAAAGTCAACTTACACCATAACAAAAGTTAACTCAAAATGGATCAAAGACTTGAATGTAAGACCTGAAACCATAAAACTCCTAGAAGAAAATATAGGCAGCACACTCTTTGACATGAGTCTTAGCAAATTTTCAATACCATGTCTACTCAGGTAAGGGAAACCAGAGAAAATGTAAACAAATGAATAAAACGAAAGGACAACCCACCAACTGGGAGAAAATATTTGCATATCATATATCCAACAAGGGGTTAATTTCCAAAATATATAAAGAACTCATACAACTCAACAACAACAACAAAACAACCTGATCAAACAATGGACAGAGGATCTGAACAGAAATTTTTCCAAAGAAGATATACAGATGGCCAACAGGCACATGAAAAGATGCTCAACATCAGTAATTATTAGGGAAATGCAAATCATAACTACAATGAGATATCTCCTTACACCTGTCAGAATTGCTATAATTAAGGCTAGAAATAACAAATGGAGAGGATGAGGAGAAAAGGGAACCCTCATACACTGCTGTTGGAAATGCAAACTGGTGCAGGGACTATGGAAAACAGTGTGGGGATTTCTCAGAAAATTAAAAATAGAAATACCATGTGATCCAGCTATCCCACTATGGGGTATTTATCCAAAGAACATGAAATCAACAACTCAAACAGATTTATACATCCCTTTGTCCATTGTAGCATTATTCACAATAGCCAAGATGGGGAAGCAGCCCAAGTGCCCGTCAACTGATGAATGGATAAAGAAGATATGAGATATATATATATATATATATATATATATACACACACACACACACACACACAATGGAATACTACTCAGTCATAAAAAGGACAAAATCATCCCATTTGCAACAACCTGGATGGACTTTGAGGGTATGATGTTAAGCAAAATCAGCCAGACAGAGAAAGACAAACACTGTAAGATTTTGCTCGTATGTGGGAGATAAACAAACACATGGATAAAGAGAACAGATTGGTGGTTACCAGAGGAGAAAGGGGTTGGGGGGGGTGGGCAAAAGAGGTAAAGGGGCACATGTGTGTGGTGACAGATAAAAACTAGACTATTGGTGGTGAGCATGATGCAGTCTATACAGAAAGTGATGTATAATAATGTACAGCTGAAATTACACAGTGTTACAAACCAATATGACCTCAATAAAATAATTTAAAAAAAAGAATGATTGTAATGATGTTAATATTCCTTTGCATTTTTCACTATGAAGATATCTTTATAATATTTGTAAATCTTTATATGTAAATATGGAAGAAAGTACACACTCTCAATTCACTGCCTCAAGAAAGCTTCTATTCAAGTTTTAATAACAATCGTTTCATATCTTTGTGCATAATAACTACACAAATATATATACATACATATATACATATACTTTTACAAAAGTAGGCTCATATAATAAATGATTTTTTTATCAAGTACATTTGTAAAAAAAATTATTGTTAATTTATATGTTGCCATGACACAATGGACTGTCCTATTGTAAGGGTTATTCACAAATAATTTTTTACCAAATATGCAGTACTACATTTTGTGAATGTTTTAATTTTTTAGAGATAAATTAACTCAGATTCAGAATTTTCCTTATATATAACCATTATATTACAATTCTCCTTGATGAGTGGGAGAGGAAGGAGAGTCATTTTTGGCATGCATGCCATTGTATATGGAGGTGTTTTGTGTCTGTAAACAATATCTGTCAAGTATGTATATCAAGGTGGATAATCAATTGACTTAAAGAGTGGTGGTCTTGGGAGGTCCTTATTTAACTCAGGCATGAGCTAGTGGCTACAGGCTATGTCTTAACCCTAGTCAACCATCTTACACCAAAGGAGCCAGGAAAGAGTGTAGAGTTGCTCGATACAAATATATGAACACTGTTTTCTCTAGGGAAAGCAGAGCAAGCTGAGATCTCTTCAATGGGGGGTCAGTTGTGACACCAGAAAGACATGTAGAAAAAGAATTAGAACTCCTTATGAGGAGGATCTTGTTCCAAATTGATTTCTACATCCATATATTTTCAGAACATTGGGCTCATAGCTGAGCATTTTTCTGAGTGGAGTTGGGGATGTTTATTGACCAGCAGAATGGCCTAAACTCTAATCTTTTTTTTTGCTTTTGCAGCGACAGATCAGAGATTTCACAGGTCTGCCTGATTATTAAAGTTGCATGATTCTACTTCCTCTCATCAGTAACATGTTCGATTTTGTGTTGCTTCTAAAATATGTGTCTCAGAAGATGAATTAGCTTTTGTATATCTACCTTTTCAAAAATAAACATGCTCAGAGGGAGATTTTGATGAAACAAAAGCTTCTTTAGATTACTTCAAAGAATTATTGCAGTAGGCACCTCTGGAAGGAAGTATTCTTGTATTTGGGTTGGCTTGTGTCTCCGCTCAGAAGCCCTGACCTTTGTACAAGGAAAGCAACAAATTCTAATTTTTGGTTTGCTAAATCAGGGTTAAGGAAAATCTCCTGTAATCCCATTTTATTGTCAATCCCCTTAAATCTGGAGAAAAGGAGCCATTGTCCTTTATGGAATTCTGTGAAGTGAAGTGAGGAGTGGACAAGGAGATAGAGAAGGGGGGCTCCTTTGGTGTGTTAGGCTTTCATTTAGTTCCTGGGCTTGTGAAGCAGTTGTGAGAGTCAAAGCAGCATGATGCTAATTGAGCTGACACATTCTTTCTCCTACACTAGAGTTGCCATTTACAAACATTAAAAGTGAAAAGAAAAAACAATCAATGATTGACAATCTAACAGGACTAGTTGACTCAGCGACTAAGTCACCAATTTGCCTCATTTCTGGAAGAAACCCAGCATTTGATAATTAGAGTGTTTCTATTAGCTGAATTGGTAAAAGTAGGTCAGTCATCTTAGACTTGGTCTCCTCTTCTGACAGAGGAGCTTTGCTGTGACCTAGCACAGCTGGTCTCCTCACACGCACCTTGAAGCCCATGAGATGTGGATGAGTTTGCAATACTATTGGTGGTGCTTGTTCATTTTGGAAGAGAGACCTGGCCAGTCAATCTCTTGGACTATGGCAGCATTCTTAAACAAATGTTTTGTGTGTGGACCAGGAAAGCCCTCGGTAAAACCATAAAGTGGGTGAATTTTGCCTTCAGTGACTCTCTACCCTTCCTGTCTATGCAAACTGAGTACCTTTCACTCATTCCCACCCTGGCTGCTGCCGTGGCGTCTGGCTTTCCAAGACACTTAGCCTGAAAGCCCTGGCTTCCTCGCTGTGGGACAAGTTTGCTCTCCTCTGCGGGGCCTCACACTCAGGCCTGTCTCATTTACTTCAATCCCCCTTTCACAAACTGCCTGGCCTAGTTCTAATCCCTAAATCCTCTTATTTTGAGGCAATAATGGGAGGTCACCACATATCAGATATTCTATAACTCCTATAAATACATTAGATTGCTTTCATTTTTATCTCTCTTGGATAATATAATGTCTTATCTAGTTAAAAAGGTAGACAATTAAAACATTTCAACAGATGACTGGGGAGGGCCTTTACAGGCCATTTAGTTCACATTCTTTCAATATCTGCCTACTCCACAATGCCTGGAACTCATTTTGTGGAGATCTTTTTGTTTCTTTTTTTCTTAAGACATGTTTAAGCAGCTAAAATTTAAGCAGTTTGGGAGTTTTCAAAATAAAGAGTAAAGGAAAAACAACAGTACCTTTACATGTATTCCAGACAAGTCTTGAGGACTGGAGGAGTCCCGGAGGCTACACACATTTTGTCCATTCATCTTGGTAGCCTTAAAGATATAATCCAGTCTGTCTTACTTAAAAAGCCAGAAAAAAGAGATAAAGAGAAGGGAGGTGTTTATAAGGTCACAGAGACTGATTATGGGAAGAATGGGAACCAGAACACAAGTTTTTATTTAACTGATATGATACACTTTATTTCAATAAAGATCAATAGGTTTAAATATTTATTACAAACATTGAGGCTTTATATGAATTACAAATATAATTCTTTTAACACCATTCTTTCCCATTCCTCCTCAAAATCTACATCTCTAATTTCCTTTTAAATCTAACTCAAATTCACCTCCCTGTAAGAAAATGTGTGTGACTACCTTACTCCGAACTTATTCTACTTGACATCTCATCAGCCTTTAGGAAAATATTTTCAGTGTGATTATGTTTAGCATGTATTCATTTATTTTAAAAGAAAGCTACTGTGTCTAGTTTGTCTTATTTTTCCCATAAATAAGCATTCTCCTTTTTACTCCAAAGAACCCAATGGGTGCTCTGAAATGCTGATGCCAAAATGCCTTTGGTTTCTTTCCCTTTCCCATCCTCTTTCCTCTACCTTCTTTCTTCTGGACCACCCTAGTCTGAAAGCAGAAGGTGTAAGTGAGATTTAGGCAGATATTCTCAGGGCTGATTGCAGTTGAAAGCAACTCCGGCCCAGTCTTCTGGAGGGCATGGCCTCAGGGAGACTGGTATCTTTTTACTTATAGTACATTCAAAGCCAAGAATCTGTAAGTAAATAGTCTGGAGGTGTGGAAAACTGGTTGTAAGGGAAAAAAAGTACAGGATTTTTAAAGGCATGAGGGAAACAGTATTCAATTTAGATCAACCTCCTGTCTCTGCTTTTTATATCCTTGCTGTGAATTCAGGAAAATGAGCTCCCAATTTAATTGTGCTGTGGGTGTGCGCCTGTGTAGCTGTGTGTTCAGAAATCTGCTACATTTGTGTACATCAAATTATCCCTATAATGCCTTGAACGAATCAAGGCTTCCTGGAAAATTTCAAACGTGCTCCTTGGGAGTTTATTTCTCCCTGGTGGAATCTGATTCACTGTGATATTTATAGTGGATGTTTTGATTCTGTGCTGGTGCCTTGGGCTCACAGTGCATTTTGCTAGATGGTGTTGTCATGAAATGTGACTTGCAAAACTATTTCAAGGCTAAAGCAGCCTTTAAAAAAAAATCTTTTAGGCAAGCATCAAGATTGAAGGCTGAACTATTTCTTAATACTTCTCTGTACCCCTCCTTGCTTCTCCCAGACCCTGAAAAGGTTTTTGATGCTTAGGAATTAATTGAAAAAACATCAGAACAAATGAGATGTAGCATCTCACACGCGTAACACTAACTGAGGGGATAGATTTGTGTCTTTTTCAGAAATGTCAGAAGTGAAAGTCGGTCTGATTTAAATCTATTATTGAAAGGATTATACAGTTCTTTGGTGCTCATCGTTGAGCAGCCTCATTTCCCCACTTCTGAGATAAACAGGGTGCAAGAATTGTTGTGTAGCAAAGGAGCTTGTCTTATTCCTTTTTCCTCCTCTTTCCTCCGATTCCAAAGGCAGAAACATTGTCCAATAGGGCTCAGAAATTATGCAATGAAAGGTGATCAATATTAGCAAGATGAACTTGTTTTCTTTTCTTTCCATTTGTTCTTTGTAGATGCTTTGTTGTGAAGAATCTGACTGACCTAAGCTTGCTCCTGCGATGGCCAGTAAAGATCGCCAGGTTTTCAGGATAAAGCCAGGAGTGGTGGCCATTGTGAACTCGACAAGCCTCCAGGATGGAGCTGGGACCTTGGGGGGAGGTCAGGGGGTTGGAAACACAGATGTGGAATAAGCAGGGAGGAAAGAGGAAGGGAGAGAGGAACAGACTACAAGACTCATCCCAGACAGACTCTAAACCAGTGCTTTTCAACAGCAGGCAATTTTGCCCTACCTTCATTTGACAGTGGGTGACATTCAGCCATTTCTGGAGTCATGTTTGGTTACTACAACTTGGGGTCAGGCGATACTGGTGTCTAATGAGTAAAGCCAGAAATGCTGCTGACCATCCTATGACGTGCAGAACAGCCCCCACAATGGAGAGTCATCAAGCCCCAAAGGTCAACAGTGCTGTGGCTGAGAAACCTGCTTGAAACCAACTGAGAAGGGACGCGATGGGAAGAGTAACATTTTGCAGCCCCCCTGCACATGTGTGCGTAATCAGCTAATAGTTTTCTTTCTGGTGATGCACTGTACCTACAAGCCCTTCCAGACACTGTGGCATAGCTGAGGTTTTACATTAGGTGTTTCTTTTCCCCATTCCTTTTCTAACTGAGACTCTGTATGTAAATGTAAGTATATATATGTGTGTGTATATATATATATATATATATATTTTTTTTTCCCTTGGCATGTTAAGTCTCTTTAATCTTCGTATGGTGCATTTTCTACTTCTGGCCTTTTACCTGTCTCATCGGCAGAGAAATACTTGTGAAGAGAGCACTCCTTTAATCACTGATTTATTCATCTCTTTGGTGAGTTTATTGATTGCCTGCTGTGCACAAGGCATTGTTGTAGGTTCTTCAGATACATCTGGGGAACAAAACAGAGGCTTCTTGTGGAGCTTACATTCTTGCAGGGAAGACACATAACAGATAAAGGATATAACATGTTAGAAAGTGTTAAGCACTTTGTAAAATAAAAAAAGAAGGTAAGGCCATGAAGGTGGAGCGGGGCGTGCAGTGTGAGGTGGTGTAGCTGGGGAGGGAGACCCCGCTGCCAGAGTGAACCGGGTGCAGAGGGAAGCGGGAGGAACTGGTCGGGTGTGTTCTTGCTTTTCTCCCAAATGCGGTGATGAGTCCAATGATCCTGAGTGAACCCAGCAAATTTTCTTCCAAGGAAGCCTCCATCCAGGAGCATGTTTTTAAGACAGTTTTGCCAATCTAATCTGTGAATTGGGTCACTGGTCTTACGCTTAAAATGTAGGTCATCTGGAAGCTCAGGAGTTGGATTATGGTTCAATAATTTCTTGAGGTCTCTGCAGCGTTACTGAAAGTGCATGAAGGCGGCTTTCCAAAACAGATGGCTGTTGGGCCAGCACAGTATCTGCTGTTACTCCTGCTCTGAAGTCATAAAGAGTGCACATCGTAACTTTAAGCCATGTAGCTTCATTTATTCACTCACTTCAGAGAAATTTTGGAATACCTATAAAGGGCAGTGCACTGTGTACACGGATGTGGAAGGCAGAGTCCATGTCTAGAAGAGGTAGACGTGGATCACATTTCTTCATAGTGGGTAGTCAGCTGTAATCAAGATAGAAACTTAACATCATAAAAATACAGGGGACCAAGAAAAAGACATCACAACTGGAGGCACTGAGAAGGCTCCATGGAGAAGATGGCATCTCTGTCTTACTGGGTGAGTATAGTTGAAATAGGCAGAAAGGGGGTATGGGGAGGGCACTTCCAGAATTAGGAAGAGTAAGAGCAAAGCAGTAGGCATGGGAGGCTGACAAAAAGAGTTTTAGAAGCTGTAGGTTAAGCGTACATTCTGTGATCACAGCATATTTTTGGAAAGGGATTGCTTGCAGCTGTTAAGAGCCAGGCATGTTTGGACCACAGAGCCTGGGACACGAAGTTCTCTCATCCTCTTCTCAGTTCCAGAGCATGGGACAGCACATTGGCAAGGTTATGGCACTACTTTGGAAGGGCTGGATTTTCCTCATAATATTTTTCTCATTTATAGTTAAGTTTTTCACTTGAAGATCCCTGTCCAGTTGAAAGACTTCACCAGCCTGAAAACCCTGTTCTGAGGCGCTTGTGTGTATCCAATCCTTACCAAAATTGTGAAGTCAGTAGGGCTGCATTTCAGTGAACTTTCCCCATTTGGGAACCTTCCCCTCAAATGTGTCTCCTCCTATTCCTCCTGGATATTGTGCATTTCCACACATATCACAGTATCATTGCTGTTCTCTCCTACAACTGTGTCTGTCTTTTCATTGTTAAGCTTTAGAGTAACTGTTTAAAGAGGAAATTATTAACTTGGAAGACAAATAACTATGGTGCAATAAGGCAATTGCTCAAAACTTTGGTACATTTTAAAATCTAATTTTGTCAATGTAGCATTCGAACCTTTTGGGAAGTCATGCTTATCACAATGGGTGCAATCTTCAGGAATTACTTAATTTTAATCAGACTATTTATTGAGCATTAGTTAAAGGTTGCAGGTACTTTACTTGGTTTTTTAGCATTGCTACCTCAATTAATTCTGGCAGCAACTATGTGAGGTAGGGATTATTATTGTGGTCATTTTACAGATGAAGAAACTGAGGCTCAGAGAAGTTGAGTAACCTGCCTATGGTCTAGTGAAGGAAAGGATGCAGGCTCTTTGAAGACCTGTTTCTTGGAAAAGAAACTTTGAAAGAATAGGACCTGCTTGCTCGCCCCATGAGAAGCTGAAACAATGCTAGCAATGAAATCACGTTCTTGCGTCCCTAGCTAAGAAGTGGATGCTCTGACTTATAGAGAGGTAGCTTCCTTCTTTTAAATGAAAAGATTTACTTTCATGTGGGTTGATGTTTTTCAATATACCCCAGATAACACTTGGGTTTACCTTGAGGTGTGATGGATGAGAGAAGAATTTTAAAGAGTTTGATTTAAGGAGGAGAAAAAAAAAAAAGAAGCAGAATTAGGTTTCCTGACATCTAGACCTTACTAGCACTTCTCCACACTCTCTCTCTTTTTTAAATAGCACTTGCAGAATTGTATTTTAATTTTTCAATTTATGTGTCCCGACTCCTTCCCCTCACCTCCAGTTAGCGAGCTTAAGGACAGAGACTGTCTTACCTGCTTTTGGGTCACCAGACTCCACATGGTCCAGAAGATGTCTAGGAAGTAATATGTGTTCAATAGACGCCTCAAGAATTGGTGGTGACTTGATTGGTTGTGTGTATTGTCTTTTTAAAAGAACAGATTTCCCAGGCTTCCCAGATGTGCAATTTGTCGGCAGTAGAGTTTTTAGTCAACTTTACATTTTATGGTATATCCTCCCCTAAAGTCATAGATAGCGACTTATTCCTCTTCTGGTTCTGTCATTCCTTTTGACCTGTGTCATTCTAGGCTAGTATGCATGACTAATGGTGAGAGCACCTTTAAAATAAGTTATTTTTTTCTAAAGGCAGGTGGAGATGTGGAGTTTTTTTAAGTTAGCATTATTATTTAAAATATCCATCTTCCTGGGGCCGGCCCGATGGCGCAGCGGTTTAGTCCGCGCTTGGCAGCCCGGGGTTCGCGGGTTCGGATCCCGGGCGCCTGCCGACGCACTGCCTGTCAGCGACGCCGTGGCGGCGTCCCATATAAAGTGGAGGAAGATGGGCACGGATGTTAGCCCAGGGCCGGTCTTCCTCAGCAAAAAAAAAAAAAAAAAAAAATATCCATCTTCCTAATCTATACTTAGGTTGACTGTATAGTAATTTTGTATTTGACTAAGCATTTTTATTTTCCCTCAGAGTGCAAATTTGCTGAAGTATGATAAGCTTCTACTTCATCTTTTCCTTTAAAGTCTTTCTTTTTTCCCTCTTTCTAGTAAAGCATACATTAAATCATTAGGAAGAAAATTTAGGTCATCTTTTTATTGTGCATGGACCTTTTACTTTTTCTTTCTAAGCAGCCGTTTAAACTAAATTTATTGAGGAAAGAGGATGGTTCAGTTTCACATTAAGTCCTATAGCACAGAACGATGGGAAAAATTTGCAAAGTCTACCTATGCTGTGCTGCCCCTTTCTCCCCTTCAGTGTCTTGATTCTGCCCTCTCCCTTTGGATGCCAAGGTCTCGTTGGACCAGGGCTGTATGTGATTAACTTGTTTCATATATGGTCCTATTAAGAAGTATCTTCTATGGAAAACCTCCTAATTGAAATACCAAGTTACTTGAATCCTTCCCCACATTACAAGGGCACATTAACAAATAACTTGTTAGTGAGAAACACTGGTTAGTGCACATAAACGACGGTGGCACACGTGTTCATTAGACAGTTTGAAATTGCACGTCTAATGCCCTCACTTGTCTCTAGAGGAGTTGTGTTTTCAGAGCCATAAAATAGGAGAGTAGTGTTGTGTGCAATCTTGATAGACAAAAACTATCTATATTGTTTCTTTTTTTTTCTGCCGAAAATTTTCCTTTGCTTTCACATTAATCACAACTTGCTTTTAGATGATTGTACAAGCAATTCTCTGAACTTCTTAGAATAATTCTTTTAGAAGTCTTATTGGTCACAGAATATCTCTGTTCTAGAAGATGGGATAGTTTTGATGGAATATAAGCAAATTGCCCCTTATTCTAGCTGCCAGCCTTACTGCAAAATTATGGCTGAAATATATAGAGAGATCTTACAAAAATTTGACTTTGTTAATGGTCTTCCACTGTTTTTGTTTTTATCCAGCCAATTTGAGTTTCAGGGAAAACTCAGCTGAATAAAACATTTCATGTAAATTTTGTTTGATCTTGTTTACATTTTTACTTTTAATGAGACACAGATTCTTAAATCAGCCAACTCGAACTAATACGGCAGAAAGGCGATGCACCCTAACACTGTCAGCTTTTCCTGTTCTAGGGGACTATGTTCTTAAATAGACTACTTTATCGTTTGTTGAACAAACCAAGCTTCCTTAGTTGTGCAGGTTTTGAAAATAGTTCTGATTTCCTGACAGCGCCCTGGGAGTCTCGCTCCGGGCTGGGACAGAAGACCAAGAACCTCCTGCCTTCCCTCCTCTGATGCAGCACTTTCTCCCCCTTCTCTCTGTTGCCGCACTTCCTCTGCTATCCTGTCTCTTTCTCTGATATTTTGGTCACCTCTAGCTCTGAACTGGCTTACTGGTTCCCTCTGTCTACATTTTAACCTCACTCTCCACCTATAAAAGCCGCAATCCTCATGTCTATCTTGGAAAACCATACCCATCCTTGAAGGCCAGTGAAAGCCATCTTCTACTTGAACCCTTTCCCAAACACCCGACTGGAAGTTTCTTCCTCTGGACTTCTCTAGGCTTGCTGGTACTGTTTGGAAACCGTGTCCTTGCTTCCTCGAGCCTGCACAGTTCAGTACTTGGTACCAAACCGGAGCGTGAGTGTTTTTGAGTGCGCGAGAGCACATGGCATCTTAGGGAACATGCACTCACATCAGCAAGTTGCATTCCCTCCGTTTGCATCTCTTTCTTTCACCTCAGATTCCAGGGGTAGAAGACATAGCACAGGGGTGGTGGTTCTGGGCTCTTTCTCACCTGTGTCTAGGTTAAGCCAGCCAGAGTTTTACCAACAAGGGCCCTGATAAAAGGAAGCCACAGCCAGGACACGAGACAAGAAAGCACAGACGGTTAGTTTTGATCTGCATCTGCATAATGCGTTGTTTACTGGTTTCAGTGCCCATCTCGTGGAAACGGTTTATTTTCCTGTTCTCCATTTAATATTTGGCATTTTAAAAATGTGTTTATATAAGAACAGAAGAGAAAAGACACTGCTCCTTTTATTTTTCATGAAAACTTGACTGCATTAGAGAGACATTATCATTTGATTTCACAGAGGAATAAAAATCTTAATTATTAGACTGTGAAATGTCCCTGAGCAAAATTTTCCTACAATCTCATTAAATATAACTTCTTTCAGTTCTAAACTCTAATTTGACTAACCAAACACAATGTACTCATGTAACTGCAAAAGTTGAGGACATTCAGAAGAAGAGTAATAAAAAAAATTACTAAAAATCCTAACAATTCATCCCAAACAGCAAGTAAGAAATGCAAAAATTACTGCTGTCAAAAGTGTAATTATAAGTATAAATCCAGGGGAAAATGTGCAGAGAAGGTTGCAATGTCTAAGATACTCATTGGTAAAGCCTATGCCTGCTGGGTGTGGGATGTTCAATGATGTTGTATAGGAATTCTCACAGCATCCTTGCCCTGAACTCGGGGAATAGCCCTTTTCAGCAACTCCTGAAGATATTCCTCACGCCCAATCCATTTATGCAGAGGGTAGGACAGAAGGCATTATTGCTAGAAAGAGAACTTCAGGGTTTGACAAGTATCACAAGGCAAACCCGGGATTATAAAGCAGGAAGGCAGAGTGTGATAGTGCAGATTTGAGGCAGCCAACCTCTGTAGAGATTCATTAAGTAGAGTGCACCTACGGGGACTCATTTAAGTATGTTAGCAGCGATAATAACAAAGGGCCCTGATAAGAGAAAGCAACCTCTAGGACATGAGACAAGAAAAGCTGGGACATACAGAGGAGAAACTTAGACAATACTTGAAGAAGCAAGACTGGACTAGAATGGAGATAAGCCCAACAGCTGCAGCTAAGGGTTTTCCCTGTTTCTTTTGGAGAAGAAAATGAAGTGTGAGAACCTGAATTTGTATCCTTTGTAGATGTTTATACAGATTTATACCCAAGGTAATTCTGTGGTTATTTTTGCAGTGCATGGATTTACTCTTTTTTCAGCAATTCTTAGGTTGTGCCCACAAAGTCTCAGTATAAAGAAGGGACAGAATTTGCTGACAATTTGAATCAAGATTTTTGTGAGAGGGCAGAACCAGGGGTAGCAGATTCACAAATATAATTCATCTCACAATTAAAATGTACAATCAAAGTGCAATTTATTTATTACATCTATAACTAATTGGCCTTTCTCCGAAATCCATATTTACTAAGTAGCAAGAAAAAAATTTAAATGCACCATGTGGCTTAAAGCTTAATCGGATCTAGTAATTTAAATGGTCCATTTAGAAAATAGTCTGTTGTTCTAGGATAAAAATGCCCAGTTGTTCAGTGGTGACCCCTCCCCCTGCTTTATTTCTTAAGGTGTATGGAGAAGGGATGTGATTTATGTGGTCTTGTGGAGGTGGGGACGATTCAGGGTACTCAAACTAGATGTTCCTTATTGACCTGATGTTGCTTGCCCACTGTCATACACAACTGAAGTTAGTGGCCAGTGTAACTCTCACTTTGGGTTGGGCTCCTGCAGCCTTGGAGATGAAGATGGCTTAGCATCACCTAGGCCTTGCTAAAGCTAGAGTAGTCGTTAAGGTCTGGTGGGAAATCACATTTGACCTTGACTTTGGGGTTCTGCTCCATAGCTCTTTCTACAGAGTCCTTTGTGATCAGTCTGCTGACAAGCGCCTCTTATTCCCCTCTCTCCAAACTCTCAACTACTGCTCCATGAGCCATCTGGGCACCAAGGGTGGGTCAGGAAGGGCTAATTCTCAGGTCCCCCCATCCCCACTTATCTACACTTTCCTGGCAAATTGAAGTGGCCACACACCAGATAGATGTAGAAACAGGTCATCTCTTACCTGAAGTGTGGGGTAACTCTTGCGGTGTGTGAACTCTTACATGGAGTGGGGACAACAGCCTGCCTCTGACCTCTGTTTACCCTCAATGATATGATGCTGTTCTCCCTATCTGGGACACATCCCCAAAGGGGAATATTAGGATCCACTTTAGGCTATTTTAATCTCTCACTTTCCCCTTGCTTTCTTCTTTCCATCATCATTGGTCCTGGAAGGGGAATATTTTTCCTTTACTTCCCTGAGATCTTATTTTCCCTCTTGATTCTAACAAGGCTTATTGGAGGACAAGGGTATCTTCTCTATACTTTACAAAGACTGTGGGGACTGACTCATCTTGGTTTAGTGACTGATTTGTGAAAGGAGGTTGGAATTAAATTACTTAGAAAATTTCTCAAGACAATGGCTGCCTAATTCTAGTCTGAATATCAGAATTTGCTTTTTTCCTTTGCATTTCTAATCACTAGCCTTACCTTCTCTCCCACCCAACAAGAAAAAACCAGATGCTTTAGGAAATGTACTTAGACAAAGTAGAAAGCATTCCAATTTTTAAAATATTACAGTCATTATACAGCACCACACCCCTCCCCTCAAGCCCCATATAAAATTACCTCTGAGTGTGCCTCAGCTTGGAATACAGCAACACTGAGGTACTGCCAAGGCCTATCTGATAGCTCCTAGAGACAGATGGGCATTTCAGGTTAAAAGCACTTTTCTTGGGAAAAATCCTGTGGCCTAACAACCTCTACCAAAAGACAAAACACAACAAACAAAACAGTAAAACTCTGCATATGCGTATATGCATATACATATACATATAAATACACACACATATTTAAGTTCTTAGTTATTTATTTTAAAAGATTTTTGTTTTTTGCTTGATTGGTGAAAAAAGAATGTGGATACCATATTACATTTACAGCTCTGAGAATTGTGTAAGAAATAATCAATTTAAAAGCAATTTCATGATGCCATGAATATAACATATTAACTTATATTGTTTAAATATTGTAAATTGTTTCCCCATAACATAAGTTGAGTGATTTTTACATTTATCTTGATATCGTTCACAAATTTAATGCTTGCTTATCATTTAATTCTAAGGAAACAGAAGGGGGCTGATCACAGCACTTTGACTAATATGGAAAATAATTGTTATTTTTTTTTGAGTGAAAAAGAAGTTTGGCTTATCCTTCTGGACTCAACACAGAACGTGATCAGAATTTCTCTACTGTTGAGCAAATGTTCTGAAAAATAAATCAATGATATGTGTTTAAGCATCTGTGATTTTAGATATTTGAGAAACAGAAATGACTGCTGTTGAAATGCTAAAGGTTGTATTCCTTAACAGTGGCCTTCTGAATTAAAGGCTTTATTTTTACTTGTAGATAGCAATGTAATTTTTGCTTATGTATGTCATATTATGGGTACATATACCTGTATTCCTAATATAATGTTTTCAATCTTTTGATATCAGATACACTACTCTATGAAAGGTTACCTCTTATGAAACTTCCAAGAAGTTTTTTGGATTTGAAATCATACGTCTGGTGGTATTTACCCCAAACTCCAGCAATCTGCTGAAAAGTAAAACATCCCTAGAATCCCTTCTGTTGAGTTGGAAGGGACTGAGTCATCATCCACGCTTTCTAACGTAAAGACCATTCTCCTTCTCCTTGGGGAGATGAGCCCAAAAGAAAGACTTCTATCTTCATCTGTTAACACCATCTTCTACAATCAGGGATATTTTACCTTCCTGATTCTACCTGCTTTAAATCTAACTTAAAAGGTCCCTTTTATTATATTTAGCTCTTTTAACTTTAGAATTTTAGATTGTCTGTCATTATTTTAGTTCCATTAATTTTTTTAAATTGTATTTTTCATTGGCTATACATCTCTCTTTTCATCATTTAAAATTTTTGAATTTACCAGAAATCTTCCTTTGCAACAAACTGGTTTCATTGGACACATCCCTTTTACCTTTCTCCAGAACCCATACACTATTCAATAATTAGAATTTTACTCTCAGGTTAACATTATGACTCTTCTGTTTAAACACAAAGGGCAGGCTAAAATGGTTCGTCTGATTTCTACAAAGCTATACTTATTATAGTTGTTTCTGGAAAAACAATTCTTATGTCTTTTTCTGGGTCATTGGAATGAGGCAGGTATTAGGAGAAATTACATAGAAAAGTACAGGAGTCCATGTTTAGAGCTCTGCCTACCAGATTCCAGAGACATTTTTCTGCTATTTCTGTACTTTCTCGGTGTTGGTTGGAAAGAGCCTACTCTTATAAAGTCCAATTTTTCAAAATACTCCTTTAGAAAATGGTGTAAAAAAAATGCCTTCTATACACAGAGTTTTTCAATAGTGATTGTCTCTGGTGGTAGCATTATGGGAGATTTTTCATATTCGTCTCTGTGTTTCCCCCCCCCAAAAAAACCCCATATCATCTTTAAAAACTGAGTAGTCTCAGTTCTACAAAAAACCAATGCATTCACTTCGCACAATTCATATGTCACTGATATTAATCTTAATCAGTCATGCTTTAGGCCTTGCTGTCTCTTACTGTTGTTTCTTATTCCCCAAACTCAGACACCTCATGAATTTCTTCGCTGAGAGGCTATATCCATAGAATGCAAAAAGAACCCGTGGACATGTTCATTCTTTTGGTTGTTTGGTCACCTGTTGTTATTGACACATTTTTAAAAAGAATTGAACTGAATTCAATTCAAATTGGTTATTTTTCCAAAGATTGCCAGGAGTTCTCACTTAAACGGATTTCCTCTAATACCCAGATATTGACATCCAAGTAAATGTAGAGTCCAGTTGTCATTAGCATTGCTGTCTAATCTGTAACTGCCCCATTTTGGATATTCAAAGTCTTATTTTCAGGTTTGTTTTGGCATCTGGGTGCATCCTAAATTACTAGAAATGGGCCAGAAAGGAGATTCTGACAGTTTGTATTATTTCTGTTCCCTTCTACTTTTGTGACAGGGAGAGGATGCTACTATTTTCCCCTTTGAGCTGTAAAGAGAGATCCTTTGGAATTAAAAGGATACTCCAGTGTTTTCTTTATTGGTATTCTTGGTCAGTGACACACCTGGATAGTTGCAGGGGTGACATGGCATTGTGGTCTTAGCTGAAATTAATACCTTTTGTAAGATGGAGAGGTGAGTAAATAAGTGACAGGGATGTGCCAATCATGAAAGCTCAGCCCAGTGGTCCAAGATTATGACTCTGCTCAGTGCTGGTCAGGTCGTGCTTAGAACAGTATGTTGAGACTTGGGCACATCCCTTTGCAGATAATAGACAAACCACAACACATTCATGCTAGACTGCCACAGCAGCAAGGTAGCATTTTCATGGCATTGACAATGTTTCAGGCACTTCTATCAGTCTTTACCCCTACTATATCATTAAGAGTTAAGTATTGTTATTGCCATTTTTTTGTGGATTAAGAGACTGAAATTTAGAGACTTTACTTGATCAAAGTCATATACATACACGGTAGATGTAAGATTAAAACCCTGGTTTTTCTGAGTTTGATGCCCCTGCTTAAAGGCCCATGGGCACTACTTTTCACAGTACCCTGACCAGTCAGTGAAAGGAATTAGGGCCATGGTATATGAGAAAAGGTTGAAGAAACTATTGTGGGGGAGAGTGGAGGGAAGAAGAAAACTTGTAGTGGGAGGAATGGACGCTGTCATTAAATATTTTAAGGGCTATAACGTGGAAGAGAGGTTAGATTTGTTTTCTGTTTTTATGACTCCAAAGGAAATAAAAGGATTATTGGGTGAAAGTCACTGAGGCGTAGATCAAAGAAAGATCTTCCTAACTGTCTGTGATGTACAGGATAGGGTTGCTTTTGGAAGAAGCAAGATCCCCATCTCTAGAGGTGCTGCATACTTGAGAGAGAGAATGGGAAATATTCATTAGATGTGTGGTGGGCTGTCTTTAAAAATTCCTTTCAACAGTGAAATATGTGTGTAAACACACTTTGTAGACTAGAGAAAATTGACCTGGAAACACATGCATTATAATAGAATTTATACTTAGAGCTGTTTTGCTAGTAACAATGAGAGTAAACCACATGCGTTGTCTTCTTCAGTTTCCTGAGTGTTCAAAGGTGTGAACTTATGAGATATTTGGCATAGTGGTTGGAGAAACCTAAATGATTCCTCCTAAAATAAAGTCTGTTACTCTGGTTTCATTTGTTACATGAACAAGCCCAGTATCTACCATAGCTGCTGGACGCACAGAGTGGACAAAAACTATGTGCATACTAAGAGACCCACTCTGAGTGCTTGCTCTTCATTGTCCTGTCTGAGGTGGAAATACTCCATCATCCTGGTAAAGGTGGAAGGAGTAAGTGTCGGCAGCACGTCTGTAGAGCATCCAAACCTTGAGCAGGCAGTAGTGACTTAGGACATTTCATTTTAGCAGCCAACTGCCTTCGGGATACTCCACATTTTCAATATACCTCTCATCAAGGTTTCCTGATTTGTATACCATTTTGCTTTTAGTTTAGAGCACATAAATTCAGAAGCTGTGTGAATTGCTTGGAAGGCAACATAGCAGTGTAACAAGTGGTGGCTTTTGAAAGCACTGAGCACATTGAACTGAAGAAGACAGAAGCAGGGCTTCCCACAACTGGTCTTGACCCAACCATACTGCAGCAACGTTGCACTGAATCATTTACTCGAAATGTTTACTTGAAACACAATGACATTATCTTTTCCCCAGATGTTCCCATGTTACTTCTTAATCATAACTAAAGACAAATAATGAAAGACCTTGAGCGATTTCAGTTCCAATATGGTCTGGAACATACAACGAGGTCAAGAAAAAGATTATGCAAAGATGACCTCAGGCAGGGGTGGAGCCTCCTCAGAATCTGAAGGGAAGAGCAGCAGCAGCATTTAACTCCCCCCAGAGCCAGCAGATGTGACTTGTCTATTTCATAGTCTCCTTATTATCTTCTTAATGTTTAATTTTTATCAAAGTATTTATTGTACACAATTTTGAAAGTCAAATAATATTACAAGATTTGCCTTAGTCTGTCACCATCTCATTTTCCACTCCCCTGGTAAAATCATTTTCAACTCTTTTAGCTATTGCTTCCAGTAATTACCTACTTACACTACTACTTCATCATGTTTTATGTTTTAGATGTTATCTATTGATTATAGAAGATGGGGATTTTGCTTTTTCATACCCCCCTTACACAGACATATCTTTCTTCCTGAAAACTTGCAAAATAGCTTTATGGTTAAGCCCATATTCAGGGTTTTCATTATTTTGTACTTGTAAATGTTCCCTAAGTGTATTTCTTGTGCAAACTTTTATTTTTGCTGTGAATTCATTGCCTCTTTTTTTTCTTTTGCTCAGCTTTCTTCCAGTTTCTCGTTAAGATTTCATGCACCCTTTAACAGCTCTGTAAAATAACTTTCAATTCTATTTCCACACACTTTCCTTCCTGCTTAGCTACGGTTGTGGGCCTTATCTTTGTTGTCATTCAAAGAGGTCTCCTCTTTGAGGAGTTACAGCTCCTACTTCTTGGATTTCATGTCTTGATCTTTTTGGTTTAATTGTTTGTTTTGATGGAGCATAACCTCTAGCAGTCTCCTAAAAAAAGGTCCATAGAAGTAACATCTTTGGAGAACTTGGATGTGTGAAAATGTGTTTATTCCATTCTAACGTTTGATTAATGTTGTTTTGGATTTTAAAAAGTTGTGCTCTCCAGGGGAGGACTCACACAGTGAGAATCCATAGTCCCTGACAAAGCTGTCCAATCTGGTTTGCATTTAGGAAGAGAAGGGCCTGAGGGCGAAGTCAGGGTCTTCTGGCAGTAGCTCCTCTGAGTGTCACCAGGACAAAGTGAATTCATTTTTATTACTGAGAAACGTGGGCATTATTGTGAAAAGATGCAGATATGCTGTTATCTCACTCGGGAGTAGCATTGCATATCCATTGGTAGGTAATTTTCCGTTTATTATTAGAAGGAAATGGGTCATATCAGGCATGATTTTTGTGTGTGACCCAAATAGGACACATGCCCTCCATATTAGAAAAGAAATGCACAAGTAGAAAGATTATGTGCTCTAATTCCAAGACTCTTAACCTAAGGTCTTCTATAAATCATATGTGTAGGTCTTTGAATTCCCTGAACCTGAGGGTAAATTTTATTTTGTGTTTTTTAGGTTCTCTAAGCTTCAGGGACCTAATAATAAGGTATAGATAATATTAATACCTCCTCATATGGTGGTTGTGCTTTTTAATATTTAAAAAAGAGACCCATGACATGCAAAAAAGTTAAGAACAATTGGACTCTAATCTCCCTCTTTCCTCCATTTAATAGATGAAAAACCGATTCTGTACAGGTTAGGTGTCATGTTGATATAACATGTGCTTTTGGCACAGCTGAGTCCAGAGCACTGGTTTTCTGACTCCTTGACCAGGAGTCTTCCCACATCACCAACCACGGTTATATTTGAGCCTTCTCTATCAATATTGCTCACCTATTTTCCAAAGGAAGGTGAGGTGAAGGTTCTTTTTCTGAGATTCACTGCCTATAATTAAATGTGGCTGAAAGAGGCCTTTAAAACCAGAAATTGTCAAGGGAACAGCATTTATTTTTGTTATTACTTATTCTTCTCACCTGGCTGTGAGAAACATGTGAATATGGATAAATCAATGTAGATGCAAAATCTTGACAGTATTCCATGATTCTCAAGACAGTTACGACCGTGTTGGAAGAATAAACATTCTGCTGAAGCACCTTTGTCCAAAGAGACCATGGTCTTTGTTTAATTGTCCTCTTTTGGAAAATCAGTTAATGTAACTATGTGGGAGCAGGCTAATTTGTTGACATCCTGTGATCAGCAAATATTAAATTCTGATTACTAATCACACATAATTTCTTATGTGTGTGTGTATTGTTTCGTTATTTAGAGAGCGCTTTCATGTATTATTTTATTTAAAACAACCTGGTGTGGTTAATTCTCATCGCCCGTATTTGCAAATGAGACACTGAGGAGAGGGGTTTGAAGCGACTTGCCTGAGGTCATGGAGCTCATAAAGGTCAGAACTGGAGTGAGGACAGTGCCTTCTGGTTCCAAATTCAGTTCTTTTTCCGTTATACCTTGTGGCCTCCTAATCCCCATTAGTCATGCTGCCTCTCACACTCCAATGATGGCCACATTTCAGAGGTGAGGGTGAGACCGGAGTGGGCCATGCTGTCCATGGTTTGCAGCCATGCCCTGCGTGAAGGGAACGTGCTCTGTTAGCCTGCCCGGCATGACCAGGCCAAGGGCATGTGGCCTCAGGGATGGGTCAGATATGGGATCCTAGGGAATTTGGGCCAATGCAGTCGTTCACTGAGAGATCACCTTTACTCCTTCTATTTCAGGTAGGTGTTAACAGTAGAGGACAGTACAAAATACTTTGCAAAGAACATGGGGCAAGTGTGCCAACAGAGATTTATTAAGTTACTATACTCCTCGAAGGACCCAGCGTAATGTAATTCATGTCCAGTTTTTTGTCAACTATGTGGATTAGTAATGGTTTTCTTTAAAATGATGGAGAGTTAAGGTTTCCATCCCTTGGTTTTACCTGAGAGGTAAATCACATAAAAATGTAGCTTATGTAAACAATTGCTTTTCATTAACCTTATCTTTTTTCAATTTAAATTTTTATGAAAAGGAAAAAAATTCCTCAACTTTTTACTTTGTGAATAAATCTGCCACATTTCAGGACATGAAGTGATATTACTAACGAGGTGAGCATTTCTGGCTTGCTTGAGATGAAGTGGAAAGTTTTAAATCTTTCTCCTGCTTTTCATTTAACACAGGTGGGATCTCAAGAGGCCTTGTTCATGATTAGTGGCATTTTTTTAAAAAGTGTGAATTGTTGCAGCTGCAGTGGGAAGCCTGAAGCAAATCTTGTGGGCTGAAGGGTTTGAATCTCATTCTCATTTGGTCCTGGTCGTGGCTGGGACTGCAAAACACAACACTGCTCGGGATGCATTACCGACCTCGGTTTCACCAGACCCCAAACATGGTCTCATTTTCTTAAAAATAGAGAAATCCCTCTTTAGCAAAGAGTTTATCATCTTCCATGTAAAATAAAAATTACCCTTGTTGGATCATATTCATTCTGGAGTCCCTGGATACGTTATCTCCTTTCCTTTTGCATGACTGTAATTGTTTTAAACACCATATATACCCAGATTGAGGAAACTGTTTTAGAGCTATCTCAGGAACCGCTTAAGAAGAATACTCAGCTTCATGTCCAGCTTTCTTGGCTTTAAATACTCGACAACTTCATTTTACCCAGCCCCCAATTTCCCGCACTCCATCCTCACAATTTTCTTTAATACTAACCTCTCAAACTTTCCTCTTTTATATCTACCCTTAAGCACAGTTTCTTTTGCCATTGCTTGCACTTCCCTACGTGGGAATAATTTGAAAAAGGCCTCTCTGGGGCCACCTCCAAGCTCCATCTTGTCCTTAACGTTATGCCACCTCTGCTTACCACCCAACCTTGCTGCCCTCTTGGGCAGAGCCCAGACACAATATGGGGGTCACCAAAGAGGCTATATATGAACCATAAAGAAATTACTAGCCTCAATTAACTGGACAATTTAAAATTAACTTTTATTCAACCACTACTTCATCTATATTGGTGTTTTCAACTTGTCTATGTCTATAAAGTCCAGGTACATTTTCTCAGTATTCCACTTGCTGGAGAGATGGGGGGAGGGCAGGTAGTGTATATAAACAGCTAAGCAACTGTGGGGAAATCTTGATGGATATGCTGTCAGTCTGCTTTGCTATTTTCCCCTAGTTCTTGTTGTAGTTCTGAAGTTTTTGAAGACTAAAGAGAAATTCCTGTATTTGACAACTGAACTAACTCCTCGACTAGGGGAAAAATACTGCTGAAATCTGTCAATGAACGTTGCTAACATATGTTGCATTTATAGACAGGGAGAAAACTAAACCTAGCAAGTCCTTGGAAAGATGTGCAAAGTGGTGACAGGTGTGACATCTCAGCACAACAAGTTAAAGCAATACTGAGCAGTGGGTTGTGTCCAGTGAGACTTGTTTGGTCATAGATGACAATTCTGGCTCCCTGAGCTGTTTCTCCAGTGTCTATGATTAATATCAAATGTCAAGTAAGGCTCACTTTCAACAATAAGATTGAAGATACACTCAGAACAGCATAGGATTTTAGTTTCCTATAAGCCAATCAAGCTATCCAGACACTTCCGGGGGATTATCCTCTGGATGAATTAGACAAAAGGAGAACTACAAGGGTTTTCTTCCTGAAGCAAATCTTCAAGCAGTGCACAACAGAAGCAGATATTTATCACTTGCATGAGGAATGGTAGGAAAGGCACTTTTTAGCCAAAGGTGTTGAATAGGCTCATAGAGGATTGTGAGATAGACTCAGAACCCGGATAAGACACAATCCTGGAACGAATGATTTCAATCAAAATCTAAGTTTAGTGACATATTTTCAGGGTGGGTAAAGAAGAGGAGATCTTTGACTTTTTAGTTATTGATGCATAAATTCTGCAGTATAATTTGACTGTAAATGTGTGTGTGTGTACATGTGTATACGTTTTCTTGGTTTTTTTTTTTTTTGGAAAATTCGTACTGAGCTAATATCTGTTGCCAATCTTCCTCTTTTTTTCATCTCCTTTTTCCCCAAAGCCTCAGTGCATGGTTGTATATATGATAGTTGTAAGTTCTTCTAGTTCTTCTATGTGAGCCATTGCCACGCCATGGCTACTGACAGACGAGTGGTGTGGTTCCATGACCGAGAACCAAACCTGGGCCACTGAAGTGGAGTGCTCTGAGCTTTAACCACTAGGCCATCAGGGCTGGCTCATATTTTCTTGTTTTTGATGCCTATAATAGCCAAGAGTCTTGTAAGCATGCAAAAAGAAAATGTATATATTTATTTTGCTAAAAATTTCATAGAATATGTTTAAAATCTGAAGTATTAATTTAATGTAGCTTGTATAGAAGACATAGGTGGTTTTCCATCTTTTGTGTCCAGAAAGGGATTATTGGCAAGCCCTAAATTGTGGGTGTGTTTCTGCTTCAGATGATCACATTTTTAGGGGGAATTCATAAAATTTGGTAACAAAATTACATTTATCATTTAATTTTCAAATCCTTAGTTCAGGGTTTTAAAAGAAAGCCAGAACATTGAAACTAATCATCCATTTTCTTTGTTGTCACTCACACCCAATTTAACACTTCTATCTGTAACCACAGGACTGGTTTAAACTAACCCCATCTTATCAACAGAATGTTAAAGTCATCTCACAGGGGTAGCGAGCCGAAACTGCAAGTCATGTGGCTGGAGCATGTGCAGAGGAGAAAATTTTGACCTGAAATAACACCTGGAACCAAAGATTCTCCCTCCATGGAACCAAAGGACAGGGACAGGACTGGAACTCAAAAAACAGACCCTTTTCAGAAGTGAGGGGCCCATTATCCAAGAAGATCTGGTGTTCAAGCCCCTTTCCACACCTTACTGTAAGTGGTCGTATTTGGAGTCCTGCCAAATGAAACATGTCCTGCTAGTGCTTCCGCATACCAGCCTGCGCTCCCTTATCCCTTAAATTTTACCCCAAACCCTGGGTCAGGGAGACAGATGTGAGAGCCTTGCCTCCTGTCATCTCCTTGCTGGTCAACCTCGCAATAAAGCCTTTTTTTCCCCCTCAAAAGCCCATGCCACAGTATTGGCTTTCATGCTCAACAGGCTGCAGAGTCTTTTGCTTGTTACATATCTCTATGCCACTCTCTTTATATGTTTATTCATCAATAATTCCACAAGGATTTGGAGTTGCTTAAAATGAGAGTGTCAATAATAAAATGATATAGAAATACAAAATTAAAATTAAATAAATCCCTATTATAAATAAAGGGGAAATGAGTTTAGGCAATGATTTAACATGCATGCACAACTAGGAATCTGAATTTGAGAGTGCCTGGTCAAAGGATCTGCACTGCTGTTCCTTTAGTAAGACCAGATCTTTGTGCATTGTCAAAGAAATGCCGACTGCATGGGATCCTTGTGGTTGGAGGACTAGTCAATAAATGTTATATGCCCAGAAGTGACCATGAGAGTTAGATTGGTTTTGAAACTAAGTTTACATGACACCAACATTAGCAATTAAAAAGTAAAAAAAAACCAAATTCAGTCTCATTCTCTTTTTATTTTAATCAACACAATGCCAAGTTAGCTGGCTTGATGAATTCTCTAAGTGGGATGTTTTTGTTTAATGTAGATCCAGTCTGTGATGTTTGCATAGGCTAAGGAAAAGCATAGTCCGTAGGATATGCATTTGTTTTCTGGGCCATTTGTCTTTTTGGCACGCTAGCACAATTGTTTGCAATCTCTCATCATTATGAGGAAGTCATCCATTAAGAACCATCAGCTGAAGAAAATTCCAGTCCCTAATATTACATCCCTGCTGGATCTGTCCATCTTCCTCCCCACATCCCCACCACTGTCTCCCTAACATTGCCTCTCTGTGCCTGTGCATGGAGACTAGACTGGTATATGGGATTGGTCTTATTCCAGACCTATCACAGAATGGTGGAGCTAAAAGTATAATTCAGTGCCTCTTAAATTTCAATGTGCAGATGAATCACCTGGGGATCTTATTAAAATGCAGATTCTAATTTAGTTGATCTGGGGTGGGCTTTTCTAACAAGGTCCTGGGTGATGCAGTGCTGCTAGTCTGCAGACTGCATTTTCCACGGCAAGAGTATAACTGATCCCAGAGGCAGTATAAACACAGCAGGATCTTTCAACCTCTGTTGACAGTTTGGGCTGTATAATTCTTTGTGGTGGGGGGATGTTTTCTGCATTATAGGATGTTTAGCAGTATCCTTGTCTTCCACAAACCATATGCCAGTAGTATTCTCTTCTTCCATTTCTGACAATAAAAATTATCTTCAGACTTTGCCAAATATCCCCTGAGGATAAAATCACCCCTGGTTGAGAACCGCTGATGTAGAGGTTATTACGAAGGGCTCTGGATTACAATGCTTGGATTCAAATTCTGGCCCTACGACTTACTGTATGAGTGTCCATGGGCAATTTACTTAACCTCCTTTTCTGTGCCTCAGTTTTCTCCTCTAAAAAATAGGGAAAATAATAGTATCTCTGTTAGCTATTCATAGGACCAAGATGATGACATAGGAGCCTCCTGAATTTGCCTCCTGTTACTGATGCCCCAAATATACACCTACATATGAAGTAATTCTCTCTCAGAGAAATCCAGAAACTAGCTGAGTGAATTCCACACATCAGGCAACTGAGCAAATACCCACAATGAAACAGGTGGGAAAGGCTGAGACACACCATAAACCCCAGCCCCCGCACAGTGCCATGCAATTGAGAGGGAGCCCCCAACTCCAGCTTTTCCTTGAGGAGTGAAAGGTTTGGACCACATATCTAGTGCCCTGACTTTTAAGGCTGCTACTCAAGGGACAGGCCTCCAAATCCCCCAGCTCTGAAAGCCGATGGAGCTTGCGTTCACAAGTCCCACAGGACAATAGCAAACAAAGAAAACCCTCAAGATTCCATCAAAAAACTATTAGAACTAATAAGCGCATTTAGTAACATTTCAGGGTACAAAATCAATATACAAAAATCAGTTGCATTTCCATACAGTAACAATGAACTATTGGAAAGAGAAATTAAGAAAATCTTATTTTCAATAGCACCGAGAAGAATAAAATACTTAGGAATAAATTTAAGCAAGGAGGTGAAAGATCTGTACATTGAAAAGTACAAAACATTAATGAAATAAATTGAAGAAGCCAAAAATAAATGGAAAGATATTCTGTGTTCACGGATTGGAAAAATTAATATTGTTAAAGTGTTCATACTTCTCACAGCTATCTACAGATTCAGTGCAATCCCTATCAAAACCCCGAATGGTATTTTCACAGAAATAGAAAAAAAAATCCTAAAATTCATATGGAACCACAAAAGACCCCAAATAGCCAAAGCAATCTTAGAAAGAAGAACAAAGCTGGAGGCAACATGCTTCCTGATTTCAAGCTATGTTACATATGTATAGTAATCAAAACAGTATGGAATTGGCATAAAACCAGACATAGATCAGTGGAACAGAATAAAAAGCACAGAAATAAACCCCTGCATACTTGGCCAATTAATTTACAACAATGGAGCCAAGACTATACAATGAGGGAAGGACAATCTCTTCCATAAATGGTGTTGGGAAAACTGGAGAGCCACATGCAAAAGAATGAAGTTGGACCACTATCTTACACTATACACAAAAATCAACTTAAAATAGATTAAAGATTTAAACATAAGATTTGAAACCAAAAAAGTCCTAGAAGAAAACAGAGAGAGTAAGCTCTTTAATGTCACTCTTGGCAATGATTTTTTTGATTTGGCACCAAAAGAAAAACAAGTGGGACTACATCAAACTAAAAAACTTCTGCACAGCAAAGGAAACCATCAACAAAATGAAAAGCCAACCCATGAAGTGGGAGAAAACGTTTGCAAACCACGTATCTGACATGGGGTTAATATCCAAAATATACAAAAATCTCATATAACTCAATAGCAAACAAACAAACCACAAATAACTCAAATAAAAAATGGGTGGAGGACCCGAATAAACATTTTTCCATAGAAGGCATACAAATAGACAACATGTACATGAAAAGGTGCTTAACATCACTAATCATCAGGGAAATGCAAATCAAAACACACTGAAATATTACCTGACATCTGTTAGTATGTCTATTATCAAAAAGCCAAGGGGTAACAAATGCTGGCGAGGATGTGGAGAAAGGGGAGCCCTTGTGCACTGTTGGTGGGAATGTAAAATGGTACATCCATTATGAAAAACAATAGGGAGGTTCATCAAAAGTTAAAAATAGGACTATCATATGACCCAGTAATCCTACTTCTAGGTATATATATCCAAAGGAAATGAAATCAGTGTTTTGAACAGATAGCTGTACTCCTACGTTCATTGCAGCATTATTCACAAAAGTCAAGTTATGGAAACAACCTAAGTGTAGGTCAATGGGTGAATGGATAAAGAAAACGTAGTGTATACACACACACACATATATATACATACACACAATGGAATATTGTTCAGCCTTAAAAAAGAAGGAAATTCTGTCACTTGCAACAACATGAATGAACCTGGAGGGTTTTATGCTAAGTGAAATAAGCCAGAAAGAGAAGGACAAATACTGCATGGTATCATTTATATGTGGAATAAAAAAAAGTTGAACTTATAGAAACAGAATTGAAGGGTGGTTGCCAAGGGCAGAGGGTTGGGGGAAATTGGGAGATGTTGGTAAAACGGTATAAACTTTCAGTTGTAAGATGAATGAGGTCTGAGGATCTAATGTATGACTTGGTGACGATAGATGATAATACTGTATTATATAAATAGAATTTGCTAAGAGAGTAGAAATTAAGCATTCTCACCAAAAAAAAAAAAAAAAAGTAAATATGGGAGGAGATGGATGTGTTGAGTATCTCAATGGAGGGAATACTTTCACAATGTATTATGCATATCAAATCTTCACGTTGTACACTACTTTAATACATTACACTTTCATCAATTATACCTCAATAAAGATGAAAAAAAAGTCAAAGATATTCATAGAACTTCTGGGAGGATTAAATGTTAAGTATTCATGATGTGCTTAGAACTGTATGCACGTGAGTACCTAGAAATCCATAAATGTTAGCAAATATTACTATCAGAAAGAAAGAAAGAACCATGCCTCATAACTCGTTTTTCTAACGATGAGCCTGGGGAAAGGCAGCAGCTCAAAATGGATTCTGATGTCAAGAACTGAAGCCCGTGGCTAGTCACCCAGCTGTCTTCTCCTACTTATGCCCATGTCGGGGCCAGCTGCTGCTTTCTCAGGTGCAGGCTAGCAGAGGAAAGCAACAAGCTGTTGTCCATCACTACTTGCCTGACTTGGACTTACAATGAGTACGAGATTTTACTCTTCTTTTTATTAAAGGTATGAACTTAGACCATAGTTTCTTTGTCAATCAAATGAAGAGGTAAAGCCAGATGATATTTAAGCTATAACCACCTCTAGTATGTGAAAATACAGGTAACTTTTTCTGGCATTAAATAACAATAAAATCAAGAAAAGTTCACAATAATGGACGTCATAGAGAATGTATGAGAGCCGTGCAGTCAAAAGAGGCAGAGCTCACACCCACCGGCGTGGCGTGGGGGTGTTTCATGGAGCAGGAGGTGCTTGCTGAGCCATGAAACATAAGTAGGATTTGGGAAGTTAAAATGGAAGAAGAAAAACATTCATGTTTCCCTGCAAAAAGTAAAAGTAACTTTTACCTCACGGAGAAGCTTGCTGGAGAGGAAGAATTTGATTGTTTTCTTGGTAGAAGTTTTTTCTCATTCTAAGAATACCTTGATCTTTAGGAACACATGTTTTTGCCCCTGGCATTTTTGAGGGCTCTGATGGCCACTTCTACTTGGGGTTTAATGTTATAAAAATGATCATTTAATAAAAATCAGAAAACTCCAGAGGCTAAGGTCAACATGAGCAGTTTAGTATGTTTCATTCTGGTTAATCTTATATATATATACACAATGCTTATATATATATAAATATATTTGTAAATAAATAGGATAATGCTATTTACATGCAGTCTGTGATATGTCTGTTTCATTCAGTGATGATATACAGTCATGCATTGCTTAATGAAGGGGATACATTCTGAGAAATGCATCATTAGGCAATTTTGTCTTTGTGCAAACATCACACAGTGTACTTACACAAATCTAAATGGTAAAGCCTCTTATGCACCTAGGCTGTATGGTACTAATCTTATGGGACCACCATCGTATATGTGGTCCATCGTTCACTGAAATGTCGTTATGTGGTATATAACTGTATTAAATACATTTTTTCCTTCTTAGAATAGACATACCTCCCTTATTTATCGAAAATTTTAATTGAAGAATAACATACATACACAAAAAAATTGCACAAATCATTGATGTAAAGCTTGACGCATTTTACAGGGCAAACACACCCATGTAACCATTAAGAAACAGAATGTTTCAGCATCTCAGAAATTCTCCTTTTGCCCCCTCTTCCATTCAGTTACTAGCCACTCCCACCCCAAGGGTAGCCACTATCCTACCTTCTAACATTGTAGATTAATTTTTCCTGTTTTGAACTTTATCCAAAACCGAACCATACAATATGTATAATTTTGCATCTGGCATTTTCTTTGTTGTTCGACATTATGTTTGTGAGATTCATCTAGATTCTTGCATGAAGTTGTAACTTCTATTCAACAAGTCACCATTAAAACAACAAAAAAGGCAACCTATAGAGTGGGAGAAGATTTTTCAGTACATACACCTGACAAATAACTCATATTCAGACTATAAAAAGAACTCATAACTTAAAAAGAAAAAAGCAGACCTTCTAGAAAATCAGACACAAGACCTGAACTGGTACTTCTCAATTGGTGATAATGAAATGGCAAAAACAAAACAAACAAAAAAACCCCCAAAAAACTTAAAAAGTGCTCAACTTTATTAGTCATTGGGGAAACAAAAATTGAAACCACAATGTGATATTGTGCTCTATTACTCGTTTTGTGCCCAGTCATTGGCTGAGAGCTATTTGAGGAAAGCGTGGCCTTGGTGCAACCACAGTGATGTCCAAAAGGGCAGCAGCTGGGGTTGTCAGTCAGCTGTGCTTCCCACAGCAGGATCTCTGAGCAGCCCATTTTCATGGCTGCCACAGGAATTATCTACTAAATCTGAACACACATACCCCACGAGCCAGTAATTCCACCCCTAGGTGTATACCCAGAGAAATATGTTCCTAGATTCCATCAAAAGACAGGTACATGAATGTTCACTGCAGTACTATTTGTAATAACCTAAACCTGGAAACCATCCAGATGCTCTGCAACAGCAGAATGGATAAATGAGTTGTAGTATAATCAAACAATGAATTCTATACAGTAATGAGAACGAGCCTGTCTCATTTTAAAAACACCTGCATAGTCTTTAATAGTATCAGTAAACCATAATTTATTTAACCATTCCTCATTGATGAGCATTTGGTTAGGTTCAATTTGTCCCTCTTACAGATGCTGTTGCAATGAACGTTCCTGAACGATAAATACCTAGACATATCATTGCAGGTCAAATGATATGCATGTTTAATATTTTGATGTGTATGGAGTAAATTACACTTCTATCAGGAGGATCTGAAGGTGTTATTTTCTCACTTCCACTGGCAGGACACATGGCACACTCAAATTGGAGAGCTCTTAAAGGGCTCTTACGCAGGTGTGTGTTGGGTACAGGGAAACCACTGGGGATGGTGCAAAGCCTTGGGGTTTGTAAAAGTGGGATGCGGTAGGCCAGTAAATACTCTGGCCTCTTTCTGATGAGCTGCTGTTTCTCCTCTTTGGTGAAATCCATAGAGAAGTCAAAGGCAAGAGAATTCATTGATGGAGTCCATACAGATCCGTCTCCCAGGGCATTCAGCAGAGTGGAAGGGTAGTGAAGAATGGAGAAGGATCTGGATAGGCAGCTGGAAGACATCCAGTTCACACCTTAGCACAGTTATTTTCAGTCTTTTAATGCTTTGCCCATTTGACAGGTACAACCTTGTTACATTGTTTTATTTTTCAGGCAGGTCTTCTATATTTACTAAGTTTGTGAAAATTATATATTTGCATTCCTTACCTTTGTCTTTTCCTTAAAGATGTGAAGAAACTCTGTGTACATTAGGGAAATTAGCTTTTGTCTATTTCAGTTTTAACATATGTTCTTCCCCTTGCTGTTTGTCCTTTAACTTTATTTATGGCAACCATGTCATAAAGAATTAAGGATTGTAGAGTCTTGTTTGCAACTTTTTTTCCTTAAGGGCCCTGGGTGTCTTGTCCCGCTTGGAAAGGCATTTTATTTCCTCTAGTGATAATTTTTTTCCTATATTTTCTTCTAGTGTTCTTTCAGTTTTTTTTTTTTTTTTTTTTTAGAAATTTAAGTAATCTGATGTTTATTTTACTATTTGGGGTCAGGTGAAAATCTAATTTTATTTTCTTCTATTTGGATATATTTTCCAATATCATTAAATAGTCCATTATTTTTCCACTAATTTGAAATTCTGCTTTTATTATATACTAAATATCTGTGTATATATGGATCAGTTTCTGGATTGTATTTTCTTTCTTGAATCTACTTATTAATTTCTGCATCGGGACTATGCATTGAGAAGTGCTATAACCTTTAAGTATCTTTTTGTTATTGTAGAGAGGGGTCTTTTTATTATTCTTGTTTTTCATAACATTCAAGTCTTTTCTACTGTGTTTACTTTTCAAGTAAGAAGCATTTGTCTGGAACATCTATTTAGGCCATCTTTTACATTTGTTAAAGTTGTATAGTTTCCTTCTTATAAATCTGCACAGTTCCTCTTATTTATTCTTACATAGTTATTTTATAAATTTTGTTGCTGTTATTACTGAGATTTGTTTTTTTCTAATTGGACATTCTTAGTATACAGGAAAGCTTTGGTTTTTGAAATATTAATTAGTCTTGTCTGTAAAGTCTATTATTTCTAATTGCTTCTGGTTGCTCCACATCCTGTTGAGTATTTCCCCTAGCACATGACTGTATATGGCTGTCTCAAGTTCTGATTCGACCACAAGACTCAGCTCAAGTATCTGCTCCTCCGAGACCTGCTTCCCCAGTGCAAAGAGCACCAGTGGCATAAAGGAACGAGCAGTCAACATGCGCTGAGGCCACATGAGCTGAATGTGTCAGGCTGATTGGGCGCTTTATGAGGTTGTCCGATACCTCTAGGACAAGACAGTGTTTGACCAACAATTATACCTGATTCCAGCTTAGCAGCAGGAAGAAGATGCCCCTTCCTTTAAAGCCACTTCTTTAGAATCATCTAATTCTTTCACTCGCAGATCATTGGGTAAAACTACTCACTTGGTTGTGCCTCACAGTAAAGTAGTTGCTACCAGCTGAGGTAGTTGTTAGTGAGTAATGTGATCACTAAAACTGGCGTGTTTATTACTTAGGAAAAAATGGGTAGAGAGGGATTTAGCAGGCTCTGTTGAGTCACTAAATACAAGTGTGAATGTATGCCAATTTAATTTTTTTTTCCCAAGAAGAAAAAGAATTTTTTTCTGGTTACAAAATAATATACTTCCATTGGAAACAATTCAAACAAATCAGAAAATTTGAAGAAAAGTAATTGAAATCCTACCACTCAGAGATAAATTTCCATTACTATCTCAGTATTTTTTCATATACCTCCTTGTATATACACCACATAATTTTACAGAAATGACATTATCTCATTATCTCATACATTGATACATATCTCATACATGCTTTCTGTAAATCTGCTGGGTGGCATGCTTTGCCTTAGGATATTTGCACTTATGACTGTCTTTGCAATGTCCTTTCTCCAGATGGTAGTATGGTATCTCCCTCCCTTTCTCTTTACTTCATCACTGTGGCTGGCTTCCTTACTTCTTCAGCATGGCTGGCTCCCTGACTTTCTCAGTGTGGCCAGCCTCCTGGCTTTTCTCCAGTGTGGCTGGCTAGCTCCTTCCTGTCCTCATTGTGACAAACTCCCTCACTTCCTTCCTCAGGATGGCCAACTGCCTCCTTCCTCAGTGTGGCCGGCTGCCTCACTTCCTCCAGGGTTTTCTCAGATATCATTTTCTCAGTGAAGCCTCCTGACACCCGCTCCATTTATATAATTGCACTCATCACCTTCCTTTTCTTATTTTGTTTTAATTTTCTCCATAGAACCTATCACCTTTTAATATGTTATATAATTTAGTTGTTTTTCTATTTTCTGTTTCTTCCCAAGACAATGGAAATTCCATGGAAGTAGGGATTTCTGCCTTCTCCACTGTCTGTCCAGTTTGTAGAATAGTGCTCTATATGTAGTAAGTACTTGACAAATCCTCACTGAATGAATGATTTGATGGTGCTTCACAACACCTGATCATGTCATTAGTGGTGAGGATTAAATGAGATAACATGGGTGACAGCACTTAGCTCAGGGACAGATGTTAGAGGCTCAGAAGAGGTGTGTTGAAGCGACTCTGTCTATTTAAACTTTCTACGGCTCTACTGGAGCACCTTCCACCACGTCTTTAAAATTTTATTCTTGTGTTTATTTCACCCTTGAGCCCCATGGACTCTTTGAAGGTTTAAACTATTCTTATTTGTTTTTGCATCACTAGCATTGACAATAGCTTAGTACACATTAGGCGCTCTGTAAGTCTGAATTGACATGAGTCATTTGTGGCTGTTTCTAAATCTGCAGATGCTGCCATACTTTCTAATTTCTAAATGATTTCCCCCCCTCTCTGTACTGAAATATTTATGAAGCTATTTGGTACTCAGAGGAAATCAGGTTTTAGCACAGCTGAGGCTATCTTCTCTCTCTAGCCAATGGTTTTGTTGAAAGCTCATTTTAATAAATGCACTAGAGAGGCATTTTTGAATACGAAAGAGTCATTCAGCTTTGTGAAATGTCCAGGTGGAATAAGTATTAGATGCTTCTGTTATTTCTGCCACTTTGGTTAATGAAGCTGTTCCCTTTATAATATAATTAGAGCAAGAACAATTCTCTCACCGATATAAAGTGACACATATAGGACCTTGTTACTAGGGTGTCCCTCTGAAGAGTCACAGGAAACTATTCAAACACAGGACTTGACATACGAGGGTAAATACAGCCAATTAAGAAAGTGGTGAGTAATTTCATGAGAGAAATTCCGATTCTTACAAAGATGTTCAGTGTCCCTTTTCTGTCAAATCACCTCTTAGTTTCAAGCTCCAGAGGAAGTTGTTGCATAAACATGTTTTTGTTTTCCCTGGGTGAGGCATTTTTATAAGGCTGTGGTAACATTTATACTTCTATGTATAAAGTCAGAATTCAAGAAGGAAAAAAACTGTGACTATAGTGATCTCCTTGAGACTGGAGAAAAAATTAATCTCTGAAATCCAGTAGTCTGGCTCCTGAGAGTGTGAGATAAGTCAACGAGAAGCATAGAGCTCCCAAGAGAGACAATTCAGCTCTTCTCCGTGGTCTATTAGGCCGGACACTTCTCTGTTAGACGGGACTTTCTTCTGTCCGCCTCGCAGAGACTGGTATTACACATAAAGTGTCAAGTCCACAACGATGGCTGGCTTCACACTTTGACTGCTTGACTTCCCTTCCATCTATCCAGACTATCCCCCCAAATGCCCCTATACGCAGTGTTTGAAACAAGTATTGTTTTTCTCCAGGATTTGATAAACGTGTTCCTCTTTCTCAGCCAAAAATGTCTCCATGCACTCAAGAAATGGACTCTGCAGAACTGAAACATTTTGGGCTTTAACTGAGACATATTGATTTCCTCCTCCAGACTGAATGTCTTGAGATCTGTATCCATCATTTATAGCTACTGTAGCTGAAGTATGATGACTTTTTTAAGCCATGCAACACAAATATTCTTGGGTTTGGCAGAGACATACGCCATATAGTTAGATATCAAATTACTAAAGCAGGATGAACACACAGGTTAAATCATGTTTGAATTTGTAAAATGTGTGAGATTTTAGGACTTTGACATAGGATTTCATGCTGTTTATAAGGAAGAGGTAGATATCCTAAAGCCATTTCTCCTCCAAAATGTCCTCTTCTTTTGTTCGAAGATGCTAGGAAGTAGTGAGCTTCGTTGAAAGAGCCTGAGCTTTAGCGTCTGAGGGAACCAGGTCCATATCTCCAGTCGGTCATTTACTAGCTTTGTGGCCTTTGGCCACCTCTTAGTCTATCTGAGTCATAAAATGCAGCCAATAACACTTTTTTACAGGATGAATGTAAGGAAAAAAGTGACATTTACATTTCTTGGTTTTCATGTATACCAGGGGCTAAACAAATGGTAGCTATCTGTTTTCCACATTGTTTTGTAAAATTTTAATATGTTGGGGAATTTTCTGTAATAGATGCTGTTTTAGTTGAATAAAACAAAAAGTGTATTGTAATTTATAGCAGACTTTATGGATAAAAAATATTCTTAGAGCCATTTCAATTATTCTGAAACCATTGTTATTAGTAATATTTACCCTAGTTACTACAAAAAGGCTATTTAACTAATATACTATGATTTTGCATTCTATGTCTGCAGATCAGCATGGGCCATTCAGAGTGGACTGTCACATATGGTAAAACCACTTGTGTATATTTTGTAAAAGAAATACCTTGAGTTATTAGTTTGGAGAAGGGGAGAGAAGAGAACAAACATGCGCTTGGGAATCACTTAGAAATGAATAGAGTGTGGATTATTTAGGATGCCTAAAGGACAAAACGACTGAATTGTTTTAAAGGCTGATGTGTAGGCTGTAGAGGAACATTTATCAAGATAAGAACCAATCATAAGATTCATTGCACAAGGAGTGAAATGGTAGGGGGCGAATGGTGAAAATATGCTGTATTTTTTTAGACTTCAGTTGGTCAGACTGTAGGAGGGTAAACAGATTGAAAGCCCAGTTTGCTTATAGACGGAATATCTGAGAGAAATTACATGAAAATGAGAAAAGACACTTTGGGTCATTCTGCTATATTTGAAGTGAAAACTTTGCAGAGACACAATGTTGACAAAGAATGAACTTTAATTAAGCCTGGATTGTTTGTGTGAATGTGTGTGTGTTAGTTTTCCCCTGAGGAATTCTTCTTCAGAGGCACCACAGTCCATCTGAGTTATTTTCTCATCGGATTTTCTGTAATTTCCCCGCTCGCTGCAGCAATGGTGTTATTGATGCGGTGGTGTTGGTTTCTAAAAGCCCTGTCTGGCTTATATCATGACCTCATTGGCATTTAATCCACACATAAGAAGAAAATTCCTATTTTATAGGCAAAATGTCTGCAAAGTCTAGGGTGCTCAGTATTGAACACAATGGCTAATACTTTGAATTTCCTGGTATGAACGTATCAACTGTGTCCAATATTTTTGTTGAAACTGTGTGGTAAAATGAAAGCCTTATATTTGGCTATATTCAGTTACAAATATTTTAACAAAAAGCCAAGAGGAGGCAAGACAAGGTGGGGGCCACAGTGGAAGTTTCCGGTGTTGGAGAGGCTACCTCTTCTGAAACTGAGCCCTGTTGGGGCACTGATGGGGAGTAGTTCTGACACACTGATGCAGTGTGTACGGTGGGTGAGAGGGAGGAAAATAGAAAAGTCACATCCCAGAAGAGATGCAAAGGATCCGTTGAGAGAGCATTCTTAGGAAACAGGGGTGGGGTGATGGAAGGAGAAGGCCAGGTTAAGGAGGCTGAGGGAGCCAGCCGGCAGAATTGGTCTGACAGGATTCTGGAGATGGAGTGCTAATTCCTTCAGTGGCTCTTATGCTTCAGGCACACTGGCAAGGACAAATTATGCTTTCTGAAAGACCTGGGAGGGATGATCGGAATCCCTTAGCAAACCCCAGCTCTGGTTATGGATATGCCACCAACAAACACACTAGGTGACCTGGGACTAGTAGTTTATCTCTGAAAGGAGGGAATCCAACTGGATGACCATTGGAGACCCTCTCAGGTACTTCTGTTGTTATTTAAATTAATTCTAATTGATGGATGACACAGAACTGGTGTGACTTGAAAGAAAAATTAGGGACTTTGGTAGAATAGTTGAAGGCAAAATTTGGGCATATGATCCTCAGAAATTCAGATTTCAGAACATGAAGAAAAACACCAGACAGAAGCCCTCCTGTTCCCTCTCAAGTCCTGCTCTGTGAGAAGCTCCTTTCACAGCATGTGCACAGCCTGACTTTCCATCGTCCCAACTCTACCATTCACTTCTGAAAAGTCCCTGTAGGGAAGGTCAGAATTTGTGCTTATAATGCAAGGGAGATAAGAAGTAGGTGATTATTTCTTCTTTGAAGCTGGGACCATGGAGAGCATGGAATTCTTCACTTTTGTGTGTGTGTGTGTGTGTGTGTGTGTGTGAAGAAGATTAGCCCTGAGCTGACATCTGTGCCAGTCTCCCTCTATTTTGTATGTGGGTCACTGCCACAGCATGGCTTGACGAGTGGTATAGGTTCACACCAGGGATCTGAACCTCTGAACCTTGGCCGCTGAAGCAGAGCATGCTGGACTTAACCATTACGCCACCAGGACAGCCCTGGAATTCTTCATTTTTGAAAGCTGCAAGACTACTATCTTGGTGGTAGATTTTCTTAATTCTGCTGCTGAAAACATACGGGCACCTCTATATAGGAGGCTGCACTGAGCCAGGGAACTCTGGATTCTTTGTAATTAGTTCACCGTTTGTCAAAAGATAAATGGTAGTTTTAAAAAACCAACTTTGGATATTTGGTATTTACTGAGAGGACCTTACTATTGAGGGAAATATGGCCTCAGGAGCAATTAGCTAGCATTTATTGCTGTAGGTCGTATGCCATGCTTTCCAATCTTGATTTACAGAGAAACGTGGAGCACCTTTCCTCAAGCAAGGAATTTTCTTCTTGCCTCTTCAATTTCTCCTCTTTATTTTCCCAAATAATTTTCATATTTAGAAAATTTTTCATGTGTATGAATTATTAAATTCCAATTAAAAATTAACTAAGAAGTTAAATCCAGACCCTAAGCCTGGTGTATCAGTTTTCACCTCTGGATAGCCATCTTGCGTTAGGTGATTACCTCACTGAATGTGGCCCCGGGATGCGTTTCTACAATTCCAGATTTGCTGTTTGCTAATGAAAAATGCAATCAGACACCTAGTCGTTTGTTCTGCAGATTCCAAACCAGCAGAACAGTTATTCCAGATTAACTGAATACAGTCAAGACCGTGATGTCATTTCTTCAGTGTGTCCATTACTAAGACGCAAGACTTAAAATGCACATGATACCTATTTGCTACCCTGGGCGTGTGTGTGGTGGGTAAAGGAGAGTGTAGGAATGAAACTAGATGACGTGCACCTTTAAAAGCAGTCTTACCTTTTCTCACACTAAGTATTATTTTCCCTCTGTTTCAAGACCTGCCTTTAGAACTTTAGTGGGAACTAAAGGGTCTCTTTTCATTCCTGATATTCATCATTGCATCAAAAAACTCGAACTGTCATTCTCTTTGCAGGAGTTACAAGGGTCATTTTTCTAGGTAAATTATAATAAAAACACAGTCTAGATTTTAAATACTTATTCAAGTAAGGTAAATTGTTAAAATTTAGTATTCGTTGATTTATTCAGCAAGTTAGGAAGTATCTACTCTGAGCCCACCCAGTCCTTAAAGCACCAGGTAATTCCACACAATAATTACAGCTGAGTTCATTTATTATTTTTCTGTGTGGCTTACCATCGGTGGTTTACCGGATTAAAAAAAGACTTCAGTTTTTCACTCGCTTTCGTTCAAGTTGGAAGGTTGGAGAAATGTGACACACATTAACCTTCAACCCACCTTAGGCCTTAATTGATTTGAAAATGCACGAGCCAGGATTTTACTTGGAAATACTTAGGCCCAGAAAATTCTCAGAATAATTGAAAATGATTGAGAAGTTAAGACACAGAGACATTGACATCTAGTCATGTTTTGATTTTAAACATGATCAGAAGAACCAGGTGATGTGAGATCATTCAAAAGTATACAAAAGAAGCCTGGTCCTGCTCAAAGGCTGAGTGAACTCCAGATACTTTGGGCAGGAGGGGTTGGGCCAACTAGAACATCCTAAGGCCAAAGCCAAGACAGCCAAGCGGGAGTCCAAACCACAGTAATGGGCTGCAGGTCTGGGGTGCTGCAAATAGGAAAAGGAATATGACGGTAGAAGCTGGAGTATCTGAATGCACAGTATAAAGTAGGTAAGGGCAAGTGATTCAGGAAGAAGATTAAGCAGAAGTGTTTTTGCTTAATACCCATTTTTATGAGTATTGACACCTCCAAAGGTGAAAGTCTGGAGACTTAAAATGTGTTATAGGAGAAGGCAAAGGTCACTTGCAAACCCTGTGTATTAGTTTCCTGTGGCTGCTGTAACAAATTACCATAAACCCGGTGACTTAAAAAAACAGAAATTTATTCTTTCACAATTTTGAATGCCAGAAGTGTGAATTCAGTTTCACTGGGCTGAAATCAAGGTGTCAGGAGGGCTGTGCTCCCTTTGGAGGTTCAGGGTGACCTCTGGTGGTTGCCAGCATTCCTTGGCTTGTGGCTGCATCACTCCAAACTCTGCCTCTTTGGTCACATTGCTGCCTCCTCTGTGTGTGTAAAGTCTCTCTCTGCCTCCCTCTTATAGGGATACATGTGATTGTATTTAGGGTCTATGCAAATAATCCAGGATAATCTCCTCACCTCAAAATCCTTGACTTAATCACATCTGCAAGGACTTCCCTCCCTTTTAAAAACTATATAAGGTAATAAGTACAGGCTCCAGAGATTCAAGGATTAGGACATGGATATCTTTTGGGGGGGGGCATATTTTTAGCCTACAACACCCTACAATTCTCAAGTGATGAGAAAAGCCAGATTTGACTGGCTCCGTAACATTTGACCCATTGAAGGTATTTCACTTTAATCCCATTCTGTCTCCTCTCTCTCTTCCAGGCAAGAAACATGGAAGCCAGACAGACAACTACAGCCACCTGCTGCAGAAGCTGGTCACGGCTGTCGTACTGGAAACATCTTGACCAAAATCCTAGAGCCATGCTGAAGAATCCACGTTGGAAGGGGTAGTATGGAGGAGGAAAGAGGGTAGGCAGGGGAAAAGGGAGTGAAGAAGAGAGAGAAGAAGGAGAGGGCAGGAAGGCGTAAGACGTATTAGAGGGAAGAAAAAACGTAGAAAGCACATCAGATTTCAGTCCTTAAACAAGAAGTTTTAATCATTTTGATTGAATTGACAATATGTTTATAATTAAACATTCTAATTCATTATATAAACATTAAATAAATATTCATATGGAATTACGTGTGGGGACACAGCCTGAGTAGAAAAATCAAATGCCAGCTCTTCTCTGAAAGCTTTTTGAGTTCCTCTTGTGGAATTACTCATTCTCTCTTGTTTGCTTCCGGAGGTCGCTGCCCACTCCTTCACAGCACTGCATTGTGACATCACGTGTTGCCTCTTTCTCTCTCCAGTAGATTATGAGCTCTGTGAGAATAAGAGGGACTCTGTCCATGTAACTAACATTTATTGGGAACTTGTTATGTGCTAGGCATTTTGCAAAGCACTTGACATGTTTTTAATCCTCTAAACAATCCTACATTTTTATTCCCATTTTAAAGATGATAAAGCCAAAGCAAAGAAAGTTAAGCACTGTCAAGGTCACATAGCAAGAAAGAGGTAGCACTGGGATTTGAGAATAGGGGTTCTGTTTCTTAAGCCTTCACTCTTAAGTAATCTAATATATTGTGTTACTCTACACCTAACATAATAAGATTGTTACTTTAGTTATTTGAGTTGTCAGTGGTCAAATTCTTTCAAAGTCTAATAAATAAACTATTTTATACAAAGTGCAACCTGGCTTTACTGGAGTTTTTTTTTTTTTTAAGGATTTATGTTAAAAGAAGTTGTTGCCTTACTCTTTAAACTACATTTTTTTGCCAACTCAGGAAAAGTGTGGAATGCCTCTAATCAGATGCATCAAAGACTGTAAACTGTTGTGATAATCTCAAACTTCAAGCAGGTTCCATTGATGTTGGAGTGAGGAGAAGGAAGGTAAAATGAAGATATTCTAAGTTTATTTTCCTAATAGATGGAATTTATTTTGCAGAACTCAAAAGTGGTCTCAGAAGACCAAGATATAAATGCAATCTACATGGTGAATGAAAAGAAGTGGACACAGTAGAGCTTGTGGGAGGACTGAGCCTGATTCTGCAGAGCACCTGCTGCCTACTGGGAGTGGTCAGCAAATTGCTATTCATCTTATTTCCCTTTTTTCTGATTGTGTGATTTAGGACAAATTCTTCAAGTTTTCTGATATGTATAATTTTCTGTTAATCTTATCTTTATGTCTTTCATCATTAATGTTACCAAAAATCATATGCTTTTTCACTTTGTCACTTAATAAAAATTAATAATAATCATAGAGATCATCAGTTGAGTGCTGTGGTTACTCTGTGACAGCCATTATGCTATGATGCTACTCTCTCTCTCTCTCTCTCTCATACATATATATATATTCATCTTATCTAAACCACATAACGACTATATGAGGTGGCTTCTATTATTATTCCCATTGTGCATACGAAAAAAATGAGATTTAATGAAGATTATTAACTTGTCGAAGATGGCACAGCCAGACAGGTGGAATTAGAAATTGTGTGTGGATACAAATACCATGCAGTTCTCCAGCAGCCTCCTTTGCCTGTTGGTACTGTCTCTTCTCTACTTTTTCCCGCAGCCTATAAACATGCTTAAGACTCGTGCATTCTTGACTTTGCATCATTCTCTTGCTTCCACTATTTCTTATGGCTTCCCTTCTTAGCCAAGCTTCTTTACAGAACAGCCTGCAATCACTTTATCTATCTCCTCCCTTCCCACTGCACTTAAGTGCTCACCCCACTTACGCTGTTTAGGCAAAGGTGCCCAACGGCTAAACTCAATGGACACTTTATCCTTCCTTCATATGCCCCATGACCCTTCAGTCCTTTTTGAAACTCCTCTAAACACACGGTTTCCTTGACACAATTTTTCTTTGGTCATCTCTTACCTGGAGCTTCTCATGTAGCTGGAGATGCCAAGGATTTTCTTGTAGTTCATGGTAAATACAGTGCTCTCCTTATGTGATCCATTCGTGCTTATGACCTTAACTGTTATCTATTATTAATCACTCCAAAATCTATATATCTATCCATGAAATTTTGTCCGAGGTACAGATTCATGTAGATACCTTTCTGGATATTTGGATTTCTCATGAACACTTTAAAATTAACAAGTCTAGCTGACTTCGTCACCCCCATTTTATGGCCTGGTCTTCCTCCTGTGTTCCTGACCACAGCAAATAGCACACCCCTCCTTATCCAGATCAGAAACCTGGAGTCACTCTAGACCCCCCTCCACCAACCTCTCCATTTTATTCCCTAAATGCCTCTTACATCCAGTCCAGCCTCTACATTTCTGTTTGTCTTGTTCAAATTCATTTCTTTAGTGCCCAATTTTGCCCTCATCAAACCTATCATTTGTGCTGTTGCCAGAGTAATTTCTCTGACAAAACTCTTCACTCTTTTATTTGCTTTGTTTGCTGGTATAATGTATTTCGATACCACAGTTGACCACGCTGATGCTCTAGTGCTCTCTTAGAATCAAACCACGCAGGTACCCGTGCAGCACAAACACGATTTTTCACTTACTTCTTTAGACCTTTTAATGGATTCCTAGGGCAGTCAAGATGAAAATTTAAATCTTTTCCTGGCTTTCAAGCCCCTGCTGGTGCCCCTGCCTATTTCTCAGACCCACTTGCCACTGTGTCCTCACTCCAGCCACACAGGCCTCCTTCCGTGTGGTGGGACCTGCTCTGCGGTTTCCCGCCTCAGGGCTCTTGTACATGCTGCTCTCTCATCTGGACTCTCGCCTCCCCTCCTCCCTGCCCTGGTGCACGCATGCATTCATTTGCAAGACCCGGTATAAGTTTTATTGTTGTTGTTATTCTGGGATCTCACAAAATGGTGTCCTTTTCTTCAGAGTACTGAATTCGGTTCGTAAGGAGATAATCAGAAATATGGTAATTTGATGAATGGCTGTCTTCCTCACTCCCCTGTTAAGCACAGGCAATAACAGTTGCACTTATCACAGCATCCTAACCCCATAAATGAATGCTGTCTTCAGTATTTCTGATGTTTTGGCTGACTTTCTTCTTCTTTCTCTTCTCAGAGAATAATCTTCAACAGACCATCATTTATTTAGAATAAATGGCAAATGGGGTTTTCTGATTGTAAAGAAAACTTGGTCTCTCTTAAAAACATGCAACACACACACACAACACACACACTCTACAAGGAGGAAAGTGCGTGTGAGGAAGGCAGATGTTTTCACAGTTCTCCAAGTTTTAATTTCATTTGGGATTTTCTCACAGGAGGAATCCTGTTTTCTCGACCACACTTGGTTCTGAGCCATTAACCACCACTGCCCCTCTTTATATTCTGTGCCGAGAGAGAAAAATTCCCTTCCTTTATTTACTCTTAGCCCTGTTGATATTTTTCCCCTATAAAGCATTTTCTAAGTAATGAGGAAGAACCGAGTTAAATATTGAAGTCCCCAAGGAACAGACAGGTTGCTGAGCTCACCCCGGCATGAAGATGGAGTTTTGTGTCCCTTCCGTCACATCTCTGATCCATTGGTAGTAGCTGCCTGGAGACTTGTGGGAGGGGGATTCTGAGGGTGTGACTGGCCTCTGTGGGAAAATGTGCCATGACTAATTCATTCAGCACACACTTACGGAGTACGTACGTGCTACATCAATGGCAGGGCTGGCCAAGGGCGCGGGAGTGGAGAGAGTCAGCAACCTTGCTAGCCCTACTCTACACATGAAGGGCCGGTACAATTTTGTAAGCATCTTGCTTATTTTATTTCTCGCCCGACTCAAAGCTTATCCCTCAGTTACAAGACTTTCGGCCACCATTTTGACTTGCTGACTCCAGAAGCAGGTCTAAGAATGAATTTTGTTTTGCCATTGGACAGGAATCAAAAGCCCCTTTCTTACTAAAACCCCGAAATTTTCGTAACTTGAGCCTCCTATACACCATCATTCCTCTTTTTCTTTCTTTTTTATTCTGCTTTCTCTTTTGAGAGGCATACTGTGCTCCATTCTATTGTGTACTGACAGCATCATGACCCCTACTGAGCCCCAGTGAATAATCTGGCTCTTCATTCTTGAGCTGTGATAGAGACTGCTAGCTGTTTATCCAACACTCATTTCACTTTCTTTCTTAGGAATGGCCAATAGATAGCCATTGAGTGGGGGGTTTTGCACATTTTGCCCTTTGCCCTTTCAGTCCTTCTTGCTGGAAAGTGGATGTGATGGCTGGAATTTCAGGAATCATTTTGTGACTTTGAGGCTGGAAGTTAAGCTGGTAGAGCAGAAAGATAGAGCCTGGGTTCCTGCTGAACCTAGTGAAGCTGCCCTTCAAGCTCTGGACTGCCTACTTTTTGACATCATTTTATGTGAAAGAATAAAACTCTAATATGTTTAAGCCACTGTAGTCTAGTTTCTATTATTTGAGCTGAATGCAATTCCTAGCAATACGTGCGTTATTCAACTTTGGTTTCTCCTGGATTCTTTCATTATATGCTTATTCAGGGGAGACCTCTCTCTTCCACCAGGGAGGAATCTTACATTCATGTTACTCTAAGATGGTAAGTTCCATGAGGACAGAGACTGTGATTATCCTGCTCACCAGTGTTTCCTCTATGTCTAGCATGCTGCCTGACACTTAGCAGTTGGCTCAATAAATATTTGATGTGTGAATGAATGAATAGTAACACATACCGTCTTCATATAAAAGTCATAGTATATTAACAAGAATTAGCAATCATACAATTATTAGAGAGCCAATCTCTCAATGATTAATTGAATATTCTGCTTACCTAAGGACCAATAAATACCATATGTGGTTAGAGGTTTTGTGGAATAAGAAAAAAATAATGTTTGGCATTAAAACAGAATAGAGTTTGACATTTGATAATTTGTAACAAATTTGATATAGATACTAATAAACTTTAGTTATAATAATAATATTTCTTTAATGTGTCTTAGTTTAAGAACATTTCACACTCTCCTTGGCTTAGAGAATAGAAAGAATATTTAAAGTTTTCACCTGCACTTTATAACTTTAATATTTGCTGAGTGCTTCCTACATATGCAGCTGAGTTATAATTGTTTTAAATGCCCTGGCAGACTTAATCTAACTGTTGGAGCAAGAACTATGTTATTCCCGTCTTATAGTTGAGGAAACTGAGTTATAGAAAGCTTAACTACTTGCTAGTCTTAAAGCTAACAAGCTATGTGATATGTTACTTGGTTTGTTTTTTAGTGATATGTACATTCACTCATTTGTTTATGCATTCATCAAAAAGAATTATTATTTGTTTATTTATTTATTGAATGGCTACTCGGTATCAGGCACTTCGGTGAGCTCTGGGGAAGTAGGAATATTCCGTTCCCCACATTAAGGTGCATACTGTACAGTGTAGCATGGTAAGTGCTTTGATAGAGAGGCACACCTGGGCTTCATCCAGATGAGGTTGGATAGAGGACAGAGGAGATCCTAGAGGCTTCCCGGAGAAAATGGCACCTTCAAGACAAGAGGAGTTGGCTGGGTAAAGGATAAGGAGAGGGGTGTTCCATACCAAGGGAGGAACATGTGCAAAGGCATGAAGTGAGGAAATGGCTTATTCAGAAAATCGGAAGTAATTAATGTGGCAGAGGCACAGCCTGGAATGGGCAAGACTGAGGGACATGTGACTCTCAACTGTGATCCACTGTGGCCAGGTCATGGAGGGCTTCTTTCACCTGAGAGAGCTCAGATGCTGTTCTATAAGTACCAAGGAGACCAATAGAGAGTGATGTAGTTACCTTTATATTTCAATAGAAGAATTTTGACTGCAGTGTGGAGAATAGCACAGAGTAGAGTAACACCTGAAGACTCAGGTACAAGTGAACGAATTAGGTTCCTACCTTATTGTTTGAATTCAAACTTAATTGGAATGAGATCCACTATAAATTCTGAAAGGTTCTCCTCATTTAATGCTGAAAAGTTGTATACCCATGAAGTGTTATGGTCAGATACTTCAGATAGGGTCAAATCTCTCTTTTCCACCCTCGTGAGAAGGAAGAGAAGTGCATAATACAAAATGGTAGATAACGTCAATTAGTTCTAAATTAATGCAAATTGATTATACATATGTTTTGACTATTTTTGAATTTAGGAACTTCTAATGTCTTGAAAATTGATTCCCAATCAAATAACGAAGTGGTGCTGGAGAAAAACCCTGAGACAGGCTCAGCACGTGTCCTGTTGTTCCACGCCGATCTTGCCTTTCTCTCCATAGCCTCCCTCCATCATGTTCCGTTCTGGGGATTGCGGTTAACTTCTCACAACAATGCACGAAAATAGCTTTTTCTCAAACCTTCTGTGATGGAAGATTATATTAAAAAAGTTGCACTTCCCCCCAGTTTTTCTCTGCAGAATAAGAAAGGAGGAAGAGAAATAGGGGGTACCAAACAGATCAGCCAGTGGTATCCCTCCACGCCTTCCTGTATGTGGCCAGAGAGGGACTTGAATTTATAATTCTTCATCTGTAGCTCAAAACCCATAAAGCTCTGAAAAACCAGTGTTTTCATGGCTGATTTGGCAGCAATTCCTAACTAACCCTGAACTCATGTGGCCACAAAACCTGAGTCAAGCTGATGGAAGGCTATTTATAATCTGCATTTCACTAGGTGTGAATAGTCACACGCTTTGACGCTTTGCTGAAGAAATATTAATGTGTTTGACACTGCTCAGAGGGTTACATAATATACCAGATATGCACTTTATTGCCTTTTTAGATGTTTCCTTTAAAAAAATTTCTATTTTGAGACTTGTAGATGCACATGCAGTTGTAAGAAATAAGAGATGAAGGTACCCTTCACTGAATTGCCCCCAATGGTGACATTTTGCATAATAATGGTACAAAATCACAACCAGGAAATTGACATTGATATAATCCATCGACCTCATTTGGATTTCACCAGTATTACATACACTCACTTTGTGTGTGTGTGTCTGTGTGTATTTAGTTCCTTGCAATTTTGTCGCATGTAGATTCGTGTGACCACAGTCACATGCAAAACACTTCCTAACAAGGATCCCTCTTGCTACCGTGTTATAACCCCAGCCACCTCCCTCACTACTCCTCTCCCTCACCCCTGGCAACCACTAATCTGTTCTCCATCTCTCTCTCTTTTTTTTTTTCTGGTGAGGAAGCTTAGCCCTGAGCTAACATCTGTTGCCAATCCTCCTCTTTTTGCTGAGGAAGATTGGCCCTGGGCTAACATCCGTGCCCATCTTCCTCTACACACCTCCACAGCGTGGCTTGATAAGTGGTGGGTAAGTCCACACTTGGGATCCGAACCTGCGGACTCTAGGCCACTGAAACCATGTGTGTGAACTTAACCACTATGCCACCAGGCCAGCCCCTCCATCTTTATATTTTGTCATTTCAACAATGCTAGACAAATGGACTCATACATTACATAACCTTCTGTGATTGGCTTTATTCATTCAGCATAACTCCTTAGGAGATCCATACGAGTTGTTGCATGTCTTTTAATATCTTAAAGTTCTGAACTCCAAAGCACGTTTAGCACAAAAGTTTTGGGTCAGAGGCCATGGCTCTGCACTGAAAGTCTGCCACTGCAGATAGACCCCTGCCTGCTCTTTGAAATGCTTGAGGACCTGGGCTGGCAGGACCTGAGGGGCTGCGTTCTCATTAGCTAGTGGGATCTGGAAATAATTTGAAACATACTTTGCTGGTGTCTGGTTTGAATGCAGCTGCTGCTACCCATGTGACATTTGCATCATGTTGCAGCCTCCTTATTCAGTGTTCACAGTAATCTGCCTCACTTGCCTTTGCCTGGGTTTCTCATTCTCATCACATTTCCCTTCTGGGCCTAAATTCTAGCCCTAATTTGCAATCTGCTTTTCTTAGTCTTGTTTCTATCCATCCCTTTCCTCGGGACTGCACCTGGCTTGCTAGATCACTTACACTGCCTCCAATCAGCATACAGATCTGTGATCAGGGCTCAGATCTCAGCACTTGCCAGCCTCAGGCCTGTTTTGTGTTCTCTCTGCCCTTAGACTTTGAGGGTTGGACACAGGGTCTTCCTTGGAGAGCTCCCAGTGTGGATTCTCATCATTAGAGTGAGTTTTGTTGTCAACAAAATTAAGCCATAAGTATAGTTACTGTTTATATTCTAAAGCAAAATTTGCCCCATTTAGGCTGACATACAGTTTAAAATATACTTTGGTAAGTTCTATAGTGGAAATTGTCACTAAGTTTAATAAGGTCAAATTCTTGACATTTGACTTAAGCACATCTCTGAAAAGTGCGTGTGTGTGTGTGTGTGTGTGTGTGTGTGTGTGTGTGTGTGTGTGTTACTCTAAAAATGCTAACGATATTTAGAGAAGAGGATACATGGCAGAATGGCCCAAGGAGGGGCATTTATCATCTTCCTCCTTGCATCCCAAGTCTCTTTCCAGACTGCTGCAATGAAAGAAATCAAAATAATCGATGTTACGGTGTTATTGTCTCAGTCAACCTTGATTAACTTATGTCTTCTATTTGGAGAAAACTCAACTGAAGGAGTAATTATAGGACCACCAAGATTTTATTATAAAAACACGCATCCAGATGAAAAGCAAAAACTACATTTCTAATAATTCATAGAATTTGTTCAGGTGAAACAATTATCTGGGAAATTTCCAGATGTTTGAATGTTTCACTTTTCCATCTGGTGTTTGCCATTGTGCAGAACAACCTAGCATTGTTATGTGATACTTTCGGTTAGCAATGACTTGCCAAAAGTTTCCTTGGGGAATATCAGTAGGATCCATTGATTCCCTGAAGAAATCAATTAGGAATGAAGAAAGAAGAGAAGAAAAGGTAATATCTAATCCTGACTCACTTTCTCATCTAAAATATTGGCAGTCCTCTTCCCAAAGAGAACAAGTGACATGGGTTTGGCAAGTAAGAAAGAAAATAGGGGAAAATTAAAAACATATAGGGTAATTTGAGCAATCTTTAAACAATTTGTACAAAAGAAATGAGAAAAGTGAATAAGAAAGTTATGTATTTTTTAGGGTGCATGGAAGAAAAGAGAAAAAAGAATAAACCAGTTTTTCCCTGTTTAAATGTTTTCTTTGAGTCTTTTTGTCTCAATATCCCCCTAAATGTTTTGACAACTGAAAATCGTCCCATTCTCCCTGAAAGGCTTCCAGAATAGCAATGCAATGAATTCCTGCCAATGATTTTACCTTCAGGTAAAACAACATTTCCCTGCCTGAGTGCATTAGCACTGCAGAAACAGCATATTGATAGCCTTTGCTTCTGCTCTGTATGTCAAAACTCCTTCTGAAAAATAATTCTTATTCTACCTTGCAAATCTGTCCACAGTTGAAAGAGTCATAAAGTACATAAAGTGTCTGACTGGTTACCAGTGATGGAATGGTCAGATCAAGGTAAATGAACATGAAAAATCAAAGCCGATGAGTGTCTAATTTTTAGCCTAAATTAAAGACATATATATTTGTTGTTGTTATCATTTGTTTATCTCAAATATTTAAAGCACAAGTTCAAGTTGACCTTAGAACCTTATTACTAGTGGGTGCCCAGAACAGTGGCTAGCATGAAGTGGGTGCTGAATAAATATTTACCAACTGAAGGCATGCATGAATGAGGATCTCTATTTATTCTCTCTCAGTCCTTAAAAAATATCATATGACAGTCCCAGAACCTTGACCAAAGCAAGAATTAATTTCTGAGTTTGAAACTAAACTTTTATTTATTTTGAAAAAATTTGGAAATGCTTTGCTTATGGAATTTTAGTTCCATATAATGTAATATCAGCTTGTGTTTCATAACTACAAAAATAAAGATTTTTGCTATCTGGTTTAATTATCTGATTAGAATTCAGTAAGCTATGTAGAGTCTGCCCTTTGGGGCTCATTAAGCCAGTAGGGTAGGCGTGTTGCCAGTGAAGAAAATACATTTTCCAGTAGAGCCTGTTGTTGCTGCTGCAAAGCCTTGGTTACTACAACACCGCTGAGCGGCGGGAGCGGCCTTGGGGCCAGATGGCGGGCAGGTATCCCGGGAGGATGCGGTGGCGCAGCTCTGCTCTGCAGAGGAAGAGATCCGCCTACAGCGCGCTGGGACGCCACGCCCTGCGGCAGCGGCTGTCTGAGTGTTGATGTGCGGCGTCAAACAAGCTTAATCTTTCGAGCCGGCTGACCCCAGTTTTACTGAAGGAACAGGCTGAATCACAGGGGTCTTTGTATTGAAATCTTAGCTCCAGTGGAATACGAGGTCTTTTCCTTTGCTGCTGCTGCAGTGTGTACTCCTAATGTTGGGAACTCGAGGGTTTTAGTCTCCAGGGCCTTTGGGTCTAAATCTTTCTATCAGTTTGGAAGTCTCACAGAACTGTTAAAAGAAAAAAATCAAACATACAAAACCACAAGCCCTTCACAGTTAGTTTTGGTGGACAGGGAATCATGCTAATCTGAAAGTAGAACGCACAAGCCTATTTTTCGTAAACTGAGACATCTGCTCTTTCTTCCTGTATTTTAAACTTGTCATGATTGCCATGCCATGAGTTTCTTAACCAGAAAACAAAAGAGGTATTTTGCACCTGGGTATAACAGACCGAGTCTTGATAACGTTGCAACAGGCTGCTGCCTTACACAGCGCCAGGGCTGCCGTGTTGGGTTACACTTCCTCTCCGCAAAACCACTGTCGTCAACATATCTTGTTCCAAATGGCTGTATTAAAAAAACCTAGAAGAGATTTGTCATTTTGATGTTCCTGACGATACAGTATGTAGCTATATGAAGGTTCTTTTCATCATCTGAAGTGGTTTTGTTTAGTCAGGCTCATACTAAAATGAAACCCATTTCCTTGTAAATTCGTTGGGGTTTGCAGCCCCATGGGGCTCCTGCCTGCCTCCTTGATTTTGGCTCCACTAACGGTTCCTTTTATTGGTTTTTGGCAAGTTGCTAAGGGCATATGTTTTGGACTTTTCTTGCCTGATTTGTGAGATTGTGCTGACATCCAAGAAAGTGCCGCAAAAACCTGTTGTTCAAATCCAAGCTTGTGTGTTTCATGGCAAATCCACCAGCACTGAGCTCAAGTTTCTTGACAACAAGGCTTATTTATGGAGAAACAAGCGTAGGGAATATTTTGTGGGACCATGATGTTCTCTTTCTGGGAGTAACATTTGGCATTTCCATGCAAAAGGGCAAATAGTTTTTTAAACATCTCAAATTTTATGGGTGTGTTGGAGGACGTGCTGTTGCTGCTGCTGCTGCTGCTGCTGACAATAATGATGGTCACCATTTATTGAACATATACCATATATCAAGCAATTTGCATTGGTTCATCACTACAAAATTGCAGGGGAAATGCTATTGTACCCATTTTGAAGATGAAGAAACTGAGATTAAGCAACTTTCCCAGAGTCTTATGGAGTGGTAAAGCCAGGATTTAAACTTTGGTCTTTCTGTCTCTAAAGTTTATATTTTTTCCCCAAAGAATTCCAAGAGACAAATATTGCCCTGATTTTTTAATGAAGAAAATTTCCTTCTGTAATTTGCATTCTATTTTATAACAATTATTAAACGTACACCATTTATAGTGGTTGGTGCCATGAGGGTGCAGTGATGACTAAGACATAGTTCCTGCTCTTTAAGGACTCCTAGACTAGAGCAGTGGTTGTTGACTGGGAGTGATTTTGACCCTCCGGGGAACATTTACCCAGGTCTGGAGCCAGTTTTGATCGGCGCAGTGGGGAGTGTGTGTGGAGCTGTTGGCGTCTAGTGGGTTGAGGCCAGGGATGCTGCTAACCATTCTACAATGCACAGACAAACCCCACAATGGAGAATTATCTGGCCCAAAGTGTCCATAGTGGTGTGGTTGATGTACCGTGGTCTAGAGGAAGAAGCGAGACACTGAAAACGTGGTGGGATTTATGCTGTTCTTTTACTGATGGTGTGGTAGATTGTATTGTTTGTTCGAAATATTTGCTGACACTCCCTATTGGAACCTTCCATGTGAGAGAATTATACCTCTTACCCCATTAATACCAGGCATGGCCATGTGATTTGCTTTGACCAATGAAATATGGGTAGAAGCTTACAGAGCCATTGCATAGTTTTGCTATCATTTTTTCCCCTCTGTCACAAGACCATCAAGTTCCAGGCAGGGGCTCTTTCACATGGGACCTCAAATGAAGACAACATGGAGTAGAAATGCAGTCCACTCCAAAGAACTGAAATTATAAGCAAGAAATAAACCTTTGTTGACAGCCAAGGAGATTTTGCAATTTTTTGTTACTGCAGCATATCTTAGTCCATGCTGGCTAATACAGATGTGGTTATTATTTCAACAGGTAAGGATGAGGTGGGATTGTAGTGGAAGGAAAACCTGGAAGAAAAGACTGGAGCCAGTGTATGCCAGATAGCAAAGGGGGACTTTAATTTTGTGTGTGGGAAGTTTAGTAGGGGTGAGAAAGAAAATTAATTCTAAAAGCAGAGGGAAAGATAATTCAGAAAGGGACAGATACAGGAAGAAGGAAATCAGTTAGGTTGTGATAATAGTAGTCCCCATGAGAGGAGCAAGAGCCTGAACATGGGCAGGAGCCATATAAGTGAAAAGTTGGAGGCTTATGTAAGAGTGATTGGGAAAGAAAAAAATGATTGGCCACAAAAATTTACTTGGTATGGACAACGAGAAGGTGATTCAAAGATGATACCAAGATTTTGAGGGTGATTATCTTGAAAAATGGTATCACACAAGAGCATAATTTGGAATGGATGTGATTTCCTTCCAGTGCTGATCAAGCTTGGGATAAAGGTGGGCTGCCCAGTGGGAGATGCTCAGAGGCAGTTGTCTACAAGGATCTGGACACTGGTAATCCTGATGTGATTGACAGATTTGGGCATCATCTGCATAAGGGTGCAATTTGGACAACATTATCTAGGGATATGGGCTGGAACTGAAAGAGAAGCTTAAGGAAAAGAAAGTTGGAGTTTGGGCAAAGAATGAACCTGATGGGAGGAATGTCAGCATGTACATGGAAAATGCTGCCGTGGCTGGCTGGTAATGAGCTATGTGTGGATCTCGCAGAAGTAATTAAGTGTGTAAGGAGGCAAATTGGTGCCTACTCCTTGGTTAACTGCAAGTAGGTACTTAAATGCCTTTGCTATTATTCTGCAGCAGTTAAGCTTTGGTAAAAAAAAAAAAAAAGTAGTACACAACTAAAAGGTCAGGAATTTATAAATACTCAAAATGAAAGTGTAAGTTTGAAGTTTCCCTCAGTGTAAAAATGAAAACCAGAATAACAGTAGCACTTACTCAAAAGAATTCTTAACTTATACTTAAAAGTTTATAGTTTTAAACTTTATTTGTTAAGTCTTTGTGTGCCTACTAGTCAGAAATGAGTTTACTGCATTCCTTTTTCATTGGTTACATTTTTAAGTAAAAATGTTATCAATTAGATCACGACCTATTAATCCTCCTTCCCAGTTTCCAAACCTCAGGGAAACCGAACTAGCAGATGTTCACAACCGTGACTGAAGGTCTGAACTTCTTGTCCACGCCCTTCTCCACCCCCTCCAGGGGTCACAGGCAATACACCCCTTAGTTTTGAAGTTTTGCCAAGGCAGCTCGATGGATAAAATAGATTGGTGATCTGCTACATTCCCTAAGATAAGTCAGCACGCCACCTTTTTCTCTTCCTCAGGCTTCACACTTCAGTATGTTAGCATCCTGGGATATTGTGGCAGAGAAATGCTCGCCTAATGGTCCACCATCAACCTGCTGGTGGCTGAAGGAATTACAGACAGAGCACTTGAGAGCAGTCACAGGGATGCATGAGATTGCCCAGGGAGAGAAAGCATTACACACGCTGGTGTTCAATACCACCCATCTCAGTGAAGACAGACCTGCCCCTCTTCTGAAAGCAGCCCTGACCTGAGTGATTGCAGCTGGAAAAATAACTTCCTTTCATTGCTCAACCTAATCAGTCTGTCAGTTTGTATTGACTGTAAGTAAAGAGCTTAGGGCCTTTCTCAGATGTGGAGAGTTTAGGACATGGTCCTCTTTCAGGCATTTATCAAATTATTAAATAAGGCTAGTCCTTTGGAAATCTCTCAGTTTACACCAGAGGAGGCTGTTTAACCTTTTATGCTCTATGCCTAAGTCGTCTTATCATCCTCAGTAAAGCATCCTCTCTGACTGCACAGTAGGTTGGCACCATGGAGTTAAGTTATGGAGCCTCACGCTTCCAGGTCCTCAAGATTTGACCTCCCTTCCTTTATCAGGAGCCCAGTGTCCTCACGTACCCAGTGCGGCAACCCACGTTTTGCTTCATGTTTCTGACCTTTCCCTTCCATCTCTTTGAAAGTTTTGTACACATTGTCACATACACAGAAGCTCATTGGCATTAGTGACAGACTGCTGATTTGATCAGCTAATCACTAAAATATATTACTGGGAGTGGCCATCTTAATGGGCTTTTTTCCAGGGTCAACCATTTCCCTGTTAATGCAGGCTTTCTGGAGATGTAAAGCCTTAACCCAAATAACTGTCATTAATAGAATAATGTTCAGGAAGATGGAGGACATATTTTTGAGAGGGCTTTAGACCTCCTTTTAATTATACCACTTTAGTGATCAGCAGCTTTGCCTCTCCACTCTGTGTGAAGAATAGCAACTGAATGCCATGTTGATGTGGGTTGAGCAGAGATAAAGCCATGGCCCATTATTAATATTGGTGCATTTTAATTAATGATTAGGACTAATCAAATGATTTAGCTTTAAGCAGTTTTCTAGATTCAAACTCTTCCATCATAGTTCACATTACAAAAACCTTCTGAAGAAACTGAATACTTCACAAGACTCAAGACACAAGGAGAAGCATCAGGGTAGGTCCTGGTGAGGAGGGTGGAGTCTCTAATCTTGTGATTTTCTTAGTGACCATCACGGCTTCTTTCCACTGGCAGCATAGTAGGGATGATACGGCAAGTCCTTCTGTGGGGGTGGAGGAGTGGTGTACCACTCTTATGCACAGAATGAAACTAGGGAAAATGAGGTTGGGGAGACGGGGAAGAGGAAGGGCAAGGGGCTGTGGTTCAGACATCAGAGGGGTGTGCCCCTCTTGAAACCATTCAAGAATTGGTCTTGGGTTGGGAAATAGCTGGAGCCAGGCACTGTGGAAAGGGCTATGGTGAGGGCATCCAACAAATGCCAGGAGAAGGAGCTGGACCCAGGAGGCCTGGGAGACTTCCTGCGTCTGGCTGCCTCACTGTGGGTGGAGATCTGCTCTTTGCCTCTGCTTCAAGACCTTGTGAAGTTCCCCCATGAGCTTCCTAGCAATACCCAGGCCCTAATACTAATCTTTGGACATCTGATGGGCTAGAAGAGGGGCTCAAATCTCCACACTGTGGGGGCCAGCAGGGACAGAGGGAGGTGTACACTTCAATCATCTGAAGAAGAAGAAATGGGATTAGCCGGGTAGTTTACTCCCCGAGTTCTCACAGAAAGAAGGAAGAGTTAGTACCGGAGCAAAGTACCACTCAGCTTCACAGCTTGGACTTTCCACATTCACTCCGTTTTTTTACAGTTGCGCGAAATACCAATGCGGCAAATCCTAAAATACAGCTAGTGACTCTTCTTATGTATCTTCTCTTTTCTCAGCTGTCCATGTGTTCTGGGTCCCTCTTGTGGTGGCTGGGATGGACCAGGCAAGGATGTTGCACCAAAGTGTCTGCATGGAGGGGTTAGGTCCTCAGGCTGGCTCATAAGTGAGGGCTTTCCTATGATGCTAACAACATTCAAGTTGATGGAATTCACATCATGGTCTAGGAGTCAAGCAGAGCTTTCTGAGGAAGACGGAAGTAATCAGAAGAGAATTTTCTGACTCCCATCACCCCATCTAACCACGAACAGCATCTGTAGTGTCATAGTCTGTCTGCCTTCCCATCTGTTTCCATAGATAAACTTCTGCGCCCTCAATTACAACCAATCTCCACTTTTTCACTAGATCCCATCAACTCTCTACCAAAGGACTCCATATCACTCCAGCGATTTTTTCTTCTCTCTCTGATTAAGCTTTTACTTCCTACTCATTCCTAGCAGCAATCACACATTCCATTATTGCCCCATCTTAAAAAAAATCTTCCCTTGACTCAACTTCCTCTTTTAGCTACTGCCCCTTTGTAGCAAAAAATTTTAATTTCTTTCTTCCTATTCCTTTTTCAACCCACTCCAGTTTGACTTTGTCCCTGACCACACTACTGAAACTGCTGTTGTCAAGGTAACTGAATTCTCAGTTCTCATCTTGCTTAACCTATCAGCAGCAATTGATACAGTTGACCATGTCCTTCTCTCTGAAATACTTTCTTCACTTGTCTTCTAAGGCACTGCACTCTCCTAGTGGTTGTCCTAACATGCTAGACTCTTCTTTCCTGCTTTGTTGCTTCTTTCTCTTTTCCTTGACCTCCTCCAGTCAGAAAGCCCCAGAGTTCACCTCTGATTCTTTTCTCTTCTCTGTATACAATCACTCCCTTGATGCTATAATTCAGTCTCATGGCTTAAAATGCCACTACATTCCAAAGATTTCCAAATTTATATCTGTAATCCAGATCTCCCATATTAAACTCTCTACTTGAAGTCTCCACTGAAGGCCTAATAGGCATCTCCAACGTTATGTATCCAAAACAGAACTTTTGATCTTCCTCCCAAAAGCTGTTCTACCTGCATCTTCATCCGTCAGGCTGCTCAGGCTGCAAACTTTAATTAGTCTCAGCTCCTCTCTTTTGTTCATATCTTGCATCTAAACATTAAAGAAGTCTTGTTGGCTCTATCTTCTCACTGCCTACACTATGCTGGTGTGAGCTGAATCTTCGCTCACCTGGATTGCTGCAATAGCCTTCTAACTGGTGTCTCAGCTCCCATCTCGCTCCTCTAGAATCCATCCTTCATGTAGCAACTAGAGGAATCTTTTAGAAATGTAAATCAGATCCTGTGGCTGCTCTGCTCAAAACCCTCCAGCGTATTCCCACCTTAATTAGAGTAAAAGCTGAAGTCCTTACCTGGCACTGTTACCTCTCGGAGCTCGTGTCCTGCTTCCCTCCTTCTCTACTCCCTTCCAGACACACAGTCCTTAGGGCTTTTGCATGGAAACAGTTTTCTCCCAGGTAGTCATGTGGATAACTCCTTCACTCCTTCAAGACTTATTCAAATGTTACTTTCCCAATGAGGCTGCCCTGACAACACCAGCTGAAACTGCAGCCACTTCCTCCTATTCTCAGCACCCTTAAATCCCTTTACACTGTTCTATTCATCCCTTTTTTTCATATCAACTTTCAACATACCATATACTTTTCTCATTTATAGTATTTATTGTTTATTGTCTGTCACTTTCTAGAATGTTAGCTCCATAAAGGTGTGGATTTTTGTCTGTTTTGTTCACTGATGCTTAAAGTGCTTAGAAAAGTTGCCTGATATATAGTAGATGATCAATAATGTTAAATAAATGAATGGATAATTTCCTTTACCAGGGAGAAGAGCTCTCATGGGGTCAGAAGCTGGGAAAATCAGGAAGTGGAGGAGGGAAAGCAGAGCAAATGGTCCAGGATGAGCACGGTAGACAAGCCTAAGATGGAAGAACTTTGTTTTATGTTGTGGAGGTAGGTTTGACAGATATAAGTTACCAGGAAGTGCTGAAAACCTAGTTTCTTCACAATTCTGCATATGATGTGACTTCCAGAATTTCTACTGCCTTGATTTTTCCCTTTGCATATATTTTAGTTTGTTGGAATTCTTTTGAAAAATATGGTGCTCAAAAGTGAACACAATATTCCAGATACATTCAGACCAACATCCCATTAATGTAGTGGGCCATCACTTCCCTTTGTCTGAACCTCCATATTCATCAGTGGAGTCAAAGAGATCATTCACTTCCCAGGGATAAGTGACACATGACCCAGATTGAGCCTGCTGTCAGCCAAAACCATAAGTTACTGTTGTTTATTCTTTCACAAACATCACACTTAACTAAAATCTGTTCAATTCTATTTTTTAACCTATGTATATGACTTTTTAAACTTTTTCTATTCAATTTATCTTTTCAGCTTAGATCCATTATTCTGAGCTGTCATAATCTCAATCCAGCAATTTATAAACCCTCACAACTTTTCATTTTCTGGAAATCTGACAATTAAAAAAAAGATTGTTAAGGGATTGATAAAAATGTTGTCCTGCACAGGGTCCATGACAAAACCTGTGCCAAACTATCCCAAATCTTTATTTCCATAATGACAGGATCTATTTAATCCTCAGGATGTATAGGTTTAAGCTGGCTATTTCTTACTCTTGCCCACAAAATTTTTACTGAATAATTTTTCAAATGCTTTGCTGAAATCCAAATGTACTATGTCTAGAGGATTATGCTGATTTTCCAGTCTAGCATTTTGACGAAAAGAGAAAATGAGTCCAGTTTGGCGTAGTTTTATTAGATAAACCCATGTTGGCTCTCGGTGAGCCCTTTATGTAAGCTCACAAACCGTCTTTTATTAATGCTGTCTTGAGGTCAGGCTTATTATCTGAAATTTGAAGATTTGATCTTCTCCATCACAGGGACATCTTATTCTGCTTATTTTATGACTTATATGTAGAAGAAACCACTTGTATACTCCTTCTGGATGGGTGGTCCTTGTCATTTAAAAAATATGAAAATTTTTAATATATTAATTTATATAAATGCATATATGATTTTAGTATCATCTTTCTTTTCCTATTTCGCTTGCCTCTCTTCTCTCCTTATCCCTCTTCCTCCGCACACACTCTTCCTTCACTGCTGCACAGGAATTCCATATTAGCACCTAGCGTACATATGATATATTTCCATATATTTTGCACACTCATGCGATCACAGATTCGTTATCCTTACCTGAGATATGATATTACCCATAAAACTGTCCTTGAAGCATCTGTTTTACACTTTGAGACTTCCAACCTAAACGTGAGAAGAATAATTCGTTGGTTCTTTCATTCAACAAGATTCACGGAGCTCCTCCTGTGCACTTGGCACTATGCTGGGTTGTGCAGTAATTCCAAGCCTTGCCCAGGTGTTGTGGTTAATCTACCTCTCTATTTTCCCTTTTGCCTCTGAGGAAAAAAAACCTCTCCTACTTAGAAGGCTTCTGTTAAGTACTGAATGTGTCCTCCCAAAATTCATATGTTGTGGCTGTATTTGGAGAGAGGGCTTCTAAGGATGTAATTAAAGTTACATGAGGTCATAAGGGTGGGGCCCTGATCTGATAGGATTAGTGTCCTTATACGAAGAGACACCAGAGGGCTCTCTCCAGAGGGAGATAGAGCCTGCTGGCTGAGGCCACAGAGCACCGTTGATTTTTGCCATGGATTGTTTTTTGTAGGGGAGAGGTGTAGGGTGGTGAACAAGAACATATTCTGCAGTATTCAGGGAAAATATCTTGATTTAATAACATCAATAAAAATTATAATTACTCATTATCTGAATATTGTTACCTGTGTGGCCCACTTTCTTTCAAGACTCAAACATGCAGATTCAGCAAGATTCAATATTAGTGTAAGTATTATGAGCTAAATGTGTCCCCCCTCCAAAACCCCCCTGTTACCTCAGAATGTGACTGTATTTGGAGATAGGGCCTTTAGAGAGGTGATTAAGTTAAAATTGGGTCATTGGAGGGCCCTAATCCAATCTGATTGGTGTTCTTATAGGAAGAGGAGATGAGGACACAAAATGAGACACCAGAGGTGTGTGTGCAGAGGAAAGGCCGAGTGAGGACACAGGGAGAAGTTGGTTGTCATCCACAAGTCAGGGAGAGAGGCCTCAGGAGAAACCAAGCCTGTCGACACCTTGATGTTGGACTTCTAGTCTCCACAATTGTGAGAAAATACACTTCTGCTGTTTAAGCCACTCAGTCTGTGGAATTGTATTGTGGCAGCCCTAGCAGACTAATACAGATAAGCCATAAACATTGTGCTTGCTTTGTTTTTCTAACCCTCCCTTCTAATGTTCTGCAGGTACTACAGTTACCTTCTGGTCCCTTTGCTATTTAGGGAAGTTCTTCTGGTCTGCTCTAAGGTAGTCTGAGCACAGTATCATTTCTATAAATATTATTTATTTATTTATCTTTGGTGAGAAAGATTAGCCCTGAGCTAGCATCCATGCTCATTTTCCTCTGATTTACATGGGACACCACCACAGCATGGCTTGATGAGCGATGCGTAGGTCCGTGACCTGGATCCAAACCTGCGAGCCCCAGGGCTGTGGAAGCGGAGCACAGGAACTTAACCACTATGCTACCAGGCGGGCCCCTCTATGAATATTAAGTACTGCGAAATTCACAGGAAGAACACGATTCTCCTCTGCTAACTAAAAAGCTGGTCATTTTGAAAAACACGCAGAGTGCGACATTCTGCCTATTAAAAATCTGTTCTTCCAAAACACTGTAAACCCTTGCCTGGGACACACTCTGAAAGCACTTTTCGTTTGTTATGAAGTTTATTGTTCTATTTACTTGCATTCTCCTTCCAAGTTCTGCCTGTGACACTCCCGCTCTCCTTTTTATAAGGACAAAACAGTGGTGTACCCATCTGGATGGTGGGAGGTGGGTAGATACATACCCTAGAATGAGCCTGAGCTCTTAGACCCATGCTCTGTCTTTAGGCCAACGTGACTCAATGCAGCATGCAGAAAGATGAAGCCAGGCTCCAGGATCAGGCCGTGTGGTATTTAAAATAAATACATAAACAAAAGGATAGAGACAGGAAATAGCTGGAGTGACTCAGAACTTATTCCCTGGAGCCCAAATCTTGAGTTTCTTTAGCTAAATTCCCTCACTTAGTGTGTTTTATTGAGTCAGATTCTAGTCTGTTCTCTGCTTTACCATGGAAGCCTTTGCCCCCCAGGTGAGGCTCATTTGATTTGGAGTTTTATCTATAAATTGCAGTCAGCAGGGATCTTTAGGAGCTAACTGGTGAAAGTGACTTTAAAAGGGAACTCCAGGGGGCCACCCAGTGGCGCAGCAGTTTAGTTCGCACTTGGCAGCCTGGGGTTTGCAGGTTCAGATCCCGGGCACCTGCCGACGCACTGCTTGTCAGCCGTGCTGTGGCGGCGTCCCATATAAAGTGGAGGAAGATGGGCACGGATGTTAGCCCAGGGCCAGTCTTCTTCAGCAAAAAGAGGAGGATTTGCGACGAATGTTAGCTCAGGGCTGGTCTTCCTCACACACAAAAAAAAAAAAAAAAAAAAAAAAAAAAAAAGGGAACTCCAGAAGGGAATCAGAAAGACTAAACTTTCATCCTTTCTCTCTTCCCCAAAGAATTTGTGTTACCCTTTGCCAGGGAACAACTTGTTTTGAAGCTTGAGTAAAATCTTTTGTTTAAAGGCTAAAAACCACCTTGGATGAGACACCATCAAACAAAAGTGTGTTTCTCAGTCCTATAGTTGAGGAGAAAGGAGGGGGTAGTGTTTGCGATTGTAAGTGCCATTTGGAAGCACTTCAAAGAGGGACTCAGGCAGAACTGCTAAAGGCTGCGCCGGCACCAGGAAGTACAGATTTCCAGTCACTGGGGCCAGAGCCCAGTTCTTGCATCTGAGGAGGATCATAATCGCTGTCCTTTTAGTCTTCTTTGCAGTCTATCAAACGGAAGCCACTTCACAGCAGGACACACAGGTTCACAATAACAAGAGCAAAATTTGTAACGATTTGATTTCCCTTAGAAAAAAATCTTTGCAGTGATACTGGAGCTTAACACAAGTGCAGGAATTTAAATTGGAATAAAAGAGTTCAGGAATAGCTCAGAGGATGGAAAAGCAATTCTGGCATCTAAGAACTGATAGTGAAACAGGAATGGCAGGTGGGAATCTCAGTTCACAAACTAAGGTGTACAAATGGATAACTTTCCATTTTTATAGAACAACCAATTTTTGTCTCTGGATCCCGTCCCATAAACATTGTCTATCTTGATCTTGGTCTATTCAGGGTCTTTAATGCCCTAATGGTTGCTTAAGGTCATCCATACAAATCTCTCCAAATAGGAAGTTTTGAGGTACCCATTATCCTGTTGGGACTTGGTCACTTGCTTATATGACTTACCATCTTGATGTCTTTTGTGCCTGTGCCAGTCCCATTGGCTCCAGCAGCTCTGTTTACTACTTCCATGTAGAGTCTGTGGCCCAAGAATCATTAGGTCACTTGACACAGGGCACGTGAGGATCACCATGGGTCTAGAACAGCCATTTGGTTAGTATCACCCCAGGGTCTGGCCACTTCCTTGAGGCTCTAGCAGGACAGCATTGGTTCTTCTGCTTTTGGAGTGTTCACACCTCTCTTGGATTTAGCCACATTGCAGAGACAGAGCAAGTGCCCCCTCTAGACGCGCTAATGTTTACACCCTCATCATTTTGTCACCAGCTCTCTTTCTCTCCCCCAGCCAGGGGCATATTTTCTACCTTTAAGGTAGAGGTGAGGGCATTGTGAGGAACTCTGCCTTCCTCAGTCTTTCTGGATTTGGAAGTCTGACATTCCTTAGATATCTTGCTCTTAAACATTTGTCTATGTCAAGAGTCCTTTCTGCATCTAAAGACTTTGTCTTTGGGAACAATATATAGGAAGATTTTTCCTGTTCTTTGCTTTTTTGTTATGATATATCCTTCCCCCAAGGCAAGGTGTGCAGGCTTTGTAGGGATTGGGTGAGGGTGAGGGAGGTAAGAAGCAGAGAATGGACAATGGGGAAATTTTCAGGGAAAAATAGTATTTCAAAAATATCTGTCACCTTGGTAGCTTCCTGTTGTAATCTCGGGGCTAATTGGAGACATGCTGGAACAATGCCCGGCAGTCATACGTCATCTTGGACTTGTAATTTAGAGACTTTCCTTGTCTGTT